>OX940906.1:4090774-6490774 GCA_954871355.1 Cabera pusaria | reverse complement strand
TACAATGATATAATCGTAATAACTAGTGGTCTGTGGTCATCGTGAGAATGCTCATTAGGGTTCCGTACCTCAAAGGGTAAAAAAAGGAACCCTTATAAGATCACTATCTTGTCCGTCTGTCTGTCCGTCTGTCTGTCTGTCCGGGTGTCACCACCAATTTTCTCAGGAACGGGTGGACCTAGCAAGTTGAAATGTATACCAGATACTGAGGTCTATAGTCCCTATTAGGTGTATAGAAATCAAGGTCCTGAGTCGACACGATAAAAGATTTGGGCAAATTTAGGTTTTCGCGGAAACTTGTATATACCAAAATTATACCTTAATTTTCAACTATTTTTGTTTTTCGGAATTTTTTCATTTGCTTGTGTTGTAACTTGTAAGACCTTGCTTGTGACCAAAATTGGCAATTCTAGGTCAACCAGAAGTACCCTATAGGTTTTTAAAAAATTTTTAAAATTAAAGTTTGTCCCCATACATACATAGTATCAGCCAGTTAAGAAAGGCCTCTGAGTTTATGAGCGCTCGTGCAATTTAGAGGTCTGGCTTAATTGGTACTCACCAATGTTGGTACGGAAGACTCGGTGGGCGAGTCCAACTCGACTTTACCGGTTTTAGATTTTTCAATTAAGAGTACTTACTTACCCCTCAGTAGAGGGATGCAAACATAACGAATGGATGTTATGTTTGCACATCACCCCTCAGTACTAATATTGGTTGAAGGCAACCAAGCAATGATTCGGTTTTCGAATTATTGCTCTATTGTGATGATAAACATCACACGTTTAAAACAAAATTATGTTTCCCTATACATTATAATTTTTTGAGCATAGATATCAATATCATAACTATGTTTTTCAAAATGGCATTAGTTTGGTTTAAGAATTGTTCAAGAACTATCACATTTTGTATTATCTAAGTGTCACAGATTAGATTTGATATAATACAGAACGACTGTTTTACTCCTGTGGAAATCAAACATTGTATTATGAAAGAAAATCTACTACTTGATATACATATGACCAAGGTTTTGTATATGGTTTGATTATTTATTGTGAATGAATCATTTGTTTTTCCGTAGAGATGTCATATATATTTATTTTTGCACGGGTGGCCTTCATAATCAAAGAATTTAAAAGTATTAAATCGTTAAGCAAAATACCCCATTATATTAAATATTTAACCATAATGAGTGAATAGTCGTACTGTGAAGATAATGATGATGTGATGGGTCTTCATTACATAAGAATAGATAGGACTGAAGATTCTTATGTACAAACCGTGTAATTAAGCGAGTCCAATATATCCTGTAAATAAACTTAATATTAGGTGAAATATTATGTAATAATAATGTGCCTCATTCGTTACCGATTTAACAACAAATAAATAGTAAAAAGTGTTCTTTGATATTTGAGATATGTATTTTTTATTGAGAATAAAAATTTATTGCATTGTAATTAGCTGTAAAAGAGGATTTAATATATGTTAAGCTTATTGCGTAGGATTATCTATCACTTATGTGGGAGTGCTACATCTCAGTTTAGTTTATCGAGTTTAGTTTTTCTTTCTGCGTTTCGATATAAGTGATGGAATGATCGAGAATGGTAACGATTGTAAACGTTGAGGGTAATACTGCCTTGGTGTGAGGTGCGGATGGCTGCAATTCTGAAACGTCTCTTGAGAACCTAAAACAAATATACTATACATACTGAGAGTAAAAGAGGTTTATTGTAGAATTTATTTTTTGATTTAAATAAAGTTTGTATGAAATTAATGACTTGTTTTTGTTGTTATTATTAAGAGATACTAATCATTTTATCAGGTGGGTATTAATGAATACCTAAAAATTATACCTATCGTCCTACAAACCCGCAAAGAAGTCATGCGTTGATAGTAAATACCGGTGTAGTCTAGTTGGTAATGACACCTTACGTCATTTGTTAAAAGATAACCTTCCGCGGCCGTACGGTACTATCAACGGGAACCGACCCCTCAGGTAAACTTGAATGCGGAAGTCGGGCGATCGCTCGCCCCTATCATGAATGGCAGAACCCGCCCTATTATTGTAAACATCTGTCGCGGCAGCGTAGCTCCCGTGCACCCTTCTATTTCATCTGGCTAGGTTATAGTTTGGGTGCGCGTCGTTTCGTCCCACAACGATCCCAAGCCGATCGCCAGTTATGCGGCGGTCGTACTTCGTAGTAAACGCCGCATGGTTACGTTTTCCTACTACACAAACGAATTGTACCGAAACAAGTGACCGACTGATACGTTAAAAAAGTTTTGGAAAAACTGTGAGTTAGAACTAGTGATGTGAAATTTGAACGTGATAACAAGTGTTGTTATGTGTAGGTATTTATTTTATCGATCCATTTGCCACTACACTGCGGTGCAGATAATGTGCTTGTTTACTTCGGCTCGTGCTTTCACGTCTTACGATATGTGGACGCATCGTACTATAAATAGATCGGGGTTAATAGTTATCGATCGACTGACTGGTGACAAAATGGGCATCGCTTGTTAAGCCAATTTTGGCTTTACGTACCGGTAAACATAGTGAATCAACTCTCACTCTCGATGCGAGCGCTTGCATGCAGCTTTCAATAACTTAATAATAACATTAATTTGGCATTGCGTCTAAAATAATCATTATTAGAAAAACTTACAATTATAAATTGTAATAAAGAGTGTATACTTAATAATTATACGTAATATAAGCAATATTACCTCTAACAGGTCAGTTAATCAATTTACAAGTATATAGTTTATGCGTCGCTACAGGAAAAGCCTATCTAAAGGTACATGAACATATCACAAATTATTTGTGTTTAATTGTGCTACACTACATTACAAAATAATATAAACGACAGTGTTATAGTACAATATTTTAAAGTACCTATAATTTATGTATTTAGCGGGCAACAATCTTTTATACTAAATATTTTGCATTATAAACCTAGGTAACCTTAAGTATTATCTGTTTCCTGCTACAGTGTTAAGTACTACCACCATAGACGTAATTTATTATTAAATGCATCCAGATAGAATAGGACCACTATACTCCCTAGGAATAGGACATAGAATATTTATTTCCCGCGTATAATTTCTGTCTTATTCTACTCTGCTGGCTATGATAGTAGGACTTCTGCCTGAACCCCATATAATAAATTATTTAAGTCAATGATTACCGCAGTAAATAGAAATAGTTCTCTTGTATTGCTCTCAGACTAGACCATTGATTTACGTGGCTATGTAGGTACCTCCTAGCAGCGTCGTACTCGTAATAGCCCAAGTGGGGTATCAGGTCGCTGGTACCTAAGCAGTAAGTACTCAACTAATATATAGGAATACCTACGTGTAGTATTTTTGTATCAACAATACCTTCGACATATTTTACTGATAAATATAAACTCCAGGGTAACTAGAGGCATTGAACTATATGATAGCCTTCACAAGGCTTCTCATGTACATGTAAGATAAAACTGTAACCAAACCACAAGGTCCTGCCTTGATAACCTATAAAACATGCAAGCCGGTACTTGGTACTTACTCCAATATAATATTAATTACCAGGCCCGGTGGTGTAAGTGGGAGAACGGTCGGCTTTGATGCTTGAGGTACCGATTTCAATCCCCGCCGTGCAACAATGGATTTTTCTATCGAAAAAAATATCTGCGCGTTTCACTGTTGCTCCAGCCCTCCGGTGAAGGAAAAACATCGTTAAGTAACTAACAACCCCCGCATGGTGGTAGGACACTATGTAGTGTCCGCCTGGCCAGCTAACACCGTCACTGTCAAGTTAAAAATCTGTCGCCAAAAATCTAATATGTTCCGGCAGCTATCCTTGAGCGCCAGTTCCCATTCTAGGCCTAGCGTGCTTACCATCTTCCACCGCATCATTACTTACCAACAGGTAAGATAGTTGTCAAACGCTAGCCTAGAAGATATAAAAAAAACGCAAGCATTTGTGTGTAACCAGTATAGTATAGTAGTATGAGATAGCACAATAGAATAGAACCTAACGTATGTATGTAGTACTTACTTTAATGTCGATGAGATGAGAAAAGCCAATTTTACATCGATTTCTTCTCAACAAATTTTGAATTCGGTCTCTGACGTCCTGAAATAGCTTAGAAACTTTTCAAGCCAGTTTTTTTTACACCGAACAGCGCTTGACCACTATCTCACCTGATGTTAAGTGATGATGGAGCGCGCTTACCCAGAAGATACCTACTCACTCGCCATCTGAAGACCCCTGCTATATACTTAGCACTTAACCAGAAACACAGACTCAGGCAGGGTGTTCCATTCCCTGATATTATAGGTGGATAAACTACAACTTTTACATAAAGTTAGATAAGTCAAAAGTCAAAGCATTTATTCAGTATATGGGCAAATTAAAAATTTGCACTTACACTCGTCAAATTACATTAAATAGATCATATTTAATAAAAAATATTATAGATAGATATAACAGAAACATAACTTACTGCTTTGAATTTAAAAAAAAACAAAGGTATTGAGCCATTCAGCTTTCATCTAAACTTCGAACGTCACACTTAAAACACATGTTTAATTCCCCTGATTAATGTAGGGTTGCCAACCGTACTATTACGTGCACCCGCAACCCAGTGCATGTTACAGTACTTCAGACAATTTTTATCCAAAAAATTGTGAAATAAAATATTAATTGGAAATTTTCTTAGGAAACTGTAAAACTCGTCCCTGGAAGAAACTTACTTGTAATTGTGGACATGTTTAAAATTATATTATGCCTACATGTTATTATGAATTAAAATGAAAAATTTCTTCTCGAAAAAAAAATTATGAACATAAAACCGACTTTAAATCTAGCGTTAAGGTACGGACACACCGCGGCGTCCTGCGTGCGCGATCTAGGCGGCGATCAGATAGCGCAATAGTATTTGTATGGACTGGTTCACACCAAACGCGATCAGAAAACAATTGAAATGTACTGAGTTCGCGCCCGCAGATCGCAGGACGCCGTGGTGTGTCCGTACCTTTAGTCATTTTCAGTACCAATCGTGTTTATCTCCATATCTCTGGATATCAGCTCTGGATGAAATTACAATGGGACTAAACGGGAACACAGAATAATGAATAGTTGACGGGAACTAGGTATGCTCTCTCAACCAAAAAAAGAATTTTCTAATTCGGATAATAAATGGCGGAGAGGTAACAAATATAAATAAAAAAAAACTGGCCAAGTGCAAGTCGGACTCGCACTCGTAGGGTTCCGTAACACAGTAGAGTATTTTATAACTTTGATTTTTCGCAACTACAAAAATAACTTAGTTTTTCATAGTGTTTGTATAAAAACAAAGTTATACTTGCGGTCGCTGTATCTCAACAACTGCTGACTGTATCTCGTTCAAACCAATTTTCGTTGAAAGTTTTTATTGAGATCTACAGAATATATTTTTTCTAGATTTTTCACTCCCTTACTTTAGAAGTTAGAGGGGGGGGGGGGACACACATTTTACCACTTTAGACGCGCCTATCTTTGAAATCATTGACTTTGAGAAAAAATGATTTTAGAAACCTCAATGTCATTTTTAAAGACCTATCCATAAATACCCCACACGTATAGGTTTGACGATAAAAAATTTTTTTTGTTCCAGTTCCATGTATGGGATGCCCCCCCTTAAAGTTTTGTATTTTGTATTTTTGTATAAAAATCGAAAAGCGGTTTACAGAATACATCTACCTACCAAGTTTCAATTCTGTAGTCCTAATAGTTTCGGAATAAAATGGCTGTGACATACGGACGGACAGACAGACAGACAGACAGACATGGCGAATCTATAAGGGTTCCGTTTTTTGCCATTCGGCTACGGAACCCTAAAAATAGATTCCAATTGAGAATACATTCCTTTGCTGGAGTTTTTAATATAATACATATATCTGACTTAATAACGTTGGCGCCTTTTTTAGCGACTTGTAAAATTGTTAGGTCCTTTTAAATAATATATATGTAGAGCCTTCTAAGATTGTTTCCCCTTGTCCATGTTCCCACAACCGGATTTAGACATCACAAAACAAAACACACATTGTTATTAGCCAAAACTCGTAGCTACATTCTTCATGTGGCCCAACTAGATCTACGAGTTTTTTTTACCGCCAATTTTCGGTGGATGGTTACGGCGGCCAACAAGGCGCGCTAAATTGTAACTAGGTTTTCTTTTTTAATTTAAAATCAAAATGTCTTTTCGTATTCGCTTTATATTATGTGTTGTATTTATTCATAAACTGAAATACATATTATTTATATGCATGAACATCGACATATATTCTATCGTACGTAGTACTTACCTACTTTTAAACACTCATCAGCAGAACCTAGGGTTATTTTATTCCGAATTTATCATGTATTTAAGTTTAGTAGTTTGAGTGAAGGGAAAGTGTGAAATGCGCATCAGGATTTGAACTCAATACCTCTGGCGTCAAAGCTGAGACTCTTCTTGCGCCACCAGCCCCCCTAGACAAAATCCAATTTCTGTTGTCCAAAATGTATGGAATGACATTTATGTTTCCGCAACATAGATGTCATCCCCATACTTTTTGATGTTGCGTAAGCGTGAATGGAAACAAAAATTGGATTTTGTCTAGGGGCCCAGGACTCTCGAGTTTTGGCGTTTGTATTAGATCAGCAAAAAAGTAACCTTACCTTCTATTATAGCTCAGAACAGATAATAATACTACGTAATTATAGTTTCATACACAGGCAAGGCATCAGTTTTATAAATTGTAATCATTTCTGTGCTGCGTCAATAATTATAATTAAACCACGGTTAACATAACACACATTTTATTAACCCACTGATCCTTATTGACTGACGATATCTATACTAATATTATAAAGAGAGAATATTTGTATTTTTGTATTTTTGTATTTTTGTATGTTTGTAATGATTTGGCTCAAAAACTACTGGACCAATTTAAAAAATTCTTTCACTAATATATAGAATGGACTTTCGAAATGAAAATAGGCTATATATTATCCCGTTTAAATCAAAGGTACGTTCGTGGAGACCTTATTTGCAACCTAAGTCGACAAAAAAGCGGTCGAAAAAACACGTTTCTTACGAACGCTGCTCAATTGAAGACAGATGGAAGAATATTTTCTATGGAAGAGTTGTACAACTTAATAAGACCTACAAAAAAGTCCGCGACAGCATATGTCTATCTCTTAAGGTTGACTCACAGTAAACATTTTATTCTTTAATTTTTCGTTAAAAAATATTACATAACTTCCAGGGCTATTTTCAAGTGTATAGTATTAATCCTTATCCAAATAATTAGCTTAATTAGCTTGGCCACATATTATAGATTAAAATTGTCCTTTATAGTATATAATTCAAATGAAAACTCTAGAAGATATCACGGATTTCACATACACGCATCGCAAAATTAATAAAATATTTGTAGTGAAACCACAGAATAGGTCATAGTTACTGAGAAAATATTATTATAGGCTTAGCTTTTCTGTAGATCCCCACCGATCACAATAAATTTGAAGTCAATATAGTATAATAATATCATCTATTGTATAAAATATTAATGATCTATATACATAATATAATATTTTAAACCACCCCGACTGATCAATACATAATCTTTTCATTAAAAGCATTCCAATGACTATAAACACGACTTTTAAAATCTGAGCTGTAAGTTGATGAGAATTTGAGTATTCTGTAGAGTCCAGGAGATGTCCCAGCATCAGGTTAATGCTTCCATGTTCTTACAATATCGTTGAAGAAGAAGATTTTCGAATTGATCAGACCTATGAAAGTTGATTAAAGCTCATAGTTTTATAACGATTGAACGAATTTTCAAGAATCAAAGCTAAGAAAACTCTCGATGAAGATATCTATCAAAAAAAAAACTATCCATAATAAAATTAAAATCGGTTCATCCGGTTGGGTGCTAAGATGCTACAGACAGACACAAAGATACACACATTAAACGTATAATACCCCTACTTTAAATCAAAATCCGTTCATCCGGTTGGGTGCTAAGATGCTACAGACAGAGACACAGATACACACGTTAAACTCCTAATAATACCCCTACTTTTTGCGTCGGGGAACGCCGTAAGGTTACGGCGGCAGATGTTCTCCTGGTGGTGGTAAGCTATTTTTCAACCGACTACCAAAAAGAAGGAAGTTCTCAATTCGTCTGTATGTTTCTTTTTTCTTTCTTTTTTTGTGTGTGTATGTTACGCGATTACTCCGTCAATTGTGAACCGATTCGAATGATTATTTTTGTAATCGGTAGGGTACGTTTTCGAGGTGGTCCCATTGTAATTTCATTGAGATGGGATAAGTATCTTCAGAGATATGACGATAAACGTCCCAAACTTGCTACTGAAATTGACTCGCGGGGCATTGAAGTCAGTTGTTTTAGTTTTTAAAAATCTTAATTATTGGTTGATTTAATGATCCCACTACCTCTGTACGAAAACCCATAATTTGTGAATGCACATAAAACTTTCATTGGTAGGTCTATAGCTAGGATTAGAACCAACGACCGTCGGGGCAGAATCAGGGTAACTATCCTTTACGCCAAAGGGCCGTTCAATATCACTACGTAAGTATTATAAAACAATGTCCATCACTGCGTCTGTCTGTCTGTTCGCAATAATCTCAATAGCTACTGAACGGATTATCATGCGGTTTTTACCAATAGCCAGAGTGTTTATGAGGAAGGTTTAGGTGCATAATTCGTTAAGGTTTTGTGTAAATTGGATGAAATTTTACGATGATGGTTAAATATGTTAATATTTTATATTCGATGCAACAAACTGATGCAAATTTTGTAGGCATATATGTTCTACCCGTGCGAAGCCGGGGCGGGCTGCTAGTATTATATATACTAGCTGTGTCCCGCGGTTTTACCCGCGTAGACATTGTTCCCGTAGGAATATTGGGATATAAATTACCCTATGTGTTATTCCAGGGTCTAGGCTATCTACATACCAAATTTCAGCTTAATCGGTTGAGTAGTTTTAGCCTGCAGCCGGCTTTTCACTATGGATATAATGTAAATTACATCTTGAGCTATATATTATATCCCGCAATTGCTGTTCACACCGTAAGATATATAGTTCAGCTTTGGTTGTCTATGGTTTTATTAAAACACTGGCTAAATACACTAATTGTGTGGAGCCATAACAAAAATTTTAAAAAAACTGAGGGCGAGGCAGGGGGAGGCGTGGTGTCCGGGGACGTGAGGTAAAATATAAACCTTTAAATATCGCTCAGTCGGTCGAAAAAATATTTATAGCTTGGGATGTAATATATATTATAGCATAGTGTAAACGGTCTCATACAAAATGTATGACGAGCAATAAAATTTTATATCTCAAGATATAATATACATTATATTATATCCCATAATGAAAAGCCGGCTTGAAGAAGAAACAAACATACTTAGACTCTCACAAACTTTCGCCTCTACCTACTAATTAACCATAACTACATCCATACTAAGTAACGTCACCGTCTGTCTTTATATGGACCTACTTATTTTTATTTCTGTGGAATTAATAAACCTAACGGGTAAAATGGTTTATGAATAAAGTATTAATTGTATATAAGTAGAACTATGTATTGGAATTCTACGGGAAATATCTCAAATATCCAGTACAAAAGTATCAATTCCTGTTAATGTAAGGTACGATGGACATGCCACCTATGAAGATTTCCATGGCTTTCTTCTCATTCCTTTTCTAAATAAATTATATTAAATTATTATAAATATATTATATAAAGTAAATAATTTTGTTTACACACGTATTAAAATGCTGTGGCTAAATTCAGTGCCGGATTTAGAGGTCTGGAGGCCTCGGGACAACATAGGAGTGGGGAGGTTCCCTGGCCCCAAATTATTTTTCAAATAAAATGAACAGATTCTTTTATTATTTAACAAACATAATATAAATATAATCGGGTACAAGAATTATATGAAATGAAATTTTAGCGTTAACAAACGGAACCTTCCGAGCTTTTTTCGCCAAAAAATCGTTGATGATTTGGATGTTTGATTTTTTTTCCGAAGAAGTATATTGTCTCTTATGGAGACCCCGGGGCTGCTGCCCCAGTTGCCCTCCCCTAAATCCGGCCCTGGCTAAATTCCTAATAAGGTGTTCAGGGAAATAAAAATATTAACCGATGGTCAAGTTAACCACAAAATTTGATATACGTGCAAAACTGAAAAATCAGTCTAGAGGTGTCGAAATTGACAGGTAACTAATTAGGTAAATAGAAAACTGAAAAGTCAGTCTACAAGTGCTGGAGTTGACACTAATTAGGTAAATAGATAATTAAAGATCGTTTAAAAAACTAAAAGAACGGACTTCAAACGTCGCGCTAGTCAAAGTAGCCAGTAGACGTAGCAACTATTATATAATCTGTGAACAAATCTGTGCCAGTAGTTCACAGACATATATATATATATATATATATACAATATATGTATTGTTGTACATATATATATCTGTGCAGTAGTTAGTAGCATCTCGTCAAGGTATACCTATAAATGCATCGTAATACAAATGTTGATATATTAAAAACGGCTCGGCCGATTTCGTCAAAATTTAAATGGGACCACCTGGGAAGGGTACACGTTGAAACAAAAATAATTTTCTAAATCGGTTCAGGCATCTACGAGTAATCGGTGAACATACATAAAAAAAAACTGGCCAAGTGCAAGTCGAACTCGCACTCGTAGGGTTCCGTAACACAGTAGAGTATTCTATAACTATGATTTTTCGCAACTACAAAAATAACTTTGTTTTTCATAGTGTTTGTATGAAAAACAAAGTTATACTTGCGGTCGCTATATCTCAACAACTGCTGACTGTATCTCGTTCAAACCAATTTTTTGTTAGTTTTAATTGAGATCTACAGCATATATTTTTTCTAGATTTTTCGCTCCCTCACTTTAGAAGTTAGAAGGGGAGGGGGGGGGGGGGAATCACAGACAGACAGACGGACTATAAGGGTTGCGAATCTATAAGGGTTCCGCTTTTTGCCATTCGGCTACGGAACCCTAAAAAGATTCCGACGAATCGAGAACCTCCTCCGTTTTTGTTCGCCGACCGTTCTTCCACTCACACCACCGGGCCCAAATATCTACTATCGTGAGACAGCGGTCAAGTGCTTGTCTGTCTGATCAGACATTTAAAAAAAGTCATCAGATACCACCGTAAATGCATTGACTTCTACCGAGAGGTCGCCGGTTCTAATCGTAGCACGGGACATGGGTGTTCGTCCAGCTAGGCTATTCTGTAAGCGATCTCGACAGCGGATTCCGCGGTGATATTAGAATTTCGTACTATGAAATTCAATCTTATCACGTTCGTAATACGGTTGAATTTCGTGGTACGAAATTCAAATCTCACCGCGGATTCCGCTGTCGAGATAGCTTACAGAATAGCCTAGCAGGTGGTAGGAGCATATATTATTTCATCACCATGACGAAACACCACCTTATCATCATTATCATCAACACCACCTAATTTTGTTATGAATAAAACCTTAGTTTCGCGATTCAAAGAGGTAATGTCGCCATCTTTTTGGGTACTCTACCAGCAGACAGCGACCTTAATTCCATTTATTATTTGCAGTTTTTATTTTAATTATTAGTTATAGTTATTATATTAGTTTAATTAGTTTTTTAAATTGTTTTGACTATTGCGTTATGTTAATAAATATATATTATATTTAATATCACAACAAATTGTAAAATGATCGATTTTAATATCACACTAAAAGATTCTAAGGATCAGGCAAAGTTATAATATAATCCATCCGGCTTAAACATTATAATATACATAAATAAATAAAAAGTAATATTTAAAAAAAAAAACTTTTTTAAGCACAAATTTTACATAACCTAGGACCAGAGTAAGTCAAGACAAATCGGGTATAACATGTGTAGTTTAGTAGTTCCTTTAGCCACCTTCCAGCTCCATCATCAGATCAGCACCATGTCACGCGATTTACATATTTATGCAAAATGTCATCTCTATCGGTAACCGGGAAGTGGATCAAATTTAATTTGCAAGATTTGTGACGGACAAATAAATTCGCCGTGAAGTAGAGATAAAGCTTGTAAAAAATAAAATAAATAAACAGTGGTCAAACCTTAGCCTGAAATATATTTAAAAAACCATCAAAAACCATCAAACATAAAACTGCCATACCCAACAACAGTAGCTGGTCACAATCGCCAAGGCTCAGGGATTGTGAGCAAACAAAGCCGCGGTCACGGTGGCAGCGTTCACGGTCTGAATACATTGAAACCTTACGCTGAACCGCTGTGCACCTACAATAGGCTTCATACAGGTTTGGGATTGTTATGTACTTAGTCACCGACTAACCTATAGTAGGCTATAGTATCCAATGGCGCAGCTAGGGATTGTTCCTCAAACTCACGATAACTATAAATCAAACATTTCTTGGGATACGAGTAGTTTCATTGAATGCCAAACCATAAAACGGAGTAGCCACTACGGTGTTTACAACTAAATGCTCTACTTAGAATGTTTTACTACAAAGCATCTTAGATAATACACAGCCGACTGGCAGTCTGCCATAGAATCCTTTGAAATAGCAAGTGTAGTCTGAATACAGATTTACTTGATCAAAATTATGCCAACTCTTGGGAGGTCTGCCGGCGAAATATGTATTTTCAACCGACTTCCAAATAAAGGAGGTTCCCAATTCTGTGTTTTTTTTTCTTTTACTTTTGTGTGTATGTTACGCGATTACTTCGTCAATTTATTTATGAACTTCGTCAATTGTGAACCGATTCGAATGATTCTCTTTCATTAGTATATCCAAAGATATGAAGATAAACGTCTCAAACTTGCTACTGAAATTGACTCGTGGGGCATTAAAGTCGGTTGTTTTAGTTTTTAAACTTAATTATCTTATTACTTAATTATTATTACAAATCAGCTTATAGGTGAGAGTTTGACCGCTATCTCGATGGTGTGGTCGATGATGGTGAACAGATGATGATGATGGAGTAGACAGAGAGTTTTTGAAGTGAAAACTTCTTTAGCGGCGTTGTGCACTTTTCTTGGGATGGGTAAAAAATGTTGGGTAAAAAACTCGTGTCAGGTCACGTGTTCTGATCGAAAATTCGTAAGACGGAGCGCAGGGCGCTTGCGCGAGGCGTCATTCCGAAATATTAAAAAATGACGTGTTCAAGTTTTCACTTCTGCCGGCACTCGCGGAGTGTAACCCGTTGTTTTTTTTTTCTATTATTTTTTGTTTGTTTTTTTTTTTTTTATTTGTTTGACCCTTCAAAAATCTTAAAGAGGAGATTAGAAGGCTTATATTTCTTTTTGCAATTGGTTGGTCAAAAAAAGCAAATGATACTTAGCTACAGCAGACCTTGATATTTTGTAGAAACAAATTTTGTTCTAGAAGCATTTTCCGGGGAGGAAACGGGGGAATATATTTGTATAGGAAACTGCACCCCGCGTTCCCTCTTAAGTCAGCTATACATTACGCCAACGGGGCTCTCAAAAATGTACTTCAACGTAATACCTGAAATCATGGCCAAGTGTTTGTCAGGCCCAAGAAATGATTTTATTTCCATACGCTGCGGAGAGAAAAAGAAATGTTGATATAAACATTTAATTATTCTTTGCCCAAGTACCCAATAAAAGTTAGAAAGTTTTGAGTTGTTTTTTATGTGTTTGTTGCGAGACATAAAAATAAATTATGCGGTATTTCAAACTCAACAGTAGTCTATATATATTCTTGTTATATTTTTTATCAAAAAAGTTGACGAATTTAACAATGTCTTCAGAAACTAAAAAAATCTAAACACCGTCATGCAAACCTAAAGTCAAGCAAAAAGACAATCGTTTTGCCACGGTTTGGCAATTTCTGATTTTCCGGTGAAAATCGGTTTAAGATCGGTCACATTTTTTGTTTTTGTTTGTGAAGGAGGTTTTTGTTTTATTTATTTGAACAGCCTGTTTTTTCTGTTTTCGGTTAAGACTTCGTCTCGCTGCGAACATTTTCCATCCGCTTTTCTTTTATATCTATTGAAACCAACAGTACTTAGCAATATTTTTTGCAGCAACGAACAGCACGCACTTGCAAACCGAACTATGAATCCAATACTTGCTATATCAATTAATACTACATTCCTGACATACATTCCTGAGACCTGGCCAGAGAAGGTCCCCGTAACCCGCAATACAGGCTCCTAGGATAGTGCTGGGTCAAAGACATTAAATGCTGGATACAGAGGTCAGCTAAGGATATATGGATATTCCATACTGCACTGAAATTATAATCTGTACGTTAACTCTATTGCTATGTACCACACCAATTTCTAGACTTAAATAAAGAATGTATTGTTATTATTATTCATATAGGTAATCTTATATATAAAAATTGCTGTTCGTCTCGCTCAAACTCGAGAACGGCTGGGCCGATTTAGCTGATTTTGGTTTTGAAATGTTGTACAGGGAAGGTTTCCTTGAGAAAATTTGGAAAAATTGCGTGGAAGATAGTAAAAACAACAATTTCCCATATAAGCTGTTCTATGCTTTCCTGTCAAACATTTGACGATCGTCCCTTTGGTACGGTAGGCTAGACTCGGTACCATTCACAAATTGAAATCATATTCATATGGACATATTTTGATGGTTGTCATTATGGCGCTTCCATACATGGGGGTATTCGTCATTTGTGTATAGAACCGATAAAAAATGAATAAAATTAAATAATAAAGGGGGTCTCCTCAAACAAGAAACGAGTTTTTGAGGCTTTTTATGCTCGATCTTACAAACCTTAATAGATGAAGACTTGAAATTTACTCATTGTGTGTATTGCAATGGCTGCAAGATCAAATAATAAAAACTAAATTAAATTAAAAAAATATTTTTTTACAGGAAACGTATTTTTCCGGCATATATTGTTCAATCGGAACGTTGCGTGTGCGGGTCTGACTCGCACTTGGACAGTTTATTTATATTCTCGGTACGAAGGGGTCAGCTAGTATATAATATAAATTGAAATTCTAAAACTTCCTTTCGAATCTTGATAAAACCTATCAAGTCTTGCAAGTATGAAAATTATAAAAAGTACTTTTTGTACAGTTATATAATTAACTAGCAGCCCGCCCCGGCTTCGCACGGGTAGAAAATATATGCCTACAAAATTTGCATCAGTTTGTTGAATCGAATCGAATATAAAATATTAACATATTTAACAATCATCGTCATATTTCAACCAATTTACACAAAACCTTAACGAATTATGCACCTAAGACCTAAACCTTCCTCATAAACACTCTGGCTATTGGTGAAAACCGCATGATAATCCGTTCAGAAGCTATTGAGATTATTGCGAACAGACAGACGGACGCAGTGATGGACATTGTTTTATAATACTTACGTAGTAATATTGGACGGCCCTTTGGCGTAAAGGATAGTTACTCTGATTCTGCCCCGACGGTCGTTGGTTCTAATCCTAGCTATAGACCTACCAATGAAAGTTTTATGTGCATTCACAAATTATGGGTTTTCGTACAGAGGTAGTGGGATCATTAAATCAACCAATAATTAAGATTTTTAAAAACTAAAACAACTGACTTCAATGCCCCGCGAGTCAGTTTTAGTAGCAAGTTTGAGACGTTTATCGTCATATCTCTGAAGATACTTATCACATCTCAATTAAATTACAATGGGACTACCTCGGAAACGTACCCTACCGATTACAAAAATAATCATTCGAATCGGTTCACAATTGACGGAGTAATCGCGTAACATACACACACAAAAAAAGAAAGAAAAAAGAAACATACAGACGAATTGAGAACTTCCTTCTTTTTGGTAGTCGGTTGAAAAGTAGCTTACCACCACCTGGAGAACATCTGCCGCCGTAACCTTACGGCATTCCCCGACGCAAAAAGTAGGGGTATTATACGTTTAACGTGTGTATCTGTGTGTCTGTCTGTCTGTAGCATCTTAGAACCCAACCGGATGAACCGATTTTGATTTAAAGTAGGGGTATTATACGTTTAACGTGTGTATCTGTGTGTCTGTATGTAGCATCTTAGCACCCAACCGGATGAAGCGATTTTGATTTTATTATTGATAGTTTTTTTTTTTATAGATGTCTTCATGGAGAGTGTTCTTGTATGTAGATCCCCACCTATCACAATCAATATGAACTCAATATAGTATAATAATATGATCTATTGTATAAAATAATAATGATCTATATATATAATATAATATTTTAAACCACCCCGACTGATCTATGTATCATCTTTTCATTAAAAGCATTCCAATGACTAAACACAACATTTAAAATCTGAGCTGTAAGTTGGTGAGGATTTGAGTATTCTGTAGAGTCCAGGAGATGTCCCAGCATCAGGTCAATGCTTCCATGTTCTTACAATATCGTTGAAGAAGATTTTCGAATTGATTAGACCTATGAAAGTTGATTAAAGCTCATAGTTTTATAACGATTGAACGAATTTTCATGAATCAAAGCTAAGAACACTCTCGATCAAGACACCTATCAAACAAAAAAACTATATATAAAAATCGGTTCCTCCGTTTGGGCGCTACGATGCCACAGACACACAGATACACACGTTAAACTTATAACACCCCTTCTTTTTGCGTCAGAGGTTAAAAAAGCAAACATTTCTACGAGCACGTTTTTCTTTTCCTTCACAAGTCGGAAAATAACCGACGCAACATTTTACGCAATTTTGTAGCACAGCACTACAAACTTTAATCTGCACTGTGATATTCTTGCTCATAATCATAACAGGTAACCACGACATCTAGATAGTTATCACCACACTACTGGTTATGTGACAGTTAACTACCTACTTACGCTCACTTTTACATTAGCTACCGTAGCTTGCCATCTGATAAAGTCCGGGGATAGTCAGTATGAGCTGGGACCATGTCGTATTATATTTAAAAGGATTTTATCTTCACCGATATCGTAAATCTGATTATGAATTAAACAAATAGTAGCATTATGTCAGACTTTATGCATGTACAACTCAAATAAAGTAAAAAGTTTTATTACGCTGGATTGCCATTCAAACCGAAAAATATTATTTATTTTACGGGAAGTCCTACCACTACACTTCTACGTTTTCCAATAATCCTGTCATATCTGGCAGCATTTTGTAAGTTTTCCATAAGGGTAAGAGCATTATATCGATGTTCCACTTGACTTGCTACCAAAAAGTAGTTTACTACCATTGATGTACTACCACCATGCATGAACGTGAAAATCTGCCTCCATAACTACACGGTGTTCCAGCAGCGCATGCTTTGAGAGTCATACCATTGTGTTCACCATCCTCGACCACAGCATCGCCTACCACCAGGCGAGATAGTGGTCGCATACGCTATTTAGCCTATCAGTTATAAAAAAAAGTTTATTTCGCTTTATTCGTAGGTATCTTATAAAGTAAAATAAACTTTTAAATTTTTATATTCTTTATGCAAACTTAAAATTTAAACTGTACCTATTCGTATATTCTGTATTTTAGAATAACTCTATTGCACCCTTTTCTACCCTCTTGTACAGATTATATAATAGTTAATACGTAACTTCTTGTAGCTATTCTTTGTCCTGTACCCAATTGAAATAGGCTATTCCTATTTTTAAGTTTAATAAAGCGTATTCCATCTTTCCAAGTCCCAGGACTTGATATTCTAGTGAGCGTACAGTGAGAAAACATTATGACAAGGTTGTTGTCCATTCTAAAAGTGAGAATAATAGCAAAAGTTCAGTTGTTGGCGATAATGCTCGATTTCTGTTGACACTCGTTGTGCAAGATAATTGTAGGTTTGGTATTATGTTATTATAGAACAAACGATGCAGCTGTGCAGATAAGATGGCACATTAGTGGTAAAGGTGAATCAATTTCGTAATTTTTTAATGGTTTTTTTTTATGGTAAAAGGTAACAGGACAAGCACGACGCTCTCCTGATGGTAAGCGATGACGTCTACCTATAACAGATACAGCGGCATGGAAAATTCTGAACTGCCAGAATTTTGCATGTCACTGCACTGCGCCTGTAACCTTGAGACATAAAGATGTTGAGTCTCACATGCCCTGTAATTTCACTGGAATTTCCCTGTTAGTTCAAATTATAATTAACTAGCTGCACCGCGCGGTATAATTTTTTTTTGGCTTAAAACCCTTTCTTTGTCTGGTAGCAGTTTAGATCAGGGTAGTAAAATAAGTCATATTTCAGGATTTTTAAAGGTCATTTGCAATTGGTTCGTAAAAACTAATGACAGGGGCCATAAAATCTTAAAAAACTAAATATATTTAAATAGCAGTAACACTGAGCCAATCAAACCAAAATTAAAAATTTTATGTCACAAGCTTTAAGCGATAAGAGCGCCCAGTTTTATTTAGTTAAGTCCTATTTAACAGACTTCTAAACAGGAAGAGGTTCTTAATTCCTCGGAAAAATTTCATCGAGATATGTTCAGTATCTCCAGGGATATGGAGATAAACACATCAAACTTGGTACTGAAAATAACTAGCGTGACATTTGAAGTCGGTTCTTTTACTTAGACGATCTTAAATTATTTAAGTATTTTCTGGTATTGGTGTCATTCACTATAAAGTATTGTACGAGTATATTCTAACTAATGCCTGCTTTATTTTTCCAGGTAAACTCAGTAACACGTCTGTTATGAATAAATACAAGGATAAAAGTGACCCAAAGACATACCTACTGTGAAATATGTGATTAAGTGCAATTAAAGTGGACTTTTGTGTATTAACATCATCAATTATAATCATGGGTAAGGTTTCACTTAGTACCTAAGAAGTTATTCAATAAGGGTGGTTGAGGTAGTTATGCTGTTTTCGTAAACTTTTTATACCTTACTTGCTGCACCCTTTGCCCGCGCTTAATACTAGTGGCCTACTCATCATCATCATAATCAACCGGTATCAGTCCACTGCTGGACATAGGCCTATGCCTACTGGACTTGGACTGATGATAGACTGATACCCAAGTCACGCCACTGAGCCCGATTTTCGACTCTTTGTTTCCAGTCACTGCCCACTGCTTTGCGAATGTCGTCACTCCACCTGGTCACAGGACGTCCTACGCTACGTTTACAGATTCGCGGTCTCCACTCTAGAACCAGTCTACCCCAACGGTATCGGTCCTTTTTATTTTGTATGTGTGGAAAATCCTCATGCATACCACTCCAGCACGGGGGTGCCGGAGTGATTATGCCGGCCTCTTACCGGCTAAAAACCCTACGTGGAAGAAGTCCTCCGCCAAGATGGGGTAAGATGGGGTCGCTCTAGCATTCACCATCTTGCCCCAGCGGTAGGCCCGGATCAAATATCCAGGCCCCGGCACAAGTAGGGGTGACATCGCTCACGAAGGCCACCCCTCAGACGTGTGGGGTCGTGCAAGCCGGCTGGAAGTCCCCCGACCTGCAGCCAGTGACCGCCACTACGGTTACGGTTATCGGTCCTACGGCAGATATAACCAGCCCACTGCCGCTTCAGTTTGCTAAACCGTTGAGCTATGTCTATGCTTTCGGATGTGTCATTTCGGAGTTGGCCTCCTGATTACAAAACTGCTTCTTAAATCACTTATCTATTGCTGAAAACTATTAAAATCCGTTGCGTACATGGCCGTATTTCCGCCTAGGCCTACAAGGCATTGGTAGGCCTTATTATTTTGATCCGCTGCAGGGCAAAGCAAAGCCCTTCCTTTCTTCTTTCCATACAATTATACATCAGTCTATTGCTTGTATTGTATGTAATCAGTCAAAAAAATTTTCAACAGCTTCGGGATGTAGGGGGGAGAGGCCTCAAATGTAAAGTGCCTAGATCTTTAAATTCGGCCGTGTTTGCGTAGTTTAAAATATCTA
This sequence comes from Cabera pusaria, assembly GCA_954871355.1. Lineage (NCBI taxonomy): Eukaryota > Metazoa > Arthropoda > Insecta > Lepidoptera > Geometridae > Cabera > Cabera pusaria. The sequence goes on along the minus strand of OX940906.1, from coordinate 6,470,831 downwards.
AGCGTACAAACAGCCGGAGCGACTTTGGTTTTAAATATTATGTAATGATAGGCTAGCATTTGACCACTATCTCGCTTTGTGGTAAGCGATGATGTGGTCGAAGGTGTTAAACACGCAAGACCTAGTATAATCTGACTCTCAAGGGCTGTATGCTGCCGGAACACCATAAGGTTCTGGCGGCAGATTTTCTCCTTGACGGTGGTAAGCTACTTTTAGGTAGCAAATCAGGCGGAACATCGATATATAATATGCTATTCCCGTGCTATGATTAAAACACGATAAGTACCTCTCGCTTAGAAGTTAAGCCATCTTCATCTTCTTGAGATTCAGACTGCAGGTTCATGCAAGTTCACGTCAACAAATTGAAAGTTATCAACTGCCTGTCAGTCGCTGAAATACGACTGGATGCCTAATTGGTGGCGGACGTATTCCGTAACTTAAATTTAAGGTTTGACCGATTCGACTTCAGTTTCAAGTTATTACATTGATGATGCAATCTTGTTCATCTAGTACACACACCACTATTATCTTTTCTGCGCATACACTAAATAAATATCGAAGAATTAAAGCCGCTCTTAGTAGTAGTCTTATAGAAGATCTAAGTACAAATACCTACACTCGAATGACGTACTACCAGTACTGCCACAGGTATATTATCTGTTCTATGACCACAGTACCTAAGTACTTACTACTACTGTTATCCGCTGAGTTGTTGATTTTGTTGAATGATCTGGTGTGACTATATCCTGTCACAGTCACGGCCAACCTAAACTTAGTAACTTCAATCTCACAAATTGTATCGATACACAAGTATCGATTGATAGATAATCGAAATTATTTAGAAAAAATTACTGTCGCCACCGGGAAGCGCTAACCTTTGAAGGCCCGGTGACTTAATCGGGAGAACGGTCGGCTTTGATGCCAGAGGCACCGAGTTTAAACCCCGCCGTGCACCAATGAATTTTTCTATCGAAAAATGTATGTGCGCTTTACACAGTGGCCCTCCGGTGAAGGAAAAACATCTTTAAGAAACCAACAACCCCCTCATGGTGTTAGGACACTATCTAGTGTCCGCCTGGCCAGCTACCACCCTCAAGTTAGAAAATCTGTAGCCAAACATCTAATGTGTTCCGGCAGCTATCCTTGTGAGCCAGTTTCCATTCTAGGCCTAGCGTGCATATGCTTACCATCTTCGATCGCATCATCACTTACCAACATGTAAGGTAGTGGTCAAACGCTAGCCTATAAAATATTAAAAAAAACCTTTCCTAGCCGCTACCCCAATGAAGACTCACAATTAAAATAGTTTAAAAAAAAATAATTATTAATTAAAAGATTGTAATTAATCGTAATATGTATTGGAGGTTCGAGTATGTCAAGATCGTACCATGTGGAAAGAAGTAGAGTCTACCTACCCCAACGGGAAAAAGGCGTGATTGTATGTATGAATGTTTAAAAAACCTTCAAATGCCGAGTTAGTCATTTTCAGCAGCAAGTTTGAGTTGTTTATTTCCATATTAGTAATTTTTGGAAGTACTCTTCAGATCTCGATGAATTTACAATAGGACCTCTTTCGAAAAATAAAGAATTTTGAAAATCGGTCCACAAATGGCAGAAACATCTGTAACAAGAAACAACATAAAAATTTTGAAAATACACCCACGACAATGTCCTTTAGAAAATTAACTTCATAACATCTATCTAAGTACGAGTACCACCACTGATTAATTACGAACCGTATAAAGACGAAATCTAACTAGTTTTGGAGAAAAATGGCAACATGGACTTGCACAAACAAATGTTTACTGCAGCGCCCCCTGGTGAGTTGACACCGTTATACTTATTTAAGAACATGCACCAATCAAACACGAACCCATAACTGAAAACTGTATCAAAATCGGACTAGTCTTTTTGAAGAAAAATTGCAACATCGATTTGCACCAACAAATGATTACTGCAACGCCCCCTGGTGAGTTATCACCGCAACACCTATCTAAAAACATGCATCAATTACACCCGAACCCATAACTGAAAACTGCATTAATATCGGACTAGTAGTTTTGGAGAAAAATGGCAATATGGATTTGCACACACAAACAAACAAAAAAAACTTTCCGTCGTGGGTAAAAAGAAAGAATATGTAATGTAAAATCCAGAATGAGTGTGAAAGTGTGACCCACGTGCTGACCCGAATGCGCCGACGCATGTCATAGAATAACTCTCAGTTTGTGCCACCTTATTATAATTTATAAGTCATTCGTATCGTAACTTGGTACATTCAAGTCAGTTTAATAATGTTCCAGTTACTCGACCATTGTTGTCATTGTCAAAAACACTAAAAAATCCGTTACTATAAAAATTAATATAATATATACTTTAAAAATAAATATTCAAAAAAGATTCAAAGAGGTAATGTCGCCAGCTTTTTGGGTACCCTACCAGCAGACAGCGACCTAAATTCCGAGCGTGCCTATACCATTTTGAACCGTATATTTTGTATCGGATGTTGATAAAAGATACAAACTTGTAGGACAGAATAAATAATATTACCCACTACGAGTACGTACAGCATGCAGGTCGTTTAGACTACATAATTTAAAATCGTTCACAAAACGAAATATACCAACTTCAAATGCCGCTCTAGTAATTTTCAGTACTAATTTTGAGGTGTGTGTCTCCATATCTCTGGAGATACTTATCAGACCTTGATAAAATTACAATGTGACCAAACGGAAAGCATTAAAACAAACAAAAAAAAATTTTCTAAATCAGTTATGAAATGACCGAGTTCTGAGGTAATAAACATAAACCAAAAAAAACAAGCGAATTGAGAACAGGACCTTTTTTGTGAAGTCTGTTAAAAATGTCAAAAATCTATGCGCAAAGTGAAGTTCGACTTTACGGTCTACGGTCTATATCTCCCAGTCTGAGGCCGGTATTATAAGAGAATATAAAATTAGGCTATTTCATTGGAATCATGCCTTGTAAGCCAATTACATGTCTTCATTCTGTACTAAGAGTAGAGCGGTAGACTTTTGTGACTTGAACATTCCAGTAACTCTCCGACACGCTTGATCATAATACTGTATAATTGCAAACTATCTAACGTCACCTCAAGTCTAGTTGATTGTTTAGGCTGAATATTCATTGGAGTCAAACATCGATTTATGTGAATTCTGCGAGATCAATTAATACATACAAATATGGTCCTAACTGCCATTTATAGTTACAAGTAGAAGTTGTTGATCGATTAACACCTAATTAACTTTTTGTGATTTATTTGGATCTAATGGAGATTGTCAGGGACATTATGAACGGTATTTTATCTTTTTTCAGGGCTCCGTACCAAAAGAACCCTAATAACTTACCTATATAATATACATATAACGTTGTAACGTTTTTTGTATAACGTTATAAAATTTATATATACATAAAGTTGAGCTTAGGTACGTATAACTTACATGTAGGCTCTTTATTCATCTTGTCCAATTATGGGGAATGGTTTTGATTTGATGTCAACAAAAACAACGGGTTGCACTCCGGGAGTGCCGGCGGAAGTGAACACTTTAACATTAACGTTGTGCTACTCTCCCTCCGTCTTAAGAATTTTTGATCAGGTCGTATCCTGACGCCAGTTTCACATTTTTTACCCATCCCAAATAAGGTTTGTACTCTCCCTCCGTCTTACGAATTTTCGATCAGGTCACGTGTCCTGACACAAGGTCATGACGCGAGTTTAACATTTTTTACCCATCCCAAAAAAAGTTTGTACTCTCCCTCCGTCTTACGAATTTTCGATCAGGTCACGTGTCCTGACGCGAGGTCCTGACGCGAGTTTAACATTTTTTACCCATCCAAAAAAAAGTTTCTACTCTCCCTCCGTCTTACGAATTTTCGATCAGGTCACGTGTCTTGACACGAGGTCCTGATGCGAGTTTAACATTTTTACTGATCCCAAAAAGTTCACAACTCCGCTAGGAAGTTTTCACTTCGAATACAAGACAAACTAAGGCCTGAGACCGCTCTATCGATTTTGGCCTAATTTTAGTAATAACATCGTCAACCGTCACTTGTACTATTATTTATTCTGTGCCGTCACACAAAGTCAAGTGATTGACAAATGTAAGTAGTAGTAATCAGGAATCTACTTAGGTACATCTTGACGTATTACATTTTTAGGGTTCCGTACCCAAAGGGTAAAACGGGACCCTATTACTAAGACTCCGCTGTCCGTCTGTCTGTCTGCGTCTGTCACCAGGCTATAGCTCATTTACTGTGATAGTTAGACAGTTGAAATTTTCACAGATGGTGTATTTCTGTTGCCGCTAGAACAACAAATACTAAAAACAAAATAAAGTTGAAAATTAAAGGGGGTCCCCATACAAAAAACGTGTTTTTAACGCCATTATCTAATTAGTTTCGGCAAAATGACATAGATGGCGCTAGTAAACGAGCCCCATCTTTCTAGCTCGCGACCAAACCAAATATTCTTGATAATATCAATTAATTAAATATATGAGGTTGAAACTCTGTTATGTTTCGTATTGTATGGAACCCTCCCTAAGTGTGCGATAAGAGACGCGATGCTGACTCGCACTTGGCCAGTTTTATTATGTAATTTATACTGAATGACTTGGCATTCAGTATAAATTACATAAAAAACCCCCTAGAATATCTATACAAGTAGGTGGTTATTGGGTGTTCTACTCCAACCACATCTGTTGATTAAACGATATACCCAACTGCGTTCGCTCCGCTTGCTGCGCTCACTTGTTGCAGTTGGGTATATCGTTTAATCAACAGATGTGGCTGGAGTAGAACACCCAATAACTAAAAATTGATTATCTCTCGCCACTTGTGTTTTAGAACTCTCAAAGCTTCCGGTGTAATAATTTTGATCAACATGTTTTAGAACTCTCAAAGCCTCCGGTGAAAATTATAATGTTTATTAATGTGGTTACTAAACATTACTTATCATTCTGCGAAAAGCGCTCTTGCAATGAAGTTCGTTAAGCAGCCAATATCATTAAAATTCGAAAATATAAATATTAATTCTGAAAAACGCAGTTTTCGTCATGGAAAGCTTTTACCAAATACAATACGATGTATAATATGTGGCCCGTCGAACTGTGGAAAAACTAATTTGGCTATCGGACTCATCTTACATGAAAATGGTTTGCAATTTAAAAATGTTTATGTTTATTCAAAAACTCTTTATCAACCGAGATACATGTATTTGGAACAGGTATTACGAATGGTTCCTGGTGTTACTTTTTCTAAGTATCATGAAAATGAAGAAGTTCTTACTCCAGAGGCAGCAAAATGTAACTCAATAATTATATTCGATGACGTAGCGTGTGAGAATCAAAATAATATGCGCGACTATTTTGCAATGGGAAGACATAAATATATAGACTGTTTTTATCTAAATCAGACTTATAGCAAAATACCAAAACAGTTAGTGAGAGATAATGCAAATTTAATTGTTCTCTTTAAGCAAGATGATATAAATATGAGACATATTTATGATGAACACGTCAATACAGATATGACGTGGCAGGAATTTAGAGAAATGTGTGCAAATATATGGAAAGAACCCTACAGTTATGTAGTGATTAACAAGGATTGTGAAAAAAACAAAGGATGTTACCGAAAGAAATTCGATACGTTTGTTGTGTTTCATTAGTATGTATGTCGTAAATATGTCAATGCTTGTCGAGGTGTTGAAAAGTAAACAGTTAATAGCAGTAAACTTAATAATTAAATATAGAAATCATGTTTAATAATCCTGTGAACCGTATATACTCCACTGTATACAAACGTTTAAGAAGTTTCGATACCTGGCCTCGAGGATTAACACAAAAACCACAAGAAATGGCTGAAGCAGGATTTTTTATGCAGGCTGTGACGATAGAGTTATTTGTTTTTACTGCGATGGAAGGCTTAAAGACTGGAACTCCGAAGATCAACCATGGGTAGAGCACGCGCGCTGGTTCCAGTCATGTCCGTATGTTTTAGTAATGAAAGGAAAAGACTACGTTAAGAGCATGAAAAATTATGTATACGAAGAAATTAAAAAAAATTGCCAACAGACTCCACTGGATGATCTACCTTTGATAGTAAATACATCATCTTCAATAATCTGTAAAATTTGTTTAGAAGAAGAGCTTAACACTTGTTTTTTACCTTGTGGTCATGCTGCGGCTTGTGCAAAGTGTGCTTTTTCCATTGGTAATAAGTGTCCAATTTGTAGGCGAGTATTCGCCAATATAACACGATTGTATTTCTGATTATACTCTATTGCTAGCCTACTATAAATAGCTGAAGTAAAAACATATGTTATCACTTTCGTGAGAACACTGACAATAGTTCAATCAATTGAAATTCAATTTAAAGATATGGAAAAAAATCTAAAGAGACAAATTGTAAAGGCTGCGGCAGCTGTTAAAAATAAGGTTAAAAAGATGCGAGATATTGAAATGGAAAACAATAGTATTTTGGAATCTGTTTTTAAACCAATTACAAGTCCTCTTAATGAAATGGTGGAAAAATCTAAAACGTGTTCCCAAACTAAAGGAGTACAATTTGAAACTTCAAGTCCATTAGACAAGGACAAAACTCTTAAGAGAGATTCTAACATCGAGTTCGACGTATTTAGTCCAAGAGACTCTAATGATTCAGATGAAAGCTATGAGAATTCAGAAAAATCTGATAATGAAGAAAATGAGGAATCATTTAAATCAGTGCAATCAGGTTCAAGTGATCAAGAAATTTCTTCGTGGTCCATGTCTTCCAAAACTTTACAAGATGTTCCGTTTGGCGTGAGAAATGAACGAGGTAAACACATGATGGGATCTTCGCGTGTAACTCTTTTTGATGATTATATTCAAGTTGGTGCAAACAAGTACAAATATACTCCTGGTATAAAGGAACTTCTGTTTAAAAAAGTACCTAATATATCTGCAATAACTGATGAAGATTTGAGACATTATAAAATAATGTTACTAGAAACAAATGTGCACCGAAGAGAATTCGATCCAAATAAACCAATCAGAAGTAACAGAGGTCGAAAATACTTGAATATAATAAAACCGCTATTTAAGTTGCGTAAAGTTTCAGCGAGCACTGACAGTAGTCAACCTGATTTACTTCATCAAGGAAAAGGACTACCTCTGTTGAAACAGTGGAAGAAAAATGTTGACTACGTTTACTGGGACAATCCTAATGAACTGGTTGAAAGATTAAAACTATTGATTGCTTCAAAAGATGCTGGTAACACTGGGTTAGATAATGAAATAATATCTATTATAGAAGAACTGCGCGAAAGCAACATTATACCTTAATAAATAGCATACATTTCTAAAAATAGTATCATTTGATCTTTGTCAACAACACCCATCAGTTCACAATAATGGATAAGTTTGGACATCATATTCATAAACGATTGCGTTTACCAGACTTTTTAGAAAATTTTGATAAAGTCTTGATGCGAACTGAAACCGGAGAGTTCGATTTACAAAATACAAGGTTGACTGGGATTACAATTCCATTGAAAAATACCGATGCTGTGAACAAGGAATACGTAGACAGCCAATCTCAATTGTTTGTAAAAAAACAAGAAGTCGATATAATATTCAACGATTTAAAAGCAGATGTTAAAAAAGGCATTGAGAATTTAAAAGCAGATTATTATACAAAGGCTGAATTAGACCAAATCATTAAATCAAAGAAATGAGTAAGCTACAAATAGTAAATGAAATTCATAAAACAGCTCGTAAAAACTTTGTTCGACGATCTGTAATATTAAGAGGAATTGATGATTTATGGCAAGCTGATCTTATGGATTTTCAAAATATAAAAAGTTGTAATAATGGATATAGGTATATTTTTGTTGTAATAGATTGTTTTTCTAAATTTTCCTGGGCTATCCCTGTTAAAACGAAGACTAAATCCGAAATAGCAAATGCATTTAGTTCGCTATTATATAAAAATTATCGAAAGCCAGTTAACTTACAAACTGACATGGGCACAGAATTTTATAACGATGAATTTAAAAAAGTTATGCTAAAAAATAAAATTAATCATTACTCTACATATTCCATAAAAAAGGCTTCTATAGTAGAAAGACTAATCAAAACTCTCAAGAACAAGTTGTATAAAAATTTTAGTTTGAATGGTAGTTATAAATGGATTGGAAAGCTTTTAGAAAGTGTTATGGCAACATACAATAACACAATACATCGAACAATAAAATATAAACCAAACGATGTTAACCAATCAAACCAAAGTGAAGTATTGAGAAATATAATCAAATCACAGGAAATTAATTGTCTGTCAAAGACCAGAAAATTAGAAGTTGGTGACCATGTTCGTATAAGTAAATATAAAGGTAACTTTGAAAAAGGATACACCCCAAACTGGTCTACGGAATTGTTTTTGATTAAAAAAGTTCATGGTTCTAAACCTATCACTTATTCCATAGAAGATCTACACTATCAACCAATTTTAGGAAGTTTTTATGAACAAGAACTTCAAAAAACTAAGTGTCCTAATGTGTATCTAATTGAAAAGGTTATAAGAAAAAAAGGTAATAAATTATTCGTAAAGTGGTTAGGTCTACCTAGTACTGAAAACAGTTGGATTGAAAAACGAGCAATTGTATGATTATCTTTTCTATAGAGTTACATACCTAAGTATATAAAATTAAGTCTATTTAGATATTTTATCTCATTTATAACTCAGCTATGCATGGTGGTGGACTCGTTAACAGCATTATAAATAACTTACCATTTGAATTGCATTTACCTGGGTACAATTACTGTGGACCTGGTACCAGATTAAGAAAACGATTATTGAGAGGTGATCAAGGAGTTAATGAGCTTGATAATGCTTGCATGAGACACGATATAGCATACGATAATTCAAATAAATTGGAAGATCGACACAGAGCTGATTTAGAATTATTAAATATGGCAAAGCAACGGATGAAATCGAAAAATGCAGGAAGAGGAGAAAAACTGTCTTCGTGGCTTGTGAGCAAAGTGATGAAAACCAAAATGAAGCATGGTGCTGGCGTGAGAACATTTAAATCGATCGTCTCTACAATACATAAACGACTGAAAAAATTAAAACCAAAAAGCAATTCTAGAGCTATTAAAGCTGCATATTCAGCTGCGAAAAAACTGATAAAAAATAAAAAAGGAGTGTGTCTGCCTCGTGTAATACCGTTACCAAAAACAGGTGGTATTTTACCACTTATACCAATATTCGCAGGACTGTCTGCTCTAGGTGCATTGGTTGGAGGTGCAGCAGGTATTACTAAAGCTGTAAATGATCATAAAGCAGCTAAAAAGAATTTGGAAGAAGCCCAACGTCATAATAAAACGATGGAAAGTATCGCCTTAGGAAAAGGCTTATATATAAAACCATATAAAAAAGGCAATGGTCTTTTTGTAAATAGTTCAAAAAACTAATAGAAAGGTTACCCAAGCGTGCTCTCACTGATATAGACATATTAGAGTATGCTACTAAACACATACCTTACTTTAGAGGTGTTTTCATGAGAAATGAATTGCCGCCAAAGCCTAAGGACATTGAGTGTGCGATTGTTAATTTAGATAGCTCAGAGAATGAAGGAACCCATTGGGTAGCCTATGTAAAACATTTTAACTATTGTGAGTATTTTGATAGCTTTGGTGATTTAAAGCCACCAATTGAGTTAATAAGATATTTAAAATTTAATATAACATACAATTATTGTAGATATCAACGTTTTAATACATCTAATTGTGGTCATTTATGTTTAAAGTTCCTAAGTGAATTTTGGAAAAAATGTTATGCTAATACTATTTGTATAAAATGTTCTAATAAAGTATTGTGACTATATATTTATAAACGTGTTTTTATTACCATCATTTCTAAAATGTCTTTCACGCTGTCAATAACAGGCAACACCTCTATTTTATCCACTACCTATTATCCAGCTTTACAATTTGATGATGAATACGAGTGTGCTCTGTTATATTTCTCAACATTCAATTCAATACCTAACATTGATAACAGAAACAATAAATATTATTATGACAATAACGAAGTCGTAGACATACCAGAAGGCACTTACGAACTGCAAGATATTTCTGATTATCTAAAGTCAAACGTAAAAAAAGGAGTCGCTTTTAATTTATTTTGCAATAATAACACGTTGAAATCGTTTATCTTCTGCTCTAAAGATATCCATTTTGAAAAAGCTAATTCTCCAGGAACTTTACTAGGATTTGGTAATAAAACTCTTAAAGCCAATATAATACACGAGTCGCAACTCCCAGTTAACATTTTATCGACAACAGTGGTAAGAGTCGAATGTGATATAGTGAGCGGATCATATATTAATGGAAAACCAAGCCATATTCTTTATGAATTTGCTCCTAACGTGCCTCCAGGATACCGAATAATAGAAGTGCCAAAGAATATAATTTATTTTCCTGTCAATCAAATTGACGTCAGCACTATTAATATTAGATTATTAGATATTAATAATAATTTAATAAATCTACGCGGTGAAGAAGTTCAATTATATTTGCATATCAGGAAAAGATGATCGACTTCAATAAAAGTAGTAATTCAATAATGAAACACATCAGTACTCATCGAACAATCCAAAAAGGAACAACTAAGAAAAAAATTAAATTGACCAGGGAAAATAAAAAGTTCCTGAAATTAATTGGTCTATTAAAATGAACATTTTGGATATAACAAGTTCACCAGCATACGATAACACCATAGACGGTATCGAATATCATTCATATAAACCTTACGTAACAAGTTTTAACAGGAATGATGAAATCCGCATACCTATCAATCAGCAGGATTTATACATACTACCATCAGCAAGTACCCTTTATTTAGAAGGAACAGTAAACATCATAAAGAAGGATACAAAACTAAAAGTTACTGCTGTGGAATTCACAAACAATCCATTACTGTTTCTTTTTCAAGATATTCGTTATGAACTAAATGGAGTTGAAATAGATAGAATCAAAAATGCTGGAATGACTACAACAATGAAGAGTTTAGTATCATTTAATGAAAATGAAGCTAAGATAGCAAAAGCTTGGGGTTGGGATATAAATGGAACAAAAACAACCCATGGAAATAGTTTTTCTGCCTCAATACCTCTTAGTAATATTTTGGGCTTTGCTGAAGATTATAAGAAAATAATTATGAATTGTAAACATGAACTGATATTATTACGCAGTAATACAAATTTGAATTCTTTGAAAGTTCCATCTGGTGAGGTTCTTGAAGATATAATAATAAATAAGTTAGTTTGGCGCGTTCCACACGTCAAGGTATCAGATAAAGAAAAAGTTAATTTACTAAAGTTATTGGAAAAGGATCGTTCTCTATATTTGGCTTTTAGAAATTGGGATTTATATGAGTATCCCTTATTACCTAAAACAACTAAGCATACTTGGTCAATTAAAACGTCCTCACAGATTGAAAAGCCAAGATATGTAATCATAGGCTTACAAACAAATAGAAAAAATTTAGCTGATCGCGATATATCAAAATTCGACCCTTGTTATTTAAGAGATGTCAAAGTATATCTTAACTCTAACTATTTTCCATATGAAAACTTGAATATTAGTCTTGATGATCATAAATATTCATTATTGTATGAGCAATATGTCAGGTTTCAGACATCTTATTATGGACGCAGAAGTGAACCACTGCTAAGTACTTCTGAATTCAAAGAAAAAGCACCGCTGTTTGTAATCGATTGCTCTAGACAAAGCGAAAACCTTAAGTCAGGTCCTGTAGTTAGCGTACGTGTGGAACTTGAATGTCATTCAGAAATACCTGATCAGACAGCTGCATATTGTCTTATTTTAAACGATTCCATCATCGAGTACAGACCGTTGAGTAATATAGTAAAAAAAATATCTTAAAATATGAATCCTTACAGAATAAAATATATATTCGTGGATGTACAAGGATTCAAAGATACACAAAATAATTTTATTATAAAAGAATTGTCTATTTTAAACGAAGAAAATACCCAAACCTTTCTTGTCAAGCCCCCCTATCCATTTAAAAACTTATCGATCGAAGAAAAGAAACAAGTGCGGTGGATAGAAGCAAATCGAGGATATTTCTGGAGTGAAGGCCACATTGACTACAGGGAATTCAAAAGAATTATAATACCATATTTGAATAAGAAAAAAGTGTTAACAAAAGGAACTGAGAAAGTTATGTGGATCAAAGGCCTTTGTGAGAACTGTGAAATAATAGATGTGGGAGAAAAAGGATGTCCTAATTTTTTAAAATTATATCACGACTATGAAAAACCTAATATAAATTTAAATTGTGTACAACACACGAAAATGTGTGCATTAAAAAATGTATTGTGCTTAAAAAAGTGGTATGATAATAATAATATACATTTATTCAATGTAAGCTAAGAATTTAATTTAATGTTTTAAATAAAATAAAATAATTATTGCCTAAACTGGTTGTTGTTTTATTCTACCAAATTATATTTTAACGAATTAAAGTGGTGAGTATTTAGGAATTAAAATACAGCAGATATTTGAATAGGTTTTTAATATAATATCGAAAATTAAAACATATCTTAAATTTAATGAATTAAATAGTACAATGCATTCAGGGAGATACTACTTACTGATTTGATTAAACATCTTAAGAATCACTTCTAATTTAATTTAACTGATCTATTTAAAAATAATTTTATTCAATTATGCGTCTCATCAGTCAGAATCACTTATTATATTTTCAGATATATTTTTAATCACTCTTTCGGTTTGATCTAATATTCTGTCCGTAAAATCTTTTACTATATATTGAGCCGATATTACAACATCACTTTCAGTGTCACTGTTATCACCACTAATGTCTATTATTTTGATCTGAATCAAACGTCTCCCTTTGCATGCTTCACGGTTTAAAACAAATGATGATCGCCGCATACTATTGCGAAGATTCTTAGTTTCACCAGGTGTCTTCTTTGTTTTCCGTTTTGGACGTTTTGGAGACGATTTCTTCTGATTAGTGATTGGAAAAATTTCGTCAAAGCCTTCTAATGGATTCTGCGCACAGTGGAAAAGAAGGTCTTGGGTATTAATTCCAAAAAGTCCATCTTGAGTCTCACTGTTATTATTTATTACAATGTCTGTCATAATCTGAAACAAAATAGAAAACTATTAGGGTCATTTTTATGGATAATATCGAGTAAATAGAAATAAACGAATAAATGTTCAAAACTTACGTCTTAAGTCGACTTGAAAGTATGTGAATATGTGTGTTAACTGCGACGCTCGAACAGGGTATAATGAGCAGGGCATGATGAATTTTATTCAATGTTTGTCGAATGTGCAAAATCATGTAGTGACATGTCAGTGCACCTGCGTCGGTGTTAAAAGTTTATGCTGCGTTAGTGAATTTGAAGTATCTACGTAGATTACAGGAATAGCTTACACAAAATTTTTCACAAACATTAAATTGATTTTGCATTATTAACTTAAGCTAGATGTTAAGGCTCGTAAAATAAAATAAAAACAACAAGTATTCTAAATGAAATTCGTTTATTCACTATATTCTTACTTAAGGTTCACTTTACATTATTATTATAACATTATTATTATTATTATTATTATATTACATATTTATTTCATCTTACAGATAATCTTAAGCTACTTACATTAGATTAGACCCCAAGAATTGAAATATGACCCCAAGCTCTGCTTGATTTTTTATCTTGCGAAATAAATCGTTTATCGTCGCTACTAGAAAGCGCAATTTTGTTTACAGAACGTGTAAATATTTCATGTTTTATACTTTTAAACAATATGTTTTTCTTGCGTAGTGTATTTGATGTAAGCAATGTGTTTGTATAATCTAAGATACTAAGATCTCGAACAACACATGATTTTACTCCCTTAGCCTTTTTAATTTCAGTGTCAGTATTTTTTATACAATATAATTTAGAGCGTAATCCTACATATTCAGTGATTATTTTTCCACCCATTTCATCTTTGAAAAGTCCTGGTACTTTTTTGTTAATTATTGGTAATTTGTGATAATTATCAACAGAAAAGTTACTGGTATCAAAATACTCCAAAAACGTATTTTTCACATCTTGATAAAAATTTTTGGTTTGGATGTGATAAATAAAGCTGTCTGTATCAGTATAACACATCGTCAAGCGGTCCCTGTAAAATGGTTTAAATATAGAATAGTGAAAATCATACATATGTGATTTTGATAATTCCAAAACTGTAAATCCGATATACAGTGGCTTATCCAATACTATACGATTAGGCTTTAATTGAATCGCAACCAAACTTTCCGTAAAAACTGAAGCACTGTGAAAGTTTGGACTCGCGATTAATTTTTCTGCGTTATTTCTTTTTTTAGTTCTATTGTTTTGATCATTCCATTGATTTATCAACTCAACATGGACCTTCTTGCGGTTGTTTTCTAACGTTTTACCAAAAACACTGTTATTGAGCAATTTGAAAAAGTCTTGCTCAAAAGTTGACGTTGCTTTTTGACGCAAATTTGTATTAAGATCGATGTATTGTTTTAAATATGCACTCTGTCGAAACGTTATAGCACGATGTACTTGTCTCAAGATCAAACCATGTCTTAAACAGGTTTTTAAATGTACATAATGTATAACATAATTAAATTTGTCATAAAGATTTGGAATTAACTTTTCATTTTTTCCACCCGGTGGAATATCTTTTTCGGGGCAAAACGGTAAATCATTATGTTCCCAATGTAATTTTTTTGGATAAATGAGATCGACTTCTAGAATGAAGCCGAACTCTGCATCATCAGATACATTATTCACATCCAGTTTATTAACTTCTGATTGATCAAGAAACCTAAAGTTTGACAAGGGCAATGTTTGACACATGCTGTATCCATAAAGATTATTGCAGTCTATATAGACTATGAATGATTCTGGCATCAACGGATCATGGTCGAAAATAAATTCGTTGTTTGCTTTGGCATGCCTATGTGCTGCCATTACCACACCTCCTCGTATGCCTGTCTGTAACATATCTACTATAGCAAAGTCATCTATTAGTTCTAACTCAATGCCTGTTTTATAAAGCATAGCATCGAATGATGAACTCGGTGCTGTAACATAGAATGCAGGGTCCAAGTTGTAGTAATGTTTGCAAGTTTTTCTAAAGTTTTCAAATATATCTGTTAACAACAACACATCACTTTTTAAATACAAATCGGTATATTCGCCTAGGTTCCGAATTTCAAATTGGGTCCAAACTGACTGTGCGTGCTCATAATCTTTATTTGATATGTGCTCATTGTTGAGAGAGCTATAAAAACTTTCTTTGCTTGGCAGAAATGGCTCGTTGTAACGTTCCCATGCGTTCATGTACTCGTAAGGGTAAACGCCTTTACGAGTTAGAAGGGAAAACTCATTTTCATTTGGGTAAATATTCCTTAAATGAGTAAACTCATGAGTTTTCATGGTTTTAACCAATTTTTCTAGACTGGTTCCTAAAAATTTGAACGAATCTACAAATCTTAACTGAACGAACTCGTCTCTTGATATTGGAATGAATTTTGTGAAAGAGATATAATTTTCTTTCGTTTTAGGAATTATTTTTATTGGTCCAGGCGCTTCACCAAGTGTTTTTATAAACAAGTGACAATCATACCCTGCTAAATTGTGGAAAAAAATTGGCACAAACTTTGGAACTTTGTACTGTAAATTACATAAGCTATGAGCTGCACCCCGATACTGTCCAGTAAGGTGACAATGGTCTCTGACCTTATCTCCGAATAGAAAACTCTCACAAATATGACATCGAACTGCATTCCTAAAATCAACTGCATCGTTTGCATTAAAAATTATGGGAACGTTTTGTGATAACACTGCATGGATATCCCGAACATCTTTGTAAAGAGAGCTAACAAATTTTTCTACACAATGAGGACCTCTAAAGATTACGAATTTATTGTAAGAAGGGTCAACAGAATTAATCACATTGTAAGCAAATGCGATAGGTGTATGCTTTTGTGTAGTGCGCGTATAAGAACTTTGAGGATCTGATTCACTTTTGCTTACATCTTCTAGCATAGTTTCAAAGTCAGCATAAATTACAAAAGGAATGTCTTGTTTGCGTTCGAAATTCTTGAATTTAATTACTGACCCCTTTTCCGGTAGGACAGTGACAATTCCGTTACAGGTATGACTTTCTACATCCTCAACCGTTTTAAAAAACAACAAACAAGTGTCACAAAAATAGATCTGTCCTTTATGCTTCGTTATTTGACTTCTCACCAGTCTCGATAAATTCTTTATGAGACAATAGTGAGATGTTGTGTTGTTTTCTATCCAAAGAAGGTGAATCGTTTTTTTATTTTCATGGCTTTCTGATTTATAAAGCGGGCCTACAACAGTCTTGTTATTTTTTAAGCCAAAAATGATAAAACTTAGGTTTGGATTGTTTTCTTCGAATATTTTAACATCAGATAATGTCATGGGAAACGAAATGTTTTCAGTGTTTAGGACATTGCGAAAATGTACATATGACGAAACCCTTTCAGGATGGTTTTTAGCTGGATAGAGGGCTGCAAGTACGCTCCACAGAAAACAGTGTTTATCGTTGTTTTGAATATTTAAACATGCTTTCTTTTTCTTGATGAATATTGGTAGTTCAATATACGTGGAGCCGCGAAGTGGTTGATATTTATTAACATTAACCTCAATATGCATACAATTAAGAAAAGTCCAACCCGAATCTTGCTCTTCGAATTGGTCAATTTTTGTGCGTATTGTATTGATTACATTTAAATATAAATGCTCAAAATTATAATTTCCATAAACAGGGATATTTTTTGTCATAAACGATTTAGTTTCTTGTTCATTATTTTTGAAAAGTAAAAACTTTGAGAATATTTCGAAGTTGACTTTGACACAAATATGTTTTTTTATGCATTCATCTAAAATGAGTTTGACTTTGTTTCGTATTGAATCTAAAAATACATCAATAGAATGTTCATTTGCGTATTGCGCAGCAATCCTGTAAGATATTATTCGGTTCTGAAATGCTGTCGCTACAATATCTACGCCTTCCACATCGATATGCGGTACAGTTAAAACGTTTTGTTTATGTGTATTACTTCGCAAATGACCTGTCCAGCGCCTACCGCTTATAGATGTGTTACAAACTGAACAGAATGGCATTGTAGAAGCTACTTGCTTGTTTACCTACTAGATATAATTATTAATTTAAGTACCTACCTACATAGAAAGTTACCTATTTTTTAAAGTCAGTATTATAATATTATACGCTTTTAATTTTCTTTTTTATTTCAAATTAATTAAAAAAATTACTTTGAGAGTTTAATATAGTCTACCTACACTACATATATCAAAACATACTATAATAATTCTATCTACCTTTATGAACCTAACTTAATTTAATAAAATAAAAACCATAATAAACCTATGCACACGTTTTGTTTATTTAAAATTAATCTTATCACTAAATGTTGATGGTTTAGAATCTTTAAATAATTTAAACACCGTAATGAGAAACTCTTGTAAAATTTCCCACTCCTTAGTTTGTTCGTTGAGACGCAGCTTTACACTCGTCAACGCTTTTTTATAGCGTTCTTGAGGAGGCGTATTTTGAACGTCGACGACGTTGTAAAGCTTCACCTCAACGTAAAAGTCGCCTTCGGAGACTGTTGCGGTGCGTCGGCTCTGCCCTCCGGAAACCCTCGTCGTGAAGGAAGAAGTCGATACGTTGCCTCCGGCGCTTTGTGATGCGTTAGATGCAGCAACGCTTTCTTCCCCTTTCAGAATCGAAAAGATGTCTGACTTGCGTTTTTTAGACCTGTAAAACAAAGAAAATAAAATATGATGAAATACTGTTATGATAATATTTAGGAACTTTTATCATCATAATTAGATTCAGAGTTAAATAATCATTTAACGTTGCTCACTCCATACAATATACATTATTGTTAAATAATTATTATCATCATCGGTACAGGGATCCCAACCTGAAGCGAGGAAAGTACCAGGGCCGTGAAATTATCGTATTTTGACGTTTTTGGAGCAAAATTATCGTACACTCAGTATAATGGCTTAAAATACATTAAAAAATCATATAAAACGATAATTTTTATTACACTTTGTTTGTGTATACAGAACAGAATCAATGTATATTTAACTCCATACAGGCAGACGGGCTGAGAAGACAGACCACAGTACACAGATTTTATAAGCGT
The DNA here is from genome assembly GCA_954871355.1 of Cabera pusaria. Lineage (NCBI taxonomy): Eukaryota > Metazoa > Arthropoda > Insecta > Lepidoptera > Geometridae > Cabera > Cabera pusaria. Next base: position 6,452,537 of record OX940906.1, on the reverse strand, counting down.
ACCAACGTTTTGAAATTAAGAAATAAGCTGGCGCTGTTACCAATAAACAATAGTATCTCAATTTTTTATTGAATATGAGCGTAATTCTCAAACTTTGTGGTGTATGGAATTTATCGTGTATTTGCGTACATAATACGGAGGCCTAAATTATCGTATATACGTTAATTATAGTACGGTACGTTAATTATAGTACGGTTGGGGCCCTGCATCGGTACCTAGTAGTAGTTACCACCAAGCGATAAAAACGATAACCTATCAGATATAATATATATATATATATATACGTACCACGAAAATTCCGGCTCTTGCAAATCGGGTGGTGTGAAGGATGGTGAATATGATGCATGACCGCGCTTAGCAAGGGCAGCAGCGTTAACGACGGGGGTGATCTTGCGCTTTGAGGCTTTTGGCTTCTTGGTAGGCTGCGACAACACCGACGGTGCTGTGGCCACGATTGCTTCAGATTCGTATTCAGAGTCCGACCTGAGAAAAAAAATAAAAAATGAGTATGGATGGAACAAAGATTTTAAAAAACACGTAATAAGACAATACTCACTCACATATTTCTGTAGATGTTTTCTCGAAGTGTCGTGGCTGCGCAATGTCAGGCGGCAGGCGGGCTGGCGGTGGCTGGCGGAGTCTGGCAGGCGGCGGCTGAGCAGGGTGGCAGGCGGCGGCTGAGCAGGGTGGCAGGCGGTGGCTGAGCAGGGTGGCGGGCGGTTGGCAGGGTCTGGCAGGCAGCAAGATTCTCGAGGATGATGAACCAGCGAAGAATATGTCAGTTTTCTAATTTTACGCGATTTTATAGCAAATACTTTTTATGTGTCAGCAAATAATATTCCAATTCAAAAGATATTAAGTACCCGTACTTTAACAAAACAAGCAAATTTGAAGCTAATGGTCGCACCACCTTTGTCGCACCACCTTTGAAATCGGATCAAAGAAAGATTCCGCCTACTCGGATGACAATATAAAAACTCACACCATTACCCGACTACGATAGATTAAAAGATAGAAAAATTAAAAGTCAGTGCATAAAATATTACAATCATATTTTATGTGTTTAGATAATAAGACGGTATCTAATTATTTGAACTGTACAATACACCACACGGGAAGTATTACTATTTACTTTCTTACATAATTTAAGTTCGTTCGCAAAACAAAAAAACCGACTTCACATGCAGCGCAAGTCATTTTCAGTACTAAGTTTGAGGTATCTATCTCCATATCTCTGGAGATTCTTATCGGATCTCGTTAAAATTAAAATGGAACTACACTGTAAACATATTCTATTAATAATAATATCGTTTAAAAACTAAAAACGAACCGACTTCAATGCCGCGCTATTCATTTTCAGTACCAATTTTGAGATGTTTATCTCAATATCTCTGGAGGTACTCATCAGACCTCGATAAAATTATCATGGTACTACTACACTTGGAATATCTCCTTTCGAACAAAAAAAGAATAATCAAAATCGGTTCATAAACGACGAAGTTATCCGCGAACAAACATAAAAAATATCGGTAGAAATGAGAAACCTCCTCCTTTTTTTGAAGTCGGTAAAAAAATAAAATAAAAACATTCTCCAAATCCACACACAGTTAATAAATGATGAGGTTCTGAAGTGACAAAAAAATTAAATTATACAGACGAATTGAGTACATCCTCCTTTTTGTGAAGTCAGTAAAAAAAAAAAAAAAAACAAATCAGTTCATAAATGATTGAGCTATGATATAATAAACAAAAAAGTAATTCGTACAAACGCTATCTGTTAAGTCCTCGTTTTGTTAAGTCGGTTAAAAAGTAATTTGTCCTAAGGCCGCTACACACCTTGAGTTTAAACTGCTCGTTTTCACTAAATAGTGTGACTATACATATGAATGATAGTTTAACTGAATGGTAATAATTATAATTTAAAATCGTTAATAAACCAAAAGAACCAACTTCAAATGTCGCGCTAGTCATGTGCCAAGTTTGATGTGTTTGTCTCCATATCTCTTGAGATAGTCATGAGATCTCGATGAAATTTAAATGAAATTACTTGGAAAGTATGTCCTTTCAAACAAATATAAAAAATATTCTAAATCGGTACAGCCATCTTTGAGTAATCGAGAAGCATACATAAAAAAAAGATTCCGACGAATTCAGAACCTACTCCTCGGTTAGGTGTCGGTTAAAATAGCATTTAATTAACTGTACAGTGCAAACTTAATGGTATAAAAATTTATCTGTACCTACAGAACAGTTCAATCGCAGAGTTAAAAACGAACGTGTATGCGAACCCTTAAAAGAAATGCTTACGATGTACATAATTGTTATTCAATCCATTTTACCTTGATACGTTTGTACCTACTATCTAGCGTGTGAACAAAATCATTCATTATATAAGTGTACGGTGTCGGCTGTGGTGTCGGTGAGTGTATCTGTGAGTGTAGTTCTGTAACTATTTGGAAATAACAAGTAAGTACCTAGCTTTTATTGTATAATATTTTGCAACGTACTCTTTTTTGGTTGATTCGAAAATAAAATTAAAAACCAAGTTTCTGTCGTATTATATAATAAAGATTTTCTCAATAACTAGAAATCGAAAAAATAAAATAGGTCTTCATACGACAAAAAGCCCTATTAACCGACTTTAAAAAAAGGAGGATGTTCTATGTTTCACTGTAAATTTTTTTTTATTTATTTTTCTCTGTCAATTGTGGTCCGATTTTTTTAATTATATATTTATTTCAAAGATTATACTTTTGTAGTGGTCTCATTGTAAATTTATCAAGTATCTCCAGAGATATGGCGATAATAACTGCAAACTTGCTACTCAAATTGAATACAGTAGCATTTGAAGTCGGTTTTTTAAACGATCCTAATTATTTTGAACATGTTATGTAAATGTTATGTAAAGAAAATAATATTAAAAAATTACATAAAAATGATTATTTTTCGATTGCTGTTTATATTAACTACACACTGATTTAATGTTTAGTTATTTCCAAGTTTAATTTGATTTATTCTGAGTAAAGATTTTTTTAAATTAAATTGTGTATTCTTAGTTTTAAACTAATGTGTACCAATTTATATTTTACAGGAACGACAAGCAGCAGGGACAATGAGATCTTCATGAATTTAATAAATTAAAATCCTTTAGATGAAAATGGTGAGTGACTACGCTTGAATTTTTATTAACGTATATACACACATTTCTTTAAAGTAGAGAAAATATAAAAGAGCAGATTTTAATTTTGTAATATTTTTTGGTTTATCTGACTATACGATATGCTCAAAACACAGGTAGGTTAGGGCGCGATAATTTATCGTAAGTATTCCAACAAAAAGTCATTACGGCTTTAGTAGAAGTAGTAGAACAGGTTTATCTGACTATACGATATGCTCAAAACACAGGTAGGTTAGGAATCGCAATCGGTGGAGATAATCCGACCTTGGGCTCCCAGAGTGAAACTTACCATGGATCACTTAACCGATTGTGTTTAGACATCGCAAACGGCGAGAGATAATCCTGCCTTGGACTCTCAGGATGATACTTACCATGTTTTATCCAACCGTATGTGCTGAGACATCGTATGCGGTGAGAGATAATCCTACCTTGGGCTCTCAGGATGATACTTACCATGGATCATCCAACCGTATGTGTTACGAACACAGTTGATCAAAACTATTAATCCGGGGTCATTGAGAGTTCTAAAACACGTCGATCAAAATTATTACACCGGAGGCTTTGAGTTCTAAAACACAAGTGGTGAGAGATAATCAATTTTTAGTTATTGGGTGTTCTACTCCAGCTACATCTGTTGATTAAACGATATACCCAACTGCAACAAGTGAGCGCAGCAAGCGGAGCGAACGCAGTTGGGTATATCGTTTAATCAACAGATGTGGCTGGAGTAGAACACCCAATAACCACCTACTTATACATTATACGATAGATCAATAAAGCACACAAAAAGGTCATAAAAAGCCCCATTTATTTATAGTCATGACAAATGCGTTGATTACGAGTAATTATGTCATTCAACACCGAGCTTCATTTGTTCCCGTCACTATCGTACATACCCACAATGACAATTTAATTACGAATCACCGAAAAACAGCAACTTTTTAAACTTATTTCGTAACCATCGCTTGGTATATCATCAGTCATTTAATAGGTGGTGTAAGAAAAGCGTTAATGTAAATCAATTTATAGGGCGACAATCATTTTGTCCAAAGGTTAGTTCGTTGATCTTTTTACAACATGCTATTCTAAATTCAACTTTATTATAATGTTGTTTAAAGTAAATTTGTAAGTCAGTGGTTTTATAGGCCACCTACACATAGTCATCAGGCGGTTTTTTTTACGTTGGGTTATAAATTAACAAAGACACCTACAGCTTCCACTAATAGTGTCATATTAGAATACAAAAATAGTTTTGACACCAAAAAGGACCCAGTCAGAATGATGGATGATGTCTTGGAAACGAAAATAATTGTTATTTTGTATATTTTCGGTCAAATTAGGATATTTTAGGAAATTTGTGATTATAAGGCGCTTTAATTGCCCATAAAACTTATATCCTATTATTATTACTAATATATACTATTCTATTACTATCTTCTATTCCATATATTAGAATAAGTTCGTCCTGTCACAGAGGGACTGGATCCATCAGCTTATGGTCCATCAAATGAAGTTTTGCTCAAGGATCATTTATTTCACCAGGACTTTCAATTTTGAAAAATGAACAATAGGTAAGTATCATATTTTTTTACTTAGGTTAGCTCCCGTACACGTAAAGAGAGATACAGAGAGAGAGAGAGATCTATGAATTGAATACTATGTATATAATATTTTCGCTGAACCCTATCTTAAGCAGAGTTTAATGCTGATAATGTTTTTTAATGCTGGCGCCAGTCACTGGCTAGAAAAATAGACGGGTGCTCTATTCTAGCCAGCGTTGGCAGCCAGCGCTGGCTTGGCTTGAAAAACTGTATACACTAGGCAAATACCAAGCCAGCGCTGGCTACCAGTCTTATTGGCAGCCAGTGTTGGCTTCGTGTAAACTATGCTTTATTCCTCTTGATCACCGTGGAAGAGGTATACAAAGATTTTTCCTTGTAAGTGGTAAGCTACTTTTTGGCAGTAACTCAGACGGAACGGATCTCGGACTCGGACGGATCGATACAATGCTCCTACCGCGAGTACTACCTGTGGGAATGTTATATGTTATGTTCGGAATTCCCAGAATTGTTGATTTCATGGTGTCTCTACAAACAAGTGTCTCTACCCACGTGCGTACAATTACATTCAATTACAATATTGTAATTAGATTAAGATGAAATGATTAATAGATTTCTGATAGCCAGATGTTGATTGATATGATAACATCTAATACTATAACAATCTTTGTCTTGATATACTGACTGACAGACAACGCACAGCCTAAACCGCATATCGTAGAAACATGAAATTTTGAAGGTATATTTGTCTTAGTACGTAACCTACTAAGAAGGGATTTTCCAAAATTCACCCCTTAAAGGAATGAAATGGGGGTTCAAAGTTTGTATGGAGAATATTAGATAGTCTTTTCTATTCGAAACTTCACAAAAGTGCTTTACTAAATAAATAAGTAAATACGTGTTTCAGGCTTTTTCGAAACTCCACTTCTAAGAGGATGAAATGGGGTAACAAAGTCTGAAAATCAATATTGTTTCGGATTGTGCTGAAATTTGCCATGCAGATAGTTATTACAACGTTAGTTCCCTTTGAGAAATTATTTTCTATAATTCACCCCTTCAGGGGATGAAACGGGTGTTCAAAGTTTGTATGGAGAAACAAGATTAGATAGTCTTTTCTATTCAAAACTTCACACAAGTACTTCAGTAAATAAATGAGTAAATACGTGTTTCAGGCTTTCTCGAAATTCTACCTCTAAGAGGGTAAAATGGGGTAACAAAGTCTGAAAATCAATATTGTTTCGGAACGCGCTGAAATTTGCCATACATATAGTTATTACGACGTTAGTTCCCTCTGAGAAATGATTTTCAAAAATTTACCACTTAAGGGGATGAAACGGGAGTTCAAAATGTGTATGGAGAAACAAGATTAGATAGTCTTTTCTATTCGAAGTTACACACAAGTGCTTCAGTGAATAAAGAAGTAAATACGTGTTTCAGGCTTTTTTGAAATTCAACCCCTAAGAGGGTGAAATTCTAACTTTGAACTTTGAACTTCTAACACTATAGATTACACTACACAATTTTTGCATAACATTCAGATATCATTATTAAGATCATTTTAAACTTTTGCTAGACAAAATATTTATCTCGATTCCACATTAGAATCAGTGTCAAGTTCATGTATTTTTAATAACAAATCATCTACTTACTACGTAAAACTAAATCGCGACAACGTAAAAGATTACAGCTTTTTCACCTAAAGCGGAGCGAAATAAATAATTAGGTATGTACAAACGACTACATACAACAAGGGTCGCTTTGTTGAGCGGTAGAGAAGAAATTATAAATTAGACAAGTAATATCTTAAAAAATCTTTTTAAACACAAGCTTTTACATAACCTAGGACCAGAGAAAGTCAAGACAAATCCAACGAGCCCAAACACGACCGGTATAACATGTGTAGTTTAGTAGTTCCTTTTGCCACCTTCCAGCTCCATCAGATCAGCACCATTGTCATCATAATATTGCATTGTCACACGATTTACACATGTATGCAAAATTTCAGCTCAATCGAACTCCTGGAAGTCGCTCTAAAATCAATCGCAAGATTTGTGACGGACAAATAAATTCGCCGTGAAATAGAAATAAAACTTGTAATAATAAAAAGAGTAATATTTTTTTTCTGGGTTGCTTTGTTATATGGCCCCGAACAAAAAAAAATTGGTATATTACTAAGCTTTAAAAAGAAAAAAAAAGGTAAGTAGGGGCTGGAAGAGAAAAGAAGAGGGATGAGATAAAATAATCTTTCAACGAAGTTTTATTCAATTTGTACATAGCACAACAGGCAATTACCTATAGTTAGTAATATACCATTAATTGATTGCATTCACTACATCAGTGGGAGTATTGCGAAATTCTGCATCCTGTCGAAGCAGTTCGGCTATTGCACAAGCCTCGACTGCGACTGTAGGTGGCAGGAACCTGTATTAGACCTCGATTAGCCTGCTACATGACCTAGAATGTGTTTCGGTGCATTTGGACAGGTTTAGTGGTAAAGTTGGGGTTTACCCTGCTTAGTCATATGGAGTTGTTAGTTCTTTCACTTCTTTAAATAACGACCGAGGCAAGACTATTAGACGGTTCCTAACGGTGCCATGATTTGAAGGCGGTTTTGAATAAATCTCGACGAAATAACAAATAATAAACGAAGTACGAAAACAATGATTTTTTTGTTCTATATCTCGTTTAGTTTTTGAGATATCGATACTCAATAAGATCATTTAAAAAACTAAAAGAACCGACTTTAAATGCCGCGCTATTAATTTTTAGTACCAAGTTTGAATCTTATAGGCTAGCGTTTGACCACCATCTCGCTTGGTGGTAAGCGATGATGTAAAAATCCTAACTAATATTATAAATGCGAAAGTAACTTTGTCTGTTTGTCTGTGTCACTTTCAGGCCAAAACCACTAAACCGATTTAAATGAAATTTGGTACACAGTTAGTTTAGAGCCTGAGAACGGACATAGGCTACTTTTTAATCCGAATTATAAGGGGTTGAAAGGGGGGATGAAAAGTTGTATGGAAGTATCGTCATTTTAGAAGCTAGAAGCTTGAAACTTATTTCGTAGGCTGTTAATTTGATATAAATAAATATGACATTCAAAGTTTCTGTAAGTTTTACCCTAAAGGGTGTAAAATAACAATAGGGGATGAAAGTTTGTATGAAAATATAAAATACGGGACTTATCGCGCCTAAAACATAAATTTTTATTTAACTCGTCGTTTCGACCAAGTTGCATTGATCGTGGTCACGAGACGACTAAGGTTTATGTTAATGTTCTACTGAACGGATTTAAAGGGGAGAAGGGAGTGAGGGAAGAGAGACGGGGAGGGGAGGGGGAAGTGGGGGAAGAGAGAGGAGGGGAGGGGAGGGGAAGTGGGGGGATAGGGGAGGGGGAGAGGGAAGTGAGGATAAAGGGGGTGGAGGGAAGAGATAGGGAGAGGGGAGGGGGAGGGAGAGGGGAGGGGGATTTGCGTGGCGTGGTACGGTGCGGTGTAGGTGGGATACGCATGTGTCTTATTTGTAAAATAATTAGCCTAAAATATTTAAAAATGCTACCCAAAGACACTATTCTACGCGGACGAAGCCGCACAGCGAAGGGCACAGCTAGTAACTTCATATATGTAATATCGTGGAAGTAGTTTTTACCTACCCAAAGATCTAGGCTCTTTATTATTCTATACAGATGTTCTCAAGACCTTTCAGAATTGGCAAATACACTAAAACTTATATGATACGAGTATACACATATTATTATGTACTTGACCCGTACTGTTAGGAAATAAGAATAATGACGAGATGGAAGGTCGTTATACATATAATATTATTCAGTTGGAACAGAACATTATTGTACAAGAAATATCTTCAAGATATTATGGACACATAAAATAAAAATATAAGTAAATCTAGCTGCACCCTTTGGTTTCCCTCGTCTGTCCTTGTGCAAAATTTCAGCGAATTCAAGCAGTCTTCTACTTTCAAACAAGCAGAGCCCGTTGGCGTAGAGGATGAGATAGATGGCTTGGATTTTAAGCGAGTGGTCGCTGGTTCAAGTCCTAGCAAGGGTCTTCGTCCATGGGTGGAAGGAGCATATTATATATCGATGTTCCGCCTTACTTGCTAAAAAGTAGATTACGACCACTAAGGAGAACCTTACGGTATTCCGGGGGCACACAGCCTTTGAGAGTGAGAGTATTCTAGGCTTAGTGTGTTCACCGTCCCCGACCACATCATCGCTTACCACCAGGCGAGATAGTGGTCAAACGCAATCGGATATAGAAAAATGTAAGCCTACAGATTCCAGGTTTTCTTCATTCGTTAGTCCGTCTCTTTTTTTTAAGCTTACTATCAATATGGGTTACACATTACTAGTAGTCTTGTTAAACCCACCAACTGATCTAAATATGCTTGTGTCTGGAGTGGGTTCACGTCAATTGTGCGATGGGTGGGGATCGAACTCACTTCTTCAGCTATTCGTTTCCAACCGCTGCCAGCCAGCTTCCGTATATCATCGCTCCACCTAGCTGGAGGACGAGCTCAGTGGTGTGCCCATAGGAGAGGCCTATGTCCAGCTGTGGGCGGCGATTGGCTGATAATTATGAACATAACTTACACAATATCGCGTAAAATAGTTAACAACAACTAGAAGCTACCAAATACCAATACAAAAAATAATTTTGAGAATCGGTCCTCAAATGGCGGAGTAATCGGTGAACATACATAAAAAAAATTACATACAGTTGAAAATATATAGCCTCCTCCTTTTTTGAAGTCGGTTAAAAACCCAATGATAACATTGTCCACAAAACCACAGAACAAACATCTTACCTCAGAGAGCTGTTTACCTACAATGCAGAAAAAAAGATGAGTAATTCAATGCGAAACCTTATCACTATGACACCCACGTTGACGCAACCGTCCACTCTTGCGCATGTTTCGGTTAGTAAGACGCATCGCACCGTCGACGACGCGCGAAACGCTAGAAAATTAATAAAATAAACACGTGATATCTCATTTTTATCACTTTGAGCTGACGCGATAAGAAAAAAGTTGTGCACAAACCAAAATCAGGGCCTCACTGCTGGATGAAACGTTTCGTTTTTATTCAGTATATTTGAATCGTACTGTACTGAAGATAACATTGCTCTTAAACCTAATAAAGACTTTATTTATAACTGGTCTAATTCTATTTTGCAATAGTGGCAGAATAACGGCCCTGGTCGTGAAATAACGGTTATTTTTTCAGTGCAAAATTCAGTGTTCAAAGTGCGTGTTGTTTGTGTTTACTTGTTCAGTGGTTCCTGTTTTTGGATTTTGAGTTTTCTATCAAGTGCCATAAAGGCGCTTACAGGTAATTTTGGATATTTTCTACACATACGTATATATTTATTCTCTATACATGTATATATTTAGGATATTTTCTACGTATATATGTAATACTATTTATTCGTGACGATTAAATTATTGATCCTACCAAAAATTTACCGTCGATCAAAAAAAAACAGTGATCTAATCGGCAAATTTTTCGAAATAACATGTTATATTCTAAAATATAGGAATTCTGGTTAAGATAACTCTATGAGATTACATACTTGATTAATTTGAATAAATATATCCAACTAGAAGTGCCCGCGGCTTCACCCGCGTTAAGGACTTTTTTATTTACTTAAAAATTTTATTTTGTAAAAACCTTTCTACCATAAAAGACATCAAAGAAATAAAAGCCAAATCGGTTCACCCGTTTTCAAGTTATTGCGTGACTAAGGGAAATAGGGAATCATGTTTATAAAACTCGAAAAACCATATTGATTTTTAGACTTTGGCCTGGAACTCGTATTTACTTATTTATTTACAGAAGTACTTGTGTGAAATGTCGAATAAAATGACTATCCAAACTTTGAAACCCCGCTTCATCCCCTTATAGAGTGAATTTTGAAAAATCCTTTCTTAGCGGATACCTACGTCAAAATAACTATCTGCATGCCAAATTTCAGAGCAATCCGAAACAATATTGATTTCAGACTTTGTTACTGTACTTCACCATTTTAGGGGTGGCATTTCGAAAAAGCCTGAAACACGTAGTTTACTTATTTATTTACTGAAGTACTGGTGCAAAGTTTCGAATTGAAAAGACTATCTTATCTTGTTTCTCCATACAAAGTTTGAACCCCTTAAGGGGTAAATTTTAGAAAATCATTTCTTAGAGTGAACTGACGTCGTAATAACTATGTGCATACCAAATTTCAGCGCAATCCGAAACAATATAGATTTACAGACTTTGTTACCCCATTTCATCCTCTTAGGGGTGGAATTTCAAAAAACCCAGAAACACGTATTACTTATTTTTTTACTAAAGCACTTGTGTGAAGTTTCGTATAGAAAATTCTATCTAATCTTGTTTCTCCATACAAACTTTGAACCCCCATTTCATCCCCTTAAGGGGTGAATTTTGGAAAATCCTTTATTAGTACACCCTTACGTACTAAGACAAATATACCCTCCAAATTTCAAGTCTTTACGACCAGCGGTTTAGGCTGTGCGTTGTCTGTCAGTCAGTTAGTCAGTATGTCAGGACAAATATTCTTATAGTATTAGATATTGTAGATCTAATGTTCAAATCCTCGCAGTGCGCCAATGGATTTTTATATCGAAAATGTGCGCATTTCACAGTGGCCCTCCGGTGAAGGAGAAACATTACCAACCCAGGGTGGTAGGACATAACATTGTCTTGTATCCGCCTGGCCTGCAGCTACCACCATAAAATTGGAAAATTAGTCGCCAAACATCTTATGTGTTCTGGCAGCTGTCATTGTGAGCCGATTCCCATTCTAGGCCTCGCGTATACGATCACAGTTTTACTACTATCCTCAACCTCATCACTTATCAACAGGTTAGATAATAGTCAAACGCTAGCCTACTAGATATAAAAAAAGATTTGTTACATTTTCTGCAAACTTTTCCGTCGTAAAAACTTTTTTTTCATAAAAACACATTAAAAAAGAACTAGCCAAATCAGTCTACCTGTTTTCAAGTATGGCGTGACCAAGGGAAATAGGGATTCATTTTTATAAAACCAATAAATCTTGATTTTCAGATTTTGCTACCCCATTTCAATTTAGAAAAAGCCTGAAACACGTATTGTGAAATTTCGAATACAAAATACTATCTAATAGTACCTTGTTTCCACATACAAACTTAGGACCTCCGTTTCATCCACGGTCAGATCAGAACGCGACGCGACGCGGCGCGAACTTATTAAGTGAGTGATACAAAAATAACTTTATTTACTACAGAAAAAGATACACATTTCATTGAGTTAGTTTCGGTGTCAACTGACCACATATCCCATAGATATACCATAGATCAGTCAGTCTGTCAGTAACGTTTGCCTTTACTATACAGATATTGATTTATTTCCTTTTTAATTTTCCTCATAAGGCAAATTCCATTAGCATAAAATCACCGTTACAGCTAGTATATGATACAGCATATTACCCACTTAGCAACTTGAGGGCGTAAGTTGAGAACCACACACATTTACCCACGGTTATCTCTGTCACCAATGTTGGTAACTTGACCAATATGCTGAGTGAAAAATGTGTCCTTTTATTTGTTTACTTGTGTAAAAGTGTACAATTACATCCCAGAAATTCTACAGTAAAAGTATTTTTCATTAAGTATCAGTTTATTAATTTAAAAACGTGCATATGTCGATATGGCGAGTGACATAATTATGCCAGCAGTCTTGTACTATTCATTATTCTGTGCCGCAGTGCGAGTGTGCAAGGCTGGACGCGCCGGCAAGCGCTCGATTCGATTCTGATCAAAGACATAAGTACACCAAATTTTGCTGTAATGTCTTTGATTCTGATGAAGGCTTCTTAATGAAGCTGAAACATAATATGTCGATCGCTATATCGACATAAGTCAAGCATTCAAGCAGCAATAGCCCAATGGCTAAGGCGTCGGACTTGCGATCGAGATGTCGTGAGTTCGATCCCCACCCATTGCACTATTAGCCGGATCCACACCGGACGATCCAAAATAGATCGGCGATCCCGCGATCCGCTATCCAAGATCGTGATGCGTGGAGCGTGGATCGTTCGAGGTCGATCCAACAGCAATCTTTTGCGATCCTGACTGGCTGCGCTCCTGCCGATCCATACTGAATCAGTTGAATTTTGTCTGGCTATGGAGTCACGCGTGCAACGACGGCGACGAATAGCCGTAGCAGCAGCAAGCTACATTTTACTTGTATATTTACGGCAAAAATTACGAAAACGAAAAAGACAGTATTGGGTTAAAAGGGTTTTGTTGGAATATTGTTCATTTGCCGACAAATTTTCCGCCAAGCATCTTCTCTTACACCTCTATTTGTGTAATTGGTATCATTAGGATCCCATAAACATGTATTCTCCCTATATAGGGAAATTATACGCATACATTGCGAATTATCCATAACGGCGGATCACGCGATTCTAAATCACAACCGTCCAGACCGCGCGCGCCAAGCGACTGAGGCCCCTTTGTGCGTGACCAAAAAACCGACAACAAATGGATCGCATGCGGCGAGGAGCGCGCGCTCTCTGCCGCGCACATGGATCGCGCGCGGCACGTCTTCACTTCACGCTCCGTGGAGCGCGCTCCATCCGCGCGCGATCGGAGCGCTTTGGATCGTCCGGTGTGGATCCGGCTATTGACGTGAACCCATTTCAGATACAAGCTTAGTTGGAGGGCACTAGTAATGTGAAACCAACTTTGCTAGTATGCTTTATTTTTGAAAAAGTCGCGTAAAATTCCCGTTTTAACATGAACGAGTTTTTATAATAACATGTATCAGCTCTATTAAAACGTTTTTCAGTGTATACTTACAGGTAAAATGATAATGAAAATCCTTATCTAACAAATTTCTTATCACTTGCAGGGTAAACATTTTTGGATAACATGTTTCAAGTTCCTTTTTTGTAGTCTTGCTACTTATGTCACTTGAGTAAACGCCGGGGTGGTTATGTATTCTTCTCCTTTTTAAACCGACTTCACACGAAAGGAGAAGATACTAGATGTCGAATCTCGAAATCAATGATAAACCTCAACGAATTGAGGTTTGTAATCGATTTATTTATTATTGTATCAAGATAATTATTTGTATCGACCAATGATTCATTCCGTGGACAGAACATAGTATTATCAGCTATCAGCCTCAATAATAATTATCAGTGAATACACAATCGTCGATTTCTGTTATATCTAAGTATTTACCTACTTATTATGTTGAAGTATGGTTCCATACTCAGACAGACTATCATCCAGACGGAGCCGTGCCTAACACCCGTGTGAACGCAAGTTCAGTAATACTAAATCCTTGAGTAATAAGTTTCCGCGCTCAGTCCGGCATAGTCAATACGGCATGATTACTACGTAAGCAACGCTGCGAAGTAATACTGCACGGAAGCGTCCGACCCTGCTGCCGCTTGGTAGCAAACTGAGCGCGGAAGCGTATTACTCAAGCATTTAGTATTACTGAACTTGCGTTCACACGGGTGTTAGCCACGGCTCCGTCTGGATAGTCTGAGGGTTCCATACTAATTATTAATAACTGCGCCTAGGGGATTCACCCGCGTGATCAAATCTTTTACAATGAGTGAGAAAATAAAACTGATCAAGTGGGCAATCAAATACATTTATTTGCCATTTATAATATTTAGATTTTTCTTTCTTTAAAAGCTTAATAGCGATTTGGACTGCGCATTACTAGTAGTCTGGTTAACTTATGTTTGAATGTGAAAAAAGATTTTTAATTTTAATTTTAAACCGACTTACATGAACGAGGAGGTTATCAATTCGTCTGTAATCGCGTAACATACAACCAAAAAAGTTTTTTTTGTACGTATGTTACGCGATTACTCCGTCAATTGTGAACCGATTCGAATATTTCTTTTTTTAATTGGTAGGGTACATTTCCATGTTGGTATCCCGTTGTAATATTATCGAGATCTGATAAGTATCTCCTGAGATATGGACATAAACACTTAAAACTGAAAAAAACATACAGACAAATTGAGAACCTCCTCCTTTTTGGAAGTCAATTGAAAATGTCTAGCGTGGCATTTGAAGTGGTTTATTTTCGTTTGGTTTGGTTGAAAAGAAAGTCCCGGCTGTCACTTTGCGTAAATATCGCAAACACTGACTAAGACTATTACTTAGTTAAATCCATGTGTCGCGTGGGATGATGTTGCAAGCCTCCGTTCTAGATATCGATCTCGCAACCAAGCCTCTCGGTGACATTCACAAGTTAGCTGTTCTACAGAGCTTGCATTCTCGAGTGGGCTTCTCTAGTACATCCTACCTTCTATTTACAACTCATTTCAAAAGGCTTTTTAACCGACTTCACAAAAAAGAGGAGGTTCTCCATTCGTCGGTATATACATATTTTTTATGTATGTTCACAGATTAGTCAACAACACCTGGACCGATTTGGAAAATATTTTTTTCATTTAAAAGGGTATACTTTCCAGGTCATCCCATTTAAATTTCATCGAGATATGTTCCATTTTTCCAGAGATATGGAGATAAACAGCTCAAACTTGGTACTGAAATTGATAGCGCGGCATTTGAAGTCGGTTCTTTTAGTTTTGGAAACGATCTTATTAGCATTTTTTAAATTATTATTTAAATTATTAGCATTCTCGGCTGACAATTTACCTAGTGGTAGGACTTCTATTAGTCCGCCTGGTTATTGACGTTGTAATTAGGTTAAGGGCCAGTATCACCGATTCCTGACAGCGCTAATATGAAGAAATCTGACAGCTTTTATATGGCGTCATGTGTCAGATAACTATCTAACGCATTATGAGGAACCGGTGAAACTAGCCCTTAATCTCGCATGTTTACTATGAGAGAGTGCATGTTCTGTCCGCAGGACTAGAATCTCTTATTTGGCCTGGTACCCTGGTAACCACTAGTTTGCTAGGTATTTTATTGTAAAATAGATGTGTTTTTAGGGCTCCGTAGCCGAATGGCAAAACGGAACCCTTATAGATTCGCCATGTCTGTCTGTCTGTCCGTCCGTCTGTATGTCACAGCCATTTTATTCCGAAACTGTTAGGACTACAGAATTTAAACTTAGTAGGTGGATGTATTCTGTGAACCGCTTTCCGATTTTTATACAAAAATAAAAAATATAAAAGTTTAAGGCATCCCATACATGGAAATGAAACAAAAAAAAATTTGTACAAACGTTTTGGATATCTATGGATAGGTCTTTAAAAATGACATTAAGGTTCCTAAAATCATTTTTTCTCAAAGTCAATCATTTAAAAGATCGATTTAAAAGGCTCGTCTAAAGTGCTAAATCATGTGTTCCCCCCCCCCCCCCCCCTCTAACTTTTAAAGTAAGGGAGTGAAAAATGTAAAAGAAATATATTCTGTAGATCTTAATAAAAACTTTCAACGAAAATTAGTTTGAACGAGATAAAGTCAGCAGTTTTTGAGATATATTGACCGCAAAGATAACTTTGTTTTTGATACAAACACTATGAAAAACAAAGTTATTTTTGTAGTTGCGAAAAATCATAGTTATAGAATACTCTACTGTGTTACGGAACTCTACGAGTGCGAGTCCGACTTGCACTTGGCCAGTTTATTTTTGTTTGAAGGTGTTCGGGCTTGGGTTCTGGACTCGATATAATGTTCCTATCTACAACCTGTTTGTCCACGGGGGGTAGGAGCAGTGTATCGATTTTCCGCCTGACTTGCTTTTTTTTATGATATAAGGTCACAGGACAAGCACGACGCTCGCCGTTGGTAAGCGATGACGTCTGCCTATCTAATACTATAAGAATCTTTGTCCTGACATACTGACTGACTCACTGACTCACTGACTCACTGACAGACAACGCACAGCCTAAACCGCTGGTCGTAGAGACTTGAAATTTGGAGGGTATATTTGTCTTAGTACGTAAAGGTGTACTGAGAAAGGATTTTCCAAAATTCACCCCTTAAGGGGATGAAATGGGGGTTCAAAGTTTGTATGGAGAAACAAGATTAGATCGTCTTTTCTATCCGAAACTTCACATAAGTGCTTCAATAAAAAAATAAGTAAAGACGTGTTTCAGGTTTTTTTGGAATTCCACCCCTAAGAGGGTGAAATGGGGTAATAAAGTGTAAAATCAATATTGTTTCGGATTGCGCTGAAATTTGGCATGCAAATAGTTATTACGACGTTAGTTCCCACTGAGAAAGGATTTTCCAAAATTAACCCTCGAAGGGGATGAAACGGGGGTTCAAAGTTTGTATGGAGAAACAAGATTAGATAGTCTTTTCTATCTGAAACTCCACACAAGTGCTTCAGTAAAAAAATAAGTAAACACGTGTTTCAGGTTTTTTTTAATTCCACCCCTAAGAGGGTGAAATTGGGTAATAAAGTGTGAAAATCAATATTGTTTCGGATTGCGCTGAAATTTGGCATGCAGATAGTTATTACGACGTTAGTTCCCTCTGAGAAAGGATTTTCCAAAATTGACCCTCGAAGGGGATGAAACGGGGGTTCAAAGTTTGTATGGAGAAACAAGATTAGATAGTCTTTTCTACCCGAAACTCCACACAAGTGCTTCAGTAAAAAAATAAGTAAACACGTGTATCAGGTTTTTTTGAAATTCCACCCTTAAGAGGGTGAAATGGGGTAATAAAGTGTAAAATCAATATTGTTTCGGATTACGCTGAAATTGGGCATGCAGATAGTTATTACGACGTTAATTCCCTCTAAGAAAGGATTTTCCAAAATTAACCCTCTAAGGGGATGAAACGGGGGTTCAAAGTTTATATGGAGAAACAAGATTAGATAGGCTTTTCTATCCGAAACTTCACACAAGTGCTTCAGTAAAAAAATAAGTAAACAGGTGTTTCAGGTTTTTTTGTAATTCCACCCCTAAGAGGGTGAAATGGGGTAATAAAGTGTAAAATCAATATTGTTTCAGATTGCGCTGAAATTTGGCATGCAGATAGTTATTACGACGTTAGATCCCTTTTTGAAAGGATTTCCCAAAATTAACCCTCGAAGGGGATGAAACGGGGGTTGAAAGTTTGTATGGAGAAACAAGATTAGATCGTCTTTTCTATCCGAAACTTCACATAAGTGCTTCAGTAAAAAAATAAGTAAAGACGTGTTTCAGGTTTTTTTGTAATTCCACCCCTAAGAGGGTGAAATGGGGTAATAAAGTGTAAAAATCAATATTGTTTCGGATTGCGCTGAAATTTGGCATGCAGATAGTTATTAATTACGACGTTAGTTCCCTCTGAGAAAGGTTTTCCAAAATTCATCCCTGAAGAGGATGAAGCGAGGGTTCAAAGTTTGTATGGAGAAACAAGAATTGATTGTCTCTTATATTCGAAACTTCACACAAGTAGTTTAGTAAATAAATGAGTAAATACGTGTTTCAGGCTTTTTGAAATTCTATTCCTAAAAGGGTTAAGTGGAGTAACAATGTCTGAAATCAATATTGTTTCGGATTGCGCTGATATTTTGCATCCAGATAGAAATTTTGACGTAGGTATCCGCTGAGAAAGGATTTTTCAAAATTCACTCTTCAAGGGATGAAGCGGGGGCTCAAATTTTGGATAGTCATTTTATTCGACATTTCACACAAGTACTTCTGTAAATAAATAAGTAAATACGAGTTTCAGACTTTTTCAAAATGCCACCCTAAAGAGTGAACTGGGGTAAAAAAGTCTGAAAATCAATATAGTTTCGGATTGCGCTTTATTGGGTTTTCGGGTTTTAAAAATATGAATCCTGATTTGTCTTAGTCACGCGATAACATGAAAACAGGTGAACCAATTTGGCTAATTTTTATTTGATGTCTTTAATGATAGAATCGTTTTTACAAAAGAAAAGTTTTAAGTAAATAAAAGGAGTTTTTAACGCGGGCGTAGCCGCGGGGGACTTCTAGTATAAATATAAAAGTATTGATTAGTGTGATTAATTAGCGTAAGGCAAAGGACACAGTTTGTTAACTGGTCTTTTAAAAATGCCCTTTTGCGTCCTCAGAGTGACAACTCGCACTGTGCCATCAGGACCGGGATGGAGACGCTCCACCCTGCCTAGCGGCCATTGAAGTGGACGATTCAGTTCTGACTTTATTAAGACTTACACCCATATGCATAGTCGGTTCCTCAAGATTTCCTCCACTCGACCTTAGTCGAGGTCACCTCAAGGAATTCTTGAAAACACCCTTGAAATCAGTATGTTCAGTTACGTCTTCACCCTCCAGTGAGGAACCTCCAGTAAGGGCGAGTCGAGGTTGAGTGAAGGAATGACGTCATTAATTTATTTATTATATTATTATTATATATATTAAAACTTGAAATAACCTAAGAAATAACTTTGAAAGCGCTGATAACAAGCTTTGAGGAGTCCTTAAGGTAGATCGCGACGTACCTTGAGTTTGACAGTTCATTACTCGACTCGACTGAGTAATTTGCTTAAGTCGAGGATTTTTGTTTTCTTTCTGCATACCGAATTTATCCTTGAGGTTGAGTCAAATCATATTCGAGTGGAGGAAATCTTGAGGAACCGACTATGCATATGGGTGTAAGTCGCCGATTTGAATATTGGGAACAGATGTGAACCACTTTGCTCTTTGTTGCAGTGTGTGTAAATTCATGATTCATGAATGCACATAAAACTTTCATTGGTAGGTATATAGCTAGGATTAGAACCAACGACCGTCGGGTCAGAATCAGGGTAACTATCCTTTAGGCCAAAGGGCCGTCCAATATCAATACGTAAGTATTATAAAACAAAGTTCATCACTGCGTCTGTCTGTCTGTTCGCAATAATCTCAATAGCTACTGAACGGATTATCATGCGGTTTTCACCAATAGCCAGAGTGTTTATGAGGAAGGTTTAGGTGCATAATTCGTTAAGGTTTTGTGTAAATTGGATGAAATATGACGATGGTTGTTAAATATGTTCATATTTTATATTCGATGCAACAAACTGATGCAAATTTTGTAGGCATATATGTTCTACCCGTGCGAAGCCGGGGCGGGCTGCTAGTTACAGATATAGCGGTATTCAAAAATCTGGACTGCCAGAATTTTGCATGTCACTGCACTGCGCCTGCTACCTTGAGACGTAAAGGTGTTGAGTCTCACATTCCCTGTAATTTAACTGGACACCTTGCCATTTCAATCGAAAAACATTCCTATTTTGTGGTGTACCGCCCCAGGCGAACTAGCAGAAGTCCTACCACTACAATATTAAAAATTAATTGCTACCAAAAAGTAGCTTACCACTACCAAGGGGTAAATTTGCCACCAAAACTTTACGGTGTTCCAAAGTTCATGGTCATCTATGGCAGGGATTTAAATCTAATACTTCTGGCGACAACGCTGACCATTCTCCCCCTCCGCCACTGGGCCTTGTTGTTTGTACATGATCCTTTAATAAAACCTTAGATTAATAATAAAACAATAATGTACAAATATAACAGAATCAAAATTCAGGGGACCTGTAATGTCAACATTACCACCTCCAATTGCAATGCAATTATCTCACCGTCTTATTAGCAGGTCGCAAGCATTTGCAAATCGCAGATTTTATTAGCAATGTTACGCTCCATATAAGGTAGGGACACATTAGTATCTAAATCACCGCGGTCAGTGCATTGACTATAAAAAGACTTAGGCTGTATTCACGCAGAAGATTTGCGTTTAATATTAACTATTTATAACTATAATTTTATGAATATGACACTCCAATTCAAAAACATATGTATAATCCATACTATACAATTATATACATAACAATACTATATCTATACTATCCATACTTCCATACTAATATTATAAAAAAAGTGTAAAATAAAACATTAAATTAAAAAATCAAAAAACCCGACTGCGCAAAAAGTGAAGTGTTAAAAAACGAACTGAAAAGAAAAAAACAAGTATAATGGTAATGGTAAGTATAAATGGTATAGTTTTTTGATATCCCTAAACAGAAGTCTAAACTACTAGACTTACTTGTTTTTTTCTTTTCAGTTCGTTTTTTAACACTTCACTTTTTGCGCAGTCGGGTTTTTTGATTTTTTAATTTAATGTTTTATTTTACACTTTTTAGTTAAGTAAAGGAGGGCAAATTCCGTAATCTTCTCACTTCATTTAAAGAGTTGATGTCATGTGGATTATTGAGTAGTTTCCGGGGATCTAAACTACTTATTACTAGTCCATCTAAAGATCTAACCCGGCTCAATGCTACATAGGCTTGACCTTTCGCAAAAATGCGTGAACTTAAGTCGACCACAGCTTTGTCCCACTACCTTGGAAAAAAATAACAAAAAACCGAAATGCGTGAAATAGATAGGGTATTGCTTTTTAAGCTTACTTACTTTACAGTTGTACTATTAAACGACTATACCAAAAGGAAGAGGTTGTTTGTTACCTCACAACTCCATCAATTCTTAACCAATTTGGAAAATTCTTTTTTTGTTTGAGTTAATATAATTTTCGTTTGGTCTCATTGTAATTTTATTGAGATCTGATAAGTAACTTCAGAGATAAGCACCGCAAACTTGATACTGAAAGTGACTAACGCGGCATGTAAAATAGTTTTTTTTCGATTTGTACGATCATAAATTATTTTTTATAAATATATTTTGAATCTCCATTTTAAGACCTTTAATTCGATACCCCACTCGATAGGTTTTGAAAAATAAAAAAATTTTTAAACCCCAAATTTTGGCGTCTGAAATCCGCCATTTTGAATTTTTCAAATTTTTATGTTTTCGTTGACACTCGCGCTAGCATGGCGAATCTATTGACGTGCCAATTATCAAAATCGGCCCACGCGTTTTGTCTCTAGTGTGCCACAAAGGAACAAACATACATACATGTATGTACATGTATGTACTATCGAGGGACAATAGTCCAGTAGCACCTCAATGTTCATAGTAGCCTGCACGATATTTCTGTCGAATGTTCCAACGCAAACAATAACACGTAAGTACTGCATAGATGGCATGCTTAGCCAGACCACAGATGAATAAAAAGGTGAAACGTAGCGTCAGATACATTTGGTAAACATCGAATAAAGATAACAATATTCCACTGAATACTCGTTTTCTTTTTGTTGAATTAACATAACGCAGAGTAAGCCACGCAACAAGTAACGGATACTTAAATTCGAATGAGACTGTATCAGCATCTTAGTGTAGTGGTTAGATAGATTGCTTTAGGAGCGGCAGGCCCGAGTTCGAATCTCTATCACCTGAATTATTTTGTTTATCAATTATTAATAGCTTGTATTATTTTATTTCTGTTTATACAAACTTAGCTAATAAAGGTAAATTTACGATCTATGTTAGATGTGAAACTTTCCGTAATGATGTATCAAATTCTTCTGAAAAACGCCAAATCTAATTAACACACTTTATTAACAATTTTCTTTCACAACTACGATTTCTCATCACTTAATATCACTCAGCAATAACTTACACTTATGCCACTTTCACTATACATTTGAGATAATATAATTTATTTAGTCCATTTCTATGCAGTGCCTCAATATTCGCCGTCTCTAATAATTATATTTGCTTGCATTTTGATTTTTTAAGTTATTTACTAACCAAACTTCAACCACTACCAAAGTTCACCAACCGACAATGTTTGTTCATTCATTTATGCCATCAATACATTTTGTTTCAAATCTACCCTCATTATTTGTATAACTGGTAAAAGAAGCAAATCTGGTCTAGCTATTCTACTAATTAATACATGCGCTCTTTCTAATTGGTTCATAATGATAGAGTGCGATATATGGGTGTATATCTTTCTCTTTCATTATGTTACGTTCGAAACGTCTTATAGAAGAAGGTCGTATGTGCATATTTTGCTGTCATGCTATTGCTTTTTGAGACTGCTACTCCAATTATGACCGATACTGTACATACATACATATATAGACTGATAAACACATTACCTCTCCTTTGCGTCGCGCAGTCGGGTAAAAACGTTTGTAACTTTGTCACTATCTGTTTGTTACAAACCTAATCGCACCTGAACGGGCGATCCGGTCTAACTGAAATTTAACAAGGAGATACTTTATAGCATGAGGATGAACATAGGCTACTAAATTCTTGGTGTACGTGAACGAAGTCGCGGGTATCAGCTAATATAGCATAACTTTATGAATTGATACACACCGAACAAGTTTTCTTAATGTTCTTAATATTAATTAAATAAAACATTGCATCAAAATACACACTCACACACACATACACATATCACATGTACATACATTCTACGCAATAAACTGATTTGGGAGCTATTGTGTTCTAGTCGACATATTAAATACATAGTACTGAGTATAATATTGGGTGTATTGGGTACTTTTAAAATCATGATGATTGAAAACTTTTGCACTGTATTTATTTTTAGTCACCAGTTGCATACGGACGAGAACTACAGCACTTAGTAAAGTAATGTACCTATACACTTATCTGTGCTATGTCAACAAATTATATTTGTACGCTTTTTTATATCTTGTTGATGTTTTCAATGGTAAATTATCATATTACGTAGTTTTATCTTTACTCATGTGGTTTTACAATGCTACGCATTCAAAAGCTACTCCTTCATGTATAGTGTATACAAACTGCGCTATCGTAGCTATAATTAAATTAACGTAGCCTCAGCGTAGCGAAAGCGTAGCCGCGTAGACCGGTATAATAAATTTCAAATATTGATTGTTGTCACAAAGCTACATTTTCGTAGCGTTGCGTAGTTATAGTTTTAATTGGCGTAGTATTGTACTGCAATGGACGGAATTCATGCATTTTCTTACAAAGTGAAGGTAAAATGCTTAGAAATTTACATGATTTTGCACTTATTTATAAATGTGTCAAAGCAAATCATAAAACTTCCTAATTTATAGACAATTCATCTCACCGTATTTGCATATTGCAAAGATTAAGATAGAACCAAACGAGCGTAAATTATATCGCAATTTATTTGTCAAGTATAATTTTGAGAAGGTTTTACATTCCATGCGCTTTGTTATCAAAGCGCATGGAATGTAAAACCTAAGGCAAGGTAAGGCAAGGCTTTGCACGTCACACAATCTTACGAGCCTGTCGGACGCGAGCAAATTATATACCTACTGAAGTTTGTTTTTTTTTATCGGGAAAAGACCGCTTCCTTTTTATCCACTATCTCACCTGATGTAAATGTGATGATGACTGATGCCTCTCATGGAATTGTGCTTTTCTGAAGTAGAATGCATACATATATAAATACGATATCATACAGTACATACGAGGCACTCAGGAAAACAGTATTTAATCCAATCTACAGAGCACGCCTTGTACCTTGAGAGTCAGACCATTCTAGGCTTAGCATACGTACGTGTTTACCATCTTCACGTACCACCAGCCGAGATAATGGCCAATCGGTAGCCAATCAGATATAACAAAACAAAATTCAACCTGTCTTTATAAATTTGCAAATTGGTGGGTAACACATATTACAGCATTCAATCTCAGGCCGTGCATCCAGGCTGAACTAGAGTCAATGCAAAAAGAGAACCGTCGTGGCGTTACGATGAACTAAAATTCAAAGGTAAGGAAGGAAGGTACAGTATCGGTCATAATTGGAGTAGCAGTCTCAAAAAGTTAGCATGACAGCAAAATATGCACATACGACCTTCTTCTATAAGACGTTTCGAACATAACATAATGAAAGAGAAAGATATACACCCATATATCGCACTCTATCATTATGAACCAATTAGAAAGAGCGCATGTATTAATTAGTAGAATAGCTAGACCAGATTTGCTTCTTTTATCAGTTATACAAATAATGAGGGTAGATTTGAAACAAAATGTATTGATGGCATAAATGAATGAACAAACATTGTCGGTTGGTGAACTTCGGTAGTGGTTGAAGTTTGGTTAGTAAATAACTTGAAAAATCAAAATGCAAGCAAATATAATTATTAGAAACGGCGAACATTGCATAGAAATGGACTAAATAAATTATATTATCTCAAATTTATACTGAAAGCGGCATAAGTGTAAGTTATTGCTGAGTGATATTAAGCGATGAGAAATCGTAGTTGTGAAAGTAAATTGTTAATAAAGTGTGTTAATTAGATTTGGAGTTTTTCAGAAGAATTTGATACATCATTGCGGAAAGTTCGCCGCACACTATGTGGTTTAATAATGCAAAGGTGAGAAGTACGAGACGAGAGATGTCCTGAGCAGCTAAGCAGCTGTAGTCTTTCTGGATGCAGTTTGGGGAAATTAACGTGGCACCGACATAATATGTGCGAATATTGTGGCTTTTTTGTTGCATCGAAAACAATAGAAGTCACACGAAATATTAATTTAAAATTATCTAAAAACTAGGCGATGTGCCGGCTGTGATAATTTGTAATAAGCAATTATGTAACTTATGATTATAAAGGATTAAGCTTCAATCCTCTTTTCCTAGAGAAAATGAATAATTAAGCTTATAACCTCAAATAATCAATAGGTAGGTAAGAGCAGTTCTTAGATGCAAACTAAACAGTGATATTTTGTCAAAGTAGAAAATTGTCAATGTAGGCAATTTCAATTTATATAAGTATTATGAAATAAAAATTGTAGTATAAGATATTTCGATTTATTGTAAATCAGTTTATTTAAAAACATGTTTGCTGTGTATTCTTATCATACAAATAAATATTTCCTCAAAACCTATTAAGATAACATCACCGTGTTATTTTTTTTTATTTTCATATAACATAGATCGTAAATTTACCTTTATCAGCTAAGTTTGTATAAACAGAAATAAAATAATACAAGCCATTAATAATTGATAAACAAAAAGAATTCAGGTGATATAGATTCGAACTTGGGCCTGCCGCTCCTAAAGCAATCTATCTAACCATTACACTAAGATGCTGATACAGTCTCATTCGAATTTAAGCATCCGTTACTTGTTGCGTGGCTTACTCTGCGTTATGTTAATTCAACAAAAAGAAAACGAGTATTCAGTGGAATATTGTTATCTTTATTTGATGTTTACCAAATGTATCTGACGCTACGTTTCACCTTTTTATTCATCTGTGGTCTGGCTAAGCATGCCATCTATGCAGTACTTACGTGTTATTGTTTGCGTTGGAACATTCGACAGAAATATCGTGCAGGCTACTATGAACATTGAGGTGCTACTGGACTATTGTCCCTCGATAGTACATACTTACCTAGTAGCACATGATAACGATAAGAGTTAGGTACCTACCAAGTTTCAAACATTTTTAGTCGTACTAGTAATGACAGCAGTGTTGTCAATGCAACAAAAACAGTAAATTAAAACGACTTACGACTGACGCGACCTCAATTTCTACGACGCTTTTTTTTTTGCACAGACTCTATATAGAATCAAAGTGCATAAGCATAACGTAAAAGTTACTGACAACATTGATCGTCTAGTTTCAGCCTTATTTGCTTCGTTTATGGTAGGGTCGTATTAAACTCCAAATGATCGCGGTCAGTGCAGTTTGCTCACAAATTGCTTATTGGGATCGTAATGCCAATTTAGGTTCACCAAAATTATAGGTACAGGTTTAGTTTAGGTTAGATTTGTGACCACCGATTTGTTTAATACTCGGTACGTAACTGAGTATTAAACAATCGGTTAAGGCACCTTTTAAATATTTTATCAATCGATTTTACAAAATTTAGAAGGAAGCAAAGTTAAGTGTAAACAAAAGTACATACATACATACAATCAGGCTATTTCCCATTGGGGTAGGCAGAGACTACTTCTTTCCACATGCTACGATCCGGATACCTCTGGTACCTAGTATGACATAACTCTTTCGCTTCTTCCACTTTTATGTAAACAAAAGTAAATATCATAATTTAATAATAAATAATTCACATACCTTTAAGTTGAAAACAAACCTTCGCCTTTGGTGTGTTATATAAGCGTCACAGCCTATTTAAAAGCTGTGCCCTCAGACTATCAGAAAAAAGGCAGACAGATTCGTGCCGAACACCCGAGTGAACGCATGTTCAGTAATACTAAATGCTTGAGTAATACGCTTCCGCGCTCAGTTTGCTACCAAGCGGCAGCAGGGTCGGACGCTTCCGCGCAGTATTACTTCGCAGCGTTGCTTACGTAGAAATCATGCCGTATTGACTATGCCGGACTGAGCGCGGAAACTTATTACTGAAGAATTTAGTATTACTGAACTTGCGGTCACTCGGGTGTTTGGCACGAATCTGTCTGCCTTTTTTCTGATAGTCTGAGGGCACAGCTTTTAAACGGTTGATGGCTTGATTTTGATCTAATTTTCCTTGCCGTGTTAGTAGTTTTTTAGTGGTAGGACTTCTGCTAGTCCGCCTGGGGCAGTACCACAACTTTTCCAATAAATTTTCAGCCCTGAAATAGGAATGTTTTCCGGTTTAAATGGCAAGGTGTCCAATGAAATTACAGGGCATGTGATACTCAATATCTTTATGTCTCAAGGTAACAGGCGCAGTGCAGTGACATGCAAAATTCTTGCAGTCAATAATTTTGCATGAATACAATGTCGTCCGTCCGTCCGCCTTTTACAGAGCTGTATCTCCTTAACCGTAATAGGTAGGTACTTGAAACTTTCACAAGTATGTAATAAATACTATGAGCACTATAACAACAAATACTAAAAACAATAAAATTAAAAATTAATGAATCAAAATTTATTAATTTTAAATTAATACAAGAAACGTGATTTTTTTCGGCGTTTTTTGCTTGATATTATGAGCCATAACAGATAATAGATAAAGGCTTTAAATCTTCCAACATACCTATGTATTACTACATCCGCTATAACAACAAATACTAAAAACAGAATAAAGTTAAAAATAAAAGGGGTCCATAACTCCCCCCATACACGAAACGTGGTTTTTCATGCGTTCTTGCTCGATATTACAAACTGCAATATATAGAAACTTGAAATGTTCTCACAGTACTTATGTATTGCTATGGCTGCTATAAGATAAAATACTAAACACCTAATTAAAGTAAAAATTAAAGAGGGAATTTAAGAAACTTATTTTGCGTCAAATTTTGTTCAATCGGAAGCCTTCGTGTGCAATCTACGAGTATTTACATTCTACAACAAGGCAAACAAAAGATACGGCGAAATACGGTTAATTGGAACTTGGAAAACTGATTTGGAATTAGGATTTTTTTGCTTGAAAGAGTATACTCTCTATTTGGTTCCATTGTGATTTTATCGAAATCTAAAGAGTATCTCCAGAGATATGGAGATAAAGAACTCAACTTTCATCGAAACGTCAAACGTAACACTAAAAAAATATTAAATTAAATTAAATTTAAATTAAATGAACCTACTATGCGATGCGATCTTTGATTATTTACTTGATAATCAAAGGATGCGGTACATATTCGAGTTTCTTCACTATTAAAACAGAACATATTTCCTATCAGCGTTCTGACGCCCAAAATTACACGTTCAATGTTGATAAGCATTGTTATAATCCAATGCCAGATAGTATGCGCTTAAGCATGATAACAAACGACGAGAGCAAGGTTAACTGACTCCAAAAATGACGGATCACTATATTTTTCAAAATCTTCAAAGTAATTTGCTGTTTGCCATTGAAAAAAATGCTTTATATATTTTTAAAGATTGTTTTTATCTTTTGATGATATATGTTGATGATATGAAGTGATATGGGTAAAACTTTATAATAAAAAATATAGCAATAAAAATATCTTTAGCCATATTTTTGATATACATATACAGGATGGGAAATGCCATGGGTCCGGAAGGAAAACACTTTAAATCCTTAACATAGATTATTTTACTTAAAAAAATATAACCTTATTTCGTCGTGTTAAAATGAAACAAAACTGTATTTACAGATTTTTATAATGCTTATCTTAGGAATCAAACCCAAAGACCTGCTACATATTAAACTAGATCGCGTACACCGGCCCCCATGAGACCGACCTTGAACGCAGTTTGTCCCTTTCTTTTGTATGGACAACTTATATATATACTATTATAGTAGAGAGCATATATAGAACTAGCAGGCAGTAGCAGGTTGTTCGACAAGGACACACTCCCACCCTGGTGTCTCTCAATTGGGCCGTTTTGTTCTACAAAGGAATTACAACCTTATCGCTAAGTTATACGGATTAAATTGAATTTGTCAAAACATCTGCAGTGCACCATCCATTTATATTATTACGTTTATGATCAAACCAGCTAAAAATTAAAAAATAAGCACTCGCTATTTTATTTCACTATTCGTTACAGTCAATGTTAAAGACACAGACCTAGGAATCCTAGTATTTCACTAACGTAGTGAAATCCTAGGAGATGACATGTTTCCAAGAAACATTAGGTCTCACCACGGGGGCTATATAGAGGTTGTACACTTGTCTGTCGTACAAGATATCCATGAAATCTAATATTTAGTACACAAATGCTTCAATCAACATTACTAAGACTAGAACCAATAAATATAAGACACGTTATAATTTTTTTATAACTCGAGCATCCAAAGACATTCTATGAAGCACAAGCTTGCTAATTTATCTTTAAGTACCTCGTTGAAGACTTAGATAAGAAAATCGTTTGATTGGTAATAACTAATAAATAACTCTATGCCTATTTCCTTCTTAGATGAGACGTTCTAGCGAAAAGTAATAAATAAGTATAATACTTATTATATCTTTTTTAATTCTAATTTTCTTTCATGTTTACTGTCCTTTATTTTTAGGGTTACGTACCTTAAAAGGAAATTTACCTTAATCTTATTTTTTTGAATTTTTCGGAATTATTCCTTTACTTGTGCTGTAAGTACCTTGCTTTTAACCAAAATTAACGACGTTAATTGGGTCGAAAACCTATAGGGTACTCCAATCACAGAGCCGGCCAACAACAGGGTCGGCCAATTCACAGAGGGCAACTATCCCACCCCGTCTTCCATACTGGCTAGCACTTAATATCATGCCGGAACTTGGCGAACGAATTAGCGACATGTTCTTCTACCGGTGAGTGGGTCGAGCCACGGCCGAACCCTACCACTAATGTTCACCCTTTTAGCACCATCCAGGGATCACGAGTAGGGTAGTTTAAGTTCTAAGCTTGCGGACGCAGGAAGGCAACTATGACGTTTCTTAGGTGGCAATAATCAGCGAATGTACATATTTTCAAAACTAATACATGTGAAGGATACGTAAAAAGTTAATTAATAGTAGCACTATTTAGTCTCATTTTATTTCAAATCTATTTTTAACCGACTTCAAAAAAAGGAGGAGGTTTCTCAATTATTATTATTCTTTTTTGATAACTTCGTCGTTTATTAACCGATTTCGATTATTCTTTTTTTGTTGGAAAAGAGATATCCCAAGTGTGGTACCATGGTAATTTTATCGAGGTCTGGTAAGTATCTCCAGAGATATGGAGATAAACACTTCAAAATTGGTACTGAAAATTAATAGCACGGCATTGAAGTCGGTTCTTTTTAGTTTTTTTAACGATCTTATCTTTCCTGCAGCATGTAGCTATACAACTTATGCCTACTTATTGTATCTAAACATCCATAAAAGGAAGGAAGAATTGCTCGATATACGTTCCATGTGCCATAATTGTAGGAAAGGTAGGAAAAACTTAAATAAGGTAAACTTTTTGCTCTCAAACAAAACACTGGCCGAAAACAAAAAAGCTAAGCGTCTACGTCTACTACGTCACTCAATATTCAAATGTCACTCTGATAAAACGCCCGCGTTGAATTCTGTTTGAGTTGAGCGTAATTCGTAACAATCTTCGAATTAAATTAAGTTTACTAACTGGTTTTAAGTTTTAAAACATGTATAACTCCATCACACGTTCTAAGGAATACAGGTTTATTGTGGTAACTATTTTTTTTATCTATTTAGGTACCTAGTAAGTAGTTGATAAAATGGTCCTGTCGATAAGCAAAGCCGTTTTTAGAGCATTGCAGCTTTGCTAATCAGTCTACCGCGATGTGCAGTAATGTAAGTAGAAAAAACGTGTATTTATTTTTGTTCGCAGTTTTTTAATATTGTTTCAAGACCAATATCTCACTTGCTGAGAAGTGGTGATGAGGTCGAGGATGTTATTACGCTGGGACTTGAATGAAATGTTTGATGGTTTTCACAGTTAAATTGTATTAGCGCGTATTTACGGTCATTTTCAAAGGCCTTCTAGAATCTGCAAAGATATTTCTGCAGAGTATTTTGTATTCGAGTCTCCAACGTACAGAAAATGTGAGAATTTTGGCTTTTAAAACCTAACTACTACATATTTTATCTGCCTATCTGCTATTAAAAAAAACGCGTAAAAGGACGAGAAAAACGCGGTTTCAATATTATTGTCATGGTTCGAGCTGTTTTTTTTTATTAATTGATATTCTATTATGAAATTATCAGATTGACTGTCCATGGTTTTGCGTATTTTTAACCGACTTCAAAAAAAGGAGGAGGTTTCTCAATTCGACCGTATATTTTTTTTTTTTTTATGTTTGTTCGCGGATAACTTCGTCGTTTATGAACCGCTTTCGATTATTCTTTTTTTGTTCGAAAGGAGATATCCCAAGTGTGGTACCATGGTAATTTTATCGAGGTATGATAAGTATCTCCAGAGATATTGAGATAAACATCTCAAAATTGGTACTGAAAATGAACATTGAAGTCGGTTCTTTTTTAGTTTTTAAACGATATTATTTATACCAGACTTGGTGTATCCGCGACATGGATCGCGACATCGATATCAATGTACTACATACGTTTACATGTACCTCGATGGATCGCGATGTTCTTGTCAGCTTTTGACTTGTTATACTAGGTAGGTAAGTGATTGACCACAAACTCACCTGACGCGTCGTGCGTGCTACAATAACTGTTATAGGCAAACGTTATAGCTTGCCATCAGTCGAGCGTTTTGTTTGTCCTGTTGTTTCTTTCTAATATATAAGTATCTCTACCTACTTATGTTAAAGATATTATTTCGAGGAAACCTCTTTAATTTTGCCATTATTATTTTCAGATAGAGGAGGTTATGCAGCAAAGGGCGCCGAGGGTGCCTAGTAATTCTAACTCTCTGTAAGTAAAATATAATTTACGATCGTTAAAAAAAATTAAGATAGTTTAAAAACTAAAACAACCGACTTCCATGCCCCGCGAGTCAGTTTCAGTAGCAAGTTTGAGACCTTTATCGTCATATCTCTGGAGATACTTATCAGATCTCGATGAAATTACAATGTGACCACCTCGGAAACGTATATTATATCAATGTTCCGCCTGACTTGCTACCAAAAAGTAGCTTACCATCATCAAGGAGAAAATCTGCTGACATAACCTTGCGGTGTTCCGGCAGCATACAGCCCTTGAGAGACAGAGTATTCTAGGCCTAGCGTGTACGTCATCTTTAACCACATCAAAAAAGGTACCATCTAGGGGTCTTCAAGTCGCAAGTGAATAGGTATCTTCTAGCCAAGCGTGCTACATCGTCGACCACATCGTCACTTAACACCAGGTGAGATAGTGGTCAAACGCTTGACTATAACGAATAAAAAAAAAAACATCATCACTTACCACCAGGCGAAATAGTGGCCAAACGCTAGACTATAAAATACAAAAAAAATCTCGTGGCTACAGGCAGCATCATCGCACAGCACAGCAGCTAGATAAAATACGTTTATTTACATTGTAGCTATAGTACCCATATAATGGATAATACGTACTCTACCAACCGATTAAAAAAATAATCATTCAAATCGGTCCACAATTGACGGAGTAATAGCGCAACATACATACATACAACAAAAAACATACAGACGAATTGAGAACCTCCTTCTTTTTGGGAAGTCGGTTGAAACTAAAGGTGGCATACCACAGAACGCGGCAGTCGGCAGACGTCAGCGGCAGACGGCAATGGCACGTGCTGCGACGGCAGACGGCAATACTTTGCAGTATTAGTTCGTATGCATTGAGATCGATTCCGACATACAACTGCAACTGCCGCGCGTAATCTCGTGAATTATTTGCACATATTTGCTGTCAGCCGTCTGCCGTCTGCCACGTCCTGCGGAATGCTACCTCAAAGGAACTGATATCAAATGCCGTGATAGTCATTTTCAGTACCATGTTTCAGGTGTACTACCCATTTTACCGTTTTAGAAGTCTTATCTTTTAACGATTGACTTTGAGAAAAAATAGTTACTACCTACCTACCAAGTATCAACTGTGTAGCCCTTAATAGTTTCGGAGTAAAGTGGCTGTGACATACGGACAGACAGACAGACAGATATGACGAATCTGGGTACCGTTTCTTGCCATGCGGCTAAGGAACCCTAAAATAGGATTTTCCAAATCGGTCCAGGAATCTTCGAGTTATTGGGGAACATAATAAAAAATAAAAGATTCTGACGAATTGAGAGCCTCCTCCTTTTTTGAAGTCCTTTAAAAATGAGGCTTTATTTGCTCCAAACTTATAGAGGACCGCAGGCTTTTATTCAAACAAGAATCTATAAAATAGAAACTAAGTATTATTATGGCAATAAGTCTTTATCGTCGTGATATCCAAACATCAGAGAAACACAATATTATGTAGCCGTGGGTGTTGGAACGGTTACTGGTTGGTTAAATATTAATTGGAAAATCATTTAAGTACAAAGTAAGTAAGAAGTTAAATATTATTACTAAATATCGTGTTTTATGTCTTTGCAACATATTACTTAAATAGAAGGAGAATGCTATAAAAAAAGTTATTTAAAAAACTGTCTAAAAATGATAGATTTTATTGATAACAATATAATGCATCGATGCTATTTTGAAACTACTAACGCCATCTATTGTAAACCGGTGTAACTATTTAGTTCAAGGAAGTTCCATAGAGGGCGCATAGAATGTATAGCCATATGCGTAATTTCGTTCCATGTACACATGGGGATATAGCTCAGTGGTAGAGCATTCGACTGCAGATCGAGAGGTCCCCGGTTCAAACCCGGGTGTCCCCTGATAATGATCTTTTTGATTATTTTTTTTACATATTATTTACCATAAACGGTGCTTATTAGTAATCGGTGCTTATCGGTACAAATTTGCACATACAAAAAATTTCATAATGCAAAGAGACAGTAATAAAGTAGTGGCTCTGTACACATTGCGAGTCTGTTTTTGCATAGCTTTATAACTGAATCATCGAGATAAACGTAAACTAGAGTCGTCCATCCATAGAAAACCAAGTACATACTACTGTGTACATCACTAACTGACTTAGAGATTTTTTTTATTTTTTATGTTTATAGAGCATATTACTTATTAATATGTCCCTATTGTCACTACAATCTAGCCTTCTCGGCTAATAAGTAATTTTACTTTAGCCTAAACCTAACACGACATGGAGATGAACTGAATATTGTTCACCTAAAAAGCTGAGTTTTGACGTTAAGGTAACATCCGAACATCCGACGAACACACATACGAAACCATTTTTGCCCAAGCTGAAACCACTATATTATTACCACAGTTTTACAATATAATTGTAAAATTATGATGTTACCGTCCTGAAACGGAGACTTTCGCTTCTCTCGGTTAATAAAATACCTACCTAGTTACTTAATTTTAGCATTTATGGTTGTAGGTCTATTTTTTTTTATCGATGCAAACAAGCTGATGCACTACTGATGGTAAGTGATCTCTGTCGTCTATGTACACTTGTATATCCTAGGAATAACATTCAGGATTGACTTAAGGAATCTGATTTGGAACTCGGGGAAGTTCAAACTAGGACGTTTTAAAGAAATGCCAAATTAAAAGTATCTAGTTATAACCGGCGATGCAACTGGCATGTATGAAGGCGTTCATGAAAGTGGAAGAAGCGAAAGAGGTATATCAGGATCGTAGCATGTGGAAAGAAGTAGTCTCTGCATACCCCAACGGGAAAAAGGAATTTAGAAGGATTTTATGTATGCATACATTAGGAACTCCGTTCTAGTTAAATGTAGCTTCATAATAATAATTATTATTATGTGCTAAAAAGGTTCTCATTTCGTCTGTTTTTTTAATAGGCTAGCGTTTGAGCACTATCTCACCAGTCACCTGTACTTATGTATGTTACGCGATTACTCCGTCAATTGTGAACCGATTCAATTGATTATTTTTCAATTGGTAGGGTACGTTACCAAGGTGGTTCCATTTTAATTTCATCGAGATCTGATAAGTATCTCCAGAGATATGTCGATAAACGTCCCAAACTTGCTACTGCAACTAACTTGGGCGGCATGAAAACCGGTTGTTTTAGATATTAATCTATCTTAATTATTTTTATTGTATTGTATCTGTATCACAGGCGACAAAACGACCGTCTAGCTCGAAGCAAGGCGTTCACAGCGAACTTCTTCAAGGCCACGTTCAGCTCTCGCAGCAAGGCAGTCCCGGGAGCGGCCGAGGAAGTCGCCAAGATAGGCCAGACGGAGACCAAGCCTGTCACGAGGACCAGGCCGAGGACTGGTCAGTAATAATTCATCTGTAGTACATACCTATACCAAAATGGGCGTTAAAAGAAAAGGTCGGCAACGCATGAGTGACACCTCTAGTGTTGCAAGTGCTTATAGGAGACGGTGACCACTCCCTATCAGGTGGGCTGTTAGGCAGGTGGCTGTAGGAAATAATTGCTACCTATACCATAAAAAAAGAATAAATAATAATACAAGTTGAGACTACAACTATACATACATATACATGGAAAAGAAGAGCCGAAAATCGGGCTCAGTGGCTTCTAGTGGAAGAGGCCTACGTCCAGCAGTGGACTGACACTAGCTG
Organism: Cabera pusaria; assembly: GCA_954871355.1. Taxonomy (NCBI): domain Eukaryota; kingdom Metazoa; phylum Arthropoda; class Insecta; order Lepidoptera; family Geometridae; genus Cabera; species Cabera pusaria. Next base: position 6,416,951 of record OX940906.1, on the reverse strand, counting down.
ATTATGATGATGACGACATATACATCTAAAGGTTGTCTGGAAGAGATCGCTCGTAGCGATAAGACCGCTCTTTGTACTTATTTTTTTTTAATTTAGTAAATTTTGTTTCTTATCTTTTATTTGTGTATTGGTGGCAATGAAAGAGTTATTGTATTTGTACCTACATCATTGCTACATGATATTACGAATTTTAAGGAATAACGAAGAAAATACGAATTTTTAAAGAATTTAAAAAACTGGCTTCACATGCCACTATCATAGTCACTAGTAATGTTCAGTACCTAGCAAGTTTGAGGTGTTTATCTCCATATTTGTGGAGATACTTATCAGATTTCGATGAATTGTTCAATGAGATCAAGCTAGAAGTATAATACCCTCTCAAATAAAAAAGAAAATTTCCAAATCGGTTAATAAATGTTCTGAGGACACAAACATTTGAGAACCTTTTTGAAGTCTGTTAAGAGCCTAATACCCTGCTACGGAAAAAGTACTTGGACCATGATAGCAAATCTATTGACACCTCTTTGGCCGCGGCCACGGAGGATGGATAACCATCCGTGGCCGTGGCCATTATGGCCATTATTGTTGATGTTAAATCATAGCAAGTAAATCAGTACTTACTATGTATAATTTGTCCACAGTACTTCCAGAATCATCAGCAAAATCGAGGGTCAGACGCACCGTTGATTTTCTCAAGCCGACTGTCAAGCGGCTTGAACCACCCGCGTCCGCTGAACCCGAACGACCGACAAGGTCTAAGCCCACTACTCCAGACCCTGGAGGGCCGAAGCCTCTCAAGAAACAAGAATCCAAAGCTTCTAACGTAGTACTTCAAATTGTCAAGAAATCACATGCCCCAGCGAAACCGCCAGCTCCAAAACCGTTGAAATCAGTAATATCTCTACCGCTAAAATCAGTGGAATCAATACCGCTAAAGTCGACGGAATCTTTACCGCCAAGACCGGTGACAAGTGTACGGCCAAAGCGATCGGAAATATCGGAATCAATTATACCGCCAACCCTAAAACCAAAGACAAATGAAAAGAAACTGACAAATATTATCAATAACAATAATGTTTGGACCAATGCTAATGAAATCACACAAAGGAAAAGGATAACTTCGTTGCCCGTTGTCCCTTTGAGTTTGAGGTAAGTTATTTATATAACAGAATAAACTGGCCAAGTGCAAGTCGGACTCGCACTCGTAGGGTTCCGTAACACAGTAGAGTATTCTATTACTATGATTTTTCGCAACTACAAAAATAACTTTGTTTTTCATAGTGTTTGTATGAAAAACAAAGTTATACTTGCGGTCGCTATATCTCAACAACTGCTAACTGTATCTCGTTCAAACCAATTTTCGTTGAAAGTTTTTATTGAGATCTACAGAATATATTTTTTCTAGATTTTTCACTCCCTTACTTTAGAAGTTAGAGGGGGGGGACACACATTTTACCACTTTAGACGCACCTATCTTTTACATGATTGACTTTGAGAAAAAATGATTTTTAGGAACCTCAATGTCATTTTTGAAGACCTATACATAGACCTACACACGTATAGGTTTGAAGAAAAATTTTTTTTTTTGTTTCAGTTCCATGTATGTGATGCCCCCCCTTAAACTTTTATATTTTTTATTTTTGTACAAAAATCGGAAAGCGGTTTACAGAATACATCTACCTACCAAGTTTCCATTCTGTAGTCCTAATAGTTTCGGAATAAAATGGCTGTGACATACGGACGGACAGACAGACAGACAAACAGACAGACAGACAGACAGACAGACATGGCGAATCTATAAGGGTTCCGTTTTTTGCCATTCGGCTACGGAACCCTAAAAAAGTAACTAAAACAACTGAGTAATTACCAAAAATTAAAATGTTTGTGAATACTATTTCATTTTATTTTTAAAGCCTTGTTGTACGAAACATAAACACTTCGTACCTACTCGTATCACTGATCGAATCATCAAACCAAACGACGAACATTATTTTATTTTAATATATCGAACGTTGCTAATTTAAAATACGCGCCAAATTCAACCGTTTAAAACACAGCTACACGGATACCTGCTTATATGAAGCCTAAGAAAGCATCCATTATATTTCAAGCCATAAAGTCATTGTAGTTGAGTTCCGATTAAATTGAAATTTTAACTTTAAGCAGACACACAACATAGTAAAAAAAATTACCTGTCCTTTTTTCTCTTTCTTTGCCCTTGCGTGAAGAAAGGCGACAGAGCTACATAGTTACTACATACGCTAGTTAAACCCGCGGATTCCGTACAAGGTTACCAAGTTGCAGAGATAGTTCCGTACGTAGCTCTGTAGAGTTTAACGTGTGTTTTAAATTGGTCGTATAATTGTGCTTGCTTGCCGTTGAATTGAGCTCGGCAACAGACATGCATTGCAAGTTTGTTTGATTCGGTCGACGACGGAAGTCGTCCCGTTGTGTTCGTGGTTTTTTCGAACTTTTTCTATTTGCGACAAACGAAAACGAACTTTTTGGAAGTTGGGGTCATGTGTGTGGTGTTGTGACGTGTGGTCGTGTGCAGTACCTATGTGATTGGAATTTCGTTATGCTAATGCATAACACACATTTTAATAAATGTTTTTTTTTGTCGGAGCGTCTGCGTTGAGCTCAATAGCCGCCTTGTTGGACAACAAAAATTGAACTTATTATTACGGTGTCTTAAAGTTGATTCACCACCTCTTTGGTGGCTCACTGATGACTGACATCTTGAACCTACCTACTTACTTATTATTTTTGATATAGGTACCCACAAACAGGAGCCTGTATTTTTGCATACTTATCTTGTTAATTAATTGTAAGTATTAGGTAGGTAGGTAGGAATTTCAATAGAGATAAACTTCTATGGAAAAATGCTCAAAAGTTAGAAATAAAAAAATACCTACTTCTGTAACAATAAATAAAATTATTCCTCATAGAAGTAGGTACTTTACCTATAATACCGGCTGGTACAGTGATCAATGTTATAGATTTAGCTGTTATGCAATGCAATTACTTCAGACTTTAATTAATAATTCAAAACGGTTTTGATATAACAGTTACACCTACTTACTAGCTTTGAAGAGAGGTACCTACCTGCCTATTCATATTATATCTACATAGGTAGGTATTGTCATCCGAACATCGAATTAACTATTACCTAGGTAATAATTCGATGCATCCGAATGAATTTGCAATAGTATGCCGTTAAAGTTATAACTAAGTAGTTCAGAAACTTCTGTGCTAAAGCACGCCAAATAATAAGTATATACCTACCTAATCTCTTAATCCATAACCAGTTGAGTAGGTAGGTAGGTATTTACCTATGGAGGGGACTTATGAAAATTGTGGAGCGATTTTTGCACTCGATTATTAGGTAGTTATACCTACCTACGACCAATGACGAAGTGTTTTGGTGCTTATTTATCACTATGGATGGACATAGGTAGGTGTCCTTATGAAATAAATAACATGCCTAACTAGGTACCTATATTGTTGAAAATTAGAATGGCTTTCAGTGTCAGTAACTCGAAATTAATTGCTACATATAGTAATTCGTTGCTCAAAAAGTTTGTAAATCAACACTGCTAAGTAGCTAAGCAAGATCAAATTTTGATTTACTTTCGAATTAAGTAATAATACCGATCAATACATTTATGGATATTCTAATCACGCCGCCAGTACCACCTACCAATAGTTTAAGTTAATAATGATTAAATAATGCATATTTATGTTTTCTTACCTTAAATGGGGATTGAACAATTAGGAGACAACTTATCAATAGGTAATAGTAATATTTATAAGAAGTTATACCTAGGTAGGTAAGCGTGGGTGCAAAGACCTCGCTTCAAAGTACTGATGTATCGAGAATGGGAAATTCCTATTGCTGAACATAAGCCAAACAAATTACAATAAGAAGAAATCATTCAAAAAAATTACGATATTGTTATTTGCATAATCAAAACAGATAATCTATTTTCAAGTGCTGATATAAAAGCCAATGTCACTTTCTCAAACGCGCGACCTATTAAAATCAATCTAACAATACTTAATACAAATGATACAGGGAAAACATGTAAGTGTACTAATCTAAACAAACCTATTTAAGCATTACCTCCTCTCTGAATCAGTCAGGGAACACAGGGCATGAATAATAACTACTATGACAACATAAGAAATCTGAATCTGCTGCCCATAGTACTCTTAAACATTGAAGCACCATTGTCCCCACATGAACTTACTTGGAAATGGCAGAAACAAGAAGCGATGTAACCGCCATTACTGCATATATTTAAAACAGATGTTTGCACAGTTGGTTAAACATTCGCAACAACATAATGTTTGAACAAGAATAATATTAATAACATACCTATTCCCAATGCCGTTCAAATAATACGCAGAAAGCGGGTAAATACGCAGTTCTCCAAGTATGGAAAGTATAATGAAAAACATGATTACACCCAACTAACAACTTACAGGAAGTTGGCTATCTTAGACAAACTTTGTTATGACGAATCTAAACAATACATACCTTACGATTACGATGACCAAAAAATCGTAAGTGGTATAATAATTTGAGATCTAAATGTTAAGGCTAATGTTCGACTCATTTGTTCTTGCTCAAGACATTGCTTGGGGAAAGACTTGAGTCCATGCCTATAACATGGACACAAGATCTCTACTTGTTAATCACAAAATAATTGTTGCTTCAACTATTAAAAATCATTTTAAAAGTTATAAAACTAATTTGACCGTAAATATTACAAAATTGGTGATGCAAATGAAGTAATCGCTGTGGTTCTAAATGGATCCTAAGACACTCTTATGATATGAATTACCTACTAATAATCCAATAATGCACTCAAATTGCGCAATACTTTATTTGAAAAAAGCTGTATTGATCCTTAGACTTTTGCGCAGACAGTCTTTCGAATTACACTGAAGATAGATTTGAGAAGAGGATACGAATTATGAAATTCCTGTGAGGTTTCTTATTCTTATTTCCTCACTATTGAAAATTACGAGTAAAAAATACGACGGTAATTAAATTACGTATGTCGACTTGTTCTAATGAAAGAAACTATCGCAGGCTAATTATAATAATATTTCGAGTAACATTATTCATGACGTAACAAAAATGTCTCGGTTCGGTGTTTACATTCTCTCATCAAAGAACCTTTCACGTATTGTGCTTGAGAGTACCTCTATCTACTTTATGTCCTTACAATTTTCGGTACGAAACCTAATCTTGTTCTGGCTCTTAATTGCAAGAATGTGCTAATGCATTGACATTCATAAATACCTTTTCCCAGAACCAAGACAGGTTCAGCAAATTTAATTCTACTCTGACTCAGACACTTAGGTATACCAAAATGGCTATATTTTAACTTAAAATGGTAATTTATAAGTATAATTAAGATAAACAATATTATTATAATGAGGCTGGCGGCGAAATCTCGATATACTAATATTTCAACCGAGTATTGATAAGTGTTGACATAAATCGTTTTGTCGATATCACAAAATAATATTTATTTTAGTGATACTCTTCAGGCATGTGGGCGTGCCTAAATTAAATAAAGAGATCTGCAGGATTATTTAAAAAAGATAACTTATCAGCTATTTATTGGAAGCTAATATCAGTCGATAGTACTGACATAGATAAGTTAAAAAACCTGAAACAAATTATGAGCATTGATTAAAATCTCTCAAAGATCGATCTCTAAATTTTTAACGATAAGATAAAAACGCCAACACAACCACCAAATCACTAAAACTATGAAAAATTATATCTGTTTAGAAGACAGCGAATACGGAATCAAAATACAGAAATGGCGAGCAGTTTGTCCAATTTTGTTTTATTGAACAAAAGAGATGCAAATTTTGCCTGCTGTTGTAAGCCTGCTGTTTAAACAAGGTCAAATGACAGCCTTCAGTTTAGCGGAAAAAATAATAGTATCGTTTGCCGGAATTTTAGATTTTATTTGACATGACGATGTGTTTTTACTAATCGTGTCTGTATTTTTTCATTAGTGGTGGCACAATTATGCAAAGATGACCAAATAATAATTATGATAAATACATATGTTTTTCAAAGAGTGTATGTAGCTACTGTGCCTCTTCTGTAAGTGACTATCTAGGCCATCTCAGATCTCTTATGTAACAATGGTAAACCTTAGCTGCCAAAACGTCTGGAAAATTTAAAGTATTTCGTATGTCAAATCTTCAGGGAAAGCAAATTGAACCTCATGCCCTAAAAATGTTTATTTATGTCCTGTGAGTGAAATTTCTCTTTTGTCTTAACATTTATGTGAGAATATATCACACAATGAACAATAGTTCCCAAACTCGACATCACAATAAGATTATTCTGATACTTTAGTTGTTGACCTTAGCAATTAGTCAGAAAACAATTATTGTGCCACCAAAATAACAATTCATTAAATATCTCATTATGAAATTAAGTTATATTAACTCATTAATTTATCATTGAATACCGACTACTGATTAAGTATGAATGCAGTAGAACTAAAATGCAGTTCGAAAGGCAAACCACCAGACTACGCTAAGGCATTTCCTGAGCTGGCTTAGCTACTAGTGGCTTAGGTAATTAATGATTATCTCGTCTAGCAATTGAATGACATTCATACTAGTAATTGCAGACGCACAATTATCCTTATTTATGTCTGTAACACAAATATCATCGGATATATTACCTTAAATTCTGATTTGGAAATTAACATTCGAACCAAATTTTACTTTTGATGTTACAAATACCATTTATGGTTCAAGTTTCCGAGCTGGGCCAATGGGCTAGATTGGATAACTATTTGCCCAAGTGTTATCCAAGGATTTTGCTCATTGTTCTTTGGAATGACATCAGCAAGGCTATCCCACTGTTCGTGTGGTACTAATTGATCCATGCGATTCCTTGCCATTGAACGCGATTCAATTCGGCAGCGTTGGCGTTAGTTAGTCATAATTTGCGTAATGTCAATGGCGTGACGTTTGATGGCCTGAACTTCTGAACGCATAGCTCTTCCAATACGATTTTCCTGTTTGCTATTGTTTGATAAAATAACAGATTCTCACGTGACTGAGCCATATAGAACACACAGGGTAAATCTATGTTGTGAGGTGAAGTAGTTCTTTCATAGGCACTGTATTAATTTGAATAAAACCATGTAAAATATATATTTGTGAAAATTGTGAATGTTTGAAAAGCAAAATTTCTCGAGACACCAGTGAAGCCAAGTAGTTGTTTCAGTGTGAATTCAACAGGGATTTGATTCTTGATATCTTGAGTGTAGGAACTAGGATCATCGCCTTGGCCAATCGCCCTGGCGCAGGAAAAAAATTGTCAATAATAAAAATAATAGTCAATTATGAGAGTTGAGTGACAGCAAATCGCAGCTCTGTTAATTTTTGCAGTCTGTATTTCACTGGTGCCGTGTGTTTAATGAAAGCACGTGTAGTGCATTAACGATAATGCAACTGTGTCACACAGTTTTGCAATACGTGTCCAGCTATTTATAGACTTGTGACATTGTACCGTTAAGTGTTGTACTTTAAATAATTCGTTCTTTCATATTATGTTCTCCGTTCTCATAATTCAGAGTCAGTTACAATTGGCAAAAGGACCATTATTGACCCTTATTGAAGCAAAGGTGTTGATAAATGAGCACTAAAAGCTGTACTCCAATGAATGAATTCCAATTCTTCATCACCAACTGACGGTCTTAGCAATTGCTTATTTTTATTCGTAAGACACCAAGATTCTTAAATGTATGTCAATAGAAATGTTTTGATTCCACGCTCAATTAATTTGGCATCCAGATTTTGAAAATTGATGGCCTGTTATCAACTGTCTAATTCATAAAACTTGCACGACTGCGTCTTACTGGAAATGCCAATTCAAATATTGTGTCATTGTATTCAATTCAGGTAATTTCTATGTAAGTGACGCCGCGGCCTACGCACCTTGTCATGGTGTCCCCACCCAACAATTACTTACTTTCATGCTAATTAATAATGCTTAGTTGCAAAGGAAATGGCTGTCTGGTTGCCACAAGCTATTCAGAATTTTATATTATTTTAAGAAAATCGTACTACATACTACTTAAGTACAAAATGGCCTACTTTTTTTTATAACAGGTAGGCGTTTGACCACTACTATCTCACCTGATGTTAAATGATGATGCGATCGACAATGAACGCTTACCTAGAAGATTCGCGATTCGACGACCCCCTTCCGGGTTATAGCTATCGGGAAACATGGACATAATTTATTTTTTCATCAATCATGATATTGTGCATTTGGTTTTGAACAATGTTTCGTAAGTATGGACATTCTGATGCGACAGATTAATTAAAATTATGAGGGAATGCGGGGTGCATTTTTCCACACAAATGTTCCTCCATGGAAAATGCTTCTAAAGCTATTTTTTTCTACAAAAAAAAGGTCTGCTATTGCTATGACCCTTCAGAAACCTGAAAAATTACCTATTTTATTGCCTTGACCTAAACGGCTACCAGACAAATTTGAAAGGGTTTTAAAACAACATAAAATGATAGGAGCACGGATACACTCATCTTAAAAAATATTGTGCAAAATATAATTTGATTGAATCAGTTTTCGAGGAGAAAACGGGAATACGAAACCTTATTTTAGTCAAAATTTTGTAGGTAGAATGGGGTCTGAGTTGCTGTTGTCCCTTACGCATTCTTGTTGTTTGTTCGGGCACTGCGCGACGGCAATAGTTTCTTTAAAATATGTATTTTTGAAATTTCTCTCACCCGCGTTTTCTCGATGCTTGCCGGGCTGGATATGTTAGTCGAATTCTAGGTTGAGGTTTCTAATTTGACCATCTATGGCTTTCTTAAAAATAAACGTTCATTAGTTGATTATCTTAAAAATTTGGCATCAAGGAATGTCCAGCTAATGACCGGAGACAAATCTACAGCTATTTATTATCTTTCCGTTATAACATTCCTGGGACCAAACTAATTGCCTGGTGATTAGTGATAAAACTGGTTTTACAAACTTTTAATTATTGTACCTATCAAAGTATATAATATGTACTATTGTTTTTGCTGTAATTCCCTATGAAATTATAATAGGGAAAACAGCTTTACAAAAAGGATGTTGGTATTATACACAAATGCTTCTTCAACTAAATTGATATTGCTTTCTTCATGATATGATGGTGTTTTTTGTTTTTTCCAACAAAAATGTTTATATCACCTTATTTTATAGCTTGATGGACACTAACTTCTACTATTAACTCGCCTTACGGCTTTAAAAGTTTTTATTGAATCGAATTTCAGTTCCAGTCAATGAATGAAATACGGGTTCTCTTGACCAAGAATATGTGGACCCCTTCAGGGCAATTGTGGCTTTCTAAAGCCTATAATATCCCTAGACATGAGTTGTCGGCCGTCTGATCAATCAATCAGCCTCACATTAAGTTCGAAGTACTTATAAGTTAGAAATTGAACAGTCGATGCACTTGGCAATTGCAAACTGGTTTCAGATTCTTTGTACGGAGAGAAAGTGTTGGTATCTCACGGCACTGTGGCATGCGAACTGATCTCTGTTGGCTTAACGTTTTGTTATGAGAGATTAGTTCAGTTAAACGTGGAATGTTTACTTTATAGTTGTGCCAATTCTGATGATGCGCTTGCCGCTTACTAAAGTAAATTTGACAGAACTAAAGGTACTGCTAACTTTGTCTAACACCTGAAATAAAATAGAGATGACAAGTAACTTAGTTTACTCAAAATCGGCATTAGTGCCGATTCTGCGTTTCTGCATGTAATGAATTAGCTGAATTAAATGGTCTTTGTGCAGTGCAGTATGTCTTGTATTTAGGAGAGTGTGGTTCGTGTGGTTCCTATATGAACAATGATGTTCTTTCAAAGAAACATTTTGCTAAATGCAATTAGCCGTTCTTTACCCAGAAGTGGACTTTCATGATACAAAACACATTGTGTCCTCAAATGTCATTCTTGTATATGACTGTCTTTTCGTAACTTTCTTTTCGCTTGCTCTTTATAAGAACTGCTCTTATTGTCTCTGTTTAAAATGTCCAGTGTACGGGTATAGATGATGGTATAGATAGTGGTCTGAACAAAACTGGCAATCGGAGCGTTCTCGCTATAAACAGCCAATGAGCCTTGAGCAAATATTGGCTTGCAGCAAAATAAACAGTAAGTTGAAGTGAGTGCGATCCTTTTTTATGTATCGTATGCAGTTTCTTAACTGGAATGAAAAGAATTCAAGTTTTAATAACAAACTGGTTAGTGTTTTGTGGGCTGGGCTATACTTGATTTATCCCAAGACAGAATATGAACAAGTGTCCATACTATTTGTGTCCTTATTGCTTTTACCTTCATCGTACTTACACGTGGTGTTTATTTGTATTGTACTGTGCATTACATGCACAAGTACTTTACACGTACATATTTCACATATAATATACTATGTAATGGTTTAAAAATAATTACACGATATGTATGTCCTATGACTTATTATTTTTGTCCAATATTGAAAATATACCAGGTCACTTCACCTCGCGTCTCGCTATGCATAATCGAAAATTCTTTACATCACAAAGATAGTGTTTATGTTTGTCAGACAGAATACACGCATCGAGGACACTAAAAAAAGTTATCGTAACTTTTTTATATCTTTCATCCCTCTGTTTCTTTTGACTAGGCCTCAAATATTTCTCGATATCGTCGACGACGACGACTCACAAACTTGTGTTCATTACAACATACCCGTTTAAATTTCAATATCCTTAATGTCTCGTACCAACAGTGTTCTAATAGTTCAAATACCCACTTCAAATAGATGCCATATGTGTCCACAACCGGTTCCCAAGCTTCAGAGAGCGACCTTTCTAGGTCGGTTGCCTGCTCGTAAATCTATGTTGCAGTTCTTTGACTGATGTTGGTTCGAGTTTCCTGTGGCGTTACAGTTATTGTGTTAATGTCTCGTAATCTGATGGCTTCTAATGGCTTCGTTAATGACGACGTTTTTGCCGTTTCCTCGTAATCAAGACATGATGAACTCGATTTTGGCTTAGACGGGAAATTACCAGTACATATGTAAGAAATATTTAGGAACTGATGCGACTGATTAAATCAACGCGATTTTCCGGTCGTGGTATATCTGATAAAATTGCACTTAATTTTATTGTAATGCGAGAACAAGATTCCATGTCTAGGTTACGCCTTTAGGAAATCTAAATCTAACTTATATTTCACGAATACTAATGAAACAGAGTAAAACGCAGCCACAGACAGACATGATAAAAAGTAGTAATAGTAAAAGAAAAATGGCTATGGCTACAAATAGCAAAATGAAGAGATACAAGCATTTACGATTTAAATGTGGGAGTAAATGCCCAAAACAAACTAAATTACGCGCTGTTTCGCGATAATAGAATCCAAACAGAAGTATCCCAAATAAGTGGAATAAGGCAAGCTAAGCTATCGTCCGACCTCCCCAGGCCACCGCGGCCATGGCTGGTCGTTCACCCGATACCAGCACGATGGAATTCAAAAGAGACTGTGCAGTTAATACGCAGCTATAGTTTATATTATAGACCATTTCCAGCTTAAACACTATAGGCTGGAAATTTGTTTCTATATACAGATATCTATATATCTTTGACTACGTTTTATGAGCTCTGTGTGGTCCTACGTTGATAAGTTGATATACGAGTTACGAGTACTAAACATAGGCAGGTTATTTGCGTAACAATACGTTTTTTTATTCAGGCTAAGTTAATTTTCATAAGATTTAGTAAATTTTTAGTAGCTAAGTTAATTTTTATTAGATTAATTGATCCGTGAGCTATTTCATAATGTCATGTGTTTTTATACAAAAAGTTACCGATCCAAGCATTGTGAATTGCATCGATTCGAAAGAAGCAGTTTCCGTATCCGAAATTTGTTTTCAAATGATAATAGCCCAGCAGGTCTTTTAACCACCATTGAGTTGCCCGTCTACAATGTCATTGATCAACTATTATGTTGGCATTTAAGAATTCAACCACGTTTCGGTGAAAGTGTGCCTGCTATTTGTTATTCTATAACTGTTACTCTGTGGTTTTGGGTTTTAAATCGTTGCTTAACTAACTACATGTAGGAATGTTCCTAGTTTAGCTAAGGTTCTACTGGGTCGTCTGTCATTCATGGCCGATGAAATACTATTTTGTATTCAATTCATTTTATTGCGTTGGTACATCACTATGGTGCTTACATATATAATATGTTTACCTTGCCTTCTCAAAAAGAAAAGTTACTTTTGTCATTTAAGTGGATTAATAATGTACATACGGCATACCAACGGCATCTGTAATTTTTTTTGTCCTAAAAGTAATACTTTTTGCAGGTTGCCCTGTTTATCAAGAACTGTGAATCCTAAGCAAAACGAGCAACAAAATATCACTTGCGCTGCGCTTTGTTAAGTCTTTCCCCTTAAAAAGTTCTTAAAGAATACTGTTTACTAGTAATTATTAATTTTCTGTAACGTGTGTCAGTTTTAAATTGCAGATTAATAATGTTAATTCTTAGACGTTGCCTTTTTTCTTTACTGATACCTGGCTTTACTAAAGAGCCTCACTGAAATCCAATATGTTTTAGGCAAACAAAAAAAGATGGTTAAATCTAAATGTGTACATCTTAAAATTATTAGTGTTATTTTCCTCGTCGACTTCTCAGTAATTAATGTTATTAATAGAATAGCGCATTATGACTGTATTTAAGTCTCCCACTATTATGTTCTTAACAATGCTTCGCAGACGGATGTACTTTATGTACTTAGACTTGGTATGTTTAATTGTATGTATTGTGGATTCTGGCCTTGGAGCTTTGAACGCTCGAGTTCTGGTGCAGAGAAAATCAGAATGTTTGTCTGGTGGTAAGCGCTATAGTAGATCAGATAATAGTAACTAAGTCCAAGGATAGGATACACACAATTTTATCTTATAGGCTAGCGTTTGGCCACTATCTTGCGTTTGCATTTTTTTGTTTGTATCTAGCCTTTGATCACATTATCTGTCGGTAAGTTATGATGTGGTCCTAGATACTGAACATGAACACTCTAGGCCTAGAATGGTCTGACTCTCAAGGTCTCTGTATGCTGCCCGTACACCGTAACTTTATGGCCGGCAGATTTTCTCCTTGAATTAGTGTTAAGCTACTTTTTGGTAGCAAAACATGCGGATCAGAATATCGATATAATATGATCTTACCACCTGTGGGCGAACACCCGTGCTAGGATATAAGCCGGTGACCTCTCGCTTAGAAGTCAAACTATCTATCCTAATTACGCCAACAGGACTCAAACCAACGACTACCAATAGTCGGTGGCTCAAACCCACGGGTCCACTGGTACAAATTGTATTTGTCATCGTCTTTTTACTTTGGGAGTTGTGACAATTCACGTTATTTCTTGAACTAAACATTATATTTCAACAGTCTTCCCTATGCCAGCATTGATCAATTTGTTTTCATTCTAGTTGTTCCATCTTAACTACATTAAAAATACGACGCGAGCGGGAATACTGGTTTTGGCTATTCGCTGATGGATTGTCATTGTACTATTATTTATTCTGTGATGATAGTGATAGTGAATTCGGAAAATAAATAAATATTCGTGTAAATAGTAGGTACAAGGTAGCTGAATATTGCGTGTTGATGCGACGCCCATCGAACGAGACCGATACAACTGCCTATCTTCTACAGTCTACGTACTTAGTTCCAACGGTGCTCCTAAATAGGATGCGCTATGTCCGCCGTACTTGCTCGGTGCTCATACAAATTAGCTCGCATTTACATGTCACACATTATGTCTACATGGCCCTGTTATAGGGCCGAGGTTCTATTTTAAGCCCAAATTGCCAGGTAATAAAGGTTATGTCAATTGTGTTTGATGTAGCACACAGACTTATATAATTTAAAGGTATGGTATGTAGAATTCTGAACCGTTTTAAAATATCGTACATAAACGTTAACAGGCGTAGACTGGGCGTAGAACTATAGAGTACTTTATGCGTAGCACTGTGTTCTTTGCGTAGAATCTCAGCGACCAGCGTAGAACATTGTCTAGCAAAGTTTGAACCTTATGAGTAACAAATAAGAATTTAAGGTAGGTATGTAGAATTTTAAACTGTTAAATACCCTACAAAAACCACTGTGTTCTGTGATTCTGTGCGTAGAGCGACAGCGTCGAACATTGCCGAGTAAAGTTTGAATGTTCTACAAATCTATTGTATGCCAAGAGTACATATATAATACTAGACACAAACAACTATAATAAGTAAGTTCAAAAAGGCAGTAAAAAAAGGTAAGGGTTAGGGCGCGGTGGCGTGCTTGTCATTACAGATAACGCAACGGATTGAACCGATGCGATGGGGTTGCTTATTTGATCATTAGGGACTGATAAAACTATAAATTGCACCCCTTGCTTACGTAAAACGATTTGGTAATGTTTATGTCGCTGGTGAAAATTTAAAAATGATAAAAAGTGAAATAAAAATGTGTACATTTACTTATTGCAAATAACTAATAGACTAGCGTTTGACCGGTATATTGCCTGTTGGTAAGCGATGATGTGGTTAAAGTAGGTGAACACACTAGGCCAAGAAGTGCCTAGTATGGTCTCAACTCTCAAGGGCTGTGTACTGTCGGAACAGCCTAAGGTTAAGACAGCAGATTTTCAGATAGGTGGAACTTCGAAATAATGCTCCGACCACCTCATTTACACATTTACATACAAATTTACTATATAGACCCTAAGCAAAGATATATTTTGGCATGTGAGCAAGACTCGGAACTGCTAAAATTCTTAGCTATTATTACCAACCCCATTGTTTTTAAAAGTTAGACTATGGCACAGATCAGATGATAATACTACTTATAAATCCATATCTTGTAACATACAATTTTGAATGATGCTTGATATAATTTATATGATGTTGATATAGTGATAGTTACAATAAAAAGAAAAGACTGCATCGTTACATATAAGATGAGATAGAGGATAGAGGTAAAGTGCCTGTCTACTCGGCATAAAAATATAGCAAACTAAATTGAACGGCTGCAGCTGTTTAATTCCCGTCGTACCGTTTGTACCATCAATGGTTTAAACGCAATTAGCGTTAGCACACGCTTGCATAAAGCATTTAATAAGCATTATATTATCGTGTCTAAATTAAAATAATTTAAGATCGTTTAAAAAACTAAAAGTACCGACTTCAAACGTCGCGCTGGTCATAGTAGCTAGTAACTATTACATAATCTGTGCCAGTAGTGAGTAGTAAGTCGTCGAGATAAGTAAATGCGTCGTAATACAAATGTTGATATATTAATAACCGGCCAAGTGCGTGTTGAGCCACGCGCAGTGTAGGGTTCCGTAGTAGCCTGTTATTCAATGCAAGTCTTTACCCGTTATAAACAAGCAACTAGGTACTCCGTCTTTGTCACTTTAAAGAATATATTCATAGGTTTTTTTTGTATTTGGTACAAAATTATCCAACACCCAAGTTCAACGACTATTACTGCTAAACTAATAAAGTTATCTTAACCGCTATAGTTTTCCTTTAAAGTTCATGAAATGCACTATTATCACAAATTTTTACAGATTTTTCAAGCCAGCAGTTTAGCTTTTAGAGGGGGGGACGCCCTACTGGAACAAAAATTTACACTTTAAAGTTTAATATTTCGTAAATGGAGCATTCAATCGAAAAATAGTTTTCGAAACCCTAAGTAATTTTAAAAGACCTATTTAACGATACCTCACACGGTGGGGTAGACGACGATAAAAAATTCATCCCTACTTCTCATGTAGGTTCTCAGGGTAGCTACCCTAAAAAAAATATTTTTCTAAATTTAATTTCAGCACTGTGTCGGCGTAATTTATATACATACCACTATCAAATTACAGCTTTACAGCTCAAATTACAGCTTACTATCTAGTATTAACGGTCTCTTAGCAAAACCTCGGACAGACAGACGGACATGACGGACTACGGAACCCTAAAAACGGCTCGGCCGATTTCATTAAAATTTAAATGGTACCCTTCCTAGGTGGGAAAGGGTACCCTTTGAAACAAAAAATAATTTTCCAAATCAGTTCAGGCATCATCGAGTAATCGGTGAACAAAGGTTCCGACGAATTGAGAACCTCCTCCTTTTTTGTGAAGTTTGTTAATAAGATATAAATCAGTATCGATTTAATGCTCACTCGTTTTCAGCTAATCAATCATTACTTTCTCCTATTCAATTTGCATATTCGATTAAATAAGATTACATAATCGGATTAAGTTACCAATTAAGTAATTTATATCCGGTGCCATAATGTTGGGTCTGTTTGGCCCACTCACTCGGTCGTGGGTGTATTTTTGTAGTTCATGATTTTTCTTCGACATATTTTTTAAACTTCTTACCTTACTATTGTTCTTGTATATATTTTTTATGACATAGGCTAGCGTTTGACCACTATCTTACCTGTTGGTAAGTGATGATGCTGTCGAAGATGGTAAGCACGCTAGGCCTAGAATGAGAATTGGCTCTCGAGGATAGCTGCTGGAACACATTAGATTTTTCGTGACAGATTTTCTAACTTGAGGGTGGAAGCTGGCCAGGGGGGCACTAGCTAGTGTCCTACCACCATGCGGGAGTTGTTGGTTTCTTAACGATGTTTTTCCTTCACCGGAGGGCCACTGTGAAAAGCGTATATACATTTTTTCGATAGAAAGATCCATTCGTGCACGGCGGGGTTTGAACTCGGTACCTCTGGCATCAAAGCCGACTGTTCTCCCGATTACGCCACCGGGCTCTCAAAAAAATTATGTAATGTACTGTACTGTACTGTACTGTACTGGTACTTA
The DNA here is from genome assembly GCA_954871355.1 of Cabera pusaria. Lineage (NCBI taxonomy): Eukaryota > Metazoa > Arthropoda > Insecta > Lepidoptera > Geometridae > Cabera > Cabera pusaria. The sequence continues at coordinate 6,400,038 of OX940906.1, read as the reverse complement.
CTTATCTACTTAGTACCTAAGTACTTCAAATTAACCTAATCTAATAAGTGAAGGTCAAAGCTCATTTATTCCGCATGGCTCCCGGAGAGCAGAATAAAACTGGCCAAGTGCGAGTCAGCATCGCGTCTCTTATCGTACACTTAGAGAGAGATGGTTCTGTACAATACGAAACATAACAGAATTTCAACCTCATATATTTGATTAATTGATATTACCAAGAATATTTGGTTTGGTCGCGATCTAAAAAGACGGGGCTCGTTTACTAGCGCCATCTATGTCATTTGCCGAAACTAATTAGATAGATGGCGTTTAAAAATACGTTTTTTGTATGGACCCCCTTTAATTTTTAACTTTATTTTTTTTTAGTACAGTAGAATCCGTTTATTATGACTCCGCCTATATTGACCAACCGGTTATTATGACGTAACTATACTACGAAGTTTGGTTTTCATATGAAATTCTTTATAAATAGTCGGATATAATGACTTCCCACTTCCCTTACAGTGACATGTCGCTTATTATGACCCATTTTTAATACAAAAATGTAAATGATGTCCGGTTATAATGACCGACATGATTCTGTACACCTTCGGTAATGTTCGTTGGTTCCCGACGACGTTCGGCACGTGGCTCGTTTTTGTTTTGAACTATGTTTATGTATTAAACTACTTAAGTACATTCATATTTACATAAAAAAGGTTTTTCATTTCACAAAACGCTTTGTATGACGTCCGCTTATTATGACTTGTTTGTCAGTTCCTTTCGATGTCATTATAAACGGACTCTACTGTATTTGTTGTTCTAGCGGCAACAGAAATACACCATCTGTGAAAATTTCAACTGTCTAACTATCACGATTAATGAGCTATAGCCTGGTGACAGACGGACAGACAGACAGACAGACAGACGGACAGCTGAGTCTTAGTAATAGGGTCCCGTTTTACCCTTTGGGTACGGAACCCTAAAAAATAAGCATCCAAATATGGTTTGGTTCATACCCAGTCAGTAGATGATACAAACAATGACAATACACTTTACAATGACATGATAAAAACGAAAACTGTTGTTTGCTATTATGCTTTGTGGTGAAAATATGGAAGGTACAACCTTTAAACAGCTGGGTATAGTATGGAATACTTATCTTCTCTGGAACATGAATATGAGCCAAACTCCAGAGTACTTTCATATTTTACCATCGAGGTACGTAGTACATATACATATACATCGATGTATTTCACTCATATTTATTCTAGCTAGCGGATACCCGGCGTTTGCTATTACTCTAAAAAACATAACCCTCCTTCTTTCGCAGTCGGGTAAACATTTCTTGAGCGAATGTGCCTAATGCATTGTTTTAGTGATCTAATACCATCCTCGCATTATTGCCTTTCTAATGAAACCGGTTTGAGGCAGTATTGATATACGCACATATACACGTCAAAATCATAAAATAAATCATAATCAATTATCAATTAAACATAGCAAAAGCAGAATGTAACACTTTGAATTAAAAAAAAAAAACATAAGTAATGAACCATTTAGCTGTCATCCAATCGTTGACGTCAGACTATTAAAAAAAAACAAATGAAAAATCGGTTGGATGGTTTCAAAGTCTTTAACGGACATAGGTAGAAACAATTTTTGTGTTTTATATGTAGGTTTTGATATACATACAAAAATACCTATAAACAGTGTCATAATAGCATAGATAAAATGTGACACAAAGCATTGTCCACAACGTGTACAACATTCCCATAATCCGTCGATGGTATTGGTATAGCTCCCCCATGCAAATGCAAATAGATAGGGGGCCACACCTCGAACCTCTGTTCATTGTCTGCCGGGAATTGATTTAACCGCCTTCTACTCATCGCTGTTCTAGTTTTGATAGTGTTTTATTTTCTCATAATTACCGCTTTGAAACTTATAGTTAATAGGGAATATGCATGTGGTATAAATTTACTTGAAATCATTTATTTTCGAATCATTATTGTTCTGGTGTTGTATGCTAAACATTTTTTTTTAAATAAATACTCTTAAATGTGTTCAAATATTATATGAAAAATGCAAAAATAGTGTGGGAAATTTTAATTTGCAAAACACATCACCACTTGTCAATTAGAAAGCGACGTCACAGGGCACCACACGGTCTCCTCAGATTAAATCTTTTTCATAGAAATACTATGCACCATGCACTGTTGAACGAATACGTACTATTTCTATTTAAAAGATTTAATCTGTGGAGACAGTGTAGTGCGCTGTGACGTCACAAAGGCGCACGAAAATTTGGCGGCGTTTTAGATACCTCATATTTTTTCAATGCTTAACCTATTTTTTTGTAGCTTATATTAAACACTTTCAATATTATTTCGTTTTTGTACTGTGTTAAAGGAATAAGTGAAATAAAAATATTTAAAAAAAATCATGCATATTCCCTATTGATCAAACTTATCCGCAAGTGATATTATCAATGTTGTGTGTGCTCATATACCTATCTGGATATCGCCGTATGATCTTGATAGGATAGCACATGAAAGCACCTTGCAGTGCGATACTCTATTAAACAAAATAATTTACAGCCTTAAAAGTATTGTATCGATGATATTCCGGGGTTCCTAACTTTTTCTGAATGTTGATTTGACAAACTTTCGACCACCTGCCTGATGTCTTCGAGCATTTACCAAAGGAGATGTTAACGCAAGGCGTACCCCTCTGCTGGCCTTTAGCCATATGAGCGTGCGTAACTACGCTGTATTTTTAATACTGTGTGCGTGTTTCAAGCTAGTGTGCGGGATCGTTAAAGTGAGTGGTTTGTGTGTGTGCAATGCGTGTTTACCTCGTCCCCCGTAAGTATCGGCAGAAAAAAATGTTTGCGGATTACAACGTTAACATCTCCATTGGTAAATGCTCGAAGGCCCGATGTAGATAATACTTAGAGGGGAAACACATATACTCAGGCAAGGAATTCAAGTCCTCGGCAGCACGTATGATGAAGCAAATCGCTTTGTCCACCACGTAGTTGTGTCGCAAGTTCGTCTGGTTGTCCGATGCAAAAAGGGGATGACGAGATTTGTTCGTGTAACAAATTTCTGTAAGTCTTAATAAATGTAATAAGCTATCTCAGTAGTCTCCAACGTTACCAGCTGGTATTAGATACTGCTGGTATTAGGTCGAGAAATCTCAAGAATCTATATTGCATAGCATAGAGCTGTGGCATAGAGAGACAAGTAGGTGAGTAAAATAGTAGTACACCTACCTACTCTCCTTTGCCAGAAGTGCCATAAAGCTTGCAATATTTACGCTTACTATACTTATTATCTATTTCTTCACTATACCGATGTGTGGTTTCTTGCATAACATATATGTTACGATTATCATTTACCCATATGCAAATCACCGAAGTAAGTCCCAAGGTGAACTGGTTCCAGTGTTATCAATCTCAGCGCCTCATTTATCTCAGACATTGAATGCATGTCTCGCACTCTCTAATATATACGTGACTACCACGCCTAATTCACTAAAGGCGGAGATACACTGAAGGATACATCGACCGATTTTTATTTTGACCCAGCACATGATGTTATGTTTTGTTAGTAACATTGCCTAAGTAGACCTGTAGAGAAGTCATGTTCATAAGGAGAGTGCATCTGTTAATTAAAACTAATCATACACGTAACGAGTTAATCCAAATTTTAAAGATGTTCTATAATATTATGAAGGTCAATTAAGATCCTAGAGGAACAAATAATAAACTCGATTTTTGTCTTATATCCCTTTGCGGGGGAATTGACAAATTTAAATATCACAGACACAAATACACCCAGACTCGGAACCATCGTATTTTTCAAGTAGATAGGTTCATCTCAGGATGCGGAAGTGGTTTGTTAAAAGAATCAATCACTTAGCACGGGCTTTCTGTTCATTTCACGATGCCCAGGCAATACACCATTAGATTGACAAAATTTTAACAGATACATACTTAAGAAACATACTAACCCCCGTATTCACAACACAAATACGAGTAACACTGAGGTCTCACAGTGCTCGCGAACGCATAGTGCCATTAAAGTCAATGCATTATTAACGTTACTTAGGTATGTGTCACATCTATCGCTATGCGTTCGTCAAAATCTTTATGAATATGGCCGTACTGATCACTTGGAGTACAGTGAACATGTTGGCGTATAAAATAACACCTTATTTACTGTATGTTACAACCTTGACTTAACCGGGCATTCGTTGTCATCTCGTTCATGCATAAACATGACTCGCCTATAAACCATTGTAATTATGCCATGTCGTGTAATTAGGTGTAGTATTCGGCCGCGTCACGTTACATGGACGTAGCGAAGTCGTTATTAATTCGGTAAGAATATTATGGGCGGTTTATGAGTCTGCTGGTTTTATAATGATAAGATGCTTGAATACAACGTGGGTGGGCTACGTTTTGGCATTCAAGCCTGATCCTAAGGTATGATTTTACGACTGCTCGAAGCACGATTTTTAACTTTGTACAGCATGTCACGATCAGTAAAAGTCTTATAGGGTGTCATCCAATCTACCCTTAGAACACATTTTTCGTATGTTCTTGTTTTTGCAATGCAGTCTACTTAGATAGGCGTAGTTTTTACCTAGAATTATGACTAGGTATTGGTACCTACCCATACGAACATGCGTCATCCCCCAGACGTGCTCAATGTGTGTTTAATTATATTGCCATTCAGCGCTTATCTTTGATTCATTGCCGTTATCGCGACAACCGATAACAACGAGAAGTTGTAAACACGAGACGCTTCCGATCTTTTCTACCTAAACTCATACATTAGATAACGTCAAGTAACGCCAGCGCATAACTAAATTCCTATCACGTTCAGTAACAGTGAACCGCGGCGATCAAACGAACATGCAAAACGAACTCTCGATCAGTGATACGAAAACGATGATATAGCCGTCAAGATGATGAAGTTCAAATCCTTGTTCCGTAGAGGACCGAGTCAGGGGAAACAGGAGTCCACTTTGAAGGGAGCTCCGTCGGTATCGAGCTTAGATTCGAAGCACCACAAAGTAGCGCCAGCGAGGGATAAGACGTTGAAGATATTCGGGTCTAAAGAGAAGCTTCACAAAGCACATAAGAAGAAGGATTTAGGGAATAATAATGCGGTGCTCGAAGACCCGGAGTTGAGGGAAGCGGAGTACGAAGATGCGACGGATAGGGTGCACGGTTATGGCAGCGTGGAAGAGCTCGGGTCCATAGGGGAGAGGGGGTCCCAGGAGTGCGTCAGTCTGCCGGTGATGCTGAGCGCTGAACACATGCCAGGGTTCCAGGACGTCGAGCTCAGGCAGAGGATACCGTCGGAGGTGAGTCCTTAAACTATTCAATATCCTTTTTATATCGGATGATGGTAACGGAAAGCAGTGCTTTCATATTTTGATTAGACTGTATTTTTTTTATGAGGATCATTAATTTCTTACGGCTATACATATATCTAACAATATATAAAACTTACAATAACACACACACACGCGGTGTGGATAACTATATGTTTTTAGGGTTCCGTAGTCCTGACAAGGAACCCTTATAGTTTCGTCATGTCCATCTGTCTGTCTGTCTGTCCGAGGTTTTGCTATGAGACCGTTAATACTAAAAAGCTGTAATTTTGTAGGGGTGTGTGTATAAATTACGCCGACAAAGTGGTGAAATAAAATTTTGAAAAATATTTTTTTAGGGTAGCTCCCCTACATGAGAAGTGGGGATGAATTTTTTTTTCGTCGTCTACCCCATCGTGTGGGGTATTATTGAATAGGTATTTTAAAATGACTTAAGGGTTGCTAATACCATTTTTCGATTGAATGCTCCATTTCCGAAATATTGAACTTTAAAGTGCAAATTTTTGTTCCAGTAGGGCGTCCCCCCCCCTCCCCCTCTAAAAGCTAAACTGGTGGCTTGAAAAATCTGGTAATTTTGTGATAATAGTGCATTTCATGAACTTTAAAGGAAAATTATAGCGGTTAAGATAACTTTATTAGTTTAGCAGTAATAGTCGTGGTACTTGGGTGTTATTGGGATCATTTTGTACCAAATACAAAATCCTTAGAATAAATCCTTTAAAGTGACAAAGCCGAAGTACCTAGTTGCTTGTTTATAACGGGTTAAGACTTTCATTGAATAACGGGCTACTACGGAACCCTACACTGCGCGTGGCCCGACACGCACTTGGCCGGTTATTTTGCATTCTTTTCGAACTTCCTGACGACAATGGCTTTATTGATCTTAGTGCTATCATGTACGAAAGAATAAGAAAACTGAGCAATTATAGTAGTAGAATTTTTATAAGGCAAGTCTTAAGATAAAGATACCTAGTACTACTTAAGATTTTTTTTTTTAACGTTTCCGGCACGGAAAGGCCGGCCAAAGAAAAAACCGGCCGGTGACGGAACGGTCTAGTGGGCATAGTCTCATACTTCTCAATACAAAGAATAGTTTTTTGTCCGAAACGGTCCTAGTACGGTCATGGTATGCTACGGGATAGTTGGCAGACACCTTTAGGCTAGAAACTTATAAAGATTAAAATCCCCTTTCGATTTCTCACCCAATCACCTGTTCCTTTCCAGGCATCGTTAGCCTCTGGAATTCGCGAGATAGAATCGTTGCGGCGCGAGCTGGAAGCGAGCGTGATGGAACGAGCGCAGCTGCAGACCAAGGTGGAGGAACTGCTGGAAAAGGCCACGGAGGCTGAGCGGCTGCGGGCAGAGCTTGAGAGACTGAAGGTATGTTGTACTCAGAGTTAGTTGGATACAAGCAGTTCAAGGTCGAACTCAAAGGATCAATTACTGTTGGCTTTATCGATATGGTCTCATCTCTGTTTTAGAACCTAGTAGTGACTAGTATTTACCACGCTGCGGCCTAATCTTTATTTCGTATGCCAGTGAAAGACAATAAGACAACCAAAATAATCGTTATTTTGTAAGACAGATAAAAGTTTGACCACATTGCTGAAACAGTCTTATGTCAAATATTGTGGTATAGTGAGCTATATTGCTCATCGTAATGTGCCCAGAACCACCTAACATTAATATATACATGATATTATGTAATTTTAAAGTCAATATGCGAGTTGTGTGTCTGATGTGGTAAGACCATCACCGGCACTGATCCAAACATCTGAGACCTTCAGATGCGGAAACCCAATTTAAGGTCTGTTTCGTCGAGAATCTTGAGAGGAGTTTGGGTGGCTGTGTGCGGCTGTGATCACCTCCCACGTATTTATTGTACTTTGTGATTAGTCAGTCACTTCTGTTAGTGACAATTTGCTTGTAGCGCTGTTGACACATGACAGTACCGATGCGCAACAATTTTGCTCGCGTCTTTAGATTCGTGGCGGTGTGTATAGTATACTAGTACTACTATGTTTAGTATAGTATAGGATACTGACTAGTATACACTGTAGATATACTAGTCAGTAACATGAAGCTGTCATGTTCCAGAGCCAAGAAGTAGAGCGCGAAGCGGCGCTCGTCCACCTGGCGGACGAGAACGGTGCATTACGCGCGCGGCTGCGCGGCGTCGCGCACTCACCGCTCTCCGACAGTGAGAAGCGACAGCTGCTGCTTGCGCCGGCGCCGCGCCGGATGCACTCCTCAGCGCCAGCTTCCATTGCACTCGCACACAATGTAAGTGTTATATGCTTTTTTTTTTTTTTTTTTTTTTTATACCGAACTGGGTAGCACTTGATCACTATCTCACCTGATGTTAAGTGATGATGCGATCGATGATGTAGCGTGCTTACCCAGAAGATACCTATTCACTCGCGATTTGAAGACCCCCATATTGTACTTAATCGGAAACACGGACTCAGGCAGGGTATTCCATTTCTTAGCGGTTCGTATGATGAACGAAGAAGCAAATCGCTTCGTTCGGGTAGATGGTATATCCACCATAAATCGGTGGCGCCTTTTAGTGTCTCTGGATGTCCGATTATAAAATGGGGATGGTGGAATCAAATCATGCAGTTCCATTGCACACTCTCCGAAATGTATCCGATAGAAAACCGATAAACAAGCGACTTTGCGGCGATGCGCGAGACTCTGGAGTCTCTTGCTTACTAATAGGTCATCGCTGATGAGTTTTTTGGCTCTCCTCTCAATAGCTTCCAGTGTCTCCAGCTGGTATTTAGCAGAACCATCCCAAAGGTGAGAACAGTACTCCATACACGACCGGACTTGTGCTTGGTAAAGATTAAGCAACTGTCCCGGTGTGAAGTACCGTCTCACCTTAGCCAAAATGCCAAGCTTTTTTGAGGCTAGCTGGGCTCTAGACTCAATATAAGAGCCGAAATTGAGAGTTGGTGTCAAAGAGATGCCAAGAAGCTCGAGATTGTTACTTATCGGAACGGACACATCCCGGAAAGTAGGAGCCAGTAGAAATGGGCTCCGTTTAGCGGAGAAAAGACACGCCTGGGTTTTCGCAGCATTGAACTTGACCAGATTGGCATCGCCCCAATCAGAGACTGCCTTCAAAGAAAAGTTCAAGCGTTCGACCATCGCTTCTCTATGAGACTGGATTTGTAATGCACTGGTTCGTGCGTTGGATGTATAACTCTCTACAACAGTGCTGTCATCTGCGTACCCAAAGATACCGGGTTTAAGCAGGTCATTAATATGCAGCAGAAAAAGTGTTGCAGAGAGTACTGATCCTTGAGGGACTCCGGCATTTATGGCCAATTGGTCGGAAGAACAGCCATCGATGACCACTCGAATCGACCGATCCCTCAAGAAATCTGCTATCCAAACACATAAACCAGTGGGCAGGCCGTATGAAGGAAGCTTGCTAATAAGGCTATCGTGCCAAACCCTGTCGAAAGCCTTCGAGATGTCAAGAGAGACGGCCAGCGCCTCGCCGTGGTTCTCGATGGCTTCGCTCCAGATGTGCGTGGCATACGCTAGAAGATCCCCAGTAGACCGGTTTCGGCGAAACCCGTATTGTCGGTCACTGAGGAGATCGTTCACTTCTAGGTATGCCAGGAGCCTGTGGTTCAGTACACGTTCCATAGTCTTACAGAGTATGGAAGTGACTGAGATAGGCCTGTAATTGACAGGGTCTGCACGACTACCCTTTTTCGGCACGGGTTGCACGTTTGCTTGCTTCCAGGACCTAGGCACTTGACCAGTCGTCATAGACAAGCGAAAGAGGCGTGTCAAAATAGGAGCCAACTCAGGCGCACACGTCCTCAAGACTACAGCTGGTATACCGTCTGGACCACTAGCTTTGTTCACGTCTAGATTGCGCAACGCTTTGCGTACTTCAGTCTGACGAATGCGGATTTCCGACATAAACGTCCCGCAAGTCGGCAGACTAGAAGGTACAGCATTGCCAGCATCTAAACGTGAAGACTCCGCAAACAGAGTAACAAATAAATTCGCTTTCTCTTCAGCCGAGTGTGCTAGTGATCCATCGGGTTTCAGTAGTGGAGGCAGTGAGGGACGGCAGAAGTTCTCTTCGATCGACTTCGCCAGGGACCAGAACGCTTTGCTACCCGAGGGGTAAGAAGCAAGTTTGTTCCCTGTTCGGCGTATGTGATCGAAGCGAGCCTTCTTGAGAGCCTTTTTGCAGGACTTGGCGGCTAAGTTAAAGGCTTTCTTCTTTTCGCGTACATCTCTAGTCTTGCGGGTTCGAGCATCAGCCCAGGCTAAGTAAGCTTCATGTTTTGATGCTTCTGCATCTCTACATTTGGCATTAAACCATGGACGAGCTTTGCTTGACACCGGAACGTCAGAAAATGGTATGAAATACTCCATACCCTGACGTAACACTTCTGTCACAGCATCCGCGCAAGCTGAGGGATCGCTCGAAGAAAAACATACCTGCCGCCAAGGATAAGACGCGAAAAAACAACGCATCTCATCCCAATCTGCTGACCTGTATCGCCACACCCGCCGGGTGCCTTTTTGGCTGGGATCGGGCGGGGAGTAGACGGATACAGACTTCACCAGACAGTGGTCGGAGCTACCTAAGGGTGATGAAACCGACACCGAGTAGCGGTCTGGTTCTGTTGTCAGCAGAAGGTCCAAGCAATTGGCTGTATGGCCATCAACGTCCGGTATCCTTGTTGCTCCCTGGACCAACTGAGTGAGGTCTAGCGTTAAAGCAAGCTTACGCATCTCTCGACCAGCGTGGTCAGTGCTCTGGTATGGGTATAGCCAGTCTTGATGATGGGCGTTGAAATCCCCCAGAAGCACTAATTGAGCAGAAGGATACCTCTGTTGGGCCACATCAGCCGCCTCACTGAGGTGGTTTGTGAGCCTGTTTGTCTCCTCGTCTCCGCTGTGCGAACGGTAGACACTAGCATAAAGAATTTTCTCTATGCCAGTGTCCACCAAAATCCACATGACGGAAAGTTGAGGGTCTTCAAGGTTGCGGAGACGCCGATAGCAAATGTCATCGCGGGCATACATACAAACTCCCGCCCTCGCCCTAAAGTTATGCTCTAGAACATAGCCTGGGTAGGCAAGGTACGCCGCGTCAGCTGGACATTTGATCTGCGTCTCCGTGAGGAACAGAATATGCGGTTTTTCGGTCTCAAGGTGGTGGTGGACCGAGAGGATATTGGAGTGCAAGCCTCGAATGTTTGAGAGGTGCACTTGAAGGGAGAGGACGTGCTTCCGCTGTATAACCTTTATTCTGTTTCTGCCTTTCATTTTGTGGGGAGTGAAGTTAGGTAAGGGAAACGGAAGTGGAAACGAGGCGCTAATTACCAACCCGTGATACATATTAGGTCTTTTCACCTATTGGGAACCAATCCTGGAGACCGCGGGGACGCCCGAGCCCCCCCAGAGGTGTCCATCGGGTCCTCTCGTCCGGTCGCCAACCGGCACGATGGCGCACCTCCGGGATTTTTCGCGAGATGGCGGGGCAGCCTTTCATGAGTGGCTGGCTCACTACTTGGGCCCCCAACTATCTGCGGTCGGCCAGCGGAGAACCGTGCCTCGGATCCCGCTGCTCTCCAAGATTGGCTGCCAGGTAAATTGACCTTCAATGTATCACGACTAGCTATAGTAAGCAACGCAACTGTTTCCGACCCGTTCCCCATAATGGCTTCACCAAACATTCATGCCGTAAAGCGACCGCTTGGCGGCATGGCTTTGTCTGGTGGGTGGTAACACGCCGCGGCCTAAGCCTACCACCTGAAAAGTACTGCTCTTTTGGCGCCACCCAGGGGACACGTGTAGGACATCGAGGGCTAAATCCTACGGACGCGAGCAGTAATAGTCCCCCATTTGCTTTATGTTTTTTTTTATAGGCCGTTTGATCCGGCTCGAAGGACCAAGTCCCAAAGACTAATAGAAGTATAAGAACAGCGGCTCGTGTCAGCGCAGTGTTGTGTGTTTGTCTTTGCCTCATGTCAATAACTCTCACTTTATGTAGGTAAATGTAGAATCTAGCTCTTTATTTGATCCGGCTCAAAGAACCCAAGATTTCGAAATGTATTTATTAATAGTTGTCGTTAGAAGAATTTGTGGAAGAACTATAGCGACAGTAACAGAACAGTAGAGAGACATCATAATATTTGAATAATTAAGATAGTTTAAAAACTAAAACAACCGCTTTTCATGATGCCCCGCGAGTCAATTTCAGTAGCAAGTTTGAGACGTTTATAGTCATATCTCAGGAGATACTTACCAGATCTCAATGAATGAAATGTGAAAAATGAAATTACAATGGGACCACCTCGTAAATGTACCTTTCCGATTAAAAAAAGAATCATCCGAATCGGTTCACAATTGACGGAGTAATCGTGTAACATACATACAAAAATAAAACTGGCCAAGTGCGAGTCAGACTTTTGTCCCGCACACGGAGGGTTCCGAACGCCATCTATCGAATTTCTAACGAACTTCTAACACCAACTAAGTAAACGTTAACACAAAGGTAGAATAGTATTATATAGTAGTAATAATAATAGTAGTAATAAAGATAAAGATATTTTATTTGCGTAAAACATGCGTATAACAAAAAGTTGTGACAAAATATTCAAACGATCGTCATGTTTTGCCTTAACAGGCGTGCAAACTTTGCAGATGGCGCTGCTTTACTCACTACATATAATCCAAATTTAAATACATATTACACTGGTCATTCTTATAAACTAAATTGAATTATAAAATTAAAAGGATACAGCACAATGTCATGAAAATAATAATCTAATACTATAAGAATCTTTGTCCTGACATACTGACTGACTGACTCACTGACAGACAACGCACAGCCTAAACCGCTGGTCGTAGAGACTTGAAATTTGGAGGGTATAGTTGTCTTAGTACGTAGAAGTGTACTAAGAAAGGATTTTTCAAAATTCACCCCTGAAGGGGATGAAACGGGGGTTCAAAGTTTCTATGGAGAAACATTATTAGATAGTCTTTTCTATTCGAAACTTTACACAAGTGCTTTAGCAAAAAAATAAGTAAATACGTGTTTCAAGTTTTTTTGAATTCCCCCACACACCTGTGGGTGCAATGGGGTAACAAAGTGTGAAAATCAATATTGTTTCGGATTGCGCTGAAATTTGGCATGCAGATAGTTATTACGACGATAGTTCCCTCTGAGAAAGGATTTTCCGAAATTCACCCCTGAATGGGATGAAACGTGTGTTCAAAGTTTGTATGGAAAAACAATATTAGATAGTATTTTCTATTCGAAACTTCAAATAAGTACTCCAGTAAAAAAATAAGTAAATACGTCTTTCATGTTTTTTTGCAATGCCCCCCCTAAGAGGGTGCAATGGGGCAACAAAGTGTGAAAATCAATATTTTTTCGGATTGCGCTAAAACTTGGCATGCAGATAATAATTACAACGTTAGTTACCTTTGAAAAATGATTTTTCAAATTTCACCCCTGAAGGGGATGAAACGGTAACAAAGTGTGAAGATCAATATTGTTTCGGATCGCGCTGAAATTTGGCATGCAGATAGTTATTACGACGTTAGTTCCCTCTGAGAAAGGATTTTCCAACATTCACCCCTGAAGGGGATGAAACGGGGGTTCAAAGTTTGTATGGAAAAACAAGATTAGATAGTATTTTCTATTCGCAACTTCATACAAGTGCTCCAGTAAAAAAATAAGTAAATACGTGTTTCATGTTTTTTTGAAATTCTACCCCTAAGAGGGTGAAATGGGGTAACAATGTGTGGAAATCAATATTGTTTCGGATTGCGCTGAATTTGGAATGCCGATAGTTATTACGACGATAGTTCCCTCTGAGAAAGGATTTTCCGAAATTTACCCCTGAAGGGGATGAAACGGGTGTTCAAAGTTTGTATGGAAAAACTATATTAGATAGTATTTTCTATTCGTAACTTCATACAAGTGCTCCAGTAAAAGAATAAGTAAATACGTGTTTCATGTTTTTTTGAAATTCCCCCCCTGAGATGCAATGGGGCAACAAAGTGTGAAAATCAATATTGTTTCGGATTGCGCTGAAATTTGGCATGCAGATAGTTATTACGACGTTAGTTCCCTCTGAGAAAGGATTTTCCAAAATTCACCCCTGAAGGGGATGAAACGGGTGTTCAAAGTTTGTATGGAAAAACAATATTAGATAGTATTTTCTATTCGAAACTTCATACAAGTGCTCCAGTAAAAAAATAAGTAAAGACGTCTTTCATGTTTTTTTGAAATTCCACCCCTAAGAGGTAAATGGGGTAACAAAGTGTGGAAATCAATATTGTTTTGGATTCCGCTGAAATTTGGCATGCAGATAGTTATTACGACGTTAGTTCCCTCTGAGAAAGGATTTTCCAAAATTCACCCCTGAAGGGGATGAAACGGGTGTTCAAAGTTTGTATGGAAAAACAATATTAGATAGTATTTTCTATTCGAAACTTCATACAAGTGCTCCAGTAAAAAAATAAGTAAATACGTGTTACATGTTTTTTTGAAATTCCCCCCCTAAGAGGGTGCAATGGGGTAACAAAGTGTGAAGATCAATATTATTTCGGATTGCGCTGAAATTTGGCATGTAGTTAGTAGTTATTTTGACTTAGGTATCCGCTAAGAAATAATTTTTCAAAATACACTCTTTAAGGGGATGAAGCGGGGGTTCAAAGTTTGGATAGTCGTTTTATTCGACATTTCACACAAGTACTTCTGTAAATAAATTAGTAAATACGAGTTTCAGACTTTTTCAAAATGCCACCCTAAGAGGATAAACTGGGGTAACAAAGTCTAAAAATCAATATTGTTTCGGATTGCGCTGAAATTCAGAATGCAGATAGTTATTATGACGTCTGAGTATGAGGTATAGTATCCGCTCAGAAATGATTTTCTGAAAATTCCTCCCGGATACGGAACGGGGATTCAAAGTTTGTATGGCGAAACAAGATGGGATAAAGTACCTGTTGTAGGATTTTTCGAAATGGGGTAGGTAACAAAGTCTGTAAATTTAGGTTTTTAGGGTTTTATAAATATGAATCCCGATTTGTCTTAGTCACGCGATAACATGAAAACGGGTGAACCGATTTGGCTAATTCTTATTTGATGTGTTTAATGATAGAATCGTTTTGACAAAATAAAAGTTTTAAGTAAATAAAAGAAGGTTTTAACGCGGGCGAAGCCGCGGGACACTTCTAGTAATGATTATAAATTGTTAAACACAGTCCAAAATTTCATCGTACCGACGGGACTTGAACCCGCAACCTCCGGAATAACATGTTCCGGTGCGTTACCAATTAAGCAGCTTTACCAATTAAGCAGCTTAATTGGTAAAGCACCGGAACATGTTATTCCGGAGGTTGCGGGTTCAAGTCCCGTCGGTACGATGAAATTATGGATTGTGTTTAACAATTTACAAAAAAAATATATAAAGTGTGAAACACTTCAAAGAAACATAATAAATAATGATTATAATTTGTCACTTAAAAATTCGTCAATACCATAATAACATTTCTGAATTAAAAATTGTTTTAGCCTATTTTTAAACATAATATTGTCCTTTAAAGATTTTTTTGAAGACTGTTGGCGCCATACCAATTACACTTTTGAATAGTAATTGTAGTAATTAATATTATTAAATATCTGGTTGACCGAGCTTTTCTCGGTATTTTTTGCCACTTAAACAGACTAATATGACTCTTCCCGACATCTATTGACGAATAATAATACTATTTTTTTAATTGAGAGCAACTAACTGCTTTACTGAAACAGTACTTCTACTCGCCAATAGATATCGGGAAGAGTCATATTTTAAGTTGATTATCAATAAAGTTGATTATTGAAAACAAGAATAAAACAACATTTTCTGAAAATGACTCCTAGCTAGATTATTATTATTTTTTTAAAATTTTATTTAATCGTTGGATCCGCTTCCGAGATTCAGATTAAGGTAAAGACGATAGCGCCATCTTAGCAACTAGATAGGTGGCGCTGCGCTATCGTAAAAAACTTTTTTAAAACTCTTCTTAAATTTTTAACTTTGTCCTGTTCTTAGTATTTGTTGTTATAGCGGCAACAGAAATACATCATCTGTCATCAGACAGACAGACAGACAGACAGACAGACAGACGGACAGCGGAGTCTCAGTAATAGGGTTCCGTTGGTACCCTTTGGATTCGGAAACCTAAAAACATATAGATGAATTGTGAACCACCTTTTTGGAAGTCGGTTTAAAATAGCTGATATTGTTGATTACATCATCATCATCATCATCAGCCGGTGTCAGTCCACTGCTGGACGTAGGTCTCTCCCAAGATGCGCCACTGACTGAGCCCAATCTTCGATGATGATGTTGTTGATTACGCTCTCACTGAATACAACTCCAATATATCCAGGGCGAGGGTGACGGGGGAGAGGCGAGCACTCCAGAATGGGACAAGCACTCGTCGTCGTCACTCAGCGAGGTGTCGGTCGCGTGTCTGCAGGACAGGATACTGCAGATGGAAGAGCACCATTACAGGTAAACATCAATCTATTATACTCCCGAGATACATGTGTCGAGATCGGTTTATAGTTCACGTTTCTGTAATACACACCTAGATTGAATAGAAGAAGAATAGAAGAATCACCTGGAATATTTTTTTTTTTTTTTACCGAGTAGCATTTGATCACGCGCCATATCCGACGACTGCTTTGATGAGTGGTTAGATCTACGGTTATAGCTTATCATTAATGTTAGGTCTCGTGTAATGTAAGTATAGGTTAGCTGGCTGCGAAGATAAGTCGAAGATTGAGCTCAGTGGCGTCCTTGAAGGTTTTTAGCCAGCATTGGAAGGAAGCAGACTGATGATGGTGACCCAAACAGACCTAAAATTGAATTCTGCGTATCTTATCTCTAAGGTCTGACGTTTACACCAGTGCCTGGAGTAAAGTAGGACATAATAATGATTGGCCACTGCTTCGTCTTTCTGCCTTGCACCACTTACCTAATACGCACGCACCTAATCACTTACCGCATCACCACTTAACATCAGGTCTGATATTGACACATGTTTGTCTATAGGTGGTATCTCATAAATAATGTAAAAAATTGTAAATGGCACTTCTCCTTTCCAGTACAAGCGAAGAGCTTCAGGCCACTCTAGCCGAACTGGCCGACTTGCAGTCACAACTGGCCGACGCTCACGCCGACAACGAGCGACTGGCCGACGAGAAGCAAGTGCTTCTGGAGTCGTTGTGTCGACAGACTGAGAAACTAGAGGATAGTCGAACTAAGGTACACTATCAACACATTAAAAAAAATCTCTAAAGCATAAAAACCTTAGCATGGAAATATGTATAAAAAAACATAGCGGTGGCGTAAAATGTTAATAAAAATATCTTGTATGTATAAAATTGTTGTACCAGGTGGACACGTTACAAGAGCTGCTGCTACGAGAAGGCGTGGAGCCGGAAACCCTTGTTTCTGGAGATGCTGACCAGCAACTGTTCGCTGTTCTCAAGGTAACATACTTCCAAGTCCTCCGGTGTCGAAAGACATTTTTTTATAGGCAGCATTTGACTACTATCTCGTCTAGTGGTAAGCGATGATGTGGTCGAAGATGGTGAACACGTTAGGCTTAGAATAGTCTGACTCTCAAGGGCTGCAGATTTTCTCCTTGATAGTGGTAAGCTACTTCTTGGTAGCAATTCAGGCGGAACATCGATATAATATGATCCTACCACCTATAGAAAATGTAATTTAATTATAAAAAAACATTTAACTTTACAGACCGGTAATCCGTTTCTCATACGAAATGTTCGTGATCTTTCTACACGTACTTTGAATTGGACATCAAATAACTTAATTATAATTATTTTATTTATTATATATTTAGCTTTTTATAAAAAAAAATTATCAATAATCTAATCTAGAGTGTAATATTCCAGACTCATAATTCACCAAATTTTACGATTCTAGTGGTGTAGTGATAATAATTATGTATAAGTAAAACGCATTCATTATGTGAGTGAAATGTCTGCTTTTCTGCTTAGCCAGTGGGCATGCAATGCGACGTTGCCAGATCGCGACAATCGTAGGCGCGACGTTGCCACTCCGAATCACAAGATGAGCACGACATCACATTTTAATTTTATGTTTTTTGGTAAATGTATCTTTTGTGAAGTGTGGTGGGAATTTTTGACACTTAGGTCGATTTTTAACATATAATGTTTATGACGCAGCCAACTAGCTTAATTAGCCGCTCAATCCTACCCTACAGCCTACCCTCTTTACTTTCAACTAGTGGCCTGAATTATATTCAGCCTACGGCTGAATATAATTTTAACTAAACTTACTTACGTAAACTTTTGTTACATTTAATAAACTGGCTTAGTCTGACACTAAGGCAACACACTAGAGAACAGTGACCACCGCGTTACGTGCGCCGACGAGCGTAGCGATGAGGAGAGCCTCGGCAGCAGCGCGTCACCAGTACCGACGCCATGGCGTTTAAATGAAGGTACAAAAGACCTTCAAATGGCTGAATATCATTGAGGCCACTAGTTGAACGGCGCTGTTCAGTAAAGAGGCTAGGCTGTTAATTGAACGGCTAATTAAGCTAGTTGGCTGCGACATAAATATTCGTTGTCAAATCAATGTACTTTCGATCCAGTTATCACAAGAAGAACGGCGGCATCTCCTCAGTAAGCAAGAGCAGTTGGAGTCAGAGATAAACGAGAACAAGACTGCGCTCGAAGAGAAAACCAAAGATAATGAAAATTTAGCTGAGAGGATTAGGTAACCATTTGATTTTCTCTAATGATATTTTTTTAGTAAATATATCTCTAAGGGCCAGTTTCACGGGTTCCTGACAGCGCTAATATGAAGAAATCTGACAGATTTTTGACAGCTTTTATATGGCGTCCTGTGTCAGATAACTATCTAACGCATTATCAGGAACCGTTGAAACTGGCCCTAAGTCCAGCAGTCGACGGAAATTGGCTGAAAGTGATGATGATGACATGAAATATATCCCAAACTAAAAATGCCACCCCTAAGGTGGAATTTTAATAAATGTTATCAAGGTCTGAGATGACGCTTAACAGTTTTTTTTAAATATCTTTTAGGCTAGTGTTTGACCACTTTCTCGCCTGGTGGTAAGCGATGAATCTATACGGGTTCCGATTTTTGCCATTCTATAATGTGACACATGTGTGAGAAATTTTTTAAATTGGCAGGGTACTAGAAGGCACTCTAGAACGAGCCGAGGCTGAGAGAAACCAGTGGGAACAAGAAGCGGGTGCGGCTAGGGAACTGGCAGCCGCCAGACAGCACCAGTTATCAACGCTATCTGACTTGCTCGACGCTGCCAAGGCTAAGGTATGCTGCTTTTTTTTTACACCGAACTGTATATACTTATAAACTTGACCACTATCTCACCTGAAGATGCGATCGATGATGGAGGTGGTGGATGTTGGACCTTTGGTTTTGAGGGTTCCGTACCCAAAGGGTAAAACGGGACCCTATTACTAAGACTCCGCTGTCCGTCTGTCTGTCTGTCCGTCTGTCACCAGGCTGTATCTCATGAACCGTGATAGTGAGACAGTTAAAATGTTCACAGATGATGTATTTCTGTTGCCGCTATAACAACAAATACTAAAAACAGAATAAAGTTTAAATTTATAGTGGGTCCCCATAAAAGAAACGTGTTTTTTTTTCGGCATTTCAATATAACGCCATCTATGAACGCTTAGGTAAACGTCCATAGATGACGTTATATGAAAATGCCGATGCCTATCACTTTTGTCTTAACTTTCACTTAGATACCGTGCGGTAGACGTTAGATGGCGTTATAAGAAATAAGCACGCGGCTTACAACTCTGTTTTCATAATTAATTATTATATTTTGCTGGCGAAAAATAATAGTGGTATTTTTTGCTCGATCTTATAAAATAATGTAGTGTGGTACGGAACCCTACTAGTGCGAGTCCGACTTGCACTTGGCCAGTTTATTTTTGGTTTTGGACCATTGGAGTGCCCATGTATGTACAACATTCTCGCTTCTCCTCCGGCAGTTAGCGGAGCGCGCGGGCGCGGCGGAGGGCGCGGCGGAGGCGGAAGCTGCGGCGGCGAGCGCGCGGCGCGAGGCCGAGGCGGCGGCGGCGCGCGCGCATGCGCTCGCCGAACGATTAGCCCACGCGCAACGACAACTCGACAGAGCGCACTCTGATGCCAGGAAGCTGCACGATGATGCACTGGTGAGAGGATAGCTTCCGTACTAACAAAACACCAGAATCAGAATAATTTATTGAGTTACTGACTTAATTTACATTAGGCTAGTTGTCATTGTCTTTAAGACCAGTCAGTTACCCACATCGGGCATTCAATAATGTAATAGAATAGATTTGTACATTTAATTTTAATGAAAGACATTAATAATTTTATGCATTCGATCCAAATTAATATTAGATTTTATTTATTTTATTAGATAGATAATATGACTTATTCAATTGAAGATTATGTCAAAATATAATGTTAATAGAGATAAAAATATATCTAATATATAAAATTCTCGTGTCACAGTTTTCGTTGCCATACTCCTCCGAAACGGCTTGACCGATTTTGATGAAATTTTTTGTGCTTATCCGGTATCTATGAGAATCGGCCAACATCTATTTTTCATCCCCCTAAATGTTAGGGTTTGTAACCCCTACATTTTTTATTTTATTTTTTAGACAAAATTTTTAATTTCTATTTTTTATGATACAACATACAAAAATACATACAATCCTCAATTTTCACCCTTCTACGATCAACCCTTATTTTTTAATAGCCATTTTAGTAATTTAATCATTTTTCCTCCATACATACTTACAATAAGTAAGCTATTTTTTGTCTACACTAGAAATTACTACGAAATTATTTATATGGCAAAACAACGTTTGCCGGGTCAGCTAGTTTATAATAAATTCGATAGTTAATGTCTTAACATTTTTAATCATAATTGTATCAGTACCTTTGTCGCGATGCATAAATTCTGTAGTTACCACTCTAGTTAATCTAGCACTGAACTCTAACAATATTTTTATTATATCGTATAGGCTAGCGTTTCACCACTATCACGCCTGGTGGTAAGCGATAATTTAGTTGAAGATTTCACAACGCATGATATAACGCGTACTGTTATTTATTTTTACCAAATGTGTTAATATTTCAACAAAAATCCTTTATACAATTTGCCATTTTATTAAACATACGCTGAAAAATGGTAAACTGTCATGGCGTCGTAAATGACGTGACACGCCATTAATGATCTGAATTGAATTTTGGCAGAAATGGCGTTGTTTCACAAGGGTTTTATTTCGTTAGAGACGCCTTTATTCAGAGATCGTTAGCAAATTGTTAAACACAATCCAAAATTTCATCGTACCGACGGGACTCGAACCCGCACCCCCCGGATTACACGTCCAGGTGCTCTGCCAATTAAGCCACTAAGGCCTCCCTATGGCACTGAATTATTGAAATCAATCTAAATATTTCAATTATATTTCTATTGGACTCCAACACTAGAATTCTATCCTTTTCTCCTCCAGCGAAATTTGCAAGACTACATCTAAGTAGAATAGAATAGAATAACTCTTTATTGTAAACCAAAAGACATAATTTTAGACAGCAAAAAACGTAATTAGTTTTTACAATCGGCGGTCTTATCGCATACAGCTATCTCTTCCAGACAAGCTAAAAAGAAATTGTTAAAAATACATAAGAGTGTTTGGCGAATGACGTAGAATTACCTACTGAAAAACTAAACCATAGTACAATCAATACCAAATGACAATTGAGTACAATAATTTAAGATCGTTTAAAAAACTAAAAGTACCATACCGACTTAAAATGTCGCGCTAGTCGAAATAGCCGGTATTTGGGGACTATTTTGTCTTTCCACCTATCCGTGTTTTGTTTGGTGGAGAAGGCAAATTATAAGTAAAGTTTTTCGACAATTATAAACGCCCGCTGACTTTTAATCAATTCGTTTTTTTTACTTTTTAATACGAAACAAAATCCAAACTCGAGGTTACTCTTCAGCAAGCGTTTAAATTGTTGTGTTGATCTCCTGTCAGTGGCGAAAAACAGGGAAATAATTTTGTCTTTCCCCCGGGGATAAGGCCATGCTAGCCCTGCAGTAGCCAGTATCATGTCATCGAAGTATATAAATGCACCGTAATACAAATGTTGATACTTATAGATTTAAAAACGGGAATTTCCCGTTTTTAAATCAATAAGTTTAAAATGAACGTGAGTTTTTATAATAAAAATGTTGATACATTACAAATCGCTCGAAACAAAAAAAGAATTTTCCAGATCGGCTCAGGCATCTTCGACTAATCGGTGAACATACATAAAAAAAAGATTCCGACTAATTAAGAACTTCCTCTTTTTTTAACCGACTTCAAAAAAGGAGGAGGTTTCTCAATTCGACCGTATATATACATTTTTTATTCTTTTATGTTTGTTCGCGGATAACTTCGTCGTTTATGAACCGATTTTGATTATTCTTTTATTGTTGGAAGGGAAATATCCCAAGTGTGGTACCATGTTAATTTTATCGCGGTCTGATTAGTATCTCCAGAGATATGGAGATAAACATCTCAAAATTGGTACTGCAAACTAATAACACGGCATTGAAGTCGGTTATTTTTTAGTTTTTAATCGATATTATTATTGTGAAGTCGGTTAAAACGGTAAACAACTATATTTTGGCAGGTGTCTCGCAACAACGCGAAGTCAACGATATCAGAGTTGGAGTTCCAGATAGAACAGCTGCGACAAGAGAAGACTGCCATGCAGGGGGAGCTGAAAACCTTGCAGGATAACGTCTCCGAACTCCAGATACAGGTAGATAGATATCTCTTATTTTGATACTACCTACTACGAATTAATCCTTATGATTTATTCGTAAACTACCCTACGAATAAATCATAAGGATTTATTCGTAAATTACCTTACGAATAAATCATAAGTTAGGAACTCTAATTCAGAACAAATTCCACACAACAAGTGGCCCTCCTTCAAACCAAAACGACGTAGATTCAAAATAAGAATCACTTTCAAAGTTATAAAATGATTGGCTTGGAGATTGATTTAAATTCGGAACGAAAGCAGGGATTGGTTCGCGCATGTGCTGCAATGTCTGTTATGACAGTTGAGTCAAACAAGACAAATGTTCGACTAATGACGCGCTGGACACGACTTTTAACCCCGCCTGCTTTTTGCGGACACGATTTTTGATGGGTAATTTTTGTAACGCAGTTACTTTTCCTGACTAATGATTTATTCGTAAACTACCTAGATATATTATATGTATAGGGTAAAGATATTTAGGTGGCTACTGGTGCGCATGTCTGGATGAGATTACTGAACGTCCATTGCACTGGTACACTATGGCCACGACTCGAACTTCTCACCGATCGAAAACATGTTCAACATTTTCAATAATTTAGGCGTCTTCCATCATTGGGATTTCTTCTCGAATTGCTCACCGATCGAAAACATAAAAAATATGTTATAGTTTAGCATTCGACCACTACCTCACCTGGTGGTAAGTGATGATGCGGTCGAGGATGGTAGCACGCTAGGCCTAGAATGGGAACTGGCTCTCAATGACAGCTGCCGGAACACATTAGATGTTTGGCGACAGATTTTCTACCAATGGGTTTCTTCTCGAACTCCTCACCGATCGAAATGAAATGAAATGATGAATTTGAAAAGGTAGATATTAAGGAACGATTACGGACTGTAAGAATAGATCTGACCAAATTAAAACATATAAAGAGTAAAACAGTATTATGTGAAAAAAATTGCAAATGCATAACGAAAAAAATATTTAATAAAATACGTAAATACATCAGGGAGCTACCAATAAGAATGTTTAAAAATAGGCTGCACAAATGGTTAGCTGAGCAATGTTTTTATGATATGAATGAGTATTGGAATAGCAAGTAAGGTTTTGACATCATTAATTCTATTGACATGTACATTATAATCACATATAATCCTAGAATTACTTGACACTATTTTATGACATTTTACTCCTATCATTAATTTTATTTTTGAAACTAGCAGAAAAACCTCAATCTGCGTTTATTTATTTTGTTAAAATAGCACTTTTCTGCTACTTATTTAGGTAATACAATGCAATGTAAAATATAATTCTAAATGCCCTTATAGAGGCTGCGATAGTGAAGATGTATTTCACAGTATAATGTTGCATGCCAGATTGTGGCGAAATGTGCTGAACATCATTTAAATGTAAACATCACTTTGTACCACATTTCATGCGATTAAACAATTTCATTTCATTTCGAAAATATGTTCAAAAATTACAAAAAATATTGCATTATGCACCTTTAGAATTTTTACTCGAACTCCTCACCGAACGAAAACATGTTTAAAAATTTCAACAATGATGGGGTCATCCCCAAATACGATTTCTTTGCGCGTTACACATGTCCAATCAGCTCAGCGGCTATAATACGAAATTTGACAGTGGTTGCAATGAACGATGACTAATGCCCGGTTCCTATAACATAACAACGGATCGTTTTGCTTACATTCGGTTAAATTTGACACAAGAATGTTTACGTCTCGTGTCAAATGCATCTTAAGCAAAACGATCCGATCTTATCATATTGGAACCGGGCATAAGATAGTTGTATTTATACAGGCTGTATAATTTTACCTATTACTATTATAATTTATATATTATCCCTATCTTTTACTTTATTTTATTCATTCAATGATCGACTGTCTAAGTTCTTGATAAGGGGGGCAGCTTTCTTTGAGAACGGTCAGAACCTAACATAGTCATTTTATTATGAGTGAGTTCGATCCCCACCCTACCCATTGTACTATTAACGTGAACCCACTCCAGACACAAGCATATTTAGCTTAGTTGGAGGGATTAACAAGAATACTAGTAAATGTGCAACCGAGAAATCTTTTATTAAAAAAATATATATATATCTTACATACATGAAATTACGCCTTTTCCCCGTTGGGGTAAGCAAAGACTAGGAACTTCATTCCAATTATTTTTAAGTAAAAGAGGAAACAACATATTTTTTTTATTTTATGCTTTATCATTCTCCTCACTAATAACAGTGGATATAACTTAGATAAATGGGTATAAACGTCGACAGGTGCAAGTAGCATCAGACGAGAAGCTAGCGCTGATGAGTAGAGCGGGCGAGGCGCTGGCCAGGAGTTCAGACCTGGAGCGGCAGCTGCAAGACGCTAGAGCCAGGAACGCGCAGCTCACCAGGGATAGAGAAAGAGATGTAAGTTTTTACGCCAAAACTTGGCTAAAACATATAATTCTTTTAGATATTTTAGATTTATAGTGAGTTTGAATCACGATTATAAACTACCAACTATTATACTCACTCAACTATTATACTGCTATTTTAATGTCGACCTAGGTTTCGTGCATGTCCGATGCACTTCCTCGGAGTTTATGCAGCAAGATCGCGACAATCACTCACTTGAGTACTTACTTCGCTCTTATTTACGTAACGTAGGTACTTCTTTTAGGTTTTTATAAAAAGGTGGTTCAATTTGGGGTCTTTGAGTTGCGTATCTTCTAAATCTACATCTACATCATCGATCACATCGTCACAACATCAGGTAAGATAGTGGTCAAGCTCAAAAAGCTCAGAGGTAATAATTAATAGGTATTCTTAAATAATAGGTATAGTACCTGCTTTTATATTCACGAGCGTTTTGTTTGGAATAAAATTGTTATAGCGATATAACGATATTTTTTTAGCGGTGATCGCCACCTTTACAATTCTATTGTAGTCCTATTTCACAAGTTAATTGTAGTCTGATTTTTCTTACTAGGCAGGTAAGCGTTTGACCACTATCTCACCTTACCTGATGTTAAGTGACGATGCCGTCGACGATGTAGCACGCGTACCTAGAAGATACCTGTTCATTCGCGGCTTAAAGTCTCCCCGGGTTGTAGTTTCTGGGAAACGCAGACGCCGGCAAGGAATTTCATTCCTTGGCAATACGCGTGATTAATGATAAAGCGAAACGTGTTGTGTGTGTAGATGGAACGTCCATCATAAAGCGATGGCGCACATCGGTACGTCTGGTTGTCCGATAGTAGAAAGGGGTTGTCGGTACTAATTCGTGCAATTAAACAATTAATTCAATTGATTACTATTCCAGGAAACAGAATGGAAGCAGTTCCAAAGCGACCTTCTAATGACTGTCCGCGTCGCCAACGATTTTAAAACTGAAGCTCAACGCGAACTCGAGCGACTTGTCTCCGAGAATAAGGTTGCAAGAGATCGGATACGATTACTAGAAGACCAGATGCACTCCATGAAAGGTGAGATGGAGATAGGTAGCTGCAGCGTGATAGGAGTGAGATGGATATACTTGTGAATGTTTCGCTTAGATTTTTTTGTTGATGAAAGGGTCTGTTCTGGTGTGCGTTGACTAAAGATATACCCGAGTCAAATCCGGGGACCTATCGTTAAAATGATCGTAATTGCAATTAACGAAATGACCGTGATGGATATACAGCTTGTATAGCTGCGTCCCTGTCATTTCTTGCTGCATTTTGTTCAGTCAATGATATTCAGTACCATTTGGCGATACACCAGCAGATCAGAGTACAACAAATTATAAGTAAAATTATAGTGCATGTGTAGACTTGTGCATTTAAGCTGAAGAAAATAGATAGCAGGTATAGTTAAGCATCGTGTGTATGAATGGAGTGGGTATAGTATTGAGATATTTGTTTGAGATAACAGAAACAGGGATCGCATGAGTCTCTTTTAGTTCTTGGTTTCAATAGACGATAGATTTCAAAATGTTAACGTTATGTTAGACATTATTATTTTACTTTATTTTGGACACTGGATTGTGATATTTGTGATCGTTGATTTATAAGTTCGATCTCATTGATTGCTATAAATTGATAGATTTTTAGTAATGGCAACTCTGTAATGCGCTTTTTACTTATTGGATTGCATGAAGTAGATAGTATATTCTTGATTTTTTAGTTGTATTATACATTAACTACATAGAAAATATAACGACTATAATTTTGATGTTTTCTAATCTTCTTTTAGATACTCATAGTTCATTGTTGGTTGATTGACTTCTTTGGTAACAATTTAATGTTATTATAAAGACTTGTAAGGATTCCTCACAATAAATCATCTTCGCAATGTTAATTATATTTTAAATGTACATTAAAAAAACATAGGAAATGTTAAGATGTAAAATATGTTTGCTATCGAGTTCTTTTTTTTAAAGTAGGTACCTATTTTAAAATTAGACTAATATAATTTCAGTTTCTGCATGTGTAAAATATTTGCTCCTGGATTGACGTAGATCATTCATAAGTAGCAGAATTAACTTGCAGTCATCATGCACTAATTCTGTGTAAAAGCTTCCAGCAAAGTAGATATCACAACTAACAATAATAGTAGTCCTTGTACTCCCATTTTGTATATTGTTAATATATTCTAATCGAGCGTTTGATGTAAAACAGGTATTGACAGATCAAACTCAATGGATAGCGTTCTAGATTATTCCGACGATGACATCACGCGGTCTCAGGAATCCGTTTTCGAAAGCGACAGTTCGTCCAAAGAAGTATTCAAAAATATCAGGACAAGATATTTATCCAGAGTTCACAGCGTTTCAGATCCACCGCTCATTAACAATATAGTCGACCAAGCATTCTTCAGATCTAATAGCCCTCTTATTAAGGATAATGACGCTGAATATAAGCTTGAAATAGAAAATGTTACTACAGATGAAACAACTGACGATGCTAGTCAGAAAGTGTTGTCACCTGACAGTGATACCAAAAATGTGACTGAGGCAGCCCTACCTCCCTTTGATGACAAAGTGCTTACGAGGCAAGATGCTGTCGATCTCGCGAGAGATAAGATTAGCAGACAGGACGCTTTGGATGACCGAATCGACTCACCAGAACTCACTAATGACGTATTCGATCTAAAACACAAAACTCAATCTGTGACTGTCTTTAAGGCAAAGTCACGAGATAAAACAATATTCAGCAGAGACTTATCAGGCATTTACAACGGCAAACCAAAAGCTTTCAGTATGGAAAATCTAAATGTTGCTAATGAGTTCAAAGATGCGCTGAAAGAGGCTACTAGTATAGATTTTTTTCGTGATGACAATAATTACAGTGATCTGTCACTCTTTACTGAAGGCTCTGATAGCGTATTTTTATCTCCAGTTGAACGAAATAACAATGACGTAAATACTATATCTAAAAATGATTCAGTAGATTCCGTATTACCAGATGGAAAACATAACTTAGACACTACAGATAAAGAAAAGAGAGATGAAGAAAATTTTACCAAAGACGGCAGTGATTTACCTGTGGTAAAGGCAGAATCGTTACTGCCATTTCCATATCCAGATGATATAAAAATAACACCTGATATAGATTATATTCATTCAGTTAAATTTAATTCATCACTTGACGACGAAGTAGAAAATAATTTAAAGAAAGTGCACGATGAACTCAAATTAACATTCGAAGCAGCTATCGATAGAATAATTGGAAGCAATAAAGTAAGCAGCACGGATTCTATACCAAAAGCATTGAAAGAAGATAATATAGATGTGTATTCTGATATCACAGAAACAAGTAATGACAAAACAGATAACGACTACGAGAAAATTGAATTCCCTTGTTCCATGCAAACAAAAAATAACGATGCTAGTCAAAACTTTGAACCAAAGATAGAAAACGACATCCAACCAGAAACCAAACAGATTCAAATACATGTTGTTCCTCCGACACCCCAAGTAGAAACAGATACCAATCAGGATAAAAATCTTTTTATAGGACCAGTGGCTAAACATGAAGCAAACGCTGAAGTTTTAAGCGATGATGTAAGCTACCATTTGAAAATAAACAATAGAGATTTGTATGGTACTACATCAGATATCATCCCAGTACATAACAATGAATCAAACACAGAAATTGTAGTTCCTAAACCGAGGAAGAGGCTAAAAACTTTCTTGACCCCAATGAAAATAGTTGGTACAACTAATATCGATCCTACTTCTCCTCTTATTATCAGTCCAGTTTTAATTCATCCAGTGCTCATTGCGCCTGTGACCACATCTGCGGGTACACAAGGCCCTTTTTTTCAAATCGAACCAATTGAAACATATGTCAAAGAGGCCGCAGAACCTCCAGAAATAGTCGAAGTAAAATCGACTGTGTATTATGACGATACTGATCAAGTAGCGGCTACTAATAAACCCCAAGTGAACGTCGATGACAGTAACATAAGGAAAGGAATTTACCAAAAGAACACCAAAGCGAAACCGTTGCCGCTTCTGCAGTGGAAAACAGGTTCTAATGACAATATTAATCAACTGAAACCGCCATCTCCACTGACATTACCTAGCCCAAAGTCTCCAGATGGAAAAAGACCTGTCGCAAGATTGTCCAAAACACCAGGGTGGTTGATAGACAATCAATACTACCAGCCGATTGACAACGTTCCTTTCGTAATAAATACAGTTCAGACATTCACAAAACCAAAGATTGAACATATCGTCAAAGAAGATCTACAATTCTCGAACACCAATCCTTTTCTACCTCCGATCCCTGCGAGAAGACGACTTTCTGAACAGGAGAACGTTTACGAAGAGATCGGAGAACCTATTCTACCTCGAATCGGCAAAAATATAGCTGACGATGAAAAGATTTCCAACATCCAACAGAACAAGCAATCTGTAACAGACGAGTTCGCAGCAGTAACGAGAGAAGAGATGCTTAGAGTTCCTAGAAAACCAAAGAAACCGAAAAGAGAAACCAATAAAGCCAAATTAAACGACGAAGAAATGGTGAAAGAGACTGCAAAAATTGCGCAGTCAATCATAACGCTATCAAGGACGCCCAGCGGCACCATCTCTCCTAAGAAATCTGGTATTGGGTCTTTCTTGCAAAGTTTAGAGAATCCAAATTTTCTCGTGACGGCTAGAAAGCTGTCGTTACAGACGCCCCAATCTCCGAAGGGCATGTCGGAAACTAACACGAGTTCCTTGCCCCGAGAGAAGCCTTACTGGAAGACTTTGGAGCACAAGAGGCTCTCGCATCCTATAAGGTCCTTGCACACACAGTCGCGGCCTCTACGTAAGTGGCTTTTGTGGTCCGGAAGCTAAACGTCAACGTGTGAACATGTAAATAACTTGTATCAATGTATGGAACATAATGAGTGTGTTTGTTTTTGTTTGTACTCATGAGGTGGTGGTCGGTGATGGTTACTGTTAATGTGTTCATAGGTTACCATACGATCTCAAAAGGTTTCAACTACCATAATTCTCAAATATGTTCATAATGCGTTTAGTTGGAGCTGTGAGCGACGGTGACAGTCAGCTTTTGCTTTGTGTGTTTGCCAACTAGCCTCATGATATTTTATAAATTTTAAAAATATTAGGATAATAGATAGCAGAAGATAAAGAAAGTTTTCTGTAATATATTCATTGATATACAATAAAAAAGGGGTTGAAATAAAGGTGGGGTTATATGGTAAAGGTATTTCGGTGTAGGTTAAATTTTTTTCCTAGTCTTTCCCAGTTGCCTAAATTTCAACATTGTTTTTATGACCGTATAGCTAGAAATCAACAACTGAAGATGCTTGTTCTACGACATTTTTGCACAAAAACTGTCAAGAAAAGACGGACAGCAGTTTTTTATCACCTGCAATTTTAAAATAAACAGTTACTTTTTATCCTATGTGCATTATGCTAAAGGAAAGAAAAGACAAGAAAAAATCGTTACACTAAAGCCCTGGAAGTTGCGCTGAGAAATTTTACAATATTGTTCTTTATCTTTCTTCCTTCTCTTAATCTTCCATTTACTATACCTCGAAATTTAGACGAGTTATGCCAATCCTGTCAAACTATAGTAACCTACTAAAAATCAAGCAAGTATATAGGTCTAAAGCTTACTACGGCTTTAAACAGCATATTAACAGCAAACTAAAAAACGCAAAGGCACAATGCAAATGCCCTCAACATCAACTATATTCTAAAAGCTAAAGTCTTCAAAGTGAGGTCCCACTTTCAGCCATGCCACCGCGTACTGAGGAGCCCCCTCCTACTCCACCGTTGCTGACCAGCGCTTCTCTGCAGGATATTATGGCGACGGCAGCTTCGCATAGAAGGACCAAAGGTAAGAATATGTTACCTGATGATCCTTTAAGATATATTCTCTCCTTAGATGATTGACGATGATGACCTTTGAACAACGGGTGGCTGTAATGAGTGCTGTAATGAGATACGCTTAAGAGTTAACCACTATATACCCTCTCCAATGATATCCTTTTGTACATATATCATATCATTTAAATTTAATTAATGGATAATTTAATTTAGTTTTTAACCTCACGATATGGTCCATATTGTACTGACTTAATCACGAAGATTCCTAATCGTCTTATAAAACTAATATGTATATGAGTCTTTTCTTTGCGAAAATCTTTCTGTACTCAGTAAATAGTTATATACGAGTATCTGCAGTGAAAAATATGATAGATGTTGTAGTATGTTTTGAAAAGAGTGTCTTTTGCTTCAATGCTTCATCATAGTTTATTATTATCTATACTAATATTATAAAGAGAGAACATTTATATTTTTGTATGTTTGTAATAATTTGGCTCAAAAACTACTGAACCGATTTAAAAAATTCTTTCACTAATACGATGGACTTTCGGAATGAAAATAGGCTATATATTATCCCGTTTAAATCAAAGGTACATTCGTGAAGACCTACTTTGCAACCTAAGGCGGCAAAAAAACGGTCGAAAAAACACGTTTCTTACGAACGCTGCTCAATTGAAAATAGATAGAAGAATATTTTCTATGAAAGAGTTATACAACTTAATAAGACCTACAAAAAAGTCCGCGACAGCATATGTCTATCTCTTAAGGTTGACTCACGGTAACCATTTTAATCTTAAAATTTTTGTTAAAAATATTACATAACTTCCAAGACTATTTTCAAGTATATAGTATTAATCCTTATCCAAATAACTACGTTAAATAGCTTGCCCACATATTATAGATTAAAATTGTCCCTTACAGTATATAATTCAAATGAAAACTCTAGAAGATATCACGAATTTCACATACACGCATCGCAAAATTACTAAAATATTTGCAGTGAAACCACAGATTAGGTCATAGTTACTACGTAAATATTATTATAAGCTTAGCTATGCTGTAGATCCCCATCGATCACAATCAATTTGAAGTCAATATAGTATAATAATATGATCTATTGTATAAAATAATATTCATCTATAAATAAAATAATATAATATTTTAAACCCCCGACTGATCTGTGTATAATCTTTTCATTAAAAGCATTCCAATGACTCTAAACACGACATTTAAAATCTAAGCTGTAAGTTGGTGAGGATTTGCGTATTCTGTAGAGTCCAGGAGATGTCCCAGCATCAGGTCAATGTTCCATGTTCTTACAATATCGTTGAAGAAGAAGATTTTCGAATTGATCAGACCTATGAAAGTTGATTTCATAGCGCAATTAACTAGAAAAAAGCTCAAAGTTTTATAACGATTGAACGAATTTTCATGAATCAAAGCTAAGAACACTCTCGATGAAGACATCTATCAAACAAAAAAAACTATCAATAATAAAAACAAAATCGGTTCATCCGGTTAGGTGCTAAGATGCTACAGAAAGACACACAGATACACACGTTAAACGTATATTACCTCTACCTTTTGCGTCGGGGAACGCCGTAGGGTTAAGGCGGCAGATGTTCTGCTTGGTGGTAAGCTACTTTTTGGTAGATTTAATGATCCCACTACCACTGTACGAAAGCTCATGATTCATGAATGCACATAAAACTTTCATTGGTAGGTATATAGCTAGGATTAGAACCAACGACCGTCGGGTCAGAATCAGGGTAACTATCCTTTACGCCAAAGGGCCGTCCAATATCACTACGTAAGTATTATAAAACAAAGTCCATCACTGCGTCTGTCTGTCTGTTCGCAATAATCTCAATAGCTACTGAACGGATTATCATGCAGTTTTCACCAATAGCCAGAGTGTTTATGAGGAAGGTTTAGGTGCATAATTCGTTAAGGTTTTGTGTAAATTGGTTGAAGTATGACGATGATTGTTAAATATGTTCATATTTTATATTCGATGCAACAAACTGATGAAAATTTTATAGGCATATTTGTTGTACCCGTGCGAAGCCGGGGCGGGCTGCTATTATTAAATATTATTTAAAACCCTTTACAAAATGTTGTCAAATGCTCTGGGAAATGTTTCAATGAAACACTTTGCGTAATTCCAGGGGTGAGTCGACAAGACTCCCGTCTGTCAGTAAAGTCACTGATCGAGAGTATCGAAAATGCAGCTAAAGCGGCCAAACAGTCGCCTGCGACTACGCCTGTCACTGAGTGGCCACAGGTAACTTAACACTTAAATTACTTTTTTGTTATATTTGAGATACAATGCTATGATGTGGTCTAAAAACAGAATCATGCGTCTCATAGATTCATCTCTGGAGGTCAGCTAGTTTAGAAAAACCAGTATGTAAAAATTTTGCTCGCTTCGCTCATTTCCTCACATTTCCCACCGTACAGGTACAAACGCCAGTCGGCACTACACCTCCCTCGAGCATAAAGAACGGCATCTCCGAGCCGTCTCCCCCGCCTTCCAACGGCATCCCAGCCACCAGTTTCTCATCCAAACCACCTGCGGCAAGGGTTGCCAGGCCTTCGCCTACACAAGCCGGTTAGTTATTATTTTATAATAGTAAGAACTTGCATATAGTCAACCAAGCTAAGCTAACGTCATAAGCAAGCATGATCTTAATTTAAAATACTGGTTAATGCTCGAATAAATGTGTCTATATCTATAGTAAAAATATTAACAACATTTTATTGTGATAATTCCTGTTTTGTGGTATTTAAAGGTTTTGAATACATATAAAAATATAATCAAAAAAATACGTTTTTTTAACCTCTTGCAATCACCTGTGTCCTGACCACCTGTCTGTTATTGATGTTTTGTTTATTTATATGCCTATTTTATATGAATTAATAGAGACAGAAAAAGTTATTTCTTTCTCTGTTACTACTGAAGTTTAGATGCATTTTACAAGTACTACAGAATAAGCTCATTATATTCTATTAAATAAGTAAAATAATATTTATTGTTATAATGTAACATAAAAGCTTGATATGACTACCTCCAAAGTTGCATGTACGCTTGTTTTTACAGCATGGCGGCATGAGCGAAGCGCATAGCCATTCTATTATCTAACTCTGTGTTGTGTGCCTGTCCACTAATTTACTTTACTCTAATATTTAATTTGTTACTTAGATGCATGATCCTAGTTCTGTATTATTTATTGCTATTAGGTTTGTTAATAGGTACATTTTTGTAAATATTGAAACTTTACGATTATAATAACTTTATGATTATAACTGGTTATATACATTTGTTAATAATTATGATGTTTCATATTTGAGATATTCGCTTGTAGCGAAAGAGGCGTTTTGTTATCTTGCGCTCGCTTCGTTCAAATCTCTTCAATAATGATAGTGAATAAAACAAAAGGAGCAATCATTTTCCGCTCGCTTTGCTCGGATAGTGGCGTCCTTTGCAGTTTGGTTGTCGTGTCTTAAGAATATGGCTGTGAAGACCTATTTATGTTACATTTAAGTGTACATAAAAATAGGATAACTGAACAGAAATTAATACGGTACATATAAAAGCATACAAAACACTTATTTTAATGCTGAAATTAACCTGTGGAAATCGATAGGTACTAAAATATAAGAGGGTTACATTTATCGGCAGCTTAAAGTAATGTTATTAAAATAGTTTAGTAAATACAATATGTGCTCTGTAAACATCGAGCTAGCGACTTGACGGAAATAAATACAATTTTATGATGAAAACCAAGTAGTATATCTAATACTAGTTCCATATACTTGAACTGTCTGTATGTCTTCCCTTGCCTTAACTGTAAGCTATCGGTAGAGGTTCCTTTACTACAAACGTAGCTTGTACTGGGAGTGGCCATTGCATGATTAGCAACAAAATATTTTCATTTCTTCACGTGTAATGAAGGTATTTCCTCATCTCTCCTATACTGATTGGTGGTTTTGTGCCATTTTTTGGAAACTACCCTCTATTTTGTCCTTAATGGATTTTAAACTACATTTTGGTGAATTTTCTTTAACTTATTTCACATCAAAGTCTAATAATCCAAGATATTTAAAATCTGCTATGATCAGATTCGGATTACCAAAAAGAAATGTTTTTCTTATACCTATGTTTTGTTGAGTACCCCAAGTCCACGGTACCAAAGATAAAAAAAATATATTTAGAATGGGTAAAAAACAACCACTCCCTTCAATTAAACCGAGTGGATAAGCTGTAATTTTATATGTTATATGTTGCGTTTATAAGAACCAAACGCAAGAATATCAATGTAATAATGGCCACGATAAAATCCTAGACAAGGCCCCTTGAAATACTAAAGTACTAAGTGAAATAAATAAAATAAAGAGCAAGATTAACTGGCACAAGACCCACCGGTCGTCCACCTCGCTTGCTACAACTTGTGTCTAACGTGCGCGAGCAGAGCCGGTGGCGAGCGGAGCGAACATACCCGATGAGCGGCGCGCGCTCGCTTCGCTCCAGCAGAAGGCGATCGAGTCATTCGTCAGGCGGAACAGCTATGGTGATATATGTAAGTAACCAACCACAAGAATTCTAAGCTTTGATGGTTTTAAGATTTGTTGCATATCTTTAACAGGCAGAACTTATTTTTTAATAAAAATATTGAATGTGCATTAAAAAATCGTTGATAACTATTTAAGTGAACATTAAATATATTTTCTGAAGATACGATCGCTTATAACTATTTGTTTTGTTTAAGTATTTAATTATTTTACATTAGTAGTAGGCTAATACATTTTATAGCATGGCAATTTTATGTCGTGTTATCTCCTCAATTAAAGATACCCAGTACCAAATAGTACCAAAACGTAAACTTTTTTATTTGTTTTTGATTTATTTATATATTACTTTATTCTTACCTACATTATGGCGAAATAGAATTCTCTTGACCATTGGGCCAATAAAATGCCCCGCCAGCGGTATAATATGTTAGCTTGTATGCAAAAGTTCAAACTTTCACTCAAACAATGTATTTAAATAAGGCCTCGTGAACTATAAGCTAAACTATTTTTTGCCTTGTAACATTTTGATTTATAGCCAACTAGCCTATGAAGACCTCTAAGTAAATTTTTTTTATATATTATCGGCTAGCGTTTGACCACAATCTCACCTATTGGTAAGTGATGATGCGGTCGAAGACGGTAAGTGATGATGCGGTCGAAGATGGTAAGCACGCTAGGCCTAGAATGGGAACTGGCTGTCAAGGATAGCTGCCGGAACACATTAGATGTTCGGCGACAGATTATCTAGCTTGAGGGTGGTAGCTGGCCAGGCGGACACTAGATAGTGTCCTATCACCATGCGGGGTTGTTGGTTTCTTAACGATGTTTTCCTTCCTTCGCCGGAGGGCCACTGTGAAAAGCGCACATACATTTATCTATAGCAAAATCCATTGGTGCACGGCGGGGTTTGAACTCGGTACCTCTGGCATCAAAGCCGACCGTTCTTCCGATTACGCCACCGGGCCCTCAAATGAGGAGAAGGGGGAGGGGGGATTAGCGTGGCGTGGTAGGGTGCGGTGTAGCTGGGATACGTATGCGTCTTATTAGTACATGCTATACCCAAAGACACTATTCCACGCGGACGAAGGCGCGGGCACAGCTAGTAGTATATTTTATACTATATTTATATAAATAAATATATATACGTAGGTGAAAGAAAAGACCCCCTGAATGCGCTTCAAGTGAAGAACGGTGGATCCAAACGTAACGCCCTGCTTAAATGGTGTCAGCAGAAGACTCTGGGATACAACAACATCGATATCACCAACTTTAGGTAAGTAGTAACTACAATTATGATTATTAAAATTATCGTGAAAGTTACAAATATTAAAGTTTTTAACCTAGTGGTAAGCAATGATGTGGTCAAAGATGTGAACACGCTAGACCTAGAATACTCGGTCAAGGGCTGTGTGCTGCCGGAACACCGTAAGGTTATGGCGGAATGTTTTCTCCTCGATGGTGGTAAGATACTGTTTGGTAGCAAGTCAGTCGGAACATCGATATAATGTGCTCCTACCAGCTGTAGACGAACGTCCGTGCTAGGATTTGAACCGGCGATCTTTCACTTAGAAATCAAGCCATTTATTCTTTTGCGCCAACGCCGCCAACAGGTCTCTTAAACTAAATAACTTATATCAATGAGTATTGTTTGTCTGGCACAGTTCATCATGGAACGACGGCATGGCCCTCTGCGCCCTGCTTCACTCGTACCTAGGCGAGGGTCGCATCCCGTACGGCACGCTGTCGCCGCACGACAAACGCACCAACTTCGCGGTCGCGTTCGCGGCCGCGGAGTCTGTCGGCATTCCGACGACATTGGTGAGTCTAATCTTTACAAAGTATATAATTTTTAGCTCGTTTACAAAACGAAAAAACCGACTTCACATGCCGCGATAGTCAAAATAGCCAGTAGTATCATGTCGTCAAGGACAGTGAGTTTGCTACTTCCGCAGAGAAAGGTCGCGTTCGCGTTGCACTTGCTCTAGTCCGCTCGGGTAAGGCGCTGACGCAGCAGCCTACTTAGCCATCGCGAGTGTATTGTTTATACGGTCACCGCGATGACCCAGATTCGCGTAGTGAGTGAAACACGTACATTTTGTGTAAACAAATGTTAAGGCGAAGCTATTTATAATCATGGCTTCTCCTGCTAAGATAACTTTAACAACCGAGACAGAACAACTGTTATACAATCGTTTTGAAGACGAAAGAAGACAAAGAATAAAATTAGAAGATCTTGTTAGCGACCTAAAAAGTCAGATACACGAGCTTCAGTGCCATCTGAAGCATGTTCGGGAGCAGTATGACACTGCTCCAACTCAACAGCCCAGTAATGAGGAACCCTCAGCATCAGTTCAGTACGAGACTGACGAAGAAGAACTAGCGAGAGAAACCGGGTGGGTGCGAGAAAAGAGTAGGAAGAAAAGGAAGTTGCTAAAGTCTCCCTCCCCGACGCAAGATTATCCTCCTAGTGAGACCACCAAGGAAAAAGTAAAAAAACCTCCCCAACCTCCACCTATTGTTGTGGAGAACGTCCGAAACTATCAGGCGTTTTACGACTGTTTGCTCACGAGCGCCCCGAGAGACGCGTTCACCATAAAAGTATTGAATGGAGAATGTGCTAAAATAAATGCACGCGATGAAGACTCATACAGAGCTATTACAAAATTGCTGTCAGATGGAAACTTACACTGGCATTCTTACGAGAATAAGCAAGATAGACCCATAAGAGTTATGGCCAAAAATCTACATTCTACGTGCAAACCAGATAGAATTGTAAGTGATTTGACTCTCAACGGGTTTAAAATACAAAATGCCGTCAATAAGCTTAGCTGGAAGAATAAGGAACCGCTAAATATGTTTCTACTTTCATTCGAAAAAGAAGAGAATATAAATAAAATTTACAACATTAGAACTATCTTAGGATGCAGAGTGGAGATTGAACCTATTAAAACCTCCAGACTTCTCCCTCAATGCAAGCGTTGCCAATCATATGGGCACACGCAAAAGTACTGCTCTAAGGAGCCAAGATGCGTGAAATGCACGGGCAAGCATCTGACCAGAGACTGTAAGAAGCCAGCGGATTCTAAACCTAAATGTGTTCACTGTGGTGAACCGCACCCTGCTAACTATAGAGGGTGTATAGTAGCCAAAGAACTCCAAAGCTTAAAAAATAAGCAAATAAAGAAAAATGTCGCACCTTCCACCACGCCGCAGGCTTCAATTGTAAATAAAACCAAAAAGTCCATTGCGGTACAAAACGTAACTAAAAGTATCACGTACGCTCAAATAACCAAAGGAACTCAGCAGCAGAGATTACCACAGCCTCAAATCCAGCAGAAAAGTTCCAACATCGACGAGAAAATAAATCAAATTTTGTCTCTTATGACCTCATTCGATAGTAGGTTGAAAAAACTGGAAAA
The DNA here is from genome assembly GCA_954871355.1 of Cabera pusaria. Lineage (NCBI taxonomy): Eukaryota > Metazoa > Arthropoda > Insecta > Lepidoptera > Geometridae > Cabera > Cabera pusaria. The sequence goes on along the minus strand of OX940906.1, from coordinate 6,361,403 downwards.
TAGCACTAAAATGGCTACAGCAAAACATTCATCATGAACAAGTCACTAAAGATAATGGCCTGGAATGCTAATGGACTACTACATCATCGAAATGAGCTACAGGTAGTCCTAAACACAGAAAATATCGATGTGTGCTTGGTCTCTGAATCACATTTTACACGTGAATCTTACATCAAATTAAAAGGTTATAAAACTTATCACGCACTGCATCCCGATAATACTGCAAGAGGAGGCAGCACCATCATAATAAAGGATAACATCTACCATTACGAAACACATAAGTTTGAAGAACAACACATTCAAGCTGTAGCTATCCAACTTAAAACTAAAAGATATCCTATAACATTATCATCAATTTATTGTCCACCGAAGCACGCGCTGAAAGTTGAACAGTACAAAAGTATACTGAAAGCACTAGGCAACAGATTTATACTGGGAGGTGATTTTAATGCTAAGAATACCTACTGGGGATCAAGACTTACTTCAACTAAAGGTAAAGAACTATTAACAGCAATTAGAGAATGTAACTGTGACGTTATATCTACAGGAAAACCAACTTACTGGCCCACAGACCCTATGAAGATTCCAGATCTCATAGATTTTTTTATTTATAAAGACATATCACTAAGCTTTCTTCATATTCAGGAAGGTTATGATATGAATTCTGACCACTCACCAATATTTTTAACTATAAGTCAAAATATTATTGAGAAAGAAGCCAGTCCTTCCTTGGTAAATAAAAATACAGACTGGGAAAGCTTCAAATTAGATTTAGATTGTATAATTGACTTGAAAACTTCATTGAAATGTCCAAATGAAGTAGATATAGACTTGAAAAAATTTATCACTGACATTCAACTTTGTGCCTGGAAAAATACGCCAGAATACAAAAAGAAAATCAGAAGTAATTATTATCCTATAGAAATAAGAGATTTGATTGTTTATAAAAGAAGACAGCGAGAGCGATGGCATATGACAAGATGTCCTAAAGACAAAACGCTATTGAACAAGCTAACAAAAAAACTTGGAAAGATAATACAAGCTTTCAATGATGAGTCTATGAACACTTACTTGAGCCAGCTGACAAGTGATCGTTCAACTAACTATTCATTGTGGAAAACAACTAGAAACCTCAAAAAGCCAACTCTGCAGGTCCCACCTATAAAAGAAACTGACGGGAGTTGGGCCATCAACAATAAACAGAAAGCATTTCGATTTGCACAACATCTACAGTTAATCTTTCAGCCTAATGAGGATACGTACCATGACCTCACGCTAACTGAGAAAGCCCAAGATGGTATCGAAATTCAACTTACAACGCCAAGAAAAGTATATACTGAAATAAAAAAGCTTGGATAGAAAAAAACGCCGGGCTATGATTTGATTACAGGAGAAGTACTACAAAATCTGCCTCGAAAAGCGTTAGTCAAACTTACTACACTCATCAATGCATCATTTAGACTTCAGTACGTGCCCGACTTGTGGAAAATAGCTGAGGTGATTATGATCCAAAAGCCTGGTAAGCCACCCCAAGATGCAACATCATACCGACCAATTTCTTTGTTACCAATAATATCAAAGTTATTTGAGAAACTGCTTTTAAAAAGGTTAAAACCTATCATAGAAGGTAGAAATCTCATTCCTGACTACCAGTTTGGATTTAGGAAAAAACACTCCACTATAGACCAGGTTCATCGAATTACCAACATCATTGAAAACGCACTAGAAGATAAAAAAGTTTGCACCACAGTCTTCTTAGATGTAGCGCAAGCATTTGACAAAGTTTGGCATAAAGGGCTCATACACAAATTGAGAAGTATGCTTCCGAAACAGTTCGCAGATATTCTAGAGTCTTACTTAACACAAAGGATGTTTAGAATAAGACAAGATGACTCGTTCTCAGACTTAATGCAAATAAAGGCTGGCGTACCACAGGGCAGTGTTCTAGGTCCGGTCCTGTACCTATTATATACCTGTGATATCCCTGAGTTAGAAAATAACACCATTGCAACTTTCGCGGATGACACAGCTATTATGGCTACAGGGGACACCCATGAAGAAGCAGTCGCAAAGGTCCAGACAGCAATCAACACCATAGTTGATTGGACAAAGAAGTGGCGAATAAAGCTTAATGAAACTAAATCTGTCCACATAGATTTTACAAATAAAAGACCTAACTACCATCCGGTATTCATAAATAATCAAGCAATACCATACGACTATAAAGCAAAATATCTGGGTATGACTTTAGACGCAAAGCTAAGCTGGAAGCTGCACGTCAAAAAGAAAAGAGAAGAATTGGAGCTCCGCTACAAGAATATGCACTGGCTCTTCGGAAGACATTCTTCCCTGTCTGTGAATAATAAATTATTATTGTATAAACAAGTCCTAAAACCAATATGGACTTATGGTATCCAGCTATGGGGCTGCACCAAACAAACCAACATACAGATAATACAAAGATTCCAAAATAAAGTACTCAGGAGTATTGTACGTGCACCGTGGTACATCAGAAATGACGATCTTCACCGGGACCTAAAAGTGGAGCACGTGGCTAAAACAATCAAACAGTTTGCTGAAGCTCACGATCGCAGACTTCACCATCATGTGAATGTCGAGGCCATCCAGCTCCTCGACAACACGGAAATAGTGAGAAGACTAAAAAGGGTCAAACCCTTCGAGTTACATTAGTGATACTTTATCAAGTGAACAAAGTGTAGTTATAGTGAACGCGAACGCTATAAAAAGAACACAAGAACAAAGTGTCTTCCCCTTAATAGAGACATTAAGAAAAGTGTTAATGGACACATTCTTAGTAATAATCTAATAGTAAATTAAGTGAAAATAAAATTACTCATTAGCCTAGTTGTTATAAGGCTAGATTGTAATTGTAGTGAGATATCTGCATCAAGTAGATAAATCATTATAAAAAAAAAAAAATAAAAAAAAAAATGTCGTCAAGGTATACAAATGCATATGTCGTCAAGGTATGTAATGTGTTAGAGATGTTTATCTCTATATCTCCGGAGATAATTGTCATACCTCGATAACATTTGAATGGGACCAATCGGGAGGCATAATTTCTTAAACGAAAAAAATAATATTTGTAATCGGTCAAGATTTGACGGAATTCTGAGGTAACGAACATAAAAAAAAAAAATTAGATACAGTCGAATTGAGAATCTCCTCCTTTTTTGTGAAGTCTGTTAAAAACAAAGGCGCTCCCGCTGCCTGTACGCTCAGGTTTTTTAAATGACGCAACGGATTTTAATGTCCATTTGTTATTCCAAAATGTCATCGTACCGACGGGATACGAACCCGCACTTAATTACTTATGGGATTTTAATGCAGTTTTCATCAATAGATAGATAGTGATTCAAGAGGAAGGTTATAACTAGGATTAAACGTGGGCAAAGCCGCGGGGCGTAGCAAGTAATAATTAATTTCGAAAAACGAAATAACCGACTTCACAACTCTGCGAGTCTTCAGTAGGAAGTTTCAGTTGTTTATCTCCATATCTCCGAAGATAACCTAACCTAAGCATGACAGGAAGAGAAAAATTATATCTCATTAAATAACCACCTATGTTTGAGAACACTAATGAAAACAAATAATCATTCAAATCGGTTACAATCGAGTAACATCGCAATTGGCTTGTTACCATATAGCATAAATAATGGCGCCAATAATAATTGGTTCAATGAGGAATTTTAGGTAAAACAACGAGATTCTTCTCAAGATTTGTCTCTAAATAAAAATAACAATGCTCGTATCTTAAATAATAATTTCCTTCTACAGAACATTCAAGACATGATCCAACAAGAGAGACCAGACTGGCAGCAAGTGATGGCTTACGTCACTAGTATCTACAAACACTTCGAGACTTAACACGTTCACAGTGCATCACCCATCGATGGTGCATTTTGAGTCTCTTATCGTACGTGAATGCCCCATACATGGGGCGCATAAATCCGAACAAGTTTTATTATACACAACAGCTTGTTCATTTTATCGATATTGTCAGTGTATGTATTAAACTAAAAAAAAGTGTGATGTGGTTTTATGGAACCACGATGCAAGTGAAACTTTATGTTTATGTGTAGCTATGGTAGCCGCTATGACAGTTGACATGACATATTAGCATGTATACAAATATGGCTGCGGAAGCGTCCGCCAATCACAGCTAGACCTAGAAGTCAAGGTATGCATCATATCCACCAATCAAGCACCGGCTGTAATGCGACATGCTAAATATGGACAAGAAAATTTGAGGTGATGTATTAAAAGTTTCACTTAAAAGAAACATAATGTCTCTACCTATCGCAAGATATAAGCTAAAATTTTCGATTACACGTAAGGATCGGTACCCTTCACACCCATACATCCTAGCTACATAGGGAACGTGACCTTTTTACGTGAAGGCTACGAATAAATAAGTCGCATGAAGGTACATTTTGTTCTTATTCATAGTCAGTCAGGAATTGAGTATACAATTACTTGTAAGACTTAAAAAATTATATAGAACGGCTTAGGGATGGAAATAATTTATGCATTTGTAATGAAACCTGTGAAAATAGTTGCAATGCAGTGAGATTAATTTGTACATTATTGTATGGCTATTAATTAAGAGAGCGTTTATATTTTTGATAATAACGCATTTAGGATACAATATTTTTTCGAAATGCTTAATCAAAATTGTAAAATTGCCTTAATAATTTAATTAGTTTGGAAGACTTTTTGATTGCTATTAGGTCGGTTATTTGTACAGATTTGGAACATTGTTTACTTATTCAGCACCTGTGTTGTTATTGTCATATATTGTAATTCGCTATATAATGTAGCTTATTATGATATATAAGGTTTACCAGATGTTTTTATTAATATACCTTAAAATTCGCCTTGCGTGTTTGACAAGTGTTTTTGAATTCTAAATTTTCACTGGGTGATAAAACATTACAATCATGCGACTAATATTGACAAGTTTTCTTAAGTGGTTATTTATTTAAGTCGTACCTTGATATTTATTTGTAGGCTCGTACATATAAATACGTATGTTAAAAGAGAAATACGATATTGAACCCAATTAAATTGTGTGAAACCTGAGAATTCACAGATAATTTAATAAATTCAAAATAAATATGACGAAAGGAGTTCTTCGGAAATGATTATATTGTTAGCAAAGCTTTTTGAAATGCATAATTATGTACTCTAGAAATTCCATATGCTCATTATATTTTTATTCATAAAATGTTTGTAATATTTACTATAATTTCAAAGCTTACGATCTCAAAATTAAACATTCATTATGGTAATCCCAATTTCGTTAAAAAAAAACCTAGAAACACGTGTTATTAAAATAAATCATTTAATAAATCGAAACGATAATAATATGTACTATGGTCTGCCTTATTTTGGCCTTATGCGGTAAGTTTAAGAATGATTGTGAAAAGAAAACCGTCTTTCGAATGTTGAAGACTGATACTGTAGGTTTTTAAGTGGTTGTAACAGCTGTTGTAACGGGTGTAGTATGTATTCATGGACTTATAATATAAAGGTTTAATGGTATCTTAGCTGGTGGAAGCACGTTCAATAAATCAAAGAAGCTGCTATCGTAGATGCATTACCTATATCAAACTACGAGTTTCAATTACACAATATGGTATATAACTATTAAAATATATATCGCACTGTTGTTATCCGAAAATATAAAAGCATTTTCAAAACCTATTTGAAATCAAAAAGTGGAAAAGAATGCCCCAGAATTCGTATGATGTATGAAAATAAATAGCATTGTTTTTCGTCCGCGTTACTGAGACTACCAACGCTCTATGAATGATGGCGTAGGTACAGTAAAATGAAGTGGAGATAAAACAATGTTGGCGCCTCTTATGACGTCACACGCAGGTAAAACACCGCCACATCTGCCAAAATGTCCATACAATAAAATATAATTTCATACAATTAAATATAATTGTAATAAATGACTACATTGTTTGATTTTTGTTGAAATATTTAAAAAGTGACAAAGACATGAATAATACGCGATATTTCATGCATTGTCACATTTTGTCAAAATACCCTATTGGTTGCGAAGTGCACGCGCGCACTGCGGTTGCGGTGCGTTTATTCTACGGCACGCATATTCTGTGAAGTATGGAGTGTCATAGAAATGCGTGTATTTGCGGTGAAATAAACGCAATTATTTTTGTAAACAGTTTATTCTACCGTGTGGTGGAATAAACGCTTCGCAACGTGTTGACTCAGCCTTAAACTCTGTCTTGTGACTGATATAACTAAATTATATGTACTATTTTTGAGATTTCTTAGTGTGTACTAAAATAATCATATTGTATATTAAACCATTATTGTATGTAATAATACTTGGCCAGATCATAAGCTTTATTTTATTTAATATTTACCTCACATATAAACAAATTGTATTATAATAACTTAGTTACTCTTGAGGTTTGTATTAAATATTAGTGTTGCCTTATATTGTAACATATTGGCCTTTTCTTACAATGCTATGATAATGTATTGAATGATAATTTGTGTCCATCACTTTGCGATGTGTAAATTGTGGAGTTTTACTATTAAATGTTACTGTTGGCTTTGCATATAACCATAAAATTAAATTAAATTTGCTACTTAAGATTGAGGGATGAACTATTATATATATATATATATATATATAGATTTATTATATATATTATTCATATACGTTTTTTATACATTTACGTAGTGCTTTTGTACATTAGGGTGCAATATGCTCTTTGAAGGGATATTGGCTTTTAGAAAAACTCATAAAATAACAATTTTAGTGGTTGTAATCGAGTTAACCTCTTAACGTGTATTTTCACAAAAAGCTATGAAATGATTGACTTCGTTCCCAAAAAACATGATTAAATATTTCTATAAATATAATAATATTATATTTATAGATAATTTAATATTATATTTTGCTGCTTTTTGTACCAGATAAAGACTGTACCTATTTCTAAAACCGTAGTTTTCTTTAAATTATCTGCTTGCATCGCTACGGTTATTCAAATCGAAAAAATTAAAATCGATACGACACGCATATTCACTCTCTTCATCATCATTAACAGCCAGTATTCGTCCACTGTTGGACATAGGCCTCTCCTATGGCATGCCACTATTCCATTTTATGGCAGGCCTATCTCACTCCTTGTACTTGCATCAATTAATATGCGAGATTCAAAATACGCTACACCGCTGAGGACTGTCGGCGGACCTAGTGATGTAGCGTATTTTAATGTTACTGACGTTGTATCTAGGTTTAATTTCGCATATATTATTTGCTATCAAAGAGTAAATATTCTGAACGTAGAGTACTATTAAATATTCTGTGCTTATGGTACAATAAGCATGGGTTTCGTTCTTTCTTTTATTCAATAAGTACATAATTATGATATGAATACTGCTTGCGAAGCGAATTGTAACCCTACGAATATTAAATTAAAGTATGTATTCGTAGCGTGAAATAGTTTATACGGAATTGAATATGAATATATTTCTGTATTATAAGTATCCTATACTCTATGGAAATATTATGTCCCTTATAATAAATTATATATTAATTAATTAATATGAAATATTCAATGTATTTGTTATTATTATACCTAGTCCATTACAACACGTAATGTATGCTGGGTTCCATTAATATTTTTGGTTGTATGAAAATACATATAATTATATTTACTTATTATTGGAATATTTTTTTTACAATAATATATCTTGATGGGTTACGGGAACCCAGTGTGATATATTTTTATTTTGTCATTATCATGAACGCTTTTAAAATACTTTTTAAAAACCAAATACGTAATAATATCTATAATTATCCTGTATTTATGATCAGACAAACGTTTGGAAATAAGTTTTATTACGATTTTATAGTATCAGCAATATTGATTTAAATTAAACGTAATAAAATGTCTAGAACTCATTATTGTTTCACCAAGTTTTCGTTTTAGAATGCTTTTTAGAGTGCCTAGTGCGAGTGTCTTTAGATTTATTTACTTAAAAACGCAGATTGGTATCGAAATTAGCGATGGGTCGTTGACGTATTTTTCGTAAACGCAACTAGACCGTTGAATTAACCTCCGTCAACTAGTCGATTAACTAGTTGATGCTTTAACCTTAGTCGATTTCGCAGTGCTCGTATGAATTCAACCGTTATCGTAGTGTTGGTTCATTCAATAGTTTAAATCCAAATAGCGCTGTACGTAAATTTAATTGTATTTTAACTTTTTCAACAATAAATATATTTTGATTTTAAGTAGGTATGTTTTAATTTTACATCATGACGTAAATTTCTGATAGTAAATTATGAATACTAAGTCTTTGTATATAGAGCTATTAATGTTACCAAAGACGTTACTAAAGTACATTAAATACATTATTACCTACTTTTTTTTAATAAAAAATACCTACGAAGTTGCACTACCATTTTCTAATATTGAATTTAGCCGTCTAATAACGAATGTCACCGTTCGAAATCAACCGTTCGTTGACTTCAACTGATACGTTTCTCTATACTCTTGAATTTTGCCGTCTATGGATTCAACTAGTTGATCGGTGAACGATTAACGGTCGAAACGTTGACAGTCGATGGACGGTTTATTTAACTAGTTCGTTTAATCAACGCCCATCTCTAATCGAAATCACAATGTTACGTATTATGCACACTAGATGGCACTTTTTTTAAATTCCATACAAATCTGCGTTGAACGAGATCGAGTAAATAAGCCAATCTAATGAAACTCGCACTAGGGAAAAGATACTCTATGGCACTCTAGATCCTTAGGTGAGATAGATCCAGCGCTAACATTATATCATTAAATAGCCAGACATATAAGGCTGAGCGCAGACCTTATTCACGACAGTCTTAAGACAGACTATTACTGTGCAAAACATATGAAGACGCACACACTTCAAACGAAACGTTTCCTGACAAAGTTGTCTACGAGTCACGAATTTTAAACTTTTTAGTTATTAAATATTTAATTTTAAATAGCCTTGTCTACTTGAGACACATTTGTCTTTAAAAAACAAGTCTGTCTTAAAACAGTCGTGACTCTAGTCTGCGCTAAGCCTAACAGCAATTTCATACCAAATTCATTACTAATACTATGGGCCAAAAAAAAACCGTAGGAGCTTATTATTCTGTGATGAAAAGTTGGCACTTGAATAAATATGGGGCATTAGTATTTAAGATGGCGTTTCCGTGTGCCAATATTTGATTTTCACCAAAGTTGATTCAAAAACAGTTGTACATTTAATTAAAGCTGTAAGAAAGCATAACCATATTTTGAATAAAATTATAACTTTATAGTATAATTCAAACAATAATTTATTAGGTATTTTTCATGAAGACTTGGTGGAACAAAATGTAAATCAAGTAATTGATGTGATACGCAATTAGTTTCGAAGGTAAAATTTATTGTATGGAGTTTTGTAGATGATGCAGTGTTATTTTCTGACTTTGGTTGTTGAAGCTTAGTATAATTATGATTAATTAATTAAGATATATTTTGTGATGTTTGTATTTTTGTAAATATAGCTTAAATAAAGTTCCTGATTTTATTATTATTACATGTGTTTTTATTTCGGATTAACTATCATAAATAATCATCATCATCATATTCAGCCAATTTCCGTCAACTGCTGGACATAGGCCTCTCCTATAGCACGCCACAGCTCGATGTTCAGCTATTCGATTCCAACCGCTGCCAGCCAGTTTGCGTATATCATCGCTCCACCTAGCTGGAGGTCGTCCCATACTACGTTTGCCGAGCCGTGGTCCCCACTCTAGAACTCGTCTACCCTAACGGTTATCGGTTTTACAACAGTAGGTGTGACCAGCCCAATGCCATCATAAACAATAGGTTGGTGAAATAGGTATTGTTCTTCTTTATAACTGTGTTACATTATATCTTCGTCAATCTTTGACCAATTCAGGTCTTGTTTTTAAGCTACGAGAGACTGAGCAACATATCAATGTTCCGTCTTACTAGCTACCAATAAGTAACACACAACCATCAAGGAGAAAATCTACCACTATAACCTCACGGCAGCACAGCCATTGAGAGTCCGACCATTGTTGACCTTATAGCGTGCCATGTTCACCACCCTCGTTCACATCATCACTTACCACCAGGCGAGTTAGTGGTCAAACGCTAGCATAAAGCGTGCTTGCTACACATCGTGCACAGACTAAGTAGAGATGTTACATCGTGTTGTTTCACTGGTCATCAGATGAGTGAGATGGTTGGTGGTCAAGCATTAGTATAAAAAATGCTCTTGTTATAATATTTAGGTATCGGATCGATTGAGTTTTTTAATATTATTTAGGCTAGCGTTTGGCCGTTATCTCACCTGTTGATAAGTGATGATGCGGTCGATGATGGTAGCACGCTAGGCCTAGAATGGGAACTGGCTTTCAAGGATAGCTGCTAGAACACATTAAATGTTTGACGACAGATTTCCTAACTTGAGGTTGGTAGCTGTCCTACCGCCATGCTTAGGGTTTCTTGACGATGTTTAAAAAAAAGCTTGTCTCTAAAAGTGAAACGAAATTATGAGAAAGTTTAAACATGACTAATAAAGTAGGTAATATATACTAATACATACGAAGAACATCATCATTATTATAATAGTGAATGTCAGTCCGCTGCTGGACATAGGCCACTCCCAAGATACGCCACTGAGCCCGATCTTCGGCTCTTCTTTTCCAGTCACTTCACTGCCCACCGCTTCGCATATGTCGTCGTATCGTAAGTTCATTATCACAACTATTAATTTATATATAACTTATTATCAATCTTACGAATATAAGAAAACACATCATTGTAATTAAATATGTATTTTGATTACATATTGACCTATAGATACAATAAAATAGCTTATTAACCACAACCACGATAAAATTGATAACTTATCGCAATTATAATAATAATTAGTTTACATTAATTATATAAGTAATTTTTATATTTATCTTAAAATAAAAATAATAAAACAAATTTTGCAATTACGTAATTATATACAGAAACTGAGCGAGATTTTTATAAATTAATTATTTATTATCCTAAGAACTAAAGTAATGATAATATCAAAACATTGTAAACTAGAATAATCAGTTCCTAAACTATAAATAAAAAACAGTACCAAGATGATTTTCTGTCGGTAGGTAATATTTCCACAATGGTAGCGACGCGACGTTACCTCGGGTTACGTAGTAACTATTATATTAATCTCTGCCTCGGGGCACAGTTTTACATGTGCTCGGGGCATCTCGACCCTATAAGTCCATTGTTTTGTGTTGTTTTGACCCCAAACGGAAGAAATATGTATAATAAAACTATATTTTATTTAATGTTAACGCATTGCGATTAATGTTTATTTTTAGATTAATATTAGGTGCCTACTTACTCTGTCGTCAACGATTGCAATAAAACAATTTATATTTTTATATAAAGCCACGATTTACCTTTGTACTTTGGTTTATTAAGTCTTTATAGTTAATTTTTTTTGCTTATTTTATTCACCTATATTTCAGATCTGTATCCAGCATTCAACTAACCGCCCGCTTTTTACTGTATGTATGTAGGTATGTGACTAGAATTCGATAATGCCAGGGATGTACTTGTCGATCAAGCTCTGGTAGTAGGGCCATAGGGCCTCGATGTCTGGGATGGCGGCGCTCTTCGTGTACAGGTCGTATTGACTGGAACAAACAAATTAAGCCTTCAATCGACTTCCAAAATAGAGCAGGTTCTCAATTCGCCTGTATGTTTTTTTTATGTTTTGCGCGAACCGATTCGAATGATTCTTTTTTTAATCGGTAGGGTACATCTCCAAGGTCGTCCCATTGTAATTTCATCGAGATCTGAGGAGTACCTCCAGAGATATGGAGATAAAGGTAAGCACTTACTTGAAGTCCGTGACAACTTTCATGATCTCTTCATCACCTTCCTTCAAGAGATGTTTGTAATCGCCACCGGCGTGCCACGGGTAGAAAGAGTGGTATCTGCATATAAACAACAGTTAATTGGCTCATTTTCATAATATTTCAAAAAAATAGGAGGTTCTCAATTCATCTGTATGTAATTTTTTTACTCCGTCAATAGGGAATATGCATGTGATATAAATTTACTTGAAATTATTTATTTTCGAATCATTATTGTTCTGGTGTTGTATGCTAAACATTTTTTTTTTAAATAAATACTCTTAAATGTGTTCAAATATTATATGAAAAATGCAAAAATAGCGTGGGAAATTTTAATTTGCTAAACACATCACCACTTGTCAATTAGAAAGTGACGTCACAGTGCACAACACGGTGTCCACAGATTAAATCTTTTTCATAGAAATAGTATGCACTGTAGTACGAATACGTAGTATTTCTTTTAAAAATATTTAATCTGTGGAGAAAGTGTTGTGCACTGTGACGTCACAAAGGCGCGCGAAAATTTGGCAGCGTTTTAGATACCTCATATTTTTTCAATGCTAAAACTATATTTTGTAGCTTAATTTGAACACTTTCAGTATTATTTAATTTTTTTACTGTGTTAAATGGATGTATTCAGTGAAATAAACATATTAAAAAAAATCATGCATATTCCCTATTGTGACCGACTCGAATGATTATTTTTTTTATTAATAAAAATATTTAAATAATAATTGATAATGTACCCTATTATCAAGGTCCCATTGTAATTTCATCGAGCGGCAACTAGCGCGGCAATCGGCATGTGAAGTCGGTTTTCGTATTATTATTTGTTCTGTGGTATAGGTATAGTCGTTACCTGATCATCCAGAGCCCCTCCTTAGGAAACTTGGCGTTGTTATGTATGAGCACCCTGTATAAGTACTCGTCATGTCCCCACGACATCAGCAGGTTCTCGAGGCCGCAGTTCGGTTTGTACATTCCATATTTTGTGCTTAAAGTAACAAACAAATTAGTTTCACTTGACAACGCTGCGAAAGAAAAACTATACATAGGTAGGTAACACAGCATGACAGCTGTGTCAAGTATACGAGTAAAGTCACCTAACACCTATTATAAAATGATAGCATCAGGTACACGTCTTTGGTAACCTCTATTTTCAATTTTTCAACCAACTTCCGAAAAAGGAAGAGGTTCTCAATTTGTATAAATATTTTTATATGTTTTTTACGCGATTATTCGGCCAATTGTGAACCCATTTCATTTTTTTAAATATATTTTTAACCGACTTCAAAAAAACGGGGGAGGAGGTTTCTGAATTCGACCGTATATATGCTTTTTTTTATGTTTGTTCGCGGATAACTTCGTCGTTTATGAACCGATTTTGATTATTCTTTTTTTATTAGAAAGGAGATATTCCAAGTGTGGTACCATGTTAATTTTATTGAGGTCTAATGAGTATCTCCAGAGATATGGAGATAAACACCTCAAAATTGGTACTGAAAATTAATAGCACGGCATTGAAGTCGGTTAAATTGTTTTTAGTTTTTAAACGATCTTATTTGTACATCTCTACGGTTGTTCCATTATTCGATTCTTTGAGATCTGTCGAGTATATCCAGAGATATGGATATAGACATCACAAACCTTCTACTAAAACTGACTCGCGCAGTATGTGATGTCGGTTTTTTTATTTCTTTCTATTTTGATTACGATTCCATATTTCAAGATAATGTACTTACTAAGGTGGTATAACTTGTACTATTCATTATTCTGTGGTATAACTGAGTAAATTCCTTCTCTGGTAATGGAAGAGACGAGGCGCTGTATAACTGAAGTCCTCTGGCTGAGTTTTAACTTGCTGCCAATTAGAATAGGATGCGTATCGAGGGATATTTGACCTCCATGCAGTTGATATTTAGACGGACCAGCCTAACTCAGTCCACACCTATCTTTGACTCATCCTTTACAGTCATTGCCCATCGCTTTGCGTATTGCGTTCCTGTATCGTCACTGGGCGCCTTACGCTACAATAGCTGATTCACGGTTTACTTTTTCTTGGTCTCTACCAATATTATTATCTTTTCTATGACTCTACTCTTTAGAAATTACATTACCTCCCTTGCTAGTTATGAAAAACTCTTACTTATAGCGAGGGTCCTCAACATCTGGGTTTCCCTCGAAGCTAGGGTCTCCGTAGACAACAGACTTGCCGGGCGAACAGCCGACGGCAAAAGTGTCGCCTACCACGCACCACTGAGGTTCGCCGTAAAACGCCATCACCTGCGATGAAATAATAGATATAGTTTGTAATATTAGCTAAGAAGAAGCTTGAATGAAATCTTTATGAGAAAGAACATAAGGAGTCCATGATGAGCAGTTGGACAAGAAGGGCTGTACAGCTAAAAGTAAAGAGTAAGCTATTCATATTTAATATGAACGAACCGGCTTCTTTCGCGTTGTTCGGATTAAATGCTCTGACCAGGTTTCGGCCTAATAAGTAGGCCATCTTCAGACCATCGCAGAGCGCAGAGCGCTCTCTGAAGATGGCCTTATTAGGGATCGATGGGACTTATTAGGCCGAAACTTTGTCGGAAAAAGCCGGTAGTCGGTACGTTCACATTAAATACGATAATTCTCGCAAGAACTTTGAAAGTAAGTTATTCGACATACTTTCCCCAAGTCATGAATGAGTCCAATCAGATGGAACCAGTCCTGGTCGGGACGGTCCTGTCGGATCCTCTCAGCAGTCTGAAAGGCGTGAACGATGTTGGGCAGGTCGGTGTCGGGGTCCGACTCGTCCACCAGGTCGTTCAGCTTGATCAGAGCCTCCTTGATGGTCGCCTTGAAGTGGTTGAACTTCAACCATTTGTCCATTTTAGCTGAGAGCATATGAGTAGAAATTATAATCGAAAAACGGCATTAAATTTAACTAAAGATCACAGCTAGGTAGATGTCAGATGGTCTTATCGTTTCCCTTGCCACTTAGTTAAGTCACCGACACTGACAGAAAAGCCAGCTTTAATAATTATGTTGAGCTATGCAGTTCTACGATAATAAACAGGAAAAGCATGACACTCGCCTGATGGTAAGCGAAGACAACAGATAATAAATATTTCATGCAATAAATGTTGATCGGCGGCAACTTCGGCAGCACTGCAGCTCGCGTTGAAAGCATGTACCTATTGAAACCATCGATTACTTTTCTATACACTGAAAATTGACACATATTGGTATGTCCTGTAATTTCACTGGACAATTTTCAAATCACCCTGAAATCATTCCTATTTCACGGCTGAATGACTCCACCATTTTGTTAGTGGTGATGTCGCCTTAAGGGGACTGGCAGAATTTCTTACCACTATGGGCCTATTTATATTTTATTAAACGGTTTTCTTGAGTGGAGACCACATATCGGCAAGCGTATCATAGGACATCCTCAGACCAGGTTGAGCGATGATCTTCTCAAGGTGGCTGGCAAGAGCTGGATGAGAGTAGCCGAGGATCGTGCTCAGTGGCGTGCAGTTGGAGAGTCCTATGTCCAACAGTGGACTAACATAGGCTGATGATGATGAATCTGTTTAACAAAACATACCTTTAACAAAATCCACAGTCATATTCTGATGCATGTTGTAGTAAGTCCTGCGCACGCGTGACTTTATAGGGTCGTCTTCGTCTACAGTGTAGTCTCTGAATGCATCGATGGGCTTGTCGTCGAACTTGGTCTCCGGACGAAGCAGGAGGGACGGGTCCAGCATGGATACGGGGGAATCCTGGGTACGTTATAGGTATATAATAGAAGATCCGTCGCCAACTTCGAGCATTTACCAATAGAGATTTTAACGCAAGGCGTACCCCTCTGCTGGCCATATGGCCATATGAGCGTGCGTAACTACGCTGTATTTTTAATACTGTGTGCGTGTTTCAAGCTAGTGTGCGGGATCGTTAAAGTGAGTGATTTGTGTGTGTGCAATGCGTGTTTACCTCGTCCCCAGAATCGTATCGGCAGAAAAAAACGATTGCGAATTACAACGTTAATATCTCCATTGGTAAATGCTCGAAGGTCGCCAAACATCTCATGTTTCGACACCTCGAAAAACTTTTACATTTGTCATTTTTTTCATTTAATGTTTCAGCTGTCTTTACTCTTTAGGCCTAGCGTACTGTCATCCTCGACCGCATTGTCACTTCCTCCTCAACACCTCTAAACATCCAGCGCTTTTTTTACAGTTTAACATTTACAGAGATACATTGTTTTTTATTTTTCTAACATGTGCAATAAAATTAAGAGCTAAAATATTTTACATCGAAAATTCGAATTATTATTTTAATTCAGTTTAGGTACTTTTTATGTTATATTCTAAAAAGTGTTTCTTAAACATGTTTATTATAGCGTCAGCCATTTTTTTCAATAAAAAAATACCAAATTATTTTAAAATTGGCTAATTTACGAAAGAAAAATTCACTTACTGGCTTAACTTTCATTTTGTCGTTCCAAGTTCTGAACCCGCGCTGGAATCACAAGTAAGACTGAAGAATTATCATCACATAGAGATCTTAAATAAGGTGTCATACAATTCTCGTTGGTCGGATAACGGGGTTCACTGGTTCTGAGGTTATCACCGTCAGTTATCACCAATGATAACTGATGGCAAAAATTATTAGGAATAATTAGTTTGCAGACAGGGTCGGACGAAGGCGGAAGTCAAAAGGGCGTTAGAAAAAGTAACTAGTTATAGACATGAAATTATTATTAACTTAGTTAAAAAATTGAGTAACACAAACTAATTTTGCAGGTTCTTTAAGCAATTTAAGTAATAGGTACTATACTGGTCTTTCTTGCAGAAGGTGGGTCTGAGTTGCTGATCAGTCTACGTAGCTGACGTAGTCTATACTACCAAATGTTTACAGGTGGTAGGAGCATATTACATCGATGTTCCGCCTGCCTTGCTACCAAATAGTAACTTATTACCATCAAGGAGAAAATCCGCCGCCTTAACCTTATGGTGTTCCGGCAGCACACAGACCTTTAGAGTCAGAGTATTCTAGGCCTAGCGTGTCTTTAACATCTTCGACCACATCATCGCTTACCACCAGGCGAGTTAGTAGTAAAAGTTGTTAAGATATAAAAAAAAATAGGAATCTACGTGGCGGCTCATGCCCTGCTAATAATTTTCTTGGTCCAACTCTGTCAGTTTTGTTAAATAAATGCTATTATGACGCGTAAGACCTATTATGATGTTAATATTATTTATTTTGTAATAACAAAATAAATATAATAATAATTATAGTTATAATTATGAAAATATATTTGGTGACATTTAGATATGTTTGTAATATTTTAATAACATTCTTGAATTTGTCGGCCCTTATTGTTTATTTTTGAGTTGTTCATTGAGTTTATATTATACTAGCAGCCCGCCCCGGCTTCGCACGGGTAGAACATATATGCCTACAAAATTTGCATCAGTTTGTTGCATCAAATATAAAATATGAACATATTTAACAACCATCGTCATATTTCATCCAATTTACACAAAACCTTAACGAATTATGCACCTAAACCTTCCTCATAAACACTCTGGCTATTGGTGAAAACCGCATGATAATCCGTTCAGTAGCTATTGAGATTATTGCGAACAGACAGACAGACGCAGTGATGAACTTTGTTTTATAATACTTACGTATTGATATTGGACGGCCCTTTGGAGTAAAGGATAGTTACCCTGATTCTGACCCGACGGTCGTTGGTTCTAATCCTAGCTATATACCTACCAATGAAAGTTTTATGTGCATGCATGAATCATGAGTTTTCGTACAGTGGTAGTGGAATCATTAAATCTACCAAAAAGTAGCTTACCACCAAGGAGTACATCTGCCGCCGTAACCTTACGGCGTTCCCCGACGCAAAATGTAGGGGTAATATACGTTTAACGTGTGTATCTGTGTGTCTGTCTGTAGCATCTTAGCACCTAACCGGATGAACCGATTTTGTTTTTATAATTGATAGTTTTTTTTTTGTTTGATAGATGTCTTCATCGAGAGTTTTCTTAGCTTTGATTCATGAAAATTCGTTCAATCGTTATAAAATTATGAGCTTTTTTCTAGTTAATTGCGCTATGAAATCAACTTTCATAGGTCTGATCAATTCGAAAATCTTCTTCTTCAACGATATTGTAAGAACATGGAAGCCTCCTGGACTCTACAGAATACTCAAATCCTCACCAACTTACAGCTCAGATTTTAAATGTCGTGTTTAGAGTCATTGGAAAAAGCTATTATACATAGATCAGTCGGGGTGGTTTAAAATATTATATTATATTATTATATATATATATATAGATGAATATTATTTTATACAATAGATCATATTATTACACTATATTGACTTCAAATTGATTGTGATCGGTGGGGATCTACAGCATAGCTAAGCTTATAATAATATTTTCGGAGTAACTATGACCTAATCTGTGGTTTCACTGCAAATATTTTATTAATTTTGCGATGTGTGTTTGTGAAATTCGTGATATCTTTTAGAGTTTTCATTTGAATTATATACTGTAAAGGACAATTTTAATCTATAATATGTGGCCAAGCTAATTAGCGTAATTATTTGGATAAGGATTAATACTATATACTTGAAAATAGCCTTGGAAGTTATGTCATATTTTTTAACAAAAATTTTAAGATTAAAATGGTTACTGTGAGTCAACCTTAAGAGATAGATATATGTTGTCGCGGACTTTTTTGTAGGTCTTATTAAGTTGTACAACTCTTGCATAGAAAATATTCTTCTATCTATTTTCAATTAAGCAGCGTTCGTAAGAAACGTGTTTTTTCGACCGTTTATTTGCTGACTTAGGTTGCAAATTAGGTCTCCACGAATGTACCTTTGATTTAAACGGGATAATATATAGCCTATTTTCATTCCGAAAGTCCATTCTATGTATTAGTGAAAGAATTTTTTAAATCGGTTCAGTAGTTTTTGAGCTTACTCATTACAAACATACAAAAATACAAAAATACAAAAATATAAAAATACAAAAATACAAAAATACAAAAATACAAATGTTCTCTCTTTATAATATTAGTATAGATATAGATGTACTAGTAACGCCCCGCGACTTGGCCTCCGTTATAAAGTTTTCTTTGTCATACTTACTCTATTCTAAGATTACTGACTTACTACTTACTCCATACTGACTATTTTATGGAAAAAAACAAGATGTGCCTTCGGCATAATAACAAACATATACAATTATTATTATCGCATTTTTAATATTATAATAGTAAGACCTGCGTCCGGCGGCTTTGTTTTTTTTAAAAAGTATCCTATATGTTAAACCAGGTATTATAATTAGGCATTACTATCTGTATGCCGAATTTCATCTAAATCTGTTCATCCAGATGAATGATTGTGTTTGAAGTATAGATATACTCACGTGCAGCTATATTAATAAGTACATGTAATAAAACATATATAATTCTAGATCGTTCACAAAACAAAAAAAATAGACTTCCATGCCGCACGAGGCAGTATCAGTAGCAAGTGACGTTTAACGTCATATCTCTGGAGATACTTGTCAGTTCTTGATAAAAATAGACCTAAAAAAAGAACAGTAACCCTACCCAAAAAAAAAGAATAATTCAAATGGGTTAACAATTGGCGGAGTAATCGGAGGATCGTAAAAAAAGAACATACAGACGAATTGAGAACCCTTTTTGGAAGTCGGTTCAAAAAGCATCTAGATTGCTAGGGCAGTGCTAGGGAGAGCTTCAACACAAAACATCCATCAAACCGGCCATAACACCTAGCATACTAGTAACTACCTACGCAGTTATCTATGTCTGTGTACTGGGTACCATATTGTATGATTTTAATTCATCTTAGGAGTTGTTAAGATAACTGTTCATGATAAATAAAATTGTCCCTTGGTTGTGAATTATATATGAAGCTCTGTTAATTGATTAGATATCTTAGTCTTGACGTATATGCGACGCTTTGTGTTGTTTTGTTTGGGTGGTTTTATCAGTGCCAGATTAGCCACATAGCTGAAGAAAAAGACCTCATCATTCATTAACAGCCATAATTCGTCCACTGCTGTCATACGCCTCTCCTATGGCACGCCACTGAGCTCGATCTTCAGCTCTTTGTTTTCAACCGCAGTCAGCCAGCTTGCATATATCACCATACACCTAGCTGGAGGGCGTCTTACGCTTCGTTTACCGAGCCGTGGTCTCCACTCTATCATCTAACACGTCTACCCCACCGGTTCTCGGTTCTGCGACAGATGTGACCAGCCCACTGCCACTTCAGCTTGCTAATCCTTTGAGCTATGTCGATAACTTTGGTTCTCTGTCGGATGACATCATTTTGAATTCGATCTTTCAAAGATACTCCGAGCATAGCTCTTTCAATAGCTCGCTGAGCGACTTTGAATTAAAGACAAAAGACCTCACTTCACCACAGCCACCCTTGCCTGAACTTAATATGTAAAAATGTACATGAATATTCTTAGGACATAATGAAACTGTAATCATAAGTCAATAAACATTTATCTTATCTTATCTTAATATTTTTTATGTGGAACCTTTTTTTAGAAAAAGAGGAGAGTAGGACTTAAGAGTGATATGCTTCATGTAGAAAAAAGGATAATATCGTATGTACCACCTATAATCATGCATGACCTAGTATAGTACCTTCCTATCCTACTCTGCACCACGGCTTAATAAGCCACGAATTATTTTTAGCCCCCGACGCAAAAAGAAGGGGTGTTATAAGTTTGATATGTTTATTTGTGTATGTGTGTGTGTCTGTCTGTAACATCGTAGCACCGAAACGGATGACCCGACTTTGATTCAGTTTCTTTTTAAGGGTTCCGTACCTTAAAAGGAAAAAAGGAGAAAGGGATAGGTTCACTTTGTTTTCCGTCTGTCTGTCCATCTGTCTGTCTGTCCGTCTGTCATGACCCTGTATCTCCGGAATGCGTAAAGGTTGAAACTTATAAATAGGTACTTGGATCTACGGTATCTTTCGGCTGTGAAAAAATCAAACCTGTAAATAATTGAGATTAAAAGATATGACCATTTTAAGTCGCAAATTATCGCATATTTTGCGATTTCACAATTAACTGAATCAAAACCTATTGGGGTAGGTACTTCCCGTTGACCTAGAATCATGAAATTTGGCAAGAACTTGAACCACTTATATAGAAATAAATCCGTAAAGATGTAGTGTAATAACTAAAAAAAGTTAATGTACTATTACTAATTATTATATAATTAATGTACTATACTAATTATTACAAACATTGTTTGATAGGTGTTGTAATCGATAGTATTCTGATCGATTTGATTCATGAAAATCCGTTTAGCCGTTTTAAGTCTACCTATGAGCTTGTTAGGGTTCCGTAGTCCTGACAAGGAACCTTTATAGTTTCGTCATGTCCGTCTGTCTGTCTGTCTGTCTGTCCGAGGTTTTGCTAAGAGACCGTTAATACTAGAAAGCTGTAATTTTGTGGGGGTATGTATATTATATATATTACGCCGACAAAGTGCTGAAATAAAATTATGAAAAATATTCTTTTTTAGGGTAGCTCCCCTATATGAGAAGTGGGGATGAATTTTTTTTTCATCGTCTACATCATCGTGTGGGGTATCGTTGAATGGGTCTTTTAAAATGACTTAAGAGTTGCTAACACCATTTTTCGATTGAATGCTCCATTTGCGAAATATTAAACTGCAAATGTTTGTTCCAGAAGGGCGTCTCCCCCCCCCCCCCCCCCTCTAATAGATTATTATCACGATTTTTTCCAGAATGCGCTATTGCGCATTTTATGAGCTTTAAAGAAAAACTATAGCGGTTGAGATAACTTTATTAGTGTAGCAGTAATAGTCGTTGAACTTGGGTGTTGGATAATTTTGTACCAAATACAAAATCCTTAGAATAAATCCTTTAAAGTGACAAAGACGGAGTACCTAGTTGCTTGTTTATAACGGGTAAAGACTTGCATTCAATAACAGGCTACTACGGAACCCTACACTGAGCGTGGCCCGACACGCACTTGGCCGGTTATTAATATATCAACATTTGTATTACGACGCATTTACTTATCTCGACGACTTACTACTCACTACTGGCACAGATTATGTAATAGTTACTGGCTACTGGCTACTATGACCAGCGCGACGTTTGAAGTCGGTACTTTTAGTTTTTGCACACGCACTTGGCCGGTTATTCTAGATGATGTCGCTATGAAATCAACCTGATCAATTGGAAATTCGGTATCCTTTTACTTCAACATTATTGTAAGAACAGAGTAGCATTGACCTGATGCTGGGACATCTCTTGCAATCTGCAGAATACTCGACTCCTCGCTAACTTACAGTTTTATAGCTATATAGATAGAGATGTCGAGTTTGGGCTCATGGAAATGGTCTCAACGAACAGATTATACCTACATAAATTAGTCGGGGTGGGGAGGGGAGGGTCGGTCGGTTTCTCATATAGATATAACTAGACTATCTGTGTACTAAATTTCATTTGAATCGGTTCAGTAGTTTTGGCGAGAAAGCCACACAGACAGACAGACAGAGTTACTTTCGCATTTATAATATATTTTTAAGGAGTAAGGATTTGTGTTACGTCCTTTCCAGTGCTCAATCAACACACGTTACTCTTTGTCACACTATAATCTGCACAATTATTTAAAATCACAATAAAACTACTTTTATACCTGAAGCCAATTTATTATTATATTCTTGTTGTGTACATATTTATTTCGTTAACTCACAAAATATTTATTATATTTACCTATCAGTTAACTTACTTCTGAATACGAGTATATAACAATTATATTCATAATTTCACTTAGTATTTATTAGTTATACATAATAATAGTTTTTGGGCACTTTGGTCACAGCCATAGTTTAAATAGGTGGCTTTTAAATTATATCATGTTTAAAATGTATATATAGTAAAAAAAAATATAATTGTAAAATATAGATTTCCATTCAGTTATTATGAGACATTGACTAAAATTCTTTAAAATTAACAGAATGTGTATGCTAGAATAACTTTGTATACGTTTATACTCATAACTATGTAGGTAAAATAATTTCAAATAAATAAAATAAGAACAAAAATAATAAACTTGATCACATGTTTCTGCAAAATTATTGCAACCTTAAAAATCTGTCATTTTAAAGTAGGTACTTATGTAGATAAAAAATTACAATGTTCTAAACGTAATAACTAAATTAAATAAAAATGATTAGTTGGTTTAATAAATTAATTTAAAATTGCAGTTACTTCTAGTTTTTTTCACCATTCGCAGACTCCAGGGATGTACTTATCGATGAGCCCTTCGTAGTAGGGCCACAGGGCCTCGATGTCAGGTACTGTCTCGCTTTTGGTGTACAAGTCGTATTTGCTGAAAAAAAACAAAATTTCAGTGTTTTGTTTTACTACTAGAACTGGATGAATTGTGCAAAATGATCACCTAATAAGATCGTTAAAAAAACTAAGAAGAACCGACTTCAAATGCCGCGCTATTAATTTTCAGTACCAAGTTTGAGGTGTTTATCTCCATATCTCTGGAGATACTTATCACATCTCAATGAAATTACTATAGTACCACCCTTGGGATATCGACTTTCCAACAAAAAAGAAATATTAAAATCGGTCTATAAAGTTAAAACTACGAAGTTATCCGCGAACACCCATAAAAAAATAAAAAAAATATATATATACGGTCGAATTAAGAAACCTCCTCCTTTGTTTGAAGTAGGTTAAAAATATACTACAATTTTTAATTTTTTGTTAACTCTTTATCTATATATTGATTTCGATAAAGAGTTAATGTGTATTTATTGTATTGGATATTCGGCTTATTTGTTTGTCTTGGCAGGATTTCATCAATCGAAAAAAAAGCAATAATGCGTTTTCTTTAAAAGTAGGTACACATGTTAGTTCCTGCAGACTCAACAGATAGCTTTGAAAATGAACGCAATTATACGGATAAATCTGACAAACCTCATTTTATCTTATCATACGTTTTCGATGAACTAAACCGCTTTGATTCCTTATATTATTTTATAATTATATTCTATACGTCAATGGTCAATAATTACAAAATATTCGATAAAAAACTGGCTAAGTGCAAGTCGGAATCACACTCACACACACATATTTTGAAACTGTAATTTTTTGCCACCAAAAAATTTATTTGGTTTTTTATAGTGTTTGTATGAAAAACAAAGTTATATTTGCGGTTGCTATATCTCGAAAACTGCAGAATATATCTCGTTTAAACAAATTTTCGTTGATAGTGTTAATTAAGATCGACAGCATAATTTTTTTTAGATTTTTCACTCCTTTGAAAAGTTAGAGACACACATTTTAATAACACTTTTTAGAAGTGTCTATCGTTCAAATGATTGACTTTGAGATTAAATGTTTTTAGTAACCTCAATGTCATTTTTAACGGAGTCACAAAAAAGGAGGCATACATTATTAAAGAACTATCTATAGATATATAGGTTTGATGATTTTTTTTTATTTAAATTTTAGTTCTATATACCCCCTTAATCTTTTATTATTTTATTTTTGTATAAAAATCGTAAAAGATTTTTCAGAATACACCTACCTACCAACTGTGTAGTCTTAATAGTTTTTGGAATAAGGTGGCTGAGACATACGGACAGACAGACATGACGAATCTATAAGAGTACCGTTTTTTGCCATTTGGCTACGGAACCCTAAAAACGATACACTTTAACGCCTTTGACAGTGACATCTCAGAAGGTTCGCGTCATAAGCCAACTATCCAGTGTTGCAAAAGCTCATTACTAATGGAGTAAAATGCAAATTTCACCTTAGACCGCATCATCATTTAACATCAGGTGAAAATTACGAAAAAGGACCTGGACTAAAAGTAGCTCAGAACAGGGATGAATGATGTAAGAAAAAAACTTCTGAAACTTTGTGAGATAGTTTAGCAGGTACTGACTTGAACTCGAGGACCCAGTTGAGGATCTCCTCATCCTTCTCGTTGGTGAGGTGACGGTAGTCCCCACCAGCGTGCCACGGGTAGAATGAGTGATATCTAAAAATTAACGTTACCTATAGAAATCGAACTAAAGTGATCAAAAAACTGCAACGGATTAGCATACTAAAGCAGTGGGCTGGTCGATTATACTAACATTAAAATATGTAATAAAAATAAAAAAAACGTATTTCTAAAGATCGAAGTTCACTGCCATTCGATTAGTTTTTGTTGGAATATGCTTATTACCATCAACACGAGAGCATCCTGTTACAATAATTAGGACTAATATGGCTAAGTACTATAATTTACTAGTTACCTATATATAATCTATCAGCTACTTCTTAACTTAATTTTCACTTTATCACAGAAAAGATAATAATTCAATCAGGAAGATACGAATACTCTTACTATTCAGTGTTCGTCCGTTATCAAACAATATATATATATATATATATATAGAAGATTATTATATTATATTATATTATTATTAGATAGAAGATTTCCAACTACCCTCACGCCGCGACTGGGCTCGATAGTATAAAAGCGGACAGCGAGTGGGTAACATGACTCAGTCTTCGTGTGGCCGTCGTACTGTTCGGACGTAATAGTTATGTTGTTAGCTTAGACACATTATGTAATTGTTATTATGTTGAGGTTCTGTGGCATTATATAGCTGTGGGTATTGTGATAGTGTTTATTGTTATTATGTTGAGGTACTGTGGCATTATATAGCTGTGGGTATTGTGATAGTGTTTATTTTTTTAACCTTTTTCACTTCTGGTCTCTAAGAATATATATTATATATATATATATATATATAACTAATAGGCTAGCGAACTATCTCGCCTGGTGGTGAGCTAAGATACGGTCGAAAATGGTGAACACGCTAGGGCTAGAATAGTCTGACTCTCAAGGGCTGTGTGCTGGCGAAACACCGTAAGGTTATGACGCCTAATTTTATCTCCTTGTCATCATGGTGGTAAGCTACTTTTATGGTAATTTATAATATGTTGCTCCTACTTATTAGTACAGACTATCAGCTCGCCGTCAGTCCTTGGACGTATCAAGCGGCCTCCCGTCCAAAGTCTGCATAGCCCACTCACTAAAACGATCATTGCCTGCCGGCAATGATCGAATTTTGGCTCCAAGTTCGAGCCGGTAGTGTCCGGCTCTCGGTTCGAGTTTGTCGTCAGATGTTCGTAAGTCCGAAACCTGTAGTGAAACTGTGAGTGTGTGGCCTGTTGTGATTACTGACAGGCCGTTATTATCCGGCGAACTGACAGTCTGTGGGGCACTTTAGAAACACACGTACCTGATCATGTAAAGTGCTTTCTCCGGTAGCTTAGCCTTGTTGTGCTTGAGGAACTGGTAGAGGTACTCGTCGTGACTCCACGACATCAGCAGGTTATCCAGCCCACAGTTAGGGGAGTACATGCCGTATTTAGTGCTGTGGAGACACACTCATTATTAAAG
Source organism: Cabera pusaria (assembly GCA_954871355.1). Taxonomy (NCBI): domain Eukaryota; kingdom Metazoa; phylum Arthropoda; class Insecta; order Lepidoptera; family Geometridae; genus Cabera; species Cabera pusaria. The sequence continues at coordinate 6,334,910 of OX940906.1, read as the reverse complement.
AATATGTACTTACATGTTTCTTTAGTTTTTTTACTTACTCGAACAAGTTAGAGTAAACGCAGATTTGTATAGAAAATAAAAAACGCCATCTGGTGTGAGATAGAGGTCAGTGCTTATGTGCCGCGGCATCTTGCGTCCGCGTGCGCGTTCGCGAACTTTCTGTTTCTGATCGCCGTAGATTGCGTTTGGTGTGAACCAGTCGATACAAATACTACTGGGCTATATGATCGCCGCCGTGTGGCCGTAACTTTAATGTGCTTTAGGCACAAAAAAAACTAGTCAGTTTCACCCATTGCACTATTGACGTGAACCCAATCCAGACACAAGCATAATATTTATATTAGTTGGAGAGGTTACAAGACTACTAGTAATGTGCTACCCACGTTGCTAGTAAGCTTTATAAATAAATCACAAGTGCATGTAATGATTTTTACTTAGCACAAACTTATTCCATCAATGCATACTTTGTCTTTGGTTTATACAAAAAATAATGTATGATCGTATAAAACGAAAAAAACCGACTTCACATGCCGCGATAGTCAAAATAGCCAGTAGTATGATGTCGTCAAGGTATGTAATGTGTTCGAGATGTTTATCTCTATATCTCCGGAGATAATTGTCACGCCTCGATAAAATTTTAATGGGACCAATCGGGAGGCATAATCTCTCAAACGAAAAAATAATTTTTGAAATCGGTCAAGAATTGACGGAGTTCTGAGGTAACAAACATAAAAAAACATATGAAAAAATACAGTCGAATTGAGAACCTCCTCCTTTTTTGTGAAGTCCGGTAAATATTAAACTTGACTGAAACACTAACTTATACTTAGGGTTGTTAGTATCCGGGTTGTTCTTGAAGCTATCGTGGCCGTAGACGATGGAGTCAGCCCACTGGCAGCCTACCACGAAGGTATCTCCCACCACGCACCACTGGGGCTCGTCGTAAAACGCCATCACCTTCATGAGGGAAGATATATTATACTTTAAAACCACCCCGAGTTATCTATCTATCTATTCATTGAGACCATTTCAATGAGCCAAGAGTCTGTGCAAAAAGAGAACCGACGTAGAAATTGAGGTCGCGTCGGTCGTTTTAATTTACTGTTTTTGTTGCATTGTTGACAATCCTACCGTTTGCCATTACAGTGTTCCAGTCCCTACTTCTACGTCTCCAGTTCCACAGCCCGGCTCCAGCATCAGGTCAGGCTTACAGGTACCATAATATTATTGCATTGTCACCGACATCAACGTCATAGAGTTGTTTTTTTACACCGAACTGGGTAGCATTTGACCACTATCTCACCTAACTAAAGTTATCGACTCAACGGATAAGTAAACTGAAGTGGCAGTGGGCTGGTCATATCTGCCGCAGGACTGATAACCGTTGGGGTAGATTTGTCCTAGAGTGGAGACCGCGAATCGGCAAACGTAGCGTAGGACGTCCTGTGACCCAGGTGGAGCGACGACATACGCCGAGAGAAGCCGAAGCTCGGGCTCAGTGGCGCATCTTGGGAGAGGCCTACGTCCAGCAGTAGACTGACACCGTCTGATGATAATGACTATTCCACCTCATGATAAGCGATGTTGCGATCGACGATGGAGCGCGCCTACCCAGAAAATCCGGAAGTGGTTCAAATTTGGCTTCCAAGATTTAACCCAGACCAACTATTATTTATTATGGTGCCCACACAAACATACATATATCTAACAACATGGCAAGTTTTTGCAAGCATCATTGTTTTTTTTTTCTTGATAGACATCTTGATGACTACTTGACCTAAGCAGTCTATGATGGAATTGTACTTGTCTGAAAATGCAGATGTCAGACAAGTGACTTAAGTTTTAGTCCATCCATAAGGCGCAACTATCCCAACCCGTCTTCCAATCTGGAATATTACACAGCATTTGAATAAAAGCTTGTAAAATCAGCATAGTTCGGTAAAACAAGGTAATTCTGAAAGATGTTTTCACAACAAGAGTTTTATTGCTAGATAAATATATCTAAACCATGTACTACTATTTATTCTGTACCTAAACTTGTGCAAAACAGCGTATAAAATATATCGCAGCAATTAACAATTTAACAAGAGGTTATCAATGTCAATACAGTGACGATTGTACAGATTATATTTTGTTATTTACATAAGTAGATATTGTTGTTATTATGTTATTATTAAGTACTTATATTTTTTATAATTTACATGTAAAGATTTAAAGAACTATTTTTGTCTGTTAACATCGTAAAGACAAGGAGGCTACCTGGTAGTGGTATAAAGCAGGTTATTATTGACTAAAGAGATGCTTAGATGTTTATCTAGCTAGAGGGGATAGATGAAGGAAGATTGACGAAACAGATTTATGAGACGTTTATGTGAGTGTGAATGGGCCAGTCGGTAGAGGCCGACCTTGGCGAAACATTACACGACCAGCCCCCCTAGATAAAATCCAATTTCTGTTTCCATTCACGCTAATGCAAGTCCAAAATGTATGGAATGACATTTATGTTTCCGCAACAAAGATGTCATTCCCATACATTTTGAAGTTGCGTTAGCGTGAATGAATTGGAAATTGGATTTGGGATTGGGGCAGGTCGTAGACGTTTTAAAGAAAGCCCAAGTAGAAAAAAGGTCTTTGTGTGGAACAAGCGAGGGAGGGAGGTAGTGGCCAGGATGGTAGCATGTGGAAAGTAGTAGTCTCTGCCTACCACTACGCGATAAAGGCGTGATTATATGTATTATTAACTAAAACCTCACCTTCCCCAGATCATGTATCAAGCCGGTGAGATGGAACCAGTCCTGGTCAGGGTGGTCCTGTCGGATCCTCTCAGCAGTCTGGAAGGCGTGAACGATGTTGGGCAGGTCGGTGTCGGGGTCCGACTCGTCCACCAGGTCGTTCAGCTTGATCAGAGCCTCCTTGATGGTCGCCTTGAAGTGGTTGAACTTCAACCATTTGTCGCGTTTTTCTGTGAACGGATTTTGGAATGAAGGACGACGCCGCGTTATCTACTGTGTCGTCTAGGTGTGTACTTAAGCTTTTTAGCAAAAAATAACGTATTTAATAATTATCTTAGGAAATTCAAACATTTATTTCACGGTACTTGTAATAGTATCTAGATATTATCTACATCTTTGGAAGTGGCAGATGGAAGGGGAATGGACAGTGGAATCCGGGGGCTATTATTACAAATAAGCCGACTCCTGATTATGATTTTGCGTCCGTTCACTAAAGATCAAAGTTTGTTGGCGTGCTGAATCTTTAGCGAACTGGTGATAAACATTATGCCAGAAGTCAGCTTATTTGCTGAGGACTTTCATTAAGTAATTAAAGTCGTCTGTCTGTGTTGAAAGTCACGTGGATCGTATTAAATTTTAAATCATTTACAGCTGAAGTTTTTTAACACTTGTCAAGTTGACCAACACCAACAATGGATCAAAACATAGGCAGAGTTGCACCTTACTTACTTGAACCGTAACTTTAACAATAACCGGTGTTTTTGTATGGAGTTTGACTGACTTTTGACGTTTGTTATAGTTAAAGTAAAATGGTGCAACCCAGCCTAAGAGCATTTGGCCACAGCAACGGCACCGGGACGTCACCGGCACCGAGATTTTTTCGGGCCGGTTTGAAAATGATGTGCCGGCGATCGTTTGTCCACGGCCACCGATTCCGGTGGTTCTGTTTCTTTTAGCTGTCATGCGTGGCAGATGCGTTTCCATAGAAATAAAACAAACAACCTCAGATAAAAAAACAATAACCTATCGAACGGAGCCGGGCGCCGGCAGTATGTGGACAAGATCAAACGTGTTTTGTATTGCGAGCCAATGCCGGCACATGGGCCCGTCAAAATCTCTGGCCGGTTTCTAGCGGTCGCGCCGATTTACTCGAAATATCGGCGGCCGGGATGACGTCGCCCGGTGCCGATCATGCCGTGGACAAGCTGCTATACATACATATGTACCGCTACTCCGGCGCCGGCATTTTGTTGCCGGTGACGTCCCGGTGCCGTTGCTGTGGACAAACGCTGTTAGACTCTAGCTAAATTGTTGAGATAAGAACTACGAAGTCAAACTAATTCTCTACATATGCAGGAAAAGCATATTACAAAAATTCAGGATACTCACGTTTAACAAGGTCGACGGTAACGTTAGTATGCATTGTGTAGTACGTCCTGCGCACCCTTTCCTTGATAGGGTCGGATTCATCGATGCTGTAGTCTCGGAACGCGTCTATGGGCTTGTCGTTGAAGGTGGCTTCAGGACGCAACAGCTGGGATGGGTCTATCATGGAAATGGGACCTTTCTGTGAAGGTACGATGGTTTTGGTAAAATATTATTGGTATGATAACAGAAATAAGGTAAAGAAAGACCGTCCTATTAGTCTACCTACTCGTAACTCGTATTGCATGACTATACTTTAATTATGTTTTATATCTCAGGAGATACTCATCAGATCTGAGAGCCTATATATACATAGGGCGTTAAACACTTTCTACCAATTATTTGGAACAACTGCGTGTTTCTGTAATTTATTATTTTTATGCCCATGATGCTATAAATCGTGGCATGTGCTTTGTTAGGCTTTTTGTTAGTCTTGATTAAATGTTTATCTTTAGGTGAGATGATAATAGATACTTAAATAAAACCACCCCCTACTGATCTATGTATAATAAAATATTATGTTTCTTTAAGTGGTAATTTTGTTCTTTTAGTGTATAATATGTTTATTGAGACCATTCCAATTAGCCTAAACACTACATTGCTGTTGTTAGTCTGTTGTGAGGAGTTGAGTATTCAGTAGATTCCAGGAGATGCCCCAGCTTCAGGTCAAGGTAAGGAACTACATTCTTGCAAAATTCATTGAAGTAACAGAATACCGAATTGCGAAATGATCAGACCGATGAACATTGCTCTTATAACATCATCAACCAGAAAAGTGCTCATAACCCTCAAACGACTTAACGGATTTTTAAATAAAGCTAAGAACACTCAATTAAGCTACATATAAAAAAATTGCACCGAAATCCGTCCATTCGTTTAGAAGCTACGATGCTACAGACAGATAGACGTCAAGCTTATAACACCTTCCTTTTTGCGTCGGATGTTAAACATTCTAAATAAATATAACGTAGTTGCATATGAAGCGGAAATCTTCAGACATATAGGTAGTTACGTATAAATATTGTATTAAAAAAACCGGCCAAGTCGAGTTGGACTTGCCCACTTCCGTACCAACTTTTTAGACAAGGTTAACAAACTAAACTTTGTAGTTCGATCCATAGAAAATGTATTGCACCAACTACAAATAACTACAAATGTAAATTAACGTTTTTTTAGTTATCACACTACATATTAACGGTTTTCACGGATTTATTTCTATATAAGTGGTTCAAGACCTTGCTTCTGGCCAAATTTCGTGATTCTAGGTCAACGGAAACTACCATATAGGTTTTCGACCCAAAACCTATAGGATATTTCCGGGTGCCGACAGACAGACGGACAAGAAAGTGATCTTATAAGGGTTCCTTTTTTTACCCTTTGAGGTACGGAACCCTAAAAATGAGTAGTAACAGGCCCAACAGGGCAAACTTCAAACTCGAAGGAAACGTTTTGCTTCATCATTCATCATATGTACAGCCAAGGAATGGACTTTCTTGTCGGTGTTTGCCGTAAACTACAACCCGAGTGAAAAGTGAAAATCATCTAGGTAAGCGTGCGACATCGTCAATCGCATCATCACTTAACATCAGGTGAGATAGTGGTCAAACGCTTATCTATCCTTACTTCCATACTAATATTATAAACGGGAAAGTTTAAGTAAGGAGGTTTTAATAAGGAGGGTGTATGTATGTTTGTTACTCTTTCACGCTAAAAGTACTGAACCGATTGAGCTGAAATTTGGTATGTAGATAGCCTAGCTCGAGAATAACACATAGGGTACATTTTATCCCGATATTCCCATGGGAACAATGTCTACGCGGGTAAAACTGCGGGTGACAGCTAGTTTCATTTTAAAAAATAAACTTACTTCGGCAGCCATCTTTAGGTTCACACAAGGAAGACGTAATGATTAAATGAAAATAACATAACTCTACTCATAACGAGCTAGTTATATATGTTTCCATTCATCTTACAGTTATCAATGATAACAGCGATAATGCTAATTCCTTAAAGATGAGATGAAATACTTCTTGATTCCCGTGACTTTCCTTAAAATAAGGTGTCTGACGTCCTTTTCGTCTAGCCACTAAATAACTCGTTAGTTTAATTCGGAGTTGTGGAACACCTACTCGTATTGCATGATTTAATGGAGATACCTACTCATAATGTATGTAATGGATGTTTAACTGTTCTGTTCCCTCATAACTTCTTAACTCTTTATCATAATTAGATAATAGGGATGTTGCCTGGGTCAAAAAATAGTAATTCTAATTAGTCCGACGGTGGATTATCATAAAATATTGGAGACATATTTTTTAGGGTTCCGAACCCAAAGGGTACCAACGGGACCCTATTACTGAGACTCCGCTGTCCGTCTGTCTGTCTGTCTGTCTGTCCGTCTGTCACCAGGGTGTATCTCATGAACCGTGATAGTTAGACGTGATAACAACAAATACTAAGAACAGAACAAAGTTAAAACTTAAAGAAAAGTTTAAAAAAAGTTTTTTACGATAGCGCAGCGCCATCTAGTTAGCATCAAAGATGGCGCGGCGCTATCGTCTTTACCTTAATCTGAATCTCGAAAGCGGCTCCAACGATTAAATAAAATTTAGTATACAGAGGATTTCGGGGGCGATAAATCGATCTAGCTAGGAGTCATTTTCAGAAAATGTCGTTTTATTCGTGTTTTCAATAATCAACTTTATTGATAATCAACTTAAAATATGACTCTTCCCGACATCTATTGGCGAGTAGAAGTACTGTGTCGGTAAAGCAGGTTGCTCTCAATAAAAAAAAATAGTTATTATTATTCGTCAATAGATGTCGGGAAGAGTCATATTTGTCTGTTTAAGTGGCAAAAAATACCGAGCAAAGCTCGGTCAACCAGATATTTAATAATATTAATTACTACAATTACTATTACTACTATATAATAATATTCTACCTTTGTGTTAACGTTTACTTTTACTTAGTTGGTGTTAGAAGTTCGTTAGAAATTCGATAGATGGCGTTCGGAACCCTCCGTGTGCGGGACAAAAGTCTGACTCGCACTTGGCCAGTTTTATTTATTTTACAAATCAATAGAAATTGACAAAGACAAAGAGCGTCAAAGTTCGGGAGTGGGGGCTCGTGACGTCACTAACCGCTAGAAAGTAGTACACATTTTAGCGGTTTGTGACGTCACGCGGAATTTCAACGCTATTGTATCTTCGTAATTTTTTTATTAATTGAAAAAATAAAAAATACGAATCCAATATTTTTTGATACTGTTAATGACGGACAAAAAAATTTTTTAAACTTTAGTTAACTTGCCTGTTGAGGTACTTATTCTTGGAAGCGTATTGATTGTCCCCTGGTTAAAGGTTTTGTTTTTTTTTTTGTTAAATGTGATGTCACATTCAATTTAAATTGAATATGGCAGCCTATATAGGACACTAATAAAATATTGATGCCGTGTTGGGTCACACAGAATATACAATACATGTACAGTATACAGTAATGTATTAGTACAAATGTTGGGTATCAACATTAACAAAATTAAAATTTTGATTAAACACCCACGACAATATCCTTTAGAAAATTAACGTCATAACATCTATCTAAGAACCACCATTGATTAACGATTACGAACCGTTTAAAGACAAAATCGAACTTTTTTTAGAGAAAAATAGCAATATTTATTTTGCACAAACCAATGTTTACTGCAGCGCCCCCTGGTGAGTTGACACCGTAACACCTATTTAAGAACATACACCAATTAAACACAAATCCATCACTGAAAACTGCATCAAAATCGGAATAGTCGTTTTGAAGAAAAATGGCAACATCGACTTGCACCAACAAATGTTTACTGCAGCGCCCCCTGGTGATTTGTCACCGTAACACCTATCAAAACATGCACCATTTACACCCGAATCCATAACTGAAAACTGCATTAAATCGGACTAGTAGTTTTGGAGAAAAATGGCAACATGGATTTGCACACACAAACAAACAAACATCCTCTCACCCCAAACACATATACAGTCTCCGTTCCGTCGTGGGTAATGAAAAATAGTAGTTTATAAAACCACGAGTGTGAGTTTATGAAACGAGCGCAGCGAGTTTCATTATAGTAACGAGTGTTTTAATTCCCGTGTTATATGCAGTTGCATACACTACTTTATCTTCACTAATGCAATTAATCAAACAACAAGAGTAAAAGCTGACAATAGTTTATTTATAATAATTGTTCAAATTTTGGATGGTACAATTTTGAAAGTTAATGTTAATTATTGATCCAGCAGCTGTAGCGGCCGCGGGGCAAGCAGTAGAGCTCGTAGACGGAGTCGGAATATTCATAACTAGAAGTGTCCCGCGGCTTTGCCCGCGTTAAAAACTTCTTTTATTTACGTAAAACTTTTCTTTTGTAAAAACGATTCTATCTTTTACAATTATCGTGAATTTGTAACATTATTATTGTTATATACCGGCTGTAATTCACGTACCTTTAGTCGAATTTTCTCGACCTAGTTTTCGAGCGAGTCCGTCGCTCTTCTTTGGAAGTGAGGTCACACAAATCCGACTGAAGGTAGGTACGTGAATTACAGCCGGTATATAACAATAGTAACGATTCTATCATTAAGGACATCAAATAAGAATTAGCCAAATCTATTCACCCGTTTTCATGTTATCGCGAGACTAAGGCAATTCGAGTTTCAAAAACCCGAAAAACCCAGTTTCAGACTTTGTTGCCTACCCCATTTCGAAAAGTCCTACAACACGTACTTTATCTCATCTTGTTTCGCTATACAAACTATGAATCCCCGTTCCGTATCCGGGAGGAATTTTCAGAAAATCCTTTGTGATACCTACGTCATAATAACTATTCTAAATTTCAGTGCAATCTGAAACAATATTGATTTTTAGACTTTGTTATCCCAGTTTATCCTCTTAGTATTTTGAAAAAGTATGAAACTCGTATTTACTTATTTATTTACAGAAGTACTTGTGTGAAATGTCGAATAAAATGACTATCCAAACTTTGAACCCCCGCTTCATCCGCTGAAGAGTGAATTTTGAAAAATAACTATCTGCATGCCAATTTTCAGCGCAATCCGAAACAATATTGATTTCAGACTTTGTTACCCCACTTCACCCTTTTAGGGGTGGAATTTCGAAAGAGCCTGAAACACGTATTTACTTACTTAAGTACTTGTGTTAAGTTTCGAATATAAAAGACTATCTAATTTTGTTTCTCCATACAAACTTTGTACCCCCGTTTCATCCCCTTCAGAGGTGAATTTTGGAAAATCCTTTCTCAAAAGGAACTAACGTTGTAATAACTATCAGCATACCAAGTTTCAGCGCAATCCGAAACAATATTGATTTTCACACTTTGTTACCCCATTTCACCCTCTTAGGGGTGGAATTTCGAAAAAAGCTAAAACACGTATTTACTTATTTTTTTACTGAAGCACTTGTGTGAAGTTTCGGATAGAAAAGTCTATCTAATCTTGTTTCTCCATACAAACTTTGAACCCCCTTCTCATCCCCTTAAGGGGTGAATTTTGGAAAATCCTTTCTTAGTACACACCCTTACGTACTAAGGCAAATATACCCTCCAGATTTCAAGTCTCTACGACCAGCGGTTTAGGCTGTGCGTTGTCTGTCAGTGAGTCAGTCAGTCAGTATGTCAGGACAAAGATTCTTATAGTATTACTAGAAGTTCCCCGCGGCTTCGCCCGCGTTAGACTTCTTTTATTTACTTAAAAACTTTTATTTTGTAAAATCCTTTCTATCATAAAAAAAATCAAGGAAGTAAAAGCCAAATCGGTTCAAATTTTGAACCACTGTTTCATCCCTTTAAAGAGTAAATTTTGAAAAATCCTTTCTTAACGGATACCTACGTCAAAATAACTATCTGCATGCCAAATTTCAGCGCAATCCGAAACAATATTGATTTCAGACTTTGTTACCCCACTTCACCCTTTTAGGGGTGGCACACGTATTTACTTATTTATTTACTGAAGTACTTGTGCAAATTTTCAAATAGAAAAGACTATCTTATCTTGTTTCTCCATACAAATTTTAAACCCCGTTTCATCCCCTTAAAGAGTGAATATTGAAAAATTCTTTCTTAGCGGATACCTACGTAAAAATAACTATCTGCATGCCAAATTTCAGCGCAATCCAAAACAATATTGATTTCAGACTTTGTTACCCCACTTCACCCTTTCAGGGGTGGCATTTCGAGAAAGCCTAAAATGCGTATTTTCTTATTTATTTACTGAAGCACTTGTGTGAAGTTTCGAATACAAAAAACTATCTATCTATCTAATATTATTTCTCCGTACAAACTTAGAAACCCCGTTTTATCCCCTTAAAGAGTGAATTTTGAAAAATCCTTTCTTAACGGATACCTACGTCAAAATAACTATCTGCATGCCAAATTTCAGCGCAATCTGAAACAATATTGATTTTCAGACTTTGTTACCCCACTTCACCCTTTTAGGGGTGGCACACGTATTTACTTATTTATTTACTGAAGTACTTGTGCGAATTTTCGAATAGAAATAACTATCTTATCTTGTTTCTCCATACAATCTTTAAACCCCGTTTCATCCCCTTAAAGAGTGAATTTTGAAAAATCCTTTCGTAGCAAAAAACTACGTAAGAATAACTATCTGCATGCCAAATTTCAGCGCAATCAGAAACAATATTGATTTCAGACTTTGTTACCCTACTTAACCCTTTCAGGGGTGGCATTTCGAAAAAGCCTAAAACACATATTTTTTCATTTATTTACTGAATTTGTGTGAAGTTTCGAATAGAAAAAACTATCTAATATTGTTTCTCCATACAAACTTTGAACCCCCGTTTCATCCCCTTAACGAGTGAATTTCGAAAAACCCTTTCTTAGCGCATACCTACTCGTACGTCAAAATAACTATCTGTATGCCAAATTTCAGCGCAATCCGAAAGAATATTGATTTTCACACTTTGTTACCCCATTTCACCCTCTTAGGGGTGGAATTTAAAAAAAACCTGAAACACTTATTTACTTATTTATTTACTGAAGCACTTGTGTGAAGTTTCGAATAGAAAAAACTATCTAATATTGTTTCTCCGTACAAACTTAGAACCCTCGTTTCATCCCCTTAAAGAGTAAATTTTGAAAAATCCTCTCTTAGCGGATACCTACGCCAAAATAACTATCTGCATGTCAAATTTCAGCGCAATCCGAAACAATATTAATTTCAGACTTTGTTACCCCATTTCACCCTTTTAGGGGTAGAATTTCGAAAAACACCTAAAACACATGTTTACTTATTTATGTCCTGAAGCACTTGTGTGAAGTTTCGAATAGAAAAGACTATCTAATAATGTTTCTCCATAGAAACTTTGTACCCCCTTTATTTCCCTTTTAAGGGGTGAATTTTAGAAAATCCTTTCTTATCTGATACTTTCGTCATAATAACCACCTGTATGCCAATTTTCAGCGCAATCCAAAACAATATTGATTGACTTTGTTACCCCATTTCAGCCTCTTAGGGGTGGAATTTCGAAAAAGCCTAAAACACGTATTTACTTATTTATGTACTCAAGCACTTGTGTGAAGTTTCGAATAGAAAAGACTATCTAATGTTGTTTCTCCATAGAAACTTTGAACCCCCGTTTCATCCCCTTCAGGGGTGAAATTTGAAAAATCCTTTTTCAAAGGTAACTAACGTTGTAATAATTATCTGCATGCCAAATTTTAGCGCAATCCGAAAAAATATTGATTTTCACACTTTGTTACCCCATTTCACCCTCTTAGGGGTAAAATTTCAAAAAAACCTGAAACACGTATTTATTTATTTTTGTACCGAAGCACTTGTGTAAAGTTTCGGATAGAAAAGACTATTTAATCTTGTTTCTCCATACAATTTTTGAACCCCAATTTCATCCCCTTATGGGGTGAATTTTTGAAAATCCTTTCTTAGTACAAACTTACATACTAAGATAAATATACCCTCCAAATTTCAAGTCTCTACGACCAGTGGTTTAGGCTGTGCGTTGTCTGTCAGTGAGTCAGTCAGTAAGTATGTCAGGACAAAGATTCTTATAGTATTATAGATAGATTACTTCATTCGTCTTGTACAAATATCATCGTCGCTAGGTTAATTGGTCGCGTTTTATTGATGTTATAATGAGATTTTACGATATCGATGTGGATATTATACCATCATGTGAAATTGCTTAAATTGAGTGTTTTGTTATCTGCGCTTTTATTTAATTATAAGTCAAGTATTGGAAACATAAGTAGAATGTTATAACATTAGTGTAGATAAATATATTACATACAGTAGTAATTATAAGTCAAGTATTGGAAACATAAGTAGAATGTTATAACATTAGTGTAGATAAATATATTTATGATACCCTGACTTCGTTCACGTACACCAAGAATTTAGTAACCTATGTTCATCCTCATGCTATAAAGTTATATCTCCTTGTTAAATTTCAGTAAGATCGGGTCGTCTGTTTAGGCGTGATTAGAGGGTGCTTAACAAACAGACAGAATAACAGAGTTACACACGCTTTTATAATATTAGTGTTTAGTATGGAAGTATGGATTGTTAAGAATAATTTCTAAAAAATTAGAGCGTGTTTTAGTTTTGAGCTTATTTTTTATACAGACATACAAACATACAATCACGCCTTTTTCCCGTTAGGGTAGTCAGAAACTAAATCTTCCCACGTGCTACGATCTTGAAATACCCCTTTCGCTTCTTCTACTTTCATGAGCGCCTTCATACATGCTCGCCGGTTATAGGTACTTTTGACTTGGCCTTTCTTTAAAACGTCTCCGATACTCGTGATACGTTCGCCTAGGTCGGCTTCTACCGGTTGGCCCATTCACACTTGTCTCATAAATCTGTTTCGACAATATTTCTTTATCCATCCTCTCTAGATGTCCAAACCATCTAAGCATCCCTTTCTCTATCTTTGTCACTGCATCTTCTACCACACCACAACATTCCCTTATCAAGCTGTTCTCCACCTTATCCATCAGAGTCACTCCAATCATACTTCTCAAACTTCTCATTTTTACAGCATTAAGTAATTTTACTTTCATGCTGCTTCTGCCATATCCAGCATTCACTACCATACCATACATTATTTTTATGGACTATAAAATTAAGTTATGATTAGTCTAATATTAGATACAAATGGACAAAACACACGCAACTTTGTCTAGTATAATAAGTCATAGTATTGCTTAAACAATATCTGTTGTTTTCCTTCTATTTGACTTCAAGTTCATTTATTATCACAACATAGACCACTTAGATATTATTTATTATCACGTCATATCTTTAAGATCTGCAAATTTCCGAAGTATGGGATCTAGGGTATTAGTGTTATCTAAATCCAATCAATTGTTTTTAATAATATAGCTCTTATTTCTATGTAAAATAAGGTTTTTGTAGTGACATCTTGTTTTTATTGAAGGGTAAGGAGGATATTTTTGATTGACAGGATTACATGCCCTTCTTTCATATGATTGTGTAGGTACAAGGTAGTCATTTAAACCCCCGACGTAAAAAGAAGGAGTGTTATAAGTTTGACGTGTGTTTGTGAAAATGGATGAACGATTTTGATTTTGCCTTTTTTGTTTATTGGATGGAATTTTGATCAATGAATCGAGATTGTTCTTGAGAACTTTAATTCATGAAAATCCGTTGAGCTGTTTAACATTTTTCTAGATGATAACGCTATGAGATCAACTTTTATAGGTCTAATCAATTCGAAATTCTGTATCTTCTTACTTCAATTATATTGTAAGAACATGAGACATCTCCTGGAATCTGCAAAATACTTAACTTCTGACCAACTTATAACAGAGATGTGAATTTTATGCTCATTGGAATGGTCTCAATGAACATAGAGTATACATAAATCGGGGGTGATTTTAAATGTATTATTTGGTAATAAAATCGTATGTTTATTTAAGCAAACTTTACCGCCTATCACCAGAAATATTACCTACGGCACAGGTCTATCAGAGACCGGAGCTGGTAGATTAGGAACTTTTTAGTGATATTTTATACGTCTTTTTATGTCAGATATTTATCTGACACTTTATCAAGAGCCGGTGAAACCTGTCTTTACCATGGCTTTTTAAAAGATCGCGTCAGAATCGAATGTGATAAGACCAAAGAATTCTTACCTCAAATTCAAAAACTGGGAGCTCTGTGCATGTTGGATAAAGAACCGACGCTTGCGCCATCTTTCTAAACTCCCCCTCGTAACAAGCTTATAATATGACTAAAATAATAACTAACTTATTAGTTAGTGCTAGCTATTGCTAGCAAAAAGCACCGATTGAAACAAAAAAAAACTATTCATTTACTCAATAAAAAAGTAAGACAAGAAAATGCTAGGTTCTATGGTGTAAAAAACAAGCCTTCGTTTCGGTCAAAAGTCTGTGTAACACTGCAGATTTACAGTGAGTCCTCAAGAAGTGACCAGCAGAATATTATTCTCATGTCATTATTTACCATCAGATCACGTGAGGTATCAATAAAGAATGGAGCTATAAATAGCATGAAGCACGTATTAAGATGCCTACGAGAAACGACTTGTCCATACAATAGCCGAAAAAAAAATAGTTCCACTTCACTTGCTAGGTGGATTTTGATGCGAACGTACTGAGATGTCTATTTTTTTTTTTTTTTTTTACCGAAAATATGTATTATTATTGAAGAAAACTTGAATCGTCTTAGCAAAAGTCGTCGAAAATTATACCTAGATGATAATATAAAACATGAAAGCGGCATAGACATCAAACGAAAACGAATTAAAAGAAAAGATGAGCTTTGTCAGTTTTATACAGTATGACAGTATCAGACAATGCGTTCATTTTGAAATTCATCTATTGGGTTTTTAGAAAATAACATGTGATTTTAAGAAAACGCTTCATTGCATTTTAAGTTGAAGGTAAGTGGGTAAACAAATATTCAAAATGTAGTTGGATCATAGACCTACACAATTTATTCCCAAGTAATTATACAAAACCTAATGTGCAACTACATAACGTATTTTTTCGCACGACACATTTTTCTTTTTAATTTTATTGTTCTGTATTAAAACTAAAAGGTTCGGATTCAGTCCTAAAATGTCTATCCTCAATCCAGGAATATAGATTACTGGCTTGCCAGCGACTTCGTCCGCGTGGAATAGTGTCTTTGGGTAGCATTGACTAATAAGACACATACGTATCCCAACTAAACCGCACCGCACCACGCCACGCTAATACCCCTTCCCCCTCTCCTTACTTACCCTCCCCTCCCACTTCCCCTCACTTCCACCTCCCATCCCTCCCCCTTCCCCTCACATACCCTACCCTCCCCTCCCCTTTTGCCGCACTTCTACTTATATGTGAATGGGTAGGAAGGGTAATGGTGGAGTGGTACGAAGTGTAGGGAGAGAGTAGTCTCTCCCTACCCTTCCTCTCCACTCCCCCTTCCTCCTCACAAACTTTGAATGTCATATTTATTTATATCAAATCAACAGCCTAAATAATAAGTTTCAAGTTTCTAGCTTTAAAAATGACGATACTTCCATACAACTTTTCATCCCCCCTTTTAACCCCTTACAACCTTCTTTTCGCATTAAAAAGTACCTATGTCCTTTCTCAGGCTCTAGAGTATCTGTGTACCAAATTTTATTTAAATCGGTTCAGTAGTTTTGGCGTGAAAGCGGGACAGACAGACAGAGTCAATAGTCAAAAGTCAAAGCATTTATTCAGTATATGGGCAAATTAAAAATTTGCACTTACACACATAAAATGACATTAAGGTGGTTCGATTTCCATACAAAAGTATATTGACAAATACGAGTAAATGGATCAAAAAATTGCAATGAAATCACATCTATTGGTCTTTATACAACTCTTTACATACGCGAAATCAAAGAATCAATCAAGAATCAATCAAAGAATCAAAGTATTTATTCAGTATGTAGGCAGTATAAATATACGCACATATACACGTCAAAATCATAAATCATAAAATAAATCATAACCAATTATCAAGTAAACATAGCAAAAGCAGAATTTAACGCTTTGAATTAGAAAAAAAAGTAATGAACCATTCAGCTGTCATCTAATCGTTTACGTCAGAATATTTTAAAAATATTAAAGGTTAAAACCAACCATACATGTAACTGTGTGTTTCAGTAAATCCAAGTAGTAAATCCAATCTTACTACATAATTTGATTAAATAATATGAAAACTAGGATCGAGATTTTAATTCATTTTTGTCAATATGTTAGTGAAGTTTTTACAATGTCTACATACGCTAAACTCATTAGTGTGTATTGCCGCGATTGTCAGACGTTGCCAAACCGTGTGCTCGCTGTAAAGGCGACGTTGCCAGACCGCTGACATGCGAGTCGCCGCTTTTTCAGGACTTAGTTTTCATTAGCATTACAGTTACCTATTATTATAGTTAGTGGCCTTCAAATATTTCGTCGGTTTATCGGTTAGGTTAGGCTCTAACAAACTCAAATTTAGTTTTATTTTGTTTCTAACCGACTTCAAAAAAGGATGTTTCTCAATTCGGCCGTATACCGAATCGATTTTGATGATTCTTTTTTTGTTGGAAAGGAGACATGATGTATGTATGATAAATCTTCAGAGATATGGAGATAAGCACGTCAAACTTGGTATTGAAAATTAATAGCGTGGCATTTGAAGTCGATTCTCTTTTTTTAGGTTTTTTTTTAATGGGTCTTATCGCTTAGTGTTTTTTGGAAATTTTGGGCCATATTGGCATTTTTATGATATTGAAATTGATACCTGTACCCCAAGTTTTGAAATTACGATATTTTTAACCGACTTCAAAAAATATGTTTCTCAATTCGACCGTATAGTATTTTTTTATGTGTGTCGATATCTTCGTCGTTAATGAACCGATTTTGATAATTCTTTATTTGTTGGAATGGAGATATCCCAAGGGTGGTACCATAGTAATTTCATTCAGATCTGATAAGTATCTCTAAAGATATGGAGACAAACACCTCAAACATGGTACTGAACATTAATATCGCGGCATTTGATGTCGTTTCTTTTAGTTGGGACTACCTGGGAAGGGCCTTTGAAACAAAAAAAAATAGAATTTTCCAAATCGATTTAGGTATCTTTGAGTAATCGGTGAACATCTTTGAGTATTCTGGCTGAATACTCAAAGGAAAAGGCTTCCGTTTTTTACCATTCGGCTACGGAACCGTAAAAACGAGATTGATTTTATTATAACGGACAAGAAGCGTATATTTAGAGATGTCACAGTGATCAGGATTACTAGGTTCAACACCGTAGTATTCACCCACTGGTCTTTTCATCGCTCTTATACGAATACGAAATAGCCTCAATACGAAAGTATTTAACGTGTGCGTCCTGCTTGTTATTACTTACGGAGCCGAGACGTGGACACTGATAGTGCGACTGGTTCACCAATTCAAAATCGCTCAGCGAGCTATGAAGAGGGCTATGCTTGGAGTCTGTCTGAAGAATCAAATTCGAAATTGAAGTCATCCGTCAGAGAACCAAAGTTATCGACATATCTCAAAGGATTAGCTAGCTGAAGTGGCAGTAAGCTGTTCACAACTGTCGTAGAACCGATAATAGTTGAGGTAGACGTGTTTTAAAGTGGAGACCACGGCTCGATAAACGCACTAAAAGTATCTTTTTCGTAATAGTGTAGGGCGCCCTCCAGCTATATGGAGCGAAGACATATGCAAGCTGGCTGGCAGCGGTTGAAAGCAAAGAGCTGAAGATCGAGCTCAGTGGCGTGCTGTAGGTGAGATAGGCTGATGATGGTGATATTTTAGAGGCCAATTTAAAACCAACATCAGCCTTTCATTCATAGATAAACCGATCCGATCCTGTCAGACCATCTGTCAGATCATTCTCAAATACGTCGTACCAATAAACGGACTAACTAATGGAATAACTCTTTAACCGACTTCACAAAAGAGGAGGAGGATCTCAATTCGACGGTATTTTTTCTTCATGTTTGTTTCCTCAGAACTCCGTCAAATCTTAACCGATTTCAAAATTATTTTTATTTTTTTTTGTTTAAGAGATTATGCCTCCCGTTTAGTCCAATTCAAATTTTATTGAGATCTGATAATCATCACGGTAATATTATAATATTACCGTGTAATCATCTCCGGAGATATGGAGATAAACAATGTAAACAAATTCGTATACCTTGATGACATGTTTATGGCAACTGGTTATTTTGACTATCGCGGCATGTGAAGTCGGATTTTTAGTTTTGTACGATTATAAATTATGTTGGCTATATTACCGAAACACACATGACATCACTATTCTCAAAATTTAACGCGACGAAGATTTTATAACAAAAATGTTACCAAAATAAGTTATTTTTCAAAAAAAATAAAACCGACTTCATAACCACAAACAGGCACTCAAAAGCGAAAAATAAATTACTTAAAATTATTATAAGCGCTACCCACTTATCTATTTGAAGTCGGTGCCAGCTTAGTCTATTGGATAGTAGCTATCTACTATCTATATACTATGCATGTAGTAGTAGTAAGTAGGTACATGTAGGTTAGAAAGAACTTGCCCGGTAGAACATTCCTGTGAAGACAAATTATTTATATTTATATATAATTATTTATTATAATTATTAATACATAATTATTTATTGAGGGCCCGGTGGCGTAATAGGGAGAACAGTCGGCTTTGATGCCGTGGTACCGAGTTCAAACCGCCGTACACCAATGAATTTTTCTATCGAAAAATATATGTGCGCTTCTCACAGTTGCCCTCCGGTGAAGGAAAACATCGTTAAGAAACCAACAACCCCCGCATGGTGGTAGGACATATCTAGTGTCCGCCTGGCCAGCTACCACCCTCAAGTTAGAAAATCTGTCGCCAAACATCTAATGTGTTCAAGCAGTTATCCTTGAGAGCCAGTTCCCATTCTAGTCCACTTCTCTATCTTCGACCGCATCATCACTTAGCAACAGGTGAGATAGTGGTCAAACGCTAGCCTATAAGATATAAAAAAAAATAAAAAATATTAATTATCCCCACCTTTATTTCTATCTCGCTCACAGTTACCGTAAGAATATCTGTCAAAAACCAAAATCAACGAGAAGAAAGATGTAAAAACATTATTCAAGGTCATATTTTTTAGTCTTCAAAAATGTATGCAATAGCTAATAAATGGAGGTTTCCATTGTGTATAATCTTCTTGGGACTCTTCTACTAAAACCAGTAAATTCTCCTATGTTTGAGGTATTCATCTCCATATCTCTGGAGATACTTATCAGATCTCGATAAAATTAAAATGGGACCACCTCGGAAACGTATCCTACCTATTAAAAAAAGAATCATTTGAATCCGTTCACAATTGACGGAGAAATCGAGTAACATACACACAAAAAAAAAAAAAAAAACATACAGACGAATTGAGAACCTCCACCTTTTTTGTGAAGTCGGTTAATTAGTGACATTTTATGAAACATGAGGAGACATTTTATGAGGAGAGTACGACTAATTGACTAAATTGTTTAGATATTTTATTTGTGGTAGGAGCAAAGAAGTATTATCAGGCATATAGCTTTCTGATGTCCGGATTAGCAAACTGAAATGGCAGTGGTCAGGTCATATCTGCCGTATAGGAGCGATAACCGTTGGGGCAGACTGGTTCTAGTGTGGAGACCGCGAATCGGCAAACGTAGCGTAGGACTTCCTGTGACCAGCCCCCCTAGATAAAATTCAATTTCTGTTACCATTCACGCTAACGCAAGTTCAAAATGTATGGAATGACATTTATGTTTCCGCAACAAAGATGTCATTCCCATACACTTTAAAGTCGCGTTAGCGTGAATGAAAATAGAAATTGTATTTTGTCTAGGGGCCCAGGTGGAGCGACGATATTCGCAAAGCGGTGGGCAGTGACTTAGGAAAGCCCTATGTCTACCAGTGGACTGGTACCGGCTGATTTTGATGATGATGATACCAGCGCCAGATCTCGAAAATGGTCATGCATTGCTCTATTAGGACCGCTCCATTATCATTTACGGACAGGACTATTAGCGAATAGCCTCGATCAACATCTCAATAGGCTCTCGCTAGACGTTTGGTCAAGGTTTAGACACAGCGCCTGCTGTGTCTAAACCTGGACACGGCACATATTGTCAGGCAGAACTCCCCACTCTGCAGCTCTAACTTTTGGTAACTTGTTGCCTGCGCCGCTGTTTAGGTTTTTAATTATATCTATTTATTATTTTTATATAAATATTTTTAAAGTTTCATATATATTTTATTATATATATTTTATATCAAAATATAATTTTAATGTAAAATCACAATTCAATTAGCTCGTTAAACATATTTAGTTATGAATCCCGCCCCGCAACGTTCCCGGTGAAAAGATGCCCATAACGCTCGCAGCGTTGCCACGCTGAATAGCGATGGCCATTCTTTGCACCAGTAGGGCTATTCTGTAAGCTAATCTCGGAAGCGAACTTCGCAGTGAGATTTGAATTTCGTTACACGAAATTCAATCGTATTACAATTGCTTTACGATTTGAATTTCGTAGTACGACTCACCGCGGATTCCGCTTGCGAGATGCGTAAACTAGCTTACAGAATAGCCTGGCTGAAACGAGCCGGCACGGGCCTCTCCAGTCACTTCAAAAATCTTACGCCCTAAACTTTTAAGTAATGATTTAGCGTCAACGCCCCAACTGCCCATTGTCTCCACGGCTATGGGCACAAAATAATATAAAATATAAATATTGTAAATTAAAATAAAATATTGTCGTGTACAATATTTTTGATATACTTATAAAAAGAGAGTATACCTTAGTAAGTAAATTAATATACCTTACATATGACTTACTGTTTTTATTTTGTTTGTAATTTATAATCAGCAGATGCCTTCTACTCGCTTTCGTAGTCACATAGGCTACATTTTATCGCAAATAGTAGTTTCTATTAGATTGTGGGTAAAACCGCAAAGCACAACTAGTACGCCAAATGCTTCACTTTGGGTCCTTAGTACTCTGTGCTTTGAGATCTACAGAACAGACTCATGCAGGGCTAGCATGGCCTTATACCCGGGGGAAAGACAACATTATTTTCCCTATTTCGCCACTGACAGGAGATCAACACAACAATTTAAACGCTTGGTGAAGTTTAACCCCGAGTTTTGATTTTGTTTCGTATTAAAAAGTTAAAAAAAAGAATTGGTTAACAGTCAACGGGCGTTTATAATTGTCTAAAAACTTTACTTATAATTTGCGTTCTTCACCAAACAAAACAAGGATAGGTGGAAAGACAAAATAGTCCCCTTGCCATGCTAGCCCTGCTGCATGCAGCAACGAAATGTAAGTTGAACCTCGTCGAAAAACCACCCAATAGCGTTCGCGTTAGTAAGAGTAGGTACTACAGTTCACATCAAAAAGTGGTACAAATCTATATGATATTTGGTATTTTGTTATTAGCGAGTAATGTAGACAGTAAACTAATAACAGTAAATAAAAAGTTAATGTTTAAAATGGAAAACGAAAAAAGTTTGTTGGTAAGGAAGGGTTCGAAACCCGGTCCCTGATGCGCTTAATCCAGTAGTTCTCACCAATCGGCTACATTACTCATTTACATAATGACAAAATTAGCAAATGCTTTTGTAAACGTCAAATACACTATTAAATAATCTGTGATACGAAAATACTTTCGCGTGTGTGCGTTATCAGTCCTAACGCCACGCTTGTTTACAAATAAAAGTATATAGAGAGTGTATATATACTTCAAATTTAGCTGAATAAATTAAAATTTATACGATTTACTGGCAAAATCAATATTTTTTATTTACCAAGTACTATTTCAGTCATTAAAAAATTAAATTCATCAAATAAGAGTATCAGCGCCATCTATTGGCGCTGTTGTGGTTAGCTGACGACGAGCAACCACCTTAAATAGATCATATTCAATAAAAAATATTATAGATATAACAGAAACATAACTTATTGCTTTGAATTTACAAAAAAAAAAAAAGGCGTTCATCTAGACGTCGAACGTCATACCCCTGATTAATGTAGGGTTGCCAACAGTACTATTACGTGCACCCGCAACCCAGTGCATGTTTCAGTACTTCAGACAAGTTTTATCCAAAAAAATGTTAAATAATGAAACAATAAATAAATAAAACGAAGACTAATTGCAGTACAAATCATATTCCGAATGGAACTGATTGTCCGTCTATCAGCTGCATAATACCGTCTTAAACCGTCTCAGGCAGAATTACTTTTTTTACTTTCAAATTAAACCCAGAGATGGCGCTAGCATGCATCGCGCAAACCATATTTTCCGCGATATTTAAACTCGTTTAAAAACTTTTTCTCATTATAATATCAGTCTAGATAGTCTGGATATACTTTTTACTATTTAGTAATAGATTGCAGAATACGAGGTGCATTCAATAAGTACCTAGCCTCATCGCCAGAGGGCGCTGTAGTTTCAAAAGAGTTTTACCACAGTGTAGCACATTCTTTTTTAATTCTTTTTTCAAATATTCATTCCAATCCCTTCATTTGTTTTATTTTGACAACTTATGGTAGCGAACGTATCGATCGGTTTTACAAAAATGGAAAAAGAGCAATATCGTTCGGTGATTCGATTCCTATTTTTGGAAGGGAAAACGCGCATCGAAATCAAAGAGCGCTGGGATGCTGTGTACGGTGACTCTTCTCCATCGATGGCCACCGTCAAGAATTGGTTCAACGAGTTTGCAAGTGGCCGTACGTCGGTTTTTGATGAACCAAGTCCAGGTGCACCGCACCGTAAACAGCTGCTACGGAGGAAAAAATTAAAAAAATCCATGAGCTCGTATTGGCAGATCGCCGATTGAAGGTTCGGGAGCTAACTGAGACTGTAGGCATTTCAGAAGGAATAGTGCATCATATTCTTCACGAGGAACTCGGCATGAGAAAGCTGTCGGCGCGATGGGTGCCGCGTTTACTCACACCGGAAAACAAGTGCAACCGTGAGACCACATCGGAGACGTGTTTGGCGCTGTTTAAGCGGAATCCAGCGGAGTTTTTGCGTCGTTTTGTGACCGTCGATGAAACCTGGATCCACTGATACACACCAGAGACCAAGGAGCAATAAAAACAATGGATCCAGATCGGGGAACGTGCTCCAAAGAAGGCGAAAACTGTAAAATCGGCCGGAAAAGTTATGGCCATCGTTTTCTGGGATTCACAAGGTGTGATCGACATCGATTACCTCGAGAAGGGTAAAACAATTACAGGGCTTTACTATGCCGATTTATTGGGCCGATTCGACGCCGAATTAAAAAAAAAACGACCCCATCTGGCTAGGAAAAAAGTGCTGTTTCACCACGACAACGCACCGGTTCACACGTCTGCCGTTGCCATGGCCAAATTGGTCGAATTACGCTACGAATTGCTGCCCCATCCACCGTATTCTCCAGATTTGGCCCCTTGTGACTTCTTTCTGTTTCCTAATCTGAAAAAATCTCTCGCCGGGAATAGATATGGATCAAATGAGGAGATCATCGCCGCCGCGGAGGCCTATTTTGCAGAGTTTGACAAAAACTATTTTTCGGACGGGTTAAAAAAATTGGATCATCGCTGGGCTAAGTGTATCGAACTAAAAGGAGACTATGTTGAAAAATAAATTGCCACTTATCAAAAATTTTCGTTTACTTTTTGTAGGCTAAGTATTTATTGAATGACCCTCGTATTGTGAAAATATAAAGTTTTAGTCGTGCATTTAAAAATTACTGATTATAGAGTCACTGTCACCCACACAAAGTACATTCTTACCTTCCTTGGTGTCTAGGCTCAGACGCACAAGTACAACACCTACAAGTGATTACAAGGTGTTGCTAAATGGGTGACCACTGGTGGTAGGCTTCGACCGTGGCTAGAATCACTAGACAAAAACATGCAGCTAATCAGTTTGCTGAGTTCAGGCGGTGCTATCCAGTGAAGAAGACAATTTGGGATAGTTGTGCTCTGCGGATTGGATTAAAGTCAGTTGTCTAGCGCCGACGACTCAATGCTGTCTTTCAACTTAGCAATAACGATTATGTATGAGACAGCATTTCACCAGGTAAGATAGAGGCCAAGCGCATTTCTGTCAGACATAAAAATAAACACAGCAAGTCATTTGGAAGCGGCTGCCGCTGGAGCCTTAATCTGCGCATATATCTGCATTCAGGGTTACACTACGATACATAACGGAAAAAATCAAATGTGGATATATTTTCTTCTTCTTCAAATTTTTGTGAAGTCTCTTACAGTTTTTACTACTATGTAGTGGAAGAACTTCCGCTACTCTACTATTACTTTCTCTGTCACCTTTTAACCGACTTCACAAAAAAAGGAGGAGGTTCATTTTTTGTATTTTTTTTTAATGTATAATAGATTTCAGTTTTTCGGTTTACTGACAGCCCCGTTGGCTTAAAGAATAGATAGATGGCTTGACTTCTAAGTTAGAGGTCGCCGGTTCACATCCTAGCACGGGTGTTTGTCCACGGGTGGTATAAGCATATTATTTTATGGATGTGCCGCCTGATCCTAGTTCAATAATACCCTAAGGGCTATATTTCACCGGGACACCATGGCGGCGCAACCAGTTGCCGCTACCAACAAAATGTATACAGCTCTATAGAGAGTTACTCACCTGGTGTCCATTTGGTTGCGCAACCAATTTGGCGGCGCCACCAACTCGGACGCGTGCACAATGTTACTGGTTGCGCCGCCACGCTGGTCGCGCCACCACTAACTACTATAGCGCTGTATGGTGTCTCACTCACTCGGCCGCCAGTCCGGCCGCCATCACGATACATTTAGATCCATTTTGATACTGTCTCAGTGTGGTGTGGCGACTCTGGTGTATGTATGGTGTCTAGTTTGGTAGCTTACGTGTCCCGGTGAAATACAGCCCTAAGATCACCACGGTTGCGCCACCAGCAGGTGATTCAGTAGCTGCCACCTGACTGGTTGCGCAACCAACCGGACATCGGGTGATATATCCTCCATACAGCTGTATACATTTTGTTGGTGGTTTTCAACTTTTCATTCACCCAGTATCTAATGTCGCTGGTTTTTTTTCTACAAACCGAAATACGTTATTCTATTTCAAAGAAAGTGACAGACAACGATTTTTAGGGTTCCGTACCAAAAGGGTTAACGGACCCTATTACTAAGACTCCGCTGTCCGTCTATCTGTCTGTCTGTCCGTCTGTCACTAGGCTGTATCTCATGAACCGTGATAGTTAGACAGTTGAAATTTTCACAGATGATGTATTTCTGTTGCTGCTATAAAAACAGAATCAAGTTAAAATAATAGAGGGTCCCCCATACAAGAAACGTGTTTTTTCGGAATTTCACGCCATCTATGAACGCTTAGTTAGGTAAACGTCCCATAGATGGCGTTATAAGAAATAAAATGTTTATTAATTATTATTTTTTACTGGCGAAAAATGTAAGTGGTATTTTTTGCTCGATCTTATAAAATACTGTAGTGTGGTACGGAACCCTACTAGTGCGAGTCCGACTTGCACTTGGCCAGTTTATTTATAATGTCTTATGACTAGCGTTTGACCACTATGTCGCTTGGTGGTAAGCGATGATGTGATCGAAGATGGTTAACACTACGCTAGGCCTAGGATACTCTGACTCTCAAGGGCTGTATGCTGTCGGAACACCATAAGGTCATAGCTTTACAATATAGATTGTAAAACTGTGGTAAGGTTGTGTGGTAAGATTTTCTCCTTAATGGTGGTAACTCAGCTACTAAATAATAAATTTAAAAAAAATCTTTTTTATTTTGTGATTGTGTCGTTATAATTATTTTCTTTAGCATTTTTTACTTTATTTAGTTACTTTTTATTTATATACTTTATTTATTAGGAGAATTTATAATAGGCGATGACGTCTACGGTCTGCATGAGGCACCAACAATTCTGAATCGCGTGAATTTTACAAAAATGGTATGTTTTATATTTGCGTAAAAACAGTTTACGTACAATACAACACACAACAGTGACGTACGTACAATAAGGCTCAAACCCAATGTTAAGGTAGACCTTAATCTATCTTAATCTACTTCAACCCTGCAGTTTTAAGTACTAGATATACTTAGGTACACATCCACAATTGTTAAATCAGATAATATCAGTCCGGGGACATATGAAGTCCAGGATATAGCGAGCTATTTTTATACCTAACGTCGCAATGAACTCACGTGGTCAGCAATTTGCAATGATTTGTTGGACCATTTAGCATTTAGCGGGAGTGGTTGAATGGGCGTGCCCAGTCCAAAGTTGTTTATAATAGATGTGCCTTTTAAATATTATTTATACTTATAATCATTATGAGCCTTAACTGTCCTATAACTGCAAGGCAAAGGCTCTCGCCGGCTTCTAATCGAAGTCGTTGTTTTGTTAAGCTTTGAAACTATCTTTAAATTATTATTTAATCAAAACAATTATTATACTTTATTGTACTGTGATAATAATTACGCCGTAGAGATCTTTACATAACAATTTGTGCTTCATATCTATGGGAATAAGGTCGAAATTATTGGTTGCGTACGAAGTCACCCCAATTATCTCGCTGTTAACAAAATATTAAACAACACTGATTGCTAATTTTACGACTGTTTTGTTGAAGTGTTATCGATGTCATTTATTTGTTAACCGACTTCACAAAAAAGGAAGATGTTTTCAATTCGACTGTTTTTTTATGTACCTCAGAACTCGGTCATTTAATAACCATTATCTATTCTATCTATTATTTAATAGCAGCACCTCACTGTTTATTGCTCCAGTAGTTTTTAAGTTAAATTGTAATAAACAAATATAAAATCAAATCTTTCCCCTTCGTAATATTAGTTTTGTGCCATGCACAGCCGCACAGGGTGTCAGTCACTCATGTGCCTTTCTGATAGAAATTCGTCCCGCTATCTTAAATTTATCGTCGACCCACCTTGCTGCACGTAGGTCGTAGACCAACGCTGCGTTTGCCTTGCCTAGGCAACTATTCAGTGAGCGCCTTGCTCCACCTTTCGTCGCTCTGTCTGGCAACATATCCTTTTTAACCGACTTCAAAAAGGAGGAGGTTTCTCAATTCGACCGTATATATATAAATATTTTTTTTGTGTTTGTTCGCGGATAACTTCGTCGTTTATGAACCGATTTTGATTATTCTGTTTTTGTTGGAAAGGAGATATCCCAAGTGTGGTACCATGGTAATTTTATCGAGGTCTGATAAGTATCTCTGGAGATATGGAGATAAACACCTCAAAATTGGTACTGAAAATTAATAGCGCGGCATTGAAGTCGGTAATTTTTAGTTTTTGAAACGATCTTATCTTTACAATATTAGGATACACGATACAAGTATTATATCGCCTAATTATACTACAATCTAGCCTAGTTAGGCTAATAAGTAATTTAAATCTAACATAAACTTAAACATTGACGTAAATAATGTGGCCATCAGCACTTTTCTTTGTCTCTACTTGTTGCGAAGGTGACACATGATTGTGCTCTTTATACATAGAACTTACACTATATTCCACTAAGGCAACTGTCTGGCAACGTATGCTGACCAGGTTCATTTGAATTCCATTGCGAATTTACCAACGCCTCTAACCTTAGGTCGCTGTCTGATTTCATTTGATAAATCTCACTTCACTTTCACTCACTTTAATGTAATCAGTCCCCTGATTCCCTGAATCTCGATTATTCAAAAACCTATATGGATTCAGAAGCTTCATTTTAAATTTTGAATATTGATAAATCCGTGAGCTATTTTGTCGCGGAAACTTTTCCAATTAGAATCAGTAATTGTTTCAAATTGAAATACCGATCGGAGCATTGTGAATTGCAGAGATCCTAGTCGAAGTAAATGCAGTTTCCGAATCCGAATTTGCTTTCGAATGATTCAGAATAACCCTTGGGGTTGACATTCGTAGCCCGTACCTACTACTACTATACTTCCTTATAAATGTTGTCAACTTGGATAATTGTTACTAAAGAAATTAGTACATAAAACTTACATAGGTACGTAACTACCTAACCAATAATGCTTTCAATTTCATATTTTGATTTTTATTGAGGCAGAGTAATATAATAACATGATAAAACGTAGGAAGTTAAAATATTTCCGTTACATATACATTTTTCCTACCTATAATAATAAATTTACGAATTATTATTTAACGAGTGCCCAGTGCAGAGTGCTAGTCTCTTTATATTGGTTTATTATAACTTAGTGATTATAATTATCTTTGTTGGTTTTATTTAAGTTAAAGTAAACGCAGATTTGTATGGAATTAAAAAGCGCTATCTAGTGTACATAAAAGGTAATATTGTAATTTAATTTCCATACGAACCTTAGTTTATCGTGATCAAGCAAATAAGAGTAAATAAGAGAAAATATCGTTTAAAAAACTAAAAATTAACCGACTTCAATGTCACGTTATTCGTTTTCAGTACCAATTTTGAGATGTTTATCTCTGGAGATACTAATCAGACCTCGATAAAATTACCATGGTACCACACTTGGGATATTTCCTTTCCAACAAAAAAAGAATAATCAAAATCGGTTCACAAACGACGAAGTTATCCGCGAACAAACATTTTAAAAAAATACGGCGAATTGAGAAACCTCCTCTTTTTGATGTCGGTTAAAAAGAGGTGATCCTAAATCTATTTCAACCTCACATTAGTTACATCAAATTTAAGAAAAAAGTATTTAGGAGCGTCATCTTAGGTACAGTGCGATATAATCTTTATGGTGCCTGTGGTCTGAAGTACGCTGCGGGATCGACTTCGCGCAGGTACAGTCGAAACTCATTCCGAATGTTCCCAGTTGTCCCCACTGGTGACAAGTGGGAAAAATCCCTGACAGATTTTGTCCCCAGTTGTTCTAACCTAACCTTTTTTTATCTCACTCCCCCGGGCGAGTGGTATCCATAAAGGATTTTTCTGGGTCAAAAACCTTACCTTACCAGTTTCCAGTTCACCACTGATGACGAGGCTAAGGACAACTGGGGACAGAATCTGGATTTTTCCCACTTGTCACCAGTGGGGACAGTAGTACCACAGTTTTACAATCATAATTGTAATTGTAAAACTGTGGTAGTAGGTAGGCGGGTGCCCGTCATCCTCACCTCTGCGAGTTCTGCTACCCCCTGACACCTAAAATTCCCTACTGCATGGCTAAGAATTTACGAAAGCACTAAATAAGCACTCTATGTTGTTTTTATTCTATGCTACTGCGCAGTCTTGCTTGCGTTTCATTCACAGCCGCCATTGAGTTTGCATCGTTTTGTATGTGGGCGTAACTTTTTTAGATAATCACCAAAATAGTAATCATTATTTACTT
Organism: Cabera pusaria; assembly: GCA_954871355.1. Classification (NCBI taxonomy): domain Eukaryota; kingdom Metazoa; phylum Arthropoda; class Insecta; order Lepidoptera; family Geometridae; genus Cabera; species Cabera pusaria. Next base: position 6,305,315 of record OX940906.1, on the reverse strand, counting down.
TGAAGTGCAATTTTACAGAGAAATAACAGGGCATGTCGGAAAAATCTTGTTAAAACGTCATCGCTTGTCCTGTTTCCTAATATCACAAAACAATAAATATATAGGTATTACAAAAACACAATTGAAAAAAAATATATTTATTTTTTTAATTTTAACATTACTTATACTACTGAATTTATAGTCAAGGTATCCACATGGTCCAAAACACCTTTAACTCAATATTTTGATATATTAAGATGCCGTGACTCAGCATCTCCGTTTCTACAGCGTAGTTATTTTAAAATAAGAATTTTTAAATGAATAAACGCGAAAAATTCGTGATGTCACACGATGTTGATATAGTAATCGACGCGTGTTGCGGTAGCGTCCGTAAGTCTTCCTCAGACTTTAGTAGTCTAACTCTAAATAGATATGAGATAATGGTCAGGCGTTACCCATTACCGCATTTAAAAAACATAAAATCAACCGTCAGTCTTAGAACTACATGTCCAATCGCCCTAGACAAAACCCAATTTATTTACAATCACGCTAACGCAACTTCAAAATGTATAGGAATGACAATTTTGTTGCAGAAAAATAAATGTCTTTCCCATACATTTTAAACTTGATTTAGCGTGAAAACAAATTGGATTTTGGCAAGGGAGCCAGTGCAGCACATGTCAGAAGTGAAAACCTACAAATGAAACACTTGCGAGTTTTAACTGTGTACAACGTCAGCTATCGAATTTATAATAACTTATTGAGCAGACTTTATCCGAATGTGACCCGAAAGAGCGTAGATATTATGAACTCGGTATAACCCGACTTTACCCGAACGAGCATTGACGTGAACTCTGTATAACCCGACTTCACTCGAACGAGCGTTAACATGACCTAGTTATAACCCAACTTTACTCGAATTAGAGCCGACTTTACCCGAACGAGCGTGTGTGATGACACTGACGACTCATTCATCACATTTGAAACCCACAAAATAAAGTGCAAGAAAAAGTTTAAAAAAAAAAGCGGTCGCGGATGTGTCATTCCGCTTCGCACCGATCATGTAATTACTATATCGACACCGGTCACTTTAATGCAACATTTAATAAGTAAAAATAGTTAATTACCTTCAGTTTTATAATAAAATTGAATTATGGATGTATTAGACCTTGTGGTGGGCCTTTCAGGTCAATATATTGCTTCTATTCGATTCATTTAGTAACATAATAAATATACTTAGATCTGTAAGACAACTGACAAGGCAACTTGTTTCGTGATAAATGCTTAATATTGGGCTCTAATAACTATAATAACGGTAGTTAAAAAACAATGACGTACTTAAGAAAATGACGTCACGACCATAAGTCCAAATGGCTAGCTTTGAACAAAAGCGATCCACACCATTCATGACTTATTTCAGACAAGCGTATTTCAGACTATGCTATAATATAATAGCTTATAGCATATACTTTTATTTAGAACACATATTACAAACTGTTCTTACGGTATGTCTGAGTGGGATAGAAACTGAAGTGGGATGAATTAAGTTGTCTTCATAGCGATGTTTTGGCTTGCAAGCTCCAGTTAGGGATTTTCAAGGTTATGTTTTTTTTCTATTACACCGATAGATATAGGTCTTATTAGTGACGTTATAGTGTGAGCTGACCCTAAATGGTTTTGGATCACTTCCGTTCAAATATACTTAGTTCAATACTTGTGATATTGATGTCTTTTATACATAATTTTTATTGGATTAAGTTAAAACCTTCACACAAAAAGATGCATAATTCCAAGACAGTTCCTAATTTATGGAAAGGACTGTCTTTTATTTGTAACAGGTACCCATATTTTTCACGTCATTGTTATAGAAATGTCACATTATATCATTTGATATCGCAATGCGGCTTTTTTTATCGCAGACAGACGAGCATTTGACCACTATATCTTCTGCTCGTTGGAAAAAATATTTTTTCTGTAAGCGTTCACGCGAAACGCCAAAAAGAATGGAAATGACATTGACAAAGACATTTTTTGCTTATATAAATGTGATTGCCATACATTTTGTAGTTGCGTTTGGGGTGAACGCTTACAGAAAATGGATTTTGTCTAGGAGGCTGATATTCCAAGATGCAAACAATATAACAGATAAGTTTTGTATGAACAATTTACTTATCATATTTTACCATAACTACGATAGATACTAATGTTAAGTGTAATGGCTGTATACAGACTGTGAAGTATCTTTTAAGAAAAGTGACGTTTTCTCGTTATAGTTTTGTATTATTAAATAAAACCGGCAAGCTCGAGTATGACTCGCCCACAGAGGCTTCCGTACCAAAAAGATACCGTAGACCCAGACTGACGGACAGACGGATGGACAACAAAGTGATCCAATAAGGGTTCCTTTTTTCATTTTTAAGGTACGGAACCCTAAAAACACATTTAAAAAAAAACTATTTTGTAGACTGTCTTGACCTAGGTTAGCTAGTTTATACAGTCGTCGCTTTTTAAGTCATAGCTACTAACTAACAAAAACTGCATTTTATTGGTTTGAACAAAAACCGTATTCGTTGTAATTTGCACTAACTTTATATGGTTGTACTCCTAGCTATAGATGTATTTTTATATACATACACTTTTCATTAATCAGCGGAGTCTTAGCGAGAGCAAATGTAAAGATATATTAACGAGTTTTGTGCTGAAATAAGATCGGCAAATCTCCAAATCTCGTCCAAGTCTCTAGAGTGCCAAAAGCTGCTTGAGCCATAAACGTTCAATTTTTCTTTTCTGAATATAGATTTGAACCTAGACCATTGTAGATTATACCTCAATGACCTAGACAAGGGGTCGGCAACCTGCGGTCCGCGAGCCACTTGCGGCTCTTTGGATGTTAACTAAAGTTCCATATGCAAATATTATTTATTTTATTTTAAAAAACCATTTCTATACATATTATCTATTTTTTTGTGAGAAAACACTACTTATAATGAATAAATGGATATTAAAATTTAATTATTAAAAAAAATGTATTATTAAAAAAATATATATATCCATCATACTCATCTTACTCATGTAAACGTGAAGCGGACAGGTAAAAATTTTGATGTTGCCAATTTTAGTATTTTTTTATTATGTTATATAGGTCTTCGATGCAAATACAAAATATTTTTGAAAAATTGGCTCGGGTTCACGAGTTGTAGGATTTTGAAGTTTTGACGATTTAGCGCGTCTGCGTTACTTCAAACCTCATTCAGTTTAAAATTGTTAAAATTATATAAAAAAAGCAATGCAATTTGTACGTCAATCATTGAGCGTTTGTATTGCAATTTTGTTTTATTTTTTAATTTTTATTTCACGCTATGAGAGGTGTTTCAATTTTTTAAACTAGAATTTCAGAGAAACACCATTTTTATTTTTTTAATATTTTTTTTTATGATAATAGCTAATAGTGTAAAGATAACTTATACAAAGTTTCATTATGGGCGTGGAAGTCGTTTAGGAGCTAGCCCGATACCAGTGTTGAAGCGCAACCACAAACGGTGCGGCGCAAACCGTGACAACAAATTGCCGCCGCGCTTCTCCTAAACGACTTCCACGAGCATAATCAAACTTTGTACTAGTTATCTTTACACTATAAGCTATTATAATAAAAATTATAAAAAAAAATTAAAATGGTGTTTCTATGTGAAATTCCAGTAAAAAAATCTGTCATAGATCTCATAGATAGTGAAAAAAAAATCGATGCAATACAAAAGCTCAATGATTGAAATACAAATTGCATTGCTTTATTTATATAATTGTAACTATTTAAAACTGAATAATGAAGTTAGAAGTAACGCAGACGCGCTAAATCTTCAAAACTTCAAAATCCTATAACTCGTGAACCAGAGCAAATTTTCAAAAATATTTTTTACCATTGCCACCCGAGAAAGAGCACTTTATTCATCGATAGCAGTGAATAAAACGCTCATTTACTCACTCGGCAAATAAAAACATTTTGAATATGGAACAAGCACGATATACAAATTATGTACAAAAAATAAATAAAACTTGCTGAAAGTGCCTACTAGCTGGCTAAATGGGGGTTTACCATAGAAGCTATATAATTAAATAAAATCCCGCCAATTTTGTTTTTTTTTTGTTTTCATTTTGCTCCACACTATTTGTGTATTCAGCCAGAATAAAGTATAAAAATTATTCAAGTTTTTGTAAATTCAAGTCATAAAGTTGAGTCAAAGTCACATTTCTGATCAAGTTGAAGTCACAGTCTAGTCCAAGTCATACCCTTAGTAAAGTAAAGATGTGGACTTTACTGAGGATTTCCATTGCAATTTTGGTAAGATCGCAAATAGCATGTCTTTCAAGATTGTGCTGTTTCCCTACACACACTTTCACCGGCACTAAATGGTTAATTATCCACATTTATTACACATTAATGATAAATATAAATAGGTACTACTATTAATTTTCTCGCAGTCAATGGTAAAAAACAGATTACACGACTCGTGAATAAAAAATTTAATCTCGGTCCTTGTATCCCTCGAATTAAATTGCCTTTTTATTCACGTTGTATAATCTACTATTGAATTTGCATCGAGGACACATATCGAGGTCAAACATAATAAAAAATTACTAAAATCGGCAACATCAAAATTTTTTTACCTGTCCTCTTCATGTGGAATGCCCCATATATTCGTTTTTTTTTTTAATCAAAAAACGTTATTTTTATGGCTCTATAATAACTTTGAAATTTAGTAAATTGTAATCTTTGACTCTTCTGACTCAAGGTTGCCGAAATGCCGACCCCTGACTTAAACTTATATAACCCATATTCAGTAAGATTTTGACAATCGCATACTTGTTGACTACGCTCAAGTATTGTTTTTGAATACACGTATTAGACGAATGTGTGCTTATAGCGTTATATTACACTTTAGCGGGAGATTCTTCAAAGTAACCAACATCATTCCTCAACTTTTTTATTTTCCGTGGAACTAGTAGAATCTGCTTCGCTGTCACTCGACCACTCCCCCTCGCTGTATTCTCTATCTTTCTTCTTCTTTCTTGGTATTTTCTCTTCTTCTCTTTCTTCATCTGAGGACGTTTCATCGGCTATGTTTTCCTCTATGTCGGGTAAAATCAAGTTTTTGGTTGGAGAGATGGTTCGCAGTTCTTTGAGAGTGTTTGCGAGATCGATGTTAGATGGTAGAGGAAGGTCCTGTTCTATTTCTTCCTCTTCTTCTGTGGCCTCTTGGCGCTTCTTTTTCTTTTTGGATGTCTTTTTGTCCTTCTTGCGTTTCTTTTTCTTTGAGCTGTGGACATTTGTGTAGTTTATTAATTTTATCAAAAATAACTTACTAACGACTTGCTGTTGCTATTGTATTTAACATAAAGGGTCGTATACGCCGGTCCTTTGGAGGGTATTGGCGGAGCCGAAGCCAACATCAAGAGGCCCTTTACAATTTTAACTTAGGTTTTATCTATGAATAAGGAGGAGAATTATTATATTTATTGTAAGTATGCGACATAACATAAAAGACATAACAAGGTAACACAGACTGAGTGAGGTGACGCTCAAAACGCACATGTAGTTCAGTTCATCACAGAGAGAGTTGTATCACAGAGAATACAACTGAACTGACGTACACAAGTACACGTGCAGTACCCCTAGTATAAGTTTTCATCGTAAACGCTTTTGACAGATCTTACTAGTTTTCGACTTATTCTGGATCTCTGATTGGTCTAAATTTAGTTAAGTGTAGTAACCACTAGAGGCGCTGTACTGTTTTTCATACAAAATTTTCTCGATATACAATATCGAGTTTGGTATTAAAACTCGTACTAAGGGTACTGAGTGCAAGATAATGAATATCTGCACTTTACATTGATTTATTTCTTGTAATATTTATAATATAGTTGTATAATCTTTTTTATTTGTATTTATACCATTTGCATGCATTTGAATATTCGTGTTTTCCAATTTTTTTCTCAGTTGGTATTATATTATATCGAAGTTCCGCCTTAATTGCTACCAAAAAGTATCTCTGCCACCATCAAGGAGAAAATCTGCCGCCATAACCATACGGTGATCCGGTAGCATAAAGCCCTATTCCTAAGTATTGTAGGCTTAGCGAGTACACCATGTTCAACCAAATTATTGCTAACTACCACATGAAATAGTGGTCAAACGCTAGCCTATAAGATATAAAACAAATTACAAGCTAACTTATATTCTCAAATAAATAGATTTGATAGATTGAATATAATATTAGTGCTCACCCTTCGTAGTCGGAGTCTTCATTTTCATCAGAAGACTTGTACTTTCTCCGCTTACTCTTGCGGTGGGATTTCTCAGAATCTTCGTAATCTAGAATAAAGAATTTGTATAAAAATTAAGCATATGTTTCGTCTAAAAATACCTTACGCGCGTATAATTATTAATATTATGTATGTTAAGTATTTAAAAGCACATTTACTTTAAGTATTGTAATAGGGAATATGCATGTGGTATAAATTTACTTGAAATCATTTATTTTCGAATCATTATTGTTCTGGTGTTGTATGTTAAACATTTTTTTATAAATATAATACTCTTACATTTGCTAAAATATTATATGAAAAATGCAAAAAAGCGTGGGAAATTTAAATTTGCTAAACACATCACCACTTGTCAATTAGAAAGTGACGTCACAGTGCAGCACACAGTCTCCACAGATTAAATCTTTTTCATAGACATAGTATGCACTGTAGTACGAATACGTAGTATTTCTATTAAAAATATTTAATCTGTGGAGACCGTGTCGTGCACAGTGACGTCACAAAGGCGCGCGAAAATTTGGCAGCGTTTACCTCATATTTTTTCAATATTAAAACTAAATTTTGTAGCTTAATTTGAACACTTTCAAAATTATTTAATTTTTTTACTGTTAAATGGATGTACTCAGGGAAATAAACATATTTAAAAAAATCATGCATATTCCCTATTAATCATGTTTTAATAAATTCACAATGATGATTTCACAATACCAAGTATAAATGCAGATATGACCAGCCCATTGCCACTTCAGTTTGTTAATTCGCTGAGGTATGTCGACCACTTTAGATACATATCTGCCGTAGGAACGATAACCGTTGGGGCAGACTGGTTCTAGAGTGGAGACCGCGAATCGGCAAACGTAGCGTAGGACGCCCTGTGACCAGGTGGAGCGACGACATTCGCAAAGCGGTGGGCAGTGACTGGAAACAAAGAGCCGAAGATCTGGCTCAGTCACGCCCTCAAGTCACGCCACTGATGGCGTGATTTGGGGGAGGCCTACGTCCAGCAGTGGACTGATACCGGCTGATAATGAAGAATAAAATGATATGTTTAAGACTAACCTCGTTTTTCTCGACGTTTTCTCTTCTCTTTTCGTCGTTTCTTCTCTTCTTCTGCTGCTTTCTTCTTTCTTATCGACTCTAGAGTGTCCACCTAATACAAAAATCATTCATTTATTACATGATTACGTGAATCCAGACTAGTTCGGCCTAATATTCTAAAAACATTTGTTACTCTGTCGCTCTGTTTGTTACCTAATCACGCCTAAACGGACGATTCCATCTTACTGAAATTTAACAAGCAGGTACTTCATAGCATGAGGATGAACATAGGCTACTTTTTGTGAAAATAAAATCATGATTTTTACACATAAATAACTCAAATTACACAAATGTTGATTGACAGAGCTTTACAGTGATAAAATTCTTGGTATACGTGAACGAAGTCGCGGGTATCAGCATATTCTCTTCCCTCGCAAAGCGACCCGTCGTATCTTTGAATGTTTTTTAGGACTTGGGGGAGGCCTTTGTCAAGTCCTAATATCAAAACTATACGTAAAAATAGTGAACAATAAAATCGAAAATGATTCCGTGTCAAATCTATTAGCAACCTAGCTGTGTCCCGCAGCTTCGCCCGCGTTAAAGAGTATCTTATAGCCTTATCCACGATACTGGCTACCCCTGTGCAAAATTTCAGCTAAACGGTCCAGCCGTTTTCCCGTGAAGAAGTCCCAAACAAACAAACAAATATACAAACTGACGCATTTATAAATGCGAAAGTCAGTTTGTATATATGCTATATATTATAATGAATAATATTATAGTTTTGTATATTTGTTAACCAATATTATAATATTGGTGTTGACTTTACCATAGCAGGGATGGGGGAGGGGAGGGGGAAGTGGGGGAGAGGGAAGGGAGGTGGAAGTGAAGGGAAGGGGGAGGGGAGGGTAAGTGAGGGGAGGGGGAAGGGGGATTCGCGTGGCGTGGTGCGGTGTAGTTGGGATACATATGTGTCTTATTAGTGAATGCTACCCAAAGACACTATTCCACGCGGACGAAGTCGCGGGCACAGCTAGTAATATTATAGTTTTGTATATTTGCTAACCAATATTATAATATTTGTGTTGACTTTACCATAGCACTAGCTAGCGAGTTGGTGGGTAATGCAGCGGCGGCGGGGTCTACTCCGACTTTCTTCAGAAACTCAGCCGCTCGTCGACGTCGCTCTAACTGCTTGGCCCTTTCTGCTTCCGTTTCACCTTCACCTGATAATAACAAGTTTAATATTATTACAATTCTATAAGTGTTACTACACTTTATATTTTTTTACCGACTTCACAAAAAAGGAGGAGGTTCTCAATTCGTCAGACCTTTTTTAAATTTTTTTATGTATGTTCACCGATTACTCGAAAATGCCTGAACCGATTCGGAAAATTCTTTTACTGTTTCAAATGGTACCCTTCCCAGGTGGTCCCATTTAAATTTTAACGAAATCGGCTGGGCCGTTTTTAATATATCAACATTTGTATTACGACGCATTTAGTTATCTCGACGACTTACTACTAACTACAGACACAGATTATGTAATGGTTACTGCGTCTACTGGCTACTTTGACAAGCGCGATGTTTGAAGTCGGTTCTTTTAGTTTTTTAAACGATCTTAAATTATATACATTGTTATAGACAATCCAAAATTTCACCGTACCGACGGGATTCGAACCAGAGCTTTCTGGGAAATTTTGAATTGTATATCTATTCACTCTTAGCTTAAACATTCCCAAGATGTATTTCGGGGGATGGACCGTCGAGGCTAGAGCATTCCATTTATTGGCTGTTCTAATGATGAAGGTAGAACCGAACCGCTTTGTGCGAATTATAGGTATGTCTACCATAAATGGATGCCTATCCTGTAAAAATACTTGTCCCATCTTTTACTTTCACACAGAGAAGATTCCATTTTAGAGAGCGAATTGTCACTTAAAATCAAGTGAGGTAGGTAGATGACATGCTTGTCTCTTTTCTTGTTTAAAAATAATTTAAGATCGTTTAAAAGATTAAAAGAACCGACTTCAAACGTCGCACTAGTCAAAGTAGCCAATAGACGTAGTAACTATTATATAATCTGTGCCAGTAGTAAGTAGAAAATGGTCGAGATAAGTAAATGCAACGTAATACAAATGTTGATATATTAAAAATGGCTCGGCCGATTTCGTTAAAATCACAATGGGACCAACTCGGAAACGTACCCTTCCCATTAAAAAAAAGAATCATTCGAATCCGTTCACAATTGACGGAGTAATCGAGTAACATACACAAAAAAAAGCATACAGACGAATTGAGAACCTCCTCCTTTTTTGTGAAGTCGGTTAAAAATAGGCAAAATGCTAACACAGTATAATAAAAATTAGTGGAAATATATTTAAGACAAGCTTCATACCTTTGGTATCCGATTGGTCCCCAGTCAAGTCGATCATATCATCCGAATTGTCTTCCAAAGAAATTATCTCATTTTCCAAATCAGCCTCCACAACCTTCTTCTTCTTTTTATCTCTGTCCTTTTCCTTTTCTCTCCTTTTTTCTCTATCCCGACTCCGCGACCTCTTCTCTCTGCTTTCCAATTTCGACCTATGTCTTTCTTTGTGTCGTTTCTTCTCTTTTTTATATACAGGGCTTTCTTTTTCTCTCACTCTATCTTCTTTTATTTCTTTTTTACTGTCAATGCTGTCTTGACCATTCTTTTCTATGGTGGGTGATGGTTCTTTTACTTTTTTCTCTGGAATTGGCTCCTCTTTTCTTACTTCAAATACTTCTATTGGTTTCTCAATTTTTGGCGCTTCTTTGACTTCAGCTATTAATGGTTTTGGAAGAAACTGCTTGACAGTTTCAATAGTTTTTACGGTGGGTAAATTTTGAGTTAGTTGTCCTTCCATTTTGTAGACAACTACCGGGGGCATGTTGTTGATTGTAAACGGTTGTTGCACAAGTTGTTGGACTTTTGGTTCTTCCGCTTTGTCTGTTTGCTGGTCTGTTTGTTTGTCAGCTTGTTTTTCAGCTTTGTCGGAGTCTTCGTCTGAGCTAGACTCGTATGGTAGTGCCGGTTTGGGTAGAATTGGATCCGGTTCTTTCATTTTCTTTATAGAGAATGATACGGGAGCTGCAGAGAGGTATAGATAGATATAATACACAGTACTTTACACCACAAGATATTTAAAAAACTATTTTATATTAAAACAATTTGTTTTAAAAGGTTTGAATAGGCCTACAGCTGCAGTTCAAAGCATCATTTTCCAGAAAACCATGTACAGAGAGACAATTAATATGTATTAACAAAATATGACATAAAAGATGAGTATTTTGCTTGTCTCATAGTAATCCCTGATGTAAATTCAGATTGTGCATTTGTCTGCCAGAATAACTTTACTTTACCTTAAAAAACCCATTTAAATTAGAATGAGTGATATACAATGAATGAACGAACGAAATACAATGTTCATCCATAAACGAACAAAAATTTGTGAAATTTTTTTTAGGTATAAGGTTGTTTCTAACAAGGAGCTGGCTGCTAATGATGATGATAATAAGGTAACAGGACGAGCACGACGTTCGCCTGATGGTAAGCGATTACGTCTACCTTTTACAGTCACTGCACTACGCCTGTTACCTTGAGACATAACGCTGTTGAGTCTCACATGCCCTGTAATTTCACTAAACACCTTGCTATTACAACTGAAAAACATTATTCCTATTTCACGGCTGAAAATTAATTGGCAAATTGGTGGTACCACCCTAGACGGACTTGTAAAACTACTACCACTACAAAACTTTACATGACAACTTTATGAAAAATGTATTTACTCACGTTTGTTTCTAACAGAATTCCCGTTAATTTCTTCCCGTTTCTGCCTCATGAGTTTATCATAGTACTCATGGTATACGTCAGATGGCGCTAGAAAGGTGAACCGAGGGTCGTTCTTGGACCTTACTATATCTGCAAACTCGTCACCGTTGCGAGCTACATAGGTCGCCATTTTCTCTATTACAAGTTTGATGTCGTCAGGTGGTGTGGCTATTTTGGGAGTCTCAATTGTTGTGCTCTCTTCTGAATCTGGAAGTAGATGGTTGTGGTATTGGCGGATTATGTTTGCAGTATAGCTGGTACAATGTGTTATTAAGAGATAATATATATTTATGAAGCAACTTTAATGATCGAATCCGGAACTAAGTAATTCGGCAGAGAACTAAAGTTATCGACATAGCTCAACGGATTAGTAAACTGAAGTGGCAGTGGGCTGGTCATATCTATTCCGTAGGACTGATAACCGTTGGGGTAGACTTGTCCTAGAGTGGAGACTGCGAATCGGCAAACGTAGCGTAGGACGTCCTGTGACCAGGTGGAGCGACGACATACGCAAAGCGGTGGGCAGTGACTGGAAAAGAAGAGCCAATTCGCACTGTGTTTTTTTAGACACAAAAGAGTGACATTCGCTTTTTATTGAATATTTCTACTTTAAAGTGCATGTAAAATACATGAGTAGAACTCCCAGATGTCAAATTCTTTTTTTTTTAATCTTAAAGATTTTGTGACCTTAGGAGGTCAAAATACTAAAAATAATTCGTACAAAAAAAACTATACACAATTGAGATTTGTTGTAGGCGCACATTATCCCGTTTTATTTGATCTAAAATAGTAATAGAATACAAGTTTTAAAAAAAAATGTTTTACCGAAATCAGTATTTATTTTTTTATAAATTTTCTAGCTCGAAGTAGAACCTCTGTCTAGTACAAATAGATGCTGCATAATAAGGTTTATATCTCACAAAAATATTACGTTTGACTAGGGCGTAGGTTTCGAGAAAACGATTTTTAATAATTAAGATAGTTTAAAAACTAAAACAACCGACTTCAATGCATCACGAGTCAATTTCAGTAGCAAGTTTGATACGTTTATCGTCATATCTCTGGAGATACTTATCAGATCTCGATGAAAATAAAATGGGACCACCTCGGAAACGTACTCTACCGATTACAAAAAGAATCATTCGAATCGGTTCAGAATTGACGGAGTAATCGCGTAACATACACAAAAAAAAAGAAAAAAAAAACATACCGACGAATTGAGAAACTCCTTCTTTTTGGAAGTCGGTTGAAAATATGTGTTAGGGCTGTCTCAAATCAGTCAAAAGTCAAAGCATTTATTCAGTATATGGACAAACAAAAATTTGCACTTACACACGTCAAATAACATTAAAAAAAACTGACCAAGTGCGAGTCAGACTTTTGTCCCGCAACGCAATATCTAACGAACTTCTAACACCAACTAAGTAAAATAACACTAAAGCTACTTCTACTCGCCAATAGATGTCGGGAAGAGTCATATTTTAAGTTGATTATTGAAAACACGAATAAAACAACATTTTCTGAAAATAAATCCTAGCTAGATCGATTTATCGCCCCAGAAATCCGCTGTATACTGAATTTTATTTAATCGTTAGAGCCGTTTCCGAGATTCAGATTGAGATTCCGATATTAAGGAAAACACGATAGCGCCATCTATGAAGATTCATAGATGGCAAAAACAAAAATATATATAGTTAACAACAGGTTTTTTGTTTTAAACCCTTTAATTTTTAACTTTGTTATGTTCTTAGTATTTGTTGTTATAGCGGCAACAGAAATACATCAAAAAATCTGTGAAAATTTCAAGTGTCTAACTATCACCGTTCATGAATTACAGCCTGGTGACAGACGGACGGACGGACGGTTAGTGCACGAAGGGTTCGTGCACTAATACTTTCCGAGATATAAATATTAAATAATCGGAAAATTCGCCTTACATTTTTACATTTTGACAGATTTTATCACAACATTCACAACCACAGATTACTTATGTGTATATAGCTAACTAGCAGCGCCTCGCGGTTTCACCCGCGTAGTTCCCGTTCCCGTGAAAATATGTGTATCAAATATAGCCTATGTTACTCGCTGATAAAGTAGCTTTCGATTAGTGGAAGAATTTTTGAAATCGGTCCAGTAGTTTTTGAGTCAAATTGTAACAAACAAACAAACAAAACTTTCCTCTTTATAATATTAGTTTAGATCACAACAACGCAAATTCAACGTTCCGTTTTACCTGCTATGAAGTCGTAAACCTTTCGTAAATGGGAAAAAAATTATGTTGGGGGCCAGGTGTTTTTTAATGGAAAGTTTATATTATATGAAGCCTGTACATCATTTTTTAACTTTCGGAAACGAATGGTTATTACGTAATTAATTTTAGAAAATTTGAAATGTTCCTACAAAATAGCGCCATCTGGCGATAATCTATAAAGTATAATTATTATCTATTCTATAAAGTACTATCTGTACTTCATCCAAAAAGTTTACACTGCGACCCAACCCTTTGCTGCTCATTATCGAGGTCATCGACCGTCAATTAGGCAGGTATTATTATGTGCTATGGGCCCGATGGTCACGGAGCGATAAGCTATGGCTGCAAACATTGTGTGTTCTCTGTGACATTATTAAACATCATACCAAGATGGATGTGCGATGGATGCATGACTTATTGAAATACCCAAAGTAATTTTTGTCCGGTGCCAGGGTGTATCTATGCTCCGCAATCCATCTGTGTGGATGCAAAATGTCTATGTAGGTGTTCAAAACACAATTCCCACGCTCGCAAACGGCAGTCTTAAGTGAAGATAAAGAAGACCAGTAGGGCTATTCTGTAAGCTAGTATACGCATCTCGCAAGCGGTGGGATTTGAATTTCGTACTACGAAATTCAACCGTATTACAATCGTTCTCTCTCCGCGGATTCCGCTTGCGAGATGCGTAAACTAGCTCACAGAATAGCCCTACTTATCCGTAAAATATCCTTCTAATTTATAGGTAATGAAATTGTATTGTATTGTATTTTATATGAAAATTACAGTACAATACAAATCATGTTTTATTAATTAATAAAAAATATTTAGTTGATAACAAAATCCATATAAAATCTAATACTATAAGAATCTTTGTCCTGACATACTGACTGACAGACAACGTACAGCCTAAACCGCTGGTCGTAGAGACTTGAAATTTGGAGGGTATATTTGTCTTAGTACGTAAGGGTGTACTAAGAAAGTATTTTCCAAAATTCACCCCTTAAGGGGATGAAATGGGGGTTCAAAGTTTGTATGGAGAAACAAGATTAGATAGTCTTTTCTATCCGAAACTTCACACAAGTGCTTCAGTAAAAAAATAAGTAAATACGTGTTTCAGGCTTTTTTAATTCCACCCCTAAGAGCGGTGAAATGGGGTAACAAAGTGTGTAAATCAATATTGTTTCGGATTGCGCTGAAATTTGGCATGCAAATAGTTATTACGGTGTTAGTTCCCTCTGAGAAAGCATTTTCCAAAACTCACCCCTGAAGGGGATGAAACGGGAATTGAAAGTTTGTATGCAGAAACAAGATTAGATAGTCTTTTATATTCGAAACTTAAAACTAAAAGTAAGTAAATACGTGTTTCAGGCTCTTTCGAAATTCCACCCCTAAAAGGGTGAACTGGTAACAAAGTCGACTGGAATCAACATTGTTTCGGATTGTGCTGAAATTTGGCATGCAGATAGTTATTTTGCCTTAGGTATCCGCAAATTCACTCTTCAAGAGGGTGAAGCGGGGGTTCAGTTTGGATAGTCATTTTATTCGACATTTCACACAAGTACTTCTGTAAATAAATAAGTAAATACGACTTTCAGACTTTTTCAAAATGGCACCCTAAGAGGATAAACTGGGATAACAAAGTCTAAAAATCAATATTGTTTCGGATTATGCTGAAATTTAAAATGCAGATATTTATTATGACGTAGATATCCGCTCAAAAAGGATTTTCTAAAAATTCCTCCCGGATACGAAACGGGGATTCAAAGTTCGTATGGAAAAACAAGATGAGATAGGTAAAGTACGTGTTAGGATTTTTCGAAATGGGGTAGATAAACTAGGTGAGAAAGTCAGAAAATTTGGGTTTTACAAATATGAATCCCGAATTGCGTTAGTCACGCGATAACATGAAAACGGATGAACCGATTTGGCTAATTCTTATTTGATGTCTTTAATGATAGAATTGTATTTACAAAAGAAAAGTTTTAAGTAAATAATATCGTTTAAAAACTAAAAAACAACCGACTTCAATGCCGCGCTATTCATTTTCAGTACCAATTTTGAGATGTTTATCTCAATATCTCTGGAGATACTTATCATACCTCGATAAAATTACCATGGTACCACACTTGGGATATCTCCTTTCGAACAAAAAAAGAATAATCGAAATCGGTTCATAAACGACGAAGTTATCCGCGAACAAACATAAAAAAATAAAATATATATATATATATACGGTCGAATTGAGAAACCTCCTCCTTTTTTGAAGTCGGTTAATAAAATAAGTTAAAACGCGGGCGAAGCCGCGGGGCACTTCTAGTTAAATATAAAACAGTAATAATCATTTAAATAGCAAACATTGCTTAATAAATATGATAAATAATATACCAATTTTTATAAAGCCATTTTCTAATTAAAATTGTTTGACTTCTGGATTGGATGAATTATAATATTATTTTACAACAAGCGGAAAAATTTCTGATGAAGGATTATATGTGGTGTGGGGAAGCGGTACACGATCGATATATACACCCTCGATAAGCTGTTGCTAAAACCCTGCACTAATAAATGTGAAAATATCTTACTTTTATATTTCAACAGCCAATTGACCTTTTATAAACCTTAGTATAACGCATCTATTTGTATTAGTCAGAGGTTCTACTTCGAGCTAGAAAATTTATAAAAAAGTAAATACTGTTTTTTTTTTTTTTTTGTGAATTCTATCACTATATTAGATTAAATAAAAACGTGGTCATGTGCGCCTATTTAGAATATAATATACTATTAGCGCCTAAACGAATTATTTTCAGTCTTTTTACCTCCAAGGTCACAAAATCTTTATGTATACAAAAAAAATAAAGTATACAAAGTTGACATCTGGGAGTTCTACTCCTGTATTTTTAATGCACTTGTGAATAGAAATATTCAGTAAAAAGCGAATGTCACTTTTTTGGGTCTAAAAAAACACTGGATCGGGCTCAGTGGCGCATCTTGGCCTACGTCCAGCAGTGGACGACACCGGCTGATGACGATGATGAACTTCAATGATACTTAGTAAGTCTACCGAGTGAGATTTAGATATCAGAGTGGTCAGTTTTAGACCTGTATCCTTAATGCTGCATGAGACAGTCCCATGCTCACAGGTTCATAATAAACTGCTTTCATTGTGGACAGTTGTTATACGTGGTAAAGATGGTATACCATCTGTTTGTAGGTGGTCAGTACACGTACCAGAGCGGTCAGTATCGGAGCCGGATCCATAATTCTGCATCAGACTGAGTCCCGTGCTCACAGGTTCAGGGTCTACGGGTCTCGGGGTAGTCAGGTATTGTTGGTGGTATTGCTGGTAAACCACCGGGTGGTAAGCTGGTGGTGGTACTATAGTAATTGGTGGTGGGACTGCAACAAAAACAAAAAACTATTAGTTACAACCCAAACATTTTTTTTAATGATAACAGGTAACAGGACAATCACAATGCTCCCCTAACGGAAAGCGATGATATCTACCTATTACAAATTTAGTGGCATACAAATTTCTATATAACCAGGATTTTGTATGTCACTGCACTGTGCACTTTCCCTGCCAGCGTCTACCCAAGCCATCCCAGCTCGTTGACGAAGCAGAGTAGGGTACAAAGCATGTTTTTTTTAATATATCTTATAGGCTAGCGTTTGACCACTATCTCACCTGTTGGTAAGTGATGATGAGGTCGAAGATGGTAAGCACGCTAGGCCTAGAATGGGAACTGGCTCTCAAGGATAGCTGCCGGAACACTTTAGATGTTTTGGCGACAGATTTTATAACTTGATGGCTTGGTAGCTGGCCAGTCAGACACTAAATAGTGTCCTACCACCATGCGAGGGTTGTTGGTTTCTTAACGATGTTTTTCCTTCACCGGAGGGCCACTGTGAAAAGCGCACATAAATGTTTCGACAGATTGAATGAGAATCCATTGGTGCACGTGGAGTTTGAACTCGGTACCTATGGCATCAAAGCCGACCATTCTCCCGATACGTCACCGGGCCCTCAAAAGCTTCCAATGGTGAAGATGGTGGCATATAGTATACCTTGTACATTATACAAAGCGGGCGGCGCGTCGTAGTGCACAGGTTCAGTCCCCGGCGGCGGTAGCTCCCCAGGGGCTAGGCTACCGTACTCTCCAGCTCCAGATCTCATTTTCGTTATCAGGAGAGTATAGTCACAGTCAGCGGACGGCTTGTAATGGATGCTTGGAATTGACGGCGCCTGGAACAAGAAAATGATTACAAAATAAACTGGCCACGTGCAAGTCGGACTCGCACTAGTAGGGTTCCGTACCACACTACACTATTTTATAAGATAAAAGCCGAGCAAAAAATACCACTATAATTTTTCGCCAGCAAAAAATAATAATTAATAAACATTTTATTTCTTATAACGCCATCTAACGTCTAACAAAGGAGTTAGGGATCGACATTTCAATATAACGCCATCTATGGGACGTTTACCTAACTAAGCGTTCATAGATGGCGTGAAATGCCGAAAAAAAACGTTTCTTGTATGGGGACCCTCTATTATTTTTAACTTTATTCTGTTTTTAGTATTTGTTGTTATAGCGGCAACAGAAATACATCATCTGTGAAAATTTCAACTGTCTAACTATCACGGTTCATGAGATACAGCCTGGTGACAGACAGACAGACAGACAGACAGACAGACAGACAGACAGACAGACAGACAGACCGACAAACAGAAAGACAGACAGACAGACAGACAGACCGACAGCGGAGTCTTAGTAATAGGGTCCCGTTTCACCCTTTGGGTACGGAACCCTAAAAACCTGTACCATATACAAAGTAAGTTAGAAAACTATTTAGGGGGTCAGCTCAGACGAGACGCGGCGCGCACTTTTTAAGGAAGTTATACAAAATAGAACTTTATTAACTACACAATTTGATATATATTTCATTGATATGATTCGGCGGCAACGGGCTGCAGCGCGCGGCATCTGATAGCGCCGCGCGGAACCACAAGCGTCGTCACGTCGCGTCGCGTCTGAGTATTGACGAAAGGCCTCACGACTCAGTTGATAACGCGCCGACTATGGTCGTTTTATTTTCACTCCCTCGCGCTGGAGCATTGATACTTTAACTGCAGTTGCTACACAATGTGCAAGTAGCAACGCAGCGGGGTGAAGTGGCAAACTGGGAGAATGGTGGAATGGACAAAACGGCCAGGTGTCAATGCATTTTTCTATAGAAAAATTTAAGTTCACATTTCAGTCTTGACAGTTCAATTTCACACACTTTCAACAATCAGACATGACTTCTTCAAGCTGCCCGTGTATGTCCGCCTATAGTCTGAATAGCAGCTTAATATGCAATAATGAAATATTCTTCAATTTGATATAATTTTCGTATTACGTTTGTCAGTCTATGCAGACTTCTTAAGACCGTTTTTGCAGGTGTTTAAATTTGTTATGTTTGAGGTGTCTCCTATTCGTCTTTTACTAATAAAATGAGAAGACTTAGTCGCGAATCTTAGGTTACATTTGGCCTTATTCTTAAGGCTCAGACATAAGCATATAAGAAGTTGTATATTACTTTAGACGCAAAGCTAATATACGACTTCTTATGAAATGCTATAAGTACTAAATTAAAATACTAACGGTTAAAATACTAGTAAGTATAAATAAGTAATACTAGTAAGTTAAAATACTAACGGATTCGATGACAGCAGAAGCTAGACTGGGATGTAGATATTCCTCAGGCTCTGCTGGTTTTTCTGAAACAAAATATGTATTACGTATTAAATAATGAAAGACAAATTATAAATTGGGATGTAAGTGAGCACAAATACCACCTCAGTGCTCCCAGCCAACCTCACCTGCCCGTGGTGCATCCTGCTGACCAACAAACGAGGCTCTGGCGACCGACAAATGGCGGTATAACAATTTCAAATTATGGCGTAGCTGAATACTGTAGTATTAGGCCGGTGACGGGCAGAAGCTTCACCAGTGCGAGGAGCTACGTCCTGCGATCGCCAGCATGGTGATATATATCCCTCACAACTGACTGACACAGGCTCATGATGATGATGAAATTATAAATTAACCTTACTGTGTTCCGGCAGCACACAGTCCTTGAGAGTCAGAATATTCTAGGCCTAGCATGTTCACTATCTTCAACCACATCATCACTTATTTTTTCACAACATAATACTTTTTTTTACTATGTTTTAACTGATTTTGACATGATTATTCTTTGATTATAATTTAGTTAGTGTAATTGGTGTAAATCGTAATATTCGAATTGAATAAAATGAAAATTGTAATTATCAAAAATCAGATATGGACATTCACACGTCCAGTTTGATGTCTAGCGACATTATTATAATGTGTATTTTTTGTGCAATAAAGCATTTTTTTTAATGTATCATCAGGCGAGGTAGTGGTCAAACGCTGGCTATAAGACATAAAGATATTTACTATTGTAAAGCTAGGTTGTCTCCATGATTGCCTAGGAGAAATTGATGATACAATAAATCGTAGACAAAGAATAGACTGCGGGTAGCTCCGTCTCCTTCACACATGAAAAGGGATACAGTATGGAGTTATTTCATGTAACGGAAAAGGACAAAGCTATACTAATTCCGTCTCTCAGTGCATGCCGGTTTTTCAGGGTCAGCAACGTTGTTAGCCATTGTTAGCTAAACAAACTTTGACTTTCATGGTGTCTTGTGACATTGTGAAGTTTATTTTGGCACTTTTCTCATAATTTCATAACATATAATTATACTGTTTTGTTTTTACTTTGTATCACTGGGTTCTATATACCTATATGGTTATGTTTATAATCTTCTATCTCATGTGGAAACGCTACCCAAAGCTCTGTAGATTTATCCTTCTATGCAATAAATGAACATTTTTTAAAGAATTACCTTCCACCACCTCAGGTGCCTTCTCCGGCCATTTGTCAGCCTTCACCAATGCAGTCAACGCAGTATAGTATGAATGTAACACATCGTCTTTATTTAGGAAGTTGAACTGTAAGTTGTCTCGCTGTTTCGCTTTAATCAGTATCTCCATCTGAATGCCTTGGGTTGCTATGAACTTGGCTGTTTTCTCTATTATAGCGTTCTGTTTCAGTGTTACAGGCTGGAAAAAAAGATGTATTTGTAAGTTTTATAAAAAAAAAAAAAAACAATTGTCTTAAAATCAACTGTATGATAGGAATGTTTTATAGTTAGGCTAAAGTGCCAGTAAAAATACAGGTCATGCGAGACTTGTACGTCTAAATGTGTTATGCAGTCCAGTGACATGCAATATTCTGGTAGTTAAGAGTTTCGCGTGCCACAGCATCTATTATAGGCAGATGTCATCTTGTACATTTATGAGATTCACTTTGCCATTGCAAAGAGATACAAACCCAAACAAAAAAACAATATAAAAAGTAATACCAACTTACAAACACAATATCTTGCGAAAACAATGCTTTAAATGTAGATGCAGGTACGAATGGTTCATCCACCTCTGTGTTTTGGGATGCAGGAGACTGTTCAGCTGGAGCATCATAGTTGAACCCCACTTGACCGTAGCCTGCTGCATGGAGTCTCTTCAGTTCTTCTTCTGTAGAATAAAAATTGTAATGAAAAATATGTTCAATGAGCCAATGAGCAAATTTTATTTAAAAAAAAACTGGCCAACTGTGAATTGGACTCGCACCAAGGCTTGAAACAAACAAGAAGCCTTGGTAACAAACAAGTTTGTACGGAAGCCTTGGTAATTGACAAATTTGCCTTGCACTTCCCTTCCTGTGTTTGTGGGCTCTACCAACCAGGGACCGTGGAAGTGTAGGGCAGAGCCAAATTCCCCCCCTAAAACCAAATGGGGAGGGCCCAATTTCACAACCTGGTAAATAAGTTTCTTTGTGTTGCACCTGCCGCATGTGGAAAGAAGTAGTCTCTGCCTACCCCAACGGGAAAAAGGCGTGATTGTATGTATGAATGTGTGCACCCTACGAATAAATCATAAGTCAGGAAAAGTAACTGCATTATAAAAATGACCAAACAAAAGTGGTGTCCAAGCAGGCGGAGTTAAAAGTCGTGTCTAGCGCATCATTAGTCGGACATTTGTCTTGTTTGATTCAAGTGTCATAACAGACATTACAGCACATGCACAAACCAATCCCTGCTTTCGTTCCGAAATTAAATCAATCTCCAAGCCAATCATTTGTAACTTCGAAAGTGATTCTTATTTTGAATCTACGTCATTTTGGTTTGAAGTAGGACCACTTTTTGTGTGGAATTTGTTCTGAATTAGATTAGTTCCTGACTTATGATTTATTCGTAGGTTGCACCTCCCTTTCATGAAGTACTTCTCCGGTCCCTGCTGCCAGCCTTTACAGCTTTCCCTAGCCATATACACAAGATATCTTTAAAAATAATCACATGTTGGCTACATGATACAATGTTACATCATGTCTTGAGATGTACATCACCTGACTTGCCAGTTAATTTAGGCCTTTTCATATGCATGAGATTACATGAAGTAAACCCATAGTTTTAACTATTCCATATAATTATATATGAAAGTTTTAAAGGCCATCAACTCAACAGTGACAATGTGACGATAGCAAAAGTCGGTTAATTTGTTTGTGATCTCATTATGGTGTAATAGCTTAACCGCTTTGGTTGAAATTATGCATGTAAATTTGTTAGTTATATGTGATACTTTATGTCAAAGTTATCACCTAAATCCAACCCTGGAGATGTCAAAAGTTACACAAATGTTTGGACACAGTATAACTTATTTTTTTTAAAGAAAATCCTTCATTACAATAAGTTCTTGAGTGAAATAGTGATTCAGATGCTATTGTTATAAAATTACTTATAATTAGTATGTTATATGTAAGCAACATTCACATAACATATTAAAAAAATACTAGATTGCTACAGGCAGCAAGTTGCCAAATCCTGATATATAATAAGCAGGAATGGAATTCCCTGCCAGTCTCTGTTTCCTGCTAAGTGCAATCCGGGGGTATATAAATTGCGAGTGAACATGTTTCTTCTAGGCAAGCATGCTACATCTTCAATCACATTTTCAAGTGAGATAGTGGTCAAACGCTTATATATCTAGATAAATAACATAAGACAATACCTTTGTACATCAATTCTTCATCTTCGTCTGTATGAAGTGCTCGGTACCTCTCCTCATCGCACATTTGCTCCACCTCATACTCGGACTTGGTGAGTTCCACTCGCCAGTCATAGCCTCCTGATGGAGCCTCGAATCTTGTGAGCTCATGCAGGGCACCCCGAGCATCATACCTGTACAAATACGGGTAAGTCTGAGAATATGGATTAAATGAGATTTGTACCTGATTTTGAACAGTTAATAGTGTATCTTTGACGACTATGTATATGTATTATGCTGTATACTGTCAAAGGACTGTATCTGAATATGGATTTCTAGGCAAGATTGAGATTACCTATTTTATAATGTGACTATATCTCAAGGGGCCTATCTCGTGTCACTAAGACATACCAACGCCCAATAACTAACATATATTATAAACTCAGCTTTTAGGAATTCTTTTAACAATCAAATACTTGGCACAAAATTATTTATATCCCAAAAAAATATATAGTAAAAATGATGTTGACAATAAAGGCTTACTATGATAAAATCCTAAGGGGGGTTTACGTGACAATATCAAGTTCTATTTGCTCTTTTAAGTCAGAGCATAGCACACAATTCGCGTGGCAATGCCACACGATTTTTCATAGAAACAAGTTATACATACGCAAAGTATACCGTTGCAGGTTATACATACCACCGTAGCGTGTCACCATAACTTAACGCGACGCCACGAGCGTTCGCCGCGTTGACGACCGGGCTCCTCGAGTACTTCAATGCATCCTCTGCGAAAACTTAATAATCTTCGAAAATTATAACTTTCTGACATTAAAGGCTTTCGTACTCGTTAGCGCCACAATAACAGTCTTATAGTAAAAAACGGATCGAACCTGTCGATTTTCAACGTTTCATCCCCCATCCACGGTATGAGGTGTTTTCCTTGGTCTATGTGCAGGGCCCTATCATCGTTCCTGAACAATTTGCACGAGTAGCCAAACACGAATAGCTCTTCTTTCTTCTCCTTGAATTCACTCTTTCTCAATATACCGGTTTCACTATGATTTCCAGTCCACTTGCCCGACATTTTGCATATTTTTAGAACCTACAAATTTAATCAAAAAATCGAAAAAATTGCCGTGCCGTGTTCGTTTGCCATTTGCTTGCACAGACTAAGTAAAGTTAAAGTAAGATTATTATATTATATTATAATACAGATGTCAGATTACTTTATAAGCACAGCCCCCGTGTCACGAAAACCATTGAATGAACGAAATTAACTAAATGACGGAGACGGAGCTATACGGCCTACATAGCTGCGTCCCCGTCATTTCGTTCATTTCCTTCATTCAATGGTTTTCGTGATCAGGGGGCATCGATTAAAATACTTTCTCTATGTAGGGGGCAGTTTTACAGTGATATATGAGTCTATCCTCTGAGCACCACTAAGAATATGTATAAAATACGATAAAATATTTATTAAAAATAAGTTGTTTTTTATGTAATAAACGATACATATTGAATAGTTTGTAAAAAGCGATCTCAGATGAGAATATTTTCTTGTTTCATACTTTTTAGAGCGTGATATTTCAGTAGTCGGGTTTTAGTTTTTGAACTTATTTTTTACTAGAAGTTCCCCGCGGCTTCGCCCGCGTTAAAGACTTCTTCTCTTCTTCTTCTTCTTCTTTATTTAAATAAAACTTTTATTTTGTAAAAACCTTTCTATCATAAAAGACATCAAAGAAGCAAAAGCCAAATGGGTTCAAACCCCCGTTTCATCCCCTTAAGGAGTGAATTTAGAAAAATCCTTTCTTATGGCATTTCGAAAAAGTCCGAAACACGTGTTTACTTATTCATTTACTGAAGTACTTGTGCGAAGTTTCGAATAGAAAAGACTATCTTATCTTGTTTCTCCATACAAACATTGAACCCCCGTTTCATCCCCTAAAAGAGTTAATTTTGAAAAATCTTTTCTTAGCGGATACCTACGTCAAAATCTGCATGCCAAATTTCAACCCCCGCGGCCGCCCGGCCATGCCATGCTCAGGGAATTAAACATTTGTTTTAAGTGTGACGTTCGACCTCTAGATTATTAATATTATCTTTTCTATGGTCTAGTAGACTGAAGGGCTCATTACTTTTGTTTTTTTTTAAATTCAAATTTCAACTATGTTTTTATTGTTATTAGAAGAATCATTATTATTGATATGATCTATTCAAATGATATTTGACGTGTGTACGTGCAAATTTGTAATCTTCTAATACTATAAGAATCTTTGTCCTGACATACTGACTGACTGACTGAGTCACTGACAGACAACGCACAGCCTAAACCGCTGATTGTAGAGACATGAAATTTGGAGGGTATATTTGTCTTAGTACGTAGGGGTGTACTAAGAAAGGATTTTCCAAAATTCACCCCTTAAGGGGATGAAACAAGGGGTTTGTATGGAGAAACATGATTAGATAGTCTTTTCTATCCGAAACTTCACACAAGTGCTTCAGTAAAAAAAAAATTAATACATGTTTCAGGTTTTTTTGAAAATCCACCCCTAAGAGGGAGAAATGGGGTAACAAAGTGTGAAAATCAATATTGTTTCGGATTGCGCTAAAATTTGGCATGCTGACAGTTATTACAACGTTAGTTACCTCTGAAAAAGGATTTTTTCAAATTCACCCCTGAAGGGGATGAAACGGGGGTTCAAAGCTTGTATGGAGAGACAAGATTAGATAGTATTTTTTATTCGAAACTTCATACAAGTGCTCCAGTAAAAAAATAAGTAAATACGTGTTTCAAGATTTTTTGAAAATCCACCCCTAAGAGGGTGAAATGGGGTAACAAAATGAGAAAATCCATATTGTTTCGGCTTGCGCTGAAATTTGGCATGCAGATAGTTATTTCGACGTAAGTGCCCTCTAAGAAAGGATTTTCCAAAATCACCCCTGAAGGGGATGAAACGGGGGTTCAAAGTTTGTATGGAGAAACAAGATTAAATAGTATTTTCTATTCGAAACTTCATACAAGTGCTCCAGTAAAAAAATAAGTAGGCAAATACGTGTTTCAGGTTTATTTTTAATTACACCACTAAGAGGGTGAAATGGGGTAACAAAATGTGAAAATCAATATTGTTTCGAATTGCGCTGAAATTTGGCATGAAGATAGTTATTACGACGTAAGTGCCCTCTAAGAAAGGATTTTCCGAAATCACCCCTGAAGGGGATGAAACGGGGGTTCAAAGTTTGTATGGAGAAACAAGATTAGATAGTATTTTCTATTCGAAACTTCATACAAGTGCTCCAGTAAAAAAATAAGTAGGCAAATACGTGTTTCAGGTTTTTTTTTAATTACACCACTAAGAGGGTGAAATGGGGTAACAAAGTGTGGAAATCAATATTGTTTCGGGTTGAGTTGAAATTTGGCATGCAGATAGTTAGTTCCCTCTGAGAAAGTATTTTCCAAAATTCACCCCTGAAGGGGATGAAACAGGGGCTCAGAGTTTGCATGGAGATACAAGATTAGATAGTATTTTATATTTGAAACTTAACACAAGTACTTAAGTAAGTAAATACGTGTTTCAGGCTTTTTCGAAATTCCACCCCTAAAAGGGTGAAGTGGGGTAACAAAGTCTAAAAATCAATATTGTTTCGGATTGCGCTGAAATTTAGAATGCAGATAGTTATTATGACGTAGGTATCCGCTCAGAAAGGATTTTCAAAAAATTCCTCCCGGATACGGAACGGGGATTCAAAGTTTGTATGGCGAATTAAGATGAGATAAAGTATGTGTTGTAGGATTTTTTGAAATGGGGTAGGTAACAAAGTCTAAAAATTTGGGTTTTACGGTTTTTATAAATATGAATCCCGAATTGCCTTAGTTACGCGATAACATGAAAACGGGTGAACCGATTTAGCTTATTCTTATTTGATGAATGATAGAATCGTTTTTACAAAAGAAAAGTTTTAAGTAAATAAAATAAGTTGTTAACGCGGGCGAAGCCGCGGGGTACTTCTAGTACTGAATAAATGCTTTAACTTTTTTGACCAATATTATAAATGTGAAAGTCAGTTTTATATTTGTTTGTTTGGGACTTCTTCACACTCAAACGGCTGGACTGATTTAGCTGAAATTTTGCCAAGGGATAGCCAGTGCTATGAGTTATGCACCATTTTAGGGTTCCTTAGCCGAATGGCAAAAAACGCAACCCTTATAGATTCGTCATGTCTGTCTGTTCATCCGTCTAAACTTCAAAGTTTTCATCTTCATGCTTCTAGTCTCTTCAGCTAGGCTATTCTGTAAGCTATCTCGACAACGGAATCCGCGGTGAGATTTAAATTTTGTATTACGAAATTTAACCGTATTGCGAACGTGATACGATTGAATTTCAAAGTACGAAATTCGAATCTCACCGCGGATTCCGCTGTCGAGATAGCTTACAGAATAGCCTAGCTGGTGATATATTTCATTCCTCACGTACCGCGGCGCTCCCACGATCTTCCTGAGAATGTAGTTTTCTTGTGATTGAACCTTTTTTCTCTTCAGCCCGCTCAGAAAGGGAAACCAGGTGGGAACGGCATATCATAGTTAGGCGCGTTCTGTTCTTCGTATGCACAGACTGAAGACCACTGTTAGTAGACGTACGTATGTAGGTATGTCTGATATATGAGGATCTTCGTTCTTATGTGTTTTTAATGTGTTTTAAGTGTGACGTTCGACGTCTAGATGAAAGCTGAATGGCTCAATACCTTTGTTTTTTTTGTAAATTCAAAGCAATAAGTTATGTTTCTGTTATATCTATAATATTTTTTATTGAATATGATCTGTTTAATGTAATTTGACGTGTGTAAGTGCAAATGTTTAATTTGCCCATATACTGAATAAATGCTTTGACTTTGACTTTGACTTAGTTGTAGCTGGCGTAATATGAATCTTTACTTCTCTACATGGCTGAAAGTGATAGCGAGTAAACTTGTGGGAGCGATTTTTCGTTTAAATTTGGTTTTTGGCTGTCTTAATCACCATTTTGATTAACTGTAGTGTTTAGTCGTAATATTTTTGTGTCGGTAAGATTTATTTAGTTAGTAATTTTTAAATACATCAGAAACACTTTTTAAGGGTAGGGATGGATATTGATCCGCCTGACCCTCCGGACCCTCCGGATCCTTCTAGTGGGCCGACCGCTACTAAGCGACGCATCGTGAGTGAGGAGCATCATCCTGCTAAGAAGGCTGTTAAATCCCCTGAGCTTGCATCAGGCTCCATAGATACAATTTTTACAGACGCATCATTAATTGTTGGTGGGCTGGCTTACACCAACCTAGATAAAGGTCCCTATGTGGTACACGTTTCCAGGGTTGAACCAGATCTTTCTGTAGGAACAACTTTAAGACCCATCAAATTTGGCCAATTTTTAAAAACACATAAAGTGAACAACATTTGCACTGAGGGCGTTAAAAGAGTAGGACGGAACAAAATTTCTGTAGAATTTACGAATGCTGATGCCGCAAATAAATTTATCAGTTCTCCCATTCTATCCATATGTAAATACTCGGCATCTATACCTTCATTCAATATCACCCGTATGGGACTTATTCGGAGAGTGCCTACTGACATGTCAATGACAGATTTTGTCTACTCGCTTGAGTTTCCGGCAGGATGCGGTAAAGTTTTAAAAGCACGACGTCTGAACCGAAAAATTTTTGAAGATGGGAAATCAACCTGGGTTCCGACCCAAACGGTAGTAGTCACTTTCCTTGGCCAGGTCCTCCCTGATAAAGTATTTTCCTACTACACCTCTTTGCCAGTGGAATTATATCACTACCCCACCATCCAATGTTACGCATGCTGCAGATTCGGACATACAAAAGCTCAATGCCGGTCGAAACTAAGATGTTTTCGCTGTACCAAGGAACACTCTGGTGATAGCTGCGAGGTTTTAGACGAAAATGCTACATGTCTACATTGCTCTGGTCGTCATTTTGCGATCAGTAAGTTTTGTCCTGAACTGGAGAGACAAAAATCAATTAAATCAGTCATGGCTCAAAGCAGTGTTTCCTATGAAGAAGCTGCTTCTCAATTTCCGAAAGTGACCAGAACTTATTCTGAGGTTTTCCAAAATTCTCTACCTGCCTCCTCTGACGTTTTTATTTCTTTAACTCCTGCAAAGTCACAATCACAGTATTCAAACTCATACGCAAAAGCAGTGTTTTCCAGCCCTCGTACGAAAGCTCCCTTAGGAAAGTCGTACGACAAAGCAGCCCATAGGGATATTGTAGCTGTTCCACCATCCTCGATTCCCAATGGTGCTGCTTTGAACATTAATCAACCTACAGTTTCATCTTCTCAGAATGAAAATATGCTAGAGACATTATTGTCTTTAATTATTAACATAATATTAACAAACCCCCATCCCTTACCGTCCAACGTTGCCGATAAACTTCAACAATTAGTTATTTTTTCACATAATAATGGATGTAATGTCCATCCTGCAATGGAACAGTCAGAGCCTACGACCAAGGAAGCATGAACTGGTCCGACTAATTTCAAAATTCCACCCGTCAGTCATTGCTATCTCGGAGACATGGTTGGTTCCTGGTTCCCAATTTAGGGTTTCAGGATACTCCTGCCTCCGGGATGACAGGGCTGACGGGTATGCAGGTAGTGCACTTTTAATTAAGCGTTGCCTGTCCTTTTCACAAATCACCATTCCATCCCATCCCCCTGATATCAACATAGTCGGTATCAGGTCCATGGGTGTATCTTTCATCTCCATCTATGTTCCCCATCCTAATTCTTGTCTTATCCCCGATATGCTCCTCCTTCTCTCATCTATTTCCCCTCCTATGGTGGTTATGGGTGATTTTAATGCGCATCACATAATGTGGGGTTCCTACCACTCAAGCCTATTTGGCCTTTCCCTTCTGGATATTTTACATGAAGTTGATCTCTGCGTGGCTAATGATGGATCGCCTACTCATCGAGTTTACCCATCCTAAAATCCTAAGAGTGCAGTAGATATAACCTTGTGTTCTCCTTCACTTGCTTCCCTCCTTTCCTGGAGAATTTTGCCATCTACATATGGTAGTGACCATTTTCCAATTATTATTTCTCTTGCTAATAGAGTCTTACCTTTCTGCAATCCTTGCCCTTCATTAAAATTCAAACTTTCTTGTGCTGACTGGCCTTCATACGCAGCTACCCTGGATAACAAATTAGATGCAAGTACTATCTTTCCTTTAGATACTGACCCTCTGGTTTCTTATGATTTATTTCTGGAGAGTGTTACTGCAGCTGCAGAACTTCATATTCCTATTAAAAAACCTTTTAAAAATTTTATAATATCAACTCCATGGTGGGATTCTGAGTGTACAATTGCAGTCACACAAAGAGAAGAAGCAGAGCAAAGTTATAATACTCACATGACACAGGCCAATTTTTTGATATATCAGCAAGCTTCCGCAAAGGTTAAAAGGCTTACTTCCAAAAAGAAAAAGCTCGGTTGGATCCAGTATTGTGAATCTTTGTCACCTAAAACACCTTCATCTCTTGTTTGGAAGCAAATCAAGAGATTTAGGTGCTCAACTAACATAGAGAATATATCTTCTAATGATCATACATCTTGGCTGGAGGCTTTTTCTGATAGACTTGCCCCTCCCTCTGTTCCCTCACCAGATTTCCTCTCTTCACTACCAGCCTTTCTTCCTTCTCATAATCACTTGGATCAACCTTTTTCTTTTCACGAACTAACTCTGGTACTAGATGGACTAACAGATTCATCTCCGGGTATAGACGGAATCCCTTATTCCTTTATTGTTAAATCCTCTGATAAATGTAAACAGACTTATTTGCGTATAATTAATTACTTTTTCGTAAATGGCATAGTACCTGAGAAATGGAAAACCCAAATAATTATTCCTATTCTAAAAGCTGGCAAGGATCCTTTCGATCCAAATAGCTATAGACCTATTGCCTTGTCTTCAGTTCTGGCTAAACTTACAGAACACCTTATAAAGCATAGGCTTGAATGGTTTGTTGAAAACAGTATAATTTTAGCCAAAACTCAATTTGGTTTCAGAAAAGGTTTTAGTACCATGGATAGTTTAAGCCTGTTATCAACAGATATTAACATTGCGTTTAAGGAACAGAAATATCTTGTGGGTGTATTTTTAGACATAGCTTCTGCTTATGACAATGTGCTGCTTCCGGTACTTAGGAATAAACTTCTTCAGCTGAGTATTCCTGCTAGGCTTGTTCAGATCATTTGTAACATGCTAACGGAACGAACAGTAGTCATAAAACACATCAATAACTTTCTTCCCCCTAAAACCGTTTGGAAAGGTCTACCCCAAGGTTCTGTTCTAAGTCCTCTGCTTTACAGTCTTTATACTTGTGATTTGGACAAATCTGTGGACTCTTTCTGTGAAGTACTGCAGTATGCTGATGATCTGGCGTTGTATGTAACAGTGCAGTCTATTGATGAGGCGACTCATAGACTAAATGCTGCTCTCTCCTATCTCAATGATTGGTTGCTTCTACATGGTCTTTCGTTATCTGTTTCCAAAAGTTCAGTGGTAGTTTTTACCAAAAAACGTGTCATCCCTCCCATCAATTTACTTATTGGTCAGGAATCTATCCCTCAAGAAAACAGTACTTCATTCTTAGGTATTAAGGTAGATTCAAGGATGTCTGGCATCCCCCATTTTAATTACATTTCGCAAAAGGCGGAAAAAACCATAAACATTCTTAGATCTCTTTCAGGTGTTTGGTGGGGATCCTACCCATACTCGCAAAAACTGCTCTATAATGCCATTATTCGAAGTTTTATTGATTATGGGTCCTTCCTTTTAAATCAATGTAATAAAATAGGAAAAGATAAAGTTTGTAAAATTCAATCAAAGTGTCTGCGAATTATCCTGGGTGCCATGAAATCATCACCCATCAATGCTATGCAGGTTGAGTGTTGTGAACCTCCTCTTGACCTTCGCAGGCAATTTCTATCGGATAGATTCTTTTTCAAATTAGTACAAAATTCTTCACATCCCTTACTCCCAAAATTAAATCGTCTTTCTGCCCTGTATAATTTGCAAAATTTAGACAAAATGCCATGCCTTCTTCGAAGCTTTATATCATATACCAACCTCCCTGCTCCTCTCATTCAACTTCCAAGCAATCCCTTATACTCAACGCCTTATGAAGCACTTGTCTTTGAGCCTAACATACTTTTAGACTTTGGAATTGATAAAAGTTGTACTAACTCCTGCTCCTTGTTTAATGAACATATCAGCTCTCAATTTTCTGGCTGGTATTATTTATTTACTGATGCTTCTAAGCTAACACCTAAAAGTGTAGTTGGTGCGGCAGTGTGGATTCCCTCTTCTAAAATTTGCTTACCCTTTAAATGTCCCTCATATTCTTCCGTATTTACAGGTGAGGCCCTGGCCCTTCTGGAAGGCATCTTGTTTGTTAAGTCTCACAATCTGAATAATTCCCTAATTTTTACTGACTCCAAAAGTTGTCTGGAAAGCATTCTGTCCAACCCTTTCCGCTCCTCTTCCCGGTTCCCATTGATTTTTCAAATTAAACACCAACTCTTTCTATGTAATAATCGTGGTTTAAATGTTATTCTTGCTTGGATTCCTGGACACTCTGGAATTCCTGGTAATGAAACAGCTGATTCATGTGCTAAATCTGCTTGCCAAATTGGTTCTCTTGATCATTTTAAAATTTATGCACATGATTTATGTCTTCTTCCTAAATTCCATCTCCATAACTCATGGTCCAAATATTGGGAAGATTCTAAAATAATTAAAGGCAAACATTACGGTGATATCCAATCTGACATCCCTAAACTTCCCTGGTTCTTTAAGTTTCGCAAAGCAAATAAAACTGTGACTTCCACAATTTGCCGTCTTCGATTGGGTCATACATGTACTCCTGTTCACCTAGCCAAACTAAGGATCAGGGATCACTCAATGTGTGAATGTGGTCTGGAGGAAGGGAGCGTGAACCACATATTTTTTAACTGTCCTAGACTTAATTGCTCCTTGTACGATCTTCTTCCTCCTAGTATTCCTCGTCCAACTACACTTAAATACCTCCTATCCCTAACCTTCTCTCCTGTAGTTAACCCTATGTTATGTAAATTTATTAAAATAAATAAGATTAGATTGTAAACTATATTGGTTGTTAATATTGTAAAATAATGTGTATCATTTGTGTAATTAGTTAGTTTATGTGTACTGTAACATAGTTTGTATATTATATTAGTTGTGTTGTCTTTTGTTTTAGATTAAATCATCATGGTGTGTAAAATTCTGGTCGATTCTCACTCCTGAACACCGACCATATTCTAATTTTACAGACACTCTCCACATGCTTTATGAAACTAGCATGAATAGACCACATATAGTAATCTGTGGAACGGACATTGGCAAAATTGTGACAACTAGCCACAGAAGCCATAAACTAAGAAACTAACTAACTAACTACTTCTCTACATATTTATCTAAGCTTATTTATAGGTATTTATGTAAGTGATTAGTTAGTGTTTAGAGTTGTTAAATACACCCGTCATTAGTCACATGTTCTATCCTCTCCATCCTAAGGTTGTCTGGAAGAGATCGCTATTAGCGATAAGACAGCCCATTGTAACACATTATTCTTAAGTTTACTATGTAAGTTAGTTTTAAGAAGGTGTAATAATAAAGATTTTATCTATCTATCTATCTATTTATTATCTAATTTAATCTTCGAGCATAATTAATAAATGCTCGGAGCAAATACCAATATTTACTCCAAGAATAAATGTAGTTCGTATGTGGTGAGATTCTAAATTAAACATTTCGATGAAATAATGTCGTGTGGCAACTGGGCCACTGAAGGCATACCATTCAATATGTGTTCTCTTTTGTGGTTGCCAAAGAAGTCTGTGGATTGCTGCCACAAAGAACGCAATAAAAAAAAGTAAAACAGCAATGGCAACTGGATATAATACCACTAAAATAAAATGCTGTGATTGTACATGGCTCTTTGTACAAGCGTCGTAATTTCTGATTTGGCTGGCTTATATACGTTTCAAAAGGCATATGGCGGACGTTTTATATATTTTTGCATCGAAAACTGATAAATTCTTTTAGTTATGAGAATCTTGTGACCGCTAGAGCGTATTTGTTAAAATTAGATGATAACAGTTAGTTTTAATGTGTAAATAAGTTTATTATATCTAGAGTCTTTTAAATATATGATAGTATTTTCGTGCGTGGACGTTTTGATCCGTATTGTTGAAAAACGAAAAGTCTGTGATATAAACAATACCTAGGTAATAGAGTAATTTCCTGAACAATTTTGTAAATATTGTAAAGTTGTTATAGAATTTTAGCGAATTAAATATTTAAAAGAAGACTGAGTAACCAAGTGTGAGATCTCCAAGCAATGTCAGCTGTGAGCCTTTTGTCTTCTATGAGAGAGAAATCTACGAACCAAAACCAAAAGGATGGCTCGCATCACGAAGGTGAGTACATAGAATTTATAACAATAATTGTATCTTCGTCTGGAGACAAAATGCCTTTTGTTTTTCCTAAGGCAAGGGTCACCACAGCAGCTTTTATTGAGACCCTAGATTTTTCTAGATATTGTGGACTTTCTTTCACTTTTCTTATTTTTTTATGCCTATTAGAATCTTATAGTTCTGTCATTCAGGTTTGCCTGCAGGTTATCTTAGTCTCTGCTTAGTAGGTCACCTGAGTTGAATGAAAACAAAGCATAACTGTGTTGTGTCCTAAATTCTGTCAACATCTAATGTTACAGTTTTAACCAGTATAAAAAAGAAAATAACATTGCAAATAATGTGTCCCAGTGTTGTGCGACTTAAACTGTATGACTGACTATACACTAAGACAGGGTTCACAAACTGAAGTGAGGAAATTATCGTATTTTGGCCTTTTTTGAAGCAAAATTATCGTACCGTCATAATCATTACTTTAAAGTTTTTGAAGCCAAATTATCGTACCGTCATAATAATCACTAAATAGTGTTCTTATCGTACAAGTAACAATCGTGAGGCGGTTGGGAACCCTGCATTATGATGAAAAACATTGAAATAATATATATAAATATGTAGTTATCAAATATATGTATAGAATAACAATGAAAAACATAATACTAAGTCAATATCTTTGAGAGATTTTGTGCTTAGTTTTAAATATCCAGTTGTACAGTTGCCTGGGAGATAATGTTGCTCTGTGGCCACATAAGGCTACCAGTACTCTTATATTAAATAGCTTTTGTAGATTATATTATATATATATGTTGCAGGCAGAAAGCTTAATTAGCCGTTCAATTGAACGCCTAGCCTCTTAACTAAACAGTGCCGTTCAACTAAATTCCTGAATGATATCCAGCCATTTGATCATACAGCTAGGCAAATGACTTGGATCGATGATGTTTCATTACTTGCCTAGCCTGTTCATTAGTTTGAAGGCAACTCACTATGAACAGTGATGACTGCGTGATGTGCGCCGACGAGCGTAGCGAGGAGAGCAGCGGCAGCGGCCGCGCGTCACCAAAAATAATGTATATACATATATGCAGTATATATAAT
Organism: Cabera pusaria; assembly: GCA_954871355.1. Classification (NCBI taxonomy): domain Eukaryota; kingdom Metazoa; phylum Arthropoda; class Insecta; order Lepidoptera; family Geometridae; genus Cabera; species Cabera pusaria. The sequence goes on along the minus strand of OX940906.1, from coordinate 6,270,161 downwards.
TCATATGTATATGCATATATATGCAGTAGACCATTCCTAAAAGAAAGTTTGCATATTCAGCTTGTTGAATCACTTATTTTATCGAAATTAAATTACATGGACACGGTTTTGGGACCGCGGTTGCTAGCACGAACCCAAAAACTTATTCAAAGAGTGCAGAATGCCTGCGCACGTTTTTGCTTCGACATTCCGTTGAGAGCTCATATAACTCCATATCTCAATAGGCACTCCATACTCAAAATGAAATATCCCCGTAAACTACACCTGGCATGTCTTCTCTTTGGCGTAGTTAATTTTAAATCACCGGGATGTTTATTTGAAAAGTTAACCTGGGCGGCTAACCGAAGATCTCAAGGCTCACGGCAGTGCGCAGCGCAGCTCTTGATGCAACGCCATTGTTCAGCCACTTTTAGAGGTAGTTTCCGATATGCAGCCTCGAAGTGTTGGAACAATATACCACCGCCAGTAAGGAACTTGCGAAGTATTCATAGTTTTAGGAATAAACTTAAAATAATGCTAAATGTCCACCAGAAACAAGAGGAAACTCAACTGCACGATACGAGTGCAATGTAATAAATACATTATCATCACTAAATGTTGTTATTTTTAATAAATAATGTTATTTATATTTTTATTCATGAAATAGTTTTTAAACAAAATATTTGTATTTACTATAGTTAATTTATAATTATTCAGTATTATTTTCTTTAATAAATTTTAATCATTCATTGTTTTGGCAACATAATTATAATTGAAGAGCGCATTTCTGAGTAGGATTCTGTGATATCACTCAGGGTTCCAACGGAAGACCAGCGTTTGGTCATGCCCAGCATGAGCAACATAATGCTGAGTTGGGTCCTGTTTTGCAACAATGCTGTGTCATTTTCTCACTATGTTACATTATAATTTTATGTTTCATATTTAAATAAGTGAAATGTTAAGTACTGTTGTTGTCTTGTTGCAAAATAAATGATTTTTCTTCTTCTTTCTTCTTCAGTATACAGTGCAGTATACATATACATATATTTCTGGTGATGCGTGGCCGCTGCCGCTGCTCCCCTCGCTACGCTCGTCACTTTGCCAATTAATTTTCGGCCATGAAATAGGAATGTTTTTCAAGTTGGCAAGGTGTGCAGTGAAATTACAGGGCATGTGAGACTCAACATCTTTATGTCTCAAGGTAACAGGCGCAGTGCAGTGACATGCAACATTCTGGCTGTCCAGAATTTTGCATGCCGCTGTATCTGTAATAGGCAGACGTCATCACTTCACTATCAGGACAGCGTCATGCTTGTCCTGTTACCTTAAACTGACTCATGCGGCATGGAAGTCAGTTGTTTTAGTTTTTCATCTTTCTTATTGTAAGTTGCTTATGACAATTTTATTTTGGTTGTATTTCTTGCACATCAGAGGTGCCTTTTTACCCGACTGCGCGACGCAAAGGAGAGGTAATGTGTTTATCAGTCTATATATGTATGTATGTATGTTTGTTCCTTTGTGGCACACTAGAGACCAAACGCGTGGGCCGATTTTGATAGTTGGCACGTCAATAGATTCGCCATGCTAGCGCGAATGTCAACGAAAACATAAAAAAATTCAAAATTCAAAATGGCGGATGTTAGACGCCAAAATTTGGGGTTAAAAAAATTTTTTTTTTCAAAACCTATCGAGTGGGGTATCGAATTAAAGGTCTTAAAATGGAGATCCAAAATATATTTATAACAAATAATTTATGATAGTACAAAATTGAAAAAAAAAAAAGATTTTACATGCCGCGTTAGTAACTTTCAGTAACAAGTTTGCGGTGCTTATCTCTGAAGTTACTTATCAGATCTCAATAAAATTACAATGAGACCAAACGAAAATCATATTAACTCAAACAAAAAAAGAATTTTCCAAATCGGTTAAGAATTGATGGAGTTCTGAGGTAACAAACAACCTCTTCCTTTTGGTATAGTCGTTTAATAGTACAACTGTAAAGTAAGTAAGCTTAAAAAGCAATACCCTATCTATTTCACGCATGTCGGTTTTTTGTTCTTATTTTCCAAGGTAGTAAAACCTTGGACAAAGCTGTGGTCGACTTAAGTTCACGTATTTTTGTAGCATTGAGTCGGGTTAGATCTTTAGATGGACTAGTAATAAGTAGTTTAGATCCCCGGAAACTACTCAATAATCCACATGACATCAACTCTCTAAATGAAATGAGAAGAATTACGGAATTTGCCGTCCTTTACTTAACTAAAAAGTGTAAAATAAAACATTAGTTTAGACTTCTGTTTAGGGATATCAAAAAACTATACCATTTAAATTCTTTCTCGGTCGATACACTCATAAAATAAATTATACATTGTTATATGGAATATATAATGTGTCCCGACTGTTAAAGTCTCTATATTCCATATAACAATGTATAATTTATTTTATGAGTGTATCGACCGAGAAAGAATTTAAATGGTATAGTTTTTTGATATCCCTAAACAGAAGTCTAAACTACTAGACTTACTTGTTTTTTTCTTTTCAGTTCGTTTTTTAACACTTCACTTTTTGCGCAGTCGGGTTTTTTGATTTTTTAATTTAATGTTTTATTTCACAGCCTGTCTATCAAACATGCAGTCCCTATATCAATTTTCAGACTAGCTCAAAATTTGAGAGTCTCATACAATCTTCCATCCCCTTGTTGGGGGTTGAGGGGTAAAAGTTCCAAGTTTTAGAATTTATTTGTTGTTTATGTACACTAGCAATTTAAGCTTTTTAGGACTTTTTGTAGTGGTAGGACTTCTGCTAGTTCGCCTGGGGCGTTACCACCACTTTGCTAATTTAATTTTCAGCCATGAAATAGGAATGTTTTTCGGTTGTAATGGCAAGGTGTCCAGTGAAATTACAGGGCATGTGAGACTCAACATCTTTATGCCTCAAAGTAACAGGCGCAGGGCAGTGACATGCAAAATTCTGGCAGCCCAGAATTTTGCATACTGCTCTAACTGTTATAGGTAGACGTCATCGCTTACCATCAGACTAGCGTCGTGGTTGTCCTGTTACCTTTTACCAAAAAAAAAAGACTTCTGAAGTACCTTAAGAATTTGATGATCATCAGTGAGCCACTGATGAAATTGGGGTTTTTAGATATCAATAAAATCTTGAGTATGAAAGCTATGAAACTTAATAGTGGACTTATTAAACATACAAAGTTCTGTATAATGTTAATACATTATCGGAGAATTTTGTTTATCTGGTATAATCCAAACCCAAGTATGAGGACTAAAAAAAAGCTACAAAGTGATACAAGAAACGGTAGGTGCCCTTGCGCTTGGCTTGCTTAGATTTCACCATACACTTATAATAAAGAAAAAAAAGCTAAATTCGTCTTCATCTGCATTAAATAGTCCTATTCCATCATGTGAGCTTTGCCTGTGCAATATATAAGCTGCATTGGCAGAGCTGTTTGACCTTCAAGAGGTTTGTGACTTTAATCATTTTCTTTTTAAAGAGATAGAAGAAAGAAATATTATTTAATAACATTAAACTCTTATTTCACAATTGACGTTGACATTGATTTACTTACACATATTATTTACAGCGGCTTCCATATACATATAAGTTTGGGTATTCACGTTGCGACAATCCCAAAGACTATAGTAAAAAAAAATGGGGTTGGCCTATGAGTATTTTCAAAAATATGAAAATAAACACTTAAAACATATTACTGAAAAGGATTCTTATTCACTTGATTCAATTTCTTCTGTCAATTTATTTATTAATGAAATTGCTTTATTTTACATCATAAAATATACTTACTTAACACTGGAAAATGGATACACCTTCCTTTTCCTTAAATTAAACAAGATATTACAAAGGCCACACGCATAATAATACTCCTATTAAATATACCTCTCATAGCAAATAGAGAGATATAATAGGCCAACCAGCCTCTATAGAAAACTACCCTATACGGCTATACCCCATATGTCCATTCAACAGTAGGGTGACAAGCAGGGGTAGTAAAGGTCAAGGGTAGTCCAGAGCCCCTTGTTTATGGCATCAATGCTACCATACCCGTTTCACGAGCGAGATTGTAAACTGCTATTATATCCATTCAATGTAGCTATGACTTCTGATATGCAAATCTAATACCTCTATATAATAAGAAAGTAGGTACAGATCTGTGGTCAATGGAATTAGTGCAATGAACATTTCTGTAAAAGTAATCCTTAGGTTTGGTCGTTTGTCTATGTCTAAAGCAAAAACAAACAAAGAAATAAATTTACTTTCAGATTTTAGTACAATAATATTGGGATGTAGACGTTGCTCTTCCCTAAAGAAAAGGCAACTACTGTGATGTCTTTCAATAACAAATAAAAGCTCGCAATAATCTCACGAGTTATTCTTTCTTTCGTAGTCGGTTAAAATAGATCGAAATTCTATAAAATTCTTATTTAAGTGCGAAGCACTGACTTGTTTAAAACTATCGTGATTGCAACAAAGGTGTTTAAAATTTACTACCTAGATTACAATAGCCTTAATTAAAACATTCAACTAGTTGAACGTATTTCTTGTAGGTATATCATAAATACATGAACGGATAAATATTCGTGAAGCATAGGTATTTAATCGAGTAATTGAGGGTAGATCTCAATTACGCGTAGATAAGATAGACAAGTCGGCCAGTATCTTTGAGAAAAATGAAAATTCGCAGGTAGTCGGAAATTTTGTTTCAACGATTATCGCCATTTTTGACAGCCGGCCAGGTCAGTCTTTGGGACGATTCCGTGCGCTACGCAATCTCCGCGATTTTTCCGTGAAATTTGATATCCCGGGTTTTCATTTTAATTTGTGTCGTCTATCTCACAACTCAAGTTAAATTTTTGCGAACCTGAAAATCGTGTGTCGTGTGTGTTGGCGCGTCTCTCTGACGCTTTAGTTACGTTTATTTTATTTTGTAGATATTATTTTATACTTTAATATTTTGTTTTATTCGCTTAGTTATTATATAGGATTAGTATTTGTTTCGTTTTGACTACGAACTAGTTTAAGATTAATCGACGAAAGTTTGTGTCGTGCCGCCATTTTGTGTGCGCGTGATTTCGATATTGTAATGATGGTGAGCAAAGAGGTTCTGCCGGTTAAGTCGAAGAAGTCTCGCAGGAGGCGTCGCCCGCGGTCTAGGGCTTCAAAATCTAAGAAAACGGCGGCCCTGCCCTCTGTAGACATTCCTTCACCGGTGAAGTGCGCGGTTCACGTGTTTTTCCTGAGATACCAAAGCTCGCTCAGGAGGGTGCCTGCCCAGGAACCGCCTAAAGTTCGCGCTGGACCGCCTACGAAAAGGGTGAAGCGAGTTTCTTGGAGTAAGTGGTGTTATTGTTCGTTTTATTCCTTGCTTTTTTCGATGCCATAAAGTCACGTCAAACTTGATCGCAAATGCAGGAAATTAGTTTATAATCTTGTTGTAAAACACTGCTAACGTCTGGCACATTACCTATGTGCTATATATACCTATACACTTTATGCGTATCTCAATTCAAATAATCGCTTATTTTTGTGAAAAAAGATTCTTCTGAAAATTGACCTAGAACGCTGTTGCATTTTGCAGTCACTCGCAGTGCCATACAAAGCAAATGTCCGCATTGGAATTAAGGTGTTAATCATGGCGCCTTTGGAACCGTGGTTAAGTTATCAATATATTTGTAATAGATGGAAAATCGGTGCACTGAAGATTTGTATCAAACGTGGTGTCTGCCTTCTAAAGTCATGTATTTCGATTTGAAGGTCAAAACTGTCAAAAGTCTCCAGTAGCAAGGCATGTGAGACTCGACAACAACATCTTGATTTTATGTGTCAAGGTTACGGGCGCATTGCAGTGACGTGCAAACTTCTGACAAGACAATGTTGCGAGCTACAGATTTTGTCATGGCAGATATCATCGCTTACCATATGTCGAGCATCGTGCTTTTTAACCGACTTCAAAAAAAGGAGGAGGTTTCTCAATTCGACCGTATATTTTTTTTTTTTTTTTTTCTGTTAAAAATCTGTGTATATAAAAAAACTCCCCGTAGGTACTAGGGAGCATTGTGTCGCGGCAGAGTTTCCAAACATATAAATCACGGATAAGTACTCTGAACATAATTATTATTTGTGGATACTGGATCACGCAAAGATGTTTTCCCGTGTGGGAATCGAACCCACGACCTTCGGTTTCGTAGACAGGCTCACTAACCACTAGACCTACTGGCCAGTCAACTTAATCTTTAAAACATTGCGGATCGACAGCGTTTGGCGTGAATGCATAATAAAATAAATCGTAGGAGTACAACACACGCTTACAGACGCGACGTAGAAATAATCCATAGTTCGACTATCCATACAAAATTGGGAATTCTGATCTTTGTACAAAGCTGATTCTTTCTAAATTCCACATTAAATCCTATTTCGTCGGCAAAGCCTATTAACTGGCAGACACAAAACGTGAAACAAAACCTAGTGCGCAATGATTCTGCATCAAGCATATTGCGCTCCTATGCTGCATTCACTAGATGTAGTAACGTTGTAAATACGTATAATATTGTTTGATTTTGAACCCTATGCCTCAGATCAATAGATGCTTTTTGATTGTTTGTACGTTATGTAATGGCACCTTTTAGTAACTAGGTGTTGTGACGTAAGGAGGAAAAGGCCTCCCGTCCTCCAAAACATGGCCTCTTTCGCAGAAGTTTTTATAATTTAAAATAAAAACATATCAACACCATACACAATACGTATATAAAGAAATAGTAAAGCTAAGGACCTTTATCTAAGAGAGAACATTTGTATTTTTGTATGTTTGTAATGATTTGGCTCAAAAGCTACTGGACCGATTTAATAAATTCTTTCACTATATTACACTATATAGAATGGACTTTCGGAATGAAAATAGGCTATATATTATCCCGTTTAAATCAAAGGTACATTTGTAGAGACCTAATTTGCAACCTAAGTCGACAAAAAAAACGGTCGAAAATACACGTTACTTACGATCGCTGCTCAATTGAAAATAGATAAAAGAATATTTTGTATGGAAGAGTTGTACAACTTTAAGACCTACAAAAAAGTCCGCGACAGCATATGTCTATCTCTTAAGGTTGACTCACAGTAACCATTTTAAACTTTAAATGTTTGTTAAAAAATATTACATAACTTCTAAGGCTATTTTCAAGTATATAGTATTAATCCTTATCAAAATAATTACGTTAATTAGCTTGGCCACATATTATAGATTAAAATTGTCATTTACAGTATATAATTCAAATGAAAACTCAAGAAGATATCACGGATTTCACATACATGCATCGCAAAATTAATAAAATATTTGCAGTGAAAACACAGATTAGGTCATAGTTAAGACGAAAATATTATTATAAGCTTAGCTATTCTATAGATCCCCACCGATCACAATCCATTTGAAGTCAATATAGTATAATAATATGATTATATTAAAATATAAATATAATTATATAAAATAATAATGATCTATATATATAATAATATAATATTTAAAACCACCCCGACTGATCTATGTATAATCTTTTCATTAAAAACATTCCAATGAGTCTAAACACGACATTTAAAATCTAAGCTGTAATTTGGTGAGGATTTGTGTATTCTGTAGAGTCCAGGAGATGTCCCAGCATTAGGTCAATGCTTCCATGTTCTTACAATATCGTTGAAGCAGAAGATTTTCGAATTGATCAGACCTATAAAAGTTGATTTCATAACGCAATCAACTAGAAAAAAGCTCATAGTTTTAAAACGATTGAACGAATGTTCATGAATCAAAGCTAAGAACACTCTCGATGAAGACATCTAATCTATCAAACAAAAAAAACTATCAATAATAAAATCAAAATCGGTTCATCCGGTTGGGTGCTAAGATGCTACAGACAGACACACAGATACACACGTTAAACGTATAATACCCCTACGTGGTAAGCTACTTTGTGGTAGATTTAATGATACTACCTCTGTACGAAAACCAATGATCCATGAATGCACATAAAACCTTCATTGGCACATAGCTAGGATTAGAACCAACGACCGTCGGGTCAGGTCAATCAGGGTAACTATCCTTTACGCCAAAGGGCCGTCCAATATCACTACGTAAGTATTATAAAACAAAGTCCATCACTGCGTCTGTCTGTCTGTTCCCAATAATTTCAATAGCTACTGAACGGATAGGTGAATAGTGAAAACCGCATAGGTTTTCACCAATAGCCAGAGTGTTTATGAGGAAGGTTTAGGTGCATAATTCTTTAAGGTTTTGTGTAAATTGGTGGAAATATGACGATGATTGTTAAATATGTTAATATTTTATATTCGATGCAACAAACTGATGCAAATTTTGTAGGCATATATGTTCTACCACTGCGAAGCCGGGGCGGGCTGCTAGTATTATTATATTTTAGGCCCGGAAATGCAGATTTAGTTGTGCATGTTTGTTTTTTGACTGAATTTACAAATAGAAGGTGGATCTCCATTCGTATACATTTTAATTTCTTGTTTTATGTATATCCGGCCTACTTTGACCTATTTAAATATTGTTAGAAAAGGTATTAGCGCCAGGGTCGTCAAACCCATGTCATATAAGGTGACATACAAAGAGCAATAATTACTAAAGTAAAGTGTTTGCAGGCATCCCTACGCAAGACCTATATATCAATGTACGTAGCTATAGCACATCTGCTTACAACTCTCAGCAAGCTGGCGGGCTCATAGCCGCGCTCTGTACTTTAGTAATTATTGCTCTTTGGTGACATATAAGCATACTGCCCACTTGTTGGGAAATTGGTCACCGCCACCATCGCCGCCTTTGGATACCTGTAATACATACTTCTACTTAGTTTCTCTAGTGTTTTTCTCATCGAATCTAGCTGGAGCTGGACCCAAAACGCACTGAAAGTTATTCGCGTGGCATGTGAAATCTATTGGTATATTTGTTTCTGAGCTGCTCACGCATTCTCACATTATGGTATTGGCCATTCGTTGTACTTAACAAGTTATATAATACAATTATTAAGTATTTGAATTATTGCAATTATCTTTATTTGTATTTTTGACCAAGGCACAATTTTTAAATAACATAACTTTTTTGTATTTGTCAATAGCTCAACATTACTTTTTTATTTTAAATTTTGTTGACAGCTGCTATAATCAGATTTTTTTATTACTTCACTTATTATCATCCGTTACTGAGATTTAATAAGCGTGCTCAAACAAAAAATCTAAAAACTGTTATATGTATTTTAGCGTTAACTTTTCATTTTATTGTATAATTTTTTTCCTTTTCTTTCGTAGATAAGTAAACTCATTTACTAATTCAGAAATTTTTCTTCTAATAAGTATACAATACACTGTATAATAATGTGCCAAAATTGACGTAGATAATAAAAACAGACAGACAGACAAACATGACGAATCTATAAGGGTTCCGTTTTTTGCCATTCGGCTACGGAACCATAAAACAGCTAAATGAGTAACTCGACGACGTCGTATCGAATTACAATAGCGTGTCGATAAATATACGTTTGATGACATTGTATCTAATTACCGTTTTTATTGCCTGTCTTTAGTCATTCTTCTTTGATATTAAAAATGAAAGCTAATGTTCTACTCGACTGCATCTAGACTTAGGTAAATGTTTTAGGGTATTTTCAGCATACTGAAAAAAGGTTCTTTTTTTTCAAAAAAATTTGATGATTCTTATTTTGTTGGTAAGGAGATATTCCTAGAATGGTACCATAGTAATTTCATCGAGATCTGATAAGTATCTCCAGAGATATGGAGATAAAAACCTCAAACTTGGTACTGAAAATTATTAGCGCGGCATTTAAAGTCGGTTCTTTTAGTTTTTTAAACAATCTTATTATTGTACCAGCTGTGCCCCGCGGCTTCGCCTGCGTTAAAAACAGCTTTTATTTATTTTTTTCAAAAGAACCATCTCCTGACTATAAAAAACAAAAATCTAAACCCCCCAGATAAAGTATTTATACCCTTTCAAGTAAAATAAAGTTCGAAAATCCTCCTTTCTAAAATCACTACAAAAAATTAACTCGATGCATGTGTGTAAAACAACTTACTTACTACAGTCACAGATTATATAACTACAGTCAAAATGTTTTACAGTAGCGTGTAGTGTAGCATGCGGCGATCGCACATGCGTTCTGATAAGCAGCGCTCGTATGACAGTATGATTGATAACGTTATTTTACTATTACTTTGTGTTCGATATACACCTATAGTTAGTTATTTTAATACGGGACTTATCGCGCTCAAAACGATAATTGTATTTACTGACGTTTCGACCGAGTTGCATTGATCGTGATCAGGAGATTTTTAATTGAGGTAATCAGTATTGTTTTGAATGAGAGTTAGTTCAAATTACCCTCAATTGGTCATGACCAGAGTTGCCATCGATAGACATCGACATCGAGAGACCAATATTCTTTAGTAAAAAAATCGATTTAAACCATCTATATAAAAAGGTAGATGCGGTACTCCCTCCTATGCCACGTAAACTAATGGTATTAGAAACAACTACATGAAAACACGAATTTCTAATGTCATGAATGTGCATGAAGAACAGAGGAAGGCATTGTTGCTAATTATTTAAATGGATCTGCGATAATTGAACATGTAATAGTAATTCTATACGTGCCACACAAACACCAGTTGTGACTAAGGTGAAATTAGGTTCGCGAACCTAATTCATACGGTCCACATTGAGGAGCGGGGTCCCTTATCTCCCCTTTTTAGGGTTCCGTAGTCCTGACAAGGAACCCTTATAGTTTCGTTATGTCCGTCTGTCTGTCTGTCTGTCCGAGGTTTTGCTAAGAGACCGTTAATACTAGAAAGCTGTAATTTTGTGGGGGTATGTATATATATTACGCCGACAAAGTGCTGAAATAAAATTGTGAAAAATATTTTTTTTAGGGTAGCTCCCCTATATGAGAAGTGGGGATGAATTTTTTTTTCATTGTCTACCCCATTGTATCGTTGAATAGGTCTTTTAAAATGACTTAAGGGTTGCTACTACCATTTTTCGATTGAATGCTCTATTTACGAAATATTAAACTTTAAAGTGCAATTTTTTGTTTCAGTAGGGCGTCCCCCCCCCCCCCCCCTCTAAAAGCTAAACTGCTGGCTTGAAAAATCTGGAAAAATTCGTGATAATAGCGCATTTCATGAACTTTAAAGGAAAATTATAGCGGTTGAGATAACTTTATTATTTTAGCAGTAATAGTCGTTGAACTTGGGTGTTGGATATATTTGTACCAAATACAAAATCCTTAGAATAAATCCTTTAAAGTGACAAAGACGGAGTAGCTAGTTGCTTGTTTATAACTAGTAAAGACTTGCATTGAATAACAGGCTACTACGGAACCCTACACTGCGCGTGGTCCGACACGCACTTGGCCGGTTATTTATATATATCGTTGATTTAAACTCTTGTTAGTGTTCGAAGTATTTTCAACCAACTTAATCTAATTTAGCTCCTAAGATTTTACCCATACAATCATACAATACTAACTGGTAAGCTAAGTAGAAGCCTAAAATGTCCAAGAAGTAAATCTATAATACCTAAATAAGAATTTCAATTGATAGTAAAGACCACATCACAGTCGCCACACCACAAAAACCTAGATAACAGTTAGGTATTTATAAGGCGGTCATTCTAACGGTGATCTATCCGTAGGCATACGAATATAATGTAAATTGAATACATACATTTTTTGTTCTTTTATTTATAATAGCTACTTGATTTTTTTTCTATTTCGACTTTAATTTGTTTAGTATACTTTAGTTTTATGGTAATTGAAACCTGATCTTTGCCGATATTTTTATCAACTCATTTACTGATGCCTCTGTTGTAGCATGTGTTCATCAAAGATGAGAGGTTTTTTTATCTTATAAGCTAGCACTAGGCTAGGCTAGGCTATTTCACCTGTTGGTAAGTGATGCGGTCAAGGTGTCGTGGGACACCCGGTAGAAACTATGTTCCTTTCGCTACATTTTATGCCACAATTATTATTGAGGAGTGGGAGTGAGTGAACAAAATTGTATTTTATTAAATTTCTTTTTCAATTTTTGTTCGTCAAGTTATGAAAATAGACATTTTATAATAATGAAAATATTTACAAATCGTAAACTTAGCCTACCTGAGTTTACCATATTTCGTCTCCCTGTCTCTTTCTAATGTATAACCACACTACATGTAAAGCTGTAACCATGTAACGCACTGTAGAGTTTATAGCGAATATATCTTCCCGTCTAGCCCCTATCCACCAAACTTGCGATAAGGAACATATTTAAAAAAAAATATCATATAGGCTAGCGTTTGTCCACAATCTCACCTGTTTGGTAAGTGATGATGCGGTCTAGGATCGTAACACGCTAGGCCTAGAATGGGAACTGAATCTCAAGGATAGCTGCCGGAACAAATTAGATGTTTGGGGACAGATTTTTCTAACTTGAGGATGGTAGCTGTTCTGGCTGACACTAGATAGAGTGAGTGTCCTACCATGCGGGGGTTGGGGATTTTAACGATGTTTTTCTTTCACCGGAGGCACACTGTGAAAAGCGCACATAATTTTTTAAATAGAAAAATCCATTGGTTCACGGTGGGGATTGAACTCGGTTCCTCTGGCGTCAAAGCCGACCATTCTCCCACGACACCACCACGGGCCCTGAGTTCCAATTAACAGCCAAGTATCCCCTCTACCAGGTCATGAAGACAGCGGCGTGTCGAGCGGCGGCGGCGGCGACCCCGCGGTATTGGCGGTGGGTCCCGCTAGGCGTCCCATCACCTACTCCCGTGACGAACTCATCAAGCTTCGACATTCGCCTCTCGTGAAGAAGGGCCTTGAAAACGCGTTTGCGGGTTGTGAAGCGCTTGCTTTGTAAGTACCTACAAATAAACTCATTAAACTTCTTAGCATTAATAAACGTGTTGCACAGAATAAATAATAGTACACGTGTAGTAAGATTAGAAGTATTACAATTTAGTACTCACAGCATATAGTCCACCTACCATCGACGTCATTGTTATGACGTCGATGCCACCTACCATATATCAAATTCATCAAGCTCCGGCATTCGCTACTTGGGGTTTTTTTTTTCAAAAAAGGAGGTTACTCACGTCTACCGTATATTTTTTTAATTTGTTTTAATGTTTGTTCGCGGATAACTTCGTCGTTTATGAACCGATTTTGATGATTATTTTATTGTTGGAAAGGAGATATTCCAAGGGTGGTACCAAAGTAATTTCATCGAGATCTGATAGGTATCTCCAGAGATATGGAGATGAACACCTAAAACTTGGTACTGAACATTAATAGCGTGGCATTTATTTTAGTTTTTTAAACGATCTTATTATTTATTTTACTATGTGAAAGGTTATAACGGCTTTAACGTATATGATGTGGGGAATAAAGCATTGATCTTTTTATCATCATAACGCACAGCGCTGATATATACGCATAAACGGCTCCAACGCAGCATCACGACGCAGCATTGCTGTCTATGCGGGGAAGTGGTCAGCTGATTTTGCTGCAGTTACCACAATAGTCGAGTACCTAATGAGTCAACTCGTGACGCGCCCCGCAGTGATGAATGAGCGCGACACCGCGCTGTGCGAAGTACCCGCTCTCCACTTCACCGCGCTTGCTCGTCACCGCTGACACATACTGCGACGGAACAAGAGACCATTCTGGACGTTTTTAGGGTTTCGTACAAAGGGTAAAACGGGGGTCTGTCTGTCTGTCTTGTCACCAAGCTGTATCTCATGAATCGTGATAGTTAAACAGTTGAAATTTTCACAGATGATGTATTTCTGTTGCCGCTATAACAACAAATACTAAAAACAGGACAAAGTAAAAAATTATAGGGGGCCCTATACAAGAAACGTGTTTTTTTTTCGGCATTTCAATATAACGCCATCTATGAAAGCTTAGGTAAACGTCCAATTTATTCATAAGAATATGTGGAGTGCTTCGCCCAGCAGTAGGATGTAGGACATTAGAGGTTAAGAATAAAAAAATGTCTCCGACACCGCATATTGCAACAGCAGCGTTGTGCTATCTGATCACGAGACCAAAGCTTTAGACCGGCTCCTCGCTACGACCGGCTCCGAGTTACAACCGGCTCCAGGAACCTTTCATATCTCGTTCTTTATAAAATTCCTTTCATACATCATAATCAGTCTGTGTCAGTCCACTATTGGACGTAGGCCTCTCCCAAGACACGCCACTAAGCCCGATCTTCGGTTCATTGGCAGTATTTGGGAGGGATATGCCCTAATCGCCACGCTGGGCAGGCGGGTTGGCGATCGCAGGACGTAACTCCTCGCACCGGTGATGCTGCTGCCTCTCTGGCCTGTAGTATTTAGCTACGCCATAATTCTTTCATACATATCATATTTATTTACAGAGTGTTGAAGAAACGTTCCGACTCACCGAACGAGGAAGACCGAGGGGGACGAGGCGATGCTCCGAGCGAGAACCATAAGGTAAATTTATATAAATAATAAAGTATATGAATAGTAGATTGTATAACAAGGGTGCAGTATAGTACATTTCTATGAGGCCGCTATTTTGAATCCAGAGCGAAGAGAAGGATTCTAAAGTAGAATCCTGAGCGTAGCGAGGGATTTAAAGTACGTCGGCCTAGAGAAAATAATATTGCAGTCGAGTTTTACACTCTGCTTTTCATCCCCCTCTATGAGAAAAGGAAATAAAAGGCTCAAATTAAGTTCAACACTATATTAACTAAAAAAGAGACTTACACAACTAAACAAAACACATATGACACATATACACACAGCACATACACAAGCACTTTTGATTTCTTTGGTTTATGTTCTTCAGATATGCGCTACCAATTTTGTATAGGTCCTATTTGAATATTATTATTAGTATTGACTGTCGATTTCAGCATCGAATAAATACTCCAAGAAGGTTGCCTGAATTTGGCCAGTTCTTAATAATTAGCTAGAAATACAGTTTCTGAAAATGAATTCGCTTTTTTTGCACTTTTCCACTAGATACATTTTGTATAGATATAATATAGCTTTTAAATATTTTTTTGCGGGACTTTGATATAATGATAACAGATTGTTTATAACATTTGTTGCGTCTTTTTTTATTCTTTCGGGCGTTAAATTAATACTTTCGTTATCAGAACTCATTGAATTAATAGTTTATTGAGCACTGCAAAAAAAATAATGTGATGAGGACTTCGTATTGATTCGCGCGCTTATTGTTTTCTTCTTCATACGAGATTCTTTTTTTAAATTCAATAGACTATAAACGACAGTTCGCGCGCTTCTTTTTTTTATCTTGGCTACTACACTATCAGTGTATTGTGCCACGCGTTTAAAACTTTTTTTCTGTATTATATATATTATATTATATATATACGGTATTGTTTTATAACATTAAATGTTTAGCTTAACGAGCTTTTTTATTCATCGAGCGTGGCGCGCTATCTAGTTGATAGGACAGTAACATTTCCCGTACAATATTATTATTGAACCTCCTTAGACATGGCACTATAAAATAAGTCATAAGCCAAAAATTAAAAAATTACTTTCCCGCCCTAGGGCGGAAAAGACCTATTTTGCGCGCACTTATCGAGGAACAAACCATCACTTTTCGAATAGATGGGATGAAAAGTATGTCATCGAGTATGCCATCTGTGATCTACCTCCGATTTGCAAAATAGACGGTGGCTTTGGTGTTGTTATTCTGCAATCGTCACAAACGTTTAGTGATGCCGTGGAGCAAAGCGCACCGAGCAAATTGCAACGATCACCCACCAGACAACCATACTGCTCTAAGTCCAACGACAAAATGCGTTGTGCAGGCGTACATACCCGCTTTTATACAGTCTGGAGGGTAATGTGGCAACTCTCAGCAAAATCGCTCGTAAATATGCTAACAATATGTATATAACAGATTGAATGATCTTCAATATTATCCATCAGGGTGTGTACGGACGCGAACGTGACCGCGAGCGTCGCTCCGCCGACCCCCGCGAGCGTGTCCGCAAGGAGAGCGAAACCAGCGGCGGGGGCATAGTCCTATCACCTCAGCGGCGGTCCTTCACGTCCGGCTGTGGAGCCCCTGCGGCGGCCGCGCCTCCGCCCCACGTAGCGCGGACGAGGCCGGAGTCCCCGCTGTCCGCCGCGCCCGCTGCCAATGTTTCCAAACCGGAGCCAGGTGCGATACGTAGTTTGTCTGCTGCGAATGTCACCTCCAAGCCTGAACCTGGTAAGTTAATTTTTTTTTGGGTGGTAATGGTGCCTACTAACATGCTGATTCTAACACGGTAACTAGACGTAGTTAAATAATTACGGTAACGAGACGTTTTTTCGCCCACCAGAAGGCGCCACTGAGTGAAATTGTAATGAAATGTCAAAATGTTTGTTATGTCGTGTTAAGTTTAGGATAAATCCCATACTAAAAATTACATTTGCCATTTCGTGGATCTTGTAGTCCACAGGCGCTTCTAGCGGCAAATTCACTCACGATAGCTCCCCTACGTACGTGATGATTTATTGTCTTTTATAAAGCACACTTGACTAGAAGTGACCAAGCACAGATGTTTTGAACTACTAGATTGTGCCCAATACTTATGGAAAAACACTGATTCCGGCAAGGATTTCCACTCCTCGTTCCTCTCTTATAATCCTTACATTCCGTACTGAGATTAATGAAAGTGTAGAATTTTTATCCAACAATAATAGACCGATTTAAACAGAAACTGACACATCAGTTTGTTGCTTACCGACCTACGAATAAATGATTAAAGCTAGAGACAAACTGAGCCCACGTGTACGCAACGTATGCAATACATTATGTTATTTAGACTCTAGATTTTATATGAAAATCTATGCAATAGAAACACACTTGTCGTACGCAACGCGCGTGTGTGTGTAAGTGTGTTTCTATTGCATTGATTTTCATATAAAATCAAGAGTCCAGATATCATAATGTGTTGCATACGTTGCGAACGTGGGCTCAATTTGTCTCTAGCTTTACCAACATATCGAAAACTAGTCGATACCCACGACTTCGTTCACGTACACTAAGAATTTAGTAACCTATGTTCATCCTCATACCATAAAGTATCTCCTTGTTAAATTTCAGTTAGTTCGGATCGTCCGTTTAAGCGTGATTAGGTAACCAATAGATAGAGTGACAGTCGACAGTTACAAACGTTTTTAGGGTTCCGTAGTCCTGAAAAGGAACCCTTATAGTTTCGTCATGTCTGTCTGTCTGTCCGTCCGAGGTTTTGCTAAGAGACCGTTAATACTAGAAAGCTGTAATTTTGTGCGGGTATGTATATATATTACGCCAACAAAGTGCTGAAATAAAACTTTGAAAAATATTTTTTTAGGGCAGCTCCCCTATATGAGAAGTGAGGATGAATTTTTTTTTCATCGTCTACCTCATGGTGTGGTATCGTTGAATAGGTCTTTTGAAATTACTTAGGGTTGCTAATACTATTTTTGGATTGAATGCTCCGTTTATGAAATATGAAACTTTTAAGTGCAAATTTTTGTTCCAGTAGGGCGTCCCCCCCCCCCCCTCTAAAAGCTAAACTGCGGGCTTTAAAAATCTGGAAAAATTCGGGATAATAGCGCATTTCATGAACTTTAAAGGAAAATTATAGCGGTTAAGATAGCTTTATTAGTTTAGCAGTAATAGTCGTTGAACTTGGGTGTTGGATAATTTTGTCCCAAATACAAAATCCTTACAATAAATCCTTTAAAGTGACAAAGACGGAGTACCTAGTTGCTTGTTTATAACGGGTAAAGACTTGCATTGAATAACAGGCTACTACGGAACCCTACACTGCGCGTGGCCCGACACGCACTTGGCCGGTTATTATAATATTAGTATAGTTAGTATGGATATCAAGGTAAGTTACAGAAACAATAGAATATGTTACTTAAATAACTAACATTGCTAATACCTAAACTAACAATGTAATGTTTTTAATACAATTTAAAATTTATTAATTATAATGTCTATCAAAATCTGACGACACGATATACCTATATTAAGGTAGGTAAAAGTAAAATTAATTTCAGAAGATTTTAGTTTTGTTACTTTGTGTTCCACGAAGGACCGATATGACCTTATCATTTTGATATCATAGTCATGTTAGTTTATAATGAACTTTATGTATAGTTATGTATCAAGTCCTCTATGCATCTTTCCATATGTATATAGAGGTCTCCTTCTTATGGTGCCTGTTCGCCTAAATCCTATGCCAGTTGTGCAGTTTCTATGCCAATGAACAATCAAAAATATTTAAAAAAGATTATACGATTATCTGATATTTTTATTATTTAAATTTGCGTATACTGGTGGTAGGACACTATCTATTGTCCGCCTGGCCATCTACCACCCTCAAGTTAGAAAATCTGTCACCAAACATCTGATGTGTTCCGGCAGCTATCCTTGAGAGCCAGTTCCCATTCTAGGCCTAGAGTGCTTACCATATTCGACCGCATTATCACTTACTAACAGGTGAGATAGTGGTCAAACGCTAGCCTATCTATAAGATATAAAAAAAATACTATAAAAGAAAATTAAACACGAAATTTGTATAACTTAATTAATTTCTTTAGATCAGTAATAATCCTGCATGATTTACAGCTGTATAATATAAATCATGAATAATAATACTTTCACAAAAGCGATATCTCAATCGAACTTATCCGATTACTTGAGATAAGATAAAACACAGTGGCCTTGTATCATGAAAATTATATCAATTCGTTTGTTTACAAACTAGAAATTGGGTAAAGATAAGTTGATTTGTAGTTAGGCCTGGTGTATTGCTGGCATTTTAATAAATACTTAGTAGATTAAGAGCTACTCAATGAAATTTTCTTCGCATTTTTATTGTTGTGTATGTACCTAGAATTCGCTACTGTACGCAGCGTCTTGCGCCTAGATTCGTAATCTATACTAATATCATAAAGAGAGAACATTTGTATTTTTGTATGTTTGTATTGATTTGGCTCAAAAACTACTGAACGGATTTAAAAAATTCTTTCACTAATATATAGAATGGACTTTCGGAATGAAAATAGGCTATATATTATCCCATTTAAATCAAAGGTACATTCGTGGAGACCTAATTTGCAACCTAAGTCGGCAAAAAAACGGTCGAAAAAACACGTTTCTTACGAACGCTGCCTAATTGAAAATAGATAGAAGAATATTTTCTGTGCAAGAGTTGTACAACTTAATAAGACCTACAAAAAAGTCCGCGACAGCATATGTCTATCTCTTACGGTTGACTCACAGTAACCATTTTAATCTTAAAATTTTAGTTAAAAAATATTGCATAACTTCCAAGGCTATTTTCAAGTATATAGTACTAGCAGCCCGCCCCGGCTGCGCACGGGTAGAACATATATGCCTACAAAATGTTCATCAGTTTGTTGCATCGAATATAAAATATGAACATATTTAACAACCATCGTCATATTTCATCCAATTTACACAAAACCTTAACGAATTATGCACCTAAACCTTCCTCATAAACACTCTGGCTATTGGTGAAAACCGCATGATAATCCGTTCAGTAGCTATTGAGATTATTGCGAACAGACAGACAGACGCAGTGATGAACTTTGTTTTATAATACTTACGTATTGATATTGGACGACCCTTTGGCGTAAAGGATAGTTCCCTGATTCTGACCCGACGGTCGTTGGTTCTAATCCTAGCTATATACCTACCAATGAAAGTTTTATGTGCATTCATGAATCATGAGTTTTCGTACAGTGGTAGTGGAATCATTAAATCTACCAAAAAGTAGCTTACCACCAAGGAGTACATCTGCCGCCGTAACCTTACGGCGTTCCCCGACTCAAAATGTAGGGGAAATATACGTTTAACGTGTGTATCTGTGTGTCTATCTGTAGCATCTTAGCACCTAACCGGATGAACCGATTTTGTTTTTATTATTGATAGTTTTTTTTTTGTTTGATAGATGTCTTCATCGAGAGTTTTCTTAGCTTTGATTCATAAAAAATCGTTCAATCGTTTTAAAATTATGAGCTTTTTTCTAGTTAATTGCGCTATGAAATCAACTTTCATAGGTCTGATCAATTCGAAAATCTTCTTCTTCAACGATATTGTAAGAACATGGAAGCCTCCTGGACTCTACAGAATACTCAAATCCTCACCAACTTACAGCTCAGATTTTAAATGTCGTGTTTAGAGTCATTGGAAAAAGCTATTATACATAGATCAGTCGGGGTGGTTTAAAATATTATATTATATTATATTATTATATATATGGATGAATATTATTTTTAACCGACTTCACAAAAAAGGAGGAGGTTCTCAATTCGTCTGTATGTTTTTTTTTTTTTTTGTGTATGTTACGCGATTTCTCCATCAATTGTGAACGGATTCAAATGATTCTTTTTGTAATAGGTAGGATACGTTTCCGAGGTGGTCCCATTTTAATTTTATCGAGATCTGATTAGTATCACCAGAGATATGGAGATAAATACCTCAAACATAGGAGAATGTACTAGTTTTAGTAGAAGAGTCCCAAGAAGATTATACACAATGGAGGTTGCTATTGCATATAAGATATTCTTACGGTAACTGTGAGCGAGATAGAAATAAAGGTGGGGATAATTTTTTTTTATATCTTATAGGCAAGCGTTTGACCACTATCTCATCTGTTGCTAAGTGATGATGCAGTCGAAGATAGAGAAGTGGACTAGAATGGGAACTGGCTCTCAAGGATAGCTGCCGGAACACATTAGATGTTTGGCGACAGATTTTCTGACTTGAGGGTGGTAGCTGGCCAGGCGGATACTAGATATGTTCTACCACCATGCGGGGGTTATTGGTTTCTTAACGATGTTTTCCTTCACCGGAAGGCCACTGTGAGAAGCGCACATATATTTTTCGATAAAAAAATTCATTGGTGCACGGCGGTTTGAACTCGGTACCACGGCATCAAAGCCGACCGTTCTCCCAATTACGCCAACGGGCCCTCAATAAATAATTATATATTAATAATTATAATAAATAATTATATATAAATATAAATAATTTGTCTTCACAGGAATGTTCTACGGGGAAAGTCATGTTAGGGTGCAACCTTTTTTAAACATACCTAATATTTTTTGACATGACATGACATTTGGCGAAGATGGCGGCCATTTCAGTCCCGCGACACTGCATACATAATTAAATAACTCAGAATTATGAACGTACTTTGTACCAATCAACACAGCAAAAAAAAATTATAAGCATAAAACCACATATTATATAATAGTTACTACATAAATAATACTTTCCGTTGTTAGGTTGACTACACAGTGCTTTCATAATTCGGGTATCCACAAGGGAAGTGCCTCTTATAACGTAGTAGAGTGATTCAGTACTCTGTTGGCCATATGGCGGCAATTAATGTTAATAATCGCAAATAATACTTTTTAATATTAATTTTGGAATACAACTAGTCCATGTTATAAAAGTATTTGGAATTATTGTAATAAAATAGACAATTAATTATCGTGTGTGTCAGATGCTATAATTGTACAGGGCCATTTTGGACATTGTCCTTTGATACCTTGATGACATCATTATTACTAGTGAATATTTTCACTTTAGCGCGGCATTTAAAGTCAATTTTTTTAGGGTTCCGAACCCAAAGGCTACCAAATGAACACTTTCGGAGACTTTGTTGTCTGTTCGTCCGTCCGTCCGTCCGTCCGTGTATCTATATGTGCGCACTTTACAGATCTGTATCGTCTTAACCGTTATAGGTACATACTTGAAACTTTCAAAAAGTATATATCCGTCAGTGTATAACGGCCCAGACACGAAATTTAATAGATACATGTAATTTCATTAAAACTTTTTTTGCACTAAAAAGGGTAAAATAAGTTATTTTTCAAAAAAAATGAAACCGACTTCATAACCACAAAAAGGCACTCAAAAGCGAAAAATAATTTACTTTAAATTATTATAAGCGTTACCCACTTCTCTATTTGAAGTCGGTGCCAGCCAAGTCTATTGGATATTAGATAGATACTATGTATGTAGTAGTAGTAAGTAGGTAGATACATGTTGGGATTATCTATCTACTACCTATTACACTTGGCTGGCACCGACTTCAAATAGAGAAGTGGGTAACGCATATAATAATTTAAAGTAAATTATTTTTCGCTTTTGAGTGCCTTTTTGTGGTTATGAAGTCGGTTTCATTTTTTTTGAAAAATAACTTATATACAATAGATCATATTATTATACTATATTGACTTCAAATTGATTGTGATCGGTGGGGATCTACAGCATAGCTAAGCTTATAATAATATTTTCGTAGTAACTATGACCTAATCTTAGCTTAGCTATGCTGTAGATCCCCACCGATCACAATCAATTTGAAGTCAATACAGTATAATAATATGATCTATTGTATAAAATAATATTCATCTATATATATAATAATATAATATTTTAAACCACCCCGACTGATCTATGTATAATCTTTTCATTAAAGGCATTCCAATGACTCTAAACACGACATTTAAAATCTGAGCTGTAAGTTGGTGAGGATTTGAGTATTCTGTAAAGTCTAGGAGATGTCCCAGCATCAGGTCAATGCTTCCATGTTCTTACATTATCGTTGAAGAAGAAGATTTTCGAATTGATCAGACCTATGAAAGTTGATTTCATAGCGCAATTAACTAGAAAAAAGCTCATAGTTTTATAACGATTGAACGAATTTCATGAATCAAAGCTAAGAAAACTCTCGATGAAGACATCTATCAAACAAAAAAAAACTATCAATAATAAAAACAAAATCGGTTCATTCTGTTAGGTGCTAAGACGCTACAGACAGACACACAGATACACACGTTAAACGTATATTACCCCTACATTTTGCGTCGGGGAACGCGTAAGGTTACGGCGGCAGATGTTCACCTTTTTTTTTAATATCTTATAGGCTAGCGTTTGACCACTATCTCACCTGTTGGTAAGTGATGATGCGGTCGAAGATGGTAAGCACGCTAGGCCTAGACTGGGGAACTGGCTCTCAAGGATAGCTGCCGGAACACTTTAGATGTTTTTGGCGACAGATTTTCTAACTTGAGGGTGGTAGCTGGCCAGGCGGACACTAGATAGTGTCCTACCACCATGCGGGGGTTGTTGGTTTCTTAACGATGTTTTCCTTCACCGGAGGGCCACTGTGAGAAGCGCACATAAATTTTTCGATGGAAAAATCTATTGATGCACGGTAAGGTTTGAACTCGGTACCACGGCATCAAAGCCGACTGTTCTCCCGATTACGCCACCGGGCTCGGGCTCCTTGGTGGTAAGCTACTTTTTGGTAGATTTAATGATCCCACTACCACTGTACGAAAACTCATTATTCATGAATGCACATAAAACTTTCATTGGTAGGTATATAGCTAGGATTAGAATCAACGACCGTCGGGTCAGAATCAGGGTAACTATCCTTTACGCTAAAGGGCCATCCAATATCACTACGTAAGTATTATAAAACAAATTCCATCACTGCGTCTGTCTGTTCGCAATAATCTCAATAGCTACTGAACGGATTATCATGCGGTTTTCACCAATAGCCAGAGTGTTTATGAGGAAGGTTTAGGTGCATAATTCGTTAAGGTTTTGTGTTAATTGGATGAAATATGACGATTATTGTTAAATATGTTCATATTTTATATTCGATGCAACAAACTGATGCAAATTTTGTAGGCATATATGTTCTACCCGTGCGAAGCCGGGGCGGGCTGCTAGTCGCCAATAAATTTGCATCATATTCTACTGGGTATTGTCTCTTTAAAATTTAGTTTATTTGTTATCGACTACTCTATTTTCTCTTTTTAACCGTCTTCACAAAAAAGGAGGAGGTTCTCAATTCATTGATTTTTTTTTTACACCCGTTAATCGATGATGCCTGAACCGATTTGGAAAATTATTTTTCTGTTTCAAAGGGTAACTTTCCCAGGTGGTCCCATTTAATTATTAACGAAATCGGTCGGACGTTTTTTAGTATATCAACATTTGTATCACGATGCATTTATATACCTCGTTTTTTAAACGTTCTTAAATTATTATTGCAAAGAAATCTTCAAAGGTGTGGAGGGAAACAACTCGTGAATGTATTAAAAAGTAACAAAACAATTTTAATATCTACCAGCTTAACTATGGAGTAAAAACCCACCTTTAATAAAGTTTCTGACTACCCTCATTTCAAATAAACCTTTCCATCCTCCAGGTGGCCGCCGTATAGGGTCAGGTCGCATCATGGTGCGCGACGACGTGCGCGAGGGTCGGGGCGAAGGCACCGGGCGCGGTGAGGGGCGCTGGGAGGAGCCCCCTTCGAGGTCGGAGCCCTACCGCCCGCCGCCGCAGCAACGGCTCAACGGAGAAAGGTGAGTTTTGTCTACCTAGCTAGTTAAACATTGTCATATAGACACTAGATAATAAAACAATGCCTATATCTCTAATAGTTGAGCTTTTAGTACATGGAAAAAACTACTGTACTCTTAGTAAGAGTTTTCACCGTAAACTCTTTTGAAAGATCTTACATAGTTTTCGACTTATTCTGGTTTCCTGATTGGTCTATATTTAGTCAAGTGTGAAAACCGCTAGAGGCGCTGTACTGTTTTTCATACAAAATTTGTTCGTTATACGATATTGAGTTTGGTATGAAGACTTGTACTAAGGGTACAACAAAAAAGGATTTTTTATTGTTTGTTTTTTGGTTTATTATTGTAAACATTTCCTGGGTAAAAGTTTAGCCTTTGCCACTCGCACCATAATAACGAATTAATTGACACTTTAAGGTAAGCGTCTGACCACTATCTCGCCTGGTGGTAAGCGATGATGTGGTCGAAGACTGAACACGCTAGGCCTAGAATACTTTGACTCTCAAGGGCTGTGTACTGCCGGAACACCGTAAGGTTATGGCGGTAGATTTTCTCCTTGATTATTTTAAGCTTTGAGGACCCGGTGGTGTAAGTGAGAGAATGGTCGGCTTTAATGCCAGAGGTACCGAGTTCAATCGTCGCCATGCACCAATAGATTTTTCTGTTAAAAAATGTATGTGCGCTTTTAACAGTGGCCCTCCGGTGAACGAAAAACATTGTTAAGAAACCAACAACCCCGCATGATGATAGGTTACTATCTAGTGTCCACCTGGCCAGCCCAGCCCTCAAGTTAGAAAATCTATCGCCAAACATCTAATGTGTCATGTTTCAGCAACTATCCTTGAGAGCCAGTTCTCATTCAAGGCCTAGCGTGCTTACAATCTTCGACCTCATAATCACTTACCAACAGGTGAGATAGTGGTCAAACGCTAGCCTATAAGATATAAAAAAAGCAAATTTTTGTCAGGCGTAACATCGATATATGATGCTCCTACCTCGTCCTGTGGACGAACATCCGTGCTAGAATTTGAACCTGCTACTTCTTGCTTAGAAGTCAAGCCATCTTATCCTTTATGTCAACGGGGCTCATAATATTGCCCGACTGCACAAAGCGAAGGCAATGTTTTGTTGATGGTGACGCCTGATTGGTTTCTGCATGTATCAATATCTCCATATGTTTTCAGCAGATTCGAGAGACGATCGTTCGGGCGCGACTCCTATTCCTCTGACATCAAGAGGGAGCGGGACGACAGGTTCAACAATGACAAAATGCGCGATAGGTGACTCTCTTTCTTTTTTACTATACTTGCGGCCACACTGAATTAGGGTCGGCTCACACCGCGACGCGACGCGGCGCGCACTTATTAAGAGAGTATTACAAATAAGAACTTTATTTACTATACAAAAAGATACACATTTCATTGAGTTAGTTCGGCGGCTTCAGGCTGCGTCGCGCTGCACCGCACGGCGCAGCGGGAAAAAACAATTAAGCCGCGTGATAAACAATTGAATTCTACGGAATAAGATTTAAATTGCATTGAGATAATGGGGTTAATAACTGCCTTTTGCTCACTGCAGGTGGCGCTACTGTTGAGTATTCCTTAAATCTGACAGCTATCTGTAATTTTCAATAGTAATTTTGTAAACAAATAGATTCGCATTGCAATATTGACTTTATTTAATGCTATGTGCAGCTATGAATTACAAAAGCACTGTTATTAATGTGTTCCCGAATGAAATTTAACGTTTTAAAAGTAACGTTATAAATTATTTTGTTGATATTTTTTTATGTACACAAATGGATTAAAAATGTTACACTTTGCCTTATTTCTTCTTACAATTGGCTGAAAGTCAAGGTCGAATGCATTATTATATCTTTTTAAGGAAATAAGTTTGTGAAAAATCCATACAAAATGTGCAATATGGCGGTTTTTAGGAACGCTCAACAGTAGCGCCACCTTCTTAGAGCTTTCAGTTTTTAACCCCATTTGGTGGCGTCGCTCGTTTGGATGCGCTGCGCGGCTTTTGGCTGCGCCGCGCTGCACCGCGTGACTCCAAATGCATCGTCGCGTCGCGGTGTGAACTGACCCTTAATGTGATAGGTCTTTATAGGATTCCGTACCTCAAACGAAAAAAACGAGGGTCCGTTGAAAGCTACGCGTTAGAAGTGAAATTTCCAAGCTCATACAATTTGTCTCTCAACATCACTAATTATTTTTGTGTACTACTCCATCTGTTGAAGTTTAGCAAATACGTCTTCTTAGTTACGCCGTTCTACAATAGAGGGCGTTTATAAATATAAAACATAACATGACGCTGACGTCACTTCCGCTGCCTTTGGACCGTGACGCTACGTCACATCCGTCTAATTTTACTCCAGAGTGCTTATAGAAGTTTCAATTCAAGAAGGAACCCTTTTAGGATTAATATGTTGTATTGCATTAATATTAATACGTTGCCGTATGTTGTTGTTGTTGTATAAAATCAGAATAAAGCATCAATTATAATCAAATTTACTATAAACTACTTACATAAAGTTTTGATCGCGTATGTATTTAAAAATTCATGAATATTCATAAAGTAAAAGACTAATAATTTTTAAAATTTAAAGCCAGCAATAAAAATATAATAAGATCGTTTAAAAAACGAAAAAGAACCGACTTCAATGCCGCGCTATTAATTTTCAGTACCAATTTTGAGGTGTTTATCTCCATATCTCTGGAGATACTTATCAGACCTCGGTAAAATTACCACCATACTTGGGATATCTCCTTTCCAACAAAAAAAGAATAATCAAAATCGGTTCATAAACGACGAAGGTATCCGCGAACAAACATTAAAAAAAAAACATATTCACGGTCGAATTGAGAAACCTCCTCCTTTTTTGTAGTCGGCTAAAAATAAAAGATATAATAAATATTAAAGCGACTTACATATGCATTAGAAAACTTCCGACGATTGATAGCTCACTTGGTTTGTGTGTAATTTATTGTAGTGTGAGTGTAAATTATGTAAGCCAATATATAATATACAATAACTAGTTATTGATCAACAAAAAAAACAACTTAAAGTAATACAAAAATACTATGGTAATACAATCGGCGGTCTAATCGCTCAGAGCGATCTCTTCCAGACAATCGTAGGGTGGACTGGAGTAGTAAAAATAAAGAATGGACGGCGGTGCACAATAAAAACGACATCTGTTACATATTTTACTAAATGCCTACTTACAATCTAATTCTTCTACAAATTCTACAATCTAATTAAAATAATGTTTTACCTCTTACAGAGATGACAACCGTAGATCTGGTGGTCGCTATTCTCGACGCTTTGAGAAAGAAGATGAACCGGAATGGTAAGTTTATCTTATTTGTCGTAAAGGGTTAATTTTTAACTGACTTCATAAAAATCCTTAAACGAGTTCTAGAGGTGAGACCGCGTATCGGCAAACGAAATACAAAATGGACGTCCTCAGACTAGGTGGAGCTGCTCTTAGCAAGGTGGCTGGCAAGGGTAGTGTGTGTAGTGGTAGGACTTCTGCTAGTCCGCCTGGGGCGGTACCGCCACTTTGCCAATTAATTTTCAGCCGTGAAATAGGAATGTTTTTCGGTTGAAATAGCAAGGTTTCCAGTGAAATTACAGCGCACGTGAGACTCAACTACTTTGTCTCAAGGTAACAGGCGCAGTGCAGTGACATGCAAAATACTGGCTGTTTAGAATTTTGCATGCCGCTGCATCTGTAATAGGTAGACGTCATCGCTTACCATCAGGCGAGCGTCGTGTTTGTCTTGTTACCTTATATCATAAAAAAAAGATCATGTGAGTGTCTACGGATCGTGCTCAGTGGCGTGCAGTTGGAGAGTCCTATTTCCAGCATTGGACTAGTATAGTACTGACTGATTGTGATGGTATACTTAAAGGAAAAGGTTAAAGGATATTTATCAAAGCAAACAAAACTGCAGCCCGCATCTAATCTATCTATTTGTTTAGATAGAACATAAAATATGTTTGTACAAATGCCCGTTATAGACTTTAGAACCATCAAACCAATGTGCCCCAAACCGATTTTATTAGAAAGGCAATATATAATGCGAGGATGGTTTTAGACTACTAAAATAATGCATTAGTCACATTCAGTTATTTTTTAAACGAGAGCACACACTGTGTATCCGCTAGTATAAACTAATATTTAAAAAAATAAACGCAACTTGACAAAGTCAGAAATCAGGATGGAAGTATTGTGAGCGGAGAGGAATGCGTTCTAAAGAGATGGAAGGAATATTTTGAAAGTTTATTTGAAAAGGAAGATATGCAAGTACCAGTGACAACTGGTGTCGCGAATGAAGATAGCGATGGAAGTGATATCAGCATGGAAGAGATTATGACAGCGTTGAAAAGTATGAAATCGGGTAAGGCTGCAGGGTATGACAGGATTTCGGTCGAGATGCTGAGGGCTGGACAAGGTGTGGTAGCGAGTCAACTGTATCGCCTTTTTAACCTTTGCTGGGGGAACGGGATTGTACCAGGAGACTGGTGCAAAGCCGTCATTGTACCGCTATACAAAGGAAAGGGATCACAGCAAGACTGCAAAAACTACCGCGACATTAGCTTACTCAGCATCGTCGGGAAATTGTATGCAAAGGTATTGATTACAAGAGTGACGGATGAAACTGATAAAAAAATGTGGGATGTACAAGCAGGTTTCAGGAGAGGAATGGGATGCATGAATCAGGTCTTTTCCTTACGAAGCATAGCCGAAAAATGTTTGGCCAAAAGCCAAAAGGTCTATTGCGCTTTCGTAGACTTGGAAAAGGCCTATGACAGAGTGGTGA
Organism: Cabera pusaria; assembly: GCA_954871355.1. NCBI lineage: Eukaryota > Metazoa > Arthropoda > Insecta > Lepidoptera > Geometridae > Cabera > Cabera pusaria. The sequence continues at coordinate 6,240,857 of OX940906.1, read as the reverse complement.
GGAGTGAATTGTGGTCAACATTGTCTAGGTATGGGGTGGGCGACAGTTTGATACGAGCACTGAAATCACTCTATGAGGGTTCCAGTGCTTGTGTCAGAATAAACGGAGCGTACACAGACTGGTTTAACATCGAAAAAGGTGTTAGACAGGGATGTGTTGCATCGCCAGTGTTGTTCAACCTATTCATAGACAATTGCTTGACAGATCTGAAAGAAAGCGTGTACGGATTAAGAATGAATGATTTAACCATCAAATGCCTCCTATACGCTGATGATCAGGTGATATTAGCATCATCGGTGGAGGAGTTGCTAAGGATGGTTAATATTATGCATGATGCCTTAAAAAGGAAAGGGATGAAAGTGAATGTAAGTAAGACCAAAGTAATGGTTTTTGAAAGAGAAGAAAGAATGACAAATTGTAAGGTTACGATTGAAGGAGAGAGTGTAGAACAAGTGAAAGAGTTTGTGTACCTGGGCTCTAAGTTTACGAGAGATGGTAAGTATGAAAGTGATTTTGAGCGAAGAGTTTTGGCAGGAAACCAAGTGAGTGGGGCACTGCATAACTTTATGAGAAGTCAGAACGTGTCTAAAACAGCACGACTGGCTGTACATAAGGGAGTGTTGGTTCCCACACTCATGTATGGTAGTGAATGCTGGGTATGGCAGAAGAAGCATGAAAGTAAAATTAATGCTGTAGAAATGAGAAGTTTGATTGGAGTGACTCTGATGGATAAGATGGAGAACAGCATGATAAGGGAATGTAGTGGTGTGGTAGAAGATGTGATGACAAAGATTGAGAAAGGGATGCTTAGATGGTTTGGACATCTAGAGAGGATGGATGAAGAAAGACTGACGAAACAGATTTATGAGACGAGTGTGAATGGGGCAGCCGGTAGAGGCCGACCTAGGCGAACGTATCACGACCAGATCGGAGACGTTTTAAAGAAAGGCCAAGTCAAAAGTACTTATAACCGGCGAGCATGTATGAAGGCGCTCATGAAAGTGGAAGAAGCGAAAGAGGTATGTCAGTATCGTAGCATGTGGAAAGAAGTAGTCTCTGCCTACCCCAACGGGAAAAAGGCGTGATTGGTATGTATGTAAAAAATAAAGATGTGATTTTTTTTGTTTGTTTGTTACGATTTAATTTAAAAACTACTGCACCGATTTCAAAAATTCTTTCATTTTTTTTATTTAGTATAGTCAAGCGTTTGACCACTATCTCCATTGATGTTAAGTGACGATGTGATCGACGATGTAGCACGCTTGGCTAGACGATACCTATTCACTCTCGACTTGATTCGCGACGCGACTTTTCACATTATCAGCGAGTGACATAGGATATATTAAAAGTATTATGTTTCTTTGAAGTGTTACACACTTTATATTTTTGTAAATTGTTAAACACAATCCAAAATGTCATCGTACCGACGGGACTTAACCCGCAACCTCCTGAATAACATGTTCAGGTGCTTTGCCAATTAAGCCGCGGTGCGAAGTATCGTTACGACGAAATTAGTGGATTGCATTTGTTAACCCAATTATGCATTGGTGGCGCCATCAATGACTACTTCTTACGTAAGTAAATCATTCGGAAGAAATCATTACAGTTTTCAAATCCGACGAGAGATGTTGCACTGCGTAAATCAAATATTATGTTAATAAAAAGTTAGTAAATTTTGGATTGTGTTTAACAATTTACAAAGATATATTACAAGATTTTTTATTCCTATATTCTCACGGGTACAGGAGCTACGCGGGTCCTGTTAGTCGCTGCTAGTATGTTATAAAATGTTTTTTATTTCCAGGTTTAGTGGAGGGCCAACATCTCAACTGGAAACGATCGAGCTGCGAGGTTTCGACGAGCCCGTCAAAAAGAACGGCAACGCTAATAATAAAGAGACTGAAGTAAGATATACCACAAGCCACAACAAGAGTTCAGATACTCAACGCCAGGTTTTGCTTCTGTGTGTAGGGCTATTCTGTAAGCTAGTTGACACTTCTCATGTATAAACATACACGTATAAACTAGCACTACTATAAACTAGCTTACAGAATAGCCCTACTGTTCGATCAGTTCATTTATCGTATTTTGGATGAGCCTAACAATTTCCCTATTTACCCATCCAAGTTGACAAAATCACAAAAATAAATATTAAAACTAATTTAACATTTTTACCAAAATTAACATGCTAAGTTTTGAAAAGGCTTTTTTTATTTTTATATATCTTATAGTATAGCGTTTGACCACTATCTCACCTGTTGGTAAGTGATGATGCGGTGAAAGATGTTAAGCACGCTAGGCCTAGAATGGGAACTGCCTCAAGTCAATTGTCTAAATTTTGCACAAGGATAAGACATTATGGCAGAATAGTGCATTAGTATACATACATACATAAAATCACGCCTTTTCCCTTTGTGGTAGGCAGAGACTACTTCTTTCCACATACTACGATCCTGACATACCTCTTTCGCTTCTTCCACTTTCATGAACGCCTTCATACATGCTCGCCGGTTATATGTACTTTTGACTTGATTTTTCTATAAAACGTCTCCGATCTGGTCGTGGCATAGTGCATTACATTATATTTAAAATTGACGCGACTAAAGTCTCGAAGCGCAGCTTGTCTAAAATGAAGCATTTGTTTTTATAGAATTGAAGTAAAATATTGTCTGAAAGTCTTGCACAGCTATAATGATTGTATTATGTGTACAGAAATGGAACAACAACAACAACAATAACAACAGCCAAGGCGGGGGCTCTCCCTCGGCGGAGCGGTGGCGCGAGACCTCTTCTCCCGTCGCGCCCTCTGGTGACTCGCCTGATACTAGCAATGTGAGTATCTATACTTTACTAATGGATATAATTTAAGATTGTTTAGAAAACTAAAAGAGCTGACGTCAAATGCTGCGCTAGCAGCATTTGACGTCATTTGAAGTCATTTTTGGTACCAAGTTTGAGGTGTTTATCTCCTTATCTCTGGAGATACTCGTCGGATCTCGACGAAATTTAAATGGGACCACCTGGGAAGTATACCCTTTTAAACAAAAGTAGATCTTTTCAAATCGGTTCAGGTGTTTAATCTCGGTACTGAAAATGACTAGTGCGACGTTTGAAGTCGGTTCTTTTAGTTTTTTAAACTATCTTAAATTATATTGAGCCCAAATACCTTAACTGTATGTTGGTAATAAGTGATTCGAAACAGCTATTCTCACCTATACTATCACACAATCATTAAAATAGGTTCATCCGTTTGGAAGCTACAATGCCACAGACGCACATTCATATTACACTCTTTTTTTGCGTCGAGGGTAAAAAACAACGCATGGGGGATAGCCCAATTGTTGGAAATGTTCATAGGCGATGTTAACCACTCCCAATTATGTAATTGGTCTGTCTGCTTGCTTGCTATCTATAGCATTATTAATCATTTCTGCAGGATAAGGATTCAGGCGTGGAGTCGAAGACTGAAGACCCAGCGCCGACCAACGATCAACCAGAGTTTAACCTTGACGAGTTTCTCAAGTTCGATTCCATTCCTGAAGTTCTCACGGTAAGATAATTATGCCATTGATCCCATCCATCTTACGACTTCACATCATACGAGTCAAGGGCTAGTCATTATAAAGTTGCTTTGTTGGAAAAAAGGCGCAAAGTAGCTGATGTCTCTTTTATATACAAAAAAATAAACGGCCTCATTGATTGCCCAGACCCATTAGAAAGACTTCAGTTTTCATATATATACGACATAAGTAGTCGCCTCCAAAATAGAAAAACTTTTGTTTTACCCTTCAGTCGTACTAATTACGGACAGCATTCTCCAATTTATAGCATGTGGTCATTCTGCAATAATCTGGACAGTAGTGTAGACATTTTCAATGCATCTCAGTGTTTTTAAGAAGTTTTGTTTTATGCAAGACTTCAATATTACTCATTCTCAATTAGTTTGATTTGCATTTGTGTCTCTACAATTTTATTATCGTCCATAAGAGTGGACTAGATATGTTGTGTTCACTCTTAGTATGTTATACACAAGACAATAATAATATTGGATATTCTGTTTGTAATTTTATGTGTATTAACCAGTTTGTAAACCTTAAAAAAAGTTAAAAAAAAAAAAACATGTTCCTCACGGTTACGTCATCCGGTTGCGTGTCTAATCTATGTAACTAAGACAGGTCGCCAATTCGTCTCGCCGAGTTCTGAAATTTTATTCGTTGTGAGCTAATAATGGTGGCTACCTTTTTCTCGCTCACCAGTTGGCGCCACTGAGTAAAATGGTCCTGATGACAGCTGTCACGCTATACAATTTATAATTAAAAGTCAAACCGTGTAATAATGATATGTCGATGTCAGTTTGCTATAAATCCCAAACTAAAAATTGCATTTGACATTTCACGGACCTCGTAGTCCACTAGCGCCCCTAGCGGCAAATTCATACGCGACAGCCCCCATTCGGAACCAAAAAACCGACTTCACATGCCGTGCGATTTGGTTTGAGTCTACGAAGAAAATATAACTTTCTTCGTAGGTTTGAGTAGCAAGTTTGAGATTTGGTTGTTCAAAGCTCTGGAGATATTCATCAGATCTTAATACAATTTTCCAAAGGACCACACCTACACAACAATAATTAAAATCGGTTTATTTTCAGTAACAAGTTTGATTTGTTTATCTCGGTATCTCTGGAGATCAGATCAGATTTTACATTATAGGCTAGCGTTTGACTTGTAGTTGTAATGGTATATCTGTTTATTTCAGAACGGAACAGGCGAAACGGAAGGAGGCAGCCGTTTCAGCCAATGGTTCCACCGTGAGAGTCCCACCAATGATAGGCATTACGAGAGGCTACTTAACATGGTCGACGGTGAGTTGCATTATATTACAATCAGTGCCAGATACGCACATTTGTATGAAATTAAAAGCGCCATCTATTGTGCATATAGGTAACAAACATAAATCCATAGATGGGCACCGTTAATCAAATAGTTAACTTCGTTAATCGTTAATCCGTTAATATGTGTAAAATTGCATCTTTATATTGTTGCGTTAGTGAACTTATAAAACTAGTGGGTTTAGGTTCTGGAAGTTAACAGGTTAGGAACAAAACAAAATACTTGTATAATTCAAATGTGTAATTTAATCTTCTGGCATAAGGTGCATATTCCCCTTCATGAACATTAACATGTTAAGTTCTCGTCGGAAAGCGAGGCTCGCTTTGGTGTTAAAATGTCTTTACCTGTGGGAAAAAGACTTTCAACTGCAGCGCTTGAGCAACGCAGCAAACAAACAAACAAAACACTCGTCACTCCAAGCACCGGCGCTAAGTAATGAAATTATCAAATGAAACAAATCTCTTCGCAGTTTTCTTTCTCACTCGCACGCGCTGGAAAAATATAATTATCTAGTTTTAATATATCTGTAAGCTCGTAAATGCTCGTTTATACATCTCGGAAGAGGAATCCGCGGTGAGATTTGAATTTCGTATTCCGAAAATCAATTCTCACCTCGGATTCCTCTTACAGAATAGCCCAGGTTAGCTCGATGGTAGCATATAATTGCATTGTCATTGCAAGATAAGCAAGTATGCGCCAAATTTGAGTCAGTAGGTGGTTCAAATTTAGCGTCCAAGATTTGACCCACACAGACATTTACTAACACGGAAGTTTATACAATATATTGGCATTTTGTTCCAGACCTGGACAATGGTTCGAATCGTCGGACGAACTCTGGCGAGGGCCACGTGTTCGCCCCTATTTCCCCCGCGCGCCCCGCGCCCCCCTCGCTCATGGACCTGCTGATGCGGGCCAATGAACCGCACCAAGGTAACATACACATTCACATCTCTCTAGAGTCTGTGCAAAAAGAGAACCGTCGTAGTTTAACGATGAACTAAGATTCAAAGGTAAGGAAGGAAGGTTTAAACCTACCTAGTACCACCCGATAATGATAAGAGTAGTAGTACCTACCAAGGTATCAAACATGTTTAGTCGTATTGGCAATGACAGAGCAATGTTGTCAACGCAACTTAAACAGTAAATTAGAACCATCAATACGCGCGCCCTCAATTTCTATGACTTTTCTCTTTTTGTACAGACTTTACTGAAACGTACATATTAATCCTTACTCGTACACAGTTCAAACCAACATTCTCGTAACTGTTTGGCAAAACATTTAAATTTGCTAGAAGTCAGTATTTGATTTGGTTATTTACTTATGAAAAAATACATGTTGCACTTACAGTTGGACACCAAAGTGAAAATCATGCAAGAACTAGTAACTATTGACTATATAATATTTCTAACTAAAAAATATAATACACGCACTGAGAAAAAAGGTAAATATGGAGAAAAATACATCCACATTCGACTCCATTGCAAACAGATCGTTGAGGAGACAAAGAGCCTGATTTGTGCGAGCAAACCTCGTTATGTATGAGACTTGTTGCGGTCCCTGGTACGACTCCACTACCGCTGTCTATGCGCGTTAGAACTATAGAGGGTCCTGCCTGCACTGAGTAGCTGGTCGATAATAAAAGTCACTTTCACTATTAACGTTGTTGGTTTAATCACATTAAAGTCCCCACACCGAATACGTTCACGCGAGTCGGTCAGTGCGCAGTAACTGTCGACCGCCCTGCCATGCATCTCACTCACACACTAAATCGCTGACATACACCTTACATACTTACATGTCCCTACAGACTTGACCGTCAATATTTTACACAAGTGACATTTGATTGAATAACACTACACGATGCGACGCACGTATGGTTTTTCTGAAGGTATAAATGTTGTGTTACAGAAGTAAACAACAGCGGCGGCGGTAAGATCCACAGCTTAGAGGAGCTAGAAGCGAGGCTGCGGCCGCAGCACGCGCAGCACACGCAGCACACGCCGCACCCGCAGCACCACGCAGTACCTGATCAGGACATCACCGCCTTCAAACGTCTCGTTAGTACCCTTACATTATTTAGAGAGCTGTGTCTTTTGCCCATAGAAATAACACGTATACAAACTCTGGACGCTTTAAAACGCCACGTTAAAAAGCACACTACCTTTCCGAGTGATTGGTGCTTGTTGTTTACCTTTACATCACTGATATGCATTACTTATATATGTATATTATTTTTATCTATATGTTTATTGTAGGTATTCATATATTTTTATAAATTAGTTTTATGACCACCGCCATCCCATTATATTGTATTTTTAATCCTCTCTATGCATGGTTGTCTTGAAGAGATCGCCCATTGACACTTTTATTTTAAATAATGTTTTCTTGGTGTTCAATAAAGAGTTATCACCCACTAGAAGGGTTGAACCTATGTTCCAACCTATGTCTATACTTACTTTAATTAACTCTACACATGAGGCTTGGATTATCAGTAGAGATTGGATATTCAGATACATATTTACCTATAGTAAATAACCTGATGCTGGCTGTTATGGAAAGCATTTCATAAAAAGATGTTTTTTAATCGAAAAATTCCACGATTCTGGGATTAACTATGAGTCTATGTAAGATGTTAACTAGACTTGACACAAATTACAGTTGCCCTGTTATACAATACAATGTAATAAGGTTGCTCTTGACTACTGTTTTTGACTGATTTTTGTCGAAGCAAAATAATCTAATATAAGAAGCCTTTTCCGTAATATGTCACCCAAAGTTCGTCCTGTGACCTGAGTGCGAGCTTCATATTATTTGTTTACTTACTCCATTACTTTAAAGTAATCACAAATTTGTATGGAACAAAGACTAGGATAAGATCGTTTGAAAAAATAAAATAACCGACTTCAAATTGCGCGCTATTAATTTTCAGTACCAAGTTTGAGGTGTTAACTCCATATCTCTGTAGATACTTATCAGATCTCGATGAGTTGACTATGGTGCCACCTTCGGGATATTCCCTTCCAACAAAAAAAGAAATATCAAAATCGGTTCATAAACGACGAAGTTATCCGCGAACACCCATAAAAAAAATAAAAATAATATACGGTCGAATTGAGAACCTCCTCCTTTTTTGTGAAGTCGGTTAAAAATAGATGGCGCTTATTAATTTGCATACAAACCTGCGTTTTCTGCAACGTGATCGAGTTAGAAGACAAATGTATAGAAACTCTTACTAGGCAGGGCACTCTGGTGGAGCGACGACTTACGTAAAGCGGTGGGCAGAGGCTGGAAGAGCGAGCATTAGGAGAGGCCTATGTCCAGCAGTGGACTAACAAAGGCTGCTGATGATTATTCTTATTTCAGTTTTATTCCATGATAATTTATATCAAAGCAAAATGCTTCGTCCGGATACATGGAATGTCCACTATTGAGCGAAATTTGACCGCAACCTATATCGATATGACGACAAATATGACCATCCTTTAATTTTCTTTTTTTTTTTTCAATACCAGTTGGCGCAAGTATCTGGGGGCCACGCAGTCCCGGCTGCACCGGAACCCAGGCCCGTCCATCATCATCAACCGATGACTCTGCTGCAGGTAAGCATCACTACCACATCTTCTTGGTAACTTACTTTAGTTATCTCATCCTTTCTGACTTCACTTTTTGGATAGCTTTTAAAAATTATGATGGGGGCTACGTTTTTCTAACATACCAGGTGGGGCCACAATTTGTAATTTGTAATTGTACAACTATCGTAAATCTTGAAAACTCTCTTCATTCAGTAACTCGTTTTTTTAATCTACAAATTATTAGGGTTTTTGGCAAATAGTATGCCAGCCCAATCATACCCTAAATATAAAAAAATTCATTCATTTTGTAAGAGTTATGATTCTTAACAATATTATAACGAAAATCTGGCAGCATCACACGCAGGTGATGCTAAAATATCAATATGCGTAGTGCATTTTTTTATTAATATTAAATTTACTTACGAGTGATTCGCGTACATTGGCACCCTTTATACTGTAATGAACTTGGTTATCAATTTTATTATTGAGCCTCACAACCATTATACAATTATTTCTCCAGATGCTAAACAAGAGCATGGAGCAACAACAAGTCCAACAACAGCAACAGGTGCAACAACAACAACAACAACAACCTCACATCCCGCAGGACCTCGTCTACAAGTTGCTCCAAGTACAACAGGTGAGAACAACATTTTTTATAGTGAATGCTTTTAGTATATCGAAGTGAAGCTACTTTAGGTGCACTGGGATAAATAAAATTTGAGGGAAATGACGTAGCGTCACGGAGCGTCATGTTATGTTTTATATTTATAAACGCCCTCTATTGTAGAATGGCGATACTACGAAGACGTATTCGCTAAAGTTCAACAGATGGACTTGTATAAAAGTAGTGTATTAACTACCCTGCATATATTCTTCAATTGTATTTTAGATCTGTAAGTATTACCATATTCTGATAAATTGAATAAATTATCTATTATAGTGCAAAGTGGCAATAGCCCAATGGCTAAGGCGTCGGCTTGGTGATCGAGAGGTCGTGTATTCGATCCCCACCCATTGCATTATTGACGATAACCCATTCCAGACACAAGCATATTTTGCGTAGAGGGAAAATTAAACAGAGAGAACATTAGCGTATGCGAATGAAATAGCTATAGAGATATAACCCGACTAAAATGATGAACACGTGATACATATGCCAGCTATAAGATAAATTGAACAACGTGATTTGGGGGGTCATACATGACAGAGGGTGAAAGCCAATAGGTGCACTAAAACTGGGAGCCAGTGCTGGAGCCAGTTTGTAAAATCGCATATGCAGAGAAGAATAAAATATTGTTGTTCATCTCGCTCTCTCATACTAGTGATTGTATAGTTTTATCCTCCTCACATAAATATTGTTATTTAAATGCCAAATCCATTAATAATTAATAATCCATCCACGATATTTAGTATAGTTGGCGGGGTTGACAAGACTACTAGTAATGTGCAAGCCCAACATTGCTAGCTTTTATTGTTTAAAAAAAAGCAAAAAAATGTTTTGTATTTTTCTGCAAAAATCTAGATGCAACTTTTAACATTATATCATTTCAATTCCATGCTAATAGGACGATATTAACAGGGTGTGTATTTAATCATAAGTACACAAATTTTTGTTTTTTCTCCTCTAATAAGTCTTTTTCACGATATAATTCGATTAACGTTTATACGTATAAAGTACACTTATCACTGGTAACTAATTGCGGGCTTCTACAATTGGTCTCAAAAATCTAATAACAAAGTTAAGGTGCAGAATCCGATTTTCATGCCAATTGAGATTGAATTTAACGTTGACATCGTTAAGAAAGCCCCCAACCCTCGCATTGGTAGGACACTATCTAGGGTCCGTATGGCCAGCTACCAGCCTCAAGTTAGAAAATCTGTCGCCATACATCTTAATGTGTTATTATGTTTCTTGAAGTGTTACGTACTTTTTTTTTGTTAAACAATTTACAAAAAAAAAAACACTTAGTGTTCCCGCAGCTTTCTTTGAGAGCCAGTTCCCATTTTAAGCCTAGCGTGCTACCATCTTCGACCGCATCATCACTTACCAACAGGTGAGATGGTGGAGAGTGGTCGAACGCTAGCCTATATGATATAAAATAAACGTAAAGTATTGCTTATTAATCTGTTCATGATATTGCAGCGTCAAAAGCAGCAGAACGAAATGAACGCCCACCTCACATCATCCGACAGAGATTTGCTACAGCGACCTGAGGCGCAAGCCATACTTCATGGTGAGTTTAGAATAGAATAGAAATACTCTTTATTGAATACCAGCACAGTAATATAATATACAAACAACTTATGGTATTACAATGGGCGGTCTTATCGCTAAGAGCGGTCTCTTCCAGACAACCTTTGTATGGACAGTATCGTGGTAAGAATTGGCTGGTAGTGCAGTGCGCAATACATAAATCTACAGTGCGAGCAAACTTATAAATATAAACAAATCAATAAAGCAATCTAGTTATAAAAAATAAAGAAGAAATAAGCTAATTACACTTTATATATATACATATACACATCAAATACATACATACTGAAGTTTGTAATACATTCTAGTCTACGTAAACTACTGTGATACATATTCACTTACAATGACATGACATGTTATGATAGGAGTTCGTCGGAATCCTGTTTTTTATGTGTTTCCCGATTACTCAAAAACGCCTGGTTTGGTTTGGATAATTATTTTTTTGTTTGAAAGGATACTTCCTATGTAGTCTCATTTAAATTTCATCGAGATATGTTTCTCTATCTCCAGAGATATGGAGATAAGCACCTCAAACTTAGTACTGAAAATGTCTAGCGCGAAATTTGGAATCGGTTCTTTTAGTCGTAAATTATCACCAAAATGTTTTGACATGTGTATTTTTGTTCGGTAGTAAAAACTTCAATACATATAAACGCATAGACTTTGATCTAATTTAAAAACAAAATGTATCACTACATCACTACTGACTATCAGCTACACTACATCTACAAAGGTATACTAAGAGCAAACAAAATCGACACTTATTTCCATATGTTGTAGGTCTGAAATCGGGTGAGATAACGGCGCAGCACTTGATGCAACAGCTGGGTAACCCGGGCCTGCAGAGCCGGCACCGCGAGATGCTGCTCACCATTCTGCGGCTGCAACAGCATCAGCATCAGCACCAGAGACAGGTAAACTTCTATGAAGAGCAAAATCGCGCGTGTCCCGTGAAACGGCGTGCGTACATTTGTTTGTGAGAATTTTGCAGTATTGTTATTTTAAAAAAAAATGTAAGGGAGCACAAATACCACTTCAGTGCTCTTAGCCAACCTCACCTGCCCGTGGTGCATCCTGCTGACCAACGAACGAGGCTCAGGAGACCGACAAATGGCGGTATAACCATTTCAAATTATGGCGTAGCCAAATACTACAGGCCGGCGACGGGCAGCAGCGTTACCGGTGCGAGGAGCTACGTCCTGCGATCGCCAACCCGCCTGTCCAGTGTGGCGATTAGGGCATATCCCTCCCAATGAGCCGAAGATCGGGATCTCAGTGACGTATCTTGGGAGCGGCCTATGTCCAGCAGTGGACTGACACTGGCTGATTATGATGATTGGTGATGAGGATTGATTTGGAACTTTTTATTTAACTACCGCCACTGGTTACTATTTTCTTGAAATAAACATCTAAAAATGTAATTCATGCTCACCTGAAGCGTACATAGATAAATGTATTTGTTTAAATTTGTTATTATGTCTTAAACCAATATGTCTTGTAGTATGTAAGTAATCATATGTTAAATATGCCTTTATGTTCGGAAAACATGTAAATTAAAAAAAGTTTGTACTCCTAGGATAAAATGTACACTAGTTCGTACAATGTATTATACAAAATTATTTGTATAATAATTAATAAAAGTAATCATAATCCGCCGGTATCAGTCCACTGCTGGACATACCTCTTCAAAAAAAAGTAATACAGTAGGTAAACTTCTGGAACTTTGTAGACGTCCTATGAATATTGCAATTTACATTTTTCTTTTTTTTATATATTTAACAGACTACACAAAAAACGGAGGAGGTTCTTTTTTGTTACCTCAGAACGCAGGCAAATCTTAACCGATTTGAAAAATTATTTTTTTGTTTGAGAGATTATGCTTCCCGTTTGGTTCTATTCAAATTCTACCGAGATCCGATAATCATCTCCGGAGATATGGAGATAAGGAATATAAACAAAATTTGTATACCATGATGACATGATACTGGCAACAGACTACTTTGACTATCGCGGCATGTGAAGTCGGTTTTTTCGTTTTATACGATCATAAAATTATTTAGGGTAGCCTTTAACCACTCTAGAATCGAACCGCCTGCACGGACATGTATGGTAGAACAAAACGTAGGCTACTTTATATCGCGGGCGAAAACGCGGAGTGACACTACTGAAACTAGCGTAACATAAACTTATTTATCCTCCAGATGGGTTCTCCACTTCCAATGGGCGCGGCTCCTCACCTGGTGGTACCACCTCATCATCAGCCACTGCGACTGTCTCCACTACCTCACCAGGGTGGTAAGTATATCAATACATACATACATACATAAAATCACGCCTTTTTCCCATTGGGGTAGGCTGAGACTACTTCTTTCCAAGTTTCCATATGCCACGATCCTAACACCTTTTCCGCTTCTTCCACTTTCATGAGCGCCTTCATACATGCTCGCCGGTTATAGGTTCTTTTGACTTGGCCTTTCTTTGAAACGTCTCCGATCTGGCCGTGATACGTTCGCCTAGGTCGGCCTCTACCGGCTGGCCCATTCACACTCGTCTTATAAATCTGTTTCGTCAATCTACATTATATTAAAGAAAAATAGTAAGGTATAAGGCATTTATGTTGACAACAAGTAACACTTGCAAAACAATATAAAAGTGTACATATAAAGCATGTTTTTTTAAAGCTTGGTAGTAATGTACGCTGCAGATAACTAGTAGTCTTGTTAACCTCTCCAACTAAGCTAAATATGCTTGTGTTTAAGCTTGTGATACATCGCACCGTGGCTTAATTGGCAAAGCACCGGAACATGTTATTCCGGAGGTTGCGGGTTCAAGTCCCGTCGGTACGATGAAATTTTGGATTGTGTTTAACAATTTACAAAAAAATATAAAGTGTGAAACACTTCAAAGAAACATAATATATGCTTGTGTTTTCAATGGTTTCACGTTAATTCAATGGGTGGGGATCGAATTCACGACCTCTCGACCGCGAGGCTGACGCCTTAGCAATTGGGTTATTGCCACTTCAAAAAATATATATGTAGTCTAAAATATATTAACTCATTAACATATTAAAGCATATTTGAAGGAGCCTTTGTCCAGCAATGGACTGATTTAGGCTAATTATGATGATACATTTAAAAAATCAAATTTATCGAATTAAACATGAAAATATATCGCCTTTACTCCTAATTTCAAATTTACGTTTACTCTATAACTAACACATGGTTATTGCAACGGACGCAGCGTTCTGTGTGTCACCTATAATGGCTCACAGTCCTAATACACTGACGGTGCACCATCCAGGTAGGGTATAATTAGTATACCAGGTTCAGACCAGGACGAATTTTGTTGTTTAACTTCCTAGGGATGTACGATACCAGTTACAACATAATATACTCATCCGATACTTTTCTCGATCTTATAGTTTAATTCTACACCTCGTTTCGCTTTATAATGCTGGCCTAAATGTTCTTCCGAGACAAATAATTGAGTAACGAGACGAGTAGTTTTTACCGGTACCTACTCAGTTTCGATTCCGAAGTATCGATACTAAAAGTACTTGGAATCAAAAAAAAAGTACATCCCTAGGAACTTAAATAACAAAAATTGGCTGTTGTGTTCTCGGCAGTATATACATTACAAATCGGCTTATTATTCAACATATTTCTCTGATGGGAGTATTTTTGAAACCTCAGTAGATTCAGCAGCCATTCAGGTTTACGCTTTTGGCTGAAGATATTCTAGGTTTGCCATTTTTATTTGAACGATATTATGCAGCTGACAGACGGCCGTTCAGTTCCATTCGTATCATGATATGTACTGTGATCAGTATGCTTTTTTTTAGCTTGGTTTTTTTTATTTCAAATTTGTTTTTTTCTGTTAAAATATTGTCTGTAGTACTGAAACATAGAGGTGCGAGTAAGCGTATGGCTGGCGGACTATCTTATATATAAAAATCTATTGCTGTTCGTTAGTCTCGCTAAAAAAAACAGCTAAACCGCTGGGCCAATTTAGCTGGTTTTGGTTTTGAAATGTTTGTCGTAGTCCATCCAGCAGGGCTAGCATGGCAAGGGGACTATTTTGTCTTTCCACCTATCCGTGTTTTGTTTGGTGGGGAAGGCAAATTATAAGAAATTTTTTTCGACAATTACAAACGACCGCTGGCTTTTAATCAATTCTTTTTATTAACTTTTTAATACGAAACAAAATCAAAACTCGGGGTTAAACTTTACCAAGCGTTTAAATTGTTGTGTTGATCTCCTGTCAGTGGCGAAAAACAGGGAGATAATTTTGTCTTTCTCCCGGGGATAAGGCCATGCTAGCCCTGCTAGCCCTGCTGGGAAGGTTTAAACGGTGGGAAAATTTGGAAAAATTGCAAAAACAAAAATTTCATTTTTAACAGACTTCACAAGAAAGAAGGAGGTTCTCAATTCGTCTGTATGTTTGTATAATAAAAAATTATGTATAAATAACTTGGCTGGCACCGACTTCAAATAGAGAAGTGGGTAACGCTTATAATAATTTTAAGTAAATTATTTTTCGCTTTTGAGTGCCTTTTTGTGGTTATGAAGTCGGTTTTATTTTTTTTGAAAAATAACTTATACCATATAAACTGTTCTACCTACTTTCCTGTCAAACATTTGACGTTCGTCCCTTCTGTACGGTAGGGTAGGCTCTTTTCCACTGACGAATTTAAATTTGAAGCACGTATTAAATGAAGGGTTTTGAATCGACAAGATAATATATCCGCATTACTGTGATATATTTTGAATTTTGATGGCTGTCCCAGGTTGTCCATTGTTGGTCCGTTCAGAAATTTTTGTCATTGACATATTTTGATGGTTGTCATTACAGCGCTTCCATACATGGGTATTCGCTATTTGTGTATAAAAACCGATTAAAACACAATAAAATCAAATAATAAAGGGGGTCCCCATACAAGAAACGAGTTTTTGAGCCTTTTTATACTCGATCTTACAAACCTCAATAGACGAAGACTTGAAATTTACTTATGGTGTGTATTGCAATGACTGCAAGACCAAATAATAAAAACTTAATTAAATTTAAAAAAAAACTGGCCAAGTGCGAGTCGGACTCGCACACGTAGGGTTCCGTTTGAACAAAATTTGCCGGAAAAATTTAGTACATAGTTTTAACATCGATATATATAAATACCGTGTCAATACTAAACATGTTTATTTACTACAACGCCATCTAACGAATATATAACGAACTTCTAACAAACAACTATTAGTTAGGGTAGGTAATAATAAGATAAAGTGTAAATAATCGTTCATAGATGGCGCTATAAAAAAACACGTTTTTTGTATGGGTACCCCCTTTAATTTTTAACTTTGTTCTGTTTTTAGTATTTGTTGTTATAGCGGCAACAGAAATACATCATCTGTGAAAATTTCAACCATCTAACTATCACGGTTCATGAGATACAGCCTGGTGACAGACAGACAGACAGACGGACTGACAGCGGAGTCTCAGTAATAGGGTTCCGTTGGGTACCCTTTGGGTTCCGAACCCTAATTAAAAGGGTTCCCCATACAAGAAACGTATTATTCCGGCAAATATTTTTCAAGGTCTGACTCGCACTTGGACAGTTTATTTATATTCGCGGTACGAAGTTCGCCGGGTCAGCTAGTACTTCAATACATTTTTCAACCGACCAAAAAGGAGGAAGCTTCTTAATTATTCTGTATGTTTTATTATATATGTTACGTGATTACTCCGTCAATTGTTAACTGATTCGGATGATTATTATTTTTATTTAATGAGGTACATTTCCATGGCGGTCCCATTGTAATTTAATCAAGATTCGATAAGTATCTCCGGAGATATGGAGATAAAAACCTCAAACTTAGTATTGAAACTGATTCACGCGGGGTGGAAGTCGGTTGTTTTAGTTTTTAAATTATTTAAATTATAGTTAGTAATGTGTTAAAGTTTGAAGCAATGTGTAATGAGATGACACATCCGCAGGGGTGCCTGCCCGCATTCCGTCGCCTCGCGAACTAGCAGCACACACCCAGTCCATAATGCAGAACGCTCTCATCAAGAAGAAGCTAGAAGAACAGCGCGAGAACTACAACCGTCGTCGGCAAGAGCACCAGCATCCGAAGCAGTCTACTCCCATCTCTTTTACTCCCACCTCGGTAAGTTGAGGTAGAAACATAATTTAGAACGCTCTCATGCAGAAGCGAGAATAACAGGGCAAGAACTACAACCGTCGTGTCGGCAAGAGCACCAGCATCCGTAGCAGTCTACTCCTATCTCTTTTACTCCCACCTCGGTAAGTAGAGAGGGAAAGAACTAATTTTGAGCTAGAGAGAGGAAAAAATACGTAGTTGTATAATGTTAGAACAACTGCTTATTAGACGGAACCTATCACTGCCTTGTAAGTTTTAAAATATGAGACTAGGAGCTGAATAGCTTCTGAAGTCTGTGTTTATGGAAAGTCGACCATCTATTTTTAATCATATAGGCTAGCGTTTGACTACTATCTCACCTGTTGGTAAGTGATGCGGTTGAAGATCGTAGCACGCTAGGCTTAGAATGGGAACTGGCTCTCAAGGACAGCTGCCGGAATACATGAGATGTTTTGGCGACAGATTTTTTTACTTGACCAGGCAGACATTAGATTGTGTCCTACTACCATGCTGTAAATGCTGAACAATTATGCTAATATCTATAAAAAGTAAACTATATAATTGTTACACTGTGTTTCTTCAGGATAGTAAATTGTATTAACCGTATCGTATAATCAGTATACAACAGTATAATCCATTATTACTATTTAACCGGTAAACTCAAAACTCAGTACGAGTGTGGTGCCCGCTGAAATCACACGTACTCGCCGTTGATGAAGGAGGGCAGATCACTCCGAAACCGGTCGCATGTTTATATCATTTTTTTTTTGTTTTTTATATCTGATAGGCTAGTTTTTGACCACTCTCTCACCTGTTGGTTAGTGATGATGCGATCGACGATGGTAAGCACGCTAGGCCTAGAATGCGAACTGGCTGGTTTGGCGACAGATTTTCTAACTTGAGGGTGGTAGCTGGCCAGGCGGACACCAGATAGTGTCCTACCACCATGCGTGGGTTGTTGGATTCTTAACGATATTTTCAAATCCATTGGTGCACGGCGGTTTTGAACTCGGTACCTCTGGCATCAAAACCAACCGTTCTCCCGATTACGCCACCGGGTCCTCTAACTTCGACCTTATCACGTGAGTAGTTCACCGGTTAAATAGTACTGATAGTAAATTTTGTAATTAAATTAAAAAGTAGAGTATAATTGGAGTGAATTTATTTCAGGTACTACGTAAAATGACCGCTGAGAAAGAATCTGATGCGCCCAGTCCAAAACAGCAGCAATGGGCTCAGCCACCGAAAATGCCGCAGATGGGACGCCCTATTGTCAAGGTATACTTTTTATTATAACCTATAGCTAACTAAATACCTATGTAATAATAATTATTATTAAAATACGGGACTTATCGCGCTTAAAGCATTATTATTTTTTAACTCGACGTTTCGACCAAGTTGCATTGATCGTGGTCACGAGACGATTTTACTTTTTATACTTGACATCTTATAAGCAAGCGTTTGACCACAATCTCACCTGTTGGTAGTACGCTAGGCCTAGAATTGGAAATGTAAGTTCGGTGACAATATAATATGATCATTATACAACATACAATATGAAACACCGACTCAGGCAGGGTATTCCATTCCTTGGCGGTTCGTGATGAACGAAGAAGCTTATCGCTTCGTTCGGGTAAATGGTATCTCTGTCGCATGCAGATAGATTAATAAGCCGTTCAATCAACAGCCTAGCCTCATTACTAAACAGCGCCGTTCAACTAGATTCCTGAATGATATCCAGCCGTAGGTAGTGTTTGGCTAATGAACAGGCTAGGCAAGTAATGAAACGTCATTGATCCAAGTCATTTGCTTAGCTGTTTGATCTAATGGCTTGGCAAGTAATGAAACGTCATTGATCCAAGTCATTTGCCTGGCTGTTTGATCTAATGGCTTGGCAAGTAATGAAACGTCATTGATCCAAGTCATTTGCTTAGCTGTTTGATCTAATGGCTTGGCAAGTAATGAAACGTCATTGATCCAAGTCATTTGCTTAGCTGTTTGATCTAATGGCTTGGCAAGTAATGAAACGTCATTGATCCAAGTCATTTGCCTGGCTGTTTGATCTAATGGCTTGGCAAGTAATGAAACGTCATTGATCCAAGTCATTTGCTTAGCTGTTTGATCTAATGGCTTGGCAAGTAATGAAACGTCATTGATCCAAGTCATTTGCTTAGCTGTTTGATCTAATGGCTTGGCAAGTAATGAAACGTCATTGATCCAAGTCATTTGCCTGGCTGTTTGATCAAATGTCTGGATATCATTCAGGAATCTAGTTGAACGGCACTGTAAGAGGCTAGGCTGTTAATTTAACGGCTAATTAAGCTATCTGCCTGCGACATATACACTACTAGCAGCCCGCCCCGGCTTCGCACGGGTAGAACATATATGCCTACAAAATAAGCATCAGTTTGTTGCATCGAATATAAAATATGAACATATTTAACAATAATCGTCATATTTCATCCAATTTACACAAAACCTTAACGAATTATGCACCTAAACCTTCCTCATAAACACTCTGGCTATTGGTGAAAACCGCATGATAATCCGTTCAGTAGCTATTGAGATTATTGCGAACAGACAGACAGACGCAGTGATGGAATTTGTTTTATAATACTTACGTAGTGATATTGGACGGCCCTTTAGCGTAAAGGATAGTTACCCTGATTCTGACCCGTCGGTCGTTGGTTCGAATCCTAGCTATATACCAACCAATGAAAGTTTTATGTGCATTCATGAATCATGAGTTTTCGTACAGTGGTAGTGGGATCATTAAATCTACCAAAAAGTAGCTTACCACCAAGGAGCCCGGGCCCGGTGGCGTAATCGGGAGAACGGTTGGCTTTGATGCCGTGGTACCGAGTTCAAACCTTACCGTGCACTAATGGATTTTTCCATCGAAAAATGTATGTGCGCTTCTCACAGTGGCCCTCCGGTGAAGGAAAACATCGTTAAGAAACCAACAACCCCCGCATGGTGGTAGGACACTATCTAGTGTCCGCCTGGCCAGCTCAAGTTAGAAAATCTGTCGCCAAAAACATCTAATGTGTTCCGGCAGCTATCCTTGAGAGCCAGTTCCCCAGTCTAGGCCTAGCGTGCTTACCATATTCGACCGCATTATCACTTACCAACAGGTGAGATAGTGGTCAAACGCCAGCCTATAAGATATAAAAAAATAAAAAAAGGTGAACATCTGCCGCCGTAACCTTACGCGTTCCCCGACGCAAAATGTAGGGGTAATATACGTTTAACGTGTGTATCTGTGTGTCTGTCTGTAGCATCTTAGCACCTAACCGGATGAACCGATTTTGTTTTTATTATTGATAGTTTTTTTTTTGTTTGATAGATGTCTTCATCGAGAGTTTTCTTAGCTTTGATTCATGAAAATTCGTTCAATCGTTATAAAACTATGAGCTTTTTTCTAGTTAATTGCGCTATGAAATCAACTTTCATAGGTCTGATCAATTCGAAAATCTTCTTCTTCAACGATATTGTAAGAACATGGAACATTGACCTGATGCTGGGATATCTCCTGGACTCTACAGAATACGCAAATCCTCACCAACTTACAGCTTAGATCTTAAATGTCGTGTTTAGAGTCATTGGAATGGTTTTAATGAAAAGATTATACATAGATCAGTCGGGGTGGTTTAAAATATTATATTATTATATATATAGATGATTATTATTTTATACAATAGATCATATTATTATACTATATTGACTTCTAATTGATTGTGATCGGTGGGGATCTACAGCATAGCTAAGCCTATAATAATATTTTCGTAGTAACTATGACCTAATCCGTGGTTTCACTGCAAATATTTTATTAATTTTGCGATTCGTGTATGTGAAATTCGTGATATCTTCTAGAGTTTTCATTTTAATTATATACTTTAAAGGACAATTTTAATCTATAATATGTGGCCAAGCTAATTAACGTAATTATTTGGATAAGGATGAATACTATATACTTGAAAATAGCCTTGTAAGTCATGTAATATTTTTTAACAAAAACTTAAAGATTAAAATGGTTACTGTGAGTACCTTAAGAGATAGACATATGCTGTCGCGGACTTTTTTGTAGGTCTTATTAAGTTATACAACTCTTGCATAGAAAATATTCTTCTATCTATTTGCAATTAAGCAGCGTTCGTAAGAAACCTGTTTTTTCGACCGTTTTTTTGCCGACTTAGGTTGCAAATTAGGTCTCCACGAATGTACCTTTGATTTAAACGGGATAATATATAGCCTATTTTCATTCCGAAAGTCCATTCTATGTATTAGTGAAAGAATTTTTTAAATCGGTTCAGTAGTTTTTGAGCCAAATCATTACAAACATACAAAAATACAAATGTTCTCTCTTTATAATATTAGTATAGATAAATAAGATTTCTGTATGATAATACAATGCTAACTGTTAACAGGGCAACCAAAGCGGCGCACCTCCGATGGGCTACGTGCCCCAAGCAGACTATCAACAGCATTATATTAACCAACAGCAGGTACCTACTTGTTAGAATATAATAGTAAAACTCTTTATTGCACACCGGTATAGAGAAATAAGGCCTTTTTTTTTGAGGGCCCGGTGGTGTAGTGGGAGAACGGTCGTCTTTGAAGCCAGAGGTACCAACTTCCCGAATTCAATCCCCGCCGTGCACCAATCGATTTTTCGATCGATAATTTATGTGCGCTTTTCGCAGTGGTTCTCCGGTGAAGCAAAAACATTGTAAAGAAACTCCCAGCCCCCGCATGGTAGGACACTATCTAGTGTCCGTCAGGCCATATATCATCCTCAAGTTAGAAAATTTGTCTCCAAACATCTGATGTGTTCCGGCAGCTATCCTTGAGAGTCAGTTCCCATTCTAGGCCTAGCATGCTACCATCCTCTACCGCATCATCACTTACCAACAGATGAGATAGTGGTCAAAACGCTAGCCTATATGATATTAAAAAAAAGGACATGCACGAAACCTAGGTCGGCAACAAATAGTAGTGAGTATAATAGTCGGTTCTTTTATAATCTAAATTAGCTAGGGTTGTACAATGGGCGGTCTTTTTGCTTGAAGCGATCTCTTCAAGACAACCTTTGTATGAACAGAATTGAAAAGCAGGAGAACACGGTGGCATTGCATTACATCAGAACTTCATTTCTTAACCGATTTGAAAAATTATTTTTTGTTCGAGACTTTTTTTTCTCGTATGGTCCCATTGTAATTATGCCGAGATCTTATAAGTATCTTTAGAGATATGGAGATCAAACTTGTACTGAAAATGACTAGCGCGGCATTTGAAGTCGGTTTTTTATTTGATGGAGTCATGTTTTATGTAGCACGGTTTATGTAGCACTTACAGTGTTACTCTCACAGTATTTACCTACAGTGTTACTCAATGTTAGATCTCATTAATCAATGTTCAACTGTCTTCCAACTCTTAATGCCTTGATAATTTCTAAACTTTGTTTTTCTTATATATAAACTTATCAAGCTTTGCTTCGTTGATACACGAAATAATAGATGTGCACCATGGGCTATTATCATCGAATATAACCAAATGAGTCAACTTATAAACGATTCTAGCCCTAAGAATTAAATTTTTATTTGAACGGCCCGTTGAGTTGAAAAATCAAGTGACAAATAAAATACTGCGAAATCCGCGGATCGAAAAGCTGTAGTCTATCTCAGCGACGTCCTAACCCCTAGACCCCGATAGAAAGGCGAACACTTTCAGCTAAATCATCGGATTAATAAGTCTTATTATGCCCGCCCACAAACGCGATCCAGTACTATGACCTGTAAACAGCTCCGCGCTCAGATACTTAAATTTCTTAAAAGTCGTTGTGATGGCTCCTTGCAGTGTAAGATGTGGAAAAACCAGTTCAAACTCGAATTTTAAGGCAAACGGCTTAAAATTTCACCGGTAATATAATAAATGTATTAGAATATTCAAAAATAAATTTTAGGCAAAGCGCAGCTTATATTTTATCGGTTGGCAGTTTTCATTAATCTCAATCTCTTTTTGTCCCGGGCGATGTTATAGTTCTTTCCCATTTTTTCTTGATCGGCATGGATTTAGTGTTGCGCCCCTGCAGCAGTGACACACGTATCGATGGACTAGGAATATTATATATTCTTATTATATTCTTTTACAATTAGGTAAAATTTGTGAATTTGGGTGTAGTTGTGTGTCCTGATCCCACAGACCATTTATTGAGATAAGCACGTCGCTTTGTATGGAAACCTAGTGTGTAACATTTTGCGTAGGTATTTTATTTTTGTTTATATATGTCTCCACACGATTAGTGTATTTACCCAGTGCCAAGTATTAAAATTCAATTTAAATCACAATTTTATCACCCTGTGACTGACGCCTGTATTAATATTAATTTTGCTCTCGCGCTAAATAGGATAATAAGTAATAACCGAAATTATGAGTTTCGGCAGCTGGTTACTTTAGCTAACTCATATATTATTATGATTTCTCCCTACCTTGAATCGTGCAACTGATGTTTGTATACTTTTATAGTTTTACCAGGCCTCCCTCACTCGCCCATAGCTACAGCGCTTTATACCTAAACTTTCGTACCAGCGCCGGCGCTGGTATCGCCAGTCGCTTGTCACTGCTCACGCGCGTGCAACGTATTTTATTATTCAAATGACGGGATAACTGCGCATTCGTATTCTATATTAAAAACGATTTATGTTTTCCATACTCATTTTGCGAGTTTGACAAAAAACAAGCTTAGTATTGTTCATTTTTACAAGCTTTTTTTATGCTACCGATACTAAAATGACAAGACGGAGCAAAAATTCACTTTTTCGACTTTTAGTTAAGGACTTTGATGTTTATTTGTGAGGTAAATAAACAGAATTCGTAAACTTTTTTTTTATTTCATTGAGTCAACCCTTCACTAATGCACATCGTAACAGGCGCGCGCCGGTACATGGCGCGGTGAACGAAGTAATAACAACGCTAGGTCGAGCGAATTAGACACATTTTTGCATGTATTGTCTAAGTGTGAATTAAGCGTTTTGGTATTGTGTTTTTCTAGGGGAGTGGAATATCTGTTACGGAGTAACTATTATATTATCTGTGGTTTTACTTAATATACCTACGACCATGTCGATAGTGTACTTAACTTTTATCGATATTTTTTACGGTAATTTGGTATGGTCGTCTCTATCTGAGAATTATGACTTTGCCCGCCCGTCAAAACTAATCGAAAGCGCCAATCACGAACAGTTCCCCGCGACCGCATACCTCGGCTAGTTGTAGAAACGTTTGTACCGCGCGCTACTAAGCATTAGGCGTCTAGGGGTTAGAACTTCGCTGGTCTATCTATTCAGGCGCGAGCGCGGTCAAGGACGGGGAAGTTTTATGTATAGAATCAAATTGTCTATAGATGCCTGCAGCCTCGTCCTTGACCGCTCCCGCGCCTGTCTGTCGCGGCCTACAGCTGTTCGATTCTGCCGCCGCCATCTTGCCTCTCAGCAAGTGCTAAACAAGGTTCCGGTAGTTGTTCACTTTGAGAGTTGTTTGAGCTTTACTCATCGACCTCTCAACGTTGATTATTGTTTATGTTATTTTTCTTAATGAATAGTTCAACGATTGCTCGAAATTTTAAAGGCGTTTATTAGTAACATTGTTAGAGATTTGTACCCATTCACTTGCTGCTTGAAAACCAATAGAAATCTAGGAGTTTTCAAGTCGTACGAAAGCGTTTTCTGAAAGGTATAATATTCCTTGTCTACATGGTTATGTGCATAAGTATAAACTAGGTAAAATAGTTGTTAAATTCTAGAAATATTACTCGAGAATAGCGTAGCCATGTAAAATAATGTAGATAAATCAGATCAGTAGCTATGGACCCCAGAAAATGTCGTAACAAACACATGCATATAGAGCAAGAGCCCACGACGGCCAGACCTTCGTTATTTTATAAAAGCTGAAAGTTTTTCTGTTCATGTTCCCTATACAGGTAATAACGCGACTATAGAGTTTGGGTTGTGGTTACTTGGGCAGGTAACAGGTAGTAAAGGAGTATAAAATAGTACCTTAAATTCGTTAAAGTATAAAGCTCAATTTTTTAATATTTTCTTTGGGATAACTTTAGAAATCTCATCATCCATTGCCGGTCACTTATGACAGTTGCTACCCCCCTGCCAGACACCCCTAAACTTTAAGAAATTTTACTTTCGTTATAGGATAAAAGCTGAATTTTATATATGTTACTTGGGGACCTATAAAAAAAATGTTACCGCAATTAATAGCGGGACAGTTTTAATAATTTTTACATCTTGCCAGACACATTGAAAGTCTGTTGTAGGGCGAGCGCGAGGTAACAACTGTTCAAGCGAGTGTGAGTGAGATAGGACGCTCGCTTAGTCAACTGCAATCTTTTACTGCGCATCATCTGGTGTCCGGCATGATGTAAAAACTATTAAAACTGTCCGGCTATTGAGGTAACATTTTTTTATAGGTCCCCAAGTAACATAAATAAAATTCAGCTTTTTTACTATAACGAAAGTAAAAATTCTTAAAGTTTAGGGTGTCTGGCAGGGGGTAGCAACTGTCATAAGTGACCGCCAATGGATGATGAGATTTCTAAAGTTAGCCCGAAGAAACTATAAAAAAATTGAGCTTTATGCATTAACGGATTTAAGGTACTATTTTATTCACCTTTACTACCTGCCCAAGTAACCACAACCCAAACTCTATAGTAGCTGGTCGATCTTACCTGTATAGGTGACATGAACAGAAAAACTTTCAGCTTTTATAAAATAAAGGTCTGGCCGTCGTGGGCTCTTAGGCTAATAATACTATGGTATACAAAACACACACCTATTTTTCAACATTAGCGTAGATATTCATTCACTATAGTCATTCACTCGCACCTACTTCATAGACAATTTATTTTTTAATGACTTTAAAAAAAGAAGGAGGTTCTCATTAGTCGGAAACATTTTTATGTATTTTCCCCGATTACTCTAAGACGCCTGGACCGATTCGGAAAATTCTTTTGTTTGAAATGGTTTTTGATGTTTACATTCCAGGTGGTTCCATTTAAATTCCATCGAGGTCTGATGAGTATCTCCAAAGATATGGAGATAAATACCTCAAACTTAGTACTGAAAATAACTAGCGCGGCATTTGAAGTCGGTTCTTTTAGTTTTTAAACGATCTTAAATTTCAATTAATTTGTTTTTCTAGATGATTAGTGGAGTTCGTCAGTTTCCGCATCAGCAGAGGCAGCAAGTAACCACTTCTGTAAGTATGAAAACTGAAAAGAGAAAAAACTCAATGATTATACTAAACAAAAAACTTGCGTAAGATGTCGGCAAAATCAATTAGGCTGTAGAAATGAGAGGTGATTCACATCCAAAGTTAATTAAGTTAGTTTACATCTAAATAGGCACATTTATTTTGTTTTGTTGAAATATTCTAATACATTTAATTTTAACATTCTGAGAGCATGCTGTAAATGAGCATAACCTAGTATCAAACAAGCAAGCATTTTGTAGTTTGTAGCAGCATGTGTGTAATGTGAAGAACAGAACTAGTGTCATATTTCTATTCAATAGTTTATTGTATGTATGCAACCTCCATCGAGTATTAGTCTTCTTGGATATAACTCTCCATTGTGCGGGATCACAGACAACGTTGAGTGAGTTTAGAGACTTATGTCGAGTTCACACTGGGCGATTTTTAGTTGTTCAACTTCTTCCTTCCTGTACTTTTCCTTCGATTCCAAGTACTTTTACTATCAATACTTTGGAAACCATACTGTGTAGGTACCGCTTAAAAGTACACGCCTCGTTGCTCAATTATTTGTCTCGAAATAACATTTAGTCTGGCATTATAGATTGGCTAATTAAGCGCAATTTAATCTTTTTTTAAATGTTTTATAGGCTACCGTTTGACCACTACGTCACCTGTTGGCAAGTGATGATGCGGTCGAAGATGGTAAGCACGTTAGGCCTAGAATGGGAACTGGCTCTCAAGGATATCTGCCGGAACGCATTAGATGTTTGATGACAGATTTTCTAACTTGAGGGTGGTAGCTTTTTTTTTTTTTTTTATACAGAACTGGGTAGCACTTGATCACTATCTCACCTGATGTTAAGTGATGATGCGATCGATGATGGAGCGTGCTTACCCAGAAGATACCTATTCACTCGCGATTTGAAGACCCCCATATTGTACTTAACCGGAAACACAGACTCAGGCAGAGTATTCCATTCTTTGGCGGTTCGTATGATGAACGAAGAAGCAAATCGCTTCGCTCGGGTAGATGGTATATCCACCATAAATCGGTGGCGCCTTTTAGTGTCTCTGGATGTCCGATTATAAAATGGGGATGGTGGAATCAAATCATGCAGTTCCATTGCACACTCTACGAAATGTATTCGATAGAAAACCGATAAGCAAGCGACTTTGCGGCGATGCGCGAGACTCTGGAGTCTCTGGCTTACTAGTAGGTCGCCGCTTATGAGTTTCTTTGCTCTCCTCTCAATAGCTTCCAGTGTCTCCAGCTGGTATTTGGCAGAGCCATCCCAAAGGTGAGAACAGTACTCCATACACGACCGGACTTGTGCTTGGTAAAGATTAAGCAACTGTCCCGGTGTGAAGTACCGTCTCACCTTAGCCAAAATGCCAAGCTTTTTTGAGGCTAGCTGGGCTCTAGACTCAATATAAGAGCCGAAATTGAGAGTTGGTGTCAAAGAGATGCCAAGAAGCTCAAGATTGTTACTTATCGGAACGGACACATCCCGGAAAGTAGGAGCCAGTAGAAATGGGCTCCGTTTAGCGGAGAAGAGACACGCCTGGGTTTTAGCAGCATTGAACTTGACCAGATTGGCATCGCCCCAATCGGAGACTGCCTTCAAAGAATAGTTCAAGCGCTCGACCATGGCTTCTCTATGAGACTGGATTTGTAATGCACTAGTTCGTGCGTTGGATGCATAGCTCTCTACAACAGTGCTGTCATCTGCGTACCCAAAGATACCGGGTTTAAGCAGGTCATTAATATGCAGCAGAAAAAGTGTTGCAGAGAGTACTGATCCTTGAGGGACTCCGGCATTTATGGCCAATTGGTCGGAAGAACAGCCATCGATGACTACTCGAATCGACCGATCCCTCAAGAAATCTGCTATCCAAACACATAAACCAGTGGGAAGGCCGTATGAAGGAAGCTTGCTAATAAGGCTATCGTGCCAGACCCTGTCGAAAGCCTTCGAGATGTCAAGAGAGACGGCCAGCGCCTCGCCGTGGTTCTCGATGGCCTCGCTCCAGATGTGAGTGGCATACGCTAGAAGATCCCCAGTAGACCGGTTTCGGCGAAACCCGTATTGTCGGTCACTGAGGAGATCGTTCACTTCTAGGTATGCCAGGAGCCTGTGGTTCAGTACACGTTCCATAGTCTTACAGAGTATGGAAGTGACTGAGATAGGCCTGTAATTGGCAGGGTCTGCGCGACTACCCTTTTTGGGCACAGGTTGCACGTTAGCTTGCTTCCAGGACTTAGGCACTTTACCAGTCGTCATAGACAAGCGAAAGAGGCGTGTCAAAATAGGAGCCAACTCAGGCGCACACGTCCTCAAGACTACAGCTGGTATACCATCTGGACCACTAGCTTTGTTCACGTCTAGATTGCGCAACGCTTTGCGTACTTCAGTCTGACGAATGCGGATTTCCGACATAAACGTCCCGCAAGTCGGCAGACTAGAAGGTACAGCATTGCCAGCATCTAAACGTGAAGACTCCGCAAACAGAGTAGCAAATAGATTTGCTTTCTCTTCAGCAGTGTGCGCTAGTGACCCGTCGGGTTTCAGCAGTGGAGGCAGTGAGGTACGGCAGAAGTTCTCTTCGATCGACTTCGCCAGGGACCAGAACGCTTTGCTACCAGAGGGGTAAGAAGCAAGTTTGTTCCCTGTTCGGCGTATGTGATCGAAGCGAGCCTTCTTGAGAGCCTTTTTGCAAGACTTGGCGGCTAAGTTAAAGGCTTTCTTCTTTTCGCGTACATCTCTAGTCTTGCGGGTTCGAGCATCAGCCCAGGCTAAGTAAGCTTCATGTTTTGATGCTTCTGCATCTCTACATTTGGCATTAAACCATGGACGAGCTTTGCTTGACATCGGAACGTCAGAAAATGGTATGAAATATTCCATACCCTGACGTAACACTTCTGTCACAGCATCCGCGCAGGCTGAGGGATCGCTCGAAGAAAAACATACCTGCCGCCAGGGATAAGAAGCGAAAAAACAACGCATCTCATCCCAATCTGCTGACCTGTATCGCCACACCCGCCGGGTGCCTTTTTGGCTGGGATCGGGCGGGGAGTAGACGGAGACAGACTTCACCAGACAGTGGTCGGAGCTACCTAAGGGTGATGAAACCGACACCGAGTAGCGGTCTGGTTCTGTTGTCAGCAGAAGGTCCAAGCAATTGGCTGTATGGCCATCAACGTCCGGTATCCTTGTTGCTCCCTGGACCAACTGAGTGAGGTCTAGCGTTAAAGCAAGCTTTCGCATCTCTCGACCAGCGTGGTCTGTGTTCTGGTATGGGTACAGCCAGTCTTGATGATGGGCGTTGAAATCCCCCAGAAGCACTAATTGAGCAGAAGGATACCTCTGTTGGGCCACATCAGCCGCCTCACTGAGGTGGTTTGTGAGCCTGTTTGTCTCTTCATCTCCGCTGTGCGAACGGTAGACACTAGCATAAAGAATTTTCTCCATGCCAGTGTCCACCAAAATCCACATGACGGATAGTTGAGGGTCTTCAAGGTTGCGGAGACGCCGATAACAAATGTCATCGCGGGCATACATACAAACTCCCGCCCTCGGCCTAAACTTATGTTCTAGAACATAGCCTGGGTAGGCAAGGTACGCCGCGTCGGCTGGACATTTGATCTGCGTCTCCGTGAGGAACAGAATATGCGGTTTTTTGGTCTCAAGATGGTGGTGGACCGAGAGGATATTGGAGTGCAAGCCTCGAATGTTTGAGAGGTGCACTTGAAGGGAGAGGACGTGCTTCCGCTGTTTAACCTCTATTCTGTTTCTGCCTTTCATTTTGTGGGGAGTGAAGTTAGGTAAGGGAAACGGAAGTGGAAACGAGGCGCTAATTACCAACCCGTGATACATATTAGGTCTTTTCACCTATTGGGAACCAATCCTGGAGACCGCGGGGACGCCCGAGCCCCCCCAGAGCTGGCCAGGCGGACACTAGATAGTGTCCTACCACCATGCGGGGTGGTTGGTGTCTTAACGATGTTTTTCCTTCATGGGAGGGCCACTGTGAAACGCGCACTTACATTTTCTATCGTCGTTTATCGATAAATTTTTCGAAAAATCCATTGGTGCACGGCGGTTTAAACTCGGTACCTCTGGCATCAAAGCCAACCGTTCTCCCGATGACGCCACCGGGCCCTCGAATATATATACATCGATTAAATGTAATATATATAACCGATAGAATAGTATCGAATGAGTAGATATTTGTTGTAACTCGTATCATACATCCCTACCCTAGGAAGTTGAACAACAAAAGTCGCCTAGTCTGAACCAGGTATTAGCTGTACTTGAAAATGGAATTGTACTTGTCTGAAAATATAAGTCTGTTAGACGAGTTTTGGCGGAAACATGGAAAAGTGTGTGTGCTCTCATTGTATTTTTTCCTAAAACTTGTGTTCTTCCGCGAGTTAATGTGTAATAAATGTGGATTATTAACCATTGAGTGCCGGTGAATGAGAAGAGTGAAGGGAAACAGCACAATGTTGAAAATCATATTTTTTGCCATTTCACCAAAATTTTACTGAAAATCTTCAGTAAAGTCCACATTTTTACTGAGGGTATGACGTGTACTAGACTCTGACTTCAACTTGAACTGAAATGCGACATTGACCCATCTTTCCATCGGCTTGAATTCTCAAAAACTTGAAGAATTTTAATACTTGACACTGGCTCAATACACTAGTCGTGTGGAGGCATTATAAAATTTGGAAAAAAAAAAAGTCTGTTAGACTGACCCTAACGATTGTTGTTGTTTCAGTATAACAATATGAACAACATGACGCGAGGCATTCCCCCCAACACCACGCTTCAACAGCTGTTAGTGCAGTCCCATCAGAGGAGCCTTAATGGTACGTACCTTATCCTTGTATTTAAATTATACATGTTTATAGGGGTTGTTATAAGTTTAATGTGTCAGTCTATAGCGCCCATTACATTATCCAATTTGAAGAGCGCTAGATGAGCTAGCGTGCTAAATTTGTATTGTGTAAAGGCAGTTGGACAGGTAGTGCTAGTGATTCAATACTCAATAATTTATTTGCATTCATAATGTAAATTGGTAAGGTGTAAAATAAAATTGAATTTAGTATCAACATTATGACCCTGATAGGGCTTATGCAAGTGCTGGGAGCGAGCGGGCCGATCTATTAATTGTACAGTTTTTTATCTAAATATTCATTTAATGTATAAAATACTTTATTCAGCAGAAAGAATTATGCTCGGTCAGTCCATCGGCGTTGCGCTCTGACGCGTCTCAAACTCGACACCATTGCTAAAGCAATGCCAACTTTCTGGTGTTTTGATGGTGCCATATTCGTCTAGTGCTCTTCGAAAGATGCGCTTTAGCCGACGATCACTACCGAAATGAATGGAAGTTAAACTAACTAGCTTTGCTAGCTAGTCTAGTGTAATGAGTGAGGTCTTTTTATATCGTACTGCAGCACTAAATGAAGCGCTCTGTAATTGGATAATGTAATGGGCGCTTAAGGCATCATACTCCCCAAAGGGATGAAGCGATTTAGGTCACCTATCCTAAGCAGCTATCCTTGAGAGCTAGTTCCCATTCTAGGCCTAGCATGCTACCATCCTAGACCGCATCAACATTTACCAACAGATGATATAGTGGTAAAACGCTAGCCTATATGACATAAAATAATATGGTTTAAACACTAAAACAACCGAATTCCATGCCCCTCGAGTCAGTTTCAGTAGAAAGTCTCAGAATCAGAATAATTTATTGAGTTACTGACTTAATATACATTAGGCTAGTTGTCATTGCCTTTAAGACCCGTCAGTTACCCACATCGGGCATTCAATAATATAATAGAATATATTACATTTAATTTTAATAAAAGACATTAATAATTTTATGCATTCCGATCCAAATTAATATTAGAGATATATATGACTTATTCAATTCAAAATTATGGCAAAATATAATGTTAATAAAGATAAAAAATTTCTTATAATAAATTCAATAATGAATGTATGGAATCATTTTAAATCATAATTGGTACAGTACCCTTGTCGCGATGCATACATTCTTTAATGTCATAGAAACTTTTTGATATTAGCCACCTCTTGAGTTTTGTCTTAAAACTATTTGTCAGAGAGATGCTTGGGCAGTGCGTTATAAATACAAACAGCACTAGTATATGTACTTTTTTGGCCAATCATTGTGCGGGGTTCGCAGGCATCTATAAATAATCATATGCCCTCATAGGGGCGCTCCGCAACCGCATCTCTGACTTTCTTTGGTCTGAGACGTCTATCGTCATATCTCTGGAGATACTTATCAGATCTCGATGAAATTACATTGTGAAATGTACCCTACCATATAAAAAAAAGAATCATTCGAATCGGTTTGAACTTACACTGGTTCCATCGAATTGAAATATAGTATCTTTTACCTGCCATCTAAAGAGATCTAAGAGAGATCTTATACTTTACTAGAAGTGCCCCGCGGCTTCGCCCGCATTAATGATTTCTTTTATTTACATAAAACATTTATTTTGTAAAAACCTTTCTATCATAAAAGACATCAAAGAAGTTAAAGCCAAATCGGTTCAAACTTTGAACCCCAGTTGTATCCCCTTAAATAGTGTATTTTGAAAAATTCTTTCTTAGCGGATACCTACGTCAAAATAACTATCTGCATGCCAAATTTCAGCGCAATCCTAAACAATATTTATTTCAGACTTTGTTACCCCACTTCACCCTTTTAGGGGTGGCATTTCGAAAAAACCACGTATTTTCTTATTTATTTACTGAAGCACTTGTGTGAAGTATCGAATGGAAAAAACTATCTAATCTTGTTTCTCCTTACAAACTTTGAACCCCCGTTTCATCCCCTTAAGGGGTGAATTTTAGAAAACAATTTCTCAGAGGGAAATAACGTCGTAATAACTATCTGCTTTCCAAATTTCAGTGCAATCCGAAACAACATTGATTTGCAGACTTTGTTACCCCATTTCACCCTCTTAGGGGTGCAATTTCAAAAAAGCCTGAAACACGTATTTTTTTACTGAAGCACTTGTATGAAGTTTCGAATACAAAATACTATCTAATCTTGTTTCTCCATACAAACTTTGAACCCCCATTTCATACCTAGGGGTGAATTTTGGAAAATCCTTTCTTAGTACACCCTTACGTACTAAGACAAATACACCCTCCAAATTTCAAGTCTCTACGACCAGTGGTTAAGGCTGTGCGTTGTCTGTCAGTCAGTCAGTATGTCAGACAAAGATTCTTATAGTATTAGATAGTACGTATAAATTATAAGATCGGACGTAGAGACGATATTTATCGAGAATATTATTTTGTTGTATAGCTTATAGGCTAGCGTTTGACCACTATCTCACCTGTTGGTAAGTGATGATGCGGTCGAAGATGGTAAGCACGCTAGCTAGGCCTAGAATAGGAACTGGCTCTCAAGAATAGCTGCCGGAACACATTAGACGTTTAGCGATAGATTTTACTAACTAGATAGTGTCCTACCACCATGCATTCTTGATGACTTTGGAGTAGCACGGGGGTCAGCTAGTAATTTTAACTGTTTCCTTTTCTTCCGCAGAAATGGCTAACTCAGGCCAAGGCGGCGGCGACAACCAGCTAGCAAGATGGTTCAGCCCTGAACTCCTGGCGCGCGCGTCCGCCGGCAAGCTTCCATCTGTCCACGTGCCCAACGCTCTCTCTCTGGAAGACTTGGAGCGGCACCACCATTCTCCGGCGCCGCCCGTGCGCAACTGAGCTTCTAACGATGCCGGGGATGATTATATAGGGACGTATGCGAGGGCATGGTTGTGAGGTTGGTTCTTTTTTTGAAGTTTGGTCTTTCCAGCGTAATGAGTTATTAATTGTGAATGTGGTTCTTTTTTAAATTGGAACGGAAAATTGAGTTTGAATGAGAGTTTGAGATTGTTTAATAAATGAGATTGGAAGCGCCTGCCGCAGCGTAAATAGTTTTTTCTGCTTCAAAACATGACTGTCAATGGATTTTGATTCACGCTATACTTATTTATGAAGTAATCATTCCACAGCTTTG
Organism: Cabera pusaria; assembly: GCA_954871355.1. Lineage (NCBI taxonomy): Eukaryota > Metazoa > Arthropoda > Insecta > Lepidoptera > Geometridae > Cabera > Cabera pusaria. The sequence goes on along the minus strand of OX940906.1, from coordinate 6,206,652 downwards.
AATGTGAGTATTACTTTTTGAATTGATCGATTATGGCTGGGATTATCAGTAATTGATAGGCACAACGTTTTTTGGGGTATCAAAATATAATGTCGACGATTCAAATATTGAAGATTGTTTGCCTGTTTGTTGAAAACTTCTAAAATAATGGCACATACCATCAAACCATTCATGTAATAATAGGCAAATAATTATTTTATTAGTCCTAATGATTGCAAAACATTACTAACTACTACAAATAATTTGAAGCTTTTTATATGAATGTAAACAAATGATTCGTTCATTTAAATCTTTAGTCTCTACTTGAAGGGTGCTGTTAATTATTTACACGTACCGCTCCCGTCTTCCCCCTAGCAATAATTTAATTATATTTGCAAACTTTATTTATTGAACGGTAATAAAGAAATAAAAATCAGCACTCTTGCACTCCCTGTCGCAGTCCTCTAGCAGTTGTAGTGCAATGGAAGTAAGCTAGATGGCGCTATATTCAAATTCGCAGGCTCAGCTCATCAACAGTTTCAATTGAGTAAAACAGATGGCGCTGGCAGTCTCTATAGTGAGAAATTTTTGCTGGTAAATAAAACGAGGAAAACTCATTCGAACGCTGGATTATTCAAAACCATCAGTGTAATTGTATGTATGAAAGTGTGCGTGTATGTATGTGTACGTTACCAGCGTCACTCGTGTATGTGTGTGTGTGTATGTAAACTGAATGTCGCATATCGTGCCCTATTGCGTACATTGTTATTTTGTTGGGGCGTAGCTTTAACGCCATTAGTAAACACTTAAAAGGACTTTATGATATCAACACATTCGACTCACAAACAATTTAGACAAAAAGGAAAATTAACCTACGCGTCGACAAATTTTAAGTGATCTGTTGTGACTTTATTTTTAGGTTGTATAAAAAAAATCAAACATTAGCACTCATTATACCTGTAAAAATAAATAAAAAACATTTTCTTTAAGAACAAAACTAAAATGAACTTTAAATGAAATAACTATTAAAAAAATCTTGTAAAATAATGAAAATTTTCAGTTTTTGTCAAGAATAAGATGGTAAATAAAAATGGCACAAACGGAACTTTTACTTTGCATACTAAACTTTAAATTTTAAACTATTGATCTCTTATTTTAAGATATGCCAATTTTATTTACATCTTATTTTAAAAACTCTCTAAATAATAGTTAAAAATACTTCAATAGTCATACAAAGAAAGGACTATAGCGATGTAACACTATATTGACAATGAAATAATGAATATTTATATTTAAAAATAACCGTTACACATGGATTCCGTAGCTTGAGTAAAAAAAAGTTACAATTACAATGTCTCAAAAAGATCCTCCTTACTAATAAAAAAAACTAATTAATGCATACAACTGTCAACTTCCCGGTTTTTAAAAATCGATGCGGGTTTTCTTTGAACTGTAGATTGCATTTTGATATTGCTTTTATGAAGCCTTATGTCAAATTTAATCTCTGGTCGCATTCAATCTAGATTCGACTATGCATTTTTATGCATTAATTTAAAAAGTTTTTAAGTAAAGAGGATTATACATAAAAATCGGAAAGGAAGGTGGCAACGAAATGTATATTTTAAAAGGTAGAAGCTGATAGGCAAGGGATAATTTTTGATGTATTCATTTGTAGTCATTTATTGTAGAGCTTAGTTTTACCGACGTTTCTTAACGTCCAACGTTCTCTATTATTTTGTTCCTACTGTCAGCTCCCTTGACTTAAATGTATTGAAAAGAAATGCGTAAATATACAATATATATTTGTCGGTCTATGCGAATTATTGCAGTATCTTAAGGCTGGAGAACACCAAAGCGGAAAGGAAAAGAGATTCAGCGCGATTCCTAATGGTTCCTGAATGATTTGTACACATTTTCTCTTCTCACCGTTTTGGTGAAGTCCAGACCTTAAATTTGCCTCCGATACGATGAAACGGCAATAAATTCGCAGCAATTTGTAGCAAACTTCAAGAGTGTATTAATATATATTGTGTACTGTAGTTGCTTATGTGACGGCATCGGCTAGAGTGAGAAATAAAGAATTTGTTGTCGATGGATTATCGCGTTTTTACATAGCATAGCGATATCTGGTGGTAAAGTAACGTTATCGTGGGTTATCGAGTATCTAATCAGAAATATAAGGATTGACGAAGGCGATAATACATTTTGGCTTACAAAACTCAATTTTAAAATAATCAGTAATGTTTTAACATCATTACTGAGACATACTGACGATATTCTGGAACTTTAATCTTAATTTGACAATGAAACCTTTAAAAACAATGCAAAACGCGATGGGTAATCAAAATACTTGACATTGAGCCATATAAAACACAAAATAAACGGCACTGCGGAGTTGAAACTCAAGCTTCGTGCATCAAATTTTAAATATTTCATATTCTTTAAGTTCTAACTTGCCTTTCGCTCGAACTTTCATCCAAACCCAGTTACATAAAATTCAACGCTGCCGCAAATATCATGCTGTCACGTTTTAACTTGATGAATCAGAAAGTGACAGCGAATGACATATTGGTAAGAAAAGATAGTTGTGCATCTGGTTGAACGAATTTAATACAACGTCGTCAGTTCATTATTACTATTTAGTTTTAGATACTCGATAACTTTGAGAGTATATTCGATAACCATTACTTGGTACTAGAGCGTGTGCCGATGACAAAATATTGTGTATATAAAGTAAAAAAAAAAGGTTGTATTTGTGAGCATTTTGTTACTACGTCATTATATCGAGGAGAAGTATTTACGTTGAAGGGATGAGATATTTGTCTTTACATCGCGCATCGAACGCAACGTGCGTCGACAATTTTAAGTTTTGAATCGCGAATTTTTTAACCATTTTCGGAATTTGCACATTTTGCAGACACTAAGCATTTGTGTGTACAAATTCCTGGATATATTTTTATAGATTTTACCATTCACTCCTATTATTACGAACGTTTTTGCGTTTTTATGTTGTCGATATATATTCGGGACCTGAGTGACGGACGGCGTGTCAATTAGTTTGTTATCATCGCATCGTAATAGTGTCGGTACCGTCCATATCTTGTGCAGTCGAATATCTCTCAGCTCAAACTATCAAGCAATATCTTCTTATTGGAGGAAACGCCTATGGGCGTGACGTGACTGCTCGAACCTACTAAACTTCAAAATTAATCAGCGTTATGTTTATTGGCATACGGTTCTAAATTAAAATGACGGAGGACAACATTTCAGGGCATGGTCAATGCTGTCCGTTTGAAAATAGTTCTGTATTTGCACGAGTCTAGTAGGTGTCGAGTGGTCCAGAGATGGTCCCACAAGCCGTAGGGGCTGTAGATCGGTTCGCAGGTTCGAATTCGGGCTGCAGTGACGTAATTCTCGACTCAGCTCGAGTCCGATTTTGATGATTGATATTTTAGAACTGATAAAACGAATACTCTAATCATGAATTGATTTGTGGTTATTTTTCTTTGCTCGACTCCGTCAGGCCGAATGTTGAAGCGCATTAGATGTGTCAAGCGATTTCGGTTCTTACGTAGTTGTAGAAAGGTCTATGTTAACTGATTGTGAGCCGCGTGGCGACGCCTCGCGGCGTACCCTTGTCGCTTTTTACTTACAACACAAAGTCCTGTAAGCTTTAAATTATTGAATAAAGAAAAATTTGAAAGTTAGCATTTGTTTTTATAAAACTTAGCTACAACCCTACGAATAAATAATAAGTCGAGAAATGTAACTGCGTTAAAAAAAATGACCCATCAAGTGTGGAATTTTTCTGAATTAGACTTCCTGACTTATTATTTATTCGTAGCTTAAACCATATCCAGAGTATTCCACTTTCCAGAGTCATCGAGCTTTAGAGTTACAGTGCCATTTGATGATGTCTTATTGTATTGCACTCGATTGGCTAGGCCTGAAATCTGTTTCCGGTAGGACTAGCGGCCGCAGATTTTCTCATTGATGATGGTGGTAAGGTATTTTTTGGTAGACATTCAGCGGAACATCGATATAATGCTCCTACCAGCTGTAGACAAGCATCCATGAATGCATATAGAAAAATGCATTTATTCGAGTCCAGGGTTTGAACTGGTGAACCCCAATGGTTTAAAGGCAAGCTAATCTGTCCATTACGCCAATATACCTTCCTTAATGTAGAATTCGTCCTGAAGATCGAGCTGCCGTGCCGTGGCGTGCCATAGGTAAGGCCTAATACCAGCTGTGGACAAAGGGGTTTATTTCCAATGTCCCCCACTAAAACGGGAACCAGTGGGGGACGTTAGGACAAATTGATGATGATGATAGAATATATAGAATAGGACAAGGTATTTTTTAAACGCGACTCAAGCCACAGCTGACAGCTTTGCTGCAACCAGTTTATTATAATTGGTACATAGCTGTAATATTAGTACATTTAAATATAGGTACATATAATACACTATAGGATTTAAAACAAAAATTAATGGCTCCTGGACAATTGTTTTTATAGCATAAAAGAATATGTAGACAATAAATAAAAATAAAAATTATGTTAATGTAAACCTAGGCATAGAAAATAAATATAAATATTTGTACGTCTACGTGCAGGCCGAACACATTGACAAAATATTTCATAAGATACGGAATTAATTATTAATGTATTATGTTTTTAACAAATAAATGATTGTTTTGATTTCAAATAACTTAACTATAAAATGACTTATAATGAATGTCCTTAGTTATTTTGGGTACATATTACTTAAATGCCTTATTATTATCTCTTCAGATAAATGTTTGTTTTACAATGAGTTAGTGTAAATAAAAATGAAAACTCAATTAAATTCAGCTCAGTCTATATTTATAGATAATTTTATTTAGAAAAACATGTTAGTTTTTAACATTTGTTACACTTTAAAGTATTTACCTCGTATTTGTTTATGTAAACAAATACGAGATAAATACTTTAAAGTAAAAATCGGTTTGTAACCGACTTTCAAAAAGGAGGAGGTTGTATGTTCGTCTGTGTATTTTTCTAATGTATGTTCACTACCGTAAAAAATATATTTTTAGTTCGAAAGCGTACCTATACTCCTGAGCTGGTCCTGTTGTAATTTCATCGAGATCTGATAAGTATCTCCAGAGATATGACGATAAACGTCTCAAACTTGCTACAGAAACTGACTCTCGGGGCATGGAAGTCGGTTGTTTTAGTTTGTAAACATAATCAACAAAAACAAAATTGTAACATAAATAAATCTTAATACTATGATTTCTATGGTCCCATATTCCCATAAGGTCTACACAAACTTTCACAAACTTCCTACTATTATTCACTGTAGCGGTATTATAGAATATATATATAAACGCGACGTGACCATGAAAGATATGATAGGTAAATAAATAACCAGTTAAAATATCTACTTCGTATTTTCCCTATACTACTTATGTAGGTACCTATTCAAATAATTATAATTTTACCACAACCTCGAACTAAACCACTGATTACTAGTACATCGCATAACACACCGCCTTAAAGATAAGATAATATAATAAATACTACATCAGATCACACATCCTACCACTCTATGCAAACACTATTATTGAAATTAATTTTTAAAGCAAATTCACGAGTTATTTGGAATAAAAACTTTTGCTAAACGAGCGCGACCAGTCCCTCAGCTCGACTAAAGACTGACTGTTGGATTGAAACTTGGATGTTGGGTCAGTCGGTTCATAATCACAGCACAGTTGTGATGTGATGCGACCAACGTGAATAACTGGTGCATAATCTGTGATGTGACGCATGCGTAACACAAGGTCGTCACGATCAATAGTTAAAGAGACTACCTTTGTGTTTTCTGAGAGCTGTGTAAAGTTGGCACGTTCGTCTGCTTTAAACAAGAACGGTAGGTAGCACAGTTTTACAATCTATATGGATTATATTGTAAAATTGTGGTAGGTAGCGTTTTCACTATGTAGGTAGGTACTTAGGTAGGTAAAGTAGTACAGTGGGTAATATCAAATACTGCTAGCCAATGTAAACCGAGTTAAAAGTTGCTAGAAATTAATAGGTTCTGTAGGTTTTAAATATTTTACAACGTTAAGGGCCATTTTCACCGGTTTCTGATAATGCGTTAGATAGTTATCTGACACATGGCGCTATATAAAAGCTGTCAAAAATCTGTCAAATTTCTTCATATTAGCGCTATCAGGAACCGCTGAAACTGGCCCTTAAGAAACTAAACCAACCGACTTCAAATGCCATGCTAGTCATTTTCAGTAGCAAGTTTGAGGTGTTTATCTCCATGTCTCTGAAGATTTTCATCAGTTCTCGATGAAATTTAAATGGGGCCACCTGGAAAGTACACTTTTTAACAAAAAAAAAAGAATTTTCCACATCGGTCCAGGCGTCTTTGAGTAATCGGTGAACATAGGTACATAAAAAAAAATATTCCGATGAATTAAGAACATCCTCCTTTTTTGATGTCTTTTGGATTTTATTTAACTTGCTTTTTATACTAACTTGTTTATAAAACAGGCACCTAAAGCAGGCCTCCCTCACTCGCCCATAGCTACTGCGATTTATACCTAAACAACTTTCGTCACCTGCGCCGGTACTATCTGCCAGTCGGTTGTCACTGCTCACGCGCGCGCAACGAATATTATTCTAATGACGGGATAACTGCGCATTCGTATTCTATCTTAGAAACGATTTAAGTTTTTCATAGTCATTTTGCGGGTTTGACAAAAACAAGCACAATATGTTTCATTTCTTATGCTACCGATACTAAAATGACAAGACGGCGTAAAATTCACTATTCCGACATAAAATTCGACTCTAAGTTAGGAACTTTGATGTAATTTTGTTAGGTAAATAAAAATAATTCGTTAACTTTTTTTTTAGTTTATTGAGTCAACCCTTTACTGTATTGGGGCGCGGCGGTACATCGCGCGCTGAACGAAGTAATAACAACGCTAGGTCGAGCGCCTTAGACACATTTTTGCTTGTATTGTCTGAAATAATCGTTGGTATTGTGTTTTTTAGGGGAGTGAAGTATCTGTTACGTAGTAACTATTATATAATCTGTGCCTAAAGGTTCGCCGTCTCTACCCCAGAGTAGTTAAATGTATTATTGCACCAAGTAATAAAATATCAAACAATATAAAACAACCGACATAAACAATCTGACTACGTACTTACCATTCCTTAAATGGGTACCTTTAATGAATGTGCTTTATAAAGAACTTTTAACGGGCTATTTGCTACCACTTTAGGCCAAACGTGTTCACCATCTTCGACCACATCATCGCTTACCACCAGGCGAGATAGTGGTCAAACGCTAGCCTATCAGATATGATTTTTTAATTAATTATGAGAGTGTATTTCGCGTAAACAGTTCTTATTTAGCCTGGTTTATCCAAGAATTTAAAAAAGAAACAACTAAATTTAATTTCTAAGAATTAACTTTCTTAGTAACTGCATGTTAAATAATCAAATAACGCATATCAAATAACCTACCTACACAAACATTTTGTAGTATGAGCTTACTGTATTACTGTAGCAAGTACAAAATACGTGACAAAACATAAAACAATCGAGCGTTGAACGGTGTCTTATATGTATTTGTTATAATTGTGAAAGGCATACCTAATATCATACCTATTTACGTAGGTAGGCATTTTATTATTTTACCGGGTGTTACCGGTAGTTTACAAACATTTTCCAATATAGTATAGGGTAGTAACTATTATATAATCTATGGTATAGGTCGATAGTGCCGCCGGTAAATAGTATAGCCACGTGGCTGCACCTGCGTTCAAACAATCCTATCCTGTCATATTCTACATCTACCTACTGACTGTCCCTGTGCCATTTTCAGCCACATCGGTTTAGCCGTTTTAGTCGTGTGAAAATGTACCAAACAGGCAAAGTTACTTCTGAATTTATAATATTAGTTTGAGATTATACTTATGTCTAGGCATATTTATTTGAACAGGTGCTTACACAATTTTTATAACAATTGTACCTCACCTCTTATGTAGGCATGTAAGTGTACTATATTTAATGCCGGTTTGCACTAAAGAGGAGTTGTATGGAGTTCAACAGTGGCGTTAAAAGATACCGCGATGTCCACTAAAATCCATTGAAAAGATCCATTGATCCATTTTTGCACCTTTATGTCCACTTTAATCCATTATCTATGGATTTATGCAAAAGGGTTTTTTTTAAAACTAACGAAACGAGTGTCTAAAGATTAATTGATGGAATTTTTTACACTTTTATGCCCAGATTGACAGGTCGACAATGCATGAGTGACACCCCTAGAGTTGCAAGCACAGACCTGAGACACAGAATAATGAATAGTAATTATAGGTCTGTCGTTGCAAGTGTAAGTTTCTTCGGTTCCTGATAGCTCTAGTAGGAACAAAGAATAAATAGTAGTACAAGAAGGAACTAATCTGACAGATTTTTGACAGCTTTTATATGGCGTCATATGTCAGATCTATCTGAAACTTTATCAGGCACCGGTGAAATTGGCCTTTAGGTGCGTAGGCGACGCTAACCACTTTCTATCAGGTGGGCCGTTTGCTTATTTCTACCTATATCATTAAAAAAATACCCACCCATACTTTAGTGTTAGTTATCCATACGTGGTAGGAGGCTAGGAGCATATTATGTCAATTTTCCGCCTGACTTGCTACCAAAAAGTAGCTTACCACCATAACGGAAAATATCTGCCGCCATAACCTTAGGATTTTCCGGCAGCACAAAGCTATTGAGTCGGAGTCAGCCTATAAGAAAAAAAAATGTAGGTAGGCGTCGATTTTTTTTTCTTACAGACAAACACTTGACCGCTATCTCTCCTGATGTTAAGTGAAGATGCGGTCTAAGATGGAATCGTGCTTGTAGTCTTGGAAGACGGCAGGGAAACGACGCGCTGGGCAACTGATGGTAGTCCATTCCATAGATCGCAACAAACTCGTCTTCCATTCTGACTGTAGTGTACTACTGTAGGTTATTTCTTCATATCAGAAACATATAATTAAGAATGATGTAAAACATCAAATTAGTAAGTACCTATTTAATTACGTATTATGTCTGCCTAATTCTATTATATTACTAGCTGTCTCGCGGTTTTACCCGCGTAGACATCGTTCTCGTGGGAATATCAGGATGAAAAGTACCATAATGCGTCACTCCAGGGTCTAGACTAGACTATCTAGGTACCAAATGTCAGCTCTCAATAGTGTCAATAGGTTGAGTAGTTTTACGGCTAGTTTCACCGGTTCCTGATAGCGCTAAAATGAAGAAATCTGACAGATTTTATTTGGCGTCATGTGTCAGACAACTATCTAACGCATTATCAGGAACCGGTGAAACTGGCTCTTAATGCAAAGAAGTAACAACAAACATACTTACACACTTGCTATCTTTCGCCATTATAATATTGGTAGGATTATACGTATCTAAGTAAGTTGTATGTTATGTTTATTATATTAGGCAACGTTAGGCTAAGGGTTATCATGTTGTATAGTTAATGTTATTAAAATTCTAAAATATAAATAGGAGACGTCCAAAACTCTTTTATTACTTATGTTACTTCTATTAAGTAGAATATTTGCTGTATTTATAACATAACGTAATTAACCACATTTTTGCCCAACTCAAATAAAGATCTCGGTTTAGTATTATAAGTCTTTTATTTGTGTTTTTATAATAAAATACATTTTGCTTTAAGGCTTTAACACGAGTAGTTGATTTTTTGCATATTTCGTTTTAAAGTTGTCACGTCAATAAAAATCCGTTCCAAACAAAGCTCAAAGAAATGGCATTTTGGATAGAACACGATATGTTAAGTTACTACTTATCCCTGTGCAAAATTTCAGTGAAATTGGTGAAGCCGCTGCATTGTGAAGTAGACACATATTGACTGAATCGCATTTAAAATTTGTAATTGGTAGTACCTACCTAAGAAATGATTGAAAGTTGTTTCTACTCCATAGTTTTAGTTTTTAGGTATGTAGTTAATTCTGTTTTCTTTTCAGTTGTTGGAGATATTTTTTTTCAGTAAGCTCGAAAGTCTCGAAACCGCCGTATCCAGTTCTTCAACATTATTAATTTAGTATTTTTTTATATTTCCTGACGAACCGATCTTCTATTGCTGACATAGGTATCAGCGCTTCACCACTATCTCACATGTAAAGTGATTAAATCGTGCATGTCTGGTAGTGGAACACGAAGACAAAGCGATAGACAACTGACTTTAGGCCAAGTCAGAGTATTCTCGGCCTAACGTGTTCACCATATTCGACCACAGCATTGCTTAGCACCAGGCAAGATAGAGGTCAAACGCTAGCCGATACATAAAAAAAAAATTACGCAACTATGCCCACTTCTTTTTCTTCAGTCTTTCCAACAAACTGGCGCCAAATTATGCCGGAAATTGGTGAACTGATTGATGTTTTCATTCGAGGGGTGGTTAAAGTTACGACCTAAACCAACCCCACCAATGCGGTTACAATGGTCACAATTAGCACCAACAAGAAATTCGTGTACATGGTCTAGGCAAGGTAGGTCTAGGTCTACGCTTTCACGTTAGTCACAATGACACCATGTCATGAAATCAAATTACACAGTAATTGAAAATCATCCAAGATTCTCTTTTGTTCGGCTCGTCTTATTAGTTCTGGAATATTGCTCGAAAACTATTGATGTTTCTTCACAAAACAATCCTTTGTTCAAAACATTCCGAGAAAGATTAGTTCGCTTTATTTATAGTAGAGACTTCTTCTTATTCTGTGTTTCAGTTATGCGAGGAGGGAGTTTTATGGAAATGTCGCGTCCATCGTTATCTTTTCTGTGATTTAACTATACCTACTGATAGTCTTGTTTTGCATCAGCAATGTCATCTTTTGCATAGGAGAACCGCGTTATATTGCTCGTTTTATTAAGAGGCATGACTATTAAATAAAAAACTGACACTTTGAAGTTGCAGAAGTTCCAGTGAAGGAGCTAACTATTGATGATAAATGATAGTTTATTCTGGTAGGTAAGTACCTACTCAATGGTTTATGGAATGACTTTGAGACGCTTCGCGATACCGTGGCATTACCTGTAGAAAATTAGGAATGGAACATTATCATTATCATGACCAACAATGAATTCCATACGTTTGTTTACTTATTTATTTGTATGCCATCTCTCCAACGAGTTATAATTCGTATAACATTTCGCATTCACAATGGGTTCCTTTTTTACCTGGGAAACACGGGTAAGGGCCTTAAGGCGCAAGACATAAAAAGCTTTTCTCTGAATTGGCTTAAATTCATATTTAAATTGGATTCATTGGTATTTATGCATTCGTGCATAAAACGGACGTATAACAGTCTCGATGTAATATTGTTCTGACGTCTCGCTGCGCAGTGGGGCCAAATAAATAGGTACAGTAGTAGGTACCTATGTTGGACTCTATTTTTATATTGAACGAACGCAGTGCCACTGCCGTGCCACGGCTAATCAATACTAGCTGTATGTAGACGTGAGATTTCACCGAGTAGTAATATGATAGGTACGTTCGAAGCGAAACTCATTTAAGTGTTGCAAATAAAAACACAGCGCACTGTGCAGTATGGACTTAGACGTGAAATTTTATTTACCTACGTTCGTTACTAATCACTTTGACTACACTGTCGGGTATTACTAATCTACATCTACACTTTAGTAATAAAATAATTTATCGAAGCACGTCGTTTAGCAACTGATCTCGCGACTCTCTGACACTGGCAATGTTTTGACGTACGATTTCATCACTTTTTAAAAACGGTTTTATGGCTAGCACAGTTTGCGACCTTCTTTCTTGCGGATACGGACTGGCAGGATAAAAAAAACAAACGATTTCACAGAACAAAACACGGAGAACGTCAGTTCTTTTTCCTCTTCGATGTGAATTTTCGAGATTTTGATCGGAGACGTGCGTTCGCGGCAGTGCTTGAGGAGGAATAAAGGTGGTTTTGCGTCGAGGCGGATAGCAGGCGCTCGGTACGGAGACTCCGTGCGCTTGGGGCAGCGCCCGTCCATCGAATGATCGTTAAAATAGCGGGCTTGCGGGACGCCGTCGGAGCCCTCGGGTGGGGCGTGGGTCGCCGGCCTCCATACTACTACCAGCCAGTCGCTCTCAGCACCCGACAAGGGACTAACAGACAGCGTTGTATTCATCCGAGGCATTTTGCATGCAACGCAAAATGCACAAAGTATACCCACCTGTGCGATAACTCCGTCTCTACGTTATTATATAGAAAGATTTAACTTTGAACAGGTTAGTGAAGTTTTGACTACGGGATAAAACAGGATACATATACCTACTTAGAACAAAAGATTGCTAATGCATGATGGCCGCTCGTCGCGTGGACATTTTACCGTGGGCCCCGGAATATCGTAAGAGTTCACTGTTCACTGCGCTGCGCTAGAATATTTTACGAAGCAAGACTATTTGTGAAGATATAGCGCGATACGATTCGTAATGTGGATTGTGGTTGCATCGAATAACCTACGATATTACTGGAACATATTGAATTTGATTGCGTAATCTCTTTTGTCTTTGGCATAGAAAATGGTGCAATATCGATCACGAAATCGGGTTTTATAATAAGGTGGGGACGTTCGTAAACGATGTCACCATAGGTACCTTACGGTACGGCTTCATCTAATAATATTCTAATGTCACTTTTACAATTTATTTGCCGCTCAAGTGGATCAAGACTGGCCTCGGCCTAATTATAGTAAAATGCCTGGGAACGAAAGGTACGTCTGTAACTGCATCCGATGATTCATAATTATACTAACTAGGTATTACTTATAGCAGTTATACATACCAGCTATGTATTTAGAAAAGGAAAGGCACACCGCATGCTAATAGATTTATTTAGGTAGTTTATTATTTAAATAAATAGGTTCGGTAGTACGTAGGTACGTATAGTATACCTATATCAAATCAAGGACAACCAAAATAACCTTCAGAATGTCATGAAATTCAAACTTGCCACGCCACATCACATCACGCTTGAATTGAGTCTTTGGATATAGGTACCTATTGACTTCCTTTTTATGACTCGGATAAAAATCGGGTTCCACAAAATATTTTACTATATATACTCAATTTCTAATTTAACGTGAAAAAAAAAAATTAACATTAATATCGAAGATGCTGATGAACTACGATCATGAATTCATGAATAAAAAAAAATATAGTGATAATAAATCGAATTTAACGCGACAGTGGCGCCGCTTCCGCGACGTAACTGCGCTGTGTCGCCATTTTGATTTCATTTCGCTCCATGTTGAACACGGGAGAGAGACGCGCACCGCGCTGGCGGCAGCGCAGCTCAAACCAGTCAGTTCAGTCACTTTGTGACTCTATTATGGGCGGCAATCCATTGAAAGCAAGTGGTGATGAAGCGTTGCGCCCATTTTGGATTTATACAGTTTAAACCAGTTTAGAAGAAAGAATTGCAAGATTGTGGCGACGTGCGTGAAGGTTATAAATACATCTAACATCGGCGACAAAACAGCAATTCTTCGAAAACTTAATTGTTAAAAGGAGTGCTTTATTCATAAGGTTGGTCCCAGTGTGTGTTTTTTCACTTCTCTCCACTGCCGTAAAAATACCTAGGTTCCCTTATTGATTTTTGTCAAAATCCAATGGCTGGGTAAGTGTAGGTATTTTAAAATATCATGCAAACATTTTACTTACCTACCTAATTAAATTTAAGACTGCACTGGATACGAGCAGCTGGAATAAAGTAAGCTAATAATTACATTACAAAACAATACGTGCAAGCCGGTCAAATAATAATAAAGGGAGCGGAGCCGCCAAGCGTAGTGTTGGGCGCATTCCATTTTATCGATACCTAAATCTAGAAGTTTTGAGTAATTTGATGATTTTTAAGTCAAGGTTCCTAATTAATCATAGTGTAGGTACTTAATTTACGTAAAATATCTATTAGTGCAGTCTAGAAGTGATACCTGATATTATATTGGTACATATTAATATACCAACTAAATAGTTTTACTATGTCATTGTGGCCATACCGGTTTTTGATTCATTGAAGTGATGCGGTACTTTTGGTCCCAAGGATTAAAGTTAATGAGCAGTTTTCGTTTAAAACTGTCCATCGTAGTTCTGCACGTCAGAAGTGGAAACCTCTTTTTATCTGAGCTGGGGTCTCGCGAGTTTAGTGCTTTTTCCCGATTCTAAAAGTGTCCTACGTGCTTTATGAAGTCACTTTAAAAAAAACTGGCCAAGTGCAAGTCGGACTCGCACTCGTAGGGTTCCGTAACACAGTAGAGTATTCTATAACTATGATTTTTCACAACTACAAAAATAACTTTGTTTTTATAGTGTTTGTATGAAAAACAAAGTTATACTTGCGGTCGCTATATCTCAACAACTGCTGACTGTATCTCGTTCAAACCAATTTTCGTTTTAGTTTTTATTGAGATCTACAGAATATATATTTTCTAGATTTTTCGCTCCCTTACTTTAGAAGTTAGAGGGGGGGGGGGGGGGGGCACACATTTTACCATTTTAGACGCGCCTATCTTTTGAATGATTGACTTTGAGAAAAAATGAATTTAGGAACCTCAATGTCATTTTTAAAGACCTATCTATCGATACCCCACACGTGTAGGTTTGAAGAAAAACATTTTTATTAATACATCTACCTACCAAGTTTCAATTCTGTAGTCCTAACAGTTTCGGAATAAAATGGCTGTGACATACGGACGGACAGACAGACAGACATGGTGAATCTATAAGGGTTCCGTTTTTTTCCATTCGGCTACGGAACCCTAAAAAAGTTCCACTACACTCTAGGTAGCTTTTAATGATAACTTACGGAGATGGCTATGTTTGTTTAATATTTTGTAGCGAAATTATTTATTATTTATAGAGGCATAGGTCGTTAAAAATCACAAATGTTAGAAGGCATCAATCGAAAACGAATAAAAAGAAAATATGAGATTTGTCCGATTTTTACTAAGTCGCCAAAATTCGCCAAATTTTGTTTAATCGGAACCCTACGTGTGCGAGTCGCTATATTGATCTTTACTGAAATAGTGAAACAAAAATACAAATAACCTATGTATATACCTAAATATGGTCTATGTCTATACCTACATAATATCGATGGAAGGCTCTAATGTGCTTTTAGGATTATCGAGAACACGGTTGAAGTGTCAGATTGCTAACTCGACTCGCTGAAACACGAAATCTTGCGATTTAATTACGTATTTAACGAGTTAAGGAACTGCAAGAAGTCTATGACTATAAATAAATAGTTTCTGCTTGGTGGTGTATGCAGCGTAATACTCTGGGGTTTATTACAATCATGTTTTCATAACTAAGAGGGTGTGATGCTCTCGGGGTCGCAGTATTTATTACATTTAAGTGTTTAGAACAAAGTAAGACGTTTTAAATAAGCAATTCTTCGTCACTCCTTGGCAACGCTCATTCATGGCTTTGACCATAATTTGGAATGTTTGTCTTTGTGTGTTTTAAGAGTTGTGAGTGAGAGAAACGATCTGAACTAGAATTAATTTCACGAGTGAACAGTATCCTTCGCATAATATTTCAAAAATATGCAATAAACATGTTTAATTGCTACTTTGGTAACTGTTATTTCTACCATGTTTTTGTTCGCTAAATATAGTAACATAATGTATAGTACTTTTCTCGAAGCTTAACATCATCTACCACCACCAACCAGCAGAGGGAGAGAACTTTTAGAATTTGTGGTATCATAGTACTGTATCGGTTTTGTTCTTTTGAACGCTTACTATAATTAAAATAGTGGCTTGCTATATCGTAAAGCTGGTTCTACGGCTTACTTCCTGACCTGTTGTTCGATTATTATTATTAGGTATTTATTTTATTATGATATCATTATTTTTAAACGTACCCACAGAGTTTTCTGGACTGATTGATTGTCCGCGTCTATTTATGTCTGTGACTTCGTAATATGTTCAATCGTTATGAAAGGTGCTGCGTAGTGCGTAAGTATTGGTAAACAATAAACAAGATGTTAATGTAATCTTACGCGATGTATAGTGATCAACATCGACGATTTTATCGACATTGAACTTCGATATTGTTTACTGCTTCTTTCTCCTCACTAATTTGTGAATGCATCTTTTTATCAATAATACATGTTTCAGTTACGCGATGTATAGTGATCAACATAGACGATTTTATCGACATCGAACTTCGATATTATTCTCAGCTTCTTTCTCCTCACTATTTTGTGAATGCATCTTTTTATCAATAATACATGTTTTAGTCCGTCGGTTGTTTTTATGATTTTGAAACTGCAAATATTATGCATTATTTACGTTGGTAAGAAGTTATGTAGTTCATAAAATAAACTAGGTACCTAGGTAAGTATATAAGGTAGGTACTAACGTATTTCGCTTTAAATATTCTACATTATTGCACAGAATAATGAATAGTAGGTACATGTATTAATTATTGGCAAATTACTCACATTCAATATTGAATGCTGGCGACGAGATAAATATCGCGATGTTTATACCTACCTAATACCTAACTTATTTCGCTTTTTTAGGGTTCCGTAGTCCTGACAAAGAACCCTTATAGTTTGTTTTCATGTCCCGTCTGTCTGTCTGTCTGTCCGAGGTCCTGATCCTAGGTTGCTAAGAGACCGTTAATACTAAAAAGCTGTAATTTTGTTGGGGTTTGTATATATATTACGCCGACAAAGTGCTGAAATAAAATTGTGAAAAATATTTTTTTTAGGGTAGCTCCCCTATATGAGAAGTGGGGATGATTTTTTTTTCTTCGTCTACCCCATCGTGTGTGTTATCGTTGAATAGGTCTTTTAAAATGATTTAAGGGTTGCTAATACTATTTTTCGATTGAATGCTCCATTTACGAAATATTAAATTTTAAAGTGCAGTGCCCCCCCTCCAAAAGCTAAACTGCTGCTCGCTTGAAAAATCTGGAAAAAATCGTGATAACAGCGCATTTCATGAACTTTAAAGGAAAACTATAGCTATATATATATACCTAGTTATAATGGGTAATTGCATTGAATAACAGGCTACTACGGAACCCTACACTGCGCGTGGCCCGACACGCACTTGGCCGGTTATTATCAATCAACTAAAGTAATTGTACCTAATAAGTATATTATATTATTATATTAAGTAATTGTTGCGTTGTCTTCTTCCGGTCTGTAGTGTACTGTAACTTCGTTATAAATTAATAAATCAGTTGGTATTTACATATAAGTATCTAAATTTAATGTACCTCGATGAATTAAATTAATTTATTTCCTTAATGGATTGGCCACGTGCCGATTTCCACTCAATGGTAAAGGATCGATTTAAGTATTATCAAGTCAAGCTAGGTACCTATCAGTAGGCGCGGTAACTAACTACCTAAATCCAGTTTTTTGGTCGACGTGACTGATGGGGTGCAATTATATTTATATGAGCGAGACAACAATATGTCTGTGCCTATTGTATTTAAGGTACAGCTTAACCGTGAATAAAAGAGGGAACAAGGGAAATTATGTGTTCATCTGTATCAAACTAATTATAGCTATATAAGTATAAACTGGCCAAGTGCAAGTCAGACTCGCACTTCTAGGGTCACGTACCACACTACAGTATTTTATAAGTTCGAGCAAAAAATACCAGCCATTCGCCAGCAAAAAATAATAATTAACAAACAATTTATCAAAACAGTTGTAAGCCGCGTCACAGATCATATAATAGTTACAGCCGCGTGCTTATTTCTTATAACGCCATCTAACATCTAACGCAATCTAAGTGAAAGTTCACACAAAGGTGTTAGGAATCGGCATTTCAATATAACACCATCTACGGACGTTTATCTAAGCGTTCATAGATGGCGTTATGTCGAAAAAATCACGTTTCTTGTATGGGGTCTCCCTATAATTTTTAACTTTATTCTGTTTTTAGTATTTGCTGTTATAGCGACAACAGAAATACATCATCTGCTAAAATGTCAACTGTTTAACTGTCACGGTTCATGAGATATAGCCTGGAGACAGACGGACAGACAGACAGACGGACAGCGGAGTCTTAGTAATAGGGTCCCGTTTTACCCTTTGGGTACGGAACCCTAAAAAGCGTAATAAAAATTATAATTCGGTGTGTTTTATGTATTGTTAAGTTGTAATGTTGGTAGGTAGTAGGTATGTAAGCACTTAAGAGTAAACATATGTAATGGTCGTAATGATAAGCTACCTAATGGTGTAAAAATACGCCCCTTGGAGTCGCTCGCGTTAAAAAGTATCTTCCCTTAAACAATGTAGGTATCCTTGTTACCTACATTGTTTATTCTACCATAGTAGGTATATAACGTCAAAATATAACATCGTTACAAATCGCTTAAATGATAATATCGTAGGTATATACCTGCTATCCCTATTACTATTACTATCCCTATTACTTACTATATTTGTATATTATGTATATGTTTATTTCTATGTTTTGTGTATGTATGTCGCAGGCAGTTAGCTTAATAAGCCGTTCAATCAACAGCCTGGCCTCAATTACTAAACAGCGCCGTTCAACTAGATTCCTGAATGATATCCAGCCATTTGTACAAACAGCTAGGCAAATGACTTGGATCGATGAGGTTTCATTACTTGCCTAGCCTATTCATTAGTATGTCACTAGGAACAGTGACCACCGCGTGACGTGTGCCGACGAGCGTAGCGAGGAGGGGAGCCGCAGTAGCGGCCGCGCGGCACCAGTAATACATGTATGTATATGCACATGTATATATATGCATATATTAGTGACGCGCGGCCGCTGGTCACTGTTCCTAGTGTCAGACTAAGACATTATATGAATGGCCTAACCATTAGCCAGCTAGTTTATTTAACGCTACGGCTGGATATTATTCAGGAATCTAGTTGAACGGCGCTGTTTAGTAAAGAGGCTAGGCCGTTCATGCATGCGTACCTAGATTATTTAGGTATGCATTACCTTGATAAAAGCTCTTTGCTGAATGAAAATATCTGTTTGCAGGTCAAACACAAGTTAATTTACATTGTAATAACTATTATATATATTTATACCACGGTAATATTATGATTGTAAAACTGTGGTAATATATAATAAAAGGTACTACCGTGTAAATAAACCTCTGTTTGACCTGCAAACCGATATTTTCATATAGCAATGACCTTTTATTAAGGTCATGTTAATACGATAATGGTCAATAAGAAAAGAGATGCAGATAAC
Organism: Cabera pusaria; assembly: GCA_954871355.1. Classification (NCBI taxonomy): domain Eukaryota; kingdom Metazoa; phylum Arthropoda; class Insecta; order Lepidoptera; family Geometridae; genus Cabera; species Cabera pusaria. The sequence goes on along the minus strand of OX940906.1, from coordinate 6,187,370 downwards.
AACTGTCTAGTAGCATCTCATTCTTGCAGACGTTTGCGATGACAGGATGCATCGTTGCGTCTTGTCATCGCAAACGTCTTATAGAAGGAGATGCCGCTAGACAGTTTACATTTGCATCTTTTCTTATCGACGATTATCGGTCGAAATTCATCGCTATTCATGTAGAGACTACCGGCCCAGAAAGAATTAAACAAATCGTCCATTGCTTTATTGACATCGCGAAGCTTGCGCTAAATTTCCGTTTATCACTACGTATTATAAAACAAAGGACTACACGAATTTTTATGCGGTTTTCACCAATCGGTAGAGTTATTCGAGTGAAGAAGGTTTATGTACATAATTCGGTCGGTTTTGTGTAAATTTGTTGAAATATAGCGATGATTGTTAAAGTTGTGATACTTACCTATTGATACTTATTCATACTCGACACCACAAGCTGATGCAAAATTAAGATAGTTTAAAAACTAAAACAACCGACTTCTATGCCCCGCTCCACAGACGGACAGCCCGACAGACAGACGGATAACAAAGTGATCCTATAAGGGTTCTTGTCTTCCTTTTGTACCTCAAAAGGAAGACGGAACCCTAAAAGTGTGACCGAATGTGTTTTTTTAATGGTCTAAAACTATCATCGCATTTCGCAATCGCATACAACCAGTCTATAATATCAAATTTCATCTGGCCGTATATTCACAGTTTTTTAATTATAACCAAGCCGTTTCATAACACTAAGCAATTTTGTTCTCGCGGGCGGATATAAAAGAGACCCAGTCTGTTTACAAATACATATATCTATAGTATAGATACATAGTATACATATATACACAATTATAATTGTATGAACCTGCACCGCAGAAAGCAGTCTGCTGTAATTATAAAAATCATTTATATCATTTAATCTACGCTTTTTAACTGCTATCTATATATAACTAGCACCTCTAATCTATACTAATAATCACTACAATGTGTGGGTCGCCGGTCACATATCGGGACGGGACATACGTGAATTATACGGTCGAGGTATTCGGCAGTGAACGAAAACAAACAGCTTTATTATACATTTTAATGTTTTACTTATAACAGCCGCAGGATATAGTCTATATTAGAAAGTAGTACCTACTTATATATTATCAAAAAACCTATGGAGGACTCGTGTGCGTTTCTACGACTCAGTAGTAAACAGCCTCGGACAATAATCCCAATGAAACTTAGAATAGTAGGTACAGTTGTGAAGATAAAATAGGTGGTACTGAATTACCCGTGGTCACAGAATAATGAATAGTACAAGTACAGAAATTGCACTCCCTGAGAGCAAAAAGGCGAGATTAAACCTAGTTACAACGTCGGTAACGTTCAAAATGCGCTTCACGCCTCGAGTGCGACCTTGAATTTGCGTCACAGTATCAACTAATAGTAACTATGAACCGCGTGTTGCGCACAGTGAAATGCACCGTAAGTCCGCACAGCGAGAGTCTGAATAACTCGGTCAACTCGCGGCCTCTCCTATAGGGTTGAATGTTATAAGATAACTTATTGAAGCCTTTAATTGGTAGCAGAATACTTTAAGGTAGAACAATGTAATGAGTATATTTAAAGTGCTACATTCATGTTTAATGTCGAGGTAGGATAAAAGTACTACAGTTATACTTTAATTAAGATAGTTTATGTGATTGTTTAATTAAGATAGTTAAAACGAAAACAACCGACTTCCATGCCGCGCGAGTCAGTTTCGGTTGCAAGTTTGAGACGTTTATCGTCATATCTCTGGAGACCCTCATCAGATATCGACAAAATTACAATGGTACCACCTCGGCAACGAACTCTACCGATTAAAAAAAAATCATTCAATCATCAGATTGACGGAGTAATCGCGTAACATACACACAAAGACGAATTAAGAACCTCCTGTTTGGAAAGTCGGTAGAAAATAATGTTCTATGTTCAATTGAAAATGAGTATGTAAAAACGTATAAGTATGTATAAACGTATGCTACGCAATGCTTTGTAGCCCTTCGTTTAGACATACTGAATAATATTTTTGTATGTTAATATCGTAAGCAAGGAATATAATAATGAGGTAGGTACAAGTAAGGCGCGCGGCCGATCGAGAGCGCGCGTGCCACTTAACTGACTGAACATGGACCCGAGAGGGTGCGCGGAAGTACTTGTAGTTTCATAGCTACAGCACACCCCGGACACTCGCTAAATCTCCATACAAACTAGCGTTTTAACGACCGACACTGTGACACCGACACAGACACTACACACGGGTCGTTTTTCTATACGTGCATTTGTGTGCGTGATGTCTAAGGTTGTCGCCCGTAATCACCGTATCACAGATTATATAGTTACTTCGTACATACGTACTACGTACTAACCGTATGAATATTTTTGTACACTTACCCAAAAAGCTTTTAACACTAAAAATATTAGTCGCTATTTCGTAAACCATCATCTCCAGGTCCAGTCGACTTGCATAGAACAAGCTGCACCACAGTAACTATTTTTTATTTTCTGTTGGGTGGCCAGCCAGAGCTGTACGAAATGTCGTGTGTCTTGCTCGCACGTTAGAGCGACATCAAGTAAAGAGAATATAAATACTACGTACCTACGTACCAACCAAGTTCCCAATTGCTGTGTTATAAAAATGTTTAAACGTGAAAGTTTTTTTAAATATTTTACAAATTAAGCTAAAATACGAATATGTAGATAGGTATACTAATATAATTAAGTGTTTATTATATACCTACGTAATAAGAACCTACGTAAATTTGAACCTCCGGTGTCTACTGGTCCCAACATAAATGTATGAAGTTGATGTTCTTCTCTCCGTGAGTAGTAATTGTTCTATAGTCGTACGCGTGTGGCGTCCTTGCTCAGCGCAGCTCCTCGACAGCTCCAAGTCGGTGGCGGGGTGAGGAAGCCAGGTATTGGTGGGGGGAACAGAGTGTCCGTTCTATACGTAGTATTATTATCTTTTCTATGGCTACAGCGCGGAGTGCGACAGGCCTGCCGTGGTATAGAAATTAGTTGTTTTAAATAATTAAATTATATTTGTTTTATATAATTAAATAATACGAAATTTTGTCTAGTTTAATATATTGGTAGCTATTTTCATCGTGAATGGAGTAGGAAAGAAGATAATGTCGAAAAACTGTTTAGGGCGCCATTTTGCCAATATGGCGACGCGAGCAGCAAATACCTATACGCATGGCAAAATATAAATTCGATAAGAACACGTGTACATCAATTAAATCACCGATTTTCAAAACTCCTGGAAAAGTTTTCATATAATACAATACTCCCGAAAATGTTCCAGGTTAAACTACCAAATGACTGTACTATTGATCTATTTTCAAAATAATAGCAGATGTACGAGTGTACATAATTATACAAGCGAGTGACTACTTGCGCGCCCGCTGCTTTGTTCGCGTTAACAAGTTCCTGTGTCCTATTCCACCATACTGACTGTTACCCCAGAAAATACTTAGTTTTTCTGTACTATTACGACTTTATCGACCGAGCAATTTAACGACGAAGAGATCACAAACAAACAGCTATTGTATTTATAATATTAGCGGTGTTAATTTCGACGTATAATAAAGCTTTTGTGGTCAAGTTAAACGATACCATTTAATTGCTTTCAAAAATAATGTTTTCTCATTTTGCTATGCATAAAGTCAGTTGTAGCTATTTAGCCACACTTTATTGCTAAGTCTAGTCGCTCGCTATGCTGGCTATATTCCTTTCTCAGAAATTAAAAATATTGTTTGCGTCATCACTGCATTATTCTGTGCTGCAAATTAGTTAATTGTGAGTGCATTTTAAGTAGGCAGGTAACGTAGAGCTTAAGATTTCTGTGATTTCTTGTAAGTAATGCGATGTTTTTTATCCATACCTTTATACAGAAATCGAAAACGTTGGACCAAGTTTTAAACGTTTGAAAAACGTTCAAGAGAACAACTCACTGAATTTAATGAAAATGTATTTCATTTTTAACCGACTTCACAAAAAAGGAGGAGGTTCTCAATTCATCAAACCTTTTTTTATGTATGTTCACCGATTACTTGAAGATGTGAGAACCGATTTGGAAAATACTTTTTTTGTTTCAAAGAGTACTCAGGTGATCCCATTTAAATTTCAACGAAATCGGTCGAGCCGTTTTTAAAATATCAATATTTGTACTACGATACATTTACATACCTAGACGACATACTGACTAATGGCACAGATTATATAATAGTTACTATCTCTTCTGGCTACTTTGACTATAGTCTGGCCATAACTGCTGTACACTCCCTGAGGTATGCGCGGCGAGGTGGGAGCCGGGGAAACAGACTCTGGGGACGGCAGACTGACGGAGCGCGTCCCTCCCGTCTCGCCGCGCGCATACCCGCGTCCCCCCTGTCTCGCCGCGCGCATACCTCAGGGATTGTACAGCAGTTATGGCCAGACTATAGCGCGACGTTTGAAGTCGGTTCTTTTAGTTTTTTAAACGAAATCGCTACTCTTAACCGCACAATGCTTGTGGTAAGCGGCTTCAATACACTTTCATGACTTTGTTTCTCACCTCTGATGTATATTGCGCTAGTACAAAAGACCATTCTAGACTTTTTCATACGATTACATGTATAACACAGTGCATATTCCAGCGTTGTGCATTCAGATCAAGTGACTAATCCCCGTATTTACAAACAATACGATACACTTACTGACTCAAACAAACTAACATAAATACTCTTATTCTCCCAGCCAGCAAAATGGAGTCGGCGTACGATCGCAAGTTCGACGAGATGAAGCAGTACATTCCGTTCCTGGAGAGTATGATCAAACGACTGGAGAGCACCAGCTCCACTTCCGCAGTTAATCCTCGACAGGCACAACTCGATAAGATACGTTCTTTGAGAGACTTACTTTTAGACAAGAAAAAAAGGTATGCATTCACCTGAAGAAACCTATAAAATCATAGAGAAATAGTATACATAGAGAGAACATTACCGCATGCGAATGAAATAGCTATAGAGATATAACCCGACTAAAATGATGAACACGTGATACATATGCCATTGCCAGCTATAAGATAAAATGAACAGCGTAATTTGGTCGGGTCATACATGACAGCGGGTGAAAGCCAACGGGTGCACTAGAACTTGGTGCCAGTCCTGGAGCCAGTTTGTAAAATCGCATACGCACAGAAGGATAAAAAATCGTTGTTCATCTCGCTCTCTCATACTAATGATTGTATAGTATCCTTCTCATATTAATATTTTTATTTTAAGGACAAGTCTATTTTAATATACTGCGTATCAGCGGGTTGCGGGACAGGGCATTTTAATTATACCAACATAAATTCTTATGTATCATCTAATGATAAAAAGATACCGATTCCAAAGTTAGCCTGCCGGCGAACGAACCTCGGGATCATGCCGTCCGCCGATATGAACAAAATCTAACGGTCAGTTTGAACCTACAGACAGATACACTGTGTTTGGTCAGCTGATTGCGTGCATTTTATACCTATTGCTGAACTCATAAGTAAACGAGTTACAGATATGAGAGGGAAGATAAACATGCACTACTACTTTGCCTATTATTAACACAGTTTAGTGCATTGTAAAACTGTGATATGATTTGCAATGCGTATATATTTCCTGAAGTGTATAATTATAATAGATTTATGAGTAAGGTATCATATAATATTTTGCATGGTAAATGTTTTAAGCTTAATGTTGAATAGTTATTTTATTTTATTTTACAGGATGAAAATGGATAATCTTTTGAAATGTGAACAAGTATTAGTAAATTTATACGCAAAAGTAGAAAAGGTTAGTTGTGTTTACTGTATTGTTTAACGATAAACCTAATGTAAATAAACTCTGCGTGAAAGATTACTTTGAGTAAAATGAACGAAATTTTTGTTACAGAAAGATACATTTCCTGAGGTAAAACCATCGACTAATATACCTAAGGAAAAATCGGATTTAGAAAGTGTTAGAAACAAACTAAAATCAGTCGCAAAAATAAAGAATGATACTCCCGAAACATTGCCGGAAATTGCCAGAGCTAATGATGTTGAATCACATTACACGGGCAGTAAAGAACCAGCGTTATTCCAACGACGACCAAATATGACTAAGTCTCCTACCCGCCTAGTGCAAGATGAACTTAGCAGCCCAAAGAAAAAATCGCCTCTAGCTTCTCAACCTAGGCGAAGCTATACACGTGTCTTGGTTTCACCAGAACCAAATTCAAGGCAGTGGTCTACACCAGAAAAAGGGTCTGATTCACCTTTGTTCAGCAGACGATCGCCACCTAAAATACAATCACCAACTAGTTCAAAAAAAGAAAAGAAAAAGACCTCTAAGAACCTTAAATTACGTAAAAACAAAGATCTTAATATCACTCTAAACGTTCCGGAAGAAAGTTTACATTCTCTAAATACAAAAGATATTTTGTCAAGAATTATCAACTGTAGCGATGGTGACGTGGATATCGACACGCTACGAGAGTTAAGAAGTCAAATACTCGGAGAATTAAACCACACAGGAAAAACCGATGACATATCCGATCTTATATTAAAATCATACAAAAAAAAATCTAAAGGTAAACAGTCTAATTCTAAAAAAGGACGAATGAAAGAAATAGAAGAAGGAGAATTATCTGATAGTGAGAGTGAAGCGATTGAAAATATTTATGGTAGTCTAGTTTTAGTTGACAAAGATAAAAAGTCGACCCAAGATGCAGCTATTCAAGATAAGGACAATCAACAACGCAAAATTCAGATTTGTCTGGTAATAAATAAAGACGAAGCAAATGCGGAAAACAAGGATGATCCTCATGGTGTTATCGACCTTTCAGAGTTTGAAATGTTTAGTGACAGTGATGTGAACAAGAGTAAAGATATCATATCTATAGATTCTGATACATCCATGTCGTCACCTGTCAAAGCGGCAAATGTAAAAACTTCTGATATAGGACAAGTCAAGAAAAAGAATGACATGCCGTCATCAGTCAAAACGCCGAATGTAAAAACTACTGATATCGGTCAAATCAAGAAAAAATTACATATGTCATCACCCGCAAAAGCGTCGAATGTAAAAACTACTGAAGTTGGACAAATTAAGAACAAAAATGCCATCTCATCGCCGGTAAAAAACAAAAATAGTGGTAAAGTAACAGAAACTATAAACATCGATGATGATGATCGATCAAATGAAACCGAAACTACACAATCACCAAAAATTGTTGCCAGCAAAAATAGTGTTAAATTAACAAACGAAGTCCAGACAACTAATGTTCAGACCAATAAGGTCGAGGAGGATCTTAAAGTAATAAATAAGCAAGGCGGTACTTCTCCAATCAAAACAACAAATCTAAATAAATCATGTATACAAGAAAACAATTCGGAAGAGAAGCAGAATGCAATTCCGCAAGAAAAAGTAGAAGAACTACCGAAGTATACGGCTAACTTTTACAAACCTATTGAAGAACAACAAAATAAAGGAAACTCAAGTCCTGTTGTCGATAGTGATAATATATCTAAGAACAGCACTCCCCAACCTACTAAAGTAACTTCTTTAGATGAACCTGACGTAACATCTATAAGTAAATCTACCTTGGTGGAAGAATCACTAAGTAAGGAAAAAGATAAAAGAGACGAACAAATACCGTTGCTAAACGAGCCAACAGTCCCACCAAAAGCAAAAGCGGATGTGTTGTCCGAAATAGATATTCTCCAGGCGTTGAAAAATGAGATACTTAGTGAGTCTATTGCTGTGCCCGGCGCAGAGGCGGCAACGCCTGCTCTGCATCAACCGAAACTCACAAAGGTGGCCAGTGTTCAAGAAGTAATGCCTAAGAAAAGAATTTCGATTGAAAAATATAAAGAGATATCGAATAAGCTTAATAAACCATTATTCCCAAAGCGAAAGAGTCTAAGGAAACAAGAAAACATTAAAAAACAAAGCCTGAAATTGACCGATAAAGAATGTGAAAGGTTTAATTTGCCAAAACCGTTGTCGCTAGATGACGACGACGACGTCGAAGATATCTCTGACGATGACTTCCTAAACGATTACAGTGAATCAATGGATTTGGATGATATTTATGGAGACCTTGCGCCAAAGTCACCAGACAACGACTTTAACGAAGTCTCAGAGGAAAGTAGCGACCCCGTCATAATTCCAACGGATCCTGTAAAAACAATTGCTACAAACTCCAGGTCTGACGTGGATATGAGATCTTTATTGCCAATTATGACGCCACAACAGCAAGCTCCGCTGCCAGTTCCGCCGCCCATACCTGCATCTATAATTTCATCCTTAGGTTTTGGTGCAATTGTGCCCCCATCTCCCGTATACGGTTTAGATAAACCTAGCGAACCAAATATAGACCTAAACAACAAAACATCCGACATAACCAGACCCAGTACTGTGGATCCGCGAGTCAGAAGAGATTTAAATTCGACGGCTAGTCCCAATCCGTATTCGAGTACTATTGCAAGTAATCCCAAATTGATGCCACTTATGAGCATGAACGTGTCTCCGAATATGAACATGAATCCCAGCATGACTCCTAGCAGGATGACAAACATGGCACCTATGACACCGAGTTACATGCCCAGTATACCGCTACTGATGACGCCTAACGCGAGATCTTTTGAAATGACTCCGTCACACCAATCTATTGATTCGGATGAACCATCAACTCGGCAGCATGTGTATGCACCTTCGTTTTCGACGTGTGACAGTCGTGACCGAGAACCATCTGTACCTAAGGAGCCTCATTGGGAAATGAATAAGAGAATAGATCCAAGAAGTAGTCGCAGATCGCGATTCGATGAATCTAGTACAGGAGGGCCTCAATGGGAAAGTCGAGGTCCTAGGAATGTTACTGGACAACCAGATAGATATGACATGAACAATCGCAGAAATGAAGATTGTCCTTCAACACCGATACCATCATTTGGGTGGATGGAATGTCCACCTACTCCCGGTAGTTCTTTCGGAAGACAAGATCCTCCTATGACGCCGAGTCATCCGTTTGGTAGATCTGATTACCCACCTACGTCAAAACGTCCATTACTGGAAACTCCATTGACATCGACAAATTCGTTCAATAGGTTGGAATGTCCGACTACGCCGAGTCATCCTTTCGGAAGAGGTGACTGCCCCCCAACACCTAGTCACCAATTTGGTAGAGGCGATTGTCCTCCTACACCTAGTCACCCATTTGGCAGAGGCGATTGTCCCCCTACACCTAGTCACCCATTTGGCAGAGGCGATTGTCCCCCTACACCTAGTCACCCATTTGGCAGAGGCGATTGCCCTCCTACGCCGACTCATCCATTTGGTAGAAGCGATTGTCCCCCTACACCGAGTCACCAATTTGGTCGCTCTGATGTCAATCAATTTGGTGCATCAGAGTCGTCAAATATCCCTAAATTTAATAAAGATCCCAGGCTTAACAGAAGACAACCAGATTACGAATCGAGTTCTCACTACGACAGGGACCGTAATCATCAAAATGATCGAAGCTATGAATACAGCAGCTCTTCGTATAAATCGCAAAATAGATCATACAGTCATGATACATCGAGAAACTATGATAAAGAAAGGTCCGACGAAAGGTACGGTAGAAGCTATAATCGTGAAAGACGTCAGTTTGATAGAGATCTTCGTGAGCCTAGTCGTGGGCGGTCTGTATCCAGAGATTCTGAAATTGATCGTAGTAGTAGAAAACGTGACAGTTATTACGATGATAGTCATAGAAATTATCATGATGTAGAGTTAAGGCGGAATCAAAGGGAAAAAAGTGTTGGTCGGACATCGGAATACAGACCTAGATCTGAGAGAGCTCGATCATCATCGCGTGCTACTAGTGCTTGCAGATTCGACAGAGATAGAAATAATGATTTTCTATCGGAAATAGCGGACACTGGAAAAGATTTCATGATAAATACTAGTGTAAAATCAACATTCCTAAACTTCTTCGATAAAGGCAAGCCCATTCAGGTATTTGAAGATCACAAAGCAAATTCCAGGGGTCAGAGAGCGGCTAGTGTCGGCAGATCCTTAGTACATGATAATAATGCCATCAGAAAGTTTGATAGTGTATCAAAAGAATGTGACATGTTCATTTCCAATAAAAGTAGAAATGACAAGTTTAAACGAGCCTGTAGCATGGGCAGAGAACTGGCAAATACAAAAAATGAAAAGTCTTTCCAAGAGGTGAAAGAAGATTTAAAAACGTACGAGTCTAAGTTCAGTGCCTTTAAGGATAGTCTTAAAAAGCCTAAACCACAAAGTAAAACCAATAAAGATTCATCACACCAAGATCGTAAAATCAGTCTTGGTTCTGAACAGTATTCACCAAGGACAAATTATCGAGATCCAAGAATGCGAAGGCAACACAGAGAAGAAATTAAAAGCAAATATAAAATAGATAGAAGACTTGATGCCTCTAATGGCCAAAGATCAGGCATTATTTATTCAAATGACAATATTGCAAAAGGGACTATTATGGGATCTGGATTTGGAGTAAAAAATTATAAAATCCCAAAAATTAAACGGCCCGTAGTAGAACCTTTTGTAGAAGTTAGTACTAAAGACAAAGAAGAGAAACCAGAAACAAGTCACAAAATTGAAAGTAAGATGGATAAAAACCTTAAAGAAATTGAATGTGATAAAAAAGCAAAGCCGAAAGTTACAGAAAAAATAATTAAGCCTACTGACGTAAAAACAAGTCCTCAAAATGAGTTAATAGTTCAAAGAAAAGATCAAAGTGAAAATATTAAAGACGATGACCCTGTTGATGACACTGAAAGGAGAGTAACTAGATCGAAGAAAAAAATAGAAGATGAAAAATCAGTTGATTCAGTTATTAGGAATAGAAAATCTAAAAAAGCTGTAATTTATGATTCAGAATCGGACGCTGAAAACGAAAAAGAATTAAGTGAAAAGGACACTAAAAATATTGCTTATATGGAAAAGTCTAGTCAAAAAGTAAATGATGCTAAAAAACTGTCAAGCCCTGTGAAAATTAAGGTAGCAAAAAATAAATCGAATGAAGATATATTAAACTCCACTTTTGGTATTAATGATATGGAAATGTTTACAGAAAACATTGCTTCTGAAACAGTTATTGATAACATTAATGCCTTAATAGCCGATCTTGATAACGACCTTGATTCTTCTAAAATATCTAATGATAGTTTTACTACTGAAATGGAGAAAATGATGGACACTATCAATAGCCCTGAAGGCAATAGTTTAGGTGATATATCTGAAGTGATTGAAAAAGATTTGAATGAGAGCAACGAAAAACTGCAACATGCCCTTAATCCTGATCATAATCTATTAATGGAATCAGATAAACAAAAAAACATTCCTAGTATTCCTCAAGAAGTAAACATTGATACTAATAACGCGAATGAAAACTCTCGGCAGATTTCTAGTAAATCTACACAGATGTTAAAAGATTGCTTCGTTAAAATTTCTGTTGTTGAAGCACAATTAAATGAAACGATTAATAATAAAGTTGCAGAGTTAGCAAAAGATAGCGAAGCTATAGTTTCGACTTCTGATATTGATACCAAGACTCCAGATTCAGATCCAGATTCCAAGACAAGCAGGGATGATATAGTAAATAACGAAGAAAAATCTATTCCAGATAGCACAATTAATAAAAACACTGAGAAATCGGACGATGGTCTCCCTGATAGTACGAATCAAATGCATTGCGAACTCAGCTCAGACGTAACATCTACTAACGAATCTTCGGAGCAATCTAAAAAAGATTCACAAAATTCAAACCAAAACAATGATTTCGGCTCAATTGGAAATTTACTCTCAATTTTGCAAGATAAAACAAAAATCAAAGAATTACTTTTAATGTTAGGTGATAACCAGTCTGGTGAAAATGAGAAATTGAAAAAAAAACTTGTGAAATTGAGTGAATTTGTCTCGGACGATGAAGATGAAAACGATGAGCTTGAAGATAAACCAATAGATTTGGAAAAACCAAAAGCGGCTGACATAGATATAGAACGACTACTTGTCAAAAATACTGAGACCACAAATATTGACATGCCAACCGAAGAAGTGAGCAAAGAGAGTATCCAAGAAGATGCGCAAAAAGTAGATAAACTGCAACCACCAAGTATTGAAGAAAATCACGAATCTGGCATACATAAGGCAGATAAGAACACAAACAATACTATTGATAAATTCAGCACTGAAAATACTGATCAATCTGATATTATCCCGGATGAAATTGATAAAGGTTGCGTTGAGACTCCTGTCGGTATAGACCTAGGAACGGCGTCTACAGATCTTATTGATGAAACTATTGCCGAAGATATGGAGATGTCTGACATGGCCAATAAAGAAGATGACGAAGCACAAGACAGTGATACTGATGACGCGCCTCTTATCAAAGAAAAAAAAAAGTTGATTAAAAATGTAAAAGGCAAAAAGCTCAAAGCTCGACCTAAGGTCGGCACTAATAAAAATAAGACGGCTCAGATCAACAAGCTTACAGCTCAGCTCACAAGACCCAACGATGAATCAAATAAGCCAAAACCTAAAAAAAAAGTAAATAGAGAGCTCCAGAAACTTCAGGAGGATATAAAAGAAATGTTTATGACAGATGTGCTAAACGCGACGGGGATTCGAATGTGTCGTCTCGCCAAAATGGTCAGTGAAAATGATGATATGAAGAAAGAAAAAACTTCTGAGCCAGTCGTTGTTTTAGAAAAAGTAAAAGACTTACAACCCAAAGATCAAGCCCCTAAAGTTAGAAAAAAGCCTGGGCCTAAACCTAAAGCAAAGGTCGAAATAACCTTGAAAGATAAAAAAATGGAAAAGCCTAAATCTTTGCCAAAATATAAACCTGGGCCAAAGTGTAGAACAAAACAAGGGCCAGAAATAGATCCCTATGATTTTGAATCTGATTCCGTTACTGATACAAATACCACAAGAGGAAGCGACGATGATAGTGTAGACTCGGATAACGAATCTCTCGCATCTTCCCGCAGCTTCGGTAGCAGTGAAGTATTAACTGAAGTGAAAAAGAAACCGAGAAAGAAACGTCGAGTTATTCGACGTTGGCAGTCCGGAATTATAAAACCTAAAAACAGAAAGAAGAAAGATCAGAAGCTCGATAATTTAGGTGCTGAAACTGCCACTGTGAAGTCAAAAAAACCTATTACAATACCTGATTTAAATTGCTTCATAGACAAAATGTACTGCTTTCAAAAAGGCATTACTACTTACGACTGTCGATTATGTGTGTACAGTGGCACGGACATCGTTAACCATTACAAGAAGCAGCACCCTCATACCGAAATACCACTCTCTCGTATGGATCCGCGCACGGCAGAACTTGCCATTCAACAGTGTGAAGAAATAAACTTTAAAGCTATAAGTAAAATTCCTTCGGAAAAATATGTATGTAGATTCTGCCACAAAGAGTTTACTAACACCCGCGTGGCTCTGGAGACGTTCTTTTGGCACGTCGTGAGTCATCACACCGGCGAATTTAAACATCTATGTTCTGAATGTGTAAACATAACACACTGTCCGTTCAACCTCGACATTCCGCCTCCACCGAAAGATGGCGGACAACTAATCGGTTACATTTGCGGTAGATGCAACTTTACACAAATATCACTGGAAAATTTGAAAGCTCACGTTATCGTGCGCCATAACGACGAACATACCGAAGTGTACATTATTAATATGGCAGTCATGTCAAATAAAGCGATGAAGGCGATGCTCAGGCGCACAGAAACTCAAGCGCCGAGATTGTTAAGAAGCTCGCTGTCAAATCAAAGCGCCACAGAGGCCAGCGTTTCCCGCTACGATGGTAGCGATGCTACAGAGAGCAGTGATCAGAACACTGACTCCGAATCTGGTCAGCCGGCTGCGGAAGAAAATGAAGAATCAGAGTCTATTCCCCTAAAACCCGAAAGAGATGATAGGATGCAGAAGGAGGTACGAAGTGAGCCCCTAGATCGAATGAAATCAAAAATTACTTTTGAAATTGAGGAACATAGCGATGACACGTCTATTAAAATAGAACAAAGTGAACAATTAGACGATACCGTTCGCTTTGACTATCAGGACAACGCCGGACACTTTGATGATCAGGAAGAATCGGCTCACTATGATAATCGTGAAGAATCTCCCAAATTCGTTGATGTACCGACCAATGCAGAACCGACAGCCGCTACGTTTGTGCAGAAACCGGCTAGAAAATACACCTCGGACATCGTGGACTATCCTCATTTCAAAATAAGGTACACAAACGCTGGCACAAAGGAATATGTGTGCTGCATAAACAAAAACGATAACCACTACAGGACTCCCCTTCTAATTTCTATGAAAAAGCACATTCAAATCAAGCATACTGAGCAATGGGATGGTTACTGCTGCCTCTGTAAAGTTATTGTCACTTTGCAAGGAGTTCAGTCAAAGTTCAGAGATTGCTTAACGCATTTCCTAGATAAGCATATGGACGACTTCCCGGTGATAGACGAAAAAACTAGAGAAGTTATTGAGGAACCGGAATCAGAGCGAACTTTACCAGCATTAACGTCGATACCCGCTCGAGTAGCGACTCCCCCCGTGAGAACAGCGTCGCCGTCATACATCGCAGTTCGCCCTCTCGCTGAGCTAATGTCAAAAGAACTAGTTAAAGATATTGAGAAGCCGGCGGAGAAGGATACGGCTTTACCAAAGATGGAGAACGTCGTGAGAGAGATCTCCATGCCGCCCGCCGTTTCCAGTCCAGTTTATCCGACAGTAGAGCCGGAACCGGTTCCCGAAAAGCCTTTCTCGTACGAGGAGGTGCAAGCCGAAGTAATGTCCAAGAAGCACCGAGTCGTTTTAGATGCCATGATGCTGAAAGAGAATTTAGTACGAGTCTTCAAATGCGCCGGTCGTTATTGTTCGTTCACATCAGACTCGGCCGAGGTGGCTTTGGTGCACGCGTCCACCCATCAGCGGGTGGGCGGAAATGGTGCTTTGAACTGCGCTTATTGTAATTACGATTCGTGCGATAATGGAATAGACTTAGTGATGCACGTATTTAAAGAGCACAGCCGATGCCAGTTCTGCTGCCCTTTGTGCTTTTACCGGGCCTCCGCGAGCCAGCTAGTAGGTGCCCATTACGCAAAGGCTCACAGTGGAATTACACTGAAGAATATATTACGAAGTACCGCTGTTGTAGCTCCTCAACAGTCTTTGAAAACTGATCTTCTGTCGAGAGAGGTGGCAGTACAACACTTTGTCTGTAACCATGGTAAGATATAATTGTTATCTTTCTAGCTCTAGCATAATTATCTAGATTTAATCATAGAAAATGGCTAATGTCTGCGTATATAAACAAAATAATTAAGAAGTTCAAAACCTAAAAAAACGACTTCACATGCTGCGCGAGTCAGTTTCAGTGGCAAGTTTGAGATGTTTCTCCTATATATATATAATAGTTTTTCTTAGTTTCCAAAAGACCTATTCTTACTCAAATTATAGTAACTACAATTTTGCATTAGTTAAATGCATTGTAACTAGCTATTAATAACAGTGAATGCACTGGCACTTAAACTAGCTGTAGCTGTTGCGTTGATACTCATCAGATCTCAATGAATTATGTAAATTGAACAATGTGGAGATGTACGCTACCCATGAAAAAAATAATCATTAGAATCGGTTCACTATTAGCGAAGTAATGGCGTATGAAACATACAATATATATATATGTATACATATACAAATACAAGGTGGGGCAAAAGTAATCACCCGATGTCGTTTTGCTGTAAATTCTTTAGGAATTAAAAATGTTGGTCCTACTTGCGGATTATGTTTATTTAGTTAATAATATTTTTTTCCATCTAAACGAAAAAAAATATATCGGCTATGTAGCCGTCGTCGAAATCATAATTTGCAAAAGTTATAGCGTCTTCCAATAGGTTCCTCCTCTTAACCTTCCTCCTTATTGGAAGGTTCAAAATGTATTTGTATGTCAAGGCATATTTGCTGTTTTCAAATGCGTCCAATGTATGTGGGGCGTACTGCGTTGTTCAGAAATCTCAAAATTAAATTGAGACAAGCACTTTCTAATTCAACCTAATATGAATTATCATCTGCTTTCTGTAATTCAAATCAAGAGTGCTTATGTTTCATCAATTGCCAAACTTTCTATTTTCTTATACGTTTAATTATCCTTTTTATAAAAGAATATAATGTATTGTTACAGAATACGGTAAATGCAACTTCAAAACATACACTCCAGGAAAGTTTATGGAACACATTCAAATGAAACATTCGACTGATGCTTCTCATCCATGCAATGTAAGTAACATTCAAAGTATGAATATAGGAGCTGCGACTTTTTCTAAGATATCGTCGGTTTCGGTCGCTCGCAGTGACTGGAATAGAAGAGCCGAAGATAGGGCTCTGTCGCGTATCTTGGGAGAAGCCGTCGAGTTGCCTGAGACCGGCTGATTATCATGATGATAATGAGTTCGGTTTAGAAATCGCCTACACAAATACATACCATCATACATTATTTCCTTACAACTCTTCTGTAACAAAACAGTCACTGTTGATGCTTCAGTATGTGTTGTGGTACACAGACGTGCCGCTTAATATCAGGCGCACGACCTGCTTATATTGCATCCATACTGTCCATCCACGGTGAGGGCTGTAAATATTTTAATCTTGCTATAATATCTGTTTGGTGATTATGTCAAATACACCTACCCATATATAAGTCTTGCGCACTTCGGTGGCATTTTAAATTTGACATCATAACTTCGTACGTATCTAATGGTTACAAGATCGAAGAATTCCTCCTCGATGCCCTGCTCTACCGTCGGCCGCTGATCGGCATTTTGAATCTTGTAATCATTTGGATACGGCCGAATTTGCGTTGGAAAATTATAAATGCCCTGCCATGCCTTCTGCCGGAGGATCTTACGGTGGGCATCAACATGAGTAGCTCTTGTCACTCCCCTTATAAAATTAGTCAAAGACGATGCGTGTAACAGTCTCTACTTGTTCCAGCTATGCTCATCATCGTTCCCATCACCATCGGAGCTGGTGGTCCACCTGAGGAGTCACGGGCTGAAGCTGTACCAGTGCACTTGGTGCGTGCACGGAGCCAACAATGAACAGGAGTTGTTGTCTCACGCGGCTACCAAACATCCAGAAAAACAGCCGCAGGCTTATATCAGAATCATCACTAACAAGGCTAGTTACCATATTCCGTTCACACTAATATTACCTCTGACCAAGACCTTCACATTTTTTTACCTCTGACAATAATATGTCATGTAGCTTACCTTTATCAGTAGTACTACTACTACGTAGTACTTTTAAGTTTTCTGTGCCAGTGTGAATATTTGGATGTAAGATTCTACATAATGCTACTTGAATTTCAAGGATTCACTGATTTAAGAGTAATTTAATCTTAAGTCTTACATTTATTTAGGTGTAAACGGACACAGCTTAATATTGTTCTGTGATAGCGGGCCAATTAATTCGTTTTGACATATGCGTTGAAGAGAGATAATCAAAAGTATCTGAAACCCTCAACAATATGCGTGCGCGGCGGCATCTCCTAGTCCGTTGACGGAAAGCTATATATCAAGCAATCTATACCATTGGCCATAGAAAGCAATTAGGTACCAAATAAAAGCACTAATTGGAGGATATGTTCAAGACGCTGGACTGGAAAGAACGTGGCATTAACTTAAACGGCGAGTGGCTCTCACACTTGCGATTTGCGGACGACATCGTCATCATGGCAGAAACGCTGCCAGAGTTACAACATATGCTGAACTGAACGGCCTAGCAGATTATTCTCAACGCATTGGCCTCCGGATGAACTTGCATAAAACCAAGTTATGTTCAATGACCATGTAAATCTGGAACCAATTGTGTGGTACATGGCTGTATTCTCGAAGTTGTTGAGGAGTATGTTTACCTCGCGCAAACTCTGCAACTTCGAGAAAGAGTTAAACAGAAGAATACAGCTGGGCTGGGCAGCATATAGGAAACTACGTCGAGTCTTCACATCGCCAATCCCACAATGTCTCAAGACGAATGTCTTCAATCAGTGAGTCCTACCCGTTATGGCACGGTTGGTCTTGTCTACAAATTTAAAGTCGCTCAGCGTGCTATGGAAAGGGCTTTGCTCGGAGTTTCTCTGAAGGATCGAATCCGTAACGAGGTGATCCGACACAGAACCAATGTCATCGTCATAGCCCATCAAATTAGTTGTTAGCTGAAGTGGCAATGGCCATTACATGAACATTAGCCAAAGAACGGACAACCGCTGGGGAAAACGAATTCTTGAGTGGAGACCGCGAATCGGCAAGCGTAGCGAAGGACGTCCTCAGACTAGGTGGAGCGATGATGTTCGCAAGGTGGCTGCCAAGAGTTGGATGAGAGTAGCCGAGGATCGTGCTCAGTGGCGTGCTATTGGAGAGGACTATGTCCAGCAGTGGACTAGTATAGGATGATGATGATGGAGCACTAATTTCAACACGGTATTATATTTATTCCTCAAATATGGAAATCACAATTGAACAAAAATCATCAAAAAAGCAATGGTTTTGTATTGTCTAATTAATTAAGATTGAAAGAGTTGCTTAAAATAGTAAGACTACCAACTTTGACACCACACGTCAAACAGTTGTAAAACGATTGTTTATGTGACTACGGCTTTAGTAGAATATCAAAAGTTTCAAATACGCTTCGAGCATTTACCAATGGAGATGTTAACGCAAGGCGTACCCCTCTGCTGGCCATATAGCCATTATTGGCCATATGAGCGTGCGTAACTACGCTATATTTTTAATACTGTGTACGGTGTTTCAAGCTAGTGTGCGGGATCGTTAAAGTGAGTGATTTGTGTGTGTGCAATGCGTGTTTACCTCGTCCCCCGTAAGTATCGGCAGAAAAAAATGTTTGCGGATTACAACGTTAACATCTCCATTGGTAAATGCTGGAAGCAAATACGACAATGGGAACAATCCTTAACAATTGAAATTGTAGACTTGAGGCCCAGATAATACACATTTAGAAATCGAGACCTCATTAAAATGTAGAATAAATAGAATAGAAATACTCTTTATTTAATACCTGGGCCGGTAGTCTCTACATGAATAATGATGAATTTCGACCGATAATCGTCGATATGAAAAGAGATGCAGATATCAACTGTCTAGCTGCATCTCATTCTAGCAGACGATTGCGATGACAAGACGCATCGCTATCAATGTAGAGACTTCCACCCCGAAAAGTAAACTAAGCATTAAACCACTTAAACTTTTGTCTAAATTATATTTCTAAAAACAACTTGCAAAAAGTGATATCGTTCATAGTCATGTAATATTGAAACTAATAACTATAATTTATCTTAAATTAACAATTGGCAATTTCAGGACGGAGGAGCACAGAGAGTGCTACCCCTCGCATACCTCAACAAGTCAAAAGTGCCTACCGAAGAAGTGGCCCCGAGCACAAATAAAGAAAATCCAGTGAGGGAAGCGGAACGAGCCATCGAACTGGAGAAACTGATACATTCTATGTTCCTAGTGGAACCATCCCCGACTCAAACTAAAGAAATGCAAGTCGAAGAAATACCTGAGGAAACCGCAGAACCAGTTGAAATTCCCGAGGAAAACATTGAACCCATAGAACTGCCTGCAAATACAACCAATCCACCAGAAGTTACAGATAAAAGGAGCACGCTCGAAATGCTTCTGGCCACACCCCACAAGGAACCTCCCGGCAACCCTCTCGGCACGCTGCAGTCGAACAAACAAGCGCTTTTAGACACCATAAATAAAAATTTACCTATCGGCGAACCGACGCTGACAGAAAAAGACACTCCGAGCGTGGATGTCAACGGCACAAAAGTGAAGGCCGAACCGTCCGAAGCGATAAAGGAAGCGGACTCACAGATCATCTGTCTCGACAGCGACGAAGAAGAACTCGCCCCGGAGGAAGCTCCGACGAACGCTATCGATAACAGCGCCGAGACCATAGAGAACGTCTCCACAGAGAACGTCGCGAACGAGGTCGGAGAAGTGTCGAGAAACAGCATCACCGACGAAGTTTCGCTGACGAAGATAACCGACGAGAGCGCAAAGGCCGCAGAAGACGCTTCCAACATAATAGACTTATCGGACGACGATCTCCAGACTGCGGCGTCGTCGGCGTCCCCCGCTCCCTTGAGGTTGAGCACGAGAGACGTATACAAGTGTCCCAACTGCGAGGTGACCTGCAAGTCTGAGAACGGGTTCAAGCGGCACGTGAGGCGCTGCACCGACCTCGAGAACATGCGGTGTCCCCACCGGCCCTGCGCCGCGCTGCTGTGCGGCATGCCGGCGCTGCTGACGCACTACTCGCGCGTGCACATGACGTCCGAGGCGTTCTCGCGCATGTCGTACCTGTGCGGCGTGTGTCGGCACCCCTTCAGCACGGCCGGCGGGGCCAAGCTGCACGTGCGCGTCGTGCACAAGGTGACGCAGTACGTCGTGTCCGCCACCAAGGAAGACGGCCTCGAGCTATTCGTCGTGTCCCCGGCGGCCGACACCGAGCCGAAGCGGACCTCGGGCCGGAAGACTTCCACCGAGATCCTCCGATACGGCGCGGACGCGCCCGAGCCGCCGCGCCCGAGGAAGGCGCCGCCGCAGGAGGTCAAAAAGAAATACGGCGTCGACGACGTGGGCAAGCTGCCGATCAACCCGATATTGGACTCGCAAGTGTACTGCGAGCTGTGCGAGTTCGGGACGAAGGTGCGGCTGAACATGGTGCGGCACCTGCAGCTGCACCGGCAGAGCGCGCCCGTGCCGCGCACCGAGCCCGTCAACCCGGTGCCGCACCTCGAGACCAACGAGAAGCACTTCGACAAGATGGTGAACCTGGCGTCGAGCTCGCTGGCCCGCGAGCGCCCGGCGCCCCCGCCGGCGGCGCCGCCCGCGCCGGCGGTGGCCGCGGCCGCTCCGGCGGAGGGCGCGGAGTCGTCGCGCTACCCGCCTTTCGTGGCGGAGCGCCTGCGCTACGTGTGCGGCGCGCGCGGCTGCGCCTACCTCTCGGTGGACGTGGCCATGTTCAAGCGGCACTGGGAGACGCTGCACGAGGGCCTCACGCAGTACCGCTGCGTGCACTGCCCGCCCAACCAGGCGCTCGACACCACCGTGCCGCTGTCCGCCGTGCGCATCCTGGCGCACCTGCGCATGCACGACGCCGCGCTCTACGCGTGCTCCGCCTGCTCCTACTACCACTACAGGCGGCACCTCATCGAGAAGCATATCTCGGAGAAGCACGCGGGAGCCGGCTCGGCCACCGTGAAGGTGGTCCGCGAGGAGAGCGGGCCGCCGGCCGCGCCGCCGCCGCCGGCCGCGCCGGCCGCGCCCACCATGGACCTGAAGCCCTGGCAGTGCGGCCTGTGCAAGTTCTCGAGCATGCTCCGACCCGAGGTGGCCAACCACTGCGGCGCGCAGCATCAGTCCAAGATGCAGTTCAAGTGCGGCTATTGTCCCTTTCGCACCTCGGCCAAGGAGAACGTCGTCAAACATCAGACCAACTCGCACCCGAACAGAGTCGAGGACGTGTTTTATTACTTCTACAGGGAAGGATCGATCCCCGACGAGGACGGGGTACCCTGCTGGCAGCGACAGCGGCAGAAGTTGAACTTGGACGCGGAGCCGGAGGTGAAAACGGAGCCGGAAGTGGAGAGCGCCCCCGAGCCGCCGAGCGCGCCGGTCGCGCCCCCGCCGCCGGCGGTGGACCTCAACATCGTGAAGACGGAGGTCGCGGAGGTCGGCGCCGACTCCGACGTGCCGGTCGAGGACCTCTGCAAGAAGTACGGGCAGTTCTGTGACCCGGACGGTATCAAGTACAAGTGTTGTTTGTGTAACACGGTCAGGGAACACTTGAGAGACGCCATGCAGTGTCATATGTATGAGGAACTCAATTACAGAAGGTAAGCTTTATAGTCGTCTACTAACGTTTATACCTGTACGAATGATGTCTGAGTCTGATATATGTATTTGAGACATGCTCACGGTGGCTATTAGTATAATTATGATTGTATATATTACAGATGGGAGTGCGCTATGTGTTCCTACAAAGCTTTTCACAAAAACGGTCTGAACGATCACATGTCCTCGGAACACAGGCGCCAGTACACGCCGCCGCGGTCGCTCCCGGTCGACCATCACGTTGAGAAATGGGTCGAAGAATTCTTAAACCATCAAACGAACATCATAGAAGGCAACAGGAAAAATCTCTCCGAGCAAAAGATTCAAGGAGAAAGAGTGTCCGTTCCGCCGCCGCCGAAAGTAATAGAACCTCCGAAACCTACCAACTTTTCGGACTCTGAATTGGAACTTGCTTTTGGAAGTTTCGGCGCTCCGAAAGAACATCAATTCTGCTGCCCGAAGTGCGAGTACACCACCAAAGACGAATCAGACATGGTATGCCATTTGGAAAGCGAATTGACCAAGATAAGGTAACTATTTTGTACTACTCTATTTGTAATACCATCCATTGCTTTTACCGCTCCGCAAGCTGAAATTGTCGCTTAGTCAACGCTTAGTCGCTTTTCGCTAATTTACGTGCTCTATTCATCACTAACAGTACGATTGCAATTTCAGATGGGGCTGCACGGTATGTGCGAATAAGTTCCAGAATTTCCACGAAGCTCAGTTTCACTGCAAGAGCGCTCATTCTTGGCCTTCGGCGCGCCCGAAGGAAGCCGTTCGGGATCCTTCGTTGCGCGCCGGCTGGGTGTCCGCCGTGGTCGCTACCCAGAGACAGTTCATGAAATGCGTCGAGGTGACGCCCGGCTCCGGGAGTAACGTAGACGAGGATTCGGATGCGAACGAGAACTCTCTACTAGTGGCGCGGTACGACCAGCCGGTGAACATGGACGAGCTCGTCTCCGTGCCCCACAAGAGGCCCGCGCCTGCCGACAGCGACGACGAGCGGCTGGTCATAGATGAGCCGCAGAAGAAGAAGCCGAACGACCGACAGTGCCCATACTGCGACTACACCAATGCGACTGCCCGCTGCGTCCGCGAGCACATCTTCCGACACTACAATATGAAGCCGTACAAATGCTCCTACTGTCCTTACGACGGCTGCCGGCTCAGTGTCCTTAACCACATAGAGAAACAACACCCTTTCCACGTGAAAAAAGTTATAAATGTCCCAGTGCCCTCTACTCCGCCTCCGAATATGAATCCTAGTAAACCTCCAGGAACGCCCAAACCGAAACCGTCGAAGGAACCCGACGACGGAATGAAAACGGTGTGTCTCTATTGCGAGAAATCTGTCCCGATTAGCGAGACAGAGTCCCACACCCACGGCACCGAAAAGCCGGAGTTTGCTAAGCGAGGCGAGGTCGTCATCAAATGCTGCAAATGTCTCGAGTTGCGTCTCACCGTGATGTCCATCCAGGAGCATTTCAAGGCCTGTCATCCCAACGAGACATTATTAAAATACGCGTATTTCAAACTGCAAGTCGACTCCCGCGAGATCCAATGCTGCGGCCACTGCTATAAGAAATTTAAGAACTTGAACAATTTGAAATGGCATCATTCGGCGGCCCACGCACCTCTGCCGTTCTCGTACACGTCTATACCGTTCAGCCATAACTTGCATACCGAAGGAGATGAAATCGGCAGTAATAAGAGAAAAGCCGAGGACTCGCCCGGCCCGTCCACGAAACGCGTCGCTAGGAAATCTACTTCTAAGCTTCCTAGCTCTGCTGTAGCCAAAAAATCCACGACGAAGCTACCTTACACCGATCCAGAATCGGAGGAATATTCGTACTACGGCACGAGGCCCCTGTCCTACGAACATTACAAAGACTTAACCATTAATATACCGATGCACAACACCGTGGCAGAGATCGATATTGAACGCTTGAGCGGAATGTTGAAGATAGACCCGAGAGTTGTCGTCAAAGATTACAAAAGCTGACATGCTGATTAAGACTGTACTGATTATTTACTGAAAACTGTAAAGGCAATCTCTGAATTATTTTTTTTTAATGAGAGTCCTGGCATTCATATTATTGATGATTCGTAAGTGGATAAGTATTAAACTTACTGTATTTTATAAAGCATATTCGTTAAAAGTGAACGCATTAGAACGTTTAACGTGTGCGTATTATAGGTAGGAGAGTAGTAGAAGTAAAAAGAAGTGAACAAACTTTAGACTTAGATATGTAGTCTGTGGATTATAATCATAATCTTTAAGTGAGTTCAAACCTCAAGGACACAATATTAGTGACATAATACTGTAGTCATTTGATATTTTCCTAACGTATCGTAAGTTCTACAAAAATATGTAAGCGCTTGAATTTTTTAATGTGCCACTCACAGTATTTTTATAGTCCAGCAATTTGAAATCTAAGAATAGTGCTAACATATTTTGTGTAGTCTACTACCTGCCTATGGTAAAGTTAATCTGTGATTTTTAAAACATTCTTAATTGTAAGTGTTTAGTTATTAAGTAGATTTAAGCTGCATTATGATCAAGCATTTATGTGTCATAGGTTAAAAGAATGAAAAATTTACCTGTTTTGTTTATTTCTTAGTTTTTTTTATTGTGGCTATAATTTGGCAGCTCATAAAAATGATAATGTTAAAATTTTAGATGTTTTTGTTTCTATCAGTCTGGCACATTTTGATACTTGTCAAGTAAAGCAATGTTTGGTAAAAATAGTTGCTAACTATCAGCTATTTTGTAGCTGCAGTAACTGTTAAATTGATAACCGAAATGTTCGTGAAAAATGGAATAAATATCACCAGAGCAAGCGAAGATCAGAATTTACAATGTTATTGGCCAAAAATAAAGTTACTTCCAGGTTTTTTTGCTAATGCTGGTTTTATTTCAAGAACCTACAATACAAAAACATACCTTGTTACCATTTACACAACACATGCAAGTAATTGTTTCGTCCGAAGTACATTATTGTCTCGACTCGTATAACATAGATTCAACAAATGTCTACCATTTAAATTTGTGGCAAGCCCATGAAGATGTTCCTGAAAAGAATATAATTTATGTGCGGGATCGAATGGAACTAGTACGAGTAACTGTTGAAGGATTAGTAGTTCAATCATTAAACAATAACTTGGAATTCATACACGAACACAATTATACCTCCATCCCTCCCTGATAACCGAACACATGCCACCACTACATGGTGGGAGTAGAAATTCCTTTAACCTATACGAAGTGATTTGCTATATTGATGGTGCAAACAAAACTAAATGGTTTCATTTGCTACATTGATGGTGCAAGTCAATGGTGCAAACGGTACGACGGGCAGTCATAATGCGTCCAGTCAAGGCTTGGCATATGAGTGCATACAAAATAGGTATCTTTGCAACTGCTTTGAGATGGTAGGTAACGCGCTTGAAGGCACGGTCACAGTTATACAATCATACAGTTGAGAATCGCCTTTGATGTTGGACGATACCGCCGCCCTACTCGGGCGGTAATACTTACGCTATCAGCCGCAAATGTGCAAGGGTTGTCAAAAAAAAATCTACGAGCTGATAATATTAAGACAAAAATTGTTATTGATTTGTTACCTATAATACTGTCTCTGGTTCTCACAAGATCATAGCGACGTGATGCGTATGTACTTACAAACCTTAGTTTATATAGAAGATCATTGCTTTCATACCTAATATCAATGATGCTATAGTATTTTTTTTCAAAAAGCTTCATGTCATTCTTTAATCCAACTCAATTTTAATAAATACCTAGGTTTAAGTAATTATTAAATTATAAAAATAAATATTATATATTGCATTTTATTAATTTATCTAATAAATGAAATCGTAAGTCCTTGTATTTTACTGTCGGAACATACATACACAGAACAAGTGTCCACCAATAAAACTCATAACTAAAACTCGCTCGTGCATTAACACGTTCACGGCGTCCCTCTTGCGATCCCATAAACTACGCGAGATTGTGGGACACCGTCCGCGCCGCCCGCCTCCCCGCGAGTACCCCGCCGTTGCTCTGCGCAAGTACATTCGATTCCAAACTATATGATTGTAAAACTGTGGCCCGGTGGTGTCGTGGATTTTTCTATATGTGCGCTTTTCACAGTGGCCCTCCGGTAAAGGAAAATCATTGTTAAGAAACCCTCCAACCACCGCATGGTGGTAGGACACTAGTGTCCGCCGGCCAGCTACCACCCTTAAGATTGAAAATCTGTCGCCAAGCATCTAATGTGTTCCGGCAGCTATCCTTGAGAGCCAGTTCCCATTCTAGGCCTAGCGTGCTAACATCCTCGATATCATTACTTGCCAACAGGTGAGATAGTGGTCAAACGCTAGCATATAATATGATATAAAAAAAAATGTACGTACAGTGTACGTCACGACAGTGAAGAATATGTTATGTTCCCTGAACAATGAATTTGTATGAAATAGCGCCATCTGTGGTCTAGTGCTAGTAAAAAAGAAAGTAACGTAAACCGCTCTATTTAGGGATGTAAGAATTGAACTAATATGTAGAGGCTGGCCGCTAGCGTTTGACCCTTTGATTATATACTCATGTTTGAACTCTACCCTGTACTATTATTTATTCTGTGCCTACTATTACGTCGCGGAACATGCTAGGCATAGACTACTCGTAGTCTCAAGGGCTGTGTGCTGCTGGAACACCGTTAGGTTATGGCAGTACCTAGATTTTCTTCTTGATGGTGGTAAGCTTTTTTGGGTAGTACTTAAGTCATGAATATCGTTATAAATGCTACTACCACCTGGGGACCATAAAGATTATCACTGACCGTAGGGAGCACGGACAAAGACAGTCTATTCTCCGTGGTAGGGAGTCTCTCTCTACGTCACTGACCAACACGACTCCGATTACACCCGGCAAAGAATGAGGAAGAGGAGACAGCGCTGTCTCCTCTTTGTGTTGTCAATGTAAAATCTGTCAACAGTGAACGTCATAAGGCTTACACTTTAATGTTAATTTTGTCGGGTGGGTGCGGAGTCGTGTTGGTGAGTGATAACCATATACCTATTTATTGAGTTCAAGAAGTGTTCTTTAGATGGCGCTAAAGTAAGGCTTACCTAGTCTTCTAGTATAAATGAATAATGTAGTCTTTATTTATCACGAACAATATATCGGTAGCACGTACGTATACCTAAAAACAGCTGAACGGATTTAGATATGAATTTTGGCACATAGATACCTATTTATGCTTATTTCACATAGAACACTATTCAACGTGGGCGAGGTCTGCAAATAACGATTTGTCCATTAAAACGTAAATATGCTGGTCGGTAACCAAAATAATCTCAATTTGTAGCATTATAATGTAACCATTGTTGTTCAGACTTAGACAGAATTTGTTGGGGGGGGGGGGGGCACACATTTTACCACTTTAGACGCGCCTATCTTTGAAATGATTGACTTTGAGAAAAAATGATTTGAGAAACCTCAATGTCATTTTTAAAGACCTATCCATAGACACGTATAGGTTTGAAGAAATTTTTTTTTTGTTTCAATTCTAAGTATGGGATGCCCCCCCTTAAACTTTTATATTTTTTATATTTGTATAAAAATCGGAAAGCGGTTCACAGAATACATCTACCTACTAAGTTTCAATTCTGTAGTCCTAACAGTTTCGGAACAATATGGCTATGACATACGGACGGACAGACATACAGACAGACATGACGAATCTATAAGGGTTCCGTTTTTTGCCATTCGGCTACGGAACCCTAAAAAAGTACTTTACAACCCCGACCGATCTGGGCTAAATCTATTCTGTTCATTGAGATCATTCCGATGATCCGAAACATGAAATCTCTGCTGTTAGTTGGTGAAGAGTTGAGCTGCTGATATTTTGGAGATGCACCAGCATCAGGTCAACGTTACCATATTCTTGCAATATCATTAAAGTAACGGAATACTGAAGTACGAATTTCAACATCATCATAATCAGCCTGTGTCAGTCCACTGCTGAACTGCTGTAGGCCTCTCCCAAGATACGCCACTGACCCCGATCTTCGGCTCATTGGGAGATGCCCTAATCGCCACGCTGGGCAGGCGGGTTGGCGATCGCGGTAGCTCCTCGCACCGGTGACGCTGCTGCCCGTCACCGACCTGTAGTACTTAGCTACGCCATAATTTGAAATGGTTATACCGCCATTTGTCGGTCGCCAGAGCCTCGATTGTTGGTCAGCAGGTTGCACCACGGGCAGGTGAGGTTGGCTGGGAGCACTGAGGTGGTAATTGTGCTCCCTTACATCCCCGTAAATACGAATTTATCGGACCTATAAGTGCAGTAGTTTTACAGTGACGCTTTCACCAGCGCGTTTGGTAAGCGTCGCGGGCCACGAGCTTTGCGCCACTATCCCATCACATCCGCGCGCTTACGGGCCGCGCTTACCGGCGGCGCGGACGGTAAGCGTCACTGTTAAACCAGCCTAAGTAGATCTCATAAAACGTCATAAATAGAGAAGAGCTCTTAATGTTCAAGGGATTTTTTTGAAGCTAAAAACACTAATTAAGCTAGGTAGGTATATAGATACCTAACTTAATTAGTCTTATTATCTATCAAACAAAAAAAAAAAAAACAAACTGATGCCACATACAGACACGTCAAATTTATAACAACTCTTTTGGGCTTTAATATTTTTTGTAATGAACTGTATTCATAGACATGATATTATTTTAGCGTAAAATCAATGAAAAAATTCTATTGCTATTATAATCCTATAGGCGCAATGTAAGCACAGAGTTGTGACTTTGAAATGAATTAGCATAGTTTATTTTGGAACCCTCCCTCTGACCATGTAAAAGTTCAAACTCAAAACAAATTAAATTTGCGTGGGGTAGGTTTTGATAGCAAACGGCTAACGCGGGGCGGCCTCGAAAGCACAGTCGGCTGAATAAATATTTTAGATTCCTACATAATTATTTATTCCTGTATATAAATCAATTGTTGATTTGATTTGATTTATTATTATATTTTTACAGGGTGCAAATAAAACGTATTTGTATTATATTGTTCTTTTAAGAATAGGTATTCTACACGATCCCGTGAGGAGTGCCACATTGATGACCACTAGAGTCTGTGCAAAAAGAGAACCGTCGAGGCGTTACGATGTACTAACATTCAAAGGTAAGGAAGGAAGGTACATTAACTTCCTAGTACCACACGATAATGATAAGAGTAGGTACCTACCTTGTATCAAACATTTTTAGTCGTACTAGAAATAACAGCAGTGTTGTCAATGCAACAAAAACAGTAAATTAAAACGACCGACGATTGATGCGACCTCAATTTCTACGACGGTTCTCTTTCTACACAGACGTGGTATATATTTCGATCATGTTCTATTTCTTCAATATGCCTGCAAGACGATGTAAGCAATCCAGACAATAGCCCATTTTAGTAGGTACATAATTCGTTTTCCCTCGTGTGCCGAGAATAAAGAAGAGCAGCTCCCTGATTCTCAATCATTCGAAAACCTATTCGGATTCGAAAGGTTCATTATTAATTTTGAATGTTGATAAATCCGTGAGCTATTTGGTTGTGGAAACCTTTCCAATTAGAATCACTGATGTTTTCGAATTGAAATGTCAAAAGTAACCGAGCGGAGCAAAGCAAAGATTCCATTTCGAGTTTGCTTTCGAATGATTAAGGATAACCCTGCAGAAAGTCTAAGCATGAAGCAGCAGAAGTGACACAGTTTTAGGCACAGCCTTGTACTATTATTTATTCTGTGGCACAGTGGCACAGCATTAAAGTCCGGCAAGTATAACTTGGCGTGCCTGTGCGCCACTGTGCTTTTACTTTGTACTTTGATAACAGTTTCTTTTAAACCACTTTTAATTTCATTTGGCATTATTGAACTATTTTAATGTAGCAGATTTATCAACAATAATGTCGCGGTAATCTCTCAAACGTCAAACTCACAGTTTCAATTAAAAGAATTAGTTCCAAAAACCACCACCGCCACGTTATACATGTGGCACTGTAAATGTGACCATACCACAGAATAATGAATAGTGATCATACTTGAAACCACAGAACTAGTATTCATTAACGTAGTGAATTCTAGGCCTGTCCTTGAAACATTGACAAGAAATAGAGATCAAGAATCTCAAGGCATGACGGCGATACATCAATATAATCATACCTTGTAGGTACTTGACGTAGGCCGCTAACGAGACTTTTTTTTATAATGAAATTTTAATGAAATAAAATTATAATGAACTGAAAGCTGTAGGCACCATCACCTCCTTCCTCTAACTCTTCGGAGAGAAGTAGCCAACCTTAATTTTCTTCACGGATTACTAAAAAACAAAATAGACTGTAGTAATCTCCTGGAAAAAATCAAATTCCAAATACCCACACGAACTGTCACAAGACGTAATTACCTTAAACTTTATTCTGATTCTTGTTCCACCAACTATCGCAATAACTCTTTCTTTTCAGAGTGTGTAGTAGCTTTAATATTAGCCATTCTCAGTCTGCAGATTTATTCGCGGATAGAATTAATATATTTAAAAATAATGCAGCTAGAAACTTTTTTGCCTTAAACTAATCAGAATTAGCATTATTATTTTACTGTCAATGTGTATATATATATATATATATATATATATATATATATATATATATATATATATATATATATATATATATATATATATATATGTATATATTTAAATATATTATTTGTTTTTATATTTTAAATTCATGTTTGTTTGATTGATATGGTAAGTTAATAGTATCGCAAAACGTTTTGCTGTTACTGTCATTTGCCCGTTTGGTATATGACTTCTTACACTACCAACGCAATATTTATATCTTTTTTTATTTTATTGTTTTTACTATTACTGTTTGAACTTTTAAACATTTTTAATTACGTTTCTATTGGCGAAAGCTCCTTAAGGCTTCTCGGTCTAAAATTATTTTGTTTTTTCACTCATGTATGTATTAGCTGTTAGCTTTCCATGAAATAAATAAATAAATAAAATAAATAAATAATATACCAACTCTATATGTGATAGTCGCAATCAAAGAAACATTTCGCATATTCCTAGAATGGTAGGTTATAATATTATTCGGAGCCTAGCACGTACGACCGTTGTGAGTGTTTCTGACAGATCCATTCGTGTAACTATGGCCTTTTCCATCCGGCGATTTTAGGGACGTGCTTTTGTTGGGAGTTGGGGTGACGGTATTGCATTTTTGTATTTTGCATGGTGGCAGACACAACAGACATTTTTTTTAACGTTCTGTATTGGTAGAGAACTGTCTAGTGTCCGCCTTGCACCTTTGTCCTTTTACACTCAAGGTGGAAAATCTTTCGCCAAACATCTAATATGTCAAGCTGGGAACTAGCTTTTTGCTAGGCCTAGCGTGCTACTTATCTTGAACTCATTAACAGGTGAGATAGTGGTCAAACGTTAGACTGCTATATATAATCAATACTTCAGCCACAAAATCAACTACTTTGATACCAGTATTATTCGAATTAACACGAAGTAGTCAGGAAAGCAAAGAAACCGATGAAGATGATAGACCGTTTACCCCAACGAAAAGTACAGATTATTAAAAAATGTTCGCGCTGTTCCCTTGCTCGTAGCAACTTTTTGTCCGATCTGTCCACTTGCTTCGATGTAGTCAAGGGTGGCGCAAGCCCTAGGAATGGACATTACTGGCTGTAAGATGCTAATCGAGTATACCAGCTATAAGATGCTAATAAAATTATACCTATGAAATCGATGAACTACCGATCTTCAAAGCTCAAGATCGCAAAAAGTCTTCACTTCCAAAATAATCAAGACCAGTCCCGGTCTCGTTTATCCCCAACTCCAGAGTTCAAAAACATTGCTGACGTAATTGAAGGCATTACTCCGAATCAGGTGAAATGACCGTGTGACGTCTACATAGTAGTAGCTAAGGAGAAAATTGCGGAAACGTAACCAAATAAAGGGGTCTTAGAGGTCCTTACTGCTGAAGTATGTTTTCCTTAAAACTGTAGGGTAATCTGTGGCTGTGCGATTATTGACTGCGGAAAAGGTAAGGACTTAGAAAGGCTTGTTATTGCGGTAATTGATTTCGGTGGTCTCTAATATAATAATGGATAATAATAAGATCGTTTAAAAAACTAAAAAGAACCGAAAAACCAACAACCCCCGCATGGTGGTAGGACACTATCTAGTCTCCGCCTGGCCAGCTACCACCCTCAAGTTAGAAAATCTGTCACCAAACATCTAATGTGTTCCGGCAGCTATCCTTGAGAGCCAGTTCCCATTCTAGGCCTAGCGTGCTTACCAACTTCGACTGAATCATCACTTACCAACAGGTGAGATAGTGGTCAAACGCTAGCCTATAAAGTATTTTAAAAAAAGACTTCAATGCCGCGCTATTAATTCATTTCATTACCAATTTTGAGGTGTTTATCTCCATATTTCTGGTGATAATTATCAGATCTTGATAAAAAACCATGGTACCACTTGGGATAATCTCCTTTCCAACAAAAACAAAAAAAGAGTGTGTGTACTTATGTACAAGCGTTAGAAGTTATACTTCAGTGGCGTATGGAAAAACATAACTAAAATGCAGTAGTGATTAACGATAAATATTAAAATTAATCGAAAAGATTTTATTTAAATAAAAAAGGTTTTATTAACGTAAAATATGACGTTCTTACGAAACACGTGTTCTAAATATAAAAATACTAGAATATACAACTTGAACATAGTCATGCCACCTAGAACTAACTTCACGGTGTAGAATTTAGGTGTCGGTGTGCGCGCGCATCGTAAAAATTCACTCTCATATTTTTTCTCTATCGCGCCAAAAGAAGTATAACTTCAAAAAGAATAATCAAAATTCGGTGCATAAACGACGAAGTTATCCGCGAACAAACATTAAAAAAAAACTTAATTAGGATATGTTGCAAATCGGATTGCTGAGTTTAGGTAACAATAGTCATAGCATTATGATTTTGGCAGCGTTGACCACATCATTACTTACCACCAGGTGAGATAGTGGCCAAACGCTAGACTATAAAATATAAAATAAAACCGGCCAAGTGCGTGTCGGGCCACGCGCAGTGTAGGGTTCCGTAGTAGCCTGTTATTCAATGCAAGTCCTTACCCGTTATAAACAAGCAACTAGGTACTCCGTCTTTGTCACTTTAAAGGATTTATTCTAAGGATTTTGTATTTGGTACAAAATTATCCAACACCCAAGTTCAACGACTATTACTGCTAAACGAATAAAGCTATCTTAACCACTATAATTTTCCTTTAAAGTTCATGAAATGCGCTATTATCACGAATTTTTCCAGATTTTTCAAGCCAGCAGTTTAGCTTTTAGAGGGGGGGGGGGGACGCCCTACTGGAACAAAAATTTGCACTTTAAAGTTTAATATTTCGTAAATAGAGCATTCAATCAAAAAATGGTATTTGCAACCCTTAAGTCATTTTAAAAGACCTATTCAACGATACCCCACACGATGGGATAGACGATGAAAAAAAATTCATCCCCACTTCTCATATAGGGGAGCTACCCTAAAAAGAAAATTTTTCAAAATTTTATTTCAGCACTTTGTCAGCGTCATTTATTTACATACAGCTTTCTAGTATTAACGACAGACAGACAGACAGACAGACAGACTGACAGACTGACAGACAGACAGACAGACAGACAGACAGACAGACGGACATGACGAAACTATAAGGGTTCCTTGTCAGGACTACGGAACCCTAAAAAACGCGAATAAAAACTGCGAAGTTTGATTAAATAGGCGTTCTATATACTAGGACAAATAATCTACACTCCTACACTTCATCTGACCTTATCTTCACTTAACTTTATGTGCAATATTGCGTTTGACTCGTAGGTATTTAGAATAAGCAACATGTAAGAAGAACAAATAAAGACTTTTTTATTTTTATTTTTTATGTTATTATTTATTATTGCGTTTGAACGCTTGCTTAACCAGAAATAGAAATAAAATTAAGATTCATTGAGATAATTATTATGACCATGGCACAATTATGTACGCGCATGTATATGTATGTCTAAAATTACTTACACAATTATAAATTATTTAAAAAAAAAAATTAAACCGACTTCATAACGAAAAACAGGCACTCAAAAGCGAAAAATAAATTAATATAATTATTATATGCGCTACCCACTCATATATTAGAAGTCGGTGCCAGCCAAAACTATTGGGTAATAGATAGATACTATGTATATAGATAGTAACTCTAGGTAGATACTTGTAGGTAGTACCTATCTATTACAGAATAGACTTGGCAAAAAGTTTTAATTTAATTACATGCATATATAAAATTTCGTGTCTGGGCTGTTCGGCATTGAGGAGTATAGAAGAGGCTATTATGGTTAAATCCATTAACAAAATTGTGTGTCTGTTGTGTCCTCGCCGGAAAACAACCCTGAGTGCAGCAGCCATGTGATGGAGTTTAGAACAGGCTATATTATAGTTATATCTATTCACAAAATTTCGTGTCTTTGCTGTTCGCCGTTAAGGAAGTCCACTATCAACCTCCTGATTCTCGAGAGAGGGCCCGGAGGCGTAATCGGGAGAACGGTCAGCTTTGATGCCAGAGGTACCGAGTTCAAACCCCGCCGTGCACCAATCAATTTTTTTATCGAAAAATGTATGTGCGCATTTCACAGTATTCAGTATTCAGTATTTTATTGCTGTTATACCTCTACTGTGTATATCGATAACCGTTTAACAATTTATAATTAGTTTTAACAATCCACCGTTAAT
Source organism: Cabera pusaria (assembly GCA_954871355.1). Taxonomy (NCBI): domain Eukaryota; kingdom Metazoa; phylum Arthropoda; class Insecta; order Lepidoptera; family Geometridae; genus Cabera; species Cabera pusaria. The sequence continues at coordinate 6,152,536 of OX940906.1, read as the reverse complement.
TGTTTATCTATGGCGATACCAAGAATTGACCGGACCCTAGTTCACAGTGACCCTCCGATGAAGGAAAAACTTCGTTAAGAAACCAACAACCCCTGCATGTTGGTAGGACACTATCTAGTGATAGATTTATTTCGGAAAGGTAGACATAATGAAGGTTTACCGAAATGCTGAATTCGCTGGACTCACGATGCATTGGCGCTGTGCGGTCCGGTCAATTCTTGGTATCGCCATAGATAAACAATTAACGGTGGATTGTTAAAACGGTGACGCAGCGTTATCGATATACACAGTAGAGGTATAACAGCAATAAACATACAAAAACAAAAATAAAATGGATAAGTAATTACCTACAAAAATTAAATAAAAATAAATAAAGTATGAACCTTGAACCCTTTTCCTTCCTTCAGTCCCCGTATTTCCCGCTGAAAGCCATAAGGTCCAATTTACAAGGCCACAAGGTCTGTACATGTATTTTCCATTTGGTTCGATCCTTTGTTTTTTGTGAAACGAAGCGTTCCGTTGCTAGTCTTCATCAAAAGAAAAATATTGGCCATTAAGCGATTTGCAAGAAGAATTTTCAGGATTAAAAATAGACGTAATTTATTCTAAGCTAAAGGTACTTACTCCTACTTCCTTTATGTATGCTAGAAGGAAATGAAGCAAATATACGAGCTTGGGTCCGTAACGTACGGTACGACAAAGAAATGTAACCATTATAAGGTACTGCCCACGAGATGAAATACGTAGAAATTGATCTAAAATAGTCTGGATGTGGTATTTGGTAGACTTAGTTTAGGGCTATATCACACTAGCTCTAGTACGACAGTGGCAGCACAACCAGTCGCGCTTCGAACTGAATCTGATGAAACCGAATTAGGTACGTCGAAAAAAACGGGTTAGAAATACAAGTGAACCACATTGTGGGTAAGTGTGTGTGTGAGGGCGAGGGGAGTCTTAAAATAGCTTAACTTTCATAAGCTTAACTATAGCAGAGTAATTAAAACAGAAAAAAAGAGAATATAACCCGTTTTAAAAGATGGCGGAAAATACACAGAGGAAGTCTTATTCGACAATTTGAAGTTGTACTTTTCTAAGCCACACTTCCCTATCCCCCTCACGATATCCGAAAATCAGCTTTAGAGTTTTATTCATTTTGTTAATAGCATGACTGCCATGGTTGCACCGCCACTGGCGTCCTAGTGATATAGGTACATAGGCCTTACAGTTTCATCCTCAGAAAGTATTAACTACGGTTTTTGGCAGAGTCCCTAAGTCTATTCGGAAATTATCTCCCAGATAAACTACAACTTTTGGCGGTGTCTGTCAGATAAGTTCTGATCTGACATTAAAACACTACATGAGAAAACAATTATTTATGGAACCTAATAGGTGCTTTATATATTTTTTTATATCTGATAGGCTAACCGTTAAGCGTTTAACCACTATCTCCCCTTGTGGTATGCGATGATGTGAACGCGCTAGGCCTAGAACGGTCAGACTCTCAAGGGCTGTGTGTTACGGGAATACTGTACGGTTAGGGTGGTAGATTGCACCTTGATGGTGGTAAGCTACTTTTCTGTAGCACCTCCTACCACCATGTTGCATATGTGGCAAATCATAGAGAGATGTGGAAAATGCGGGGAAGACCTTTGCTCTGCTGTGAAACAATATGGGTAAATTAAAAATTAAATCAAAAACATACATAGGTACCTACATAGATACATTCAATCACGCCTTTTTCCCGTTAGGGTAGGCAGAGACTACTTCTTTCTACATGCTACGATCCTTCTCCATCATCCATCATCTCTTATATCGATCCATCTCTTTCGCCTATTCCACTTTCATGAGCGCCTTCAAAAACAGTGAAAATAAAATCCCATTATGATAAAGGTCGACGAATAGTCTTCAAACCTTGAATGACATCGTGATTCCCATCAGATCGTGATGAACTTTTATGACGAGATGAAAATACATAACATTGGCCACATCCAGTAGAATAAATGCTATCATCCAATCTCATTGAAGTTTAAAATGTCGTTGTACGAGCCCGGAGGGTTGACATTTGGCTTACTTTACCCGATGTAAAGTAAGCCACCCATCGGTTGGAACTGACTGCGGGCGATGTGAGCGGACAAATGTAGGAAAACGATTGAATTCCTTTCATGTCCATACTTTCTCTGTTATTTTTAACCGACTTCAAAAAAAGGAGTAGGTTTCTCAATTCGACCGTATATATATATATATTTTTTTTTTAATGTTTGTTCGCGGATAACTTCGTCGTTTATGAACCGATTTTGATTATTCTTTTTTTGTTCGAAAGGAGATATCCCAAGTGTGGTACCATGGTAATTTTATCAAGGTTTGATAAGTATCTCCACAGATATTGAGATAAACATCTCAAAATTGGTACTGAAAATGAATAGCGCGGCATTGAAGTCGGTTCTTTTTTAGTTTTTAAACGATATTATATAGACTAAAATATGTATCTGACTTTATTTATTAACATTTATTAATAACTAGCAGCGCCTCGCGGTTTCACCCGCGTAGTTCTCGTACCCGTAAGAATACAGGGATAAAATATAGCTTATGTTACTTGCTGATAATGTAGCTTTCCATTAGTGAAAGAATTTTTGAAATCGGTCCAGTAGTTTTGGAGTTAAATCGTAACAAACAAACAAAACAATCAAATCTTTCATATTTATAATATTAGTTAAGATAAAATGGATAAGCACGATTCTCGCCTGAGAGCAAGCAGTAACCACCGCCTAAAATAGAAATTGTTGCATGTGGGACAATGGATTGCCAGAATTTCGTCTCTTTACTGCGCCTGTTGAGAAAAAACATGAGAAAAAATATCTCGTAATATGTATGGTCTCATATAACAATTAATGCGGCTGAATTTCTCATGTCTCATAAGACACAAGAAAATATCTTATAATGTGCAAAAGGCCTTACCCTGAGACAAGTGGGTGTTACACATGAGTAAAGACTTTACTCATGTCGTGTTACGTCTCATGCCCTGTCTTTTACGTATTGGAAACTTTGACAGGAAACTGGCCAAGTGCAAGTCGGACTCGCACTCGTAGGGTTCCGTAACACAGTTAAGTATTCCATAACAATGATTTTTCGCAACTACAAAATGAACTTTGTTTTTCATAGTGTTTGTATGAAAAACAAAGTTATCTTTGCGGTCGCAATATCTCTAAAACTGCTGACTGTACTGTTCAAACCAATTTTCGTTGTTAGTTTTTATTGAGATCTACAGCATATATTTTTTTTAGATTTTTCACTCCCATACTTTAAAAGTTAGAGGGGGGGGGGGGGGGGGACACACATTTTACCACTTTAGACGCACCTATCTTTCGAATGATTGGCTTTGAGAAAAAATTATTTTAGGAACCTCAATATCATTTTTAAAACTTTTTTTTTGTTTCAGTTCCATGTATTGGATGCCCCCCTTAAACTTTTATACTTTTTATTTTTGTATAAAAATCGGAAAGCCGTTCACAGAATACATCTACTTACCAAGTTTCAATTCTGTAGTCCTATCAGTTTCGGAATAAAATGGCTGTGTCATACGGACATGTGTTTTAAGTGTGACGTTCGACGTCTAGATGAGAGCTGAATGGCTCAATACCTTTGTTTTTTTTTTTGTAAATTCAAAGCGTTATGTTTCTGTTATATCTATATTTTTTGTTGAATATGATCTATTTAATGTTATTTGACGTGTGTAAGTGCTAATTTTTAATTTGCCCATATACTGAATAAATGCTTTGACTTGACTTTGACTTTGACGGACAGACTGACAGACAGACATGACGAATCTATAAGGGTTCCGTTTTTTGCCATTCGGCTAAGGAACCCTAAAAAAGGACTTAAGTCTAGAACGACTAAGCTGAAGTATGATGAAAAGTGGTGATGAAGATACCTACTTAATGAAAAGGATCTAAAGTCCTCTAGGGCTCAGCTTACTCAAGTGACGAAAAGACATAATTTCGTATTTTTCTTATTATTAGCAGGACGTGCCTACGATGACGTCGCTTACAGTGTATAAGAGCGTCATTTAAATTTTCTTTTGTTAATTTTAAAATAAAAATACGCTGGAGTTTAGTTATCACAATTTTAATTTACAACTTTCTTCTATAAGGGCTTTTCTTCTATAAAAGCTTTACTGATCAAACAAAATATAATAATAAAACATAATATCGTTTAAAAACTAAAAAAGAACCAACTTCAATGCCGCGCTATTCATTTTCAGTACCAATTTTGCCGTGTTTATCTCAATATCTATGGAGATACTTATCAGACCTCGATAAAATTTCCATGGTACTACACTTGGGATATCTCCTTTCTAACAAAAAAAGAATAATCAAAATCGGTTCATAAACGACGAAGTTATCAGCGAACAAACATAAAAAAAAATATACGGTCGAATTGAAAAACCTCCTCCTTTTTTTGAAGTCGGTTAAAAACAAAAAAGCACTAAAAAGCTGTTTATGTCAAACTGATTGATTGTTAGTTAAACTGACATTTACTACTGACTGTCAATAGAACATAGATAGAGGCTCGGTTTCCAACAAAACGGAGAGGAGATATGTCTGCCAAGAATCCATAGGAATACGTCGCGCTGTTTTGAAATAAACTGGCCAAGTGCGAGTCGGACCCGCACAAGTAGGATTCCGATTAAACAAAATTTGCCGTAAAAATAAAGTACAAAGTACATCGATAATATAAATACCTTGTCAATACTAAACATGCTTATTTACTACAACGCCATCTAACGAATGTTTTACGAACTTCCAGACTTAACACTAGAGATGCGCCGTATAGTGGTTTCACAGAATTACCGAATACCGAATATTATTCGGTTTAACCTTTACCGAACCAGATGTTCGGCTGAATTATTCGGTTTACCATTACATTGTTTTGCCGCGTAAACAAGTTTTAACATGTGCGCTACGTGCCGCTGCTGGTTAGATGAGGAACGAGATGTTGATTTAATTGAGGTTTATAAAAATGTTGATTTTAAGTTTAAAAATAAATGTTCATTTAAAGTTTAAAAATAAATATTGTTGTGAGATTTAAATTAAATGTTGATTTAAGGCTTAAAATAAATGTTGACTATACCTACTAACTATAGGTTAAGAAGTAAATATGTTTTCTTTGACTTATAATATAACATTAATCTTATATAAGAAGTTTTGTCTTTTAGTTCTACACCTTGGCTACATGAGCCAAGAAAATATAAATGCTTGAACCGAATATATTTGGCAATAAAACCGAATAATTTGGCAGAATACAAATAATGGAACAGATGCCGAATAGGCTGAATACCGGATACCAAACGAATATTCAGCGCATCTCTAGTAAACCAGTGTTTTTCAACGTGTGGGTCGCGACACCCTTATAGAGCCCTGGGTCCTGAGCCCTGGGCCCTGAGACCCCCTGGGGGGTCGCGAAGCCTCTATAAGGGGGTCGTGGGGAGTTGCGAAGTCTCAGTAAAAGAAAAAAACAAAGTTTGAAAACATACTTTTACAGAAAATATTAATTATAGAGCATTTGTAGGTGTTTTGGCTGAGAGTACTTATAATATTATTTTCAAAAAAAAAAAATGTAATTTGTTTCCTGTAGGCCACACGAACGAAACCACGGGTAGAAGCTAGAAATATAACAAAATACAGATTATAAACAGTGCAAGTAGTAGTTTTTTTTATACTAAAGGGGTCACGTCGCGTCATGAAAAAGTTTGAGAAATACTGGTAAACAATCGTTCATAAATGGCGCTATAGTAAAAACACGTTTTTTGTATGGGGACCCTTTAATTCTTAACTTTGGCCTGTTTTTAGTGTATGTTGTTATAGCGGCAACAGAAATACATCATCTGTGAAAATTTCAACCGTCTAACTATCACGGTTCATGAGATACAGCCTGGTGACAGACGAACAGACAGACAGACAGACAGACAGACAGACAGACAGACAGACAGACAGACAGGCAGACAGACAGACAGACGGACAGCGGAGTCTCAGTAATAGGGTTCCGTTGGTACCCTTTGGGTTCGGAACCCTAAAAATGAAAACCATATGGTTATGCAGTTTAGAACTAAATTCCGCACATTGTCAGTTATCTGAGGACCTAGTGTGAGTTTTTTTGGATTGGCTTACTTACACGATCACGTTAGAGTAAACGCAGGTTTGTATGGTATTAAAAAAACGCCATCTTGTGTGCCTATTAGGCAACATTGTAATTTCCATTCCATAAAATCTTGATCGAGAAGTAAATAAATCTAAAGAAATTCGCACTACTCTGGAGCCTTATGCGCTTGAAACGATTTCAATTTCAATGAGAGAACAACTTCAATTAACAACTACATGTTCCAATTAACGACTGTGAAAGTGACAGTTTCAATAACATAATTACTACGTAACAAAATAACAATTATTCTATTAATATTTTTTTCACGATAAATTAATCAATTATTTTTATCCCGATGGCGTTTTGTTTCTCGATAAGTGCGCGCTGGCAACTATTAAGTATTCTGTGGCGCAGGATTGGTATTTTCTCTTCAAACCTTGAATCTCTCGTTGCGAGCGTTGCGAGCGAAGGATTCTAGAGTACTAGAATTCCAAGCGTAGCGAGCGAAGGATTCTAGAGTACTAGAATTCCAAGCGTTGCGAGCGAAGGATTCTAGAGTACTAGAATTCCAAGCGTTGCGAGCAAAGGATTCGAGAGTACTAGAATTCCAAGCGTTGCGAGCGAAGGATTCTAGAGTACTAGAATTCCAAGCGTTGTGAGCGAAGGATTCTAGAGTCCTAGAATTCCAAGCGTTGCGAGCAAAGGATTCTAGAGTACTAGAATCTTTCGCTCCGCTCTGGATTCTAAATAGGGGGCCTAAAAATATTATCTTGCGCTCACGTGATATAATTTTCTATTGTTAGATAATTAAATTCGAGTAGATTAGCCGTTTTATCACACATTTAAATAAGTTTTAGAACATGGACGTTCAATCTATAATTACCTAAGAATAAATAAAATACGGTTTATTTATTCGCAGATAATTACCACATTTTTCTATCATATTTGACACTCCCTATAATATTTATTATTCTTTGAATGTTTGGTTTATCACCCCACAACCATAGTAGGCAGGTATTGTACACTGTCCGTTGTACACGTGAATAAATCCTACTTCTATATCCGGATCAGTGTTTCTAACCAAATCATAGATTATTTCTGGCTGTATGTAATGCGTCTGTGTTTCTTGATTTTTTACTTCAGGCTTGGTTGGCCATATGTCCTGGAAGAAATCGTTATTATTAGTACAATAGTTGTGACCCGCGGTTTTAGCCGCTTAGACATTGTTACCGAGGGAATGTCGGAATAAAAGTACCCTATGTGTTATTTCAGGTTATTTCAAATTTCAACTGAATCGGTTGAGTAGTTTTAGCGTGAAGAAGTAACAAACATAGGTACACACTCACACACTTTCGCCATTATAATATAATTGGGGTAGACTAGTTGCGAAGTAATGTGGAGTAGAGACCTCGACTCGGCAAACGTAGTGTAGGTAGAAAATCAAGTTCGAAAAGTCAAGTAAAAAAACTGTCGCCACCTACGAACAAAAAAAAAACACGCAAGAATTTCTTCAAGGAAGCTATGCGCAAATGTTGACCCAATGTCACGAACAAAATCGCGCGTCCTCGGAACTACTCGAAACTTAGTCACTGATTAAGCTATCAATGTGTTCCAGTTACAATCGATCTTATTTTTTGGTGGCTTGGTTTTAATTTGCCACAACTCGTACAAGGCACATTTGGTAAGCACCGCCTACCAAGGCACAAACTGTGTTGGGTCATTGTGTATCGCTAGGAATTCATCCGTTTTTTTTTTCGTAGGTCGCCACACATCTAATGTTTTCGGGCAGCTATCCTTGAGAGCCAGTTCCCATTCTAGGCCTAGCGTGCTTACCATCTTCGACCGCATCATAACTTACCAATATAGTGGTAGTGGTCAAACGCTAGCCTATAAGATATTATAAAATAAAATAAAAAGGTAAAGCGCAGCGCAAAGTATTTTTCACTGATGAACATTTATCGACGTTAGTTACGTTGAAATAAAATCGGAATTATTAACAGTTTTCTAGAAGGCGAGAACGTCGAAGTGTCTACACAGAAGACATTTTTTTGAAGTTATACTTCTTTAGGCGCGATAGAGAAAAATGATGAGAGTGAATTTTTACGATGCGCGCGCACACCGACACCTACATTTAACATCGTGAAGTTAGTTCTAGGTGGTACGATGCGCGCGCACACCGACACCTAAATTTAACATCGTGAAGTTAGTTCTAGGTGGTACGATGCGCGCGCACACCGACACCTAAATTCTACACCGTGAAGTTAGTTCTAGGTGGCATGACTATGTTCAAGTTGTATATGTCATATTTAACGTCATATTTTTACGTTAATAAAACCTTTTTTATTTAAATAAAATATTTTTGATTAATTTTAATATTTATCGTTAATCACTACTGCATTTTAGTTTTTTTTCCATACGCCACAGAAGTATAACTTCTAACGCGTGTACATAAGTACTCACACTCTGTTTTTTGTTTTTTTTTTTGTTTGGAGACAAATTTCCGTTATGAGTAATGACAATAAATAGTTTAACATTGAAATACTGCGCTTTGCTATGTGTGTCGAGCCTGGCCCCATAGACAATCCAATTTCTGTTTTCTATCACGCTAACGCAACTTCAAAATGTATGGGAATGACAACTTTGTTACGGAAAAATAAATGTCATTCCCATGCATTATGAACTTACGTTATCGTGAATGAAAACAGAAATTGGATATTGTCTAGGGGGCCTGGTCACAGACAGAGTAACAGGTGGAGCGAAGAAATACTTAAAGCGGTAGGCAGTCACTTGAAAAAATATAATAGATGGACAATGTGTCCAACGCAAGAGTTCTGAGGATATTGAAAAAAGAGCTGGAGGTTCCGTAAAATGCCACAAAGTTCTTTGTCGAAATAAAGGCGGCAATAGCCCAATGGATAGGGTGTCGGACTGGCAATCGAGAGGTCGTGAGTTCGAATCCCACCCCACCCATTGCACTATTGACGTGAACCCACTCCAGACACAAGCATATTTAGCTTAGTTGGAGGGGTTAACAAGAATACTAGTAATGTGCAACCCACATTGCGAGTAATCTTTATTAAAATAAAAAAAAAAAAAAAAAAAAAAATGCGATGGTAAATATACCTTTCTACGCCTGTTAATGCACAAATACAAGGTAGCGGGAAAAGTCAGGTCGTAATACAAATAATAAGTTTGGGGTAGCATAACTGACTAGTTGATAACCTGTCACTATCATATGGACTCTATAAGAGTACTAAAACCTGGTAAGTTTGTACCTTAGCAACGTACCTTGTTAGTGACAGTTATTTCCACATTTCCATTTCTAGTTCCTTCCCCGTCTTTTTTCTTTTGAGTAGCCGAACATGGTAAAATTATACTGTTTCTTGATTCGATATCACTATCAATAGCTACAGAATCAAGATTTTCTGCAAATAGTAGATTCACATCCATGACATTTTCTGGGTCTTCAAATCTTTCTACTGGTACATCTGGTATTTCTGAGAATAACACATTTACGTCTGTAAGACTATTTGATTCCTTGAGTTTCTCTGCTGTACTTGTTATACGTTTCTTTGAAACGCTGCCACTGCTTGATTTTGAGCTTGAAGATTTTTCAGCAGATTCAGCTGTATTTTGATCTGAAGATTTTTCAGCAGATTTAGCTGTATTTTGATCTGAAGATTTATCAGTAACAGGTGTGCCAGAATTTTCAGAGTATAGTACATTAAAGTCTATAGGTCTTTGTGATGGTCTTACAATATTTTGAATAGCTGTTTTACGTAGTGGAGTACTGGTAGATTTAAGTGTGATATTCCCAGGTGTTTTAGGAGATTCTTGAGCTGGTTCTTTGAATTTAGTTTTATCAGTTACAGGAGTGCCAGCAATATTAATGACTTCTTTGAACAATGTATTTAAGCCAATAGAATTTTCAAATTCTTCAGCCTCTTCATTAATTTTACGTCTTTTTGAAATGCTACTACTAGCCTCTTTTTTTGACGTTTCTCCAGTTGTTCGTTTCGTAGCAGTCCGTTCTCGAGAGTTTGTTGGAGAACATAGATTCGTTTGAAATGTTTCATCTGACTCTCCATCAGAAGTAATAGTATCTTTTTTACATGATGTTTCATTTTCCTTACTTCCTTGTTTTTCTTTTACCGAATCTTTATTCGTAGTAGTGGATGAATCAGTTTCAGAAGTTTCCTCAGATGATTGTTTGCTATTGTTACTCGAACTGTCACCTTGTACTTGAATAAAGAAAAAAGTTGCTCTTTTCTTTCTAGTTGTAGGCGACGTTATATCTGAAAAAGAGTGAGTATATGAATGTATAACTTGAATTCTTATAAATGTGTTTTCAGTACTGTCTGAGCTTTAGACCACCTGGGTGTGGCAGTTTCAGTTTCCTGTCGAGTGTCTTATAATTAGCCATCCATAAAATACGTCACACATAATGGGGGTGGGGTGAGGGTGGGGTGATTATTGACTTAGAATTTCTAATCTAATATATAGCAATTAATCTTATACCCCGTCGGCTTTATTATCATTCGCGAATCTCGGTAGGATCAAAAGAAGACGGTCGATCTAAATAGAATCATTTCGTAAAGAAAGGCAAATAATAGCTGTTAACTGTGACGGACGAATAAATTCATGTGTCTGCATTAAAATCAAATTTTAAGAAGATTTTCATGTAAACATGTTAGATATTTTCAATTGATGATGGTCTCAAACACAACAACGCGTTGTGTATTTTATAAAAAAAAATTACCAAGAAGATCATTATTAGGGTTCCGTACCCAAAGGATAAAACGGGACCCTATTACTAAGACTCCGCTGTCCGTCCGTCTGTCCGTCCGTCTGTCCGTCCGTCTGTCCGTCCGTATGTCCGTCCGTCCGTGCGTCCGTCCGACAGTCCGTCCATCCGTCCGTCCGTCCTTCCGTCCGTCCATCCGTCCGTCCATCCGTCCGTCTGTCTGTCCGTCTGTCTGTCCGTCTGTCTGTCCGTCTGTCCGTCTGTCTGTCTGTCTGTCTGTCTGTCTGTCTGTCTGTCTGTCTGTCTGTCTGTCTGTCTGTCTGTCTGTCACCAGGCTGTATCTCATGAACCGTGATTTTTAGACAGATGACATTTTCACAAATGATGTATTTCTGTTGCCGCTATAACAACAAATACTAAAAACAGAATAATGTTAAAAATAATAGAGGGAACCCCATACAAGAAACGTGTTTTTTTGGCATTTCACGCCATCTATGAACGCTTAGTTAGGTAAACGTCCCATAGATGGCGTTATATTCAAATGTCGATCCCTAACACATTTGTTAGACGTTAGATGGCGTTATAAGAAATAAAATATTTATTAATTATTATTTTTTGCTGGCGAAAAATGATAGTGGTATTTTTTGCTCGATCTTATAAAATACTGTAGTATGGTACGGAACCCTACTAGTGCGAGTCCGACTTGCACTTGGCCAGTTTATTTTATTTAGTTAGCCTCTGTGACGATATAATTCATTATTACTTTAATTATTATGAGGCTAACTTTGGCCGAAATATATAACAAAAGTACCTGAACATTCGACTTAACAAAAGAGGTTATAAATTCATTGATTTTTTATTTGTGATTTGTGATACTCGATGTACCGGCCAATTGTGAATCGATTTTAAGGAATGTGAAGAATGTTCTATTTTTAAAACAATATTATATAGCCAGCTAAACTGTACTTACATGTAAGAAAATCAAAACTCGAATCTTCAGAAGTTACGGCCGTGGACATTGTTAAATTAGATGAATCTGGAATGCGAAAGAATTTTCTTGATAATATAGGAAGCCGAGATAAGGGGGCCGATTTCATTTGAAACAATTTCGCTCCACTGCACTCGCTAGGTGGCGTTTGTAGTAAACCTACTGAAAGGCCTTAGGCCCTAGCTAAGAAAATCTGCCCCTGATTGATATTTATACGATAAGTAGAGACTCATAAAATATCTATTTTCTGAAAGTTTGAGATTTCTATCTCAACTGGTTTTTTTTAAGTAAAAAAATTAAAAAAAAAACGAAAAATATGTGTTTTCAAGACTGACTGCAGCAATTAATCCAATTTTTAGGGTTCCGAACCCAAAGGGTACCAACGGAACCCTATTACTGAGACTCCGCTGTCCGTCTGTCTGTCTGTCTGTCTGTCTGTCTGTCCGTCTGTCACCAGGCTGTATCTCACGAACCGTGATAGTTAGACGGTTGAAATTTTCACAGATGATGTATTTCTGTTGCCGCTATAACAACAAATACTAAAAACAGAACAAAGTTAAAAATTAATTAAAAGTTTAAAAAAAGTTTTTTACGATAGCGCAGCGCCACCTTTCTAGTTGCTAAGATGGCGCTATCGTTTTTACCTTAATCTGAATCTCGGAAGCGGCTCCAACGATTAAATAAAATGTAGTATACCTACAGGGGATTTCGGGGGCGATAAATCGATCTAGCTAGGAGTCATTTTCAGAAAATGTTGTTTTATTCGTGTTTTCAATAATCAACTTTATTGATAATCAACTTAAAATATGACTCTTCCCGACATCTATTGGCGAGTAGAAGTACTATATCAGTAAAGCAGTTAGTTGCTCTCAATTAAAAAAAATAGTATTATTATTCGTCAATAGATGTCGGGAAGAGTCATATTTGTCTGTTTAAGTGGCAAAAAATACCGAGCAAAGCTCGGTCAACCAGATATTTAATAATATTAATTACTACAATTACTATTACCACTATTACTATTACTACTATGTAATACTAATACTAATACTATGTAATACTGTAATTCTACCTTTGTGTTGACGTTTACTTAGTTGGTGTTAGAAGTTCGTTAGAAATTTGATAGATGGCGTTCGGAACCCTCCGTGTGCGGGACAAAGTCTGACTCGCACTTGGCTAGTTTTATTTTATATATTTTTAGGACTAAAGTTAGCAATTTTAACAAAAATTAAGAGCTTTATAAAAAATAAACTGGCCAAGTGCAAGTCGGACTCGCACTCGTAGGGTTCCGTAACACCGTTAAGTATTCCATAACTATGATTTTTCGCAACTACAAAATTAACTTTGTTTTTCATAGTGTTTGTATGAAAAACAAAGTTATCTTTGCCGTCGCCATATCTCTAAAACTGCTGACTATATCTCATTCAAACCAATTTTCGTTGTTCGTTTTTATTGAGATCTACAGCATATATTTGTTTTTAGATTTTTCACCGTATGTAGGACAGACAGACAGACAGACATGACGAATCTATAAGGGTTCCGTTTTTTGCCATTCGGCTACGGAACCCTAAAAAGCGTAATTAAAGCTATGTCTACAGATCTCAATAAAAACTAACAACGAAAATTAGTTTGAACGAGATACAATCAGCAGTTTTAGAGATATGGCGACCGCAAAGATAACTTTGTTTTTCATACAAACACTATGAAAAACAAAGTTAATTTTGTAGTTGCGAAAAATCATAGTTATGGTATACTTAACTGTGTTACGGTACCCTACGAGTACGAGTCCGACTTGCACTTGGCCAGTTTAGTACTATCGCAAATTTGATAATTTAATAACTAGGGGATATCTTATTTCTAGCCTAATATTTCGCCAAATTTTACGATTGTAGTGGTGATAGTGTCTAAGTAAAAGGCATTCATAATGTGAGTGAAACCTCGATGATGCTAGATGTGTGCGTTGCAAATGACATTGCGACGTTGCCAGCTCACGCCGCTCGCGGGTGCGACCGGTGCGACCTGTGGGCGCGACGTTGCCACACCGATTCACATTTTCACGTAGCATTTTCACAACTTTTCCCAGTCAGTTTGAGTTTATGCTATTCATTCGCGTATAAACAAAACAAGGTGGCCACGGCATTTCTGTGATAAAACAACATCATCCTAGCAAGTTTTTTGTTTTGTTTTGTTTTTCTTTATTATAAGATTACTCACAATATGGGTTGCACATTACTAGTCTTCTTGTTAACCCCTCCAACTGAGCTAAAATATGCTTGTATCTAGAACGGGTTCACGTCAATAGTGGAATGGGTGGGGTGGGGATCGAACTCACGACCTCTCGATCGCAAGTCCGACACCCTATCCATTGGGCTATTGCCGCCTTAGGTTTAGGCTTGACTGATTCGTCTTGACGAGAACTTTACACCTAGATGATATCCAGGGTCTGATGATGAAGCTGGCAGGTGGCCACGGCATCTCTGTGATAAAAAAACATATTCCCACCGAGTTTGGGCTCGATTGATTCGTTTTGAAGAGAACTTTACAATAAGTTGATATCCAGGGTCTGGTGATGAAGCTGGAAGATGGTTACGGCATTTTTTATGTCTTTTAGGTTAGCGTTTGACCACTATCTCACCTGTTGGTAAGTGATGATGCTGTCGAATATGGTAAGCACGCTAGGCCTAGAATGGGAACTGGGTCTCAAGGATAGCTGCCCAAACTCATTAGATGTTTTACGAGAGATTTTCTCAAAGGGGGTAGCTGGCCAGGCGGACACTAGATAGCGCCCTACCACCATGGGGGGGTTGTTGGTTTCTTAACGATATTTTTCCTTCTGTGATAAAACAACATAGCCCCACCGAGTTTAGGCTCGATTGATTCGTCTAGAGAAGCACTTTACACCTAGATGATATCTAGGGTCTGATGATGAAGCTGAAAGGTGGCCAATGTATCACTGTGATAAATTAACGTAACTCCACCGATTTGGGCTCAATTTATTCGTCGTGACGAGCACTTTACATTTAAATGATATCCAGGATCTGATGATGAAACTGGAAGGTGGTCATGGCTTTTTTGTAATAAAACAACATAACCCCACCGAGTTCGGGTTCGATTGATTTGTCTTGAAGAGCACTTTACTCATAATGACATCATAATTAGAGATGTGATAAACGGCTTTAAATTGACAACACGCTTAAACGTTGCGCTTTTTTTAAAAAGCCAGCTTAAAATAAGCTTTACGCTTAACGGCTTTTTAAAACTATAAGCAGTGCAAGTCACTTTGTTGTGAAGATCGTAGTAAGTATCGATAACAAACTGAAGTATAAATATATAAAATATAGAAATATGTGTAATTATATTATAAAGAATCTAAAGAGAGAATACTATAAAGTAAAATTATGTAACAATAAAGGCAACATTAAAGAGACATGGAAAATTATAAAAGAAGTTTGCAATTTAAAAGATTATAAAGTACCGTCAGACGATTTATTAGCCATAGAAAAAGATCCGGTTAATTCTCTAAACATAGTTAATCACTATTTCACATCAATAGGTGGAATTCTGGCCAATAAAACATTAAAGACACTTAACAAATGTGAAAGGGAACTTGCTGCACTAGCTAAAACATCAAGACAACCAGTAAACTCAATGATACTATATCCTACCAACTCTATTGAAGTGAAGTCTGTTATTTTAGGTCTCAAATCACATAGTGCACCTGGATGGGATAAAATCACAGCTAATACACTAAAATCATATTACGAGTTTTTAGCTGAACCTATTGCATTTGTATGCAATCTTAGCTTTGAAACAGGTATATTTCCCTCAGCCTTTAAAAAAGCTGTGGTTTGTCCCATTTTTAAAGCTGGTGACAAAAATTACCCGTCGAATTATAGACCTATTTCACTGCTTTCCACGCTTTCTAAAGTTATTGAAAAATTAGTTAAAAAGAGAGTAACGAGCTACCTTGAGAAAAACAATCTACTTAGCACTAACCAATATGGATTCAGGGATGGCAGGTCAACTGAAGACGCGGTTTTGAGGTTGACTTCGCTTATCACGTCATATTTAGACAATGGAGACAGATGTATCGGAGTATTCCTTGACCTACAGAAGGCATTTGATACTGTCTCCATTCCCATACTTTTGGCGAGACTAGAGAATGTTGGTATCCGAGGTCTTGCATATAATTGGTTTGAGGACTATCTAACGGATAGAACACAAACAGTTAGGGTTGAAAACTATGAGAGTGAAAGTGCAGTGTGCATCTATGGTGTACCGCAGGGAAGTACATTGGGACCATTATTGTTTCTCATTTATATAAATGAACTCTGCTGTGCTTCCCTGCCTGGTGCGGATTTATTAATGTTTGCTGATGACACCGTTATTCTCGTCCGTGATAAGACCTGGGACAATGTTAAAATACGAACTGAGAACTGCATCTCAGCTGTAACACATTGGTTAGAAGACAGTCTTCTATCGTTAAACACAGGTAAGACTAAATACATGTGTCACAGTATCTCATCCGCAGGCAGTCCCGCAGCAAACACACCTGATTACAGTGGAGAGAGCGCAACGTGCCTTATTAAAGGTTATGCAGTTCCTATGTTTTAGGCATCTCACGACTACAGTGTACGAAAAGGCAAATGTTCTCTCTGTTCGAAAATTGTTTTTATTTGAAGGTTTACGACGATACCACAGAAAAATTGTTCCAAAATTTTCAGAGTCCACTAAAATAATCAATAGATGTCCTGTTCCAAGCTCCAACACAAGATTCGCTCAAAAACGATACGACGTCTTGATTCCCCACATATATAATAGACTAAATAAAACTCATAATACTAGGAAAATAAATAATAATGAATTTAAAAATATATTACTAACGTATCTAAAAACATTTGATTATGAAGGGATAGAGAAACTACTTGCTGATACATACTTCTAGAGTCTTATATATATAAGTGTAACTTAAACAAGAAATACACATATATTACTCTCAAAAACATATTTTCATTCATTTATACACAAACATGCAAAAACACCCCTACATGCATTCACATCTCCCTACATACGAGTACATGCGCCAAAAACATACACGCACATATTTAGTTTTAGTTTTAGTAAACATTTTTATAAGTGATAGAATTCATATGATACATACTATAATAAGCCTAAAATATGGGAGAAGCCACAGGCTCCTGAGACACAGCTATGCTAGTTCAGGAGTCTATGGATTCAACATGTATTGTGAACTATACAGTATGTCAATAAAGATTTTTGTATTTGTATTTGTATTTGTATCGTAACGTAATAAAACGGGGGCTTATTTGAAATAGTAATGTAATGACGTAACGTAAGTTAATGTTTTTATGCTTTACTAGGACAGTGTTAGTATGTATAAAAAAAAAATTACTAAATACAATGCAAATTACTATAAATCAATTAACTTCCCTTCGTACTTAGCAACAGGCTTAGGACTGTCTAAAAATAAAGGACTGTATAAAAAAAAAAAAAAAAAAAAAAAATGTCCACACCATTATCTCAGATAGAGAGTTCTCGTTGTCAACATCTTAAAAAACAGTTCACATCACTCACTATAATTACACTTTACAGTTTCCTAACCTATGTTTTAGTTATATTATATACAATGTTCAATTATTATAGTTCGATAATTGAACAATTGATTGCACCATTGCGCAATTTAATGAGCAAAACATCGACTACACGCACTTTTACTTCGTTCGCATACGTTCTAAATTCTAATTAACGAGCATAAAACGAGCTCGTCTTATCAAAATAACAAAATACGTACTAACAAAAATAATCCATGAAACTAAGAACATAACATTACGTTGTCCTTAAAAAAATACTAACAAATCAAAAACGGGTCGTTGTCAGTCAGCCACAATGGAAACAGGCAGAATTTATTTTAGTAGCATAATACCGATTATCACGTTTGGTTTGAAAATGCTAACAAATCAAAAGCGGGTAATTGTCAGTCTACCACAACGCAAACAAGTAGACATTATTTTAGTCGCATAATACCGATTGCGTTTCTTTTGAAATAATACTAACAAATCAAAAACGGGTCATTGTACTCATTGTCAGTCTGCCTCAACGAAATCAAGCTGCATTTGTTTTAGTCGTATAATACTGTAAACTGTAACCGATCCCACCGATATTGAGTCTTATGTGCATAGCAATAAGGTTGTTATATCAATTTAATAAAGAATGTTTATAATGTGCCGTATAGCTGTAGGAATAAGGTAATTTTATGGTCGAATATAGTAGTACGAAAAATGTTTTTAAGCGTAGACGGCTTAAAGCGTAGACGGCTTAATCTTGGCGCTTGTTTTGGATAACGTTTTAAAAAGCTATTTCCGATTAAAAGCGCCCACCGCTACATAATATCCGTAGAATATTTTACAACATCACTTCTACTATAAAATACTTGGGTTACCTAGACCTACCTACTAAAAAGTTGAAAATAAATTAGAAGTAAAAAATATTTTTTAAAACAAGCTTTCATTTGGGACAAGAAACTAAAATGTTATTCCTTGTGCCAGATAAAAGCTTATTTTATAAAAAATATATTATTTTTAATTTATTTTTAACTTTTTGGTAGGTATCTATAGATAGTAATACTATACCTGAGTATTTTAGAGTAGGCGTGATGTTTTAAAATATTCTACGAATATTATGATGTCATTATGGGTAAAGTGCTCTTCAAGGCAAATAAATCAAGCCCAAACTCAGTGGGGTTATATTGATTTATCACAGAAATGCCATGGCCACCTTCCAGCTTCATCATCGGATCCCGGATATCGTTTAAGTGTAAAGTGCTCAAGACGAATCAATAGGGATGTTGCCTGGGTAGAAAATAGTAATTCCAATTAGTCCGTCAGTTAGATAATCATAAAATATTGGACACGTATTTTTTTTATTTTACAAATCAATAGATATTGACAAAGATAAAGATCGTCGAAGTTCGGAAGTGAGGGCTCGTGACGTCACTAATCGCTAAAAAGTAGTACACTTTTGAGCGGTTTGTGACGTCACGCGGAATTGCAACGCTCTATATCTCCGTCATTTTTTCTTTAATTGAATTTTTTCAATTAAAAAAATATCAAATATCAAAATGTCAATTATCAAAAAATATTGGACACTTTTTTTCTTTAAAAAAAAGTGTCCAATATTTTTTAATAAAGTTCATGACGGACTAAAAAAAAAAAATTTAGTAAACTAGCCGATTGAGCCTAAACTCGGTGCATTTACGTTAATTTATGACAGAAATGCCGTGGCTATCATCCAGATTCATCATCAGACCCTGAATATCATCTAGGTGTAAAGTCATCCTCAAGAGGAATCAATCGAGCCCAAACTCGGTGAAGTTACGTTGTTTTATCCCAGAGATGCCATGACCACCTTCCAACTTCATCACCAGACCCTGGATATCATCTAGGTGTAAAGTTCTCTTCAAGACGAATCAATC
The DNA here is from genome assembly GCA_954871355.1 of Cabera pusaria. Classification (NCBI taxonomy): domain Eukaryota; kingdom Metazoa; phylum Arthropoda; class Insecta; order Lepidoptera; family Geometridae; genus Cabera; species Cabera pusaria. Next base: position 6,133,180 of record OX940906.1, on the reverse strand, counting down.
GAGCCAAAACTCGGTGGAGTATGTTGTTTTATCCCAGAGATGCCATGGCCACCTTCCAGCTTCATCATCAGACCCTGGATATCATCTAGGTGTAAAGTACTCTTCAAGACAATCCACCGAGCCCAAACTCGGTGGGGTTGTGTTGTTTTATCACATAGATAGAGATTTTGAGGGCCCGGTGGCGTAATCTGGAGAACGGTCGGCTTTGATGCCAGAGGTACCGAGTTCAAACCCCGCCGTGCACTAATGGATTTTTCTATTGAAAACTTTATGTGCGCTTTTCACAGTGGCTCTCCGGTGAAGGAAAAACATCGTTAAGAAGCCAACAACCCCCGCATGGTGGTAGGACGCTATCTAGTGTCCGCCTGGCCAGCTACCACCTTTTGAGAAAATCTGTCGACAAACACCTAATGTGTTTCGGCAGCTATCCTTGAGAGCCAATTCCCATTCTAGGCCTAGCGTGCTTACCATATTCGACCGCAACATCACTTACCAACAGGTGAGATAGTGCTCAATCGCTAACCTATAAGATATTTTAAAAAAAGATGCCGAAGGTGGAACGGTTACCTTCCAGCTTCATCATCAGACCCTGGATATCATCTAGGTGTAAAATCCTCTTCAAGACGAATCAACCGAGCCCAAACTCCGTGGGGTTATGTTGTTTTATCACAGAGATGCCGTGGCCACCCTCCATCTCCATCATCAGACCAGCTACATTTTTTTATGGTTTAAGATAATGGTACCATATTATTGTATTGTCACCAAAGATACATAAGTTCACAAAAGTTTAGTCCAATCGGATATCGAGAAGTGGGTCTAATTTAGCTTCCAAGATTCCACCTGAACATACAGACATACATTATAAGTTAAATAAAAGCTTGTAAAAATAATGCATAACGTTTGGATTTATAATCAAGCTTGTATTTTTTTATATCATATATGATATAAAGCTAGCTAGGCTAGCGTTTGACGACTATCTCACCTGTTGCTAAGTGATGATGCGGTCGAGGATGGTAGCACGCTAGGCCTAGAATGGGAACTGGCTCTCAAGGACAGCTACCGGAAAACAATAGATGTTTGGCGACAGATTTTCTAACTTTTAGGGTGGTAGCTGGCCAGGCGGACACTAGATAGTGTATTGTATGTTTATATATCACCCACACATAATTTTTTATACTATAATTAAAACACCTTTAAACTTTATTTACGACTTTTATTTTTGTTCATAATTTTTTTGCTATACGTGGGTACCAGATAGAAAATCCTGTTTTTTTTATATGTATCCCAAAAAGTATTTCGCCAAACCGTAGACGTAGTAGACGTAAAAAACTCAATACCTCAACTGTACAAACTAAATAACTGTGCCATAGATGATACTTACCAAAAATTATTTATTTACAAGGTTATTCGTTATTTAATAAAAACTAACTGGCCCGGCGAACTTCTTACCCCCTAACAGACAATGAATGTCGTGTTACCTTTTAGATGAACTTGTTTTAGGCTTTTATGTATGTGTTTTTATATTATAACGTAATAAATTAATACAAAAGAGATATTAAATTTGTTCATGTATTATGGCAATACAGATATAGAATAATAAACTGGCCAAGTGCAAGTCGGACTCGCACTCGTAGGGTTCCGTAACACAGTAGAGTATTCTATAACTTTGATTTTTCGCAACTACAAAATTAACTTTGTTTTTCATAGTGTTTGTATGAAAAACAAAGTTATCTTTGCGGTCGCCATATCTCTAAAACTGCTGACTGTATCTCGTTCAAACCAATTTTCGTTGATAATTTTTATTGAGATCTACAGCATATATTTTTTTTAGATTTTTCACTCCCATACTTTAGTACTAGAGGGGGGGGGGGGGGGACACACATTTTACCACTTTAGGCGCGCCTATCTTGCAAATGATTGACTTTGAGAAAAAATGATTTTAGAAACCTCAAAATCATTTTTAAAGACCTATCCATAGACACCCCACCCCACACGTATAGGTTTGAAGAAAAAAATTTTTTTTTGTTTCAGTTCTATGTATGGGATGCCCCCCCTTAAACTTATATATTTTTTATTTTTGTATAAAAATCGGAAAGCGGTTCACAGAATACATCTACCTACCAAGTTTCAATTATGTAGTCCTAACAGTTTCGGAATAAAATGGCTGTGACATACGGACGGACAGACAGACAGACAGACAGACAGACATGACGAATCTATAAGGGTTCCGTTTTTTGCCATTCGGCTACGGAACCCTAGAAATTGGTAAAAATGGTTTTGGAAATATAAACTTTTTAAGTTGCTTGTAAGCATACATGAACGTACGCATATTTGACAATCAATAAATATGTCAAACAATTATCATTACTGACAATTTTTGACATATTTAAAATCTACATGACTTGAATTCACAAAAACATGAAGATTTTTTACTTGACTTACAACTTGACACGGGCTAAATACACTAATCGTGTGGAGCCATAATTATACCTACCAAAAAAAAAGCGATAATCCGAATATTGTAATGTGTAATGCTATCCACATATGGGAAGATTATTTATACTTGACACTGGCTAAATACACTAATCGTGTGGAGCCCTAATTATACAAAAAAAAAATACGGAGGGATAAACAATTGAACATTAAATTATTGGCAGTTTTTAAACCCAGGAACATTTTGGCAAAATATTTTTTCTTATATAATTTTTTTAGGTCAATTATTCATTGTTTTTAATATTATTATCCTATTCCTGACAAAGACAATTCCAAAAATACAAAAATCATAAAAATTGGTTCAGCCGTTCTTGAGTTATAAGTGTAGTAACTAACACGACTTTCTTTTATATATATATAGATATATTTGTAGCATTATTTTTTTACAATCAGTCTGTTTTATCTTCAACTGCATTGTCACTTTCGATTTAGATATACTGGATAAAAAAAATTAAAAATATATTTTTCATGACTATTGATTTGAACAAGTGACCTAAGGAACGCAATTCTATCACTGTAACCGCTGGGCTATGACGATATTATGTATTTTGTTCAAATTGACTAATAAGATGCTGTCGTTTTTAGCTTTTATATGTGTATGTTATATTTGTTCAAGTATAGGCGTTGAACTTTCGATTGAAATAAATTCACAGAGAATGCTTATGAATCGGTTCAATTATTATTAATCAATGTTATATGTATGTTCAAAAGTTCGCGAAATGTAATGAAATTGGTTTATTTCAGTCTTATTATAATAAAAATAATAAAAATGTAACTTTTTCGAAATCAGCGCCATCTGTTAGCACTGACTTGGCTAGTGACCCCAGACGTTTCCCCTTAATGAGTGAATTTTGAAAAATCCTTTCTTACCGGATACCTTTTTCAAAATAACTATCTGCATGCAATATTTCAGCGCAATCCGAAACAATATTGGCATCAGTAGAGCTATTCTGTAAGCTATCTCGAAAGCGGAATCCGCGGTGAGATTCGAATTTCGTACTACGAAATTCAATCGTAACACGATCGTAATACGGATGAATTTCGTAATACTAAATTCAATCTCACCGCGGATTCCGCTTCCGAGATAGCTTACAGAATAGCTCTACTGGCTGCGCCGCGCGACTCAAAATGCATCGTCGCGTCGCGTCGCGGTTTGAACTGACCCTAAGGGAAATAGGGATTCATTTCTTCTATAAAACCCGAAAAACCATATTGATTTTCAGACTTTGTTACCCCACTTCACCCTTTTAGGGTTGTAATTTCGGAAAAGACTGAAACACGTATTTACGTATGAAGTACTTGTGTGAATTTTCGAACAGAAAATACTATCTAATCTTGTTTCTCCATACAAACTTTGAACCCCTGTTCCATTTCCTTCAGGGGTGAATTTTGGAAAATCCTTTCATAACAGATACTTACGTCATAATAACTATCTGTATGCCAAATTTCAGCGCAATGAAAAACAATATTAATTTTCACACTTTGTTACCTCATTTCATCCTCTCAGGGGTTGAATTTCGAAAAAGCCTGAAACACGTATTTACTTATTTATTTACCGAAGTACTTGTGTGAAGTTTCGAATAAAAGAGTCTATCTAATCTTGTTTCTCAATACAAACTTTGAACCCCCGTTGCATCCCCTTAAGTGGTGAATTTTGGATAATCCTTTCTTAGTACACGCTCACGTTCTAAGAAAAATATACCAGTGGTTTAGGATGTGCGTTGTCTCTAAGTCAGTCAGTCTGAAGCTGCCGAACTAACTCAATGAAATGTGTATCTTTTTGAATACTAAATAAAGTTATTTTTTGTAATATTCTCTTAATAAGTGCGCGCCGCGTCGCGTAGCCGACACTTAGAACGAGAACTTAGTACAGAAAACGACTAGAGCGACGTTTGAAGTCGGTTCTTTTGCTTTTTTAAAAGATCTTAAATTATCAATTTTCATGAGCGTCTCATACATGCTCGCCAGTAATAAGTACTTTTGACTACTTAAGTAAAATACTTATACAAAAAAGATCGTTTAAAAAACTAAAAAGAACCGACTTCAATGCCGCGCTATTAATTTTCAGTACCAATTTTGAGGTGTTTATCTCCATATCTCTGGAGATACTTACCAGACCTCAATAAAATTACCATGGTACCACACTTGGGATATCTCCTTACCAACGAAAAAATAATAATCAAAATCGGTTCATAAACGACGAAGTTATCCGCGAACAAACATAAAAAAAAAACATAGGTACGGTCGAATTGAGAAACCTCCTCCATTTTTTGAAGTCGGTTAATAACTTACCGCTGCTGCTATCATCTTGTTCTGGTACTCTTCTTCTGCGAATCATTTTCGTTTCCAACTTTTGCAAGTCTGAAACAGATTCAATATATCTATATATGTAGGTATATATAACATCGTTTAAAAACTAAAAAAGAACCGACTTCAATGCCGCGCTATTCATTTTCAGTACCAATTTTGAGATGTTTATCTCAATATCAGGGAAGTTAAAGACTTCTACGGCCACTTATACACCTCACAAGTGTCCCGTCCCCAACCCCATATTGAGGATCCTAGAGCCACTCTAACCCGCCACTATACCGAAGATTTGCCAGATATCAGCCTAGACGAAATTGTGTTGGCTCTCAGACAGCTTAAAAACGGAAAAGCCCCCGGAGAGGATGGAATTACAACGGAGCTCTTAAAAGCTAGTGGAACTCCTACGCTACAATAGCTTCAGCGTATTTTCAATTCTGTCCTCTTTTCGGTGAGAACTCCGAAGACGTGGAGCAAGAGTGACTACACTCTTGCTCCACGTCACACGTCCACATTATGTTCTTTAAAAAAGGAGACAAAACCCTATTAAAGAACTATCGACCTATTTCACTCTTGAGTCACGTCTATAAGCTGTTTTCGAGAGTCATCACAAATCGTCTCGCGCGTAAACTCGACTAGTTCCAGCCCCCTGAACAGGCTGGGTTCCGAGGAGAATACGGCACAATAGACCACATACACACTGTGCGGCAGGTTATACAGAAGACAGAAGAGTATAACCAGCCCCTGTGTCTAGCATTTGTGATATGAGAAAGCCTTTGACTCTATTGAAATCTGGTCTGTTCTGGAGTCCCTGCAACGGAGCCAAGTTGATTGGCGATACGTGCAAGTGCTGAGAGGTTTGTATGAAGCCGCGACTATGACCGTCCAAGTACAAAATCAGCAGACTGAACATATCCCTTTACATCGAGGTGTGAGACAAGGGGACGTTATTTCCCCCAAATTTTTCACAAACGCTCTAGAGGATATGTTCAAGACGCTGAACTGGAAAGGACGAGGCATAAACATCAACGGCGAAAACCTCTCACACCTGAGATTTGCGGACGATATCGTTATCATGGCTGAAACCGTACAGGACTTGGAATACATGCTGACCACCCTTGCTGATTCTTCTGCACGCATCGGTCTCCGGATGAACTTGGATAAGACCAAGATCATGTTCAACGAACATGTCATTCCGGAACCGATTGCCTTGAACGGAGTCCCTCTCGAGACTGTTCAAGAATATGTCTACCTTGGCCAAACCTTGCAATTGGGTAGAAACAATTTCGAGAAGGAAGTCCGCAGAAGAATACAGCAGGGATGGGCAGCATATAGAAAACTACGTCGAGTCTTTTCATCGCCGATACCACAGAGCCTAAAGACAAAAGTCTTTAATGAGTGCATCCTTCCTGTAATGACATACGGAGCCGAGACGTGGACACTGACGGTGCGACTGGTCCACCAATTAAAAGTCGCTCAGCGAGCTATGGAAAGGGCTATGCTCGGAGTATCTCTGAAAGATCGAATTCGAAATGAAGTCATCCGACAGAGAACCAAGGTTATCGACATAGCTCAAAGGATTAGCAAGCTGAAGTGGCAGTGGACTGGTCACATCTGTCGTAGAACCGATAACCGTTGGGGAGACGTGTTCTAGAGTGGAGACCACGACTCGGGAAACGAAGCGTAGGACGCCCTCCAGCTAGATGGAGCGATGATATACGCAAGCTGGCTGGCAGCGGTTGGAAACAAATAGCTGAAGATCGAGCTCAGTGGCGTGCCATAGGAGAGGCCTATGTCCAGCAGTGGACGAGTACAGGCTGTTAATGATGATGATGATGATGATCTCAATATCTCTGGAGATACTTATCAGACCTCGATAAAATTACCATGGTACCACACTTGGGATATCTCCTTTCGAACAAAAAAAGAATAATCAAAATCGGTTCATAAACGACGAAGCTATCCACGAACAAACATAAAAAAAGAAAAAAAAAACGGTCGAATTGAGAAACCTCCTCCTTTTTTTGAAGTCGGTTAATAAGGGGTATATTTTTGAGAGCCCCGTTGGCGTTAAGGATATACGGCCAGACTTCTAAGCGAGAGGTTACCGGTTCAAATCCTAGCACGGGTGTTCGTCTAGGGTGATAGGAGCATATTAATATCGATGTTCCACTTGACTTGCTACCAAAAAGTCACCACCATCAAGGAGAAAATCTGCCGCCATAACCTTACGGTGTTCCGGTAGCACACAGCTCTTGGGAGTCAGATTATTCTAGGCGTATAGTGATCATCATCTTCGACCACATCATCGCTTACCACCAGGTGAGATTGTGGTCCAACGCTAGCCTATAAGACATCAACACCAATCAAAACCAATATTATAAACAACAGAAAGTCTGTTTGTAAATTGTTATACACAATCCAAAAATTCATCGTACTGACGGGACTCGAACCTGCAACCCCTGGATAACATGTCCAGGTGCTCTGACCAATTAAGCCACAGTGTGATACTATCGATATGACGAAATTAATGGATTGCATTTTTAACCTAATTATGCATTGGTGGCGCCATCTATGATAATTTTTTTCGAAGTTAATACAGCATATATTTTTTTTAGATGTTTCACTCCCATACTTTAAAAGTTAGGGGGGGGGGGGGAGGGGGACACACATTTTACCACTTTAGACGCGCCTATCTTTCAAATGATTGACTTTGAGAAAAAATGATTTTAGAAACCTCAATGTCATTTTTGAAGACCTATCCATAGACACCCCACATGTATAAGTTTGAAGAAAAATTTTTTTTTTGTTTCAGTTCCATGTATGGGATGCCGCCCCTTAAACTTTTTTTTTTTTACTTTTGTATAAAAATCGGAAAGCGGTTTACAGAATACATCTACCTACCAAATTTCAATTCTGTAGTCCTAACAGTTTCGGAATAAAATGGCTGTGACATACGGACGGACAGACAGACAGACAGACATGACGAATCTATAAGGGTTCCGTTTTTTGCCATTCGGCTACGGAACCCTAAAAAAGGTTTTATTAACGTAAAAATATGACGTTAAATATGATATATACAACTTGAACATAGTCATGCCACCTAGAACTAACTTCACGGTGTAGAATTTAGGTGTCGGTGTGCGCGCGCATCGTACCACCTAGAACTAACTTCACGATGTTAAATTTAGGTGTCGGTGTGCGCGCGCATCGTAAAAATTCACTCTCATAATTTTTAGGGTTCCGTACCCAAAGGGTAAAACGGGACCCTATTACTAAGACTCCGCTGTCTGTCTGTCTGTCTGTCTGTCTGTCTGTCTGTATGTCTGTCTGTCTGTCTGTCTGTCTGTCTGTCTGTCTGTCTGTCTGTCTGTCTGTCTGTCTGTCTGTCTGTCTGTCACCAGGCTGTATCTCATGAACCGTGATAGTTAGACAGTTGAAATTTTCATACATGATATATTTCTGTTGCCGCTATAACAACGAATACTAAAAACAGAATAAAGCTAAAAATAATAGAGGGTCCCCATACAAGAAACGTGTTTTTTTTCGGCATTTCACGCCATCTATGAACGCTTAGTTAGGTAAACGTCCCATTGACGGCGTTATATTGAAATGTCGACCCCTAACACCTTTGTTAGACGTTAGATGGCGTTATAAGAAATAAAATGTTTATTAATTATTATTTTTTGCTGGCGAAAAATGATAGTGGTATTTTTTGCTCGATCTTATAAAATACTGTAGTGTGGTACGGAACCCTACGAGTGCGAGTCCGATTTGCACTTGGCCAGTTTATTCTCTATCGCGCCAAAAGAAGTATAACTTCAAAAACAATCATTCGTCAAAATCGAACAAGTCTGGGCAGTTTATACCATGAAACTTTAATTACCCTTGAGGAGTTGTGTCATCCCATCATTACACATCTTGGCAGCTCCGTTAATAAGCGTCGCTGAATTTGACAGTGACATTTTCGTTTTGGCTGACGACAGATCGCTGTTGATCCAGTCGTCGATTTCTTGACTGCGAGAAAATAATACACAAGTGTTAGATTTTCTATAAGAAACCCTGGAATTTTCATTGTTGACAGAAGCGACTTGATCACTATCTCACTTGATGTTAAGTGATGATGCGGTCTAGGATGGAATCGCTCTTGTCTTGAAATAGAAGAGGTTATAGCACAGAAAAAAATAGTACTACGAACGAATGACAGAATATGCACTCTCTGACAGCAACTCTGACAGCAAACATGCGAGATTAAACCTAATTACAACGCCGATAACGTTCAAAATACGACTGTCGTCGGTACCGCGTATCTTTTTCGTATGATACGCGGTAGGAAAATAAATAATAGTTAAAAAAAAAACTAAAAAACACGCTTTTTATAGAAAACCGAACTAAAAAATAGAAATAAATTTTAATAAATTTAAATTAAGTATGGTGTTAAAAATTTCAATAAATATAAATTAATAATAGTGTGAATAAACAAAAAAATGTTTTAAAAAAAGCGTGAGGTCAAGTGCATGGTGTCAATAGTTATAAATATTTTATTGACAGATATGAGTAGAGTGATTATCATTTTGATAATATCTTAAAAGCACTCCACGCTTTTTTAAAATAAAATATTTTTTTTTATTCACACTATTATTAATTTATATGTATTGAAATTTTTAACACTATTCTTAATTTAAATTTATTAAAATTTATTTTTTATTTTTTAGTTCGGTTTTCTATAAAAAGCGTGTTTTTTAGTTTTTTTTTAACTATTATTTATTTTCTACTTTTTAGTTGAAAAATGGAATAATTTTTTATCAAATTAGTGTATTGTCATCGGTCCTCGATAAATCTACAAAGTTTGAACGAAATCTGGCCGTTTAAAGTGGGTCAAAATTGCGCCCAAAGAAGTCGGTTACAAACATACAAACATACAGGTGAAGCTAATAAAAAGCTAATAAAAACAGCGAGTGAATGATGTCTAGTTATAGTAGCTGGCTGTGAATAATTAACTTCGAGCTACATAGGAAGATAATCGGCTAATATCGGTTTTGTAGTCTAAGAATTAAAAAAACAGTAGTGTCGTGTCAAAGTGTACTATATACCGCTGGGTAAGTACCTTCTGTGAAGTGTTAGATTAGACTTTAGGCCCTTTCACATAGCGCAACCACCGCGGTATTAGCGAGCGCGCGCACTGCGGTTGCGGTGCGTTTATTCTACCGGAAGCACATTCTGTGAAGTATGGAGCGTCCACAGACCTAGGTCAGACCTTTACTATAGTAAAGGTCTGACACAGGATACACTCCGTTATATATAACGGAGTGTATCCTAGGTCTGTAAGAGTGTCCTAAGAGGGAACGCAAGGTGCACTTTTCCATACTACTGGAAAATGCTACTAGAGAAAAATTTGTTTCCACACACACCTCACCACACCTCTTTCATATTATTTTTTTTATTAACCTATTCCAAAAAGAAATAAGGGTCATATTATGACCCTTCAAAAATCTTAAAGAGGAGATTAGTAGGCTTATATTTTGGTTATATTTTGGCTTTTTGCGATTGGTTAGCTACATTGACCTTGATTTTGTGTAGAAACAAATTTTGCTCTAGAAGCATTTTCCAGGGAGGAAACGGGGGAATACATTTCTATGGAAAAGTGCACCCCGCGTTGAAAAATCTACTAATACTACTTATTTACGAATTGAACACGAACCGAACATGAACCGAATACGAGCCATATGCGGATCAGTGCACAATCGTCGACGAACGTCGATACAATTAAATGGCTAAACCTGATCAGAAACTAACACGTATCGAATAGGAAGCGGATCCCACTTATCCGTAAGTGGGCAAACGCCTTTATTTGGTAAGCACAGAATACAGAAAAAAACAGAAATCGCGTCTTACCATAATTTCTAACGGCGCTCCGCGCCACAATCCGCGCGCGCTTCCCTTCTAACCCGTGGCACAGAATAATGAATAGTTGCCCGTGGGAAGTTATAGCTAGTTTACGCAGTGCGAGCTGCTGCCTAGCCAGTAGACAGCTACTCGGCGTGTCTTCTTGTACGTCAGCAGCTCGGCTCGCCTTTGCTGTCTATACGACACATAGTAGCTGCTGCCCAGTCTTGCGAGTTATTATGATGCGATGTCGAGTGAATGTTCCGCCAGTGTGACCAGATTTAGTGGATAGTAGATTTGGGCCCTACAGAAACGGACGGACGGACAGTCAAGCTAAATATTTCGGTATTTTATAGTAGATTGACATGTTTATGGAAATACGGTAGACATGTTAGTTTATTATCGGTCTCTCTGTTCTTCTTAGTAGTTTAACAAACACTTTTAGGGTATTGTATACTGTAATTTGTAAATTTATTTTGGAAACTAAACATTTATTTATTATTATTACCCGTGACGGAGCTGTTGGACCAAAAACGTTTCACACCCATAAATATACTTTTCACGGTAGAAAATTGCTGTGAACTGTGAAGAAAAATTAATTCACCGCATCTTTGTTTCTATCTCGCTCAAACTTAATGGGATAAAAAATCAAAATCGCAATAGGTTTAAAAATTGAAATATTCAAAGAATATAAAAAAAAAAATATCTATAGTAATATTTAAAAAAGTGACTAGTAGAATTTGGTAGATTTTAGCTGTTATGTTTAGTAGATTTGTAAAAATAATCTGGTCACGCTGCGTTCCGCTTACAACTATCCAGCCGGCACTGGCGCGCTACTGCCCAACGCGTACAAACGATGCGAGTGATGATGACCGAGCTGCGAGTTATTGCCGGATTCCAGGCGATTGAAACGAAAAAATGTTAAAGTAATTCGGATGCGAGTTACTGTTCAACTCGCACCTAGTTACGTCCAAGCAGTGCGAGTTATTGCAGTGCAGTTATTCTGTAGGGTGACTCGCACACTAATTCGAATAGACATATAGAAAACACGTTATCTACGTAACGACTTTTACAGAGTAGTACACTAGTGTAGTTTTGCTGGCTTCACTTTATGATGACTTGACGCCTTCTGGTTTTTTCTGTATTCTGAGTTGGTAAGAAACCTCAATAGAACAATTACACATTTACTACTTAACGTTTAGCTTAACCAACACTTTACGTACTTAAATGGTGAAACATGCCTTTAATCTGCCGCCATCACAGGCCAACATATGACGACAAATGTACAAGTAAAATCCAAATAAAAATACCACTTACCATATTGCCGGTAACGTTAGTTTATCACCATTACTGTCTTCTTCATCTTCAGCAGTTAAAGCTGCTCGCCAGGCTTTGGAAAGACCTTTAAAATTATTGGGAAACATATTGCACTTCTATCATATCCTAAAATAAAAACGCACGCACAAAAAGTACCTTCGGCTAAATATCTGAAAATTATACAACACGTTTTTTTCTTTTTTTTTGCTTTAATTATGGATCCACACGCTTAGTGTATTTAACCAGTGTCATAGAAGGTATAATAATAGATATTGTAATAGATTCAAGGTTTCGTAGATTCAAGTGGTAAATCGAGTCAAAGTCACATTCAAGTAAAGTTTAAGCCATAGTCTAGTCCAAGTCATACATTCAGTAAAGATGTGGACTTTACTGAAGGCTTCCAGTTGCTATGATGTGAACGGTAAACGCCCTGTTATTCAACATTTTGGCACACATTTTTACCGGCACATAATGATTAAAATAGTCCACATAAATACCATGAGAACACACACTTTTTCAACACACTTTTTCACGCTCCTGCCAAAAAACTACAATATTTTTTATTTTTTAGTTTCGTTATGGCTCCACACGATTAGTGTATTTAGCCTGTGTCAAGTATTAAAATTATTAAAGTTTTTGAGAATTCAAGTTATAAAGATGGGTCAAAGTCACATTGCAGGTCAAATTCGAGCGATAGTCTAGACTCTAATCCAAGTCATACCCTCCTTAAAAATATGGACTTTACTGACGATTTTCAGTGGAATTTTGGTGATAATGCAAATAACGTGTTTTTCAACATTATGCTGTTTCCCTTCACTCGTACACATACACTGGCACTTAATGGTAAATAATCAAAGTTAAAAAAAATCACAGAAGAACAAGTTTTAGGAAAAAATACAACGATAGCACACACACTTTTCACGTTCCCGCCAAAACTCCTTACAATATAGTCTGAGGTGTGGACCGCGGAGGCGATGGTCCACCCTTCCCTTCCCCACTATTTTAATTACAAGGTAATGCATAGTTTTTGAGTTATGCTTTTTTTGTAAATCATAACCTCACTTGGTAAACATTTAGAATCGTTTGGCACGAAAAAGGGAGGGTGAACAGGGTGAGGGGGGATGTGAGGGTTCTCCCTCGAGGACCTCTCGCCATCTTCATCTTCATTTGGAATCCTTCCTGGAGAATGGATGAGAGTAGCCGAGGATCGTGCTTAGTGGCGGGAAATTGGAGAGGCCTATGTCCAGCAGTGGACAAGTATAGGCTGATGATTATGATGATGAGCAACAAAAAAGTATCTAAGAATGTAAAAAAAATAACGACGAAATTAATATCGTGGGGAAAAGTTACCACATAAACATGTGGTAATTTCTCTTTTTAGTACCATGGGTACACTCTACAGTGTAAAGGGATAATTTCTATGCGCCACAAGTTCTTGAGTTTAAAGCGCGCACGTTGCAATGCGAATACTTATAGGGAGAAGTGGCTAGCTTCTCTGGTAAAGAAAATATTTAACTTTTTTGCGACTGGAGTAAAGATATACCCTCGATGTCAGTTAAGGGTTAAAATTTTGTCTCTATTTAGTCTTGACAGATTATTAAATATTATCAGAGCTGCCTAAACTTTAATAGGGTATTTTAATTTCGAAAATGGATCTAGTTTGTATTATGAATTTGTTAGCTATCGTAAGTTCTATTTTCTCCAGATTTTCTCATAATGGCCAGTTAACAAATTTGACGCAGCCTGTTTGTAGATTTTTTTTTCACCATGGCTTTGCACGAATGCATTTAGCCAATGAATGAAAAACATGCGTCTATTTCTTTGAATAAACTAAAGCGAGCCACGTGAGCTTCAATGTTAACAGACATAATTACAATAATTATTATGAACAGGACAGGATGCCAAGTTTATTTATACCATATCTGAGCCATGTGGTGACCCATGCAGAGTTCAAACTTGTCTTTTGGAACAAGCGTTTTATCGATGTACAAATATGAGCAAAACTTATTTGTGCGTGTTTTGGCGGGAACGTGGAAAAGTGTGTGTGATCTCATTCTATTTTTTCCTAAAACTTGTGATCTTACGCGAATTAATGTGTAATAAATTTGGATTATAAACCATTAAGTGCCGGTGAATGAGTGTGAGTGTAGGGAAACAGCACAATGTTGAAATACATGCTATTTGCGTTCTCACCAAAATTCCACTGAAAATATTCAGTAAACACCACATCTTCACTGAAGGTATGACTTAGACTAGACTTTTACTTGAAAACTGACCTGAAATACGCCTGACTCATCTCTACGACTTAAATTCATAAAAACTTGAAGAATTTCAGTACTTGACACTGACTAAATACACTAATCGTGTGGAGCCATAATAACAAAAAAAAACTTATTTGTGCGACCAGGCTGTATCTCATGAACCGTGATAGCTAGACAATTGAAATTTTCACAGATGATGTATTTCTGTTGCCGCTATAACAACAAATACTAAAAACAGAATAAAGTAAAAAATAATAGAGGGTCCCCATACAAGAAACGTGTTTTTTTCGGCATTTCACGCCATCTATGAACGCTTAGTTAGGTAAATGACCCATAGATGGCGTTATATTGAAAAAAAAATTATTGCTTAAGCTTGTTTTTAAAAAAAAAACTGGCCAAGGACAAGTCGGACTCGCACTCGTAGGGTTCCGTAACATAGTTAAGTATTCCATAACTATGATTTTTCGCAACTACAAAATTAACTTTGTTTTTCATAGTGTTTGTATGAAAAACAAAGTTATCTTTGCGGTCGCCATAGCTCAAAAACTGCTGGCTGTATCTCGTTCAAACCAATTTTCGTTGTTAGTTTCTATTGAGATCTACAGCATATATATTTTTTAGATTTTTCACTCCCATACTTTAAAAGTTAGAGGAGGGGGGGGGGACACACATTTTACCACTTTAGACGCCTATCTTTCAAATGATTGACTTTGAGAAAAAATGATTTTAGGAACCTCAATGTCATTTTTGAAGACATAATACATCTACCTATCAAGTTTCAATTCTGTAGTCCTAACAGTTTCGAAATAAAATGGCTGTGACATACGGACGGATAGACAGACAGACAGACAGACAGACAGATAGATAGACAGACAGACATGACGAATCTATAAGGGTTCCGTTTTTTGCCATTCGGCTACGGAACCCTAAAAATTACTTATAATATATTTTTATCTTTTTAGTAGGTAGGTATAGATATTTGACATTTGAGCCCAAATTCACTAGGGTTACGTTATTTTATCACAGAGATGCCGTGGCCACCTTCCAGCTTCATCACCAGTCGCTAAATATCATCTATGTGTAAAGTTCTCTTCAAGACGAATCAATCGATACCAAACTCGGTAGAGTTACGTTGATTTATCACAGAGATGCTGTGGCCACCTTCCAGCTTCATCATCAGACCCTGGATATAATCCAGGTGAATAGTTCTCTTCAAGACGAATCAATCGAGCCCAAACTCGGTAGGGTTATGTTGATTTATCACAGAGATGCCGTGGCCACCTTCCAGCTTCATCATCAGACCCTGGATATCATCTAGGTGAAAAGTTCTCTTCAAGACGAATCAATCGAGCCCAAACTCGGCGGGGTTATGTTGATTTATCACAGAGATGCCGTGGCCACCTTCCGTCTCCATCATCAGACCAGCTCCATGGTACCATATTATTGTATTGTCACCGAAGATACATAAGGACACCAAATTTGAGTCCAATCGGACATCGGGAAGTGGGTCTAATTTAGCTTCCAAGATTCCACCCGAACATACATAGTGACATACATACTTACATACATACATACATGCATACATACATACATGCATACATACATACATACATTGCAAGTTAAATAAAAGCTTGTAAAAATAGTCAGGATAATAGTCGGTTATTACTTTCATTATAAAAAATCTATCATTGTCAAAATGCATTAATCATTACGAGCTAAAATCAACTTAAAAAACAAACGACAGATTATTTAATCTATATACGCGTGGGCGATGACAGATTACCAACATTACACATTAATGGCCACCCACCTTTGCAAAAACAAAATGATCATCATAATGGCATAATAAATCGGCAAATGACCGCCGGCAATAACAAAGGCAATATCGATAAATTCTTAATCGACTACAAACTAACAAAAGTGGTAAAAATAGCCCACTTCCACACCGGAGTAAACATAAAATTAATCGAAACCAGCTTTTATTATGAGGACGAGCGCAAGAATTAATGCAGTATGGAAAAGGAATTAATTCGAATTCTTATGATTATTTTACCAGCAAATAACTATTTCGTGCGTTTACCAATTAGAAACCCATTGCGTCTTTTTATTGGGGGGAAAATGGGGGGGGGGGGGAAGGGGAGAAGTTTGCTGTAGCGTTATTAGCGTTATTTTAGTCAAATTGGAAAGGCACACTAAGGACTTAATTCTACACAAGATGTAGCGAATAAAGTTCAAAAAGAGGGAGTGGAGGGGGGGAAAGAGGGAAGAAGGAAAGTAGCGTCTTTTTCCGACGGATTAACAAGAAATTTGAGAGGCATACTCAGGACTTCTTTCTACATAAAATGTGGCGAAAAATACTACAAAAAGAGGGAGTGGAGGGAGAAACAGGGTGAAGTGTGCTGTAGCGTTTTATATATATTTTTTAAATCAAAGAAGCATTTATTCTGTATGTAGGGAGTATTAATATACGCACATAGACACGTCAAAGTCATAAAATAAATCATAACCAATTATCAAGTAAACATAGCAAAAGCAGAATTTTAACGATTTCAATTAGAAAAATAAAACAAAAGTAATGAACCATTCAGCTGTCATCCAATCGTTTACGTCAGAATATAAAAAAAATATATTAATATCTTATAGGCTAGCGTTTGACCACTATATTTCTAAAAATACTCATTAGGTTTTGAAAAAAATTACTGAAGTCCTACTCTCCTAAGAAATATAAAGAAAAAAATATTCAAATCGGTTCACAATTGGCGGAGAAATTGTGCTACCTATATATAAAATAAAAAAAAACAACATAAAGATGAAAGAAGATGAAAGAAGACGAGCTAATCACACTCGCCCATTTCGGAAGTTGGCTAAAAGTACCGTCAAAATATGTACCGAAATAAGCTAAGCTACTGCATTACAGACCCTACCATCAACGAAATGAAATCCAAATTTGCTTGCACATCAAGATTCCTCGAACCGCCCATACTGTCAGCGTTTCAGGGTTCCATTAGAAACACAAAGGGTACATTGTGTAGTAATAAAGGTGGGTTCCGGCTAAACCTGCCATTGTACCCTTTGTCTGAGCAGAGCGAGGTGACTTCAACAAGATGGAGTGGAATGAGTAATTAGAGCTGATTAGGGAGGGGATAATGAGGTTTTTTTTAACATTTTTACTGAGAGGTTCTTAAATCGATGCCCATATATTTAATACTGGACTGGCCGAGCCCCGAGGCTTCGCCCGCATGTGTTAATCCAGATTATATTATAAAGTATCTGAAGGCCAAACTTTATGCTAATCCATTCAGACGTTTATGCGTAAAAGAGTTAATTTAATATAAAATAAAACTGGCCAAGTGCGAGTCAGCATCGCGTCTCTTATCGCACACTTAGGGAGGGTTCCGTATAATACGAAACATAACAGAGTTTCAACCTCATATATTTGATTAATTGATATTATTGATATATACCAAGAATATTTGGTTTGGTCGCGATCTAGAAAGACGGGGCTCGTTTACTAGCGCCATCTATGTCATTTTGCCGAAACTAATTAGATAGATGGCGTTTAAAAACACGTTTTTTGTATGGGGACCCCCTTTAATTTTTAACTTTATCATGACAGACAGACAGACAGACAGACAGACAGACAGACAGACAGACAGACAGACAGACAGACAGACAGACAGACAGACAGACATACAGACAGACGGACAGCGGAGTCTTAGTAATAGGGTCCCGTTTTACCCTTTGGGTACGGAACCCTAAAAATGGTTGCATGTAAAGTTTGTTTACGGACGATAGTTTGACGTGACAACGTCATAACAAAACATTGATGTTCATGTTCATATTTATATTCATATTTATATTCATATTCTTATTCATATAACAAAACATTGATGAAATCGACGCATGCGTGCGATGAGCGTAAAGGGACAGTGAGTGTAACGGGACAATGAGCGTAACGGGACACTTTTTCATGCATGCATGCAGCCGGCGTTCACCGATTTAGTAGACGTTGTCACGTCATCTAGATGGCGCTGAAGCATTATGCACAGTTCTTGTGAATATTGCCTCAATGTGTGGCATTCTGCATTCGCACCATATTTTCCGCGATGACGCGACGCGATTTCTGCTACCTGATGCATTTCCTCAACAAATATCTGAGCATTTGAACTCCTGACGATTTTCGCACTTATACTACCTACTCCTATTATACATACAAAAAAATCTGAAATGAAATGAAATGATTTATTGGCTTGTGGTCTAGGTGTAGTCTCTTCTCATTCAGTGGTGTTTCAATATAAGACAAATCGCTAGATCCGCTTCGTGAAGTCTACAAGCACGTACCTAGTAACCTGTAATAAAATCGTAATTTAGTTTGATAAGTACAATGTCACAGTTTTTCATTTAATAATAATATCGTTTAAAAACTAAAAAAGAACCGACTTCAATGTTCATTTTCAGTACCAATTTTGAGATGTTTATCTCAATATCTCTGGAGATACTTATCAAACCTCGATAAAATTACCATGGTACCACACTTGGGATATCTCCTTTCGAACAAAAAAAGAATAATCAAAATCGGTGCATAAATGACGAAGTTATCCCCGAACAAACATAAAAAAAAAATATATATATATATATATATACGGTCGAATTGAGAAACCTCCTCCTTTTTTTGAAGTCGGTTAAAAAGTCGTCAATGCTGTAATATATCTTTTTTGTTTAAAAAAATATTAAGCTTGTTTTTGAATATATTAACGTTGGTGTTACCCTAACTATCATAGGAAAATTTACAATTTGTAGGGGTCAGTGTTGCCAATTGAAATTGTTTTCTTGCGAAAAAGATTTATTCAATGGATGTGGTTATGCCTGTACTCGAAGCATTTTAAGCAGATGTAGGCTTTTTTATTGCAGATTGTCAAGCACTTGATCAGTTTCTCACCTGTTGTTAAGTGATGATGCGGTCTAAGATGATAGTCTAAGATGATATTGTTCTTATGTGAATTGGAAGACAGTATGTTTTTATTATGTATGTTTGTTACGCGATTACTTCGTTAATTGTGTACCGATTCGAATGATTTCTTTTTTAAAAGCTCTTATTTAACTTGCAATGTATATATGCAAGTATGTTTGTTCGGGTGGAATCTTTGAACTCAATTTTGAAGTAGATATCTTCAACCGATTGAGCTGAAATTTTGTATACTCGTTTTTTGTGAATAGGGTACATTTAGAGTAGGTACATCTTCCATTATACAATTCATTGAGATGTGATACGTATATCCAGTGATAAACTCTCAAAGTTACAACGTGGTTACAACGAAAACTGACTCACGTGGCATGTGATGTTGGTTTTTAAACCGATCTTCAAATGGAGGAGGTTCTCAATTCGTCTGTATATTTTTTTATATGTATGTTACGCGATTACTCCGTTAATTGTAAACCAATTCGAATGATTATTTTTTTAATTGGTAGGGTACATTTCCAAGATAGTCCCATTGTAATTTCATCGAGATCTGATTAGTATCTCCAGAGATATAACGATAAACGTCTCAAACTTGCTAATGTAACTGACTCGAGGGGCATGAAAGTCAGTTGTTTTATTTTTTTTACTATGTTAATTATTTCTATATTTATTTCGTATTATATGTTACGCGATTACTCCGTTAATTGTAAACCAATTCGAATGATTATTTTTTTAATTGGTAGGGTACATTTCCAAGATAGTCCCATTGTAATTTCATCGAGATCTGATTAGTATCTCCAGAGATATAACGATAAACGTCTCAAACTTGCTAATGTAACTGACTCGAGGGGCATGAAAGTCAGTTGTTTTATTTTTTTTACTATGTTATAATTAACATTCGTATTATATTCGTATTATATTTATTTCGTAAACTATCTTAAATATTTATTAAATAAATTTAACTCTAAACAAACATTCACATTTTATACCATTTATTATTAATATATATATATAAAGCAACCGACTTCCATGCCCCGCGAGTTAGTTTCAGTAGCAAGTTTGAGACGTTTATCGTTATATCTCCGGAGATACAAATCAGACCTCGATGAAATTACAATGGGAACACCTCAAAAATGTACCCTACCGACTGAAAAAAGAATCATTCGAATTGGTTTATAATTAACAGAGTAACCGCGTGCGTACATACAAAAAAAATATTTAAAAAAACATACAGACGAATTGAGAACCTCCTCCTTTTTGGAAGTCGGTTGAAAATAGGATGTACTTGTTCTGTATTTTTCTCAGCGTTGACATAAAATCTCGTAGGCTCATCGATCTGTTAACTTCCGGAGTTCCGGCGAACTGCTGAACTTTGCTGTTGTGGATCAAAACTCCGATAGGACTCTGACATAATCCGCGGTCGACGTTCGACAACTTTTCTCAAGGCAATATAGCATTACACGTGCTTCATATTTTTACCGACTTCAAAAAAGGATGAGGTTTTCAATACGTCGGAATCTTTTTTTTTCTATACATACATAATCTCTCCCCTACTCCATCCCTCTCGGAATGACAGCCATTTCTAACCGACTTTACTAAAAAGGAGGAGGTTCTCAATTCGTCGGTTCTTCGGTTTTTATGTACTTATTTTCACCGATTACTTAAATACGCCTGGACCGGTAAAAAAAAATTGTTTGGAAGGATAATACTTCCTAGGTGATCACATTTAAATTTCATCAAGATATGTTAAGTATCTCCAGCAATATGAAGATAAACACTTGGTACTGAAAATGACTAGCGCAGCATTTTTTGGTTCTTTTAGTTTTTGATACGATCTTAAATTATATATTACCAACCTTAAAGAGGAGGTACAGTTCTTAAAGCCGGCGCCAGACATAGCTCAAACATTTGGGCACTTATTTGAACATACATTTGAGCACATGTGAAGCACGGGTATTTGAGTATTTGTTCAAAGTTTGCTCAAAGTTTGAACAAAGTTTGGCACTTTGCCATTTGGTGTCGGTTTTTAGAGCGCACATCAAAGCGTTCAAAGTTCGAAACTGCAAAAAGTGTTGTTTGCAAAGTATGTGTGGCAGGTACCGCAAATAAGTGCTCAAATATGTGACAAAGTATGTGACAAAGTCTTTGTCAAACATTTGTTTGTGTCTGGCGCCGGCGAGGTTAATACTTGTTCATGGGTTTTTCCGAAATGAATTATCTGATTTGGATACTAATTGTGATCTAGATGAAATTACTATGGTACCACCGCTGAGGTATCTCCTTTCCAACAAAAAATAATCATCAAAATCGCTTCATAAACGACGATGTTGTCCGCGAACACACATAAAATTAGTTAACAATTTACAAAAATATAAAGTGTGTGACACTTCAAAGAAACATAATATTTCACATAAATATATATATATATATATATATTTATGTGAAATATTATGTGATATACGGTCGAATTGAGTAACATCCTTTTTTGGAAGTAGGTTAAAAAATACTTCAGTTACGTTTGACCACTATCTCGCCTGGTAGTAAGCGATGATGTGTTCGATGATGGAGCGCGCTTACCCGTTTAATCGCGATTTGAAGACCCCCATATTGTGTTTAGCCGGAAACACAGACTCGAAAGTGAAGTTGGTTCTTTAGTATTATTTTGAATGATATATATTAATTATAATTTCATACAGTTATAACGTAATAAATTTTAAAAACTTTATGCCTTAGCCTCTCACTAGGTATTTAAAGCCTAGCTATTATAGACAGTCATCCATTAGCATTTTGTGTGCTACCCACAGAAATATTAATAAAAAGGTAGTTAAAAATATTTCTGTGGTCCTACCACAAGACATTAATGCTCCTATCCTTAGTAATTAGGTATGATATAAAAAGCTCACGATCACAAAAATAAACTGGCCAAGTGCGAGCCGGCTCGCACATATAGAGTTCCGTACTCCAAACAAAATTTGCCGAAAAAACACGTTTCTTATTTGAGAACTCCCTTCAATTTTAAACTCTATTTTATATACACTATTTTTTTGTTAAAAAGTCATAGTAATACACTCTACGAGCAAAGTCCTCCAGGTTCTAACTTTTACATTTCATAAAATGGAGCTTAAAATGGCGAAATAAACACGAATATTGTATAAAGTAAAAACATCAAGAGGTCCCCAGAATTAAGTAAAAACATCAACCCTTGATGGGTTCCCCTTGATGTTTTTACTTAATTCTGTTGTTATAGCGGCCATAGTAATACATATTTTGTAAAAGTTTCAAGTCTCTACTTATTATGGTTTAGAAGATACAGTCCTCTAACAGACGGACGGACGAACGGATGTACAGATTGCGAAGTGTCTACAGACACTTCACAATCTCAAATTAGGTTCTGTTGGTACTTTTTGGGTACGGAACCCTGAAAAAGCAGTCATTATTTTGCAGATTACGGCGGCTTCTTATAAGATTGATTTAACTCATAATTTAGGCTAGTCTGTAGGTACCTACCTATAATGTAATCATGAACTCAGTAGGTACAGTAACTACTTAACTAAATAATTGTGGTGATGAACTGGAGTGAACTTTCTCACCCGGCGGTATCTGGGTGTCATTCACCTTCTGTTCTTGATTGAGATTGTAGAATATTTTTAGTAGACAGTATCCATACCTACCAAATATTAAGTAGCTATTTTGAATTAGATACTTAGATACTTGACGCCCTAGATACCGTTGGTCAGTACCCCTAGTACGAGTTTTCATCGTAAACTCTTTTGACAGATCTCACATAGTTTTCGAGTTATTCTGGCTCGCTGATTGGTCTAAATTTAGTGAAGTGTAGTAACCACTAGAGGCGCTGTACTGTTTTTCATACAAAATTTATTCGATATACGATATCGAGCTTGGTATTTTTTTTTTTTAATACCTTTATTTAATTTAGAGACTCTTACAAAAACTAGAAAACTCGTACTAAGATTACAGATGAAGTCCAAAGAGATCTGCCTCCTGATTCACAATCATTCGAAAACCTATCACATTCGGAAGCTTCATTTTGAATTTCGAATATTTATAATTCCGTGCGCTATTTGCTGCGGAAACCTTTCCGATTAAAATCACTGATTTTGTCGAGTTCAAATATCAAAAGTTGCGGATTAGAACATTTTAAGTTGCAAAGATCTGAGTCGAAGGAAAGGCAGTTTCCGAATCCGAATTTGTTTTCGAATGATTGAGAATCAGTGGGCTGAACCATCTCCGGGTATCCGATTGGCACGAGGTCGCGCAATCCAGGGAGCAATGGCGTCTCTTATTGTCGGAGGCCAAGACCCACTATGGTCACAGAATAATGAATAGTTATAGTGTCAGCGCGGCAGTGCAATAAGTAAGTATTTTGACTTAGGGATAAATGCAATCAACATCAATCAACGCCATCTTATAAATGCATAAATCAGTATATATATTTGTTTGTTTGGTCACAGAATAATGAATAGTACAAGTTTGGGACTTCCTCTCAGTCAGACGCCTAGATCGATTAGTATGAAATTTAAGCTTTAATCCACAGGTATCTAAATCTAGTTTTATATCTGTGCTTTAAACGATGAATAATGAGAGTTGTCTCTGCTAGGGTTTGTACTATTATTTATTCTGTGGCTAGGGGATAAACGACATACCCGGCATGCAATAGTTCTGGAATTGCAGTTGTCGTTTGCGTCATCATCACATAGCGGCAAATATCCTAGCCTGTTTTCCAAGCTAGCTAGCTAGCAAGCATTCAACATCATGCTGGAACATTGGTGGACCGATTTGCAACATATTTTGTGGTCTATATACAGTAATCTACAACGTATCTTACCAACAGTATCACCATTTTCCATTGACACGCGGACGCGAATCTGTGATGAATCTGAATCGCACGATATCAGAAAGATATCCAGGAAAAACAAAACGAAAATCAGGAACCAAATACCTGTAATAAAAGAGGTAAATCACCTACGAATTCTGTAAAAAAAAAAACAATGTGCGCAATAAGAAGGTTCATACCCTACGTTTAGATAAATCTCCAAATCATCACATCCGCTGTGTAGGTAATGCTTTTATTTATCTGGAACAGCGTTTCTCAAAGTTGAGTTTCCAACTTTATTTTGTAAAAGGATTTATAGTAATGAAAATACCATCGTTTTTAGGGTTTCATTACCAAAGGGTACCCACGGGACCCCCTATTATTAAGACTTTTATAATTTTTTAATTAAAAAATAAAACAAAGTTATAAAAAACTGGAGTTTGTAGAAATAAAACAATATTTATTTATTTCACATAATATTATATACATTAATATATTTTTAATCTACCTTACTATAAACAAACAAATAAATCTAATAAAAAACAATAAAAACTAAATTTTAGTCTACCAAACCGCTACCAGTAGGTAAAGTTCCCAAAATGCTGGCTGTATTTGAATGAATTTGAATTGAATGTTGAATGGCGCCCGTTGAATGGCGATGCTTAGTCTCTGAGCTAAATACATGCCAGCATTTTGGTCCCGTGTCGTTTCAACCAGCCGTGTGGAAAGATCTTTGAAAATGCTGTGTGCACCCGGTCCCCACGGTCCTAGAGTCTCAACCCCAAAAGGCACAAATAGGTAGCAGCTGTCTAAACCTTTATATTTGCTTTTGAGGTTCCCAGCTGCTTCTGCGGCCACACCAAAAAAGTAAAACAATTTATAAAAAACGTTTTTTCGGCGTTTTTTCTCGATTTTAACATAATCTGATGGCAATACTATATATAAAATATAGTATAAAATACAATAATTAAATAACTAAAAATGTATTGATTAAATTGAGCGATGGTACGGACGGAACCCTTCGTGACCAAGTCCATCTCGCACTTGGCCAATTTTTAATTATTCTCAACCTTTAAAACTATACAATGGCAAAGGATTACGAATTCAAGGCCCAGTGACTTTATTCAATTACAACACTATAATGACACTTCTTAAAGACGTACCCCTTAAATATTTATTTTATTCATTTTATTATTTCATTTTAATTGCTTAAACTTGACCTACCAATTTTTTACCGACACCCAAAAAGGAGGAGGTTCTCAATTCGTCTGTATATATATATATTTTTTTGTATGTATGTTACGCGATTACTCCGTCAATTGTGAACCGATTTGAATGATTTTTTTAAATTGGTAGGGTACATTTGCTTATCTAATAAGTATCTCCAGAGACATGACGATAAACGTCTCGAACTTGCTACTGAAACTGACTCGCGCGGCATGGATGTCGGTTGTTTTAGTTCTTAAACTAGCTTAATTATTTACTAGATATAACTATCTCAATTATTATCTTAGTAGAGATGTGGCTTCATCGTATTTTGCTTGTCTGGAAACGGAAGATGGCAATGAGACGAGGCGCCGAACTGCCGACTTTAGTCTTATCCCTCCATAGAGTGTATCTGTCTAAAAACGTCTGCCAATTGAAATTTTTGGTTACTCTAAGTCGCCAACCTTTTGGCAGGCAAGGGTCACACAGAGGTAAATTGAGGTAGAAACGGGCCGCGCTTGTTCATAATTTCGATAATATGTCTGTCACTAGACTATAGATAGGTGATCAAACACGGTCAATCGAGTCGCCAGTTTTACGACGCACACCCTCAGCGCTAATCGTGAATGCTCGCTCGCTTAGCACCCATATAAAATTATTATTTATTTAGGTAAATAAAGAATACGACTTTCATTTACAAAACTGTAACGGGCCACGCGTTGTCGACCGCTGCTCTAAATAAATATTCAGATTATTTCAGTCTTACCAGGACTCTTCACTTTTGTCAGGGTTCCGGCCGTATAACAACATTTTGCATTCTCCAGCGTAGTGTTAAAGAAATAAAAATGTTTTAGACCTTGCAATAGCTCCCCCCAATAACAGATTTATTAGAAGAAAACGTGTCCTTTTAAATTGCAGTTATTCGATACTATTCTAGGACCACGAGGGGCTAAAAGTTTGAGAAACTCTTATCTAGAAGGTAGTGAATCTGGGATTGGGCAACTTACAAAGTTAGTAACTTAGTTTAGTGGGGAACTTTTGTCGCAGTCTTCGTAAGCGTAGTTTGAGGCTTTCACCTCCATTTGTACTATTACGCTATGGAAATGGGTTGGTACCTTGTCAAAATGTTTATACATACATACAAATGACGTTACCTTACTAGTAACTAATAGTACTTTACCCTACATCCCTTAGTCATGGCATCACGCGTGCACGGCTGGACCGATTTAGCTAATTTTTTTTTGTGTTTGTTAATTGTCAGGAGGTTTTTATTAAAGGAAAGTTTTAGTAGGTTTCAACGCGGGCGAAGGCGCGGGGCGCTGCTAGTAATATATAAAGATGTTGTGTGAATTTGCCGAAGTATTTATTACTATAATTGTCAAGTAAGTCGAAAAAAATCTTGCCGTCTGAAAGCTTTTTCGGCAAGCGCTGCATAAACCACGTTACACGAAAATAATGTATGTGGGATCTATATTATATAAAGTTCTAAAAAAAGTCAAGAGTAGCCTATGTGTCTATATTTTATGTGGAAGCCATTATAATGAAAATTGTGCCATAGCAAAACGTTTCATATATTTAATACTGTATTTACATATAATAGGTAAAAAGTAAAGTAAAAGTAAAAAAGCCTTTATTCAATTACACCATCATACATATTACATAATTCACTGTTTTTTTTATATTTCTTCTCATGATATAAAAACTATCATTCATTTAAATAATCTCGTAAAAAGTAATATATAATATATAATTCATATATATAATTTATATAATAGGTAACATACATAAAATCACGGATTTTTCCCGTTGGGGTAGACAGCCACTTCAGAGAGAGCAGAGCTACTTCTTTCCACATGCTACGATCCTAATATACCTTTCGCTTCTTCCACTTTCATTAGTGGTTCCAAGCTTGCTCGCCGGTTATAGGTAGATACTTTTGTATTGGCTTTTAATTAAAACATCTTCGATCTGGTCGTGATACGGTCGCTCAGGTCGGCTACTACCAGCACCTCCATTCACACTCGTCTCATAAATCGGTTTCGTCAATCTTTCTTCATCCATCCTCTCTAGATGTCCAAACCATCTAAGCATCCCTTTCTCTATCTTTGTCCCTACATCTTCCATACCACAACGCTTCCATTTCACGCAATTTCTTTTACAATTTATAATAAATATTTATAGTATTTAATATTATGGTGTAAGACAGCTTTCCCATTTCGGGTGTGCAACATAAAAGTTAAACTAACTTAAACTAACTAAGTAAGTAACTTAACAATACTTATTATAAATATATAAATATTAAAGACTTATAATTATTTCTTTTGCTATGTAAAGTAATAATATAATATAATAGTTGTATATATATACATATATATATATATATATATATATATATATATATAATAGTATAATCTTTGTGTTTAACATGGACAGAGATGTCTATTACAACCAGCAGAGTAGAAAAGACATAGAATACTTTTATGGGCAGGCGGTGCCGCGGGACGCAGCTAGATTAAATTCTAGAATTTTCCATTACTAGCTCGACTAATAAAAATATCCAGGTTTGCTTCCGTCTACCGCAAACTAAATAAATCAAGTTAACTCTTGTAAAAAACTTCGCCGCGTCGGGAGCGTCTATTCGTCTAAATATGGATGTACTAGTCGTTGGATTGGATTGGAATAACTGGGATTAAAAGTGGGGCAACACATCTTCAAGTTCAAGTTGTTTCGAATAGTATAGGCACATAGTTTATTATCTTTTCTATGACATAGTGGTTATTTCTAACCTATTTCAGAAAAAGGAATATCAATTCTTCTGTGTTTTTTCTTTGAATATATTTCTACATTTTGCTGCCAATTTTCAGCCGATATTAATTTTTTATTCACGAATTTTCCTCATGGGTATCTTTATAGACTCTTATAGGCCCTTATCTATAAAGATACTTACATATCTTTTCATACTCCTACACACTAATGTTTTTTTTAAATATAAAACTTGCAGTAAGAGGTGTGCTAGGTGGAGTAATTTTTTAGGTCATTTTATTTAAACAGTTTTGTAAAGTCATAAATAATACCTAAACGACGGGTTTGGCGGGAACGTGAAAAAGTGTTTGTGCTCTCATTGTATTTTTTCCTAATACTTGTCTTCTTCCGCGAGTTAATGTGTAATAAATGTGGATTATTAACTATAAGTGCCGGTGAATGTGTGCGAGTGTAGGGAAAGAGCACAATGTTGAAAAACATGCTATTTGCGTTCTCACCAAAATGCCACCGAACTGAGGGCTTTACTGAGGGCATAGAAAAGATAATAATACTACGTACTGAGAGTATGACTTGGACTTTGACTCAACATTGTGACTTGAATTTAGGAAAACTTGAACAATTGACTTGACACTGGCTTAATATACTAATCGTGTAGAGCCATGATAAAAACAAAAAAAATCCCAAACGAGTCTTCCTATTCATAAACACCCACAATCAGAGAACAAGCATCCATCTTCCGATATGCTGAAATTCTCATTAAGAACGGTACTCATAGTGGCTAATTACACCATCAATCATAAATATCATAATGCATCTGTTTGTTCCGACTAGGCTGGGAATTAGAACGAGATATGTAAGGAGGTACAAATGCCTAATAGGGTTTATGCCTATATTTCGTGCTCTATGGTTTTACTTGCGTTGTATTTGTAATTTTTTTTTTTTTAAATATCTTATTAGCTAGCGTTTGACCACTATCTCGTCTGTTGGTAAGTGATGATGCGGTCGAAGATGGTAAGCACGCTAGGCCTAGAATGGGAACTGGCTCTCAAGGATAGCTGCCGGAACACATTAGAAGTTTTGTATTTTTTTATTGTGAGTCAAAAGGGTGAAATAAGACATAGAATACTTCAACGCTGGCGAAGCTGCGGGGCTATGCTAGTTCATTTATAACCTATAATAATTATAACCTATAAATAGCCATAGATAATACCATAGTACTACTTACTATTATATTATCTGCGTGTGGTAATATTACAGGTTCGGGGTTCCGGCAGCACAGCCCTTAAAAGTCAAACCAATCTGGGTCTAGCTTGTTCAACATCGCTACGCTAACCAGTTACCACCAGGCGTGATAGTGGTCAAAGGCTATTCTATCAGTTATAAAAAAATATGCAGGGCAGTTTTTGGGTACTGTCGATAGAAGTGAAAACTAAGTAACTTGTGAATTGTATCGTCGACACAGTATACGTATAACTCATGGAAAGCGTGCGGTGACGCGAGTTTCACGCTTTTTGTTCACCCAATAATTAAGATAGTTTAAAAACTAAAACACTTCCACTCCCCGCGAGTCAGTTTTAGTAGCAAGAGACGTTTATCGTCATATCTCTGGAGACACTTAATAGATCTCGATGAAATTACAATGGGACCACCTCAAAAATGTACCCTACCGATTAAAAAAAGAATCATCCGAATCGGTTCACAATTGACGGAGCAATCGCGTAACATACATAAAAAAACATACAGACGGATTGAGAACCTCCTCCTTTTTGGAAGTTGGTTGAAAAGTGCTTAACGCGCCTAAAGAAATTTTCAGTTAAAAAGCTACATGCAGTTGCACGTCACCACAATAAATAAATCCTGTGACGTCAGAATAACTATTATCACAACTCGTCTTCCGCAAAGGTATGAAAACGTATACAGATTAATCAACAGTATGTAGGTAAACAGATATTCTGTACTCGGAATCTGCCTGTGATGCTGTGGAGACCGGATCCATGCTCATTTCAGTTCATTCTGCTCCCGTAGACCGCAACGGGAGCACGTGTCTTAAAACGCCGCGCCGGCCGCTCGCGTGTTAATTGTGACTTGTGTATACGAGAGGATATATTTTGTAAGTTAAATGTTTAATGTCTATGGTTTGATTTTTTTTTATTGTTGTTTAAAAGTTTAATTGCATAATTTTATAATGAATATATTCAAGGTTTTATTTACTCAATTAATTAAACAGTTTTGCCAATTAATTAAACTAACATTAAAATAAAATTATATTTAAAACAAAATAAATTTGATTACAAAATGTCATCTAATTTAAAATTAATATTATACATTTCGTAAAATATAATGATTAACACGGTTTAAAAAAAATTACAACATACATAAATGCTATTTCGTAACAACAAAATATATCAATCACCATGACGTATTGAATTGATGTACGAAAAAAAACGTTAATATTGAACTTTTCTGTTCAAAAAACTGGTAACCCCTAACCCACTGAATGAAGGCATCCGGCTGAAGCTTACAGAGTGTTCTATGCTATTACTAGGTATATAATAATATTGCGTCGCGTAAGTACCGTCAATAAACTCCCGTTTTCAAAAACGTTAAAAAAATAATAATAACATGTAGAAATAATAACTATTAGATTTTAATAGCAGTGAAATCTATTATAAATAAATAAATATATGGAATCTATTAGATCGTAAATACAAACTGGTGAATTTGTGTAGATTTGTCTATTCAAAGTTCGCGTTTTCTTTTACGTGCATTCTTGGTTTTTTTGAGTGAGTGATTTTAGCGTCTGAAGCAAAATTAAATTAATTAATTCAATACTGGAAGAAATGAAATATATAATAGTAAGATGCAGGAATAATACTAGCGGACCAATCTATTATAGGTATAGGTATTGTATTTATTTTCACGTCTAATGTATGAAGTTAGTATTCGCCAGAAATGGTTTAGTTTTTAAAAATGTGTGCTATATTTTCGTTACAATGTGTTTATTAGTTTCTTTCTTCGAGCAAATGCTCGAAGGTTTCTTTATGAGATTTTCACTGATTCTTTGTTAGATGTAATTATAATTAAATCAACGCCAATATTATAAATACGCAAGTCAGTTTGTTTGGGACTTGTTCACGGTCAAACGGCTGGGCCGATTTAGCTAAAATGTTGTACAAGGATAGCCAGTACTATGGATATTAGGCTATAGCATACTTTTGTGACGCGGGCAAAGCCGCGGGGCACAGCTAGATAGTTTAAGAAGGTAATTTTCATGTTAAATATTATAGAAAGTTAGTTTCATACTAAATTCAATAAAGAATTAAATAATGATTTGTCAAAAGGAGAAGAAAATTAAAAAAATCTAAGTTTATTTTATAAAATAATAAACTGTAACGATGTGGTCGAGGATGGTAGCATACTAGGCCTAGAATGGTAACAGCTGCCGAAACAAATTTTAGATGTTTGGCGACAGATTTTCCAACTCGAGGGTGGTAGCTGCCCAGGCTAATGGAATCTACTTTCCCTTGTCACAAGCTTTTCTTGACAATTGATTATTGACAAATAGGGTTTTAAGGTTGCCCTTTTTTAACCTTTTGAAGTTTCAAATAGGGAGGGAGGAGGTTTTCATTTGGTTTTTTTTTTACGGGCACAATACCTACTGGTTGGCAAAAAAGTCTTGAAACGGAACTATTTTTTTTCTGACCTGGCTATAATCTAGTCTGTGATAAAATTTTCTATGTTAACTGTGGTCAGTGACTGATAATTTATGAACAAAGTTTTTTTGTGCAACTTAATATGTAGTAGTATTTTTATATTTCCGTAACCTACGCGACTTAAAGATGTTTTAACATGAATAAGACTATCCGTAGTTCCACTAAAGAAGTAATTTTAAAGTTTACCGCCACTCTCTCTACTATCGGGGTTACTAGTATATAGAATTTTTTCTATTTATTTATTTTATTTAAACGAGTTCTTTAACGATTAAGTTAATTATATTGGAAACTTATTGATAAATTCTATGATTGTAATTAAGCCTCATTAGATTAAGTAACATTATATTGTACGCCCGAAAGGGTAAACTGTTGATACCAGACATATTGTACATAAGACCATCTTGTACCAATGTACCTACACAGTTATACAATAAAAATATTTCTATTTCTATTTCTAAATAGTGGCGCCCCTATTTATTTCTACTTTATTTTTCCAACCTGTATGTAGACGGATTTACAAAAATTCTTTTACGTTGACGAAGGAGGTTCTATTCTGTTTCGAATGGTCCGAATGCTCCCATTTAAATTAATTAAAGATCTGGAAATCAAACTCAAACTTAGTACTAAAAATGACTAGCGCGACGTTTGAAGTCGGTTCTTTTATTTTTTCAAACGATCTTCAATTATAATTTTTAAAGTTAATTTTACCTCAAATACCTCAATCAAATTAACGTCAAACTAAGTTCCATATATTGACTTTAACTTAACAATAACTGTTCACTTGAACTGAACTTAACAAAAGCTTATTTTAC
The DNA here is from genome assembly GCA_954871355.1 of Cabera pusaria. NCBI lineage: Eukaryota > Metazoa > Arthropoda > Insecta > Lepidoptera > Geometridae > Cabera > Cabera pusaria. The sequence continues at coordinate 6,100,631 of OX940906.1, read as the reverse complement.
AAAACTCACTTAGCGAAAAATGTTTTGCTAACATTTCCTAAATTAAATAACATAAATATTCCAGTTAGTTACATTCTAAGTTGAGTTTAAGTGAACAATACTGTAATATTGCTCTATAATTGGGGTCAGTTGATGTCAGTAGTCCGTGAGGTCCTTTATCAGAGGGTCACCGTTCGACCCTTAACGGAACATGCCTATTAAGTTAGGGCACAGATTGAGTATTAGTTATAAGTTAAGTTATGCTGATATTATTTTGATATTTAGGTACTTATTTGACTCGCTACTTGTGTGTTTGAATCAACACTATTATTAGAAATGTGAAAGTCAGTTTGTTTATTAGTTTGTTTGGGACGTCTTTAAGGTCAAACGGCTGGACCGATTTAGATGAAATTTTGCACAGGGATAGCCGGTACTATAGATAAGAGTAATATTATAGGATACTTTTTAACGCGGGTGAAGTCACGAAGCACAGCTTGTAAAAATAAACGAGTGTTTAGAAATATTTATGTTTACCTTATTGGTTACTCAGAAGAATATAAAATTATGTTTGACCGAGTGAAGCTGAGGTTTCCGCATCGACAAAAATGCTTTCGTATGTCCTGATGTCCTATTGTCCGGATGTCTGTTTCTACTCTACAGGTCACAATTCTCAACCGATTATAGTGAAATGTATGAGCAGGTTCAATAATTATATGTAAATTATTATGTCGATTATATTTTAGGAAAAAAAAAAACAAAATGGCGGAGATATGGGTGTTTAAATTTATTCCAGCCATTTTGAAAATATTTCAAAATTGTCACAGATTTTTTTTTGTTACCCTTATTTAGACGCAATTTTTTTGTCTGAGCATCTTTTTAAAGCTAATAACAGTTTTAAGCTATGAAAAGACAGACTCGTGAGATGTACAGCTCACAGCACACACTATATATGCCCCGCGGCTTTGCTTGCGTTTAAAATATCTAAGCAGGCCCTATTTCAAGGCTTATGTTGAGATTAGCTTACAAGTTATACTCAAGATCTAATGTTATAAGAATCTTTATCTTGACATATTAATACTGACCGATTGACTTAGAGACAAGGCACAACCTAAAGCACTGCTGGTGGAGATTTGAAATTTGGAGGGCATATTTGTACTACGAAGTACTCAGAAATGATTTTCCAAGATTCACCCCTTGAGGGGATGAAACGGGGGTTCAAAGTTTGGAGCAACAAGATTATATAGTCGTTTTTAATTAAAAACTTTACGCAAGTACTTCAGTAAATAACTAAGTAAATACGTATTTGAGGTCTTTTCGAAATTTCGCCCCTAATGGTCGGTTTCTGAGGTCGTTTTATTAGGAGGTTGTCTACTCAATTGTACTGTTATTGAATAGATAAACTCTCAATAAATGTACTCTGAAACCGGCCATAAGAAGGTAAAGTGGGGTAACAAAGTCTGAAAATCAATATGGTTCGGGTTTCATAAAAATTAATCCCTATTTCCTTTAGTCAAGCGATAACTTGAAAACAGGTGGCCCGATTTGGCTGAATCTTTTTTGGTGTATTTTTATGATATAATAGTTGTTAAAAAATAAACGTTTTAAGTAAATGAAAGAAGTATATAAGACGGGCAAAGCAGCGGGGCACTTCTAGTTTAATATAAATTCTATTATGTGTTTGAGTTACCATTTCAAGTAATAAGTTTGATGTAGATTACAATGAAATATGAATATTTCATTGTCGAATATTTTTAATAACTTTATTGTGTAAATAACATGTAATAATTTAAGTAAAAAGAAGTAGAAATGATAAATGCTTGGTTTGTATATTTTTGTGTTTTTTTAAAAATTTAATTATGGCTCTTCACGATCAGTGTATTTAGCCAGTGTCAAGTTCTGAAATTCTTCATGATTTTAAGAATTTAAGTCGTAGAGATAGGTCAAAGTCACATTTCAGGTCAGTTTTCAATTAAAAGTCTAGTCTAAGTCATAAATTCAGTAAAGATGTGGAGTTTACTGAAGATTTTCAGTGGAATTTTGGTGAGAACGCAAATAGCATGTTTTATAACTTTGTGCTGTTTCTCTACACTTGCACACATTCACCGGCACTTAATGGTTAATAATCCACATTTACTACACATTAACTCGCGGAAGAACACAAGTTTTAGGACAAAATACAATGAGATCACACACACTTTTCCACATTCCCGCCAAAACTCCTTGTGTGGAATTTACCTGCATCTATATATGTATAAAGCCTCCTCTACACGTTAACAGATGCGTTTTATTACTTTTTGTCCCATATTATCCCTGCTATCTTAAATATCGTTTTGAATATTTACACTGCTCTAACAACCTCAATCTCAGGTCATTAGAAAATCTTACTCTCAGTATCTCGCAACACACGAGTTCATTCTACAGTAAATCGTTTACAGTTGAAGCAGCTCGGTTATGGAACTCGTTGCCAGTTGATATAAGAACTTCCACTTCTCTCCATATAATTTAATGTTCGTGTCAAAAACTTCTATTTGTCTCAATGTTACTTGTAGTTGTCCTTAGTACTTAGTCCCTAATGTCGTATAATGCTGTTGTGTTCCCTAAATCTATTTATTTATTTATTTCTCTCTTTTTCATTTTGTATATTTATGAATAAGTTTATTTATATGCATAAGTTATATGTATATGTATAAATGGAGTATGTATGAATATATCTATACGGTTAATTATATGTATTGCGCCTATTGTATTTGATTAGATGAATAATTTTAAATACTTTGTTATTTCGTAAATGCACACTGCCATCGATAGTAATAATAATGTATCTCCAATCGTCTCCCGGATGCCTGGAAGAGATCGCTGTTTAGCGATAAGCCGATTGTATAGTTAGTTTTTTAAGTGTTTGTAAATACCTATCTCTGTATTCTTATGTGCAATAAAGTGTTAATCTATCTATCTATCTATCTATCTATCTATCTGCAGACGTCATCTTCGGATGCGTCCGCCGACGTATAAGTAGAGGGGTAATTTAGGCTACTGTTGTAGGTATTTAACGTCAGCAGATGCATCCGCCTCGGATCCGATTGCTGTCGGTTTTTACCCGACTGCGCGACGCAAAGGAGAGAAAGGAGAGGTAATGTGTTTATCAGTCTATATATGTATGTATGTATGTTTGCTCCTTTGTGGCACACTAGAGACCAAACGCGTGGGCCGATTTTGATAATTGGCACGTCAATAGATTCGCCATGCTAGCGCGAGTGTCAACGAAAACATAAAAAATTGAAAAATTCAAAATGGCGGATTTCAGACGCCAAAATTTGGGATTCAAAAAATATTTTTTTTTCAAAACCTATCGAGTGGGGTATCGAATTAAAGGTCTTAAAATGGAAATTCAAAATACATTTATAACAAATAATTTATGATCGTACAAATCGAAAAAAAAAAACGATTTTACATGCCGCGTTAGTCACCTTCAGTAACAAGTTTGCGGTGCTTATCTCTGAAGTTACTTATCAGATCTCAATAAAATTACAATGAGACCAAACGAAAATCATATTAACTCAAACAAAAAAAGAATTTTCCAAATCGGTTAAGAATTGATGGAGTTCTGAGGTAACAAACAACCTCTTCCTTTTGGTATAGTCGTTTAATAGTACAACTGTAAAGTAAGTAAGCTTGAAAAGCAATACTTACCCTATCTATTAAATCTACGGAATTTGCCGTCCTTTAATTAACTAAAAAGTGTAAAATAATACATTAAATAAAAAAATCAAAAAACCCGACTGCGCAAAAAGTGAAGTGTTAAAAAACGAACTGAAAAGAAAAAAACATGTAAGTCTAGTAGTTTAGACTTCTGTTTAGGGATATCAAAAAACTATACCATTTAAATTCTTTCTCAGTCGATACACTCATAAAATAAATTATACATTGTTATATGGAATATAGAGACTTTAACAGTCGGGACACATAAATCCCCATTCGTTAAGCCATTAATGTGTCCCGACTGTTAAAGTCTCTGCATTCCATATAACAAAGTATAATTTATTTTATGAGTGTATCGACCGAGAAAGAATTTAAATGGTATAGTTTTTTGATATCCCTAAACAGAAGTCTAAACTACTAGACTTACTTGTTTTTTTCTTTTCAGTTCGTTTTTTAACACTTCACTTTTTGCGCAGTCGGGTTTTTTGATTTTTTAATTTAATGTTTTATTGTTGCACGGATTTAAGGGTTTCGTAGCGAACGGCGGCGTCTGTCCGCACATCTGACGAAGCATCAATTTGACCGGAGTTGCGATTGAGAGTGCACGCGTGCTTCTTGCAGCTTAATTCTTATACTTTATACTTACTCTTACATTCGTGAAAACTCTTGAAATTGCTAACAATATGAGCATCAAGGAAACTTTTAAGTTTCTTGAGCTATATCAAGCTGAAAACTGTTTGTGGAACCCTAAAAATAAATACGACATGAATAAAAATGTTGTACGTGCGAGTTGCGTCTGTCAAGAATGAACATAGACTGATCGACTTACAGACGTGTAGACAGCTCATGGTGATCCGTCTGTAGATGCATCTGTCAGCGTACGCGGATGCATCTGTAATCGTGTAGAGGAGTGTACTGAAATACTGATTCACTGACTGACTTAGAGACAATGCACAACCTCAAACTACTAACCTTCCTACTTACCTTATATAGAGTAGTATGAGTGCACAACCTAAGCCGCTGGTCGGAACATTTTTTTTTTCAGCATGTTTGCTTAATCTTATGAAATGTTGTACCTACGGTGGTACGAATTCCTTCGTGTGCAGGTCTGATTCACAGTTGGCCGGTTTATTTTATTATTATTTTTCCCGAAACTGGTATGACCACAGAAATGAGATAAAGATAAAGATAAAGATAAAGATACTTTTATTTGCCATAAACATGAAGGTATTACAAGCATAAGCATGTAAAGTTCTTAAGAATAGTCCGTTATACATGTTTTGCCTTATAAAGGCGTGCAAATAGAGAGATGGCCGTTTACCTATTAATCACATCTAATTAGAAAAATAATACGCCACTCATTAAAATCAAAAAAGTCACTCATTAACATAATACAGCAAAACAAATATTAAATACGAAATAAAATAAAAATAAAGGAATATATATAATAATGAGGAATAATAATATTCCTATTTCTGTGGGTATGACCGTCCTCTCTCGTCCCGAGCCTACTTGGCGTCAACTTCTGAAACATCCTATACATATATATTACCGTAGTACTATTATTTATGCTGTGATATTAAGTAAGCTATTATACCCTTCGAGCATTTACCAATGGAGATGTTAACGTTGTAATCCGCAAACATTTTTATTCTGCCGATACTTACGGGGGACGAGGTAAACACACATTGCACACACACAAATCACTCACTTTAACGCTCCCACACACAAGCTTAAAAAACGCACTCAGTATTAAAAATACAGCGTAGTTACGTACGCTCATATGGCCATAATATGGCCAGCAGAGGGGTACGCCTTGCGTTAACATCTCCATTGGTAAATGCTCGAAAAAGCTATCATTTAAATACCAAATTTATAAAACAATAAGTTAAAATGACATGTAATTGAATAAATCGCAGTTATCCAAGAATCCCATAAAATTAAATATTGAAATTACAGACTCTGAAATGGACCAAAAATATCATCAAGTCATTATTATCCCTCTTGTCTTGTCTCAAATTAATTAAAATCCTCATTTGCATGAAAATCCGCTTAAAACCAGAATTAACCAATCCCACCACATACAATTAAGGTCCTTTGATCTTTCTACGGAACCCTACAAGCTAAGGAGGGTTCCTTTCCTTTGAAACGTTGGAAAAACGCTTGTTAACCCCGCCTTTGCTAGAGCGTTTACTCTAATTTTTCTTCTCCTGTCAAACGATTGTGAACTCTATTCAAAGCTCCATTAAACTGGAAATATAAGCTGCTTCTTTTTAATTTTTATCGTTTTATTTTTTTATGAAGTAAACTCTATTTTTAGAGGGATTAAGTTGATTTTTACACCGATTTTTTAAGGTTTTTGAAGGTCCCAGTTAATTGCTGATACGGATTGGACGTTTCAACGATATCAAAGTGTACAACGAGCTTTCAAAGCTTTAAGTTAGGAGGTTGAAGTATTTTACTCATTAGAATATTTTAAACAGGAATTATTTTTGTGTGGTGATAGGCTATTGTTTGACCACTTCGCATCGTCACTTACCCGAGGGTTAGTGACGGTCGAGGATATTAGCACGGTAAGCTTAGAAATTATAGCTGAATCTCAAGGACAACTGCTATAATTAAGATAGTTTAAAAACTAAAACAACCGACTTCCATGCCCCGCGAGTCAGTTTCAGTAGCAAGTTTTAGACGTTTATCGGACTCTGGAGATACTTATCACATCTCGATGAAATTACAATGGGACCTTGGAAATGTACCCTACGATTAATAAAAAAAGAATCATTCGATTCGGTTTACAATTGACGGAGTAATTGCGTAACATACATACAAAAAAATATTATTATAAAAAAAACGTACAGACGAATTGAGAATCTCCTCCTTTTTGAACGTCGGTTGAAAATACATTAGATGTCTGGCGATAGATTTTAGATTTCGTTATAGTGAGTTTGAATCGTGATTACATATATAAAAGTACTGTCAATAAACTATTTAAAAAAAATAAACCAACTTCATAACGACAAACAGGCACTCAAAAGCGAAAAATAAATTAATATAATTATTATATGCGCTACCCACTCATATATTAGAAGTCGGTGCCAGCCTAGTCTATTATATATAGATATAGATACACACGTATAACACCCCTTCTTTTTGCGTCGGGGGTTAAAAAGAACCGACTACAAACGTCGCGCTAGTCAAAGTAGCCAGTAGACGAAGTTACTATTACATAATCTATGCCAGTAGTTAGTAGTAACTAGTAAGTCGTCGAGATAAGTAAATGCGTCGTAATACAAATGTTGACATATTAAAAACGGCTTAGCCGATTTCATTAACATTTAAATGGGACCACCTGGGAAGGGTACCCTTTGACACAATAAATGAATTTTTCAAGTCGGTTCAGGCATCTTTGAGTAATCGGTGAAATACATAAAAAAGGTATCGACGAATTGAGAACCTCCACCTTTTTTGTGAAGTCGGTTAATACCGACTATTAGAAATACAATACAATATATAGGTTATAAATAACATAATAAGCTCTTGTTTTTCATGTTTGTCCAGAAGGTAGAGATAAGTTGTATAAATACATAGTATTGAATTAGCAACAAAGAAATAGATACAGGCATAGTAATACTGGCAGTGATAAATAAAATCAGTAGGCTTGCATATAATATTTGCAAACAAAACAAGCATTGCATTCTATGAATTAATATGGTTGTATACCTATGTATATTAGGCGCGCTTAATGTCTAGTATACACGAGGCTATCATAGCGAGCTATATATATAATAATATCCAATCCTTACCCTAGTTTATTATGCTGTCCTGGTAGTCTCTACACAGTTACAGAAGCTTTTTGCCATCGCAAAAGTTTAACAGATGCAGATAGACAAGTTTATTTACAGTAGTCTCGTTCTGTACAACTACAACACATAATGAACACGATATTTCATCATAGTTTACTTATATTCACTCTGTATTTAGAATAAGTCAATATATAAACGAGAACTTATTCTAGTCTATATTATAGCCACTGTCACGTCCATGAATGAACCTGAATACATACATACATACAATACTGAATGCATATCCTGAATTGATTAAGTCGGTTGTACTAGTGTGAATGAGACTTCAATGGTACATCCTAGTAGTTTAACTGCTAAAAAAATGTCATACGCAATAGAACTAGTAAGAAAATGCTCCCACTAGTTCAACGGTTTCAAAGATACACCGAACTGTCCCGGGGAAAAATCTTTCCAAAACCACAAAGGTTTCGCGTGAAAGAGCAACAAACATCCAACTTTCCCAAACTTAGTGGTATAAGAATTCATTCTGTTTCCGTTGCGTTTCCGTGCGTACACAAAGTCAGATAAACTAGGTACCTTCTAGCTTACTAAGTCTAGTTTGCTATCTTAGCTTAAAAATACAGCCGTGTAATCCGGGCATTAATGTACAAAACCCGTTGTCTGTGCTTCTGAGAAGATTTGCATTAATCGGATTAGCTTTTCGTAGAAGGACTTGTAGGTGGCAGACTTTCTGTGAATCTCAATTAATACACCTACAAAATATTAATCACACGCTGCGCCCCGCGGCATTAATAATTATTGATTTCATATTACTCAACGTAAGTAGTGCATATATAATTTTGACTTGAATTTTCACATGTACTCGTATTTAATAGATCTCATCGTAATCATTCATTCATTATCAGCCTGTATCATTCCACTGTTGGACACAGGCCTCTCCCAAGATACGCCACTGAGCTCGATCTTCGGCTCTTCTTTTCCAATCACTGCCCACCGCTCGCTTCGCTGTTCATAGGGCGTCGTACACGACGTTTGCCGATTCGCGGTCTCAACTTCAAGACCAATATACCCCAACGGCAATCGATCTTAAGCAATATAATCAGCTCACTGCCACTTTAGCCTGCTAATACTATGCTATAAGCTATGTCGATCAGGTGATCGACATAGCTCATGGTACAAAGGTTTGTTGTCTGGCGAAAAAGCTCGCTGAGTGACTTAAACTTGGTGGACTAGTCGTACCGTGACTCGTGAGCGTCCAAGTCTCGGCTCCGCATGTCAAAGCAGGTAGAACGCACTTGCTTACGACTTTGGTCTTAATTGTGAAATAGGCGACAAGAAGACTCGGCGTAGTACATTAACATCGATGCCCGACGTAGTTTTCTAAAATAGTTTTATGAATGACAAAAACATACAAGACTACAATATTAAGATAAGGAAAAGAAGTCAAAGACATTAATAAAAGCCAAGCATTAGTTAACTAAAATAAACGTAACAAAAGTCCAAACAGCCACTAAAATTGAAAAGCCACTCCAACAGGCTCATACAAAAACTTCATAACTAGATTTATCTTTTTATTTCACCCGTAATACAATCACTGTTAAAGTCGCTTTAATGTCCGTTTCATTCTTCCTTTAACGATCACCATAAACCTCCTAAAATAAGAATAAAACCGACACGCAAGAATGCAAGACAGCGCGGAGGGTTCCGTACAAAAAACGATAGAATATAATATATATCTACCTATATTATTTTTGGTGCTATCGCATGTTATTGTTAATTAATATGTTGTATAAAATTAATGATTTATTAAATTTGTGTTACGATAATATTATAAATAGTGAAGATAAGGATAAATAGTGCATGTATGTGTAGTGCATAAAATTGACTGTAATACCTACGCAATACAGCAACAGCAAAAATGTAATCATTTAATTTCACCACTAATTTACCTCTAATATGGATAATCAATAAACTGCAATAAAAATAAAACATTATGTTGGTGTTTAAGAATACACGTATACACGTACAGACATCTCTTTTTAAACCTTGATATACATCATCACCATCATCATCATCACCCTATCTCTGTCCACAGCTGGACAATTGCATTGATATACATAAATCTTATTACATTACTCAAAATTTTGTAATTCCATGCTGCGTTTTGCGTCATCCTGAGCACCATGTTTACATCATTCTGAAAGCTAAATTATCAACAATTGTTTAATTGAAATCAGCTTGTAAAAAATATTTCCAGAATTCAACTCATTTAGAACAGCGTTTCGTCTTACGACCTACGGATCCCTAAAAGGGCACACAATGGTAAGACACTAGTCATCGCACAGAAAGGGCTCTAAAAGAAAGGCCCATCTTTTGTGTTCTTGTTTGTCTATTGTCTGTGGCATGCTTGCATCTCATTGTCGGTGCTTGGAGGGTTTCAAAGGCTGTGGTTGGGTACTATGTTTATTTCGGAAGCTATACGAAAAATAACTCTGGCAATAGCTTTTTTAGGGTTCCGTAGCCGAATGGCAAAAAACGGAACCCTTATAGATTCGTCATGTCTGTCTGTCTGTCTGTCTGTCTGCCTGTCCGTCCGTATGTCACAGCCATTCTATTCCGAAACTGAAAGGACTACAGAATTGAAACTTGGTAGGTAGATTTTCACACATTTTACCACTTCAGACGCGCCTATCTTTTAAATGACTGACTTTGAGAAAAAATGATTTTAGGAACCTCAATGTCATTTTTAAAGACCTGTCCATAGACACCCCATACGTATAGGTTTGAAGAAATAATGTTTCTTTGTTCCAATTCCATGTATGGGATGCCCCCCCTTAAACTTTTATATTTGTTATTTTTGTATAAAAATCGGAAAGCGGTTTACAGAATATGTCTGTCCGTCCGTAAGTCACAGCCATTTTATTCCGAAACTGTTAGGACCACAGAATTGAAACAAATATATGCTGTAGATCTCAATAAAAACTAACAACGAAAATTGGTTTGAACGAGATACAGTCAGCAGTTTTAGAGATATGGCGACCGCAAGGACAACTTTGTTTTTTATATAAACACTATGAAAACCAAAGTTAATTTTGTAGTTGCGAAAAATCATAGTTATGGAATACTTAACTGTGTTACGGAACCCTACGAGTGCGAGTCCGACTTGCGCTTGGCCAGTTTTTTGAACGGATTTATGTTGTTACTTGGCCAATAAATTTTTTCTGACCACGGCGAGTAGTCTCTACATGCATAGCGATGAATTTCGAGCGACGATCGTTGCTAAGAAAAGAGATGCAAATATACTACTGTTTAGCTGCATCTCCTTCTATTATACGTTTACGATGACAGGTCGCATCGATATCAATACGGAGATTTTTCTACCTCTATACAGTTTAAAAGGTGGTCAGGTGAGGGAGGGTACGAGTATTAAGTCCTAGGTTTTAAGGCAGCTAGCTCCAAAGACACCCAGAAATCGTAGTGCAAAATGTCACGCCTTTACGTTATTTACTGTAGATTTACTAAAGAAGTGATGTTTAAAGTTCGTTTTTAGGCGGACGTATCGACAGCCAGAAAGGCAGATACGACGAAAATATAAAGGTGCGTATAGACTATGTAACATAACATGTTATAGCATTGTTATTTTACATGTTTCAGATTATGTGGATGTTATAAAACATGTAATAATAACATGTTATAATATCATGTTTTATAACATTCCGTGTCCACATTCTCTAAAACATGTTAAGTAACAATTTTATAACATGTTATGTTACATACTATACAAGGTGTGGTTTTGCATTCTCGCCATATATGCATAGTCGATTGTGACGGGTACCCTTAATCACTTAGTAATATTATAAAAGTTCGCCCGTGAATTAATACCCAGATATTTGATAAAACAATTTTGTGATTTTTAGAATCATACCCGAGTAATATCAGAAAAACGCCATGTAAACTGCGCAGGCGCGTACACACATACGTAGATGATGTTATGACACTGATAGAGCGGTCAGCTGTGGCTGTGGCGGTCAGTGACGTGTACCGCCGCAGCTCTGTCGGCTGGCTCTATCATTAAAATGATTTTTTTTTAATATATTTTTTTACTGATTCTTGTTCTATACATGGAGTATACCTACACCTGCAAATATGGCGAGAATGCAAAACCACACCTTGTATACGCACCCTAAGGCACAGATATGACTTGACTCTAATAAGAAGTCTTTTTTTTTAGTACGTAGTATTATTATCATTTCTATGCTTTTAGTATATTTTGCAAAGAAGAAGAAGCGAGGGAAAAACTTTGTACGCACTACATAGTATAAATTACATTAATAAAGTTATGACTAATAAAAACTATAAGGTTAGTTATATGATACTATGATATTTATGGTCAGATCCTGATAGCAAATTATTGTTTTTGTATCGTCCATGCACAGCTATCCAGACCATACAAATGAAAATATTATGTACCTACTTTTATCAAAGCCTTTGATAGCTTTATCTGAATTTGTAAAACAAAAATAAAACAAAAGTTGCACTCTGTGGATTCACTCAATTCTATTTAAGGTGAAATTGCATTTTTTTCAACCAAATTCCAAAACGAAGGAGGTTCTCAGTTCGTCTGTATGTTTTTTTAGTGTGTATGTTACGCGATTACTCCGTCAATTGTCAACCGATTCGAATGATTCTTTTTTTAATCGGTAGGGTACATTTCTGAGGATGACATTCATTCTGCTTCATTTCTTCCCATTGAAATTTTATCGAGATCTGATAAATATCTCCAGAGATATGACGATAAACGTCTCAAACTTGCTACTGAAACTGACTCGCGGGGCATGGAAGTTACATATATATATCTTAATTATTTAAATATCTTATAGGCTACGGATAAATAATAAGTCGTAGCTTATAGGCTAGCGTTTGACCACTATCTCGCCTGGTGGTAAGCGATGATGTGATCGAAGATGGTGAATACGCTACGCTCAGAATACTCTGACTCTCAAGAGCTGTGTGCTGCCGGAACACGTAAAGTTATGGCGACAGATTTTCTCCTTGATGTTGGTAAGCTACTTTATGCTAGTCAGGCGGAACATCGATATAATATGCTTCTTCCACCTGTGGACAAACACCCGTGCTAGGAACCGGAACATAGCTGTCGACATAGTAGTTCGTTATAATGTTTCTTTCCGTATGATATGTCTATATGTATCCATATGTATGATGATACGGTGTAGTAGCTCGACTTCTTGTAACTTGGGGGCCCAGTGGTGTAGTGAGAGAATGGTCGGCTTTGGCATCAGAGGTACAGAGTTTAATCCCCGCCGTGCACCAAGCGATTTTTCTTTCGAGAAATGTATGTGCCCTTTTCACAGTAGCCCTCCCGTGAAGGAAAAACATCGGCCACCCCCATATGGTGGTAGGATACTATATAGTGTCCGCCTGGCCAGCTATCACCCTCGAGTTAGAAATTTGTCGCAAAACATCTACTGAGTTTCGGCAGTTATCCTTCAGAGCCAGTTCCCATTCTAGGCCAAGCTAACTATTCTTTATTCTGTGGCCAAGCGCGCTACCATCCTCGACCGCATCATCACATACCAACAGGTGAGATAGTGGTTAAACGCTAGCCTAAAAGAAATATTGAAAAAAATTATAGGATTTAACACACATTGTCTCTTGGGTTCAAATTATGCCAATAAATCCAAATGCAATAAAGGCGCGTACACACTGATTTATAGCTATATATTGGTACTTAGCTTATCTCGCTTGTTTTATTTAGGGTCGACTGTGATTATGTTGATGGTATTTTGAAAATAGCTGACTGTAAAAATATAATAACTCATGTATGTAGGCTTATAATAAAAGTTCTGACCGTTCCTTGCGATATTGAGTGTCAAAATGTACACAAAAACTGTAGTTTTAAAGACCTTTCTGTTATTAACCGACTTCACAAAAAAAGAGGAGGTTCTAAATTCGTCTGTATGTTTTTTGTGTGTATGTTAGGCGAATACTCCGTCAATTCTGAACCGATTCGAATGATTCTTTTTGTAATCGGTAGGGTACGTTTCCGAGGTGGTCCCAATGTAATTTCATCGAGATCTGATCTCGTATCTCCAGAGATATGACGATAAACGTCTCAAACTTGCTACTGAAAATGACTCGCGGAGCATTGAAGTCGGTTGTTTTAGTTTTTAAACTATCTTAATTATTTTAAGTTGCTTTAAATGCTTGTAGACTTACTCGAGCGGATGTTGCGATAAAAGTTGAAATAAAAAAAACAACACACGTTATTGCGTAGAACCTAGAACCATAAGCAAATGAATCATTTATAATTTAAAATATGTTTCATGCAACAACAACACATAATATATATAAAACAAGTAATCCAAATTAAAATGGAAAAATCAGTTCGTACGTTGTTTGTGATTTTTTCACAGTCCAACGGCTCGACCAATTTCGCTGAATTGCTGTAAGTACTGAGATAGGCAGAATAGTGGGTTAGAATATGGATACTTTTATCACGGTCACATTACTTTTATCAACTAGGGCTAAAACATAATTATAAAAATGTAAATAAACTGGCCAAGTGCTAGTCGGACTCGCACACTTAAGATACGGGCGTCCTGCGATCTGCGGGCGCGATCTCAGTACTTTTCAATTGTTTTATGATCGCGTTTGCTGTGAACCAGTCGGTACAAATACAACAGCGCTATCTGATCGGCGCCTAGATCACGCAAGCAGAACGATGCGGTGTGTCCGTACCTGTAGGGTTCCGTACCACATAACAATAAATAAGATTGAAAAAAATCTGACGAAAACACGCGTTTCTTGTATGAGGGACTACTTTCGTATTTGTTGTCTGTCTGTTTATTACCGCTCATCTTCAAAAAGGCTGAACCCATTTTGACGGGTCTTTTACTGGCAAATAGCTGATGTTAGAAGGAGTTACTTAATTTAATTTTATATTTGAAAATTACTTAAGTTTCTACGCAACAAGCTAGTTGGAGGGATTAACAAAACCTACAACATTGCTATTGAGCTTTAAAAAAAAAATTAGCAGTTAAATCTAGGTTGTCATTATCTAAAATGTGTAAAGGTATGACCACACCGCGGCGTCCTGCGTGCGCGATCATGGTGGCGATCAGATGCGCAGTAGTATTTGTACCGAGTAGTTCACATCAAACGCGAGCTGCGGCGATCTCAAAGAGGATTGAATATCAGATCGCGAACGCGCACGCGGACGCAGGATGCCGCGGTGTGGTCGTACCTTTAGTGGTTGCATAAAGTTCCTACAATAATGTATCTAAATATAAACCTGTGGTAAAGCGCCTTTACCTTACATCCCACCACATCACAATCCAAACCCAATCGATTCTCAATTAAACTCCTGTTACTCGAATGATGCAATGCAATATCGATATAATTTCCTCTCGATTCGAATTGAAACCTGGATTGCGGTGTTGGTGGGAGTTATCAGACTGAACGGTAAATAGAGGTATAAAATATATGGTATAAAATGAATGGTAAATAGAGTAGTATGGAATATGAGGGTGGTGTAGTGGAAGAATGGTCGCGGCTTTGACTCCAGAGGTACCGAGTTCAATCCCCGCCGTGCACCAATTGCTTTTGTCTTTAAAAAAATGTATGTACGCTTTTCACAGTGAAGGAAAAACATCGTTAAGAAACCCCCGACCCCCGCATGGTAGTAGGACACTATCTTGTGTCCGCCTGATCAGCTACCACCCTCAAGTTAGAAAATCTGTCGCCAAACATCTAATGTTTTCCGGCAGCTTCCTTGACAGCCAGTTTCTATTCTAGGCCTAGCGTGCTACCATCCTTGACCGCATCATCACTTACCAACGGACGAGATAGTGGTCAAATGCTAACTAATTCTTTTTTGTTTTAAAGGCTTCCCAGGTGGTCCCATTTTAATTTAACGAAATCGGCCGAGCCGTTTTTAATATATCAACATTTGAATTACGCACAGAAATAGGAATAATTAGGTATATTACGACGCATTTACTTATTTTGACGACTTACTCGTACTACTAACTACTGGCACAGATTATGTAATAGTTACTACGTCTACTGGCTACTTTGACTAGCGCGACGTTTGAAGTCGGTTCTTTTAATTTTTTAAACGATCTTAAATTATAATAATTTTAGCATTTATTTTATATTTTTTGATCCTTCCACGTGTCACCCCACAAACGATACGTCTTAAAACGTTTTTTTGCGTTGATAATTAAGGAACTTCATAGACATCGTAAAGATTGGAAGGAACATTCCAATTAAAATTTCCCATCAACCCCCGTACCTAACGGCTGTAAAAAATTATGTGACGGCAATTTTCTTTTTAAAACATTGTACCTGTCTTGTAAAAACAGTAATTTTACAATTGATTGTACAATTTTTATATCTGACAGGCTAGCGTTTAACCACTATCTAGCCTGGTGGTAAGCGATGATGTGCTCAAAGATGGGGAACACGCTAGACCTAGATTGATCTAATTTTTAAGCTGTGCTACCGGATCACCGTAAGGTTATGGCGCCAGATTTTCTCCTTGATGGTGGTAAGCTACCCTTTGGTAGGAACTTATCGCCATAGTATAAAAAAAAACTGGCCAAGTGCGAGTCAGACTTTTGTGTCGCACACGGAGGGTTCCGAACCGCAGTATAATAATATATAAGTATAATGTTATATTATATTACCGTGTCAATACTAAACATGCTTATTAACTACAACGCCATCTAACGAATATCTAACGAATAGCTAACGAACTTCTAACACCAACTAAGTGAACGTTAACACAAAGGTGTAAGGGTAGGTAATTAATATTATTAATAAGGTAAACAATAGATCATAGATGGCGCTTAAAAAACACGTTTTTTGTATGGGGACCCCCTTTAATTTTTAACTTTGTTGTGTTTTTAGTATTTGTTGTTACAGCGGCAACAGAAAGACATCATCTGTGATGAAAGACGTCAACTGTCTTACTATCACGGTTCATGAGATACAGCCTGGAGACAGACGGACAGACAGACAGACAAACGGACAGCGGAGTCTCAGTAATAGGGTTCCGTTGGTACCCTTTCGGTTCGGAACCCTAAAAACCGTCTTTTGACGGTTGCGGTTGCGGTTAAAAACAAAGTCGCATCTCGCCGTCTCTCCCTCTCTATGTATGCTTAGATCTTTAAACTAGGCAAAGGATTTTAATGCGGTCATTATCAGTAGGTAGAGTGACTTGACAGGAAGATTTGTAACTGAATTTAAAGTTTTGTTACAGGATGAAACGGGTGCAGCTAGTATATTATAAAAATACTCCTTTCTAACGTAGAAAACCTGGCCATGTGCAAGTCGGACTCGCACTCGTAGGGTTCCGTAACTCAGTAAAGTATTCTATAACTATGATTTTTCGCAACTAAAAATTAACTTGGTTTTTTATAGTGTTTGTATGAAAAACAAAGTTATCTTTGCGGTCGCCATATCTCAAAAACTGCTGACTGTATCTCGTTCAAACTAATTTTCGTTGTTAGTTTTTTTTTGAGATCTACAGCATATATTTTTCTTAGATTTTTCACTCCCATATTTTAAAAGTTAGAGGGGGGGGACACACATTTTACCATGATTTTAGGAACCTCAATGTCATTTTTAAAGACCTATCCATAGACACCACACACGCATAGGTTTGAAGATTTTGTTTTTTTTGTTTCAGTTCCATATATGGGATAAAACTTTTAAATGTTTTATTTTTGTATAAAAATCGGAAAGCGGTTTACAGAATACCTTATCTTTATCTACCTACCAAAATTCAATTCTGTAGTCCTAACAGTTTCGGAATAAAATGGCTGTGACATACGGACGGACAGACAGACAGACAGACAGACAGACAGACATGACGAATCTATAAGGGTTCCGTTGTTTGCCATTCGGCTACGGAACCCTAAAAAACTGCCTATCTGACCCTATTTATCTCCGAAAAAGAAAATGAAAAATTATTTACACAATAGCATAAAGAAGCTTACACACAAAGTGGCCCCTGACAATACCAATTCACGTCAATAGGAAGTTCAGAATAACTTTATTCAATGTGTAATAACCTTTACGTGAGGGTTTCGGGGGCCTTTTCTCAATGTAACCTACATTGGAAAGGAGGATATCGATTTGATCATAGAAAAGATAATAATAATAAGGAGGTCCAAGACATAGATAGTTAGATTGAAAATTATTTATTGTCACACCTCATTGCTCACATTATTTGGGGTTTTTAATGTAGTCGATATAAAATTTTAAAAATTTATTTGTTATTAATATTTAACTGTTTTCAGACAAAGTGACCTTTTACCACTTTTAGGTAGTACCACAGAATAATGAATAGTACTAACACGTATAGCCTCCAACGGTTTTTGAAAGAGATTGTGTTTTAGCGATAAGACCACCCGACACTGTTTTTAGATACTACTAATATTCTTATTGTTAAGTAGATATTGTTATAATGTTACTTGATTTTTATTTTTAACCCACTTCAAAAATAAGAGGAGGTTTTTCATTTCGACCGTACTTGTGTTTTTTATAGCCACATTATCCCTGAATGTAAACGTAATCATCAATAGTAGTAGATACATAATTTTACAAATAATAAAAAAAAATGATTTATTTATCATTACTAAAATGAGTGTACCTAGAATAAAACGGAACATAGGATACTTTTACGTGACCAAAATGAGGAAGAATAATAAAGCTTCAAATACATAAAAAAAAAACATTTAAAAGTAACATGGTCACGATCCCTAAAAATTGTTTGGTTAAAAGCTCCAGCGATCACAATTTAAAATTCAAATAAATTATGAACGTAATTCCGTATTAGATATGAAACAAAATTTCTGGATCTACCAAATTTTTCCCTTCGTACATATTCTCCCCACACATTTTATATTAATACTGGAATAGGCATTCCTATACGACGGTAAGGGTAAGTTCACATTATGAAACCCATGCTGATAGAGATCAAGCTATTTAAATCAAATCATTAAAATCGTTTAAAAGTATAAATAATAAATAAACTGGCCAAGTCCACTATAATTTTTCGCCAGCAAAAAATAATAATTAATAAACATTTTATTTATTATAACGCCATTTAACGTCTAACAAAGGAGTTTAGGATCGACATTTCTATATAACGCCATCTATGGGACGTTTACCTAACTAAGCGATCATAGATGGAGTGAAATGCCGAAAAAACACGTTTCTTGTATAGGGACCCTATATTATTTTTAACTTTATTCTGTTTTTAGTATTTGTTGTTATAGCGGCAACAGAAATACATCATCTGTGAAAATTTCAACTGTCTAACTATCACGGTTCATGAGATACAGCCTGGTGACAGACGGACAGACAGACAGACAGACAGACAGACAGACGGACAGCGGAGTTTTAGTAATAGGGTCCCGTTTTACCCTTTGGGTACGGAACCCTAAAAACCGGCCAAGTCGAGTTGGACTCGCCCACTGAGGCGTACCGTACCTCCGTACCAACGTTGGTGGTACCAATTAAGCTAGACCTCTAAATTGTATGAGCGCTCATATAATTCAGAGGCCTATCTTAATTTGCGTTTACTATGTATGTATGGGGATACCCTTTAATTGTCAACTTTTTTTATTTTTTGGAATTTTTCCTTTATTTGTGTTGTAAGACCTTGCTTCTTGCCAAATTTCATGATTCTAAATTTTAGAAAGATCCTATAAATAAAAAAAGTTGAAAATTAAGGTAAATTTTGGTACTTACAAGTTTTCACGAAGATCTAAATTTGCCCATATCTTTTTATCGTATTGACCCAGGACCTTAATTTTTATACACCTAATAGGGACTGTAAATTTCAGTATCTGGTATACATTTCAACTTGCTAGGTCCACTCGTTACTAAGAAAATCAGTGGTGACACACGGACAGACAGACATACGGACAAGAAAGTGATCTTATAAGGGTTCCCTTTTTACCTTTTGAGGTACGTAATCCTAAAACCGACTTCAAATGCCACGCTAGTCTTTTTCCAGCAAGTTTGACATGATTATCTCATATCTCTGGAGATAATAATATTTTGGCGTAAAAGATTGACTTCTAAGTGAGAGGTCACTGGTTCCCATCCTAGCACGGGTGTTCGTCCACAGGTTGTAGGAGGGTAAATATTTTATCAATGTTTTACCTGACTTGCTATCAAAAAGTTGCTTACCATTATCAAGGAGAAAACCTACCGCCATAACCTTTCGGTGTTCCGGCAGCACACTGCCCTTGAGAGTCAGAGTATTCTAAGCCTAGCGTGCTCACTTCCTTTTTCGAACACATCATCGCTTCCCACCAGGCGACATAGTCACTAAGAGAATTACTCCTCCGTGTACTTCCTATTGACGGGAGTAGTCTCGCGTGAAAACAAGACTTTTAACGCAAGACAAGTAGCTTATTGTGACTACAGCCTAACGTAAGCGGCTTACCGTGTATCTGTATTTGTGTTCGGATAATGAAACATATTGAATGAAGTGGGGGAATATGTTATTTTACCAAGTGTTTTTGTTTAGATCCGGCTGCTTGAAGGAGTAGCGTTTGCGAAATGTATGGTAGAATATTTTATTCGCATTATATGGCGTACTGGCTATGGCAAAATTATATTGCGATAACTGATACATCTTGCTAAAGTAAAAGTGAAAAGTGAAAGTGAAAAAGTTTATTAATGACACTTAGGTATTATAAAAAGATACAAAATAAAAGTACAAAAACTTAAGATTTATGCGTATAAATCTTTGACAAAAGTGTCACTAATCGGCCCCACCTCAGCATAACTGTTGGTCTGATGACCTACGCTGGTCTTCCGGTGATGCCGGTCGGCGACATCACGTTACAGGCTAACAGGTAACAGTAATAACATACATACAGGCTACAGGTACTAAAAGATATTCTATAAAGTACCATGTATTTGTAATATAGTACCATGTAATATATATCATATAAGTAGGCTAGAGTTTGACCACTATCTCACCTGTTGGTAAGTGATGATGCGGTCGCGGGTCGAGGATGGTAGCATGTTAGGCCTAGAATAGGAACTGGCTCCAAGGATTGCGCTCTGCCGGAATACATTAGATGTTTAGCGACAGATTTTCTCATGAACTGCGTAATGTATCAGTTAAAGAAGCCCATCAGTTATGGTTTGGACATCTAGAGAAGATGGATGAAGGAAAATTGACGAAACAGATTTATAATACGAGTGTGAATGGGCCAGCAGGTAAAGGCCGATCTAGGCGAATGTATCACAGCTGTTTTAAAGAAAGGCCAAGTCAAAGTACGTACCTATAACCGGCGAGCATGTATGAAGGTGCTTGTGAAAGTGGAAGAAGCGAAAGTGGTATTTCAGAATCGTAGCATGTGAGAGAAGTAGTCTCTGCCCACCCTAAAGGGAAAAAGGCGTGATTTTCGTATGTACGTGTTTTGTATTTATGTGTGTAAAGAACCCCTAAAAATAATAATTTCGCCTAGCGAAGAATAAAGCTAACGAGCTATGATATGGGATAGCAATTAGCGGATAGAAAAATTCAAGAGTCTCCAAAATGCCGTCCCACTTTCCTAAATGAATAAGAGATTCCCAATCTTTTGTCCTCGGGTCGTTCACCAGTGTACGCAGTGTTTGGGAGATAGTGGTGAGCGCTGATAACAAATCAGTTCAAAAGTTGAATGGCCGCGTATCAAGCTGGCTTGAGTTCACGCTTAGGTGAACGTTTTGTACCCCTGACGTTGACAGATATTTGAGTTTTGAGGATTTTGAGGAAGTGGTTAGGAAAGATTAGGCGGGAATGTGAAGTTGTTGGATGTTGTCTGAAGATTGTCTGAAGTACTGAAACACACAGTATGGTTACATGTATGGTTGGTTTTAACCTACTTTAATATATTTTTTTAAATATTCTGTCGTAAACGATTGGATGACAGCTGAATGGTTCATTACTTTTGTTTTTTTTTTTCTAATTCAAAGCGTTAAAATTCTGCTTTTGCTATGTTTATTTGATAATTGGTTATGATTTATGAATTTGACGTGTATATGTGCGTATATTAATACTGCCTACATACTGAATAAATGCTTTGATTCGATTGATTTGTTCTTGTGTGCTTGCGCGTGCGATAATTTTAATAATGCGAGTGTTTTATGTAATTACTAGCTCCGCCCGCAGCTTTACCCGCGTTTAATCCCGATTATAAACCTTCCTCTTGAATACACCTATCTGTTAATGAAAACCGCATTAAAATCGGTTGCGTAGTTTTAAAGATCTAAGTACTACTAATGATTATACAGTTATAAACTATTAATCATTATACAGTTTGGAACTAAAGCACAGATTATATAATAGTTATGACTAAAGTGCTATTTTAGATACTTTAAACCAGTAGTTTACCAAGCGTAATTTGGAATTACATTAAAACACAACGAGGATTACCCAATAAGTGTCTGAACGTATGAAAAGTAGGGAAATAACTTAATGTCTTCCATACTGGACATGCCATTACGCCGGGACTCGGCGAACTGATTAGCAACATGTTGTTGTCCGGTGGGTGCTTCGAGCTACGGCCGATGACTACCACCAGTGGTCACCCTTTTAAGCACTACCCGGGGATCACGTTAATGGGAGATTTTCAATCCTATTGACACAGGAAGGCAAAAATTTAACATTTAAGAAGCGGCAACAAAGCCTAATGATTAAGGCGTCGCGGCCTGGGGATCGAGAGTGGGTCGTGAGTTCGATCCCCACCCATTGCAATATTGACGTGAAACCACTCCAGACCCAAGCATACCTATTTAGGTTAGTTGGAGCGGTTAATAAGAATACCAGTAATGTGCTACCCACATTTGCTAGTAAGCTTTAAAAAAATCCTTCCCTAGGGTGACAATGACCCCTTCATAAATTATAAGGTATTTTACCTTAGAGTATACAGGGTTGGTTTATATATCTAAGGGTACATACGACGTATTAACATTTCGTTTTAATCCATTCTAACATTTCTCCGACAGCGCTTTCCTACTAAGGTACTTCGTCCAAAACACTACACTAAAAGCTTATACTCAGAATTAACTATTATTAAATAAAGAATACACTTTATCATTTTATAGGCGTCATTATTACGGACAGTCCATTAGCGGATGTCTACTGAAGATCTACTTTTACGATATTGTAGTAACATTATAATTTGGAAAACTACCTTTACGATTTTGAGTTTTTTACACGTGCGTTTACGTCTTTTGATTATAATCCTGTGCTGTATATAATTTTTTTTATATTATTAGGTAAAAGGACAAGCACGACGCTCGCCTGATGGTAAGCGATGACGCCTATTACAGATACAGCGGTATGCGAAATTATGGACTATTGAATATTGAATAACAAACACAGATACATTCACATTAATTATTATTGGTAGAACGTATAAACTGTTTCATAGTTAGGGCCGGTTTCACCGGTTCCTAATTATGAAGACCTATGAAGACCTATTAGGAACTTATCATATTATTATCATATTAGATGTTTGACAACTTATATGTATATGGCGTCATCTGTCAAATAACTATCGGTCAACTTATCATCAACCGGTCAAAATGGCTCTGAGTAAGGTAGTACTATTAATGCTATATGTAGGCTGTAATTTTTTTTTTCGCCGCCTAGATCGCACACGCAGGACGCTGCGGAAGGTACGGACGTACCTTTAGTATATTTTCTCGACCTAGGTTTTGAGCGAGTCCGTCGCGGAGTGAAATCGTGATGATCAAATTAAGGATAATTTTAAAATAAAAGTCGCTACTTTTTAACCGACTTCACAAAAAAGGAGGAGGTTCTCAATCCGTCTGTATGTGTTTTTTTTTTGAGTGTATGTTACGCGATTACTCCGTCAATTCTAAACCGATTCGAATGATTATTTTTGTAATCGGTAGGGTACGTTTTCGAGGTGGTCGCATTGTAATTTCATCGAGATCTGATAAGTACCTCCAGAGATATGACGATAAACGTCTCAAACTTGCTACCTACTGAAATTGACTCGCGGGGCATTGAAGTCGGTTGTTTTAGTTTAAACTATCTTAATAATATTACTAAGCTAACAGTAATTCCATCAACTCAGTTTTTATATTGAAACAATTTATTAGAAAGATACATTGTAGCAACTTATCAAGCTTATCGCCCCTCCTGAGGATACGTGTTGTAATACCAGGATGGACATTTTTGTATCTAATAGGCTAGCGTTTGACCACTATCTCACTTGGTGGTCAGCGATGATGTGGTCAAAGCGTGAGTAAGTCGTGTGTATGAGTGAATAATTATTGTTTGCGTGTGTAAGTAGTGTGTGTGTTTGTGTGTGTGTATGAGGATGTATGATTTGATGAGATGAGTTTGTGTACATTTAGCAGCAATTTATGTAATTGAGAATGTTATATTATAGCGGCAGATTTTCTCCTTAATGGAGGTAAGGTATTACAATATAATATATATATATTTATATTAAAAAAAAGTTCACTAGAAATATGGAAATAAACACCTCAAACTTGTTACGAAAAATGACTATCGTAGAATTTGAAGTTGTTTTTTTTTTAGTTTTTATTATTTTATTATTCGTACAGCTGCATTTCAATATTAAATACGATTATTTATTATATTGATTACATTATCGGTCGCAAATCACTATGGAAGTTCTGACTACCAGGTTTTTTTATTACGATAAGCAACTATTTGACCTATCTCACTTGGTGGAAAGTGACGATGTGACCGAGGGTGTAGCATGCTTTCCTAGAAGATACCTGTTCACTCTTGACTCTTGACTTTGAGAACCCATGTGGCATATCTTGAATCGCCTTCATGTATCTAATGGCTTTTACAACAAAAGACGTAGTCCTCGAAGGCCTAGGACACTTCTTCTACAAAAGCACTCGGATTCTGTGACCGAATATCTGAGGAGGTCCGGTATTTACTGGACCCTCACAGCGTGATCATTACGAAGCGGAAGATTATCGGCGAACATTTGCTGTAGTGTTTTAAGTTAAGTGTTTTGGACTCGCTACATTACGTTACGGTACACCCATACCATAGAAAAGATAATAATACTAAGTATAGAACGTATACTCTGTTCCCCCCACCAATCCGGGCTACCTTACCCCGCCACCGATTCTGATCTGTCGAGGAGCCAGTCTGAGCAAGGACGCTACACGCGTACGGCTACTGAACAATAGGTACTACTCACGGGGAGAAGAACATCAACTTCATACATTTATGTTAAAGCCGGCGCCAGACACAAACAAATGTTTGACAAAGACTTTGTCACATACTTTGTCACATATTTGAGCACTTATTTGCGGTACCTGCCGCACATACTTTGCAAACAACACTTTTTGCAGTTTCGAACTTTGAACGCTTTGATGTGCGCTCAAAAACCGACACCAAATGGCAAAGTGCCAAACTTTGTTCAAAGTTTGAGCAAACTTTGAACAAATACTCAAATACCCGTGCTTCACATGTGCTCAAATGTGTGTTCAAATAAGTGCCCAAATGTTTGAGCTATGTCTGGCGCCGGCTTTAGACCAGTAGACATCGAAGGTTCAAATTTACGTAGGTTTTTATAACGTAGGTATATTATAAACACTTAAATACCTACTTACATATTCGTATTTTAGAATTCATTTTCATAAATGAAACAACGATATATACTCGTGCGTGAATAACACTTAAAATATTTAAAAAAAACTTTCACGTTTAAACATTTTTATAACACAACAATTAGGAACTTGATGTACGTAGTATTTATATTCTCTTTGCTTGTTGTCGCTCAACGTGCGAGCAAGGCACAGAATAAAAAAATAGTTCCTATGGTGCAGTTTGTTCTATTCAAGTCGACTGGACCTGCGAACGACGCGACGACGCAGCGACTGCACCGAGTGCGAGATAGAGTCATAGAAAAGATAATAATACTACGTACGTCAGTACGTAGTAACTATTATATAATCTGTGATACGGTGGGTTATTACGGTGACATGACAACCATAGACTTCACGCACACAATTGCGCGTGTAGAAAAACGACGTTTGTTTAGTGTCTATGTAATAAGTCGTTAAAACGCCGCTTTGTATGGGAATATAGTCGAGTGTCCGGGGTGTGCCCATACTGCTTATCATATATCTTGTATCCTATTAAGCCAATGCTTAGCTAGGATTAGCTTAATGACCGCAAAGCTTGCTATCCCTTACATATTGCTAGATTTATCGCTTTACCGGTCAGGTAGGGCAAGGGTCGGGTGATTTTAGGGTTATTGTGTCCTCTGATATAATATGTGACGCTGTTTTGATGAGGATGGGTAAAGGTACGGCCACACCGCGGCGTCCTGCGATCTGCGGGCGCGATCTCAGTACTGTGTAAACCAGTCGGTACAAATACTACTGCGTTATCTGATCGCCGCCTAGATCTTGCACGCAGCACGCTGCAGTGTGTTCGTACCTTAAAGTAGGTAGGACCCGCTTGAGAATCTCCAGTGACATGTTCTTAAATGCACTTTGAGGCGACTGTGTCTTACTCCATACCGAAAATCTCCATATTTTATTGGTATAATGTATTAATTTTAGTATGTTCTAGAAATATATCTGAATATACCTGAAAAAATATACCTGAAGAAATATATCTTAGATATTATTCAGGTCATATGATAATATAATTTATGTTTCGCTATTAATTTTCAGTACCTACCAAATTTGAGGTGTTTATCTCCATATCTCGGAGATACTTATCAGATCTCAATGAAATTACCATGATACCATACTTGGGATATCTCCTTTCGAACAAAAGATATTAATCAAAATCAAACATAAAAAAATATATATGTACGGTTAAATTGAAAAATTTCCTACTTTTTTGAGGTCGGTTAAAAATACAAAGGGGCGTTAGATGTAAAACTTGAATTTAAATTATTTATTAAGAGTATAGAGTAGCATAATCAACACTAATATAACAAATGCGAAAGGTTGTTTGTTTATTTGTTTGGTACTTCTTTACAGTCAAACGGCTGGACTGATTTAGCTAAAATTGTATATAGGGATAGCCAGTAATATAGATTAGGCTATAGGATACTTCTTAAAGCGGGCGAAGCCGCGGGGCAATATATATATATATACATATATATATATATGTAATATATATATATAGCAAAAAGACAATAATATAAAGCAAAAATACCACAAGGAGATTAATACCACATATTCCATTCCCCAGTGACGCGATTAACACCCATTATCAATTTATCAGAGATAAATCCAGCACCACCCTTCCCTTAAGTAACGAATTAATTAAAATAAATCCATAATTAAAGCTGAACATACGTGCAAGTGATTAGTATGTAAATTAGTTAAGAAAACTCGCTTTGACTGAGCTCGAGTGAATTGGGATATACCTATTTAAATTGGGAGAAGTTGGGACATGGGTAGTTCATCATCTTTAGGCTTCGAAAGGTTTACACAATTATTTTATCCACAGACGAAATAACGACGTCAAATGTCGCGCTAGTTTTTTTCAGTTGCAAGTTTCAGGTGTTTATCTCCATATCTCTGGAGATGCTGATCAGATCTAGATGAATTGACAATGGGATCACCTTAGGAGTAAATTCTTTCGGATAAAAAATTTACCCGTACTACCCGAACGTATACCGTCATCCCCATTTTTCTATCGAACAACCAGTCGTACTGATATAAGACACTGTTTCATGGTTGACATTCCATCAATACGAACGAAGCGATTTGCTTCTAAAATCCTCATACGCACTACCAAGGAATGAAATTCCTTGCCTGAGTCTGTGTTTCCCAATATCGACATCTGGTGTTCTTCAAGCCTCGAGTGAATAGGTATCTTCTAGGCAAGCGTGCTACATCTTCGACCACATCGAAAGTTAGAATCAGGTGAAATAGTGCTCAATAGCTTGTTTATTTTGCATAACGGAACTTTTCACATGGAATCCATATTTTATGCATACGAGTTTTGAGAAAATCTCCTTTTACAACGTTCGTAATATCGATCGTACAGTTTTTAATGTAATTTCGGCATACCACTTATCCGCTCAACCAATCCCAGCAAACCAGTTAGTTGAAATTAAAATTGAAACTGAATGATTAAGATAGTTTAAAAAACTAAAACAACCGACTTCTATGCCCCGCGAGTCAATTTCAGTAGCAAGTTTGAGACGTTTATCGTCATATCTCAGGATATACTTATCAGATCTTGATGAAATTAAAATAGCCACGGAAACGTACCCTGCCGATTAAAAAAAATAATCATTCAAATCGGTTCACAATTGATAGAGTAATCGCGTCACTTACATACAAAAAAAAAACATACAGACGAATTGAGAGCCTTGTTCCTTTTGGGAAGTCGGTTGAAAATAATTTATTGGCAAGTTTAAAGTAAATAAGTTTAATTTTTTTTTAAGGCGGCAACAGCCCAATGGAAAGGGTGTCGGACTGGCAATCGAGAGGTCGTGAGTTCGAATCCCACCCCACCCATTGCACTATTGACGTGAACCCACTCCAAACAAAAGCATATTTAGCTTAGTTGGAGGGGTTAACAAGAATACTAGTAATGTGCAACCCACATTCCGAGTAATCTATTAAAAAAAAAAAATTTGGTGGTGTAATTTCCGGTTCTGGTAAAATTTTAAACGGCCTTATCATTGGACGTACAATAATAAACTATACTCATATCACAGAATAATTAATAGTACTAATCCCAATTAGGTACGCAACATTTTGAACACTATAATAGAGTGCGCTAAAGTCACCTCACGGGCACCACAAGTAAATATAATACACATAATGCCTCAGCTCTCCCAAAATTGAGGCTACCCTTTTAAATTCACCTAAAATACTGTCCAGCTTGGGCATGACACAAATCTTATAGCTGCGTTCACACTAGGCTTAAGTTAGCGGCTCACTTTTTGGCAGTAAGCGTTTAAAGACATGCCCCTGATGTCCCCCTATCATGAACCTTAACAGTTGATCATTGTATAAATAAAATTGTCTAAATAACGGGGACGCAGCTATATAGACTGACTATTAGTTCTATCTCTGTAAATTCATTCATTTTTAACCGACTTCAAAAAAGGAGGAGGTTTCTCAATTCGACCGTATATATTTTTTTTTTTTTTTTTTTTTATGTTTGTTCGGGGATAACTTTGTCGTTAATGCACCGATTTTGCTTATTATTTTTTTGTTCGAAAGGAGATATCCCAAGTGTGGTACCATGGTAATTTTATCGAGGTCTGATAAGTATCTCCAGAGATATTGAGATAAACATCTCAAAATTGGTACTGAAAATGAACATTGAAGTCGGTTCTTTTTTAGTTTTTAAACGATATTATATTTTATAATATCTATTAATTAAATAATTATTAATTCTTAAATCTATTGTCTTTATCATCATCATTATGTTTGTCATCTTCATTATGATCATATTTGTATCTTCCATAACTTAATATTTTAAATTGTATTAACATTCATCATTACTCAAACACGTTTACTTTATACATTTTCTGTAACACGCAGGTATCTGAACTGCAATTCAGGTCTGATACAATACATTGTTATGTTATTTCTTTTTAATTGATTTTTGTTCTGTGTGGAATAAATGAATAAAAATAAATAAATTTATTATAACCCTGTTAAATTTTGTGATATACCCCATGGCTTTGTATTGTTTCATCAGTCTTGATTTTTTTCTTTTATTTTTATTTCTTATAGGCTAGCGTTTGACCCCTATCTCACTTGTTGGTAAGTGATGATGCGGTTGACGATGGTAAGCACGCTAGGCCTAGAATGGGAACTGGCTCTCAAGGATAGCTATCCTTATGTATTCTGGCAGCTGCCGGAACACATTAGATGTTTGGCGACTGATTTTCTAGCTTGAGGTAGTTGCTGGCCAGGCGGATACTAGATAGTGCCTACCACCATGCAAATTAATCTACAAATTTAAAAAAATACCCTATTCATAGTCGACCACTTCATAACTATTAGTATTATTTTTAGTTTAACGATATTTTTCTTTCTTGTACTGGCTATGAATAAATGTTTTTCTTTCTTTCTTTCAAGCAGAGTCCCGTTATGAAAAGGTCGCATCCGCTGGTCGCATCGCTTGTTTAAAGGGCACACGGTAGTTATCGCACCATAAACTTACGGTGTTCTGGCAGAACACAGCCCTTGAGAGTTAGACCAAACTAGGCCTAGCGTGTTCAACATCTTTGACCACATCATAGCATCATATTTAATTTGAGTTTCCGATATTTCGGTGCTGTTACAAGCGCCATGTTCACGGACGAACTGAAGATTGCGGGTGAAGAGGGTATCTCTAGCTAACAAAGCGATCTACCCGCTTTTTTACTCGTTTCGGTCGTTCGGTGCCCCTACCATTTGTTATCGATGAAACTCGTTCACGACACACAAAACTCACAGTATCTCCACGCTTCTTATTGTGGACTACATATTTTGTATGAGGCTGACACAAAGTATTTATGATTTTAGTGGACGTTGTAAAAAATTTATACGTATTTATTTGTATTATTAACATATCGACTTTATACGGTTTTTTTTAACATAGCATAGAAAAGATAATAATACTACGACCATAGGATACCATATTTACATGAAATTAAAAAAAGCATTGTCGCTCAAGAGTTCGCAGGATGTGGCATTTAAATAATAATAATAATATGAGAAGGATAAAACTATAAAATGACTAGTATGAGAGAGCGAGATGAACAACAATTTTTATCCTTTACCTGCGTATGCGATTAAACTGGTTCCAGCAATGTTTGGAACCAAGTTCTGGTGCACCCATTGGCTCTCACCCGCTGTCATGTATAACCCGACCAAATTACGTTGTTCATTTTATCTTATAGCTGGCATATGTATCACGTGTTCATCGTTTAAGTCGGGTTATATCTCTATAGCTATTTCATTCGCATACGCTAATGCTCTCTCTACATATTATATACTTTCTCTATGCATAGTTACGGTAGTACTGCCAGTGTTGCCGTTTAACACGTTACGATCATAATATTTAAGGTAGTGATAAACTACAATAATTTGTTATAACAATCTTGGAGACTGGGTCGTAATGAATGTGATAAAGATGAAGGAAATGATGCGGCTTGTTACAGGTTTGAAGGGAAAGTAATATCCAGTAAAATTAGCGGATTGTGAGTGTCTCCAGGTAACACGGGCAAAATTCCGGCAGTCAAGTCAAAAGCTTTGCGTGCCACACTGTCTGTTACAGACCATAATCACGGCTTAATGTTTTTACTCAAAAAGGTTGTACACCCAAGGGTTTTATTATTGTAATTGCTTTTTTTTAAATATCATATAGGCTATCGTTTGAACACTATCTCACCTGTTGCTAAGTGATGATGCGGTCGAGGATGGTACCAGACTAGGTGATTGACCTTGCTTCGACCAGTTTCGGACTTTTTTAACGTCCTTCTTCTGGGAGCCAGGTCTACCGCAAGCTGCTCGCGCAATGAGCTTCGGTACGAAACACTACGACTAAGAAAACGCTTTATTTCATTTGGGTTTTCAGAACTATAATCGTCGTATAATAATAAAACTGGCCAAGTGCGAGTCAGACTTTTATCTCGCACACGGAGGGTTCCGACCCGCAGTATAATAATATATAAGTATAATATTGTATTATATTACCGTGTCAATACCAAACATGCTTGCCTTACCTTGCTGCCCATTCATTATTTCTATACTTTATATACCAAGGGCAGGACGATTCCTCTCCTGGCCATCAGCAGGTCACTACATCAGAGCGGCACAACTCCGTACCTAGATATCTACCACACCCACCCGCATCACATTCGCCGAAGTTATAGGTCTGGGTATTTCGCATCCGCAAACTCGCATTCCTCATACAGTCCACTAAATATCAACCGCAACATTTCTGGTTGGTTCTACAACGCCATCTAACGAATATCTAACGAACTTCTAACACCAACTAAGTGAACGTTAACACAAAGGTAGGTAATTAATATTATTTATTAAAAAGTTAAACAATCGTTCATAGATGGCGCTATAGTAAAAACACGTTTTTTGTATAGGGACCCATGTGTGTGTGTTCCTTTAATTTTTAACTTTGTTCTGTTTTTAGTATTTGTTGTTATAGCGGCAACAGAAATACATCATCTGTGAAAATTTCAACCGTCTAACTATTACGGTTCATGAGATTGTAGCCTGGTGACAGACGGACAGACAGACAGACAGACAGACGGACAGCAGAGTCTCAGTAATAGGGTTCCGTTGGTACCCTTTGGGTTCGGAACCCTAAAAAGTATAATCGATCGTTTAAAAAACTAAAAGAACCGACTGCAAACGTCGCGCTAATCAAAATAACCCAGTATAGTCAGTAGCATGTCATCGAGGTATATAAGTGCATCGTAATATTCGTAATACAAATGTATAAATGTAGGTATATTGAAAACCGCTCGACCGATTTCGTTAACATTTAAATGGCACCACTTGGGAAAGGGTACCCTCTTTGAAACAAAAAAGAATTTTCTAAATCGGCTCAGGTATCTTCGAGTAATCGGTGAACATACATTAAAAAAAAAAGTTTCGACGAATTGAGAACCTCCTCCTTTTTTGTGAAGTCGGTTAAAACAGTGTTGCAATATTCATCTATTCTATAGTAATATTTAAAGTTAAACAAACGACGCTAAGCTCGTTAAATATTAGGACTAAGGGAGGCTCGGAGCTGCGTAGAACCTTCGACTGGTAACTTGACTTGTTGCTTAACTTTACAACTCTCTGAGGATTTAAGTTGTAAAATAATATGTTGCGAGATTTACCGGCAAATTGGCTAAAAAAAGTTTGCACAGGGCATGTAAGTGCACCAATAATATGCATGGAATGGAACGGGACGCATGGACCGAATTAACTCAGGTTACTTATACTATTCATTATTCTGTGCTCAGGTTAAAGAGAGAATACGACAAAATGATCAACCGTAGTCGGTACTCATCGCGCGCTTTGAGTATTCAGCCAGAATTGGCTGAATATATTGGCTCAAAGATCGCGCGCCCTCTGCAGCTATTTGATAACCGGCCAAGTGCGTGTCGGGCCACGCGCAGTGTAGGGTTCCGTAGTAGCCTGTTATTCAATGCAAGTCTTTACCCATTATAAACAAGCAAGTAGGTACTACGTCAATTCTAAGGATTTTGTATTTGGTACAAAATTACCCAACACCCAAGTTCAACGACTATTACTGCTAAACTAATAAAGTTATCTTAACCGCTATAGTTTTCCTTTAAAGTGCATGAATATCACGATTTTTTCCAGATTTTTCAAGCCAGCTGTTTAGCTTTTAGAGGGGGGGGGGGGGGGGGCGCCCTACTGGAACAAAAATTTGCACTTTAAAGTTTAATATTTCGTACACGATGAAAAAAAATCATCCCCGAACGGATGATTTTTTTTTAAATGTTATTTAATTTTTTTTTGAGAAATCTAAAAAAAATTTTTCTAAAAATAATATTTTTCACTATTTTATTTCAGCACTTTGTCGACAACCCCACAAAATTACAGCTTTCTAGTATTAACGGTCTCTTAGCAAAACCTCGGACAGATACACAGACAGACAGACGGACATGACGAAACTATAAGGGTTCCTTGTCAACCTGTGACTACGGAACCCTAAAAATCGACTACTGTGCATCCGTAATTTTGGTCTTTGTGACCTGACTGTACTGGTACCTGCTTACCTACTAGCTTTCTAACAGCGTCGCACGCGTTGATTGCGTTTCTTTACATTTAGAGATTAGAATTAACATTTTTTCGCGGTAAAATAGCTTTTCTCATTCCATGTAACTCAATCAAAAAAATACACGTCAATTTACGTACACTACACGTACAAAAAATCATGCAAACTTCCACCCCCCAATTCACCCCCTAGGGGATAAATTTCTAAAAATGTTGGCATCACATTTGTATTGTAGAGTATTTAGATTTTGGACTTGCATTTTTATTTTCATTTATTGCTAAGAGCGTTTGCAATATCGGAAACAACGATAAAAAAAGCGTGTATTTCACACTGTAAGGCTAAGCACGCACAACGATTGTATTCGTTGCGAAAATAAATCGCAATATTACATACAAAATATACCAACGATTGTTTCCGCAGTGCGCGGACTCTCAAATAAGCAAATAACGAGGTGTCAATTCAATGGACTGTACTTAAAAACTTTTACAACTTATCCCTTATTATAATATCAATATCTGAACTCAAGTTTACTAAGCGTTATATTAAGTTGCCAACTTAATCATTGCTTAATGAAGTGTAACATACTCACCCTCATACACCTCTTGTTAACTTAGATATCGCGTTTTAACTTAAGAACGGATTTTGGGTGTACTTAACTTAACTTGTTTTTGGGCGTGGTGGTTGTTATAAGAGGTAGCGATTTGAATTTATTGACTTGTGAGTTTTTCTATAAAAATATAGTTCCAAAATTTTTCTTGTGGTTCTCGTATCTAAAAGAAAATAAGGAAACTATGTAACATGACTTTGTTGTTCGTCTGTATGTGACTGAACACCCTTTGGTCTTGGAAAAACGTGGAAGTAAAAAGTTTATTTGAGAAATGTTATTTTTTAATTGATAATGATTGAATTGATATTAATAAAAAATATAACAAATTAACTCGGTCTATGGTCATTTAAAACTGAAAAAAAAGGCTTAAAACCACGTACTTGTTTATTATATATTTTTTATCTTATAGGCTAGCGTTTAACGAAACTCTCGCCTGGTGGTAAGCGATGATGTGGTCGAAGATGGTGAACACGCTAGGCCTAGAATATTCTGACTATCAAGGACTGTGCGCTGCCATAACACCGTAAGGTTATGGCGGCAGATTTTCATTATCATACAAATATATCATACAAAAAATATTGATATACAGACTACTGAGTCTCATATGTGATTGAACAGAAAAGATAAAGAGATAATAATTTGTAGAGATCAAATTAGAACAGCAAAATATTTTTTTATGGAGACAAATAATAAAATAAATATAATCAGAAAATATACAGTATGTCCCGAAAATCAACGCACGTCAATCGGCTACCGGGCGATGAGCGATGATGATAGGATGTGTAAATAATATTTCAATTTCTGTAAAAAAAAATATTAAAAAAAATGAATAACTTGATATAACTTTTTTAAATTGAGAATGCATTCTAGTATGTTTATTGATTTTTTAATGAGGATTATGTAAAAAAACCATTGCAAAATCTGGATTTTTGTCAGGGTTGTCGATTTTCATCATTTTTAGGGTTCCGTACCCAAAGGGTAAAACGGGACCCTATTACTAAGACTCCGCTGTCCGTCTTACTGTCTGTCTGTCTGTTCGTCTGTCACCAGGCTGTATCTCATGAACCGTGATAGTTAGACAGTTGTTTTCACAGATGGTGTATTTCTGTCGCCGCTATAACAACAAATACTAAAAACAGAATAAAGTTAAAAATAATAGAGGGTCCCCAAACAAGAAACGTGTTTTCTTCGGCATTTCACGCCATCTATGAACGCTTAATTAGGTAAACGTCCCATAGATGGCGTTATATTGAAATGTCGATCCTTAACTCCATTGTTAGACGTTAGATGGCGTTATAAGAAATAAAATGTTTATTAATTATTATTTTATGCTGGCGAAAAATGATAGCGGTATTTTTTGCTCGATCTTATGAAATACTGTAGTGTGGTACGGAACCCTACTAGTGTGAGTCCGACTTGCACTTGGCCAGTTTATTAAAAATATTGTTATTATGACGGAACCAAATGACATGGATTTTTTTAATAATTTTGTTAGAACAAGTACAATTACTGCCTAGCCTATCGCCCGGGCCACTTGACGTTGAGTTTCAAGACATCTACACAGATATCATTTTGCGTGTCTTGCACCAAGGACCAAGAAGGAAAGTTCCTAATGTTTTGATTAATATTTCAAGAGGTATGTCGGAGCTACCTTTGTCGAGATGGAGCCCCAAGATTACGGTACATTTTCATTTAGAATAGAATTTAATAGCCCGCGTGTTCACGTATGTAGGTTTCCTGGTCGTTTGAAACAGTCTTTGCCAAACTTTTCATATGTTAGTCTTACCCCGTATTCACATACAAGGTTTTAAATAGTGCCCGTGAACGCATAGTATCACTCAAACTAATTACATTCGTGAGTTAATTTGTGTCAAATCCACCGCTATGTTAATGCACTCAGAAAATCTTATCAAAAAATTTAAGGTATCTTAAATAATATCGATTAAGAACTTTTAGATAGATTTTCTGCCAATTGAGTTTTGCTGTAAATCTCATCATCAAGGTTAATAACATTATGCTCATACAATTTATTCTGTTAATTATAAAATATATATATTCAAATGTATAAATTGCATCCTCCTATTGTGGTGTCATCCCGACATAATTCAAAAAATTGAATAACAGTGACCAAGTATCGCCGCTTTGTCTTTGCTTTTTAACCGACTTCAAAAAGGAGAAAGTTCTCAATTCGATTGTATTCTTTTTGTTTGTCTTCAAAAATGTTTTGTTACCTCAGAACTCCGTCGTTTATTGATTGTTTGGGTTTTTTTTTAAATGGTGTACTTTCCGTTTGGTTTATTATACAATGTATTGAGGTCTGATGAGTATCTCCGGAGATATAGATAAAAACACCTCAAACGTTCTACTGAAAATGAATCGCGTGGCATGTGACGTCCTTTTTTTAATTCAATTGTATAAATTAACCGTCAATACAATACATCAGCCTTATGCATTAATTTTTTTATGCGAAAATGGTTAACGTTTGTTATAATATGATAGATATGTATGTATAATAATATGTATGCATATGATTCGTATGTAACTAACTAGGCGCTATGTATTTAGGCTACACTCGATAGTTGGCTGAATTTTCGTTATACAGCACATCCCAACCAAGCACTCTTTTCTAGACCCGCTGACCCCTTGATGTTTGGGTGCATAAGGACCACAGTTTGGGAAACTCTGGACTAGTAGCCGCTTAATTATACAGGGATAACTCCGGTGTTTAACTTTATATGTCCATTGTCTACTTATTTCGCATTTATGAAATATCAACGTTGATACTTAATTAAAAAAAAATTATAATTCGTGAATGAGTCTAAGCATTTGGTCAAAACAAGACAAATACCATCGAATTATTTATATAGTTAATAATTCGATGACAAATACTCTTTATCGACACCAATACTTCAGGGAAGACCTAAAATAGGGCTTAACTAATTAAAATTGGGTGATCTTATCGCTTAAAGCGATCTAGAAAACCAATAACTTCACTTCATAGACAATTAGCAACCCTTTTAATCTTTGGTTAACTTCTACATTTTCATGTTCAAATTAGTTCTTAAATAAATATGTATCTTTTTATTCCAGCTAGAATAGGAAAATTATAAACTTTTTGTTCGTGAAATTGAATATTAAAATAGAACTTTTTTTTCCATAGAGGTTTCATTCGTTCTAAATAATAAAAAGTAGGTTCCTTTTTATCGCTGGCTGGTTATAAATAACGCCTTATCGCGGGAAAGGGTTAAAATGTGGCGGTTGTCGCTCGGACAAGTTCGGGGACCTTCGGGCGCGGTCAAGTACCCCGTTTGTTCGGATTTTAAGTTTAAATTGTGGAATTAAGATTCTTTTGTTCATTCGTAGTCCGTTTCCGTTACACAATTTTCCGTTATTATTTAATTTTTGAACGTAACATGGAAACCAAGTGAAATACAGGAACAAATAAAAAATACATTGGAAATAATTAAAGTATGTGCCAATTAGGCCAGTCTCAACGTCTTCCTAACTGCAACTATTAAGAAATGAGTAAAAAATGAAAATATGAGGAAACTTAACTTGAATGATTTCAAAGATTCTTAAAATTATATAAGCTCAGCAATAGCTCTAAAGGGAAGATGGTGGTTTTTAGATGAGTTGAACTTAGGGTAAGCTTAAACGTAAAATAATTAAGTTAAAAAAAATAACCATGTGTACACGGTTCCTTTATTTCGGCCGCCTCTCCACGAGCCTCTTTAGCTCAGTGGTAGAGCACTGGTCTCGTAAACCAGGGGTCGTGAGTTCAAACCTCACAGGAGGCAGCGTCTTTTTGCATGTTCTTACAAAACTATTTTACTTTATTTATTAATCCGTCTAAGAACAATATTAAAACTTAAGATTTTTTTACTGCTGTATCTGTTATAGCTACATGCCACCATCAGACGAGCACCATGATGTTACCTTATATCATAAAAATATATATTATTTATGATTGAGACAGGAAGTCAACTAAACTTAATCAACGTATTTTTCATTTGTTTCAGATTAAAAATTCAGACGCGGAATGACGTGACAGCAGCGGAAAGATTCCAATTTCAAATATCAAAACGAGGTTACGGCCGGTATTAGAAAAAGTTTTGACAGCTCTTTTCTTCTTTTTGACAGTTAACAGCCAGTTATTATTTAAATTAAAATGCTTCGGTTTTCGGTGTGTTTCGTGAGTGTGGTGTGTTTTGCGGGTTGTTGCGGGGCGAATTACTGTAGAGATGCAAATTTGTGCTGTCCTGGAAGAGACAGTGCTTGTGTTGTGCAGAAAGTGCACTCAAATTCAATTTTGGAAGATTTGCCGGACAAACCATGCTACTGTGATCACGCTTGCTTGAAGTTGGGAGACTGCTGTCCTGATTTCCGAGAAACATGTGGTGGTAAGTTTCTAAACAATTGTTCGCATAACGAAAATTTCGCTGACGTGGCGCTGCCAATCAAAATGTCTCATAAAATTGTACCACATCATTTGGCCAAAATAATAGATGATTAAAAAATAAACTGTTGTCTAATCTGTGCCGAAATATAGAAAAAGATGCTCTACATTGTAATATATTATCTGCGTACATTATCTTTTTATTAATTTCCTGGTAAACCGTGGAAAGAAAATTAAAAGAAGAAGACATTAGCCTTTGATACATTAGCGTATACGATGAAATAGATATAGTGATATAACCCGACTAAAATGATGAACACGTGATACATATGCCAGCTGTAAGATAAAATGAACAACGTAATTTGGTCGGGTTATACATGACACAGGCGAAAGCCAATGGGCGCCGCTAGAGCTGGCGGCAGAGCTGGTGGCAAACAATAAAAACGCATACGCGAGAAGGATAAAAAAAAATGTTGTCCGTCTCGCTCTCTCATACCAGTGATTGTATAGTTTTATCCTTCTCATATTATTATTGTTGTTTTAATTTCAGATCTTTATTTTCCATCTATAGGTTGGAAATTACGACCAAATTCCAACTTGGAATGGTGTGGCAAATATAATAAAGTTTAAAAACGAAAACAACCGTCTTCTATGCCGCGCGAGTCAGTTTCAGAAGCAAGTTTGAGACGTTTATCATCATATCTCTGGAGATACTTACCAGATCTCAATGAAATTACAATGGGACCATCTTGGAAATGTGCCTTACCATTAAAAACAAAAAAAATACGAATCGGTTCAAAATTGACGGAGTAATCGCGTAACATACATACAAAAAAAACCATAGACGAATTGGGAACCTCTTCCTTTTTGGAAGTCGGTTTAAAGAATTGAATTCAGTCCAAGTTCACTCAGCCAGATAGATTGATTTACAGCAGCGGTGGTGCTCCCAAAAATTAAAAATACATCCCCTTTCATCCCCTTTAATCCATTTTATCCCTTGATCTGTTTTCAATTTGGGAGCTGACCATCAATTGAGAATTTTAATCCACGCATATTTGAATTTGGACGGCATGAGAAATCTCTGAGATTTCGTCCCAGTTTGGCACTTTTTAACCAACTTAACAAAAGAGGAGGTTCCCAGTTCGTCTGTATGTATTTTTGTTGTATGTATGAGTAGCGATTTCTGTGTTAATTGTAGACCGATTTTCAAAATTATTATTTATTATTCGAATGAGTGTACTATGGACATTCCATCTATATACCTGCAAAAACTTTTCGCTTCATCATTTATCATACGTACAGCAAAGGATTGGAATTCCTTGCCAGTGTCTGTGTTTTCCAGTAACTACAACCCGGGGGTCTTCAAATGTGTGTTACATCGTCAATCGAATCATCACTTAACATTAGGTGAGATTGTGCTCAAACGCTTTTACCTATCGTTGTAGTATAAAAAAAAAGAATCGAAAAAATTGTTTGTGGATCACACAAAAAATTGTCCCGTGTGTGAATCGAACCTACGACCTCCGGTTTCGTAGAGAGAGGTCAGTCAAGTTATTACACTATTTGTTAGTAAGTTACGAGTGAAGCTAAAATAATATTTAAATTAAAAATTTATAACCACACAGATCACAGATCTATGTATAACTAATCTGACCATCTAACAAATCTAATTGAGACTATTCCAATGATTCCAAATTCGACATCTCTGTTATATGTTAAAGAGGAGTTGAGTATTCTGCAGATTCCAGAAGATGTTCTTACAATTAACTTGAGGTAAGACGATACCGAATTTCGAATTGATCAGACCTATAAAATTTGATCTCATAACGTCATCGCTTAGAAAAATGCTAAAAAAAAGTTTCAAAATAGTTTTAAAATAGCTGAACGGATTTTCAAGAATCAAAACAAAGAATACTTTCGATTAGGACACCTATCAAGCAAAAAAAAACTAAATGAAAATCGGTTCATCCGTTTAGACGCTATGATGCCATATTATAGATAGACACACACTGCATACATACACACATACAAGAAGGGGTTAATAAAACTGGCCAAGTGCGACTCAGACTTTTTTCTCGCACACGGAGGGTTCCGAACCGAAGTATAATAATATATAAGTATAATATTATATTATATTATATTACTGTGTCAATACCAAACATGCTTATTAACTACAACGCCATCTAACGAACTTCTAACTCCAACTAAGTGAACGTTAACACAAAGGTAGGTAATTAATAAGTTAAACAATCGTTCATAGATGGCGCTATAGTAAAAACACGTTTTGTGTTTGTTGTATGGGGACCCCCTTTAATTTTTAACTTTATTCTGTTTTAAGTATTTGTTGTTATAGCGGCAACAGAAATACATCTTCTGTGAAAATTTCAACCAGCTACCTATCACGGTACATGAGATACAGCCTGGTGACAGACGGACAGACAGACAGACAGACAGACGGACAGCGGAGTCTCAGTAATAGGGTTCCGTTGGTACCCTTGGGGTTCGGAACCCTAAAAAGAGGCAAATTATGCTTATTGAATCTTACCATCGCGGGCCACCAAGGAGAAAATCTACAGCCATAACCTTACGGTGTTTTGGCAGCACACAACCCTTGAGAGACAAAGTATTCTAGACCTTGCGGGTTCACCATATTCGACTACATCATCGCTTACCACCAGGTGAGATAGTGGCCAAACTCTAGCCTATAAGATTAGATAAAAAAAAACTTTGCTGGGTCTATAGACTGCATCGACGTTTTCCACACTATCTTACAGTGCAAGGAGCCATCACAACGACTTTGTAATCTGAGCGCGGAGTTGTTTACAGCTCACCGTACTACTTACTACTAAACTAACATCGCGTTTGTGGGTATGGATTTATATGACTTATATGTAAGTCTGATGATTTAGATGAAAGTGCTCGCCTTTCAATCGGGGTCTATTAGGGTTCCGTACCCAAAGGGTAAAATGGGACCCTATTACTAAGACTCCGCTGTCCGTCTGTCTGTCTGTCTGTCTGTCTGTCTGTCCGTCTGTCACCAGGCTGTATCTCATGAACCGTGATAGTTAGACAGTTGAAATTTTCACAGATGATGTATTTCTGTTGCCGCTATAACAACAAATACTAAAAATGGAATAAAGTTAAAAATAATAGAGGGTTCCCATACAAAAAACGTGTTTTTGTGCATTTTAATATAACGCCATCTATGATCGCTTAGTTAGGTAAACGTTCCATAGATGGCGTTATATTGAAATGTCAATCCTAACACCTTTGTTAGACGTTTGATGGCGTTATAAAAAATAAAATTTTTACTAATTATTATTATTTGCTGGCGAAAAATGATAGTGGTATTTTTTGCTCGATCTTATAAAATACTGTAGTGTGGTACGGAACCCTACGAGTGCGAGTCCGACTTGCACTTGGCCAGTTTATTTGCTAGGACGTCGATGACAGACTGACTTTATTAATTGGTTGCGTCCAATATAATCACATCATAATAGCGCGAGATAAACATAACGTCATAAAATAAATACATCTTGCGTAAATTAATCTGCATGCAGTTGAACATATATGTAAAATCAGTATACATAATTATATATTACTTCAATCAAGTACAATCGAGCTCACAAGCACATTCGCAAAATTAAACCAAATCAAATAAACTTTCACAACAAGCGTCGCGATGTAATAATTCTTGCCTCAGTCAACCAGAAGTGAATACAAGAGACGGAGCACCCGTTGTTTTGACGAGTTGCTGAAGCCTGCATTATTTTCACCTAATAACAGTAGTAATCTTCATAATACAGTGCCAGGAGGGTGCCCGTTATACCGACGCCACGACGCGACCCGACGGGGGCGAAATTTTAATATATTCTTTACTCTACATAACTACACAGTCGGGTTCAGAAGTGGTCTTGCGGGTGAAATTAACAAAATTTTTTTTTTTTTTTTAAAGAAAATATACATGGACTCTCTGATACGCGTAGACAAATGATGATTTGAGTTTAATT
This sequence comes from Cabera pusaria, assembly GCA_954871355.1. NCBI lineage: Eukaryota > Metazoa > Arthropoda > Insecta > Lepidoptera > Geometridae > Cabera > Cabera pusaria. The sequence continues at coordinate 6,058,345 of OX940906.1, read as the reverse complement.
AAATATTATTGCGGAAAGTCGACTATGCAATATCAGAATGAGTTCTTGAGGTTTTGAGGGCACAGTGGCGTATACGGGAGAATGGTTGGCTTTGATGCCAGAGGTACCGAGTTCAAGCTGCCATGCACCAATGGATTTTTCTATCGAAAAATTAATGTGCGCTTTTTCACAGTTTTATGGGTGAAGGAAAAACATCGTTAAGAAACCAACAACGCCCGCATGATGGTAGGACACTATCTAGTATTCTCCTGGCCATCTACCACCCTCAAGTAAGAAAATTTGTCGCCAAACATCTAATGTGTTCCGGCAGCTATCCTTGAGAGCCAGTTCCCATTCTAGGCCTAGCGTGCTTACCATCTTCGACCGCATCATCATTTACCAACAGGTGAGATAGTGGTCAAACGCTAGACTATAAGATATTTAAAAAAAATCGCGAATAATTAGTACGTATCTATAGTTATGTTAGGGGTTATGTATAAATTGCCTAGACAGATATTTTCACGGGATCGTGAAAATATGACAGGATATCTACGGGGCGGGGCGCAGCTAGTCTGAAAACAAAACGTACGTGACATAAAAATATCATCCCTACAAAGACTTGATTTCAACTTAGATTTAACAAAATCAGAAAATAAAGTTGAGATCTGACGTAACAACGCGGAGTTCGTAAACACGAATGAATGTTTAATGCGAAAGCACTTTTGTCGACAACAGTTCGTGAGTGCAAAGGGGAGGGTTTCACATTTTTTGCAGATTACGTTTTAATAATATTTTTAATATCTTTCGTTGAGATGGAAAATACACGGTAAAGTAATTTCTCATGTAAGGATTCATTTTATTTATTTGCTCTTTGACGACGTATTTATCATAAATATATTTTATTTTGATTTGAGGGCGAGTATTTTCTGTGGGTACTAAGAAATAACTTTACCTTTAATATAATCACTACCTAACTTATTATAAACAAAGTTCCACGCCGCGGCGTCTGTGTGGCTGTATTGTATGTAGCGTTCGCGATAATCTCAGATACTACAGAACGGATTTTCATACGCTTTTTAACCGACTTCAGAAAAGGAGTAGGTTTCTCAATTCGACCGTATATATATATTTTTTTGTATGTTTGTTCGCGGATAACTTCGTCATTTATGAACCGATTTTGATTATATTTTTTTGTCAGAAATAAGATATCCCAAGTGTAGTACCATGGCAATTGTATCGAGGTCTGATAAGTATCTCCAGAGATATGGATATAAACACCTCAAAATTGGTACCGAAAATGAATAGCGCAGCATTGAAGTCGGTTCTTTTTAGGGTTCCGAACCCAAAGGGTACCAACGGAACCCTATTACTGATACTCCGCTGTCCGTCTGTCTGTCTGTCTGTCTGTCTGTCTGTCCGTCTGTCACCAGGCTGTATCTCATGAACCGTTATAGTTAGACGGTTGAAATTTTCACAGATGATGTATTTCTGTTGCCGATATAACAACAAATACTAAGAACAGAACAAAATTAAAAATTAAAGGGTTTAAAACAAAAATCGTGTTTTTTACGATAGCGCCATCTGCGAATCTTCATTGATGGCGCTATCGTGTTTACCTTAATCTCTGAAACGGCTCCAAAGATTAAATAAAATTTTGTATACAGGTGTTTTCGGGGGTGATAAATCGATCTAGCTAGGATTCATTCTCAGAAATTTTGGTTTATTCGTGTTTTCAATAATCAACTTTATCGAAAATCAAATTAAAATATGACTCTTCCCGACATCTATTGGCGAGTAGAAGTTGCTTTAGTGTTATTGTGCAGTTAAAGCAGTTAGTTGCTTTCTATTAAAATAAATAGTATTATTATTCGCCAATATATGTCGGGAAGAGTCATATTTTTCTATTTATGTGGCAAAAAATACCGAGCATAGCTGTGCGGTGTTCAATCTGCAATCAACTACAAATAACTTACCTGTATAATAGCCTTCGAAATTAATTCACCTCGACGCAACTAGATGGCAGCACAGGAAAAATTTGCACGCGCAAGCGTTTCATTTGTTAAATTTGTGGGCCTCGGTCGATTTGTTTACTTTAGTTTTAATTGTAGTAGTGTACAGTCAGTATTGATTATTATATCTTCTATTTTAGTACTTACAAAGTTTCATTTAGCTAGAATCAGTGGAAAGTTAGTCACGTAGTATTTATATTCTCTTTTAGTTAGTCGTACGATTACGAACCCTTGGTCTTCCAGATATTTAATAATATTAATTACCTTTGTGTTAACGTTTACTTAGTAGGTGTTAGAAGTTCGTTAGATATTCGTTGATGGCGTTCGGGATCCTCCGTGTGCGGGACAAAAGTCTGACTCGCACTTGGCCAGTTTTTTAGTTTTTAAACGATCTTTTTATCTATTAACAGAGTGATTTCTGAGAAAGGTGTTGATGTTTATGCTAGTGATGCAAGAAATATGACGATTATTGTGGAAGATCCTAATTCATACTCGACGTAACAATTTAAGCTGGTGCAAGAAATATGTATAGTTAGGCATATATTCTCTACTATCCGTGCGAAGCCGGGGCGTATCGTTAGTAATATTTAATTTATTTTAATAACTGGATTAACTGTTGTAGTAATACTTCTTATATGAGCTATTAAAACTCTCTATAGTTTAGTTTACCTATAGTGTCAGTGATACAATTATATTTGGAATATATAGTGTCTGTCAGTCTTTATGAAGAGCTTAGAAAATAAACATTCTACACATTACATAATATATTTTCTTCCATTTCCTTGGTCAGAAGGTATCATTACTTTAAAATATGTGAGGTCAGATGAAATGCACGCTGATGTGTTTACAAAACCATTAGGACGCATTGCACATTACAAGTGTTTGTCAGGTTTAAGTTTAATTTGACCTTGCTCATTTTTTTTTATACCTATACTTTTTTTTACAGAATTTTAATTGAGGGAGGATGTTGTACTAATACTTCTTATATGAGCTATTAAAACTCTCTATAGTTTAGTTTACCTATAGTGTCAGTGATACAATTATATTTGTAATATATAGTGTCTGTCAGTCTTTATGAAGAGCTTAGAAAATAAACATTCTACACATTACATAATACATTTTCTTCCATTTCCTTGGTTATTCCAACATTAACTTCAATGCAGAGGTACAGGTATAGGTATTTGGTTCTTCTTTTCAACCTTGAATATATCAACGCCGCCATAACCTTACGGTGTTCTGTAACACATCCCATGAGAGTCAGAGAATTCTAGGCCTTGAGTGTTCACTAATGTCGACCACATCATCACTTACCGCCAGGCGAGATAGTGGGCAATTAGCCTATCAAATTAAAAATAATTTAAGATTGTTTACAAAATGAAAAAAACCGACTTCACATGCCGCGATAGTGAAAATATCCACTAGTCTTAATCATGTCGTCAACGTATCAAATTTGTTTATATTGTTTATCTCCATATCTCCGGAGATGATTGGTGCATGGCACCAAACGGGAGACGTAATCTCTAAAAAAAAAGAATTTTTAAATTGGTTAAGATTTGACGGAGTTTGTTTGTCGGATTTTGTTTTTGTGAGGTAACAAACAAACATAACAAAAAAAAGGAAAAAAAAAACAGTTGAATTGAGAACCTCCTCCTGTTTGTGAAGTCGGTTAATAAATACAGAAATTGGGATTTTTTAGGTATATTATTTGGATAGATGTTTATTACTAATATCCTTACGGTGTTCCGTAACACATCCCATGACAGTCAGAGTATTCTAGGCCTAGAGTGTTCACTAATGTCGACCACATCATCACTTACCACCAGGCGAGATAGTGGGCAAAGGGTAGCCTATAAGATTAAAAAAAATACAGATATTGTTTTTTTTTAGGTATATTATTTGGATAGATGTTTATCACTAACAACTAACCCTTTTTTTGCGGCGTCAGCCAAAATACCCTTTAAGAATTAGAAGACGTAACTTAAGTAGTAAATCTTGCAATTACCCAAAAGTAAATAGGGTGCCGCCCGCCTGCCACAGTAACCGTTCGAAACCGATTGATAAATGTTCCAAACTTTCAAGTTCTAGCAAAAAGTTAGTGGAACTTGGAACCACACGTGCCTACCCTGAAATATGAGCTAGAAAGTTTGAGGGCACAGTCGTTAATTTGGGTTTTAATTGAGAGAATTTAAGGTTGAATTTGCATTGTTTTAGCGATATTAATAATTATATATTGAAGGAACTGTTGACTTTATTTCTAGGGTTTTCCACATCACAGATATGAAATCTAAACTCGATGAATAAATATTAAGTTTGTGTTTTAAAAATAATTTCAGAATACTTTTAATAATATACATTTCATGCATTTATTTTTTAACGACAACAACCAATGACGCAAACAGAAGGGGTGCTATAAGTTTGGCGTGTGTGTGTGTATTTCTAGTTGATGACGCTATGACATCAACTTTCATAGGTCTTATCAATTCGAAATTCAGTATCCTCTTTGATAATATTGTAAGAACATGGTAACATTCACCTGATGCTGGGGCATCTCCTGGAATTTGCAGAAAACTCAACTCCTCAGTTTTTAGGGTTCCGTACCCAAAGGGTAAAACGGGACCCTATTACTAAGACTCCACAGTCCGTCTGTCTGTCTGTCTGTCTGTCTGTCTGTCTGTCCGTCTGTCACCAGGCTATAGCTCATTAACCGTGATAGTTAGACAGTTGAAATTTTCACAGATGATGTATTTCTGTTGCCGCTAGAACAACAAATACTAAAAACAAAATAAAGTTAAAAATTAAAGGGGGTCCCCATACAAAAAACGTGTTTTTAAACGCCATCTATCTAATTAGTTTCGGCAAAATGACAAAGATTGCGCTAGTAAACGAGCCCCGTCTTTCTAGATCGCAACCAAACCAAATATTCTTGGTAATATTAATTAATCAAAACTATGAGTTTGAATCTCTGTTATGTTTCGTATTGTACGGAACCCTCCCTAAGTGTGCGATAAGTGACGCGATGCTGACTCGCACTTGGCCAGTTTTATTATAGTTAGCAGAGATGTCGAGTTTGAGCTCCTTGAAATGGTCTCAATGAACAGATTATGCGTAAATGAGTCGAGGTTGGGTTTAAATTTTGAATTAAAGTATTATCCGCATAGAATTTTGTGGTCAATATGTCATTCCCACAGAAATAGGAATAAATACCTTATTATTCGTATTTCTGTGGTCATTCCCATGCATTTTGGAGTTGCATTTGGCGAGATCGCTAAGAGAAATTGTTTTATATCTTGGGCAGGTGACATAGCTGTCGAATGCTTGTCTATACTACATGAAGAAATGAACCATTTTTATGAAAAAAAAAAAACAATTTCATTGCTCTGTGTTCCCAGTAACTACAACCCGGGGGGGACATTGAAACCCACCTGTTAAATCTTGTGGAACTAAAATGTTTTTAGTGTTCCGCAACTTAAAATCAAAAGAGAAACCCGTATAGGATCACTTTGCTGTCCGTCCGTCTATCTGTTTCTCTGTACGTCTCTTCATCTGTCCATCTGTCAGGACCCTTTATCTCCGGCATGCGTAGAGGTATCACGTTGAAACTTATACTAAATACTCTCTCTGCGCTCTGCGGTATATTTCGGCTGTGGAAAAAACCTGTAAGTCAACGCGATCAAAAGATTGACCGTTTATGTCATATAGTTTTTTTTACAAGGGAATCATAACCTATATAGGGTACTTCCGAAGTACCCTATATAGGTTATGATTCCCTTCGTCAACGGGAAGTACTACTTCTCGTTGACCTACAATCATGAGATTTAGCAAGAAGCAAGGTCTTGAACCACTTATACAGGAATCTGAAAACTGTAAATATGCAGTTTAATAACAAATAAAACTGGCCATGTGCGAGTCAGACTTTGGTCCCGCACACGGAGGGTTCCGAATTTCCGAAGTCCGAACGCCACGAACTTCTAACACCAACTAAGTGAATATTAACACAAAGGTAATTTAATATAATTAAATATCTGGAAGTCCGTGTGAGTTCTAGCTAATCGAAGCTCTAGAATTGAAGATATATTATTTAATACTGTACACTACATTTTCTGCAAATAAACTTAATTGAGTAAACAAATCGACCGAGGCCCACAAATTTAACAAATGAAACGCTTGCACGTGCTAATTTTTCCTGTGCTGCCATCTAGCTGCGTCGAGGTGAATTAATTTCGTATCGTATCGTATCGTAAAAAACACGTTTTTTGTTTTAAACCCTTTAATTTTTAACTTTGTTCTGTTCTCAGTATTTGTTGTTATAGCGGCATCAGAAATACATCATCTGTGAAAATTTCAACCGTATAACTATCACGGTTCATGAGATACAGCCTGGTGACAGACGGACAGACAGACAGACAGACAGACAGACAGACGGACAGCGGAGTCTCAGTAATAGGGTTCCGTTGGTACCCTTTGGGTTCGGAACCCTAAAAACAAGTGAATTTACTATTAAAACTTATTATTTGCGGTTGGTTGGTTGGTACATTTCCTATTCTGTATAATTTAAACATTTTACTACTATTATTATGCCTTATAGATTTAAAAACGGGAATTTAACGTGACTTACGCGATGTCGATATAGCGATCGACATATGTTTCGGCCTCATCCGGAGGCCTTCTTCAGGATCTTGAGTGCGGGGCGCTCGTCGACGCGAAAACGTCGAAACATATGTCGATCGCTATATCGACATCGCGTAAGTCACGTTAAATTCCCGTTTTTAAATCTATAAGTTTAAAATGAACGTGAGTTTTTATAATAATATTATTATGCCTTTTAAATTTGTCTTATATTTATAGCACTACTATTACTGGTAGATAATTATCAAAACTATGTAAGATTTTATAATATGTATCATTACTTATAGGAAGATACTGAACCACACAACACAGGACTGTCCTAGTGTGTGTTTCAGTGCTCAACACAAGCTATGCTTAGTTCATAAGCTTCAACTGTGTAAAACCTTTTACTTGTGTTTTCGAAATAAATTATTATTCTATTCTATGGATCAAACTGCAAGGTTAAGTGTGTCCTTTAACCTAGTCTGAGTAGTTGGTACGGAAGCCTCGGTGGGCGAGTCCAACTCGACTTAGCCGGTTTTATTTTTTTAAAAGAAAAACCCTCCATGCCTACCTTTGGTGATTCTAAATCAAGTGTCGTATAGGCTAGCATTGACCACTATTTGACCTGTTGGTAAGTGAAGATGCAGTCGAAGATGGTAAGCACGCTAGGCCTAGAATGAGAACTGGCTCTCAAGGACAGCTGCCGAAACACATTAGATGTTGGTCACAAATTTTCCAATCTCTACAGATTGGAAACATTTCTTTAAGTGTGACATTCAGATGAAAGCTGAATGTCACACTTAAAGAAATGTTTAATTCCCCTGATTAATGTAGGGTTGCCAACCGTACTATAACTTCTTATATAGTATCGTTTTTGGGGTTCCGTACCCAAAGGTTAAAAAACGAGACCCTATTACTAAGACTCCGCTGTCCGTCTGTCTGTCTGTCCGTCTGTCACCAAGCTGTATCTCTTGAACCGTAATAGTTAGACAGTTGAAATTTTCGTAGTTAAAAAATGAAAGGTCCCTATACAAGAAACGTGATTTTTCAGGAGTTTTTTGTTGATCTACCTTACAAACCGTAATAGATAGGGACTTGATATTTGCTCATAGTGTGTATTATAATGGTTGCTTTAATATCAAATAAGAAAAAACTGGCCAAGTGCGAGTCAGACTTTTGTCCCGCACACGGAGGGTTCCGAACGCCATCTATCGAATTTCTAACGAACTTCTAACACTAACTAAGTAAACGTTAACACAAAGGTAGAATAGTATTATATAGTAGTAATAGTAGTAATAAAGATAAGATAAAGATATTTTATTTGCGTAAAACATACGTATAACAAAAAGTTGTGACAAAATATTCAAACGATCGTCATGTTTTGCCTTAACAGGCGTGCTGGTAACAGGTAAACTTTGCAGATGGCGCTGCTTTACTCACTACATATAATCCAAATTTAAATACATATTACACTGGTAATTCTTATAAACTAAATTGAATTATAAAATTAATATAAAAATACAGCACAATGTCATGAAAATAATAATAATGATTATAATTTGTCACTTAAAAATTCGTCAATACCATAATAACATTTCTGAATAAAAAATTGTTTTAGCCTATTTTTAAACATAATATTGTCCATATCCTTTAAAGATTTAGGAATTTTATTGAAGACTGTTGGCGCCATACCAATTACACTTTTAAATAGTAATTGTAGTAATTAATATTATTAAATATCTGGTTGACCGTTGAGCTTTGCTCGGTATTTTTTGCCACTTAAACAGACAAATATGACTCTTCCCGACATCTATTGACGAATAATAATACTATTTTTTTTAATTGAGAGCAACTAACTGCTTTACTGAAACAGTACTTCTACTCGCCAATAGATGTCGGGAAGAGTCATATTTTAAGTTGATTATCAATAAAGTTGATTATTGAACACAAGAATAAAACAACATTTTCTGAAAATGACTCCTAGCTAGATCGATTTATCGCCCCCGAAATCCCCTGTAGGTATACTAAATTTTATTTAATCGTTGGAGCCGCTTCCAATATTCCGATTAAGGTAAAGACGATAGCGCGCCACCTTTGATGCTAGATAGGTGGCGCTGCGTTACCGTAAAAAACTTTTTTTAAACTTTTCTTTAATTTTTAACTTTGTTCTGTTTTTAGTATTTGTTGTTATAGCGGCAACAGAAATACATCATCTGTGAAAATTTCAACCGTCTAACTATCACGGTTCATGACATACAGCCTGGTGACAGACGGACAGACAGACAGACAGACAGACAGACAGACAGACAGACAGACAGACAGACAGACAGACAGACAGACGGACAGCGGAGTCTCAGTAATAGGGTTCCGTTGGTACCCTTTGGGTTCGGAACCCTAAAAAACTGACCTTGCTTTTAACCAAAATCGGCAATTCTAGGTCAACCGGAAGTACCCTATAGGTTTTGCGTCGAAAACCTATAGGGTACTTCCCATTGACCTAGAATCATGAAATTTGGCAAGAAGCAAGGTCTTACAGCACAAATATAGGAAAAATTCCAAAAAATATAAAAAATAGAAAATTAAAGGGTGTCCCCATACATACATAGACTACGCCAATTAAAATAAGTTGCTCGCTGAGATGCTGATGAGCGCTCGTACAATTTAGAGTTGGTACCAACCAACGTTGGTACGGTAGCCTCGGTGGGCGAGTCCAACTCGACTTGGCCGGTTTTTATTTTTAACGATCTTATCTATTGTAGTTATGTACAGTGTTTCATATTGTCAAAATAAATGTCTTCTTGTTCTAAAACCAATTAGGTAACTATTCTAGATGTAAAACAATATTGAAATGGTTTGAACGTCGTTGATCTAGCGATTCTAGCCGATGTTTTGTTGAATGAGCGAGCATATTGAGCTATCTTATTCACCAAAGGCACCCTTCAAGTGCAGTTTCTACTTTCAATACGACTTTCGATACGTATTAAATCTCAAAGGAACTCGGGAGTCTTTTCGAGGGAATTCTTGCATAGAGTTGTATCACTAGAGATGACACTCTTTATAATGCAATATACTTACTGATTGTTTTTATTAATTATCTTTGAGTGTTGCTAAGCATGACGATGCGGGTTGTGGAACGCAGAAATACGGAAAAATGGTAGTGAGACAAGATGCTGTAAGATTGACTTTAGAACAAATGAACAATTCATATCCTAACGCAACCTAAAACCACACTAACAAAACAACCTAAAAAAATTGAAATAGTTTTTAAATTTTATAATTTTTCTTTATATCCTTAGGATAGCATTTGACCACTATCTCATCTGTTGGTAAGTGATGCTGCGGTCGAGGATGGAATATTAGCACCATGGTGGCACGCTAAGCTTAAAATGGCCGTGCACGTGTATATATTATTATTATGTGGTACAATAGGAACTGGCTCTCAATTAGTACAACTGCCGGCCGGATCGGAACACAATAGACATGGTTGGCGACAGATTTTCCAACTTACTATAACTTAACTTACTATGCTACTATACACTAATGCCTTGGTAATTTATTTCACGAATGCTCAGTTTTGTAGCTCAATTCTTCACCATAATAAAATACTTAAAATCTGCTTGGCCATTGTAACTAATTCCACGCGATTTAATGTTTAACACACATTATATACAAGTTTACATTAATACAATATTTAAATTTAATAATATATATATATATATATGTATATATTCGCACTAGTCCATCACGCGCAGGCTTAGCTGAAAACCAGCGTCTAGGCGTTTAACCCCAGACATATGTGCTGAGTTAAGCCTTTTTGGCATCTTACCTCACTTTTATCACTTTTATCTGTTTTACGTTCTTGTTTTTTTAGGGTTCCGTAGTCCTGACAAGGAACCCTTATAGTTTCGTCATGTCCGTCTGACTGTCTGTCTGTCTCTCTGTCTGTCTATCTGTCTGTCCGAGGTTTTGCTAAGAGACCGTTAATACTAGAAAGCTGTAATTTTGTAGGAGTATGTATATAGTTTACGCCGACAAAAAACTGAAATAAATTTTTAAAAAATATATTTTTTTAGGGTAGCTCCCCTATATGAGAAGTGGGGGTGAATTTTTTTTTCGTCGTCTACCCCTTCGTGTGAGGTATCGTTGAATAAGTCTTTTAAAATGACTAAAGGGTTGCTAATACCATTTTTCGATTGAATGCTCCATTTACGAAATATTAAACTTTAAAGTGCACATTTTTGTTCCGGTAGGGCGTCCCCCCCCCCCTCTAAAAGCTAAACTGCTGGCTTGAAAAATCTGGAATAATTCGTGATAATAGTGCATTTCATGAACTTTAAAGGAAAACTATAGCGGTTAAGATAATTTTATTAGTTTAGCAGTAATAGTCGTTGAACTTGGGTGTTGGATAATTTTGTCCCAAATACAAAATCCTTAGAATAAATCCTTTAAATTGACAAAGACGAAGTACCTAGTTGCTTGTTTGTAACGGGTAAAGACTTGCATTGAATGACGGGCTACTACGGAACCCTACCACTGCGCGTGGCCCGACACGCACTTGGCCGGCTATTTTATGTTTTACATTATTATAATATTAAGTGAAATTTGTTATCATGTGAGTTTTTGCCAAATAAACAATTTTCTTTCTTTCTTTAACAAAGTGTCACTTCCAACGGCACATTTTATATCTCAAAGAAGCAATTTCTTGGACAGTTTTCTCGGTCGCTATAAGTTTGTACTAAACAAGGTATTCATTCCGTGGAATCGATGCAACTCTGAATATTGCGATATTGAATTTCCTTATCCAACGGCAAGGCACTCAATGGAGTTTCGAGTTCGATCTTCAGCTCGAAACTGTTTTATTGGATGCAAAATATGAGATTTAACTAAGATAGAGAAATCTCGTCTACGGTTAGAAACTCTGAGGAATAACTCATATCTGATCTATAAGATGCCCTTCCTCATTACGCTTGAGAATATAATTATAATAAGATCGTTTAAAAAACTAAAAGAACTGACGTTAAATGCCGCGCTATTACATTTTAGTACCATGTTTGAGGTGTTTATTTTCATATATATCTGGAAATACTTATCAGATCTCGATAAAATTACAATGGGACCATCTCGGAAACGTACCCTACCGATTAAAAAAAGAATCATTCGAATCGGTTCACAATTGACGGAGTAATTGCGTAACATACATACTAAAAACCCAGACTACCATAAAAAAGGCAGACGGAGCCGTGCCTAACACCCGAGTGAACGCAAGTTTAGTAATACTAAATGCTCGAGTAATGAGTTTCCGCGCTCAGTCTGGCATAGTCAATACGGCATGATTACTACGTAAGCAACGCGAAGTAATACCGCACGGACGCGTCCGTCCCTGCTGCCGCTTGGTAGCAAACTGAGCGCGGAAGCGTATTACTCAAGCATTCAGTATTACTGAACTTGCGTTCACTCGGGTGTTAGGCACGGCTCCGTCTGCCTTTTTAATAGTAGTTTGAGACTAAAAAAATAATAAACAAAAACATACAAACTAATTTAGAACCTCCTACTTTTTGAAAGTCGGTGGAAAAACCGACTTCACATTGCCATGAAAGTTGCACGAGTCAGTTTTAAGTAGAAAGTTTGAGACGTTTATGTAAAGTCGTTTTTTTTAGCTTTTTAATCGACACAGGCAAAAACACGATTCCTATATCTTTCAAAATTACGTATACATTTTACATACCTAATAATACTATTGTATTATTACCTATCATATTATACTTCCCATCAGTGTTCTGGTTACTCCATAAGGTTCCGTCAGCTGAATTGACACAAATGTACCGAACAAATGGACGTGATCACAATTCTATTCCCAAAATATTGCCAGCACGAAAACAAATAGGTATTACATAATCTAATAAAACGCTTCCTATGGAATAGCTTCTGGCGGATAAGGTTGATAAACTGTGTCTATTTAGATGTTACTAAAACTATCCAGTATGTCGTGACTGGAAGAGATTGATGTTTGAGATGAAACCTTCATGATGGTAGGCCACTATATAGCATATAGTGTCCGCCTGGACAGCTACCACCTTCAAGTTAGAAAATCTGTCGCCAAACATCTAATATGTTCCGGCAGCTATCCTTGAGAGTCGGTTTCCATTCTATGCCTAGAGTGCTACCATCCTAGACCGCATCATCACTTACCAACAGGTGAGATAGTGGTCTAACGCTAGTCTAGGTCTTAGCATATATGTTATTAAAAAAACCCGTTGTGATAATACATCATAATGAGTGGTTTCTATATCATCAGCAAGGCACTATAGTTCGTTTTATGTGCGAGATTTTTAGGGTTCCGTACCCAAAGGGTAAAACGGGACCCTATTACTAAGGCTCCGCTGTCCGTCTGTCTGTCTGTCTGTCTGTCTGTCTATCTGTCTGTCCGTCTGTCACCAGGCTGTATCTCATGTACCGTGATAGTTAGAAGAGTTGAAATTTTCACAGATGATGTATTTCTGTTGCCGCTTCAACAACAAATACTATAATATCGTTTAAAAAACTAATAAAGAACCGACTTCAATGCCGCGTTTTTAGTTTACAGTACCAATTTTGAGATGTTTATCGCCATATCTCTGGAGATACTAATCAGACCTCGATAAAATTAACATGGTACCACACTTGGGACATTTTCTTTCCAACAAAAAAAAAATCAAAATCGGTTCATAAACGACGAAGTTATCCGCGAACAAACATAAAAAAAAATATACATATATACGGTCGAATTGAAAAACCTCCTCCTTTTTTTGAAGTCGGTTAAAAAACAGAATAAAGTTAAAGATAATAGAGGTTCCCCATACAAGAAACGTGTTTTTTCGGCATTTCACGCCATCTATGAACGCTTAGTTAGGTAAACGTCCCATAGATGGCGTTATATTGAAATGTCGATCCCTAACACCTTTGTTAAACGTTAGATGGCGTTATAAGAAACAAAATGTTTATTAATTATTATTTTTTGCTGGCGCAAAATGATAGTGGTTTTTTTTGCTCGATCTTATAAAATACTGTAGTACGAGTGCGAGTCCGACTTGCACTTGGCCAGTTTATTGCTTAGTAATCGCTCATCTAGTCGGCAAGCTCCATCTCATGTTACCAATACAACATGAATCAAATTATTATTATCATCACATCATATTCGCAAAATATTTCAAATGTTTTTCGTTCAACCTCAACTCATGACATCATATTTCTAAGCATTTTTATGCGACGATGGTAAAGCACTTAGAGAATTTTCCCTATGCAGGTTATTCCCCCAAAGGCCTGTCTTTAACACAAAGACATTGCCACTTTGCCATTTGGGCACACTTTTTAATATTTAAGCGCTATGGCACAGCTGATGCTGCAATAAACTTACTTAACTAACAGTATCCAAGCTTCTTCGATTTAACGAGTACACACTGATGGTTCATAAATACTAATTTACGAGTCATCATCACAGCCTATCTCTGTCCACTGTTGTACATAGGCTCACCTTTGGCACGCCACTGAGCTCGATCTTCAGCTGTTTGTTTCCAACCGCTGCCAGCCAGCTTGCGTATACAAGACAGCTTGCGGATCGTTCTTGTAGTGTGCAAATATAATGTGGTTATGCTCGTAATCACAACATGCTGGACAGGCGGGTTGGATAATCACAGAACGTAGCTCTCGCACCTGTGACAATGCTGCCCGTCACCGGTCTAAGGCATTTATCTACGTTGTATACCCGCCATTGGTCGTCAGAGCCTCGTTCGCTACTCGGCAGGATGCACTGCGGGTAGGTGAGGTTGTCTGGGAGCACTGAGATGACATTATTTAGAAATACCAGCCACCACCAATTTATCATCACACGAAATAGTTAACCATACGCACTGCAGAGCTTGCTTTGATAAATAATTACTCATTTGACATGTGTGAGTTTATATTATAAACCTCGGATTATTCTACACCATATATCTATGGTGTATTTATATATTTAACCAACTTCACAAAAAATGAGGAGGTTCTCAATTCATCGAAACCTCTTTTTTATGTATGTTCACCGATTACTCGCAGATGCCTGAACCGATTTGAAAAATCCTTTTTTTGTTTCAAACGGTAACCTTCCCAAGTGGTTCCATTTAAATTTTAACGAAATCGGCCGAGCTGTTTTTAATATATCAACATTTGTATTACGACGCATTTACTTATCTTGACGACTTACTCGTTCTACTACATAATGGCACAGATGTAATAGTTACTAAGTCTACTGGCTACTCTGACTAGCGCGACGTTTGAAGTCGGTTCTTTTAGTTTTTTAAACGATCTAAAATGATATACTGCATAAATGTATAAGTCAAATACACTTTTCACTTTTTATTAAACACATCTTAACGCCTGGTTATTAGTTCATGGCAATGATATTTCTGATTCAAGATTTGTGGTGTTTGTCTCTTGATAGGAAATTGTGCTACTGAGAACAATTACTATCTTGTTTATTGTGAGATTTATGAAAATTGGGATTTAAAGCCTCTTGTTATTGATATGCACTTGACGCTTGACGCACTGATGTTCAGGCGTCGGACAACTGACTTCTAATCACCTTTTTTTTTTTTTTTTTTAAAAAAAAAAAGATTACTCGCAATGTGGGTTGCACATTACTAGTATTCTTGTTAACCCCTCCAACTAAGCTAAATATGCTTGTGTCTGGAGTGGGTTCACGTCAATAGTGCAATGGGTGGGGTGGGGATCGAACCTTAACGCAACCATCCGACCCTGTCTCTAAAACCAAGGTCCAAAGGAATGTAGTAAACTAAGCTACAGTACTGGTTCATTCTCCACGTCGTCCTCATTCTTTGTCATTTTATTCACCCCCATAAAATATTTTACTTCGGTCGAAGAATTTCTTAGCACTAACGTTTTATAAGACATTTTACGGTGCGCTTTGGAGGACGCTAAAAAAAGTAAAAAAGTCCTTTTTTACTTACCGATCATTTTTAGGAAGATTTCGAATATGCATTATAGCATTACACTATCAATGGCTTTGAATGCGCTAAAAGTCCCTACAGAGGTAGGGTAGGAACTTACATGGAACATTTTATGGAATCGGTATAGTAGTTTGAATGTGACGAGATATCAATTGATAAGGGTCGTTATCAACCATAATTATCTATGGAGACACTTATAAGATCTTGATAAAAATTTAAACAGGAACACCTGGAAAATATAACCCTTTAAAACCAAAGAAGAATTTCTAAATCTGTCCAGGCGTCTTTGAGAAATCGTGGAACATACGTAAAAAATAAAAGATTCCGATGAATTGAGAACCTCCTCTTTTTTTAAATAGATAAAAAAATAAAAAATTTTAAATCATAAATAGTTATATTTTATACCACAAACTTGGCAATGAAAATCAATGCGCGGCATTTGAAGTCTTTTAGTTTTTTAACGATCTTAAATTATAATACTTAGGTATATTTACAAAAAAATATCTAAAATCTACCAACCCGACAGGCGTTTACATTTTTTACTCTTACTCAAATTAAGGGGTAGGCAGGAAGGGGAGAAATTGCTCGGTAAATTGTTTCATGTAGCCACAGCCTCATGCTTGTACTTGTTTAATCGTGTAGGGTGCAGGGGTCTTAAATAATAGCAGCACGGTAAACACGTCTTTTGGAAAATTGGGTGCGACTCAGGCGTGTTTTTTTATAATGCTCATAGATAGAGAGATAGATAGATAGGTAGATGGATAGATAAATAGATAGATAAACTCTTTATTGCTACACCATAACAAAACAAAACTAAATTATATTATGCATATCTTTATTTAACCCGCGTAGTTCCTGTAACCGTGAGAATACGGGTATAAAATATAACCATGTTACTCGCTGATAATGTAGCTTTCTATTAGTAAGAGAATTTAAAAAATCGGTCCAGGAGTTTTTGAGTTAAATGGATACTAACAAAAATATCAAATCTTTTCCTCTTTATAATATTAGTTTACATAAAAGCTTCTAGATGGCGCTAGAGTAGGTTTAATAGCTCTTCTTCTAAATATTGCCTAATTGTATGAGATCCTGCATCGCGCAAACGATATTTTCCGCGATGGTTGTACCTGATGCACTTGCTTCGAGAAAACATTTTAAAACTTGAACTCGTTAAAAAGTTAATTGTAAAACACAATCCGAAATTTCATCGTACCGACGGGACTTGAACCCGCAACATCCGGAATAACATGTTCCGGTGCTTTGCCAATTAAGCCACGGTGCGAAGTATCGTTACGACGAAATTAGTGGATTGCATTTGTTAACCCAATTATGCATTGGTGGCGCCATCTATGACTACTTGATCATTCGGAAGAAATCATTACAGTTTTCAAATCCGACCAGAGATATTGCACTGCGTAAATCAAATATTATGTTTCTTTTGAAGTGTTTCACACTTTATATTTTTGTAAATTGTTAAACACAATCCAAAATTTCATCGTTCCGACGGGACTTGAACCCGCAACTTCCGGAATAACATGTTCCGGTGCTTTGCCAATTAAGCCACGGTGCGAAGTATCGTTACGACGAAATCAACATCTCTCGTCGGATTTGAAAACTGTAATGATTTCTTCCCAATGATTAACTTACGTAATAAGTAGTCATAGTTGGCGCCACCAATGCATAATTGGGTTAACAAATGCAATCCACTAATTTCGTCGTTATTTATATATTTTATAAACAGCTTATAATTTTTTGTCATGTTTTTTTTATGATAAAGGTATCAAACGGCACACCTGATGGTAAGTGGTCACCGTCGCCTATGAACATTTGCAACACTAGAGCTGTCACTCATGCGATGCCGACTTTGAGTATTCAGCCAAAATACTCAAAGGATGCCGACCTGTCGTGTAAGGCCTCTTTTGAAAGACTTCATATTGTAGCTCTGCGGAAAAACAGCAGACGACAGCTCGTTCCACATTTTTACAAATGTAGGGGAGAAATTACCGCTTGAATCGAGATGTGTGCGAAATAAAATAAATGCTTGTCAAATATTTAAACATCATTTAACATCAGTTGAGATAGTGTGGCCAGTTTCCTATTCAGCATTAAGAAAATAACTTTTACTTTCTATTGTTGAGACACGATTATTAACGCAACTTTAACTTATATTTTAATCTATAGACACAGACTTTCATAAATAATTTCATAATATATTTACTTAGAGAACAGAATTCATAATAGTAGAACTTACAGATAAAGAAATAAAACTGGCCAAGTGCGAGTCAGCATCGCGTCTCTTATCGCACACTTAGTCAGGGTTCCGTACAATACGAAACATAACAGAATTTATACCTCATATATTTGAGAATATTTGGTTTGGTCGCGATCTAGAAAGACGGGGCTCGTTTACTAGCGCCATCTATGTCATTTTGCCGAAACTAATTAGATAGATGGCGTTTAAAAACACGTGTTTTTTATGGGGACCTCCTTTAATTTTTAACTTTATTTTGTATTTAGTATTTGTTGAGAACAACAAATATGATGGTGTATTTCTGTTGCCGCTAGAAAGCGGCAACAGAAATACACCATCTGTGAAAATTTCAACTGTCTAACTATCACGGTTAATGAGCTATAGCCTGGTGACAGACGGACAGACAGACAGACAGACAGACGGACAGTGGAGTCTTAGTAATAGGGTCCCATTTTACCCTTTGGGTACGGAACCCCAAAAACCAAGTCCTCGTTTTATTGCAGTCAGTTAAACATAAAACTCCACAATAGCAGCGATCTCTTTGTCTACTGTCTAACCGCGGATCTCTTAAATAATACGTATGCATAATTCATGTTAAAACCTCATTTAAAATTATCTCACTAATGAAAACTACATAAATTGTTTCAGAATTTGCGTTCAAAGCGCTTCAATGAAGCAGAAATTATTCAGAAACGTCTGAAATACAAGATAACTTGGTGCACTGTTTATATTAAGAGAGCACTCGACCGAGCAACTTTCGAGACGATACATAAATTAACAATGATTTTGTTATTTCGTTTATTTACCGTCATCCAATAAAATAAAATTAAAAATTATAACTTTGTTTATGAAATACAAAGAAGGTAAGAATACTTAAGATAAGTTAAAAAACGAAAACAACCAACGAATCCATGCCCCGCGAGTCAATTTCAGTAGCAAGTTTCAGACGTTTGTCCTCATATCTCTGGTGATCCTTATTAGATCTCGATGAAATTACAATGGGACCAACTCAGAAACGTACCATACTGATTAAACATAGAATTATCGAATCGGTTCACAATTGACGGAGTAATCGCGTAACCTACATAAAAGAAACATACTGACGAATTGAGAACCTCCTTCCTTTTTGGATGTCGGTTGAAAATGCCAATAACTAGGATTTTATGATACTCCATGACGCAACGTGCATCGTCAAGTAGTTCCTCTACCTGTAGGCCTAACTATAGGTCGCTTGAGCCCAACTGCGCTGCTGACTGTGCCACAGAATAATGAATAGTACAAGTACAGAAAATGCACTCCCTGAGAGCACAAATGCGAGATTAAACCTAGTTACAACGCTGGTAACGTTCAAAATGCGCTTCACGCCTCGGATGCAGCCTTGAATTTGCGTCACAGTATAAACTAATAGTAACTATGAAAGTATTTTGCAAGATGTAATGTCGATAGAAATTCCCTAATGATCAAAACGTGAATTCCCTTGAAACATGAAACTCAGCTGATTTATATCTAACCTACCATTTTATGTGTGACATTCTTTGCTTTTTATATAAGTACATGTGCAACGCGACGACAAAAATTGACAAATAAAATGAACAAGAGGCAAAGAAAATATTGTCATTTTCCATCCCCTTCTTTTATTGTTTAATTGATATGTGATATATATGATATTAAACTGAAACTAGTACACACTGAACCTGCATTAGAAGGCGGTCACTAGTAACTGGGAGGTCTACTTACATTTAACAATATTTAAGGTCATTGACTTTTACGCGGAAAAAAGTCGAAAACTGGAAGGCTGCAACCGGATCGTTGAACAAAGAGTACCTAGATAGCATACCTACCTAGATTTACGTTACTTATAAATAATATTAAGTTTATTAATGTCTTATCTTTCGACATTCTTAGGAATGGCATGGAATGTAAAGTCGTCATTCCCGTCGTTGTTTGAGCACCCGTATGCTACGCAAAACCTGAATACTGGATACATTTTTGATTACTCTTACTTGTTACTCTTACTACTACTACAGTTACTATGTTAATATCTTAAGCAAGGAATATAATATATAGGAATGAGGTAAGTACAAGTGAGGCGCGCGGCCGGTCGAGAGCGCGCGTGACACTTTACTGTTTACTGACTGAACTTGTTACCAGCTGGGTGGTGCGGAGATTCTTGTATTTTGTAGTTCCATAGCTACAACGCGGAGTGCGACAGGCCTGACTGTGCTTAGATTTGGTTTATTATATATATTTTTTTAATTTAATTTGATATTTTAACATTGTATAATAAGCTTATCCAAAAAATCTAAATTAAATAAAAAAAACCTTTCTTTGGAGTAATTTAAAATAATAAACTCGTAGAGGATTTTATTGCAGTGGCTTTTATAAATATAAGTTATAAATATATAACTCGTTTTGAAATAACCAACTTTGTTCTGAACTTTTAAAATGAAATCTACATTAAACCACTTGATCGAAACAAGATGATGACTTAAAATAAGTTTTCACAGCTCTATTCTTAAACTTTACTAAATCATTGTTAAAATAATTATTAGCTCACACTCATATTTTACGACTAAGGCAGAAGAGTCGCCATTCAGAAAGTCTTTTTTTTTCAAGAAAAGGATGTAAAACGAAAAGACAATTATGCTGAGACGGCTATGATGACGGTAATTTCCGATTGGGGACAATCAAAAGAGGATAATGAAAAAAAGTCGCCGAGTTAAAGGATTTAAAATTGTTAGAGACTTTCCTTGTCATTTATTCTCGACTCGTTAACATTTTACAGAAAAGAAAGTCTATTTTGTTATTAAGTTTATGGCGATGGATATCTTGATAAATACTATGCAATGTTTTATTTAACTTACAAATATGAACTTCATGAAGGAGATAACATAGTTTAAAAACTAAAACAACCGACTTCCATGCCGCGCGAGTCAGTTTCAGTTGCAAGTTTGAGACGTCTGTCGACATATCTCTGGAGATACTTATCAGATCTCGAAGAAATTACTATGGTATTATAACCCTTGAGATATCTCCTTTCCAACAAAAAAAAAATCATCAAAATCGGTTCATAAACGACAAAGTTATCCGCGAACACTTGGTTGAATTGAGAACTCTCCTCCTTTTTTTTAAGTCGGTTGATAAATTATGTATAATGTTACAGAGTAATTCGATGATGTTCTGTTTTCAAAATGATAGATAGATAGATAGAAACACTTTATTGAACACCGTATTAAAAAGAAACAGAGTATTACTTAACAACTAATTATAATAGTGTAACAACAGGCGGTCTTATCGCTGAAAGCTATCTCTTCCAGACAACCTTAAAAATGCTGATAGACCTATATTTTTTATAGATAATATTTGGCAATATCCAGAGATGTTAATACCTTTGAACGCCAAATGAAAAATCACACGCGTAGTATGTAAATACTGTAGTCCTTTTGTTGAAACCTTGCCTTTTATGTAAGTTTCAGTCATGGCTTAAAAATATTTATTTTAAGCTAAAAAAGCTTTTAACCACTACCTTACCTGTGTTGGTATGTTACGATATGGTCCACGATGATAACACGCTATAACTAGTATGAACTGGCTATCAAGGACAGCTCTCAATGCAAGTAATACAATACAATACTCTCTATTGACACCTATTCAGAAAATGTATACAATAGGAATTAACTAACTAATATTAGGTACAATGGACGGTCTTATAAAACGACCTCTTCCTGACAACCATTGGATGGACACAACAAGTTATAATTATTTTATTTACACTGATGGACTCAAAAACTGCATCAAAGTTCAAGATTACTTTCGAATTAATTGAATGATCCTTTTTAGGGTTCCGTACCCAAAGGGTAAAACGGGACCCTATTACTAAGACTCCGCTGTCCGTCTGTCTGTCTGTCTGTCTGTCTGTCCGTCTGTCACCAGGCTATAGCTCATTAACCGTGATAGTTAGACAGTTGAAATTTTCACAGATGGTGTATTTCTGTTGCAGCTAGAACACAAATACTAAAAAAATAAAAAGAATAAAAATTAAAGGGGACCCCATACAAAAAACGTATTTTTAACATAGATGGCGCTAGTAAACGAGCCCCGTCTTTCTAGATCGCGACCAAACCAAATATTCTTGGTAATATCAATTAATCAAATATATGAGGTTGAAACTCTGTTATGTTTCGTATTGTACGGAACCCTCCCTAAGTGTGCGATAAGAGACGCGATGCTGACTCGCACTTGGCCAGTTTTATTAGTATACAAACATACACTTAAGGATATGATACTACGCTGTTATAGGTTTCAATTTAAGTTTGTATAATTTGTAATAATATTTATAATTTTTATTTTATTTCAAAGGCATCTTAAACATTGATGTAGTTTATTAGTCTGTGAGTTTATAAGTTATATTCTTTGTAGAAAAACTAGCCCACTCCACATTTTGAATGTGTAAGAAAGAAGTACATTAGCGCTTAATTAAACGAATGTAAAGGCGTTAGAACTAGATCATAAACTGGACTGATCCAAACGCACTCTGATACGTACGAGCACTACGCATGTACAAGTATAACCCATTGTTCTAGATAAAAGATAAGTCTTCAAAGAAGCTTCATATAGACAATTTTATCTAATGGAATAAATTAGTATTCTGTCAAGACGTCATTCAAAAATATTATAATACTGACATTTATATCCAACTGAAATAAACGAACAATTTTAGTCGTACCTATCAAAACATAGGTAGGTAAGGTAGGTAAGGTTAAGTGATTTCTTACATTAAGTTTGAGCGACTTATTTTAGGTCTCCATTTATTTTAATAACCGACTTCACAAAAAAGGAGGAGGTTCTCAATTCGACTGGTTTTTTCAGTGAAAACTTCTTTAGTAACGTTGTGAACTTTTTAGGATGGGTAAAAAATGTTGAACTCGCATCAGGACCTCGCGTCAGTACACGTGACCTGATCGAAAATTCGTAAGATGGAGGGAGAGTAGAAACTTTTTTTGGGATGGGTAAAAATGTTACACTCTCTTCAGGATACGTGACCTGATCGGAAATTCGTAAGACGGAGGGAGAGTAGACCAAATTCAATTTTTACTTCTGTCAGCACTCCCGGAGTGCAACCCGTTGTTTTTTTTTAATGTTTGTTACCTCAGAACTCTGTCTAATCTTAAACGATTTTACAATTTTCTTTTTTTTTTGAGAGATTATGCCTCCCGTTTGGTCCCATTCAAATTTTATCGAGATCTGATAATTATCTCCGGAGATGTGGAGATAAACAATATAAACAAATTTAATATCTCCATGACATGATTGTGGCTAGTGGATATTTTCACTATCGCGGCCTGTGAAGTCGGTTTTTCGTTTTGTACCTACGACAATAAATTATTCAATTACGCGAAAAAGGCTGCACGGATTACGAAGATATTTTTCTTGCATATAAGTTAGATTAATACCTGGATTGAAGTCGGTCATAAAGTATGTGGTAACATACTTTATGACCGACTTCAAAAAATGAAGGTTTTCACAAGTACCGTTTAAATCGTGCGCAGATCCAGGGTAAAACTAGTTATAAATAAAAATTGACATGTATACATACAATATTTCACATAGTATATTCAGGGCCAGTTGCACCGGTTTCTTGTAATGTGTTAGATAGTTACCTGATACATGACGCCATAATATAGAAGCTGTCAAAAATCTGCCAGATATCTTCATATTAGCGCTATTAGGAACCGGTGAAACTGGCCCTAAGAATAGGATACTTTTTAAATGTGGGTGAAGAGGCAATCCCTTCTCGGTTATTTGAAATATAAAGATACTGTACACATTTATATTTTTCGACCTCACCATTTCTTAAATCTCATAAACCAAAAATAACCTGAAATGGGCTTCATTACTAAGCCTGAAGTCTGAAGACGTTGCCAGCTCCCATCAGGATAAATGACGACATTCGTGTAACGAGCTGAAACCAGCTTCAAGGATAAGAACACTCGTATATCTACAGGTTTAAAATGGCGGGTGTATATTTAGGATATGTTTTTATTTTTGGACGATAAATCTTGGTGACTGTGTAGAGGGCTTAAGTCAAAAGTCTAAGCATTTATTCAGTATATGCAATATTAAAAATCTGCACTTTCTTCACACTGTACAAGGTCTTACGTAGTATTTATATTCTCTTTGGTACAAGGGTGCAATGAAATGAAACCGCAGACAAATATTCGGAACGATTTTGGCGCTTTATTCAAATCGCAAACACCTGGACTCTCGGTAAATTTCACCACCGCGGGCTATTTTTTCTACAGTCGCCATCTAGTGACAACGACGGAAACTAATATGACTGGACACACACGTCAAATAACATTAAATAGATCATTTCAATAATTATTATTCTAATTATAAAACAAAAAACATAACTTATTGCTTTGAATACAAAATAAAATAAACAATGAGCCATTCAGCTTTCATCTAATCGTCGAACGTCACACTTAAATAAATATCACTAATAATTAGTAGTTACGATATAACTTAACTAATCTAACGTTACTAATCTTTGTGGTAGATTTCGTATTACATAGTTTTTGAGACCCGTTAGCGTTAAGTTATTCATTTATTTGCAAAAACAATTGACTTCTAAGCAAAAGGTCACCTGTTCAAATATTTGCAAGGTTATTCGTCCACAAGTGGAGAATATTATATCGATGTTCCGCCTAACTTTTGGTAGGTACCAAAAAGTTGCTTACTATCATCAAGGAGAAAAATCGGCCGCTATAACCTTACGGTGTTCCTGCAGCTCACAGACCTTGACAGTCAGAGTATTCTAGGCCTAGCGTGTTCACCAACTTCGGCCATATTGCTTACCCCAAGGCGAGATAGTCAAACGCTAGCCTATAAGAAATATAAAATAAAGTTCTGTTCGTAAAACGGGATATGAATCTACTACTGGGATCACATGCATAATAATTATTAATGTTTACAAGCTTTGGTAATACTTGCGTATCAGCGGTGACAAATACAAATAAATAATACAAATACAAAATATCTTTATTGACATCATTTCTGCTTACATGTTTTTTGAATCCATAGGCTCCCGAACTAGTCCAGTTGTATTTCAGGAGCCAGTGGCTTCTCCCATCATATTATTCTATTCAAATTATGTTGAAAAAGTTTATTTTATTATTTCAAAAACTTACAATGCAATACTAAGGTCTGTCATGGTGACCTGATGATGGAGCCGAAATCATCATAATTAGCCTGTGTCAGTCTACTGCCGGACGCAGTAGACTGACTCCACAAAACACGCCACTGTGCCCAAACTTCTGCTTATTAGGAGGAATATGCCCTAATCGCCACGCTGGGCAAGCGGGTTGGCGATCGCAGGACGTAGCTTCTCGCACCAGTGACACTGCTGCTCGTCACTAGCCTGTAGTATTTAGCTACGCCATAATTTGAAATGGTTATACTGCCATTTGTCGGTCGCCAGAGCTTCGTCTATTTGTCAGCAGGATGCACCACGGGCAGGTGAGGTTGGCTAAGAGCACTAATGCGGTATCTGAGGTGGAGCCGGATTGTACGGACTGAAAATGGAAAATGGTAGGCCAGTGGAATTTGGGCTAGTATTCATTATTATAGTTATTACTTTTCGCTAGCCATGATAATGTCTTTACAAATAACGTATGTTCACCATCCTTGACCACATCATCGCTTACCACCGGGTGCGATAGTGGTCAAACTCTAGCTTATCAGACAAACAAAAATCTATCATGTAATAAGATTGTTTAAAAAACTAAAATAACCGACTTCAATGCTGCGCTATTAATTTTCAGTACCAATTTTGAGGTGTTTATCTCCATATCTCTGGAGATACTCATCAGACCTTAATAAAATTACCATGGTACCACACTTGGGACATCTCCTTTCTAACAAAAAAAGAATAATAAAAATCGGTCCATAAACGACGAAGTAATCCGCGAACAAACATAAAAAAAAAACATATACGGTCGAATTGAGAAACCTCCTCTTTTTTTGAAGTCGGTTAATTAATACACCTATAACCTGTTGTTTGTGTTTAAAACATGAACTTAAAGGAACTGAAAATATGTATAAGTAATTTAGTTACTTACCTACGTAACTACAAATTATTAATTTTATCAAGCCTCGTCCAATACAAGGGTGTCTATTATAATTTAATTTAGCCCTTCCTGTTGAACAACAGATTGGATTCCGAAGTTTATTTATCTAAATCAACAATCGGGTCACGGAACAAATTAATTTAACTGAAATTTATCTAAAACGTTATTGTATTATACAGGTTTAAGCAGAATTTATGCTCCGTTTTTTTAACCGACTTCACAAAAAAATAGGAGGTTCTAATTTTTTTTGTATGTTCACCGATTACTCTAAAATGTATGAACCGATTTGGAAATAGTTTTTTTGTTTAAAAGGGTATACTTTCCAGGTGGTCCTATTTAATTTTCATCGATATATGTGCAGTACCTCAAGAGATAGATATAATAGAGGCATCTTCGAGTAATCGGTGAACAAACATTAAAAAAAAAAAAGATTCCGACGAATTGAGAACCTCCTCCTTTTTTGTGAAGTCGGTTAAAAAGGTTACTATTTTATGAACTAAAACTAACGTTTTCCTTCTGCTTGCCTATGCTATCACAAATATATATTTTTAGAATTTTTCTTATATAGTGTAAAATACCCTATTAAAATCAATGAATGCAACCTACATGTTGTTCGATATTCGGCCTCAAAGGAGCCGAAATGTCGAATTTGTCGGAAAAGCTTCCCCTATTAATCCCTAGCGGCTAGATTGGTGGCCACGTACTTAATTAACTTCCCCTCAAACGGGCGGGACAAAATTTGGCTTTATTTTCGCTTTCGGCATCGCTTTCGGTCTTACGCGGCAATATCGCTGTTTATCAATGACAGTAAACATTGGCTGTTAATGACGTATTGCAAGCAAAATGGCGGGAAATATGCCATTTTCGGGAATGGGCTTTCGTTAACGATGTTGCGGGTTGATCCTGAATTTTGGAGTATTACACATTGCGAGTATGATTTTTTTGCATTGGCATATAACTATGTTGACTTTTGTACTCGTAGCTTATAATTATTATAAGTAATGTATGTAGTAATGTATGTGCGTATTTTCACAGTGGCCCTCCGATGAAGAAAAACATCGCTAAAAAAGTCCCAAACCCCGCATGGTAGTAGGACACTATCTAGTGTCCACCTGACGAGCCTACAACCCTCAAGTTAGAAAATCTGTCGCAAAACATCTGCTGTGTTCCGGCAGCAGTTCCCAGCAGTGCTTGAGAGCCAGTTCCCATATTTTATAGGACTAGCTTATCACCAGCCGAGATGTGGTCAAACGCTAGCCTATGATATAAAAAAATATTGTATAGTCATGATGAATGGGCATAATTTCCATACAAAGTGTAGTCCATATAAGTTGAATATACCTACAGAACTTGGAAGTGGCAGCAATAAATGCCTTACGTAGAAATATGTCATAAAGCACTGGAAAATGTTTCATAAATTGTGCAGTGTCGTTTTCTAGGAAGTGGAAGTGCAACTAAAATTTCAAAGGCGATAAATATTACATGGGATGATATATAAAAGTAAAGTGAAGTTTAAATACTAAGGGAAAAATGTTATGATATAGTATTTAAAAATGCCGCCTTTTAAATTATATTCTTTAGATCGTTTTAAAAAAACCACAGAATAATGAATAGTACAAGTAAAAAAACGAAAAAATTGACTTTGCATGCCGCGCCAGTAATATTCAGTAGCAAGTTTGAGGTGTTTGTCTCCATACCTCTGAAGTTACTCATCAAATCTCGATAAATTTTACAACACACTTAAAAAATACAACCTCCTATAGTTTGAAGTCGAAAAGGCAGCATCGCGCTGGATCGGGTTTTTGCTCGAAAGCTTACAAAATCGAGGCCCTGCAGATAAGTTAAATTTAATTATTTATAATTTTAAAATAAAAGACATAACTGAAATACAACAATATTTGCGCCACAACATTTTCCACAGATAAAGTCTATTTATAATATGCTCACGAAAAAAAATTAAAATTCTCATTTAACATCCTTGATTAGCTCCATCTAATCCGAATTTTCGAACCGAATTCAGCCAATTTTCGTCCAATGAGCACATCACTAATCTAAACAGAATTCGAATTTGAATGGGGAATTGCAAACCGTCTGTGATTAGGAATGTAAATAATGTCTAGCCGGAAGCTCTCAATAATGACTGACTGGAGAGGCTTTGTCTTTGTATCTTGTTTTTAGCCGATTTTCAAAAAGGACGAAGTTTGAAGTTATTAATTCAACTGTGTGTTTTAATTTGTGTGTATGGTGTGTATGGTACGCAAATTTTAAACCTAAAAAAAAGAATCGGTGGAAAGAATTTCAATTGGTTTAGTGGAGTAATCGGGTGTCAAACGTAAAAACTAACTGACGAATAGAAGGAGGTTATCAATTCGACTGTATTTAAAAAAAAGAAATGTTTTTTACCTCAGAATTCCGTAAAATCGTAACCGATTTGAAAAAATCTTTTTTGTTTCAGAGATTATGCCTTCCGTTTGGTTCCATTCAAATTTTATCGAGCTATGACAATAATCTCCGGAGATATGGAGATAACAATATACGCAAATTTGTATACTTAGATGACATGATTATGACTAGCCAGTACTTTGACTATCGCGGTATGTGAAGTCGGTTTTTTCGTTTTGTACGATAATAAATTATTTTGAATGTCGGTTGAATTAAGTTTTATAAGACTTTACACATTCCATTAAAGTAATTCGGGATGTTACCCTACCGGCGGCCATCACAATGTCTCACTTTGATAGTAACCAAACAATACCAAAACGGATATAGCCAACCGCACGGTATAGGACGCTGCCAACACAATAACATTGTATCAGCGTTATCAAGTGTTAAGCAATCTCTCATGTATGTATTAATACAATAACGCTGAGAGAATAGGGTGTTATAATCTACCCGCTGTAGTATGACATCCAGCAGGGCTAGGGGATTATTTTGTCTTTCCACCTATCCGTGTTTTGTTTGGTGGAGAAGGCAAATTATAAGTAAAGTTTTTCGACATTATAAACGCCCGCTGACTTATAATCAATTCTTTTTTTTAACTTTTTAATACGAAACAAATTCAAAGTTCAAAGTTGTGTTGATCTCCTGTCAGTGGCGAAAAATAGGGAAATAATTTTGTCTTTCCCCCGGGGATAAGGCCAAGCTAACCCTGCAGGGCTAGAAAAAGAATTGATTAAAAGTCAGCGGGCGTTTATAATTGTCGAAAAACTTTACTTATAATTTGCCTTCTCCACTAAACAAAACACGGATAGGTGGAAAGACAAAATAGTCCCCTTGCCATGCTAGCCCTGCAGGGCTAGAAAAAGAATTGATTAAAAGTCAGCGGGCGTTTATAATTGTCGAAAAACTTTGCTTAAAATTTGCCTTCTCCACTAAACAAAACACGGATAGGTGGAAAGATAAAATAGTCCCTTTGCCATGCTAGCCCTGCTGGGCTAGAAAAAGAATTGATTAAAAGTCAGCGGGCGTTTATAATTGTCGAAAAACTTTGCTTAAAATTTGCCTTCTCCACTAAACAAAACACGGATAGGTGGAAAGACAAAATAGTCCCCTTGCCATGCTAGCCCTGCAGGGCTAGAAAAAGAATTGATTAAAAGTCAGCGGGCGTTTATAATTGTCGAAAAAATTTGCTTAAAATTTGCCTTCTCCACCAAACAAAACACGGATAGGTGGAAAGACAAAATAGTCCCCTTGCCATGCTAGCCCTACTGCAGGGCCTACGTGGAATACTCGTATGTGTTATATATATATATTATTATATTATATATATTATCTTTACAAAGTATAAAAGAAAGTTACTCCCGCTGTCTGTACGCTTAGAACTTTTAAACTACGCAGCGTATTTTAATGCAGTTTTCAGCAATAGATAGAGTGATTCAAGAGGAAGGTTTATATATATGATAGATTACCGTGCAAAGCCGGGGCGGGTCACTAGTATATACATAAAACCGACTTGGTAACGCCGATACCCAAAAATGTCCTTAATCAATTAATTTAAGGAGGACGATGTTAAATAAAACACACTCGCTCGGTTGAAGTCAGTCGAATGAATTTATTGCAAGGTCGGTAGTACAGAAAATATTCGGAACACCCTCATTTATTGTATAAAATAAAAATATTGCTTGAACCTTGTCTAGGCACCGACATATCGATTTATAAAATATAAATCAATAAGTTTCGATACTTAACATACCGCCCACCATGGACAGCGTTGGGCAGACTGTCCATCAAAACTATGACTTTACTCAAATAGAATACTAAGACTAAAACATGAAATCTGCTCAACCGCCCACCATGCGCGAATACATTTTCAAATAACACGAAAAACAAAATCTTATATAAATTTCGTAACCTGAACAACATAAACATGACAAACCAATCTTGCAATACACTACCAAATAAACAAAAATAGCTCTGACATAAAACATTTGTGGACTGTATAATTTTACTCAGTTACAGGTAATACAATTAACTTTGACATAGGTCGCTTCACGACACTTGATTTACATTTCACGCTAACCACACGCGTGAGCATGTCCGAACCAGTATGCTTCTCTGTGATCAAGCCAAACAGCCATTTGGCTGGTGGAAGATCATCTTCCCTGATCAATACTACATCACCGACTTTAGGCTCAGCTACTTGATCTGTCCACTTATAGCGGTGCTGAAGTTGAATGAGGTACTCTAGGGACCATTTCCGCCAAAAATCTTGCAACATTCTTTGAGTAAGGTGCCATCTAGTCAAAGAAGAAACGTTAGAGTTCTCATGATCTTTATCAGGGACTACCACCAAGGGTTCACCTACCAAGAAGTGACCTGGTGTGAGAGGATAAGGTTCATCTGGATAAGTTGGAAGTTGTGAGATCGGCCTTGAATTAAGGCACGCCTCAATTTGTGACAACAAAGTTGTCATCTCTTCGAAAGTCAGGGTACTATTGCCTATCACCCTTTTTAGGTGCTGCTTGGTAGACTTAACACCTACCTCCCACAATCCTCCGAAATTTGGAGAATGCGGAGGTATGAAATGCCAAGTTGTACCATTTGCAGCGAGCCAGTCAGCTATCTCAGGGTCTACACTAGACCTTTCCGCATCGAACAACGCTTTCAACTCTTTAGCACCGCCGACAAACGTAGTTCCGTTATCACTCCACATATCAGCTACATGTCCGCGCCTGGCTACGAATCGTCTGAAAGCAGCTAAAAAGCCTTGAGCAGTCATGTCACTTACTGCTTCAAGGTGTATTGCTTTCGTAGCCATGCAGACAAATAAACATATGTAGCCTTTGATAGCATGGAAACCACGGCCCTTTGTAGGGCGGATGCTGATTGGACCCGCGTAGTCTGCGCCGCTCCGAAGGAAAGGCCGGCTAGCCGTCACTCTTGCCTCTGGTAACTGGCCCATCATTTGCTGCATTGTCTTAGCCGAGTGGCGAACACAAACTACACACTTCCTGACATATTGCCGAACGAGACTCTTCGCATTGACGATCCAAAACTTGGTTCTCAAATAATTGATCATTAACTGTGGTCCTCCATGCAACGTTCTCTGATGGGCATCGGCAACCAATAATTTCGCGAAATGTGAGTTATGTGGTATCAAAATAGGATGCTTCATATCATCACCTAGTTGAGACTTCTGCAAACGTCCGCCAACTCTTAAAATACCGTCAGCATCGAGGAAAAGACTTAATGAAGTAAGTTTACTTCTTTTATTTACTTTACCAGCCTTCATCAAACAATCAATTTCTTCAAGGAAATATGTCTTCTGACACATTTTTATACATGTGTTAGACGCTTCCTTTAATTCTTCTGCTGTTAATAAACCCTTTATTTCAGGTTTCAGCCATCTTCTGCAGAACGCGATAACTCTGGTAAGTCGAATCAAGGTAGAGAATCTTGACACAATTTTTTCTTCAACATCGGGCACAGGTAAGGTTACATAACATTTTACTTTCCTTTCTTCTTCTGTTGTATCTATTTCTTCCTTTTTATAATCTATGTTTTTATTTTTCAGAAACGCTGGGCCTTGCCGCCACAACTGAATCAGTGCACATTCAGACGGGTTTACTCCCCTGGATGCGCAGTCTGCTGGATTCTCCTTAGATGGTACGTGCACCCATTGATTTCCATCCATAATGGTAAGTATCTCCGCGACTCTATTAGCAATGAATGTCTTCCATCGACTCGGATGGCTCCTTAACCAAGCTAACACAACCGAAGAGTCGGTCCAGGCGTGCAAGTCTTGTTTAGGTATCTCCAAGACATCTGAGACTTCCCGAAGCAGTTTTGCAAGCAGCACTGCGCCGCACAACTCGAGCCTGGGAATCGAAACCTGCTTTATTGGAGCCACCTTTGTCTTAGAAGTTATCAGGTTGACATAGATGGTACCATCCTTGTCAACGATACGAGCATAGACTACGGCGCTGAAACCAAGGTTTGAGGCGTCCGAAAATCCATGCAATTCTATGCATTTGTCATCTGTGGACGAGTGAATCCATCGCGGGATCTGAAAATTGGTAAGTTGATTCAAATCTTCTCTATACTCCAGCCAACATTTCATTAATGATGGAGGCAGTTCCTGATCCCATTCGATCCCTGAAAGCCATATCCTTTGTATGAATACCTTCGCTCGTATTATAGCCGGAGATATCCAACCAAGGGGATCGAATAGCTTAGCTATGTCAGAAATCACCTTACGCTTGGTTACAGGTGGTTCCAGTGGAGGGAGTTGGACAGTATATTCAAACTCATCGGTTTGCTTGTTCCAGGTGAGTCCTAGAATTTTTGTTATTGCATCTGTTTTAAATTCTAAGTTACCTTCTGATACTTCCTTGTCGCCTCTGATCTGTTCCAGCAACTCGCTGCTGTTGGTGGTCCACTTCTGAATCTGGAAACCCGCACGACCAAGCAACTCCGTCATCTGCTCATAAACCTCAACACCTTCTGTGACAGTATGACACCCGGTCATCAAGTCGTCGATGTAAAAATACCTCAAGACTCGACTTGACGCCGCTGGGAAATCTGCTCCTTCATCATATGCAATTTGCTGTAATGATTTAACAGCTAAATACGGGGCGGACGATGTGCCAAAAGTAACTCGTACAAGTTGAAGATGCTGAAGTTCATCTTCTGGATTTTCCCGCCATAACAGACGCTGGAAATGCACATCGTCGTCAGCCACCTTTACCTGTCTATACATTTTGATCACGTCTGCAACCAAACAAATAGGAAAGCAGCGCCATCGCATCAATGTATGGCGCAACTCGGGTTGCAAAGTGGGACCCACCATCAGGTCCTGATTCAACGAAACTCCGTTGGTTCCTGGGCACGAGGCGTCAAAGACCACTCTCAACTTTGTCGTGAGTTTATCGTTTCTCACGACCGCATGATGTGGCAGATATACCGCACCTGATTTATGTTTGTCTTTGACAACCTCCATGTGCCCGAGGCTTAAATACTCGTTGATAACATCAACGTACATCAACATCAACGTCTTTAGTTCTGGGTCTTTCAAAAGACGTTTTTCCAATAAAATAAATCTTTTATGAGCTATGTGCTGTGAGTTACCGTACTGACATTGAGGATCTTGCGTGCGAAGCGGCAGTCTAACCACGTAACGGCCAGATTCATCCCTCTTTGTGGTCTCCGCAAAGAACTTCTCACACTGCTGCTCCTCCTCAGTGAGGTGCTTCTTCTCACTGGAGTAATTCTCGGACTCTAGCTCCCAAAATTTCTTCAAAAGGTCATTCTCATCGGAATGCCCTGAAACAGCGGTTACAACTACATTATGACACGTCTTTGACTCAGAACTGGTTTCACCTACTCTTCCAGACAAGATCCATCCAAAAGCGGTATTTTGTGCGACGGGAGAACCGGGTGGACCTTTGATCAGGCCATTCAACAATATGCTGCTATAGACCTCGGCTCCTAACAGTAAGTCGATCTTGTGCGGTTTACCGAACGAAGGGTCGGCTAACTGAATTGACGTCAACATTGGTAAGTTTTGAACGTCAACCTTTGTCTCTGGAAGCAATGTTGTTAACTTGTTCATGACATAAGCTTGAACTGGGATGACGAAGGTATCATCATAACAGGATTTCACCTGAAAGGACACCATTGACTTGCAAGCCAATGACGCCTGCGCATCGCCACCTAGACCCGATACAATAGTTTTGCTTGGGCGTTTTGCTAACCCTAACAACTGGACCGCGGACTCCGTTATAAACGAAGCCTGACTACCCTGATCAAGCAGGGATCTTAAACAGACTGATGCTCCAGTTGCTGATTCGACACTCACCAAGGCCGTCGCGAGGAGCACCTGACTGCTGGCCTGAGCCGTGCACGTCATGGCCTTGGGAGACTGACTTGAAGACGATAATGTTTCTGAAGTAACAACATTACTTACCTCAGACTGAACCGGCTTCGATACATCGTCCGACCTTTCGGACGTATTGGGATGGAGAAGTGAATGATGCTTTCTTTGACATAAACGACACCTTGAAGTCTGGCGACAAGAATACACGGTATGATTCACATTTAAGCAGTTAAAACATAGCTTACTGGTTTGGGCAAACTCACGTCGTTTGACCACGTCTTCATGGGCAAACCGCTTACAGTTACTTATTTTGTGATTCTTGTCAGAACAAAAAACGCAAAGAGATTTCGTTGTGGTGACATGTAATGCCGTAGCATTTTTATTTCGAGATGAGCTACTTTGTTTATTTACATTCTGTGAGCCTATACATTCCAATGCTCTAAACCTATTTTCCAAAAACATTGTGAAATCACTCAGTTTAGGCAATTGGCCGATGGAATCATTATTTTTTGTCTCCCATAATTTTCTGGATTCAGGATCTAGTTTTTGACAGATAATAAAAATCACTAAAATGTCCCATGACGTAACATCAATGTCTAAGTTTTCAAGTGCGTGTATACATTCATTTGTCACATCTAACAAATCCTTAATAGCACTCGAAGACTCAGTAGTTACACACTTTTGGTTCATGAAACGCTTCAGTATACAATTCGCAAGAAACTTTTTATTATCATATCGCCTCTCTAATTGAGACCAACAAGACTGATAATTATCAGAAGTGATAGGTATGTGCCGTAATAACTGCTCTGCTTCTCCGTGTAAATAGCTCTTTAAGTAGTGCAGTTTCTGTACATCATCTAAACCCTTGTTCCTATGCACGAGTGACACGAACAAATCTTTAAAACTAGTCCACTCTTCATATTTACCAGAAAATGTAGGTATGACTATTTTTGGTAATTGAACACATAAAGACTTATCTAATTTATCATCATTACTGCCTGATTCCTCGATTGATTTCACTGATTTCAAAGACAAACATTCTTTCAGTTTCGATTTATATTCTACATACAACTCTTCTACTTGTTCAAAAATGTTACAATAACCTGACTCTTCAATTTCTGTACCATCAAATTCCAACAATATTTTATCATGCGTACTAGTAAACGATTGCCAACATTGAACTAAATTTTCTAATCTTGTTTCCAAATATGGTAATGTAATCTTATCCTTGGCCTGTTTCCCAAAGTTAACCTTAGCTTTAGAAATTCTATCCTTAAGATTTTCTTGAAACCTTATTAACTTATCCATATTGACAATATACAAGAATCTCTTTATTAGTACAATTGATTTTCAATACTTAAGGACAGTTTAATAAACGCTAAAACACCTGATATATTAAGAAAAAGTCCAATCAAAATCTTATTAATCGTCGGTTAACCCACTAACCGAAGATGGTGTAATCGAACAGAATGACTTGAAACTAACTTCACTTAGTTACTAATTATTGTAACTTTAAGCATAAAAACTACTTAAAATCGTTATAAGCACACTATTTAGGTTATAAATACGAATGTTTTAGTCTCTGAGCAATAGGTATATCTTGAAATCTTGAGAAATCACTTGAAAAGATAAAAAAAATCACTTCTAAATTATGATCAAATGTACTCACAGTTTTCATCCGATTTAACATGTAACTCACTTACATATATATGATATTCACTTTATAATACACCAAACGAGATCCAAGGTATGGTGACGAGAAGGCTGTGGTGCCCTCCGTGATGCATCAAACTTCTCCTGATTATGTGCCGTTAACTAACACAATTTAACAAAGGAACAATACAGCTCCGTGAACACTCGCCGGCCACTCAGCTTACTCCACAGGATGATATTAGTGCGGCCTATCCGCACCAATATTCACAACTCCTTACGTGGCTTCTGTAGACAGCCCATTAGGCGGTCACCGTAGAACCGACGCCATCACGCTAGCTTGATATTACAAGAGACTAGCCGTCGTCGATTTGATGCTTTTGCCGCGATTTATAGTTGAACTGCAAGTTCCTGTGCCGTATATCCGGCTACGGAGGAACAATGGTAACGCCGATACCCAAAAATGTCCTTAATCAATTAATTTAAGGAGGACGATGTTAAATAAAACACACTCGCTCGGTTGAAGTCAGTCGAATGAATTTATTGCAAGGTCGGTAGTACAGAAAATATTCGGAACACCCTCATTTATTGTATAAAATAAAAATATTGCTTGAACCTTGTCTAGGCACCGACATATCGATTTATAAAATATAAATCAATAAGTTTCGATACTTAACACGACTTCATATGCCCCTTAACAAATTTTGCAATGTAAAAATAATTTTCTTAATTATTCCTGTTTGTAAAACTTATTTATTTAAAATACGGCGACAAATAATTAACATTTACACTACTACAAGCAAACTAAAAACGGCATCCATAAATGGTGGATATCCCAGCAATCCATACTAAACGTTTTGGTTCAACAATAATCCGAACCGCAAAGGAATGGAACTCGTTGCCGGCAGACTTGTTTCCGAGTAGCTATAACTTGGGTATCTTCTAGGCAAGCATGCTACACCCTCGATCACATCATCACTTTCCACCAGGTGAGAAAGTGGTCAAATGCTTGCCTATCTGCAATAAAAAAAAACTACAATTACCATCCAAAGGACCTATTAAAGGTTGTCCTAGTTAAACATATTGTAGTGTGAAGTAAAAATAGTCGTACATTTATAGCACCAGTAAGTACTGGAGCCAACGGACTGGAAAGTGCAGTGTGCCGATATTATAAACTGGAATAAAAAATGCAGTAACTTTTTATGTCGATGGGAGTTTTTCTCGTGTATTTTGCAGTTTTCAATTTTCCAATATTGGCGAGGTTATGGATAATAATTCTGTTTAAGAATTTTGTTGAAAAACTTTAGAATCGATTTAAAAAAAAGTATTCCGACGAATTGATACATTAAAATCCGGGCGAAGCCGCGGAGCGCAGGTACTCAGCTATAAAACCGTCAGGTTATGTCGTGAAATACTTACTTAATGTTTTAAGTTAGACAGACATGTATTTTATAAACTTATTCCAGTAAAAGTTTAACCTAGTTGCTACTTAACCGTAACCGCGCGTGCAAAGCTATTTGCAAGCTCTAATGCTCACCGGACTGGAACGAGCCACTGGCGCATAAGTTTCTGTGGGGTAGTCGAGTAGCTGGAACTATAGGCAACTTTCTTGTATTACAGTTTTGCTTTGAACGAAATTAAGGTAAAATTCTTGCGACGATAAATATATAAATATTGGAAAACGTTTCACAATCCCTACTAAAATCAACAGAATTCGTTTAAATCACTAATAACATATATATAAATATTGGAAAACGTTTCACAATATTTATATATATGTTATTAGTGATTAAAACGAATTCTGTTGATTTTAGTAGGGATTTTTATTTAATTAATATATTTATAGATTTACATGAAAAACTAAATATGGTTTATGAAAATATAGAATTAATAAAGTAGTGGCAGGACTTCTAGCTTGCTAGTCCGCCTAGGGCGGTACCTACACTTTGCCAATTCATTCAGCCGTGAACTAAGAATGTTTTTTGGTTTGAAAGGCAAAGTTAAATTACAGTTTAAGTATGTCTCAAGGTAACAGGCGCAGTGCAGTGACATGCAAAATTCTTGCTATCGATAATTTTTTACGCCGCTGTATCTGTAATAAGTAGATGTTATCGCTTACCATCAGATGAGTGGCATGCTTGTCCTGTTACCTTATATTAAAGAAAAAAGTATGTTAACAAGGATGTTATATTATAACCTAAATCATTTTCCTTGTCCACAGTAATAGACTGCGTGGTCTCTGGCTGGGGTCCTTGGTCAGACTGCGACACTCATTGCGGTTCCGGCAGCATGGTGCGAAGCAGGAGGGTGGTGCAAGCAGCGGCCCACGGCGGCAAGAGATGCCCCTCATTGGTGCAACGCAGAGCATGCCAGGAGCATCGAGGTTGTGGGGCTGACAGTGACGTTCCTTTGAGAGGTAAGTTTTTGTAC
Source organism: Cabera pusaria (assembly GCA_954871355.1). Taxonomy (NCBI): domain Eukaryota; kingdom Metazoa; phylum Arthropoda; class Insecta; order Lepidoptera; family Geometridae; genus Cabera; species Cabera pusaria. The sequence goes on along the minus strand of OX940906.1, from coordinate 6,019,994 downwards.
TAATTTTCTATCTATATGCTTTGGAACCCTAGTTAGACCATACTTACTGTAAATTCGGCATCGTGGAACAGGGAAGTGGTTGGTACAAGCAGTGGCCCACGGTGGCAAAAGATGCCTCTCATAGGTGGAACGAAGTGTCTATCAGGCGCATCGGGATTGTGGGGCTAGTAATGATGTACCTTTGAGAGGTAAGTTTTAGTACCTACTCATTATCTAGAAAAGTTCTTTAGAATCCTGGTGTTAGAATATACTCACGGTAGATCCGGCAGCATGGTGTGAAGTAGGTGCAAGCCCATTGTGGCAGAATATGCCCCTCACTGGTGCAACGCAGAGCCTGTCAGAAGCATTGAGGTTGTTGGGCTGATAGCGACGTTCCCTTGACAGGTAAACTTTTGTACTAATTTTCTAGTATTTTGGAACCCTGGCTAGAACATACACACTGTCGATCCAAAAGCATAGTCTGGAAAGGTGGTATAAGCAGATGATGAAAGATGAAAGAAAGATGCCTCTCGCAGGTGGAAAGTAGTCTGTCAGGAGCTGGTAATGATGTACCTTCGCGAGGTTAGTTTTTGTACTCATTATCCAGAAAATTTAGCACCCTGGTTAGACGAAGTAAGCAAGCAGCAGCCAATTGTGACAAAAGATGCTACTCACTGGTGCAACGCAGAGCCTGGCACTCTTGACAGGCTCTTCAGCGTTCAGCAGAAGCTACTTTTATATCCAGACAAACACGATTCCATCTTCTCTTAACATGAGGTTAATATTTTATGAGTGCAGAAATAAGCAATGAGTTACAAAAAGATTAAGAAATCCTGTTATATTTTGACAACAATACGCTGTGACATTATGTCTTCCTAGTATAATTAGCTAGACAGCTGTACACACAGAAGTAGTAGTGATATATTCCACTATTCTGTAGCTGTATAGCTACATATAACACAACGAACATCGGCCCCTAAGCTATCTATGTAAATACCATAGGAGCAGGACGTATTTACCTCAACTTGATCTCGAAAAGTTTCCCTTTGAAACGATGCTTTGAAAGATTAACGTTGACAACTAATACTATTTTAAAATTACATTTCACATCTTTTCTCGGTGTACGTATTGTCCATTTTCTAGCCCATCTGTTTGTCTAGCTGTCCCAAGGATACTGAAACTGCAACTTTTAACTCTGGAACCTCTAGGGTGTGATACTGAAGCTCAAGTTTTTACAACTCGTATTGTTTGGGTTGCTTTACAATTTCAAAGGAGAGGGAAATAAAAAGCTAAATTGTTTGTAGCGTCGTTTGGAGGTTTTTGTTGTGGGAAGCTTTATAGTGTACTGTGATTAATGTCGCGAATTGGGTTTTTATTGAGTTCCGTTGGTAATTTTTTTTTTAAAATGTGCGCGAGGTTTTATTTTTTGTCTGGCTTTACAATGCTCTTGATATATCGACTGTGGAAATTTCAAATGTCGTAACGGACAAACCTCTATTTTGCAAGAGAGCCAAAAACAAATGTTTTCTAAATACCTAATAACTTTTTCATTGTTTCCCCTAAAAAGATGATTTCCATACAGATTGTTTTTAATCATTTACTCTATAGTAAAAAATTGAGCATCGCAAGAATGGATGCGAGTCGCGTTGGGCGAGACGTGTCCTTGAGTGGAGACCCAGGGCTGATACTAGAGGTCGAGGACGTCCACCACAGCGCTGGGTGAACGATATCAGAAGACACGCAGGACGGGACTGGATGAGTCGGGCTCGAGATCGCCAGGAATAGAGAAGAGAAGAAGAGGCAATATCCAGGAATGGATCACGAACAGGCCGACATGACGACTTATGTTATTTATGTCTCTTCACCAAAAGAAGTATAACTTCATAAACATACTTCAAATCAGTCTCTTCACCAAAAGAAGTATAACTTCATAAACATACTTCAAATCAGTCGTTTAGAGTACCAAGTTGTTGTTCCATATCTCTGGAGATACTCGTCAGATCATAACGGAATTTAAATGGGATCATTTCGGATAAACCTCTTTCATGCAAAATAATAATTTTGAAAATCCTTTATCGTGTATATATGACGTTTTATATTATTTATTGTTTTTGTCTCCAGAAGAAACAGCGATGCTGCTCCCCGGAGGGTTGTCAGTGAGTCGACACTCGAACGACACCGTCGACATCCGCAAGAACCTGCGTCTGCGCAACCCTGACGATCCTGAATCCAATTCACATAGAGAGTGAGTAGCTTGCTTTATAAATAAGGGCCAAGTGCGAAAACCCACGTGGACAGGGCTACCGTACCAAAAGGGTATTAACGGAACCCTATTACTAAGACGTCCTGCGTCCGCGTGCGCGTTCGCGATCTGATTTTCAACCGTTTTCTGATCGCCGTAGATTGCGTTTGGTGTGAACCAGTCGGTACAAATACTACTGCGCTATCTGATCGCCGCCGAGATCGCGCACGCAGGACGCCGCGGTGTGGCCGTACCTTTACTCGTACTTGGCCAGTTTATTTGTTTATACAGTTTTATAAAAAAAAAAAACGTTTAATGCGTGGTCTGAAAATTGACTCCCATGCATTTTGATACAAGTACTGTTTTGAACAATATTTAAGGATATAGGATCTTTATTATTTATGAAGAAAGGTAACACACATAGCAAACCCCCCATTGGTAAGCGATGTCATTATCCTATAACAAAAACTGCGGCACGCAAAACTCGGTTATTTACTTACATTGACTAGATGTTAAATTTCACACGTAATTTAACTGAACATTTTGCAACACTATAGAATACTATAGATTAACTAAAAAGATATGGTTTTGCATTAACCGAACTAGTAGAAAAGACTTATACAGTCCTATCGGATCGCCCGTCGTAAAATAGTAAAGCGATTGCGGTTTTCATCCGGAAATCTAAAATCGAAGTACAATCCAAAGAGCGGTACATTTTCGGTTCCAAAGCTTGTTCCGTGCCAGAATTTGGTGGAAGCACGTGCGTCCTACATTGCAGCGCAGCTTCCATTGGAAAATGCAGCCTGTTTAAATACTGACCGGTTGAGCGGAAATACTACTGAAACCGTATTTACGGTAGATGTGAGTCGGTAGTTTTTGCTGCTCTTGATTCGTTCGACTTTTTACGTTGTTTACAAGGGATTTTGGCACAGATATATATATACAATATCTGTGGATTTTGGCATGACTGTTGTAACGAAATGCAATAAGAGAACATTCGTATGAACAATACAGAGATATGGTTATTCTTTTACGATGTGAAGTAACAGATAGGCCAGGTCTTTTGACGTACGAAATTTCCAAAACAACACAAGGTTCTGTTATTGAATTTTTTTTTTAAACTAGATTATTAACAACTAAACGCTTCACACACGGAATCTAATGTATAATTATATGGAATTATTTATTAAAATTGAAACAAAATATCACCCTTAGGCAGTTGAACAACTAAATAAATCTGGTGTTAACACGGTATAAGAATATAAACTACTCATAAATCGGTGGGCAATTATTAGCGAATAAATTGATTAACATATACACAAAGCCACAGAAATTATATGTACAACAGATAACGCAAGTATCACGATTTGTATTGACACTAAGCGTGCCAAGTTTTAATTACATTCTGTGACGGCACAGCCGAAATTTAGTGACAGAAAAAGTTATAGGAAATATATGCTTGTCTTTGGGGGCTCGAAATGTTTTGGCTATTGCTTACTAGTAACTATTATATAATCTGTGCTGAAAAAATGCCTCGTTGCGTGATAAATAACTGAAATAGTTAATTATCAGGCAACGAGGCATTTTTGTACTTTTCGCGGCCGTCCGGCTGCAAAAACAGACGCGCACTGACGCTTGGTCGGGTGTCGGATACGGGAAGTACGTACACGCATTTGCGTTATCTATTGTATGTATATAACTGTGCACAAAACATGTATATGTTTTGTAAATGTATATCTGAGACCTTCCTCATATTTGGAAATCTTTTAATACATAATTTAGGTTTTAAAGGACTTCACTTCATTTTTAGGGTTCCGAACCCAAAGGGTACCAACGGAACCCTATTACTGAGACTCCGCTGTCCGTCTGTCTGTCTGTCTGTCTGTCTGTCTGTCTGTCTGTCTGTCTGTCTGTCTGTCTGTCTGTCTGTCCGTCTGTCACCAGGCTGTATCTCATGAACCGTGATAGTTAGACGGTTAAAATATTCACAGATGATTTATTTCTGTTGCCGCTATAACAACATATACTAAGAACAGAACAAAGTTAAAAATGAAAGGGTTTAAAACAAAAAACGTGTTTTTTACGATACGATACGATACGAAATTAATTCACCTCGACGCAGCTAGATGGCAGCACAGGAAAAATAAGCACGCGCAAGCGTTTCATTTGTTAAATTTGTCGGCCTCGGTCGATTTGTTTACTTAGTTAACGCTTATTTGTACACACGTAGTGTACAGTCTTGAATATTATATTTTTGATTATAGTACTTAAAGAGCTTCAATTAGCTCGAATCAGTAGCAAGTTAGTCGTACAAACACTCGGTCTTCCAGATATTTAATTATATTAATAACAATAATAACCTTTGTGTTAATATTTACTTATTTGGTTGGTTAGAAGTTCGTGGCGTTCGGACTTCGGAAATTCGGAACCCTCCGTGTGCGGGACAAAAGTTTGACTCGCACTTGGCCAGTTTTATTTGCAACTGAGTACAACTAGCGCATTTGACTAGGATGTTTTAACTATTAAAAGTGATAAAAGTAGAATTAGAATAACATAACTTTTGTGTATAATATGCATTTGAAAAATACTATTTAATTTTTAGTTTGCCTTTAGGTACAAAATGGATGTACTCAGGATATTTTTACCAATTACTCGTCTCTATTTTTTTACCGCGAATATCTTATAAACTCTAAGGCTGAGTTGCACCATCTTACTTTAACCGTAACGATAACTATTAACCGGTGTTTTTATATTGATTTTGAAAGTTTTTTGACGTTTGTTATAGTTAAAGTAAGATTGTGCAACTCAGCCTAAATATTCCATCTCCATTCAAATATACTGTAACTAGTTTCAATCAAGTCTAGTAACATGGAATGCCGAGAATTCTCTGTATTCCTAGGGTAGGTTTGCATTCAATTGCAGGCTGGAAATCAGGATGAACCTGTTCGTGCCTTGATTTGAGGTTGTATATAATACCGGGATGAGTCAAGACAGAGCCTGATATTCACTTTGCATAGATATTATATGGTACTAAAATAATGATAGAACTTATTTTTGAATTGTCTGATGAACTGAAACATGTACCGGGTTGCGGGTGCACGTAATAGTACGGATGGCAACCCTACATTAATCAGGGGAATTAAACATGTGTTTTAAGTGTGACGTTCGACGTCTAGATGAAAGCTGAATGGCTCAATAACTTTGTTTTTTTTTTGTAAATTCAAAGCAATAAGTTATGTTTCTGTTATATCTATAATATTTTTTATTGAATATGATCTTTTTAATGATATTTGACGTGTGTAAGTGCTAATTTTTAATTTACCCATATACTGAATAAATGCTTTGACTTTTGACTTTTGAATGCTATCTTTGTTTCACCTTTGACGTGCCTTGATTTGAAGTTGTATATTCATAGACGTAATATAAACAGATGATAAACATAGCAAGCAGATATTTTGTCAAATTCAATTTAATCCGTATACTTCAACAATAAGGTTGTAATTGATTTGTAGAACAAAACGGCCCAAACGAAAGACACCCGGGTGGGTGTGTGTCCTTGTCTAACAACCTGCTAGTGCTATATACTCGTATGTGCTATATGTATAGTATATATATAAGTCGTCCAAACAAAATAAAGGGACAAACTCCGTTCTAGGTCGGTGCCATCAAGGCCGTTTTGCGCAGTCAATTTATATTACGTCTATAATGTGCATATATTATCGGCATGATTCAAGACAGACTTTGCATAGATATTATATGGTACTGAAATAATGCTATCTTCGTCTCACGTTTGAAGATAAATAGATGCATAGAGTTTAACGCATGTATTTACAAACAACACTATAATCTCACAGTGTTCATGAGCGCATAGCGTCATTCAAACCCATCCATACAAACACATCTCAGATAATTAAGGTAGTTTAATAAACTGGCCAAGTGCAAGCCGGACTCGCACTCGTAGGGTTCCGTACTACACTACAGTATTTTATAAGATCGAGCAAAAAATACCACTATAATTTTTTGCCAGCAAAAAATAATATTTAATATTATTATCATTTTATTTCTTATAACGCCATCTAACGTCAAACAAAGGTGTTAGGGATCGACATTTCAATATAACGCCATCTATGCGACGTTTACCTAACTAAGCGTTCATAAATGGCGTTACATTGAAATGCCGAAAAAACACGTTTCTTGTATGGGGACCCTCTATTATTTTTAACTTTATTCTTTTTTTAGTATTTGTTGTTATAGCGGCAACAGGAATACATAATTTGTGAAAATTTCAACTGTCTAACTATCACGGTTCATGAGATACAGCCTGGTGACAGACGGACAGACAGACAGACAGACAGACAGACAGACAGACAGACAGACAGACAGACAGACAGACAGACGGACAGCGGAGTCTTAGTAATAGGGTCCCGTTTTACCCTTTGGGTACGGAACCCTAAAAACTAAAACAACCGACTTCCATGCCCCGCGAGTCAGTTTCAGTTGCAAGTTTGAGACGTTTATCGACATATCTCTGGAGCTACTTATCAAATCTCCATGAAATTACAATGAAACCACTTCAAAAATGTACCCTTCCGATTAAAAAAAGAATCATTCAAATCGGTTCACAATTGACGGAGTGATCGCGTAACATACATACAGAAAAAAAAACATAATGACTTGAGAACCTCCTCTTTTTTGGATGTCGGTCGATAAAATGACTTTATTCAATTTTCTACTCAGAAATCAAATATAACAATCAAATATTATGTCTCTTTAAGCGTTATTCTACAATTGCAACATTGGCTAAAATGCAAACCATTCGTTTTGTTCTTCGGCGGGATCTTTTCATAGCTGAATTGGACAGCGCCGGGCATCTTTCCTAGGAGGCAAGAGTTCGATTCTCGGAAAAATTATTAGTATAAAATCATTATCTTCTTAGCACAAGTCTGTTTGTCTGTTTAAATATACATATACACATACTTCCACTTCCTGAACGTCATAATAATCTTAATAAAGTTAGTAGGATCCAAGTGCTTGTCTGACTGTAAAAGGAAACATTCTACTGGTACAATTCCAGTTACAGAGCCATTTCCCATTCTAGGCCTAGCGTGCTACCACCCTTGACCACATCATCACTTACCAACGGGTGCGATTGTGATCAAACGCTAGCCTAAAAGATATAAAAAAAAGAAAACTAAATAAGTTCAAATCTTAGCGCAAACTGAACACGAGTAAATGAGCAATGATCAATGGCCCTAAAAACGATATATTTCGATAAAAAAACTAAATAACCTCTCAATGCTTTTATAAAAAGTCTTCATTCATTAATATCCTCGTTTGAATAGCCATTATATCATTTCGGTTATTTATCGGCCATTTTCTCATCGATCAAGCCCGCCCTGATGGAAAATGGATGGGCTCTTTATGCCCTCATAGAAAAAGTATATATGTAGAGAGAACATTAGCGTATGCGAATGAAATAGCTATAGAGATATAACCCGACTAAAATGATGAACACGTGATACATATGCCAACTATAAGATAAAATGAACAACGTAATTTGGTCGGGTCATACATGACAGCGGGTGAGAGCCAGTGGGTGTACTAGAACTTAGTTCATTCCAGTGCTGGAACCAGTTTAATCGCATACGCAGAGAAGGATAAAAAAAATGTTGTTCATCTCGCTCTCTCATACTAGTGATTGTATAGTTTTATCCTTCTCATATTATTATTGTTATTTAAATGCCACATCCACTTAATACTTAATCCATGTATGCCCTATTCACTGTACTTACATATATAAAGGTATTCGTACGCTACTAATAGCAGCAACCTAATAGTTCGCTGACTAAAATCAAGTAAGTTTGATTTGTTTCTATACACTAAAACTTGTCATCCCTTATCCCTATTCGCCCTCTTTTTAGTGAGGTAAGAATATGGCTTTTAGGGGGTCATTATTACCCACGACTGGGTCATTATTCGTCACCCGCATCCGTAGGCCTAGACCTTAATCATTCTACATGTGATCCCTGGTGCTAAATGGGTAATCATTAGTTTTTAACCGACTTCAAAAAAAGGAGGAGGTTTCTCAATTCGACGGTATATATATATATATTTTTTTTTTTTTATGTTTGTTCGCGGATAACTTCGTCGTTTATGAACCGATTTTGATTATTCTTTTTTTGTTCGAAAGGAGATATCCCAAGTGTGGTACCATGGTAATTTTATCGAGGTATGATAAGTATCTCCAGAGATATTGAGATAAACATCTCAAAATTGGTACTGAAAATGAATAGCGCGGCATTGAAGTCGGTTGTTTTTTAGTTTTTAAACGATATTATGTCGTTATAAGTTAGTTTTAGATAGTTAGGTTTTGGTGTGAGATATAAGCGCGAAGATGGGGTTGGAATAGTTATAATAAATATCTTTATTAGGTTTAACAAAAGTGTTGGTACATTTTAAAATATCTAAAGTATATAAGTATCTATTTCGCAATGGATAGTAAGTACCCTTGTAGAGCTCTGTACCCAGCACTAGGACTATAAAGCCTGTATTGCGGGTTACAGTGACCCTCTCCGGTAAGTGCCATTCCTTTATGCATACAAAAATTTGTGTAAATTGGAAAAATTCAGTTGGCCAGCGATATTTTGCAGTGCCATTGTCGTTTTCGTAAGTCGATATGCATAAAGGATCCCTAGATGGTTCAAATTGCTTGACAAGTACATAAAATATATACTTGTCAACGAAGTTCAAATTTTTAATTAAATTTCGAATCTTAGTTTTTTTTGTATTTTTTCCAGATATTATCAACCCTCGACGCGTTTTTTGGCGGGAACGTGGAAAAGTGTGTGTGATCTCATTGTATTTTTTCCTAAAACTTGTGGTCTTCCGCGAGTTAATGTGTAATAAATGTGGATTATTAACCATTAAGTGCCGGCGAATGTGTGCGAGTGTAAGGAAACAGTACAATGTTGAAAAACATGCTATTTGCGTTCTCACCAAAATTCCACTAAAAATCTTCAGTAAAAACCGCATCTTTACTGAATTTGTATAACTTGTACTCACAAAAAACCATTAATTTACATAATACTAAATTCATAAATCACTTAAAATTGTATTCAAAAACTTTTAAAGTTGTTTGTCAGACAGCAAAATCATTGCATCTAAGTAGAAAAATTAAGCATGCCGATGACAAAATAAAATCAACATGGAAAGTAATTAATACAGAAACTGGAAAAATTAGGCAGAGGGACGGTAAAATTATGTTAAAAGTTAATAATAAATTAATCATAGATAATAATGATGTCGCTAACACATTTGTTGAGTTCTTCTCACAAGTATCTATTATTACTACTCGGTCTTTAAACTCTTCCCTTAAGGATGCTTTTGTTTTACTATCAAAGTGTGTGAATGAATATGATTCTATGTTTGAGTTCAGACACATAACTTCAATATCAATTATTAAAACGTTTAAAATGCTCAATCAAAAGAAAACCGAGGATCTGTGGGGTATATCAACCAAAGTACTTAGTTATATTATTAATGTAATTAGCCCTCACTTAGCGTTTATTTTTAACAGATGCGTCGATGAAGGTGTCTTTCCTGATGTAATGAAAAAAAGTAAATTAATTCCCCTATTCAAATCAGTGAACAAAAATGACCCTTCAAACTATAGACCAATCTCTATATTACCGGCGCTCAGTAAAGTTTTTGAAAAAGTTATATTAGACCAGCTTTTGGCACATTTTAATATTAATCATCTTTTAAATAACAAACAATATGGTTTCACTAAGGGGCGTTCCACTACTGATGCTGGAGTAGATCTTCTTAAACATATATTTGATGCCTGGGAGAAAGCACAAGATGCTATCGGCGTTTTCTGTGACTTATCTAAAGCGTTTGATTGCGTCTGTCACAAAACGTTAATTTGCAAATTAAAACACTACGGCGTTAACGGAAAAGCACTTGATCTGGTCTCATCCTACCTCTGTAATAGAATACAGATGGTTGAGGTCAATGGCGTCAGGTCATCTGGATCTCATAAAAATGGGAGTTCCGCAGGGATCGATCTTAGGACCATTTTTATTTCTAGTTTATATTAATGACTTACCGTCTTTCGTGCAAAACTTATGTGACATTGTTTTGTTCGCGGATGATACATCCTTAATATTCAAAATAGATAGGATTGCGCCTAAATTTGACGATGTTAATAAATCAATCACACAGGTTTTGAATTGGTTTACAACCAATAACTTATTACTGAACGCCAAAAAAACTAAATGTATTAAATTCTCGCTGCCAAATGTAAGAAAGGGTGTCATTAATAGCAGGATATTAATAAACGATGTACCACTAGAATTTGTTGAATCCGCTACATTCTTGGGCATCACCCTGGATTCAAAGCTACAATGGGGTTCTCAAATATCGGCTCTAGCAGGTAGATTGAGCTCCGCTGCATACGCAGTATGTAAAATTAGAAACTTGACTGACGAATCCACTGCTAGATTGGTTTACTTTAGCTACTTCCACAGTATAATGTCCTATGGCATTTTATTGTGGGGGAAAGCCGCCGAAATCCAATCTATATTTGTTTTACAAAAAAGAGCTATTCGATCTATATATACCATGAAGTCGAAGGACTCACTTCGCGAAAAATTTAAGGAGATTAAAATTCTCACAGTGGCATGTCAATATATGTATGAAAATATTATGTATGTACGCAAAAATTTGAATGATTATGATAAGAGGTCCGATGTACATAATTTCAATACAAGACACAAAAATAGATTAATTTTACCTCAATTCAGGTTGTGGAAAGTTAGTGGTTCTTTTTTGGGGAACTGTATACGATTTTATAATAAACTTCTTAAAGATATTGACCAACTGTCTATGAGCAGATTTAAAACCTTTGTAAAATCCAATTTAATGAAGAAATCGTACTATACATTAAATGACTATATGAATGACAAAAATGCTTGGCCTGAATGCCCCAAGCTCCAAGATATAATATAAATTGTATGATAACATAATTATTTGTTGTAAATTTAAAAAAATATGTAATATTTAATATTAAAAAAAAATGAATTAAAATAAGTGACAAGCCCCATAGAGTTTCTTGGTGTTTCTTCTCTGATGGGAGTACTTCCGAAACACCAGTAGATTCAACAGTCAATCAGTTTTCAACTTTTGTTTGCAGATCTAGGGTTGCCTGTAGAGACGGTATTATGCAGCTGATAGACGGACAATCGGTTCCATTCGGAATATGATTTGTACTGCAATTAGTCTGCGTTGTATTTATTTTATTATTATTATGTTTCATTATTTCACAATTTTTTGGATAAAAATTGTCTGAAGTACTGAAACATGCACTGGGTTGCGGGTGCACGTAATAGTACGGTTGGCAACCCTACATTAATCAGGGGAATTAAACATGTGTTTTAAGTTCGACGTCTAGATGAAAGCTGAATGGCTCAATACCTATGTTTTTTTTTTGTAAATTCAAAGCAATAAGTTATGTTTCTGTTATATCTATAATATTTTTTATTGAATATGATCTGTTTAATGTTATTTGACGTCTGTAACGGTAAATTTTTAATTTGCCCATATACTGAATAAATGCTTTGACTTTGATTTTGAACAAACAAGATCAAACCTTCATCGTGAAATAGAATATCTGTACCTATGTATCGTATACATTTTGTAACACAACAGCAACAAAAAAGCAGTGTCTTCCCAAGATTTAGAACAGTAAAACTGGCCAAGTGCGAGTCAGACTTTTGTCCCGCACACGGAGGGTTCCGAACCGAACACCAACTAAGTAAACGTTAAAACTAAGGTAGAATAGTATTATATAGTAGTAATTAATATTATTAAATATCTGGTTGACCGAGCTTTGCTTGGTATTTTTTGCCACTTCCCGACAAATATGACTCTTCCCGACATCTATTTACGAATAATAATACTATTTTTTTTATTGAGAGCCTGCTTTACCCACAGAACTGCTTTACCCACACAGTAACACTAAAGCTACTTCTACTCGCCAATAGATGGCGGGAAGAGTAATATTTTAAGTTGATTATCAATAAAGTTGATTATTGAAAACACGAATAAAACAACATTTTCTGAAAATGTTTCCTAGCTAAATCGATTTATCGCCCCCGAAATCCCCTGTATACTAAATTTTATTTAATCGTTGGAGCCGCCGAGATACCGATTAAGGTAAAGACGATAGCGCCATCTTTAATGATCATCTAGATGGCGCGGCGCTATCGTAAAAAACTTTTTTAAAACTTTTCTTTAATTTTTAACATTGTTTGTAACTTTGTTTTGTTCTTAGTATTTGTTGTTATAGCGGCAACAGAAATACATCATCTGTGAAAATTTCAACCGTTCAGCGGAGTCTCAGTAATAGGGTTCCGTACCCTTTGGGTTTTTTACCCTAAAAACGGTAAAACATTGGTAAAATATCAGTATCTATTGCTTTCCAGTGAATTCAAATTGCAAACGTCACAACGTCTCGCAACAAAGTTCTGTTGAAAGAGCTCGCTCCACTTGATATCCCGAATAGTATCAATTTACCGAAGTTTCGACTAGAGGTGTGACTCCAACCAAATAACCGGCTAAAACTTTTGTCTATTTTGAAACTTACTTTAGTCTTATATTATTGATGAAGATTCTGTTCTTGCTTTAACTCATTTGACTTTGGACAAGAAAAAAATATAGCACTAAAATTCTAACATGTATTGTAGAGGTTATATATCAACTTGTTATATTAGATAGCAGTTAAAAACGCAGATGCAAATTATAGCACACGCAGTCTGCTTTCTGCGGCGCAGCTTCGCACAATCATAATTTGTTTATCAATAAAAAATATGCGTCGTCTGTTTTACGGTTTTACATACTTATGTAATTTTTTTAGTTAAGTAAAATATAATAAATTGTAAATCGCACTTAGTTTATTTTAATATCTCAAAGTGTTCAAGAAAACAACATCACACACTAACATAAAATTGAGCGTTTCATTTCGTCAAACGCCGTGACGCCGAACACAACTGCAATTTAAAACGAAAAAGCAGACATGCTATTTATAAATAGCATGTATGCTTTTTCGTTTTGCTATAGCATAAAAAATATTCTGCGCTTTTTTCTGCGCGTTGCGTTACAACGCGTCTTACGTTTAGAGCCGTTTTGAACACGTATAATGTATTGGTTGCTCGGAAAATAATCCTAACTATCAATACAAAACAAACTGCTATTATGGATACGCTATCAATATGTCTTCACCTTAATAATAGAGAGAATAAGATCGTTTAAAAAGCAAAAAATAACCTACTTCAATGCCGCGCTATCAATTTTTAGTATACATTTTGAGATGTTTATCTCCATATCTCTGGAGATACCTTAGACCTCGATAAAAATACTATTGTATCACACTTGAGGTATCTTCTTTCTAACAAAAAATAATAATCAAAATCGGTTCATAAACGACGAAGAGAATTGAGAAACCTCCTCCTTTTTTTTAAGTCGGTTAAAAAGAAAAGTGCCCATGGGCATTTTTTAATTATGTCAAATATTAATAAGTTAATGATAAATTAAAATTACTTATAATGTCTACTTTGGCTAGATTGTAATATAATAAGGCGTTATAATATTGTTATATTGTCTATTCCAATATTTAAAGAAAAACTAAAATTCTATCGTTTCTATTTTACTTCAGCGGTGAAAGAAGAATAACACACATTTAATGGAAACCAATAAAATGTAGTTAAGCAACAATTTAGTGATAATAATTTTGTGTGAAGACATCGGCTAGTACATTTAAACCTTTGACGCGTCGCACTGTTCTGTTAGTGTCGTTACTTTAGTCTTTAATTAGCAGCTAATTAGCAGCAACACACCTAACGAGAAAAATTTTGGAAGCCTTGAGTTTTTATTGCCACATTATTTGCTACAGACGGACATTATCGCTTACCAGGTGACCGTCTTATTTTACACCAATTAATAACTAATATAAAAATCTAAAAACCTCTCTTAAAACATGCCGGCAAATAGGCCACTTTAAACCAGCATACCATTCCCATCCCTATTACCCACATTTCTAGTTGAAATGTTTCAATTTGAAACTCAAACAGATATGTTTACAGGTACTGCGCCCAATACGAGGTGATCAAGGTGTCCAAAGCCTGCCACATGGATTCCGACTATAAGGCATTGAGAGAGGGTGCGTTATTCATTAAAAAGTTTTAGGATATAATCAATTTTTCTATTTGATAAGTCGAGTTTTCAAATGGATTCCGACTATAAGGCATTGAGAGAAGGTGCGTTTTTCATTAAAAAGTATTGCCTACAGTTTTGAAATCTTAGTCGAGTTTTGTATGTACTTGATAAGTTGTGTTTTAGAGTTAATGCGAGTTTACAAGGTGATTTTTTTGATGGGACCGGCTACAGTGAATCATTATGAAAAGATTGTCCCTTATTTTTGATAAAATTTTGATTTGTATTCACAGAATTTGAAAAAAAAGTTTTGTGGAGCATATTGTGTAGCTTTCCACCATCAAGGAGAAAATCTGCCGCCATAACTTTAAGGTGTTTGGATAGTACACAGCCCTTGAGAGTCAGAGTATTCTAAGCCTAGCGTGTTCACCATCTTCAACCACATCGTCACTTTCTGCCATACGAGCTAGAGGTCTAACGCTAGCCTATAGATACGCAAGAAATAAATAAAACCGGCCAAGTGCGTGTCGGGCCACGCGCAGTGTAGGGTTTCGTAGTAGCCTGTTATTCAATGCAAGTCTTTACCCGTTATAAACAAGCAACTAGGTACTCCGTCTTTGTCACTTTAAAGGATTTATTCTAAGGATTTTGTATTTGGTACAAAATTATCCAACACCCAAGTTCAACGACTATTACTGCTAAACTAATAAAGTTATCTTAACCGCTATAATTGTCCTTTAAAGTTCATGAAATGCGCTATTATCACGAATTTTCCCAGATTTTTCAAGCCAGCAGTTTAGCTTTTAGAGGGGGGGCGGGGACGGCCCATTTTTTTACATACCCCCACAAAATTACAGCTTTCTAGTATTAACGGTCTCTTAGCAAAACCTCAGACAGATAGACAGACAGACAGACAGACAGACGGACATGACGAAACTATAAGGGTGCCTTGTCAGGACTACGGAACCCTAAAAAGTTAGCAAGAAAATGGGCCATTTACACAAATACTTTTTATGCCAAATATAGAAGGGGTTTTAGGATCAAAGCAATCATTCAGACCAACAGGTTCCTAAAAATTCAGAGATCCCAAACCACTTTTCCTATACATATTTTAGGAGATGAAATAATTAGTTTGTACCAAACATAATTTTTGATGCCAACGTTATTAGGCCTACGTCCAGCAGTGGACTGACACCGGCTGAATTTGACAATGATCACTATACATTTATTCCAACATAGGTCGTTTTTGGTATTGTTTGTTTATTTATAGCTATGTGATATGTGAATTATGTCGTATCAATTAATAATGTAGGTACTACGTAAATTGAATAATAACTATTAACTGAGATTTTATTTTAATTGTGGGTTAGTTTTGTTTGTACACACACAATTATTCATTATTACTTAATTGTATTATTTTACGCGTTCTACGCGAGTGAATTTTGCTGTTATCATGTATTATAATTTAAAAGTTTATAGTACACAAGCTGTGCCTTACGGCTTCACCCGCGTTAAAAAGTATCGAATAGCCGAATCCATAATACTGGTAAAGTAGTAAAATTGTAGCTTAATCGGAGCCAAACAAACAAAAAAACAAACTGAGTTTCGCATTTATAAAATTAGTATTGGTTTTATAAAGTCTAGTTAATGCCACCCAACGTCAATGTCACAGGTTTTTAAATGTATTATAGATATTATATTTGTTTTTATAGATATTTACGTCAATTTGTCAACCGATTTTTAACTGTAATTTATTTTATGAGTGGAGATAAGCTCCTCAAACTAGATACCGAAAATGACTAGCGCAGTGCAATGAAGTCGGATCTTTAGATTTTAAAACAATATTAATATATAAATTCTCAAAAAAATTTTTAACCCACAGGTTCTACAGTGTGCGTAAAGTGCGAGACGGCAGCGCTACGCCGAGACTTGAAGTGGCGTTGTAGCGGCCACGGCGTAGCAGGTCATGCTACGAGGTTTTACGCTCTCGTGGTACCCCACTGCCACGGGAAATGGGTCAAATCCGACACTATCCCAGATAAATGGAGCGACTGCTGTGTGAAACCGGACTTTATTTTTGTCTGAAATAAGATTTAGTTTTGAACAACACTTACAATAATTAATAGAGGTTAACGGTTTATCAATAGCTATAATAATTACCTAGACCTATTATTTTCATTATTGTCAAAGTATACACATTTTTGTACTTAATTTTACATCCACACAAAATGTAATATGCTTAAAAAACTTGGATAAAATACACAATTTCATTTCATATGTTTAAAAAATGACTAATTAAGCCTAATTTCTGATACACCGGTCAAATCACGAATCACTTAACAAGCTTGACAAGCAAAATTAACTCAAATGGTAACGTTATGTTATTATTATTAATTGCAATACAAATCGTACTAAAAAGATTCGACAAAATATAAATAACATAGGCTATGTTTATCAGAAATCTGTTAGCATGTTTAAAAAAATAATACTTAATTTTTTCAATATGTTCTCACTCATATAGCATTAAATATAAGGTCGAAATTAGTTAATTCTTGACAGAAATAATTGGCTGATAATGATGATGATTTTTTTTAAAGGACCATTTAGGTACGTGTTAACATTTAACGTAGACTGTCTACGGCGTAGATCTCGTTCTTCGTAGCTATATATAAACTACGAACTTTTATCTACTTATTACGACGCTGAAATAGAGCAGCTCATTTTGATTTTATTAACAGACTGCAAAAAAGAGGACGTTCTGAATTCAGATGTTTGTATATTTTTTATGTATATTCGGGCATAACTCCGTCATATATAAACAGATTTGCATCCTTATTTTTTTGTTCGAAAGAGGTTAACTCAAATAATTAATTAATTTCTCATTTAAAATTCATAAAGATCTGATGATTGTTGCCAAAGATATGGAGATAAAAAAAACAACTCAAACTTTCTGGCAAACCAAAAATATCTGGCGCAGCATTCAAAGTAGGTTCTTTTTGGATTTTGAACGATGTTAAAGTATATTAAAATTGCACTGCTTGTAGCATTCAATATTGATGTTCATATACACATTTTAATAAATAGAAGTAGGTTGTACCTACAAAGATTATGCCCGTGTCAAATTGGGGTCGCAGATTTTACGCCTAACATATACAGAATTCAAGATTTAAAAAGTATTTGGTTTTGCTGTAGCGGGGTTAAATTAATTAAATCGCGTGATTCTATTTTACAGTATATACAGTTTTATTTTAATTATTATTTCAAATTCAAATTAAATGCATTTATTTAAGTCACGTATTTAGAATAGTACCTACTTATCGTAAACTTAACTTATTAAGTTAAGGTTAGATTAATTTTTATAAACGTAGTTGTGAATACATATCTTAAAGGTGTAAATAAAATGTTAATTGAAACCTTGAATATTTGTTTTATTTCCGTATTAATTAAATCCAGGCTAAGGGGAAGTTTCACCGGTTCCTGATAGTGCGTTAGATAGTTATCTGACACTTAACGCCATATAAAATCTGTCAAAAATCTGCCAGATTTCTTCATTTTAGCGCAATAAGGAACCGATGAAACTGGCCCTAAATGTCTTGCTTGTCTGTGCAAAAAGAGAACCGTCGTAGAAATGTAGGTCGCGTCAGTCGTTTTAATTTACTCTTTTTGTTGCATTGACGAGACTGCTGTCATTATTACTTCGACTACAAATGTTTATTACTTGGTAGGGACCTACTCTTATCGTTATCGTGCTGCTAGGTAGGAGGAAGGTAAGGAAGGAAGGTACATACCTATGTACCTTCCTTCCTTACCTTTTAATGTTAGTTCATCATAACACCACGACGGTTCTCTTTTTGCACATACTCTAGGCTGAATGGCTGTGACGGCGGTTGCACCTACCAATATAGGTGTATATTAGGCTGAGTCTGGTCATGCGAACGCGTTTCAGTTTTGCATTAGCAACAGCCAATCCCGAAACAACAGTATATTTTCTGCAGTGTTGATATATTACTTGTAAAAGGTGTTTCTTGAACTCACTTCCCACCAAGCCTTGTAATCAACTAATTAGCCCACGTAACGATGCTATATATAATATAGAAATCAATCAATCTTGCGACAATAGCCTAAAGTGTCGGCCTGACAAGAGACAATCGAGAGGTCGTGATTTCAATCCCAATCAATTGCACTATTGACGTGAACCTACTCCAGACACTTAATATTTAGCTTAGTTGGAGGGGTTAAGAGGGAACGCAGGGTGCACTTTTCCATACAAATGTATTCTCCTGTTTCCTCACTGGAAAATGCTTCTAGAGCAAAATTTGCTTCTACAAAAGTCGAAGTTTGCTGTAGTTTGGAAAATGATATCATTTTCCGACCATTTAATTTATCATTGACCAACTAACTGCTAAAAGTAATATAAGCATTCTAATCTCCTCTTTAAGATTTTTTAAGGGTCATATCTCTATTTGCAATTGGTTGGCCAACAAAAGAAAATGATAGGAGCGCAGCTAGTGCAGCCTTGATTTTTTTGTAGTAACATTTTTTTCTCTAGAAGCATTATCCAGGGAGGAAACGGGGGAATACATTTGTATGGATAAGAGCATTTTGATGCATGCCCGCGTTCCCTCCTAACTAGAATACTAGTAATGTGCAAAGTACATTGAAAGAAGACTTTAGAAAAATCTAGTAACGGCCTCAGTAGGACTAATGTCTACTGACTAGTGTTTACCTAGCCAGACTCAAATCCTGAGTCCAAGAAAACTTGTCGCCAAACTTTCTAATGAGTTCCAACTGCTACTTTGAGAGCCAGTTACCACTATAGCCAGGGCTAGCAGGGTACTATCTTCGACCGCATCGTTACTTTACGAATAGGTGAGATAGAGCTTAAATAGTCTAGCTCCTCGAACACATCATCGCTTACCATCAGGAGAGGAAGTGTTCAAACGCTAGCCTATAAGAATAAAAATAAAACAATGACCTGACCCTCAAAGGTTGTGTTGCCGGAACACCGTAAGGTTATAGCGGCAGATTTTCTACTTGATAGTGGTAAGTTAATTTATTGGTAGCAAGTCAGACGCAACATCGACATATGCTTCGCCACCTATCCAAAAACTGATCGAGTTACGTCAGTTACGAACATCAAGCCTAGCCAATCTACATGCAAAAATAATTAAAAATTAGAAAACACCGTAGTCTACTCTAAAAACATAATCTCGAAAGTATCAAGGTATTACTTCCGTAAATAGGCTATTTCAAGCAACCATTAAAAATAAAACGAAATAAAATCAAGGTAAGCAGGTATTTTGGCCCTGATTCTTATCTCTGTCAAATAGGTAAGGTGATCCAATATACATGCAAATACCTGGGGGGATACGACAAATTGTGTTTTGGAAAGGACTCGGGAAAGATAGAAACATTTTATTTGGGAAAAATACTTTATTATCTGTGGGATAACTGTTTTCAACCTACTCCCAATAAGGAGGCTTTAAATACGTAATCGAGATCTGATCTGATGAGTACCTCCAGAGATATGGATATAAAAACCTCAAACTTACCAAGTTTGAGGTTGAGAAAAAAACACTCAGTCGAATGTTTTTTTCGTTCTGTAGGGGGGTGGTGTCGAAGAAAAACGCCAATGACTTCAACAATCTGTTTTATTTCAGCTTCCAGTTCTACAGAGGTTTTCTTCTTAGGTTTTAACTTTTAAAATCTCTTATGTTCCCTAGCAAGTATCGCAGTGGACTGCAGAGGCTATCGCACTCCTAACTTATAAGTGACGATAGCTCGTTGTTAGGTACCTAGTCTAAGGCGCCAGAATGGACTGCAGGTGGCTATCGCACTCTTTTGCCTACTCGACTTTCGCTAGAGGACTGCAGGTGGCTATCGCTCCAGCTCGGTCGCTAACTAAACCGTCGCTTAATAAGACAGATAGTGTGTGTGCGAGGGAGAAAGTATTCGAATCCACGCGGTAGTACTTTTAGGTCTTGTTACAGTTCTGTAAATGATCTTAAATTGTTATCGAGTCTAAGTGTAGTGATAATATACTCGTAGGTCTTGCTTGATATTAAATGATCAAATTTAGCTTTGCTGAGGTTGAAACACGTTCTCCAAACTCAACAAGAACTAAGATATGAGATAATCGGGTAATACTTAAAAGTGTAATTGAGGACGTAAGTGAAAAATAACAGCTTTTCACAAAATGATTTATTGAAATCTATGCTGCTATCTTTTGCTATCTATACTTACGATATATGGGTACTAATACGAACTACGGAATCACTTGTTTGTGAAGTCTATTCGCACTATCCAAAAACTGACCACAGAATCTCTACATTTACAGCGATGGCTAATCAAGAAACGTAACTAGAGAGTTGTCTGTAAAGCTTCATCCTGCTCTATACAACGAAAATTGGTCGCAAATACATCACTCCCAATATAAAGACCACCGGCATAACATGATGTTTAAAAACACCTTTATACAAAAAGTCATAATTTTTTAAACATCTTTATAAAAAAACACCTTTTCCCCACCGCTTATTACCATAAATATAATGTTATGGGACCTTAATGAAAAGGTCTCACAAACAGCGTATAAATAAATTTTAAATTTATGCAAACAAATCCTTGTTCCCGATTCTCAAACTCGGGTGATTTTAATTGAGACTCCAAAGTTACGTCTAACGAACCTGTTTGAAATTTTCAAATAACTTTGGTCTTTGTTTAAGAAATAATGTTATGTTTTGACGAGTTGTATAAATGTAGAGGTAGAGTCGTAAAGGGTTCATTAACGTCGAAAATATATTGTTTAATTGTAACCTGAAAAATAAGTTTTCAATACTTAAAATCTGTACTTTCGTTAAATTGATTATCAGGCGGTACCGCTTCAAGCTATGTAGGTTTAAAGAAGTTAATTCTCAATAAGACTTAAAATAGTGACTTACTTGAGAACAGAGTTTAAATAGTAATACTAATTATCGTTATATTATGTTTCTTTGAAGTGTTACACACTTAATATTTTTGTAAATTGTTAAACACAAACAAGGTTGCGGGTTCAAGTTCCGATGTATTTTGGATTGTGTTTAACAATTTACAAAAATATTAAGTGTGTAACACTTCAAAGAAACATAATATTTGATTTACGCAGTGCAACATCTCTCGTCGGATTTGAAAACTGTATTGATTTCTTCCGAATGATTAACTTTGGTAATAAGTAGTCATAGATGGCGCCACCAATGCATAATTGGGTTAACAAATGCAATCCACTAATTTTGTCGTAACGTTACTTCGCACCATGGCTTAATTGGCAAAGCACCGGAACATGTTATTCCGGAGGTTGCGGGTTCAAGTCCCGTTGGTACTAATTATCGTTGTCGTAATACTAATAAAATTCATATTTTACAATGCTCATTGCAATAAAAACTACCCATCTAACGCATTCAATAGTTAGTAGGTGTTCTTAATATATTTTATCTAGTTGATGTTTGAATGTGTTAAATGAGTTTACATTTTTTATGTGTGAGAGTATCTTATTGTAATGTTGCGCTCCTTCAAAAGTTATCATTGTTTTGCCGTAGTTAGTTCTACATTTGGGTAACACTAGAAGACTGGCTCGACGTTTACGGACGTTTCGTTTATTTATTTCTTTTAATTTAGTAAATGTCAAATTAGTATGAATGGTCTTATTTAATGTTTTTCGGATATAAATGCACACATTATAGATATACAATTGTCGGACTATGCGCGACAAACATCTGAGTTAGAGCATCGAAGTATCACTGTAAATCAGCCCTGCGGAAATTCACGACTCTGCAGAACTTGTTTGTGAGTTAGCAAAAAGTAAATAGTTGTTTATTGATATAAATAATATTACTTTTGTAATTATGAATCCATTGGACACTATTTTCTAGGAGTAGCAGTTACAACTATCTATTTTTTGAGAGCAAACTTGTCTTAGTTACTTCTGTGATAAAAAAAAGGGAGATTTTTTTCAAAGCGTCTCGTTTAAAATATTATCTCAAGATCAACGCTTCTTATAATCGTTATTGTAAGAGGGAGATGTGATATACCACGGTCGAGCTCCATCTTTTTAGGGTTCCGAACCCAAAGGGTACCAACGGAACCCTATTACTGAGACTCCGCTGTCCATCTGTCTGTCTGTCTGTCTGTCTGTCTGTCCGTCTGTCACCAGGCTGTATCTCATGAACCGTGATAGTTAGACGGTTGAAATTTTCACAGATGATGTATTTCTGTTACCGCTATAACAACAAATACTAAGAACAGAACAAAGTTAAATATTAAAGAAAAGTTTAAAAAAGTTTTTTACGATAGTGCCGCACCATCTAGATGATCATTAAAGATGGCGCTATAAAATTTAGCTTACAGGGGATTTCGGGGGCGATAAATCGATCTAGCTAGGAATCATTTTCAGAAAATGTTGTTTTTTTCGTGTTTTCAATAATCAACTTTATTGATAATCAACTTAAAATATTACTCTTCCTGACATCTATTGGCGAGTAGAAGTAGCTTTAGTGTTACTGTGTGGGTAAAGCAGTTAGTGGCTCTTAATTAAAAAAAATTGTATTATTATTCTTCAATAGATGTCTGGAAGAGTCATATTTGTCTGTTTAAGTGGCAAAAAAACCGAGCAAAGCTCGGTCAACCAGATATTTAATAATATTAATTACTACTATTACTATTACTACTATATAATACTATTCTACCTTTGTTTTAACGTTTACTTAGTTGGTGTTCGGTTCGGAACCTACCGTGTGCGGGACAAAAGTCTGACTCGCACTTGGCCAGTTTTTTATTCTATTACACATTAGCAATTACGTAAATCTTCAGTATATTTTATAAAAAATTTAGATACCACCAAAGGCTGAAAAATATGATCAACATTTTATTTATTTGTATTTTTTCTTGCACTGTATGTGTTACTTTGATCAAATCCTGTGATAAACAACCAGTCAGTTCCGCGACACTGCATACATAATTAAATCACTTAGAATTATGAACGTACTATGTACCAACCAACACTGTAAAAAAAAATTATAAGCATAATACCACAGATTATATAATAGTTACTAGGTAAATAATACTTTCCGTTGTTAGGTTGGCTACACAGTGCTTTCAAAGTTACATTTTAACGAGTAAAAAACAATTAAGTATTAATCACAAGAAAGCGATTAGAGCACGGGTGTTTGGGTATGACTCAAAGTAAATATTTAACGATGGAGTTAATGGAGTTTTGTGTTTGAATGATTGTATTGCATTAACATCAAATACTTTCGTGTATTCCAGTTTCAAGTCGCAATTCGTAAATGTTTCCGTATGAGAGCCCATTTAATTGAAACATCGTTAATGTGAATATGATTAAGATTGTGCTTTAGGGTAATCCATAACCGATGAAATTAAATTAAGTATTCATTGCTTATTATTTAAATAGTCGCTGCAGCGCTTGACGAGTCAACATCGTATTATAACTCTGGAGGCACAATTAGAAAGCAATATACATGTTCATAATTACATATTTTTACTTAAAAAACTGCACCACATGCACACCAAAGTGTAGGCACAACGAATAGCTGAGTTTCCCTAAAAATGTACCAGTTTTCACCCCAATTCGTTGTTATTTCAAAACATAAAGTGTACAGCATATACTGGTATGTTATATAAATATAGCTGAGCTTTTCACCACAGCTGTACTCAATTTATAGAATCACACATGCAACGAAGCATGCTGTGGTTTGAGAGCTTTTGGGTGCTACTGTGACTTCTGTTACGATATATTTTCGATAACTGACGGCTTCTATAACGATACCTTTATGCGTGTAAAAAGTACGGCGGTATAAAAAAAGACTGTAATCGTAAATATCATGGTCCAACCAAAAAAGTGACGGTATATTGAAAAATATAAAAAATAATATCTTGTAGACTAGCGTTTGACCACTACTTCGCCTGGTGGTAACGATTATGTAGACGGAGATGGTAAACACGCTAGGCCTAATATTTATAATATAATAATCTGACTCTCAAAGCTGTGTGGTGCTGGAACACCGTAAAGGTACGACCACACCGCGGCGTCCTGCGTCCGCGTGTGCGTTCGCGATCTGAATTTCTTTTGTTATCTGATCGCCGTAGATGGCGTTTGGTGTAAACCAGTCGGTATAAATACTACTGCGCTATCTGATAGTGTCTCACTACTACTACTTATTGGTTTCTTAACGATGTTTTTCTTCACCGGAGGGCTACTGTGAGAAGCGCACATAAATAATTCGATAGAAAAATCCATTGGTGCACGGCGGGATTCGAACTCTGGCATCAAATTCGAACATTCTCCCGATTACGCCACCGGGCCCTCAAAAATCTATATATGAAGTATTTCAGAGTAGGCTCAGTTTGTATAAACTATCTACAGTTTCATACATAATGGATGGACTCACAGTGGCAGTCATCAATAATATCAACAATACCAGTAGTTCTGTTTTCTGTGTTCTGAGTGAATTTAGATGTAGAATTTAATACTCAGATAGTACTTTGTACTTTGCCTATAAAGTTTTAAGTTTATTTTCAGGAAATGTATATGCATATAATTTTTTTTGACATAATGTAATACCTGCTAATATGATAAAATGTGATTTAACTTCACCCCTAGTTGCACCAAATTACAAGCTTTTATTTAATTGGCCGTGTATAAAGGATAATATTTAATTAAGGGCCAGTTTCACGGGTTTCCGATAGCGCTGATATGAAGAAATCTGACAAATATTTGACAGCTTTTATATGGCGTCATGTGTCAGATAACTATCTAACGCATTATCGGGCACCGGTTAAACTGGCTCTTAGAGTTTTTAATTTACAAACTTACCTTCAATAAATAATAATAATCATAATTTTGGGCAGTTGCGTAACAGCTTCCAATCAAATAATAATCGTATTTGATGTAATTCTCTCGTGGATTATCCAGCAATTAATCAATGGACATCTGCGATGCCAGATGACGAATGAGGGGCTAAATGAGATATTATAATTGTTATATAATTGATATGGATGTATGACTATTTTGTTTAATAGAGGTGACACCATTGGGCATTGACTACTATATAATAATATTATAAAGGCAAAAGTGTGTGTGTATGTTTGTTCTTTCTTCACGCTAAAACTTCTCAAACAGTTTCAGCTGAAATTTGGTACGTAGATTGTCTAGACCCTGGAATATAACACATAGAGTACTTTTTATCCTGATATTCCAACGGGAACGATGTCTACGCAGGTAAAACCGCGGGGCACAGCTAGTTGGCCTATAATTATGTGTACCTAATGTTCGATGAGTGTGTGTCACAATACTGAATCACGAAGAGACACGATCACGTGTGCGTGTGCGTGTGCGTGTGCGTGTGCGTGTGCGTGTGCCTGTGGGTGTACGTCTATATTGAAACACTTTTTAGATACTAATTGATTTTATTTCATATGGCTCGTTCATACTTTACAGGGTTAACTCAGATTAGAGAGCACCTACTAGAAATGTTTAAGACAAATATGACTTTTAATTTGGTTATTGTTATTTCTGACATTTCTTAATAGCATAATAGGTGTAATAGAATATATTGACCACCAAGATAAATATCCATTTAAATATTTAGTATGAAAATATGGTCGATTTAAACTATTTTTACCCGACTGCCAAAAGGAGTGTAATGTGTTTCGCACGTATGTATTATTCTTTATTTTCAACTAGGAGCCGAACGGCTAGACCGATTTCAATAAATGAAGTCTTTAATAGGTCTTTAACAAAAGGTAATGATGTCTTGAGTGTTGTAGGCTATATAAATGTAAAGGAAAACCAAAATTGCGGCTATTTTGTAATACACATTAACTTTTATGCCCAATCTATGCCGTGTTTGGTATCAAATTAAAGAGCCTAAAAACCCCAAATGTCAAATATCCCAGTGCTCTGGAATTTTCATTAAAAAAAAAACATTTTTCATGTAGTCGGGTATTGTTCTTTTCAATAACTTACTTGTTTTAATGAGAGGCAGAGAGAAAGAGAACGAGAGAGAGAGAGAGTATATGATATTTCCCATGTCAAATCAAATATATAGAACAAGTTTATTTCACAAACTAAGTAACTACATTAAAATTTTGAACCCACAACAGTGTCCCTTAGAAAGTTAACTTCATAACATCTATCTGAAAACCACCACTGATTAATTACGAACCGTTTATAGACAAAATCGAACTAGTAGTTATAGAGAAAAATGGCAACATAGATTTGCACAAACAATGTTTGCTGCAGCGCTCCCTGGTGAGTTGTCAACGTAACACCTATTTAAGAACATGCACCAATCTAACCCAAACCCATGACTGAAAATTGCATCAAAATAGGACTAGTAGTTTTGGAGAAAAATGGCAACATTGATTTGCACAAACAATGTTTGCTGCAGCGCCCCCTGGTGAGTTGTCACCGTAACACCTATTTAAGAACATGCACCAATCTAACCCAAACCCATGACTGAAAATTGCATCAAAATAGGACTAGTAGTTTTGGAGAAAAATGGCAACATTGATTTGCACACATAATACTCCTCTCACCCCAAAAGCATATACCGTCTCCGTTCTGTCGTGGGTAAAAAATAGAAGAATAAAGAGCCTTCTTTTCAATCGACTTCCAAAAAGAAGGAGGTTCTCAATTCGTGTGTATGGATTTTTTTTCTTTTTTTTTAAATGTATTTTACGCGATTACTCCGTCAATTGTGAACCGATTCTAATAGTTCTTTTTGTAATAGGTAGGGTACGTTATCGAGGTGGTCCCATTGCAATTTCATCGAGATTTGATAAGTATCTCCAGAGATATGACGATAAACTTCTCAAACTTGCTACTGCAATTGACTCGCGGGGCATTGAAATCGGTTGTTTTAGTTTTTAAACTATCTTTATTATTAAAAAAAGAAATCAATTAACATTGAGCTTACAAATAAATATGCCATATCAAAA
This sequence comes from Cabera pusaria, assembly GCA_954871355.1. Taxonomy (NCBI): domain Eukaryota; kingdom Metazoa; phylum Arthropoda; class Insecta; order Lepidoptera; family Geometridae; genus Cabera; species Cabera pusaria. Next base: position 5,992,573 of record OX940906.1, on the reverse strand, counting down.
AACAATGTGCTCGCGAGTTAACCATAATATAACTCTGGTGCGGATCACATTGCTTCATGTTACGGTCGAGGTATTTGTCATGCCTACATGTTTTCTTCTGTTTCCCCAAGGATTATAAGGGGTCAAAATTCAACGGGTCTTCTACATATAATAATAATTTTATCGGTATGGTTTGACATCAAAATCGTGTAGGTATATTATATTTTATATTATTAGATATTCTATTTTAATTATTATAGTAACTATTATATAATCTGTGTCAGTAGTTAGAATGTCGTCAAGGTATATAAATGCATCGTAATACAAATCTTGATATATTAAAAACGGCTCGGCCGATTTCGTTTTAAATAGGACCACCCAGGAACCCTTTGAAACAAAAAAAGAATTTTCCAAATCGGTTCAGGCATCTTCGAGAAATCAGTGAAAATACATTAAAAAGAAAGATTCCGATGAATTGAGAACCTTCTCCTTTTTTGTGAAATCAGTTAAAAATATTCTGCCATTGGAACTACGGATTAAAATCCGGACCCGACATACGACAAGTAGGAACGGGGTGTTACTATTACTCCATTGACGAATACTTATGGGACAAATATATCATGGAACTAACATACGATACAATTTAATAACTGTGTATTTAAATTTATTATTTGACATTCGAACTCATCAACTGACCTTCCAAATCTTCCAATGTATGTTTTTTCTGTATGTATGTTACGCGATTACTGTGAACGGATTCGATTGAATCTTTTTTTTAATCGGTTGGATACGTTTTCGAGGTAGTTTCATAGTAATTTTATCGAGATTTGATAATTATCTCCAAAGATATGACGATAAACGTCTCAAACTTGCTACTGAAACATGCTTTTAGCTAACTAGATCGGATCTACCGATATTATTAAATTATTATTGATATCACATACCAGTTTTTTATACTGGTCTGTGTTGTTATGATGTATTTAATGTAATTTGACATGTGTAAGTGCAGATTTTTAATTTGCCTATATGCTGAATAAATGCTCTGCCTTTTTTTACTTTTGACACTAGCGAATAAATAATTTATCATTTTATTTATCGTTTATCAATTGTTTCTGATGTCCACAAATTAATAACAATAAAACAAAAGTGGTGTGTTTCGAGCATCACGCGTTATCGTTCGCAACGATCCCCTGGGGCGAAAGCCTTTCATATATTATTATACAAACAGGAAAGATTGTTTTTGATTGCTAACTGAATACGAGCACAATCGGATGGAGGTCGATGTTTATTATGTTTTTGGAAATGTATCATGTGAGCCGTTTATTTTTATTTCATCATCTATATGATACGTTTATAGAAAGCAATGCTATGAAGAGCTATGTGTAGAAAGAGTGATCCAATATAAAATCCAAAGTCCTGACTTTTTAAGGGTTTCGTAAAAAGGATAACAGGAACCCTTATAGAAACACTTTGTTGTTCTTCTGTCTGTCTGTCTGTCTGTCTGTCCGTCTATCAAGACCCCTTTTTCGCAGGTAGGCGTAGAGATATGAAGTTGAAACTTCTATCACATACTTGGGTCTACGGTTTCTTTTGGCTGTGAAAAAATCAAACTTGTAAGTCGCCATCAAAAGATATGACGGTTTATGTCGCATATTATCACATATTTTGCGATTTCACAAGGGAATCTTAACCTATAGGGTACTTCCCGTTGACCTAGAATCATGAATTTTGACAAGAAGCTAGGTGTTGAAGCACATATATAGAAATAAATCTGAAAACCGTAAATATGAAGTTAAATAACAAAAAAAGTTAAATTACATTATACACTTATTATTTGCGATTGGTGTAATACCTTTTCTATGGATCGTAATGCAAAGTTAAGTTTGTACTTTAACCTAGTTTGAGAAGTTGGTATGGAAGCCTCAGTGAGCGAGTCCGACTCGACTTGACTGGTTTTATTTTTATTATAAAAGGTTAAAAGACAGGCTGACGCTCGCCTGATGGTAAGCGATGACGTCTACCTATTACAAATACAGTGGTATGCAAAATCCTGGATGGCTAATTTTGCATGTCACTAAACTGCGCCTGTTACCTCGATATAAATAATAAGTTACGCATGCATTTCACTGCAGACATTGCCATTGAAACCAAAAAAACGTTCCTATTTCACGGATGGCATTGTCGCTAAGCAGATCTCGTCCAGGCAACCGTGGGCAGACACATTAAACATATAAATGAGAAAAAATGCTTGAAAAACATTTTATTGTATTTTACAGGATATATACAATTTAGGAGTTTGGAAAAGCATTTTATTATTTTTTCGAATGGATGGTTCATGGTCGCACACCTTTCACTAAGATCGAATGGGAAATTTCAGAGATATAAAACGAAATACCGTAATTAGAATTTTCAGAAATACGTACCAAGAAAATCAACGTGAAACTGGATCTCGCTTACGAGTCGGTATACTTTCGATGGAGTATGCGATAAATGTCTTACATATAAATGCTAGTCGTCCAATATCGCTGTGCATCGACCCGTGTGCAATTTAAAATGTAAGAATTTATGATCGTACAAAACTAAAAAACCGACTTCACAGGCCGCGTTAGTCAAAGTAGCTTCATCATCACCATTATCAGCCGGTGTCCGTCCACTGCTGGACGTAGGCCTCTCCCAAGGTGCGCCACTGAGCCCGATCTTCGGCTATTCTTTTCCAGTCAAACAAAATAGTACAGCGCCTCTAGTTGTTACTAAATTACTAAATTTAGACCAATCAGGGAGTCCAAATAAGTCGAAAACTATTCGAGATCTGTCAAAAGCGTTTACGATAAAAACTCGTACTAGAGGTACTGCTTCCGCAGTCGGGAAAAAAGGGTTGTATCCGTTGTGATACAGTTCCACAAAGTTGAAACATTTTTATAAAACACCTAAAAGGTCATTGTTTATGGCAGATTTCACAAAAAACAACAGGGCCCGTTCAAATAATAGTATTTTTTTATTTTTTGTTGATGTTACGGAGCCGGGATATTTTCGGGTTTAAATGAAGCCCATTTCTAATAAAGGCTTGTTGAGATTACAGGAAATCGGGAGACCATTTGATTTACAATTTCTGGATTTTCTATCGAGAATAATAAGGTTACAGAGCAAGTAAGACGCACGCACGCCTGATTCTAATGGAAAATCTGTCCGAACATCTAATTATGTGTTGTAATGGTTGTTTTTAAAGCCAGTTTCCAGGTTGCCAAATGTGTAAATTTGGCGCATTGCTGGACTCTGTTCTTTTTTTGGGGTTCCATTTCTGCCATTTGGCTACGGATTACAGATTCTTCATGTCTGTCTGTCTATCTGTCCGTCCGTTTGTCATAGCCACTTTATTCCAAAACTGTTAAAACCACACAGTTGAAACTTGGTAGGTAGATTCTGTGAACAGCTCTACGATTTTTATACAAAAATAAAAAAATAAAAAAAGATTAAGGGGGGGAGGGAAAGGGGGAGGCTCCCCATACCAACCAGTCAAAAGATTGTTTATGTACTATTAAAAAAAACATGATTTCTGAGACTGCAAATCAATAAACAAATCAACAAACTAAATAATAAACCGACACCTTTAACCGATGCCAATGCAACTGCCACCGCCACCGTTATTCTTTAATTATCTCCGTCCGTAACATATTATGGTCACCATACTCTTCCCAATCTCAGCTTGTACCGGGTTAGTAATTAGTAACAGTCGTTGGCTCGCAACGTACGATTTGGTCGCAATTGTCATGAGTTTCAGCTAGAATTTACTATTAGTTCCGCAGATCTGTGCGCTATAGAAACCGGAGTTAGCGCTGGTTTGATTCTATTGACTCTACTCTACTACTCTGGATTAAATGTTCACTAAAAAAACATTTGACGTCAAATTGACTTTATTCACCACCAATATTAATGTGAAAGTCAAATTAACTGCAAACCTAACTTTGTATGTGAATTTACACAGGTGGTAGAAGCATTTTATAATATCAATTTTCCGCCTGACTTGCTTCCAAGAAGTAGCTTACCGCCATTAAGCCGGCTTTTCACTATGGGATATAATATCATCATCATCAGCCTATTTCCGTCCACTGCTGGACATAGGCCTCACCTATGGCACGACATTGAGCTCGATCTTCAGCTCTTTGTTTCCAACCGCTGCCGGATATAATATAATGTATATTATATCTTGAGATATAACATTTTATCGCTCTTCATACATTTTGTATGAGACCGTTTACACTATGCTATAATATATATTAAATCTCAAACTATAAATATTTTTCGACCGACTTTGCGATATTTGATGGTTTATATTTTTACCTTACGTCCCCGGACACCGCGCCACCCCCTGCCTCGCCCTCAGGTTTTTTTTTTTTTTTTTTTTTAATTTTTATTATGGCTCCACACAATTCGTGTATTTAGCCAGTGTTTGAATGAAACCATAGACAACCAAAGCTGAACTACAGTGCCACAAGTATAACTTGGCGGTGGTGGTTTTTGGAACTAATTCTATTAATTGAAATTGTGAGTTTGACGTTTGAGAGATTACCGCGACATTATTGTTGATAAATCTGCTACATTACAATAGTTCAATAATTCCAAAAGTAATTAAAAGTGGTTTAAGAGAAACTGTTATCAAAGTACAAAGTAAAAGCACAGTGGCGCACAGGCACGCCAAGTTATACTTGCCGGACTGTATATATCTTACAAAGTGAACAGCAATCGCGAGATGTACTATGTAGCTCAAGATGTAATTTACATTATATCCAATAGTGAAAAGCCGGCTTTAAGGAGAAAATCTCCCGCTATAACCTTATACGGTGCTCTGGCAGCACACAATCCTTGTGAGTCAAGATTGTAGCCTAGCGTGTTCACCATCTTCGACCACATCATCGTTTACCACCAACCGTTGTTATATACCAAGCGTTAAATTGTGACTTCTTCACGGCTCAACCGACGACGAGGCTAATATCAGAGGAAATAATTAAGATAGTTTAAAACTACAACAACCAACTTCCATGCCCCGCGAGTCAGTTTCAGTAGCGAGTTTGAGACGTTTATCGTCATATCTCTGGAGATACTTTTCAGATCTCTTATTCAGATTACAATGGGACTACCTCGAAAGTGTACCCTATCGATTCAAACAAAGAATCATTCGAATCGGTTCACAAATGACGGAGTAATCGCGTAACATACATACAAATAAAAAAATAAAAAATGACGAACTGAGAACCTCCTCCTTTTTGGAAGTCGGTTGAAAAGGAGGCTTCATAATCTATGCGCGCTGTAAAATTAAGAACTTATAATCGAGACAACAAAAAATCTAATCTATTTTTTCATCCGTTCAAATAGACTTTTAACCCTTTGTAAATGTTACTCTTAGATTTTAATTATGCAGGGTCAGAAAGGCCCCATAATTTAATATTGTCACAGACAAACGATAGTACATGCCATCCCTCCGGCCAGACGGAGGAATGCGACGCAAAATGCTTCGGACACTTTCTAGCCATCACTGCTAGGTATAGTAAGTTGCAAAAATAGCTTTCGAAAACTCTATGTCTAGTTTAATCGGTTCTAAATTTTCAAAATTTGTAAGTTTTGCCAGTGACTGCATCTAAACCAAAACGAGGTCCAAAACTAGTCCGTAATAGGGAATACGCATGTGGTATCAATTAATCATTTATTTTCGCATCATTATTGTTCTAGTATTGTATGTTAAACATTTTTTTATAAGTAAAATACTGTTAAATTGGTTAAAATATTATTATGCAAAATAAGCGTGGGAAAAATTAATTTGCAAAACACATCAGCACTTGTCAATTAGAAAGAGTCGTCACAAGATACACTGCTGTCACCACAGACTAAATCTTTGTTAGAGAAATAGTATGCACTGTAGTAAGAATACGTACTATTTCTATTACAAAGATTTAATCTGTGGGCACAGTGTGGTATGCTGTGACGTCACAAAGGCACGTCAACATTTGGTGGCGTTTTAGACACCTCATATTTTTCAATGCTAAATCTACTTTTTTTGAACACATTCAGTATTATTTCATTTTTTTTTATATGTTAAATTGATTGTTTTATCAGTGAAATAAGAGTATTAAAAAACATGCATATTCCCTATTGCATAGCTCAGAAAACATGTCTAATAAAAATATTAAGGCCAGTATCAGCGATTCTTGATAGCCCGGTATAAGTACTTGTACTATTCATTATTCTGTGATATTAATTATTCTGTGGTATAAGGTCGGTGTTATCTGATAAATCTCTGAGAACGAATATATAGGTTTTTTGGCGGGAACGTGGAAAAGTGTGTGTGGTCTCATTGTGTTTTTTCCTAAAACTTGTGTTCTTCCGCGAGTTAATGTGTAATAAATATGGATTATTAACCATTAAGTGCCGGTGAATGAGTGCGAGCGTAGGGAAACAGCACAATGTTGAAAAACATGCTATTTGCGTTCTCACCAAAATTCCACTGAAAATCTTCAGTAAACATCATATCTTTACTGAAGGTATGACTTCGACTAGACTTTTACTTGAAAACTGACCTGAAATGTGACTTTAACCCATCTCTACGACTTATATTCATAAAAACAAAGAATTTCAATACTTGACACTGGCTAAATACACTAATCGTGTGGAGCCATAATAAAACTAAAAAAAAAAAAAAAAAAAAACGAATATATAGCGTAACGTGTATATAGCGTAATAATAAAATATGTCGGATTCAGATCTAATTTTTTTTATGATATAACTAGTAACTAGACAAGCACAACGATCGCCTGATGGTATGCGATGATGTCTACCTATTACAGATACAGCGGCATGCAGCAGTCTGGATTGCAAATCTATCTGGAATCGGTGAAACAGCGCTAAAAATAAAATATGCCTTTAAAACATTATGTTTTAATAAGCTATTTTTTTAACCGCTTTCAAAAAAAGGATGTTTCTCAATTCGGCCGTATATATGTTATGTTTGTTCGCGGATAACTTCGTCGTTTATGAACAGATTTTGATGATTCTTTCTTGGTTGGAATGAAGATATCTCAAGAGTGGTACCATAGTAATTTCAACGAGATCTGATAAGTAATAGTAATCTGATCTTCAGAGATATGGAGATAAACACCTCAAACTTGGTACTGAAAATTAATAGCGCGGCATTTGAAGTCGGTTATTTTAGTTTTTTAAACGATCTTATTTTAAATTATTATTAATTATAATTTTGCTGCTAACTGTACAATGAGAAAAGAAAATTGAGATGTTATGCAAAAGGGTTTTCAGAGCGGTTTAGGTGATAAATATGTTTAGTGGGAATTTTGGATTAGATAATGCGTGTACATTATTATTTAATGAGTTAAAATACATTTTGTTCCGAATAAAAATTTGTTTTCTTTTATTAAAAAAACACATGGTAAGTGTTTTACGCACGTACTGTGTCTAAGGACAGCAGAGTATGCTAACATAGGGTTTTGTTATTTTAGGTGTACACAGCATTTTTAAAGGTCTCTCCGCACGTCTGGTTGAAACAGCACGGGACCAAAATGCTGGCATGTATTTAGCTCAGATACTAAGCATCGCCATTCAACAGGGAATACAGCCAGCATTTTGGGAACTTTACCTACTTGTAGTGGTTTGGTAGACTAATTTTAATTTTAATTTTAGATGTACTCTGAATAATTGAATGTAATTGTAAATTGTTAAACACAATCCAAAATTTCATCGTACCAACGGGACTCGAACCCGCACCCCCCGGATCGCACTATCCGAGGGGTGCGGGTTCGAGTCCCGTCGGTACGATGAAATTTTGGATTGTGTTTAACAATTTACAAAAATATAATGTGTGAGACACTTCAAAGAAACATAATATTTGAATGTAATTGTATCTGAATGAAGCATACTTGATATGACCAAGTTAATTTAAATTTGTAAAAATAAAAAGAATAATTTATAGGTGTTATTAGACATAGTTTATCTATAGAGCATAAAATGATGAGTATGTGGAAAACGTCACCAATTTTCATCAACGGTAGAGTAAAAAATATCCACGTTTTTTTTACATTTTGCTAATAACAAATATTTTTGGGTATGACAACACCTGATTTGAGAGCATCCTTAGTTTTCAAATCCAGGGTCTCCACGCAAAAACTCGTACAAATATTAATACCAAAGAATAATAGAGATAGTAAAAGCACAGCTCAATAATTCGAGCAATAAATAACAATTATTACAGTTTTGCTGAGCAGATGTTTCCTAACTACAGTCAGCGACAGCAATAAATAAAACCAATATCTCCGATATGTACAGTCAGCTTCAGAGATATCGTTGTCAATGTCGCAGTTATAATAATTTACTGCTTCTAATATTTGGATGCGCGAATGTATGGATATGTTTTAAGTACATTCAAAATAGGGTAAATATTATTTTTCTATAAAAAAAATATAAAAGTATAGTAATACTTTTATATTTTTTTTCATTGTTATATACAGTCCAAAATTTCAGCGTACCGACCAAATCGCGTATCTCAGGTAACATGCCCAGGCGCTGTACTAATTCAGCTACAGTACGACCGTATCGATACGACAAAACTGCAGAATTGCATGTTTTTAACAAAATAATATATATTTTGCTAAACTATTCATAACATGTCTATAATACATTGCAATACCTACACGAGATATGTGTATGTAATGTGTGCAACATTAGTAACCACCGAATTACATTATTAGTAAGAATGCGAAACTTTGTTTTTAAGTCTTTTTAATAATATGGAGCGGCAAGCAAGCAAGCGGCCAACCTGATGGTAAGTGGTCACCGCTGCCTATTGACATCTGCAAAACTAGAGGTATTGCCGGTGTCTTGCCTACCCTTATTAGAGACCACTCTCATTACTCTTCGTTTAAAGCTACTCAGATTATAAATGTTGCTGGGAAGGTTTCAGATGGGAGGTCATTCCACATCTTACAGGTATGTGGGCAGAACAATCGTGTGAAACGAGTAGCATGTGATGTGATGCCCACGTGTACGAGTATATAATGTGCGGATGTGCTTTTTGACGGTGTCGGGAGTTTCGATGGTAGGGCAGAGGTATGATATTAAAAAGCTCTTCAGAACATTCCCCGTGATAGTACCTATATAAAGGCTAAGAAAGCCAACGTCGTGACGAAGACTCAAAGGTCCAATTCAGTTAGCTTGTGTTCGTCAACAAGTCTAACAGCTCTTCTCTGAAGGAAGCCAAGGGGAGTCTGTCGATAACTCAATTCTCTAGAGTTAATAATGCTTGTAACTCAATCATTCTTCTAGATTCAATTTCAAACAAAGATAACATAAACAATAGATCAATTATATATTATGTAATTTAGCCAGCTAGCTATAACTTTGAATGAAAACATCTTTTGCCCCAAAAACACCACGGGTAGCCCCGAGTGACATTGCTAGTTCTACCATAAACACAGAATAAATAATAGTGCCTTAAAACTACCCTATATTCATCAGCCACAATAACAATGTCACTAAAGGGGTATAAACACCAACAACCCAGAGTAAGGTGTGAATGTGTCTCAGAAGGGCTGTCGTCAACATTTATAGCTCTACATAGCACATTTTGGCATACATTTGAGTATATTACTTAGGAAAATGTAAACAGTTCTCTTTAAGTGTTAGTTGCTTGATTCTGGAATGTTAATGGTTTAAAGTTTTTTGAGAGACCTGGTGGCGCATTGGTAGAATGGTTGGCTTTGACACCAGAGGTAGTAAGATAAAATCTTAATGCGCATTTTATATTGGCCCTCCGGTGAAGAAAGACATCGTTAAGAAACTCCCAGCTTAGCAAGCTGGCAGAATACAGGTGTTGAGCACGCTTGAATCAATCTAATGCCCTTAACGGTCCTTGCATGGTTGTAGGATATTGTCAAGTGTCGGCCTGCCCTGTTTATATCTGCTATCTCCCTCAAGTTGGAAAATCACACACATGCACAAACCTACACCCACCCACACGCACACCCACGCTCACACCCACACACACACATACACCCACACCCACACACACCCCATCCACCCACACACACACACAAACACACACACACTTCCACCCACACACACACCAATACACACTCACGCACACACACACACACACACACACACACACACACACACACACACACACATAACTTTTAGAACTAACAATACCAGCAGAAAGCGACCTAAATTCCATTTATTAATTGTAGATTTTATTTTAATTATTAGTCATAGTTAATATTTTAGTTTTATTGTTATATATTAGATTTTTCTATTGTTTTCCGGCAGCTCATTGCAGTCTTTGAGAACAAGTTTCCATTCTAGGTCTAGGCGTGCCACCATTCTCGGCCGCCTCATCGCTTACCAACAAGTGAGATAGTGGTTAAACGCTAACTTATCTGTAATAAACTGGCCAAGTGCAACACACTTTTTATCACTTTAGACGTGCCTATCTTTCAAATTAAAGGAAAAAAAAAAAATGTTTTAGGAACATTAATGTAATTTTAAAGACCTATCTACTGACACCCGCACGTACTCGTATATGGTGGATGAATTTTCTTTTTTTAACTTCAGTTCCATGTATGGGGTTCCACCCTTAATATTTTTTAAATTTTTGTATGAATATCGTAAAGTGGTTCACAGAATTTCAACGTTTCAACTGTGCAGTCTTAATAGTTTCGGAAAAAAGTAGCTGTGACATTACAGACGGACAGACATACAGACATACATACAGACAGACATGACGAATCTATAAGGGTTCCGTTTTTTGCCATTCGGCTACGGAACCCTAAAAAAGAGTCGTAAGAGTAACGTAAGATAATGCCTACAGTTTAGAGCTAGGGTTCTAAGGCTGGGATGTTAAAGGGCAGAGTTACTTATAGCTTTTTTTTTAGGGTTCCGTACCCTAAGAGTAAAACGGGACCCTATTACTAAGACTCCGCTGTCCGTCTGTCTGTCTGTCTGTCTGTCTGTCTGTCTGTCTGTCCGTCGGTCACCAGGCTGTATCTCATGAACCGTGATGGTTAGACAGTTGAAATTTTCACAGATGATGTATTTCTGTTGCCGCTATAACAACAAATACTAAAAACAGAATGAAGTTAAAAATAATAGAGGGTCCCCATACAAGAAACGTATTTTTTTCGGCATTTCACGCCATCTATAAACGCTTAGTTAGGTAAACGTCCCATAGATGGCGTTATATTGAAATGTCGATCCCTAACACCTTTGTTAGACATTAGATGGCGTTATAAGAAATAAAATGTTAATTAATTATTATTTTTTGCTGGCGAAAAATGATGTGGTATTTTTTGCTCGATCTTATAAAATACTGTAGTGTGTTACGGAACCCTACTAGTGCGACGAGTCCGACTTGCACTTGGCCAGTTTATTTTAAATAAATGCTTCTAGCAATGTGTGTTGCACATTACTAGTATTCTTGTTAACTCCTCCAATCAATAGTGCAATGGGTGGGGATCGAACTCACGACCTCTCGATCGCCAGTCCGACATCTTATCCATTTGGCTATTGCCGCTATTAATATAATATAGTAGTAGTAGCTTATAATAGTTTGATATAATAAGGGAAATAATGTTTATAATTTATTTACGATAAGACCCTTCATTACTTACTAAAAATGTTAACCTTTTACCACCTCCGAATTCCTCATATCTCTGCTTCGAAGCAATCACTACAATCGTAGATTTACGGCACGTAGGGAAGTGTCAAACACGTGTGTGATTCATCACGTGATATGTCCACGATGAGTTATGGACAGCGTCACGGAGGCGTTACACAGTGCTATCATTAGTTGTAACTAAAATAAGCAGATTTTCTTTGTTTAATTATTGTTACGGCCAATCTCACGTGAAATGGTCGACTGTCTGATAGACTTCCGACCGGCTTCGAGTTTAGCCCTAACAATAATACAAAATAATAATACTCGCGATTCGTTCAGTAATGAAAGAATTTCTGTTGTTTTATAACAATGAAGTATAACTTCTTACGTGCGTACATAAGTATACAATCATACTTTTTTGTTATTACTGTTTTTAGGGTTCCGTACCTCAAAAGGTTAAAAAAGGAACCCTTATAAGATCACTTTCTTGTCCGTCTGTCCGTCTGTCCGTCTGTCCGTCTGTCTGTCTGTCTGTCTGTCTGTCTGTCTGTCTGTCTGTCTGTCTGTCTGTCTGTCTGTCCGTGTGTCACCACCAATTTTCTCAGGAACTCTCTAGCAAGTTGAAATTTATACCAGATACTGAGCTCTATAGTCCCTATTGGGAGTATAAAAATCAAGGTCCTGGGTCAACACGATAAAAAAATATGGGCAAATTTAGATTTTCGCGAAAACTTGTAAGTACCAAAATGTACCTTAAGTTCAACTTTTTTTATTTTTCGGAATGTTTCCTTTGCTTGTGTTGTTAGACCTTGCATGTGACGAAAATTGACAATTCTAGGTCAACCGGAAATACCCTATAGGTTTTGGGTCGAAAACCTATAGGGTACTTCCCGTTGACCTAGAATCATAAAATTTGGCAAGAAGCAAGGTCTTATAGCACAAATAAAGAAAAAATTCCAAAAAATGAAAAAAGTTGAAAATTAAAGGGTGTAATTAAAGGATACATACATAGTATCAGCCAATTAAGATAGGCCTCTGAGTTATGAGCGCTCATACAATTTAGAGGTCTAGCTTAATTGGATCCTTCCAACGTTGGTACGGAAGCTTCGGTGGGCGAGTCCAACTCGACTTTGCTGGTTTTATTTTTAAATAATATACTCTGTCAATCAATGTTCATCAAAACAGAACATGCGTTAGAATGTCTTCTCTGCTGCTCCAAAAATACTGATTATCAATCATCAAAAGTAGTGACAAACGTCGTTATTTTTTTATGGTTGAGGCTAATCACAAGCGCGCGTAATTTTTGTTACAATTGATTGATTGGCTGCAATTCAATTATTTAGCGCGCACGCGTGTTTTAAAACAAATGCCCTTGTCTTTAGACACAAAAAACAGTTAGGAGAAGGTACTTTTAGCAGTCCAGCAAAGATTGCGCCAATAATCTGATACAAGTTGTTTACGCATAGGCCACGGCCTGAAGCAAGCAAGTATACCTTGGTGTGCTCAGGTATGCCTAAGCGAGTTTATAAATTAAAACATTAGCCACGGCCTATCTGTAAATAGATTGTGTCTGTAAAATTGTTGGCGCTTTACGGGTTACGGATAGACTCTATGTAGTGTCACGAGCCTGTAAAGCTGTACTGTCCTATGTCACGCCCAACTTACGTCCTGCTTAGAAAGTCTCTCTGTGTAAATTCTCTGTTATCGTCACGGTTCTTTGTGCTCCACAAAGGATTGAGCTGGGCCGACGTGACGTTGACGTCACGTTAAAATTGTAACAATGTTTGTTTTCAACGGCACAACCATTGTGTGGACTGCCAACGGTGACTTGTGACCTGCTGGTGTTTCATCATTTTGTACCTAATTCTTGTTATTTCATTCGTAAATCAGCAATGACCGTTTCCTAAATGATGTATGATATTTTATTACGTTAGAACTTTACAAAAGTCACGTCGATGAGGTAAGGCCAGCGACAATATGTCTTTTGATTTACCTGAAATGACAAGCCTGCCAAGAATTCACCAAAGCAGAGAAGAGAGAACTTAAGAGAAAGAAAATGAACTACTAATAAAATTTGGCATGCTGTGTGATTTACGGTGTGATAAAATTTTATTTGTCATCTCTTTTCTTCTCCGCTTTGATGGATACTGGTCCCTTTCTGCGAGGAAAAATCCTTCAGAGTCGATTAATTTGAGTGAGGCTAGGCATATTAAGTGATACTATTGGTAAATGTATTCCTCGCTCACGGTTTCGCACCAGGAATATTCTGGTAAAATCTCAGCCTATGATACAATGATACAATTATTTATTGCAATGATATGGATACAAGCTGTCACTGGTTTTAAAAATTATGGAAACACATATCAACCATTTCTGGCATTCTATAAACACGCCTAGATATTGCACCTAGAGTAGTAATTCCCCCATATATACTGGATGATATAAATATATATTATATCACTATTCCGCCTGACTTGCTACCAAAAAGTAGCTTACCATCATCAAGGAGAAACTCTGCCACCATAACCTTTCGGTGTTCCGGCAGCGCACAGCCCTTGAGAGTCAGAGTATTCTAGGCCTAGCGTGTTTGCCATCTTCGACCGCAGCGTCACCTACCACCAGGTGATATAGTGTTCAAACGCTAGCCTATAAGATATTTAAAAGAAGTAAAATTATTTGCTACTAAACATCTCATGTAGGTAACCGTTCAGCAGTTTGGAGAGGCTCGTTATACCTTACAATATGCACAGTTCAACCTATGATACTTGATTATAGGTAAACAAGCATATCTGTCAAAGACGTAGGTAAGTCCATAGATAAACTTACCTACTTAGAGTTGATCTCTAGTTCAACCGAGCCATCTCAAAGTACATCTCAGATACAGAGTGATGTAGACATAGAATTTCGAACTCTCGAAGGCGCAACTATACCAAAATGTGTCTTGTCCAAAATATTCATTTTTCAATTTGGTAATAATTATCTGACTTTATGTTAAACCTAAAGTCCAAAACCTAAATAATATTTACAAATAGTACATATGTATACAACTTAAAACTAAATTAAGATAAAAACTATTTAAACTGATATATATACGTAAAATGTTATAAATATAAAACAGAACCTAGGTCGCAGCTGTCTGCCGGTAACGTTAACGTTACCTAAATTATTTAATTATTTATATAATTATTCTGCATATCCAGAAAAAATTGATTCAGTCTAGAATAAATCGTTTCTCTAGCAACAAGACTACCCTCTATGTTATAGTGTAGATGTACGAAAAAGTATTCATCATAAAATATAAGCAGCACCAATCTTTACATAGAATAACTACTAACACTATCTAGTGTCCGCCTGGTCAGCTACCGGCCCCTCAAGTTAGAAAATCTGTCGCCAAACATCTGATGTGTTCTGGCAGCTATCCTTGAGAGCCAATTCCCATTCTGAACTTAGCGTGCTACCATCCTTGACCGTATCATCACTTACCAACAGGAGAGATAGTAGTCAAACGCTAGCATATGTATATAGATATGCTAGCGTTTGACTACTATCTATATATATATATATATATATATATAAGAAAGTCGTGTTAGTTACTACACTTATAACTCATGAACGGCTGAACCAATTTTTATGATTTTTGTATTTCTGGAATTATATTTGTCGGCAATAGGATAATATGTAATAAAAGCAATGAATAATTGACCTAAAAAAATTATATAAGATAAAATATTTTGCCAAAATGTTCCTGGGTTAAAAAACTGCCAATCATTTGATGTTCATTTGTTTATCCCGCCGTATTTTTTTGTATAATTATAGCTCCACACGATTAGTGTATTTAGCCAGTATCAAGTATAAAAATTCTTCTCATGTGTGGATAGCATAACAATATTCGAAATATCGCGTTTTTTTTTTGTATAATTATGACTCCACACGATTAGTGTATTTAGCCCGTGTCAAGTAGTAAGTCAAGTAAAAATTCTTCAAGTTTTTGTGAATTCAAGTCATGTAGATTATAAAAAAATTCAATTATTGTCAGTAATGATAATTGTTTGACATATTTATTGAATGTCAAATATGCGTGCGTTCAGAAATGTATGCTTACAAGCAACTTAAAAAAAGTTTATATTTCCAAAAACCTCTTTTTCCATTTTTTATTCTATATCTGGATTGCCATAATACATTAATAAACTTAATATCTCTTTTGTATTCATTTATTACGTTCATAAAAGCCTAAAACAAGTTCATGTAAAAGGTAACACGACATTCATTGTCTGTTAGGTAGTGCGAAGTTCGCCGGGCCAGCTAGTGATATATAAAACAAAAAATAAATAAAACAAAGTCGCTTCCCGCCATTTGATTTGAATTGATGCAGTTTTCATCAATAGATAGAGTGATTCAAGTGAAATCTAACAACCAGTACTGTCCTGTACTTACTAACCAGTTAGAGCCACTAGCGTTACGCCGAGATATTGATTCACTTAGCCTCTTCTACCGATATTATAACGGGGAATGTTCTGATGAAATCTTTGACGTCATCTCGCCATCTCGCTTTTATCATCGTTCTTCTCGACACCGCGAGAGAGCTCATCCACATATTGTTGACACGTGGACATCGCATACGGTACGTTTTATGCGGTCGTTTCTTCCGCGGACTTGCAAAATGTGGAACGATCTCCCACCAGAGGTTTTTCCGCTACGGTACAACATGCAGCGATTTAAGAGAGGGGTAAAAAGAGTCCTCCATGCAAAAGGTAGGCAAAGCACGTGCAATACTACTTGTGTTGCAGGTGTTTATAGGCGGCGGTGACCACTTTC
This sequence comes from Cabera pusaria, assembly GCA_954871355.1. Lineage (NCBI taxonomy): Eukaryota > Metazoa > Arthropoda > Insecta > Lepidoptera > Geometridae > Cabera > Cabera pusaria. The sequence continues at coordinate 5,976,129 of OX940906.1, read as the reverse complement.
GATCAGGTATCTTGATCAGATCAGGCTTGCTTGTTTGTCAACTTAGGCATGAAAAAAAAAAAGATAATACGCGGGCAAAATCGCAAGACGCATCTAATAATATTATAAATGCGAATTGTGCATTACTTGTTGCCTTTTCACGGTCCATGCACCAATATGATATAATAAACATTGAGGGTGAGGTGAAGCTAGTAAATCATATAGACGTATACCCTTCCATCCCAAAGATTCTAATGTTTCCTTCGGCCTCTATACTAGAACCACCCTGAACATATCCTTAGCTAGCTACTGCAAATACAGAGTGTACACACTAGACGATATATCTGTAGTATTCCCGACTCCACATCCCATTTAATTAGACTAATGCTTCACAGACAGACACTAGTGTCGGTTTACACGGAGGAGCTGGCAACTAATACCTAGACACAGACTTAATACACTTTATTTCATAAATACGTTTCAGACATTTGTGCTGATAGTCATTATTGTATATTTTTTACCCCCGAAGCAAAATGATGGGGTGATTATAAGTTTGACGTGTTTATCTGTGGATCTATGTGTGTGTCTGTCTGTGGCACCGTAGCGCTTTAACGGATGAACAGATTTTGATTAGTTATGGTTTGTTAGATAGGTGACTTAATCGAGAGTATTTTTAGGTTTTATTAATAATAAGATCGTTTAAAAAACTAAAAAGAACCGACTTCAATGCCGCGCTATTAATTTTCAGTACAAATTTTGAGGTGTTTATCTCCATATCTCTGGAGATACTTATCAGACCTCGATAAAATTACCATGGTACTACACTTGGGACATCTCCTTTCCAACAAAAAAATAATAATAAAATCGGTTCATAAACGACGAAGTTATCCGCGAACAAACATAAAAAAAAAACATATACGGTCGAATTGAGAAACCTCCTCCTTTTTTTTAAGTCGGTTAAAAATCCGATCAACCGTTTTAAGATTATGATAATTTTTGTTGTAGATGAAGTTATGAGACCAACTTTCATAGGTCTGATCAATTCAAAATTCGGTATCGTCTTATTTCTATGATATTGTAAAAACATGGTAGCATTGACCGAAAGCTGGGACCTTTCCTGGAATCTGCAGAATACTCAACTCCTCACTAACTTACAGCAGATATGTCGAGTTTGGACTCATTGCAATGATTCGAATGAACAGATTGTACATGAATCCGTCCGGGTTTAATACACTTTAGTGAATATATATGTTTCAGGTAATATTTGTGCTGATGCTGATAGCAATGGTTATATGTTGAAAATTCTCTGCTGATGTGTAAGACACAAAAGCTTTTGAGTTAGTGTTGCGAAAACATAGTGAATATTAGCTGACTGATAGATAGATAGAAGTGAATAGTAGTAAATAGTTCTAACTGACTTCCAAAAAGGTGGAAGTTATCAATTCGTCTATTTTCAACCGACTTCCAAAAAGAATTCGTCTGTATGTTTTTTTTTGTGTGTATGTTACGCGATTACTCCGTCAATTGTGAACTGATTCGAATGATTTTTTTGTAATCGGTAGGGTACGTTTCCGAGGTGGTCCCGTTGTTATTTCATCGAGATCTGATAAGTATCTCCAGAGATATGACTATAAACGTCTCAAACTTGCTACTGATATTGACTCGCGGGGCATTGAAGTCGCTTGTTTTAGTTTTTAAACTATCTTATTTATTATTTGGTGTATGTCTCACGATTTTTCTGCCAATCGACCATGTACGGTGGTACCAATATAAAATTCATCGAGATCTGATAATTAAACTGAGCAAACCGATAGGTATGTATTGATTTAGTGGTTGACTAAAGTGGTAGCTTAGCTTAGCTTAGTTTAATCAATCAATAATATATAATCAATCAATCAATCAATCAATACTAAATCAATCAATTAAACTAAATCAAATCTGTAAATCATGCAGTATAAATTGGTGACTACTGGTGGTAACCAAATTATCACTACAGATGTATTTATGTGTACTTATTAGAAAGAGCATACCATCTACAAACTGAAACACCATTGTTTCAGTTTGTAGATGGTATGCTCTTTCTATTTTAACCTATTGAAATATCATCCATCCATAGATAGGATAAGGATCACATAATGTATACCTACGGACCCCTAAAACAACAAACGCTCTCTACCAAACCCCGCAAAGCTAAAAGTTCCAGTAAAAAGCAAAAGAAGTGTGGCTGCGCTTATTAATCAAAGTTTAGAGGTAGTTGTGAACTCGACCTCGCTGGTAATGGGAAGCTATCCGATGGACTTGCGGACACACGGACGGCTAAAGATTTTTAGATAATTTATTAATTTAAGCAGCTATTTTCAGCTATTTTTTAGCAACAGTACAGGTGACTCCCGCTCGTTCCTGGTGCAAAGGATGAGCATTGCCATTCAACGTGGAAATGCGGCGAGTGTGATGGGCACCTTTGCACCCGGAGCGCTCAGGGGCGGGTTATTTGACTAAAATATAGATATATATTTTAATTTAAAGTTACTTAATTTACTTACTAAAAACTACTAAAAACTAATTACTTAATTTTGGAATTATTATATAAATTATGAATAAATATATATCAAAAAAGTGAAAAAAAAAATTTAAGCAGCGAATAGACATTAAAATCAATTCTAAACGTCGTCACTCTCTATAATATGATCGTTCCTGATGCTTAAGATTATATTTCTTTTTAACCGACTTCACAATAAATGAGGAGTTTCTCAATTCAATTGTTTTTTTTAATGTTTGTTACCTCAGAGCTCCGTCAAATGTAAAACGATTTGAATAATTCATTATTTCAGAGATTATGCCTTCCGTTTGATGCCATTCAAATTTTATCAAGATATGACAATTACATCCGGAGATATGGAGAACAATATAAACAAATTTGATACCTTGAGGACATGATTATGACTAGTGGATATTTTTACTATCGCGGCATGTGAAGTCGGTTTTTTTCGTTTTGTAAACGATTTTAAATAATTTATTAGTGTTAAATCTTACTGGTACCTAAGTGGGAGTTGGAGACTAAGTTTAAGTCTCCCCAATTTCTTCCACGCGTTCCTATCTAATGCCGTAAGTGACCAGTGATGCTGCTACCACCATCATAGAATCGTAATTGTCTATAGAAGGAAGATAACGTGTGCATGAGAGAAAATTTTGCATTGGGAAAATACAGCAATTATTCCAACCACAACTGACACCGAACATTTTCCTGTCACTCGGTAACATAATCTTTGTTTAGTGGATATGTACAACCAGCCATACTGCAGGTCGATACTAATTTGTGGTGATATTCCACCTATAAGAAGCAAACGTTGCAGTACCTATTTTATAGTAAGAACTGCCAAGAAATAGAATGACTTGCCAGCGTCTGTTTTTCCACCTAAACACAACCTCGGAGCATTCAAGTCTAGTGTGATTTACCAGGCCTTCCATACTCGCCCATAGCTACAGCGGTTCATACCTAAACTTTCGACCAACGCCGGAGTTGGTATCCGCGAGTCGCTTGTCACTGCTCACGCGCGCGCAACGTATATTATTATACTAAAAGTGCCCCGCGGCTTCGCCCGCGTTAAAGGCATCTATTATTTACTTAACACTTTTATTTTTAAAAAACCTTTCTATAATAAAAGACATCAAAGACGTAAAAACCAAATCGGTTCAAACTTTGAACCCCCGTTTCATCCCTTAAAGAGTGAACTGAGAAAAATCCTATCCTTAGCGGATACCTACGTTATAATAACTATCTGCATGCCAAATTTCAGAGCAATCCGAAACAATATCGATTTCTGACTTTGTTACCCCACTTCATCCTTTTAGGGGTGGCATTTCGAAAAATTCTGTAACACGTATTTACTCATTTATTTTTAAAAGCACTTGTGTGAAGTTTCGAATTGAAAAAACTATCTAATCTTGTTTCTCCATACAAACATTGAACCCCCATTTCATGCCCAAAAGGGGTGAATTTTGGAAAATCCTTTCTTAGTACACCTTTACGTACTAAGAAAAATATACTCTGTAAATTTCGACCAGCGGTTTAGGCTGTGCGTTGTCTGTCAGTCAGTCAGTCAGTATGTCAGGACAAAGATTCTTATAGTATTAGATAAATGACGGAATAACTGCGCATTCGTATTGTATACTAGAAACGATTTAAGTTTTTCATAGTCATTTAAAAAAAATAAAAAAAGACGTAAGGAAATATGAAGAAACACTAGTACAAACCAGTTTAGAAAACAATAGGTCCTTAAGAATAGCTAGACAGGGAATCAATAGAAATAAAACCTGGATAACAAGTTTAAAGGATTCAGATAGTATTTTACAACGAAATCAACAAAAAGTTTTAAATATATGCTCCAATTTCTATCAATTCAGAATCTCAAAATACTACATCACTTACAACAGAATACACTTAGAAGTACATATTGCTTTGAATAAAATGAAGTATAGCAGAGTCCCCGGTCATGACGGGATTAGTACTGAGGCACTAAAAGTTGGAGAACCTTCTTTAATTCCACATCTAACTAATCTTTTTAACAGTATTTTAACCACAGGAATCTTTCCACACCAGTTTTGCCATTCAAACATAATACTTCTGCACAAAAAGGGAGACAAAACCAATATAAATAATTACACGCCCATTAGTCTTGTCTAGCATGTATACAAAACTTTTATTAAAGTAATAGAGAATCGCATATCTGGACTTCTAGACCTAGCACAACCCCCCGAGCAGGCAGGCTTCCGACGTGGCCTATCCACTACGGATCACCTTCACACATTAAACCAGGTAATAGAAAAACACCAAGAATGCAACGTACCGGTTTACCTTGCCTTTTACGACTACACGAAAGCATTCGACAGCATCACTCACTCATCAATATTCAACGCTCTTCACAACCAAAATACCAATCCCACTTATATTCATCTACTTCGCAATATCTACAAACAAAGTACAGCATCTATTAAACTACAGTCAACTAGCTCACCGTTTCTAATAGAGAAAGGCGTCAAGCAAGGCGATCCTCTATATCCGAAACTTCACCAGTACCCTAAAGAAAGTGTTCCGAACATTGGCGGCCAAATGGGAAGGTAAAGGTATCGAGGTCGGTGTAACAAGGTTAACTAACCTTCGTTTTGCCGACGATATCGTACTATTCTCATATTCAGCAACTGAACTACAAAAATTGCTCCAAGACCTGAGCGACGCAAACCTTAAAATTGAACTAAAGATGAACATGTCGAAGACCAAAATAATGACCAATTACACCGAACATAAGGTGAAAGTCAGCGGCGAAGAAATGCAGTATGTCCATGAGTACATCTACCTTGGCCAATTAGTCTCCTTCCAGAGCAGACAAGATAAAGAAGTTGCTCGACACACCGAGAATGCCTGGAAGAGCTATTGGTCAATGAAGGAACTTATGAAGGGCAACCTTCCTTTGAATCTCAAAAGGCAACTCATGGATGTGCATTCTTTCTGAGCTGACCTACGGCGCACAGACTTGGTCTTTGACTAACATCCAAAAGTCCAAACTCAAGGTTTGCCAACGGGCAATGGAGCGTAGCATTTTAGGTGTTAAATTAACAGACCATGTTCGAAACACCGAGCTACGCACCAAAACCCAAATTGTTGACGTTGCTGAGAAAGCCGCCACGCTAAAGTGGAACTGGGCTGGCCACATTTGCCGCATGTCGGACCAGCTGTGGGCCAAAATCACCACTAAGTGGCGCCCTGATACAGCTAATCGGCGGCGCAGCATACCACGTAGAAGATAGATAGATAGTTGAAGGGTTAACCTTTACGTAAGTAACAAGAGCTCAGTTACTACTAACATAACTAAAATAAAGTTACTAGTTACTACCTCATTACTGCATGTATTTTCTGTCCGTATGTCACACACGAACACACCACAACTAAGCAACAACACTGTATATCTCGCAAGTAGAAAGTTAACGCTTTGGTTTTGTATCATTTTACTCTAAGCCGGGGCCGAAATTAAATTTTGAATACTGGATGCGACGTTACTCAAACCTTTTAAGTGTAAAGTGTTAAGTGTCTCTTGTTTACTATTTATAACATTATCAGCATTGTGGTGAAACGAGACAACCTTTGAGGTGTTAGCATTATTTCTAAATAAATTACTTAGGACTTAAGTTAACTTGTAGTAGAATCGTTGCACCAGGGTCTTATTATTATCTGTTCTGTGCCAGGGTGCTTATTTCTATAAAAATAATGTATTTTTAATTAAATACCCTTAACACTCGCATCGGATTTGTGGTTTTGTAATATTGCAATAAAATGCAAATAGAACCGTCCCTTATAATTAATTATCCGAATCGGTCAGTGGATGCCAGAATTCTGAGTTCTATACTATTATAAAAAAAATTTAAAAATTGCTGTAGAAATGAGAAGTTTGAGAAGTAAGATTGGAGTGACTCCGACGGATAAGGTGGAGAACAGCGTGATTAAGGGAATGTTGTGGTGTGGTAGAAGATGCAGTGACAAAGATAGAGAAAGGGATGCTTAGATGGTTTGGACATCTAAAGAGGATGGATGAAGAAATACTGACGAAACAGATTTATAAGACGTGTGTGAATGGGCCAGTCGGTAGAGGCCGACCTAAGCTAACGTATCGCGACCAGAAGACCGCAGACGTTTTAAAGAAAGGCCAACTCAAAAGTACCTATAACCGGCGTGCATGTATGAAGGCGCTCATGAAAGTGGAAGAAGCCAAAGACGTGTGTCAGGATTGTAGCATGTGGAAAGAAATATTTCTTTACCCCAACGGGAAAAAGACGTGATTTTATGTATGTAATATTAAAACGAAAAAACTTTTGTGATTTGTATGTTTGTGACGAATAGACTTAAACTACTGAACGAATTAAAAAATTCTTTCAGTAATATTTAAAATGGACTATAAGAATGAAAATATATACAATATTATCTCATTTAAATTAAAGGAATATGTGTGGATACCTATTTTGCAACCTAAGCCACAGTGAAACGGTCAAGAAAACACGAATATTTTAATTACGACTACATGTTATAGAATAAATTGTCTTTTACAGTTGTATTTTATTTAAATCTGATAGGCGACCGTTTCATCACTATCTTACCTAGTGGTAAGCGATGATGTGGTCGAGAGTGGTGATCACGCTAGGCCTAGAATTACAACAACATAGAATGGTCTGAACCTCAGGCAGCACAGCTGTGCTGCCGCAACATCGTAAGGTCATGGTGGCAGATTTTTTCCTTGATAATGGATAGCTACTTCTTGGTAGCAAGTCAGGAGGAACATCGATATGATAATTCTATCACCTGTAGATGAACACCCATGAATACACGTAGACAAATCTATTGATTGACGACTAGAATTTGAAACACCTACCAGCGGGTCAGATGTCAAGGTAATTTTCCTTAAGGGCAACGAAGAACCGAACCTGTCCAACCGAAGATATAAAATTCACCTGTGCGGAGCTGGAGTGGTTTACTAGTATCAAATAATTAATGCAAAATTTAAGGCTTACTAGGGATTTTATATGATTTATTTGGTATCATCCCGTAAGTAAACTGTATTTAAAACATTAACGCCTCAAATTTTATCTTCAGTAATTCACATGAATCCTTTTTAAATCACTACTAAGCAATTCATGAATTCACTCATAAAAACACAAGATCAACAAAAAGAACATAAAAGAAAAAACAAATGTAAAACGAACTCGAAATGCTTACAAAAATAATTGAATTAAATCTTACATAGGAAATAATTGTATTTATTTATACGAACATTACCTAATGTTACTCTTCATTGCTTCAGCAGTCATTCGCATGAAATCATAAACTGTTACTCTTCGGCATGGAATGTTCGTCAAACGAATAGCATCAAAAATACATACAAAACATAGGGAATACAAAAGATATACAAATGATAGGGAAAAAGATTAATAAATCATGAATGGGAGTGACAAGCCACGGTACACCCTCAATTCATCCATCGAGCTACGTTTCGATTGAAATCGCTGGGATGGCCGTGTAATTGGTTTTAGTACATAAGCTAGGATGATTTGCTGAGTTCATGGACTAGCCAGCTTTGATCATGGAAATCAAAATGGACAAAAAGTGCTTGCTGCTTTAGAGTGCCCTTTCTACCAGAGATTGCTATGCTACGTTGCTATGGATGCGTTTGATATTCACCAATCATATTCATTAGCCTACAACTACATAGTGGAACTCTACTACCAGTGGAAACGGTTTTAACTAAGTATGGTGTTTTTATATGCAAAGATGCGTGCTATGGATGCGTGCTACGTGTGTGTGTTTGTATCTTTTGTAGCTAATGTTACTCTTACACTTTGAAAATAAATTAAACATCTATATTCATAATTTATGATCGTACAAAACGAAAAAACCGACTTCACATGCCGCGATAGTCAAAGTACTGGCTATTATATTATTATATACATTGTTTATCTCCATATCTCCAGAGATAATTGTCGTATCTCGATACAATTTGAATTGGACCAAACGGAGGCATAATATCTCAAATAGATTTTTTCAAATCGGTTAAGATTTGACGGAGTTCTGAGGTAACAAGCATAAAAAAAAACAGAAGAATTGAGAACATTTTTTTGAGAAATCGGTTAAAAACACAAAAGGATTAAGGAAGAAATAAAAAAAATTCACTGGCAAAAGTCAATCTATCTATCCTCCGTGCATCCTAGCTATCATGGCCACATAGATCCTGTCAGAAATGATCATCAGCTTTCAAAATATCCGTAGCTTACTCAACCACCGTTTTCCACAGAAACAGTCAGATCAACGTCAGATCCTGATTTCTATCCGATTAAACGCTTTGATTCGGATTCTGTCCAATATTTTATGCCGTTTCATCTGCTAAATACCGTTCGGATTTCAGAATTAGCTGAATGGGCACCTTTGTTTGTCGATCTCGGCGCGTACTTACTAATGAATACGTCAGGCGTTTCATTATTGGTAGTGTGAATGAATCCCACTACAATTTGGTAGTAAAATTCAGAGTTTGAACTAGTTTGAATAAAACATAGTGTGCTTTGGAAAACAACTTTTGTCAGCGGTGAGCTTTCAGGTTGTTTATAAGTTTAAAACAACAAAGGCTTGCTTTCATGAACGGGATTAGTTATTTAAGTAGTTAAGAGAGAACGTGGGTTGCACTTTTCGATACAAATGTATTCCCCCGTATCGTCCCTGGAAATGCTTCCAGAGAAAAAAATGTTTCAACAAAAAATCAAGTCTGCTATAGCTACGCACCTATTATTTTCTTTTTTTGACCAACCAATTGCAAATAGAAATATGACCTTTCAAGAATCTCAAAAAGGAGATTAGAATGCTTATATTTCTTTTTACAATTGGTTGGTCAAAAAAGCAAATGATAGGGGGGCGTAGCGACAGCAGACCTTGATTTTTTATAGAAATAAATTTTGCTCTAGACGCATTTGCCAGAGAATAGAAACGGAAATGGAACGGGGGAATACATTTGTATGGAAAAGTACATCTCGCGTTCCCCTTTAAGAAGTGAAATAAAACAGGATAGGATGCTCTCGATAAATAAATTATATTATGTCAACAACACCATTATCATATCTATCACCGTTATTATAGTTACAACTTTACATCCTGGCAATCTTAAATAATAAATATAATTGTTCATACTGCCTACTACTAAATTATAATTACGTATACATAACGATTTACCACTCTTTATAATTCAAATCTACGGTCTCAATATAAATTACCCTGAGAAAGGCCTCAAAAACTTATGAATATTTGTTTGGTACTGGTGTCTCTGTGACAAATCCTTATCTAAATTAATATCTATCCTTATTACAATTAAATTAAATAACATATTTAAATCAGTCACTAGTTTTAAAATACGGCCATCTATTTTAATGATATCAAACGCTTATTATAAATCACAAAGCAAAATCATCCAGCAAAACTTACAAAAACCCTATAATCACAAAATGCACGATATATTTTGGAATCCTTAACCAAATCAAAAATACTCAAATATTTTAATATTTTATTCTTAAACATTCAGACAAAATCATGGAATCCTATGAGAAAAGCTTAAGGTCAGTCGATTGAATAGATTTATTGAAAAAATTAGACTTGTACTACTCGTTGGTTTTCAACCATGCTGGTGACAATATTTTCGTCGCCTACTTTGCCAGTATCTTTATCGCTTTCAGCTAGAACCCTATTAATTATATTTGCTGCATCCTTGTTTTCAATGATACTTACATGGTTACCTTCTAAGTAGTGAACTGTAACCGTGCTCTCCGTTAGCTTATCAAGGCCATAGTTTTCTTCAATAACAACGTAAGGCGGGTTCTCCTTGGGTCGGAGAAGGACGATGGGAGATTTGAGTTTCTTGGCATTCTTCGTGTTATAATTAAGAACAACCTTAAGGCGGTCGAAACTGGCTGTTGCCATAGAAGCGATAAATTTATCTGAATATTTGCTTTGAACGGGGGATGTCTTGATGGTGAGTGCCACTCTTTCTTCATATGATTCTATTTCGTTAAGCTTCTCCATAAGTTGTTTGGTGACGTCATTGTTGGGTGCGACAATGTCGACTGTATGGCACAACAGGCTATTCTGGAGTTGAGTGTCGTTCTTAAAGGTAATAGTCATGGTAAGGACGGCGTAAAGGAATTCAGGGGCGCCGTCAAGGCAGAATACTGTTCCTTTGAGACCTGTAACAAGCGTAAAAATAATATAAGTACTTGAAATACATTTTAATTGCCGTTATATGGTTTTGAGAATATCTTACCTTCGTTTTCTAATCTAGCTGCAAGCTCCAACATGAGGAGAGAGCCAAAACTGTAGCCAAGAATCCAGAACGGAGCACCAGGTGCTAATCTGGATCTGACGGACTGAAAAAAAATCATGCATATGGTAACAAGCTACTAATAGGCTATAAAATATACTAATATATTATAGGGATAGACGTGGTCTGGAGTGGTGACCACAAATTTGACAAACGTATTATGGGACGCCTGTGACAAGATGGAGTGACGATATACGCAGGATAGCAGGCTGGCAGTGACAGGAGGAGAAGAGCTAAAATAGAGTTCAGTGGCGTGCTATGTCTAGCAGTGGACTGACGTTGGCCTAACAATGATGACGATAGTAATACATTAAAATAAAATAACGTGTTAATAATATCTAATACCATAAGAATCTTTGTCCTGACATACTGACTGACTGACATAGAGACAACGCACAGCATAAACCGGTGGTCGTAGAGACTTGAAAATTAGAGGGTATATTTGTCTCAGTACGTAAGGGTATATAGTATATATAGGGTAATAAGAAAGGCTTTTTTTAATTCATCCCTTAAGCCTTAAGGGGTTGACACGGGGTTTCAAAGTTTGTATGGAGAAACAAGATTAGATATAGTCTTTTTAGGGTTCCGTACCCAAAGGTATTGATTGTGTCATAAAAACACATAAAGGTTTTTTTTATTAAGGAAAGAGAAGTTTAAAGTTAATGAAAGAAGTTTTTAACGCGGGCGAACCGCGGGGCACTTTTAGTTTGGGAATCAATATACATAATTTTTAGCCAACTTGTCTCACCTGGTGCAATCTGCTAACCATCGCCTCCATATCTTCGTTCTTATGTTCAATGCCAAGCTGCAGCACGCAGACCTTGATCTTCAGTCTTCTGCAGAGAGGCTCTAGTACCGCAGCGCAACCTTCCAACCCTGGTAGCATGAACATCACACGCTCCATCACATGGATTGCTTCTTCACCCTGGAAATATATGTCATAATTAGAAATCTCACGTGATGTAATATAATGTAGAAATAAGGTAATTTTATAGATGAACAGTTAATTAAAATAAAATACAGGACAATAATCACTAATTGAAACTAGATCTTCTGTTTTTTAGGGTTCCGTACCTCAAAAGGTAAAAAAGGAACCCTTATAAGATCACTTTCTTGTCCGTCTGTTTGTCTGTCCGTCCGTGTGTCACCGCCGATTTTCTCAGGAACAGGTGGACCTAGCAAGTTGAAATTTATTCCAGATACTGAATCTGTCTAGTAGTAGTAGTAGTCTACAGACTATAGTCCCTACTTGGTGTATAAAAATCAAGGTCCTGAATCAACACGATAAAAAGATATTATGGGCAAAATTAGATTTTTGCGAAAACTTGTAAGTACCATAATTTACCTTAATTCTCAACTTTTTTTATTTTTCTGAATTTCATCATTACTTGTGCTTGTGCTTTACCTTGCTTTTAACCAAAATTGACAATTCTAGGTCAACCGGAAGTACCCTATAGGTTTTGGGTCGAAATCCTATATAGGGTACTTTTCGTTGACCTAGAATCATGAAATTTGGCAAGAAGCAAGGTCTTACAGCACAAATAAAGGAAAAATTCCAAAAAATAAATAAAGTTGAAAATTAAAGGGTGTCCCTACACATACATAGTTTACGCCAGTTAAGATAGGCCTCTGCGTTATATGAGCGCTAATACAAATTAGAGGTCTAGCTTAATTGGATCCTACCAACGTTGGTACGGAAGCCTCGGTGGGCGAGTCCAACTCGACTTGACCGGTTTTATTTGCTATTAAATGAGTGCTGTTATGTAAGGGCTCATATTTAAAAAAAAAAAAAAGTAATAAATTATTAATTTTTAAATTGTTTTACGTAATATAATAGAATCAAATAAACTGCACGTTATAAGTGAGTCAATAATGCAATCAATAATATTATTAAAATTATATCAACATATCATTCTATTGACACATCTTCACTATGATTATCACTATTTGTATATGCATACTGTATACTTAATGCTTATGTATTTTATGTGTACTTATGTGTATGCATATGTATTTTTATAAATTATATGTATGTTTATTGTATGTAGTATATGTATGTGTATCTTATGTATGTATTTGATATATATGTTTATAATTATATATCTACCTATGTAATTAGTTTACTTAATTATAGGTTTTCGATTGTTTCTAAGTAGATTTATGTATTGCGCACTGCATTACCAGCCAATTCGTACTACGATACTGTCCATCCAAAGGTTCTCTGGCAGAGATTAAGCTCTTAGCGATAAGACCGCTCATTGTAATACCATAGACTTTAACTAGTTCATATGATTAGTTTACTTCGCTGGAATTCAATAAAGAGTATTACTATTCTATTCTATCTTCACTTAACCTCTGGTGAGATAATGGTCAAATTTCTGCTTGACTACTATAAAAAAATCTAAGGAGTCTTATCCGTACATGTATTGTCTACACAAATAAACTTACTTCAACTCCATCCGAGACCATAGTAGGCATGTAGACAAGCGGTTCTGAGACCTGGTTCTCTTCTCCAAAGTTCCTCATGAGGACCTTCAGACCAGCTGCCGCTTCCACGGCAACTGGACGGCTTGAGGTTGATGCAGCTGCTTCACGCTGCGCAGTCAATTCTACGAGCCTGTAAGAAGTAAGAATATAAATACACACATTTTAGAATGTGGTAGTTGGTAATCATTTAATACTTTGTGGTTCATTAGCATGTTCACAAAAATATTTGCCAAACATATTTGGCAGACATTTCAAAATATTATCAAGAATAGGATATAAATCACGAATTGTATCAGTGTAATTTGCATCATATAAATATATTGTAATGAACTAATAAATCATTATTATTGTAGTGTATTTTTTTACATTAACTAATCATCTTTTGCTTTATCAACTTACCTAGCGAAAGTCAAAGTTCTGATATCCTGTGCTGTAAGGAAGATTTCGAACTCTCTTTCCAATGTCTGTTTAATTTCTACGGCCATCATACTGTCCATTCCCAACTCAGCAAGGGAAACTTGTTGGGAAACGGTTTTGAGATCCTTGATACCTGAATACAGACTTCGTATGAGAAAAAGCATTTTATTTTCATTTAGCAATATGGAAAATAACTATCATTTAATGTCACATGTGTTATTCTCTGTTTTTCGTCGCATATGACTTTCTTTCTAGAAAGTATACAAAATTTACTTTAGAAAACATTTCAAATGAAGCTCTTACCCATAATCTGCGCAACAGCATCAACGATATTGCCGCAACCAGATCCACCGGCTTTCTTCTCAGCCACTACTATGGAGGAGACGATAGCTGCATCTTGCTTCATGAACTTGTCCAAGGCAAGCAGACAGGATGAGATCCTCTGCTGCAAGGTGCCTCCGATCTCCAATTGGACATCATCGTCTTGCATGTCAGCGACAAGACCGACCTGTACACAAAAATAGATAAGTAAATGTGCTTATTAATATTTTAGCTATTTATCTTCCGGTCTGCTTTTGATGTCACATGAATTTTTTTTTTTGACTCGTTTAACAATTTAATATTTTCTTGCATTTAATTCTTTTACACTATCAAATACTGAGGCAAAGAGGCGCATGCCTATATTTTCATCGATTTTAGAAGAAGCTGATTAATCAGAAATTAGCAATCTAACTATTTACCAACGAATTGTTTAGAAAAATAGGTACTCGTAACTTCTACCTACATTTAATGTATGATATTGCTTATTCTTCTACAAATTGTAATGCTTCCTCATGCATATTAATTTATAAGCATAGCCAAGATATGGAATGGCTTGTCTCTATGATTTCGCTGTCTAATATGCCAGTTATAGGAGTTTTTTGATATAATTATTTATAGTAATTTTATCTTTTACCTGCCTTGTACCAACATAACTTCAAGTCCCCAATAAATACTTACATCACCAACAGCACCCCACTGCACAGCCAAGGCTGGAAGACCGAGCTTCTTTCTCCATTCACAGATCCTCTCCATCACGGAGTTGGAAAGACCGTAGTTGGTCTGGCCAGCATTACCGCGCCCACAAGACACGGATGAGAACACCACGAAGTCTCTGTGAGAGTAATAGGATAAGTAGAGTTTTGGTAAGAACATGATAATGTTTGCTTTTCGAATGTACTACAATTTTAGAAATTGTGATTTGTTATTAATGTGTAGTATTTGGCATCATTGTAAATCTATGTTCATAAATTAATGTAAGCTACTGAAATTTAAAAAAAAAAAGAAATTCATTTCATTTCAAAAGCGTTCAGTTAAATTATTTTACACATTAATACATTGTCGTGTGAAATTGGAATTCATGTCTTTAGAAACCGACCGTCAGTCACTTTAAACTCACCTTAATCCAGGGCATAATTTCTTAGACAACTTGTCCAAGTGAATGGTGGCCAATGCCTTCGGTCCGTACGAGATCTTGAACGTCTCAGGTGTCTGGTTCTGGAAGATGGAGTCCTTCAAGATCACAGCCAAGTTGAAGATGGCTTCCACATGGCCCATAGCATTGGCTGCCTTCAGCATCGCTTCACATCCTGCCTCCGTAGTGATATCTTCAGTGGAAATTCTTACCTCAGCGCCATATGATGTCCAAGCCCTTTAGAATTATATTATTTTGAGAAAATTGACGGGTAGTTATATCCTAAACAATTAACATTCTAAATGCATCTAATGGAAATTATATAAGCGACTTAATATTCGACTGATACTTATTTATATATTTTTTTTTAATCAGAATATCGAGAAGTTTCAAAAAGATCCAGTGTATCAAACAGCCGCAAACTTGGCTCAATAGCATATGATACAATAATAATACATTGGAATTTCTCTAAAAGAGCTTCTTTATCTAGATCAACTCTAACTGTAGATAGTGAAGAGATATAATCATACCTAACTCTAGAAGACTGGTATCCGTTAACGATTCCTCTCCTGGAGGTGAGCATTAGTTTCCTGGCTCCACGGAGAATGAGCCAATCAGCCAGCTCAAGACCGAAGCCTCCAAGTCCTCCCACCACGATGTAGACGCGCTCTTCGTGGCACATGTACCTGGTAGAAAAGATGTGGCTTATTTCTGCTGAATTTGTTGGAAAGAGGATTTTGCATGTCGTTATTCTATTTGATATCTACTAAATTTTAGGCAAATCGGTCGGCAGTTCAGCTTTGAAGTGGTCGCAAACAAACAAATTGACTTAACCGTTTATAATACTGGTGTCTGATTGATAGGGTGTTGAACTTTTTATCAATGAGATACGAGTACATAGCTATATACCTTATCAAAGCTTTCTGTTTGCAGGGATGGAAGTCTCTACATTAATATTGATGCTTTCTGTCATCGGAAACGTCTAATAGAGAGGGAGAGAGAGAGAGAGAGAGAGAGAGATGTAACTAGGCATTTGTATAACTCTATCTCTTTTCTTAACGATGATCATCGCTTGAAATTTATTGCTATTCATGTAGAGACTACCGGCCCAGTATACAAGATTTGTTTTATACTATACTAATAAGTTGCATTAAAAGTCGCTACGTATTAATACGACGCGTGGTCATAGAGACAAAAACTTTAGACAATGAAGAAAATCAGTTTATATCTGTGTGTACTCAGCTGGCTTCCTTTAAAACAATCACTAGACAAATTACGATCACAGATGCCAGCTTCCATAATACGGACTCTTATTTCTATAATAAAGATATTAAAAGATCGCCATCAGAATAAAAAAGTATGTTTTATGATAAGGTAACAGGACAAGCAGGACGCTCACGTGATGTTAATTACTTATGGTAATTATTAATTAGGGTCTACCTATTACAAATACAGCAAGTAGCATACAACATTTTGTATAGTCAGAATTCTGCTCGTCACGGCACTACGTATGTTACCCTGAGATATTTAAGAATTTAAGGGCCAGTTTTACCGGTTCCTGTTAATGCGTTAGATAATATCTGACACAGGACGCCATATAAAAGCTGTCAAAAACCTGTCAGATTTCTTCATTTTAGCGCTATCAGGACCCGGTGAAACTGGCCCTTAGCCTTACATGCAATTCAATTTTACTGGACACTTTGGCATTAAAAACCAAAGACATTTAATGTTCACGACTGAATAACTAAGTGGTGATACCACCCCAAGCGGAGTATAAAAAATCCTGCAAAAGGTTTCCTTCTATTACTTCTTATCTTACCTTGGCACAGCATCGACCGGCATAGTGGATGGTTTGACGGGACGGTTGCTGCGTTCTTCATCTCGAATTTTGATGATAACCTGTTAAATGTAATACTTAAGTAAATTTTACTTGATCTTATATAGGAACTTGCTTTTAAGAGGTTTATAAAGTTTTGAAGGATCGCTATTTTACATTCTGGTCGAGCGCGGTCTAATCCGATCCAGTATAAATTTCTGTTGTATGTTTAGGTGTTTTGGTCTATACTACTGAAAATTCTTGGAGGATCTTCATAACATGTGATTTAAGAGACCACTGTGCAGACATATGAGTAAAAGAGTAAAATAGTATGAGAAAAATAGAGTCTGTAATGAAAATTTACCTTTCCGATGTGTTTACCAGCAGCCATGTAACGGAAGGCGGGTTCAACTTCGTGTTTCTCGAATGTGCAGTAGGTGAGGGGACGAACGGCACCACTTTCGATACCAGTCAACAAGAGATGTTGAAGCCTCTGTGGGAAACAAAAGGTTTGTAGAAAAACTATGTATAAAATCTCAATTGAAATAGAAATCAAAATTAGTGCAAATATTGAATCACAACGGTAAGAAAGAACTCTCAATCGAGCATCGAATTAGTCTTTATGAATATTATCGAAATTTTAAGAAGCGTTTGCTAAAACATATCAAATCGATCTAGCTCTGATGATGTATGTAGAAAAAAATAGATATGAATTGAAGTCGAGCATGGTCAAAACCACAGGGCACAGCTAGTAAATAATAATTCAACTGCAACGACTTGTAATGTTGCGTTCTCATAGTTTTCGGTAAAACAATCAGCTGTTTACATAAAACATTTCACATAGGTCTCTTTGAACAAGAAGTAGGTGGGGTAGTAACCAATGAGATTATTATAGTTGATGTTAAACAAACAGATCTCGAGGATACAACTTAACTAGAGGAAGCTTACCTTTCTGAAGTCGAAGCTCTGCTCGAAGATGTAATCCAACATAATGCCGTGGAAGGAAGTCTCCTTGAGGAAGAAGTACATGCCGATGGGAGTGTTGTTGCTGATGTCGAACTTGCCGATCTCGAGGAAACGTCCGCGGTAGCCGAGACATCTCACTGACGCCTGGAGGAGATAAAAGCATTATTGAACGAGGATTTTATGAAATAAGTTGGCAAAGGTAAATAATAAATTGCAAAGTATATAAGAAATTCTGCTTAACATATCAAATGAGATGGATGGTCTTAGAAATAAGGTCCGATATAACATAAAAATAATTTACCTCAAACAGTAACTTAATATATACTGACTATTCAGATTCAGACCTACAGATTACCGACATGGCAGACGATTCTCAGATCTTAAATAAATATTGAATATAAATATATTCAATATTTATTTAAGATCTGAGAATCGTTATCGTTATTAATATAAATATATTCAATATTTATTTAAGATCTGAGAATCGTCTGCCATGTCGGTAATCTGTAGGTCTGAATCTGAATAGTCAGTATATATTAAGTTACTGTTTGAGGTAAATTTAAGTTATCTTATCTAGACTTAAAACTTAACTTAAATTTGAATGTAAAACCTTTTTAGGGTTCCGTAGCTGAATGGCAAAAAAACGGAACCCTTATAGATTCGTCATGTCTGTCTGTCTGTCTGTCTGTCTGTCCGTCCGTATGTCACAGCCATTTTATTCGGAAACTGTTAGGACTACAGAATTGAAACTTTGTAGATAGATGTATTCTGTGAACCGCTTTCCGATTTTTATACAAAAATAAAAAATATAAAAGTTTAAGGGATCCCATACATGGAACGAGAAAAAAAATTTTTTTTTTCTTCCAACCTATACGTGTCTATGGATAGGTCTTTAAAAATGACATAGAGGTTTCTGAAATATTTTTTTCTCAAAGTCAATTATTTGAAAGATAGGTGCGTCTAAAGTGGTAAAATGTGTGTAATTAACCTCTAACTTTTAAAGTATGGGAGTGAAAAATCTGAAGAAAATATATGCTGTAGATCTTAATAAAAACTAACAACGAAAATTGGTTTGAACGAGATACAGTCAGCAGTTTTAGATATGGCGACCGCAAAGATAACTTTGTTTTTCATACAAACACTATGAAAAACAAAGTTAATTTTGTAGTTGCGAAAAATCATAGTTATAGAATACTTAACTGTGTTACGGAACCCTACGAGTGCGAGTCCGACTTGCACTTGGCCAGTTTATTTTCATTACAATTCGTGATATTATTTTAAAAGCAAAAAAAAATAATTATAAAGTTAAATTATTATGCATAACACAAGTTATAAAATATCTAATCAAAAATTGTGATCACAGTATTTAATGTTATTGTAGCAAATGAATTATGTTCCGGGAGTACCTACCTCATCACCGTCTGCTACAAAAATCAAACATAACGAAAAGTACTCTGTGAAAGAATCTGAGATGAGTTCTAGGTTCTAACTCAATTTCTGCTACTATTATAATTTACGATTTTAAATGTCGATTTCAATAAGAATATTAGATATGATACGAGTATGATACCTCGCCAGTTTTCAGTGTCATCATCATTATGATCAGTCTTATTCCAATAAGACTGATCATAATGATGATGTCACCAAGAAGGTGTCAATATAACCCAATAGTGGGTGCCCACTATTGGGTTATATTGGGTCCCTTTATGGGCCTTCCTTTTATTAATGATATTATTCAAATTCCTGTGACAATCGCAGTATTTGAAAAAAATACGCACCTGAAGCTTGTCATCAGACAAAGAGTTGAGGACGAGGTCGACTCCCTTGCCGTGGGTCTGCTTCCTAATCATGTCCTCGAAGGAGGTGTCACGAGAGTTCCCGATGTTGCTGTCTGTATAATAACGAGATGTGGTCAAATATAAAGAGAATAATTAAATACTCTAGGACCGCGGGGACCGGGTGTATACATCATTTTTAAAGATCTCTCCGCACGTCTATTGAAACGACACGGGACCAAAATGTTGGCATGTATTTAACCCAGAGACTGAGCATCTTCCGCGGGTTTCATTGAGAGCCATTCAACGGGTTCCCCCCGTTGAATGCATTGGCCATGCATTATGCATGATGAAACAGCCAGTTGGGAACTTCACCTACTATACAAACAACATCTGCATCTCCATTGGTATTCATCTGACTTGGTATTTACTGTGATTTAACGTGCTTATCTCAAGATTCACATATTTTAGGAAATACTCCAATTGTCTTCCATAAATGTTATTGTACTTTCACATCTCCACTTTGCTTACCTTTGAGTTGCGGGAAGAGTTTCTTGATGAACGCCCTCTTCTCAGCAGTTCCGACTGTGGTGAACACCTCACACCCGTAATGCAAGGCTACATTGATGGCAGCCTGGCCAACACCACCAGAACCGGCGTGAATCAGGATGGACTCTCCACGCTGCATCTGTCCTACCATTACCTGGATAAAGGAATAGCTTGGTTATTTAAATCTTCTGGGGTCCGGCTGGGGCCACACTACCGTGATATGGCAATAATTATGGCCACACCTAAGTGTAGCCACGATTTATGACCATAATTTTACAATGTCAATTAATTTGGCATGTGACGGTAGGCAAGCTCCAGTGGCGGTCTTTTTCATATATCAATGACGATTACCGCGGTATTATAATATAACAGGACAAGCATAACGCTCACCTGATGGTAAGCTATGACGTCTACTTATTACAGATACAGCGGCATGCAAAATTCTGTACTGCCAGAAATTTGCATGTCACTGCACTGCGCCTGTTACCTTGAGACATAAATATGTTGAGTCTCACATGTCCTGTAATTTCACTGGACACCTTGCCATTTCAACCGAAAAACATTCCTATATCACGGCTGAAAATTAATTGGAAATGTGGTGGTACCGCTCTAGGCGGACTAGCAGAAGTCCTACCACTCCAGTTTGTTCATACATTTTCCGCTAAATTCATTGTCATATCTAGGTAAACTCCAGTGTACTAAGTAAACTACATTTTATATACGAGTTAATTTTGGCAGTAATTTAATGACATAATTTATGCGGTAAACGGGCGAGAGACAGTAAGGTAGTGTGCCTGTAGCATAAGAGCTTGTACATGACGGACGACGGGGCAAGGTATTTTCAATTTGATACGTAATATAATGGTAACAAGATCTAGATTTCAAAGATCACTGGCCGGCGTCTAATCCTCCTTGATTCCCTCCCCTGCCTTCTGCCAGTGGGCATTGGTATTTGTACTGTATTTTTCCACTTACCATAGCATAGTAAACTGTTCCGTAAGCGACGGGGATGGTGGCAGCTTCCTCGAAGCTCCACTCATCAGGGATGGCCCAGAGGAGAGCCTTGTCACCTTCCACCATGTTAGCCATACCACCGCTTCTGATCATGCCCATCACGCGAGCACCGCTGTAGAAAAAGTTGAGTGGTTAGTGACACTGATGCTAAGCCGAAGGTCGTGGGTTCGATTCCCATAAAGGCTGAGTCTGGATGTAATTTGCTTCCGTGATACTGATTTATAATAAACCAAGTGAGGAGAGTGTTTTAATGGTAACAAATAAGATAGTTTAAAAACTAAAACAACCGACTTCCATGCCCCGCGAGTCAGTTTCAGTAGCAAGTTTGAGATGTTTATGGTCATATCTCTGAAGACACTTTTTAGATCACAATGAAATTACAATGGGACCACCTCGGAAACGTACCCTACCGATTAAAAAAATAATTTTCAAAATCGGTTCATAAACGATGAAGTTATCCGCGAACACACATAAAAAAAGTATATACCTCCTCCTTTTTTTGAAGTTGGTTAAAAAAAAGTAAACCTGTTTTATATGCTATCTTCAGTAGCAGCTTTGAATAATTTATCTGAATATCTAAAAATATACCCATCAAATTTTAATAAAATTTATAATAAGGGACCCTCGAAACTCATGAAAATATTACTAAAAACATGAAAACAATCTTAAAATTAGTTGACAATTGACGGAAGAAACCGAGTAACAAACAAAAAAAAAATGGAGAACCTCTTCCTTTTTTTTGAAATCGGTTTAAATGTATAGTAGTGGTAGGGGACAGTAATTATTAGGAGTCTCCGGGCATCAAAACCTAAGGCTAAATAAATAGTTTTAGAATTCTTATGGTAGGCCTTCAACTTATTTGTTGGCAACATAGAATGGATATTGCATACTGTGCTTATGTAAAAAAACATTTTAAAATTGGTTGTGCATTTTCCTCATAATGTATATCGCCGAAATAGCTCAGTTGGGAGAGCGTTAGACTGAAGATCTAAAGGTCCCTGGTTCGATCCCTGGTTTCGGCAATAGTTTTGCTAGTTTTTTAAATCATATTTTAATGATTTGACTATTATATATTTATTTTGGACCAAAACTAACTTAACACAGTTTAGTAGCCGCCCTGAAGAGTTGTTTTTTTTGTGTCTAGGCTAGCGTTTGACCTCTATTTTCTCAAGCGATGATCTGGTCGAAGATAGTGAACACGCTAAGCCAAGAATGCTCTGACTCTCAAGGATGTGTCAATGTGTCATAAAATTATGGCGGTAGATTTTCTCCTTAAGGTGGTAAGCTACTTTTTGGTAGCAAGTCAGACGGAACATCGATATAATATTCTCCTACTAGGAGATGTAGTACATGAGAGAGAGAGATGTGTACATGTGTATAATTGCAAAAAAAATGCCCGCATATAAAGAGCATAAAATCTGCCATTTTATTTTTTTAGCTTTTATTAAATCATACCTATACATACAGGCCAAACACATAATAACCCTCCATTAACGTAGCCGGGTAATAATTAAACACTCTGATTTTAAAAGCCGTTAAACTACCCTTACTTAAACTTATAATTTAAGATCGTTTAAAAAATTAAAAGAACCGACTTCAAACATCGCGCAAATTAAAGTAGCCAGTAGACGTAGTAACTATTACATAATCTGTGCCAGTAAGTAAAGTGCCAACCAAGTAGTAAGTCGTCGAGATAAGTATATGCGTCGTAATACAAATGTTGATATATTAAAAACAGCTCGGCCGATTTCGTTGAAATTTAAATGGGACCACCTGGGAAGGGTACTCTTTGAAACAAAAAAAGAATTTTCTAAATCGGTTCAGGCATCTTCGAGTAATCGGTAAACATACATAAAAAAAAATAATTAAAAAATAATGATTCCGACGATTTGAAAACCTCCTCCTTTTTGTGAATTTGGTTAAAAATAACCCCTCGTGTGGAGCAATCCAGTAAATCCTCTTTCAAAGAGAAGACCATAACTCATATAAAAAAAGCATGAGCCACAGAAATCCTGTGCATAATATTCTAGATGAGGGTATCTTTATGTCGGTCAAAGAGTTCAATTTTTATAGCAAAATAAACATATCTCTCAATGTTCGCGTTAAGGTGCCTACAGATCAGCTTGATAGCAGAATATGTATGGAATGTTATGGTAGGGCGAAAATGTAACCCCACACTCCTAGAGAGATTCAAAATAGCAGTGCTAGATAACTACTCGAGAGCTCGGCGACATGACCTGTTGGCCGTGCCATTGTGTCACAATGAGCTGGGCCGCCTGGCCCCGCTCCCGCGCGCGTTTCGTTTTCTTAATGCTGTGCTACACCAACACCAACATACAGTCCGGCAAGTATAACTTGGCGTGCCTGTGCGCCACTGTGCTTTTACTTTGTACTTTGATAACAGTTTCTCTTAAACCACTTTTAATTACTTTTGGCATTATTTAACTATTTTAATGTAGCAGATTTATCAACAATAATGTCGCGGTAATCTCTCAAACGTCAAACTCACAGTTTCAATTAAAAGAATTTGTTCCAAAAACCACCACCGCCAAGTTATACTTGTGGCACTGTATAGATCTATTTAATTGCACAGAGCAAGAATTTCGCAAAGTTGCTATGAATTTTGTTGAAACTTTTTCATCTGCTTTGTACCTATAAGTTATGATAGGAGTTAGACATGTAGGACCTTATTTAATTATCTATTGTTATTATAATTATTTTTTCTGCTATTAGTATCCAAGAACTTGGAAGGGCGAATTGGGAAACTGGAATGTCCATCCAAAGCAATATGAATAAATAAATAAACAATAAATAAATAATATTATAGATAGGTATATACTTATAAACATAGCATACTATGTTTTGACAATTAAGCCGGCTTTTCACTATGGGATATAATGTAAATTACATCTTGAGCTATATGTTACATCCCGCAATTGCTGTTCACACTGTAAGATATATAGTTCAGCTTTTGTTGTCTATGGTTTCATTCAAACACTGGCTAAATACCCTAAATGGGTGGAGCCATAATAAAGACAAAAAAAAACTGAGGGTGAGGCAGGGGGAGGCGCGGTGTCCGGGGACGTGAGGTAAAATATAAACCGTCAAATATCGCTCAGTTAGTCGAAAAAATATTTATAGCTTGGGATGTAATATATATTATAGCATAGTGTACGTGTAGTTGTACGTGTCACGCACACAACTACACGTTTATGTATTTTTTACAAGCGTGCTTCGTCACTAATCGCAATCTGAGTGATACTACGTAGTACCACAGATTTATATTAGTTACTATGTAAGTAGTACTATTAATTATTCTGTGGCGAAATCAGCTCTTGAATATTTTCCATAAAAGTATGTATGCAGTAGAGCTCAGTGGCGTGTCATAGGAGAGACCTATGTGCAATAGTGGACGAATACTGTTGATGGTGATGATGTAGTAGATTAGAATATAATCAAAGTATTTCGCTGGTATTATTTATCTTCGGTACCAAATTAAGACGATCTCGACACTAACTCACAAAGGTATTCAATTTAGCTTAAATTTCAGGCAGCTGTCTTTGAGAGCCAGTTCCCATTCTAGGCCTAGCGTGCGTACCATCTTCGCACTTACCAACGGGTGAGACAGTGGTGTAACGCTTAGACTATAAGATATAAAAAACATGTGCTTAAAAAGAGATCAGATACACCAAGCCGTGTATGCTAAATCTATATATATATAAAAGAAAGTCGTGTTAGTTACTACACTTATAACTGAAGAACGGCTGAACCAATTTTTATGATTTTTGTATTTTTGGAATTGTCTTTGTCAGGAATATGATAATAAGTATTAAAAACAATGAATAATTGACCTAAAAAAATTATATAAGAAAAAATATTTTGCCAAAACGTTGCTGGGCTTAAAAACTGCCAATAATTTGATGTTCAATTGCTTATCCCGCCGTATTTATTTTTTTTATAATTATGGCTCCATACGATTAGTGGATTTAGCCATTGTCAAGTATAAAAATTCTTCCCATGTGGGGATAGCTTTACAATATTCGGATTATCGCGTATTTATTTTGTATAATTATGGCTCCACACGATTGGTGTATTTAGCCCGTTTCAAGTAGTAAGTCAAGTAAAAATTCTTCAAGTTTTTGCGAATTCAAGTCACGTAGATTTAAAAAATGTTAAATATTGTCAGTAATGATAATTTTTTGACATATTTATTGACTGTCAAATATGCGTGCGTTCAGAAATGTATGCTTACAAGCAACTTAAAAAAGTTTATATTTCCAAAAACCATTTTTACCAATTTTTATTCTATATCTGTATTGCTATAATACATTACTAAACTTAATATCTCTTTCGTATTCATTTATTACGTTCATAAAAACCTAAAACAAGTTCATCTA
Organism: Cabera pusaria; assembly: GCA_954871355.1. Taxonomy (NCBI): domain Eukaryota; kingdom Metazoa; phylum Arthropoda; class Insecta; order Lepidoptera; family Geometridae; genus Cabera; species Cabera pusaria. Next base: position 5,950,378 of record OX940906.1, on the reverse strand, counting down.
AAAGGTAACACGACATTCATTGTCTGTTAGGTGGTACGAAGTTCGCCGGGTCAGCTAGTTTAATATAAATCGTACACCAGCAAGTGGATAAAAGATGTTTTCAAATGTCGAAGGACAACCTAAATACTAACATTGGAAGTGACATAAAAGCTGGACAAATCTGCAGGTACCTTAACTTCATTTTTCGATAACATAGTTATTTTTTACGATACGACTGTCTGATATGAACGGTTATTTTCTAGTAGATGTATTTGACGATCTATAAATCTGTTTGATATGAACGTGTTATGCATAAGGTGGTGGTAAAATAGGTTATTATTGTACTTCTACCCTCCATAGCTGTACCGGCTATGGGATATGACAGTATTAAGTACCATAGTTAGGGTTCCATAGCCGAATGGCAAAAAAGGAACCCTTATAGATTCGTCATGTATATCTGTTTGTCTGTCAGTCCGTATGTCACAGCCACTTTATTCCGAAACTATTAAGACTACACAGTTGAACCTTGGTAGGTAGGTGTATTCTGTGAGCCGCTTTACGATTTTTATACAAAAATAATAATAAAATAAGCTGGCCAAGTGCAAGTCGGACTCGCACTCGTAGGGTTCCGTAACACAGTTAAGTATTCCATAACTATGATTTTTCGCAACTACTAAATTAACTTTGTTTTTCATGGTGTTTGTATGAAAAACAAAGTTATCTTTGCGGTCGCCATATCTCAAAAACTGCTGGCTGTATCTCGTTCAAACCAATTTTCGTTGTTAGTTTTTATTGAGATCTACAGCGTATATTTTTTTTAGATTTTTCACTCCCATACTTTAAAAGTTAGAGGGAGGGACACACATTTTACCACTTTGGACGGCGCCTATCTTTCAAATGATTGACTTTGAGAAAAAATGATTTTAGGAACCTCAATGTCATTTTTGAAGACCTATCCATAAACACCCCACACGTATAGGTTTGAAGATGCCCCCCCTTAAACTTTTATTTTTTTTACTTTTGTATAAAAATCGGAAAGCGGTTCACAGAATACATCTACCTACCAAGTTTCAATTCTGTAGTCCGTTAGGACTACAGAATTATTTAATTCTTAGTCCATTTATTAATTCTGTAGTCCGTTAGGACAGATAGACAGACAGACATGACGAATCTATAAGGGTTCCGTTTTTTGCCATTCGGCTACGGAACCCTAAAAAAGATTAAGGGAAAGTTTCAGTTTCATGTATGAGGAGCCCCCCTTACATGAAACTGAAACGCTATACGCTACAAAAAATGTTTTTCAGGGAACCTATACGTGCGGGGTTTATAGATTTAAAAAAAACCTAGGTCTTTAAAAATAATATTGAGGTTCTAAAACAATTTTTTATCAAAGTCAATCCTTTGAAATATAGACACTTTTAAAGTGGTAAAATGTGTCCCCCCCCCCCCTTTTTTGTGAAGTCGGTTAAAAAATACCAACCTTCATGGACGTGAACTGTCAAATATATCATCCTATAACAAACAAGGTATGGGTGGAGTTATGGCGGGAACGTGAAAAAGTGTGTGTGCTCTCATTGTATTTTTTCCTAAAACTTATGTTCTTCCGCGAGTTAATGTGTCATAAATGTGGATTATTAACCATTGAGTGCCGGTGAATGAGTAGAGTGTAGGGAAAAAGCAAAATGTTGAAAAACATACTATTTGCGTTCTCGCCAAAATATTACTGAAAATCTTCAGTAAAGTCCACATTTTTACTGAGGCTATGACTTGTACTGTTGACTTTGACTTGTTGACTTTGACTTCAACTTGACCTGAAATGTGACTTTGACCCATCTTATTACTTGTATTCACAAAAACTCGAAGAATTTTAATACTTGACACTGGCTAAATACACTAACCGTGTGGAGCCATAATAAAACAAAAAAAAAGGAATAAATGATATTTTAAGTCAATCACTTGACGTTCGTTAATAAGTACTTACTTCCGTAACAAGAAGAAGAAGAAGAAGTACTTACTTGGGAGTCTTGCCAACGACCTCGAAACCTTGCACGCATTCCTGCGCAAGTCGACCCCGAGCCACCGCGTCCACTGTGACGCGGCCAGTGGCTGTCATGACGTCACGGAAGTTCATGGCCGTACAGTACACCTATCAATAAAATATTGTAATAAGAAAAATGTTGAAAAAATAATGATACCACAGGAGCATTTTCCTCACGTTGTAGAAGCATTATTTCCGCCTGATTTGCTACCAAGAATTAGCTTACCACCATCGCAATGTCCCGGTAACAATGTCCCGTGGGTAAAGGTACGGACACACCGCAGCGTCCTGCGTGCGCGATCAAGGCGGCGATCAGATAGCGCAGTAGTATTTGTACCGCCTGGTTCACACCAAACGCGATCGGAAAAAAACAACAGAACGCCGCGGTGTGGCCGTACCTTAAGAATGTTACCACCAATAATTAAAAAAAAATACAACTCAGAAACACTTTTTTGTAAACGCCATAAAAAATTCGACTGTTTTTTTTTGTTTGTTACCTCAGAACTCCGTAGTTTATTAACCGAATTGAAATATGTTTTTTCCTTTCAGAAGGTATGCTTTTCGCTTTGATTATAAACTCGTCGATATTATCAGGCTTTTCGTTTGGTCCCATTGTAATTTTACCGATATCTGATGAGATAAACACCTCAAAGCTAGTTAGACAATTACTAACGCGGCATTTAAGTCCATTTTTTTTTCGTTTTATGAACTATTTTAAATAATTATAACATAACGTAGGCTCGCGTTTGATCACTATCTCACTTGATATGAAATATCTCATATCTACTTCGTTTAAAGAAGGAGGTTCTCAATTCGTCAGAATCTTTTGGTTTTTTTATGTATGTTCATCGATTACTCGAAGATGCCAGAACCGATTTAGAAAATTATTTTTTTGTTTCAAAGGTTCCCAGGTGGTCCCATTAAAATTTTAACAAAATCGGTTGAGCAGTTTTTAGTATATCAACATTTGTATTATGATGCATTTATATACCTCGATGACATGATACTGGCTACTGGCTATTTTGACTAGCGCGACGTTTGAAGTCGGTTCTTTAAGTTTTTTAAACGATCTTATATTATAATGCTAAGTATTTCATTCAGTTATGTTGTTTAAACATTTGAACAAAACTCGATATAGCTAAAAGGTACGGACACACCGCGGCGTCCTGCGATCTGCAGGCGCGATCTCGGTACATTTCAATTGTTTTCTGATCGCGTTTGGTGTGAACCAGTTGATACAAATACTACTGCGCTATCTGATCACCGCCTAGATCGCGCACGCAGGACGCCGCGGTGTGTCCGTTACTTTAACAACTAGCTGTTTTCCTTCGACTTCACTCAAAACGACATTAATTTAACTCAACTTTCCGCGCCGCCTTTACCCTTTAGCATGTAAATTAATAACAAAACTCTATTATCTAAAAGATGGCCGCCTTGGATGTGAAATTTAGAAATTTTACAGGTTCGTCGTGAAATTTCATTTAGTCGTGAAAGGCTGGGTAAAGCTTTTATAGGGGTGGCATTTTTAGTCGGTTTCCGGGAGTCGAAATGAAGTATGCGGCTCTAAGCGACCGCAACGTCATTTTGCATCAGGGAAGGAATATCTACATTCTGGTAATAAATTAATACATAAAAGAATAAGCATGTCATCTGCCATGAAATGTACCCACTAACGACAATGGATGCTAGCCCAAATTCGACTGTCCTAGCAATTGCCATTAGAGAGTTCCAGTAACTACAGGCCAGCTCCATCATCAGGTCAGCTCTATGGTTGTTTTAATATCTTATAGGCTAGCGTTAAACCATTTTCTCGCTTGGTGGTTAGCGATGATGTGGTCGAAGATGGTGAACACGCTAGGCCTAGAATACTCTGACTCTCGAGGGCTGTGTCCTGCCAAAATACCGTAAGGTTATGGCGGCAGATTTTCTCCTTAAAAAATGAAATCACGATACCTGTGAAATACGATAGTACCATCATATTGCTTTGTCACTGAACTTACATATGTATGCTTATTCATGGGAATACCAGCAAATGGTTGAAAAATGCTTTGCTAATTTTGACGGACAACTTGCTTACAAGCGAATTTGGTACACAAATACTTACATGCACAAGAATCTTCTCCGGCTCCTTGAAGGTGTGGTTTTCCCTGAGGGGACCCTCGAGCCATCTGAGCGAGGACAGGTCTCCGATGGTGATAGTGTTCACGTAGGCGTGGTTGGCACGGACGGTGTCTAAGTCGCCGAGAAGCAGGTGACGATAGGTTCCCCATTGACCCTGGATGTTATATTAACGTTAAAAAATGCAGAGGTAAATCAACTAATTCAAAAACAAAACCGCTGCAGAACGCTTTATATGCAATTTTGGATGAAACCATTGTTGATGTCATGTCTCATTATTTATGTACGCTTCAAAATCGTTTTCAAAACATTACTGATTTTGCACAATCAAAATAATAGTATTAGAAAGGTAATAAAAGTATAGGCCAAATTAAAAATAAACTTTATAAAGTTAGATTTAAAGAAATAAATGTAAAATGTCCTTTTAATAATTAAACTGATAACACATTTAAGAATGTAGTAGACAACACTTTTTGGATATTTGCAAGTTCTCGGCGTATCGATTAAAAGAGACGATGTGAACAAGTCGAGAAAAAGTCTTAAGTGATATGGTAAAATAACTAGCTAGCTGACTTTAGTTCAATCAACAGCTAAATTCAACTAAATAACTTGATGACTTACATCTTGATAAACGTTGATAGCAAGATCCTTGTCCAGCTGTTCTTCATAGAACTCCAAGTCAGGATTAAATTTCGGTGCGGACGGGTCAGCAATCAGAAGACCATACACAATCTCACCGCCGGGTTCTTTTCTGAGACAGTTGACGAGACCAAGAAGCCCATTGATGGGCTCGTCTTGATTGTAGAGGATGATCTTTTGTCCTTCCTTCAAATCTTCCTTGACCTGAGATAAATAAATATTGAGTGAATTATGTACCCCTGAAATTTTGTTCCAGTTTATGGTAAGTATTAAAACCACGAACAGTAGTAAATTACTATCTAGGTTCAGTCTTAATATTTTTTTTATTCCAGATAAGCAAGCGTTTGAACATCTCATTTGATGCTAGAAGTGAATGATGCAGCACGCTTGCTTACAAGTTAATTTTACTTCCGATACCAAAAATCGAAAAAGCGCACGGTGTGTGTTTTCAGCAGCGAACGAGTCAACAAATATTATCTAATGATATGAAGACCAATGGATTGTAAAATTATTGAGAAACTATTATCAGAGTGTTCCCGATAAATATTTTAAAGAAAAGGAAAGTTGTAAAAAAATCTACACGGAACCCTTTGTTTTGCGAAAATTGAGGAGTCTTAACTTCATTGGAGTCTGTAGGTAAATCAATGCAATAAGAGCAATATCTATTTGATGCTATACTGCTCAGATAGCCAAGTGACCTAAGCAAAGTGGACATCGTTCTTTGCTCACCTTGTCAACCCAGGCATAGGTATCATCTCCGGTGACAATCTGGACAAACTTGGCAGGTCTGGCACCAACCCTCTTCCTTAAGAGGACCAGGAACTCGACGCCAGTGTCGTGGATGCAAATGATGTCGTACTTGTCGGAGTATTGCTTAGGATCCGGACGGACGGTCTCGCGGCTCACAATGAAACCTTTGTCTCGGAGTGTAGCTACTGCTTGTTGGAGGACCTGTTTTGGAATGAAAATAATATCAAAGATGTTCCATCGTTATAGCTGACTACTACACTATTGTTGATTTTATGTCATTTTAGTGTGCTAAATAATGGCTTCATTTCCATGACAGATAGATTCGACGCGATTGCATTGATTATGGTAGTCACTGTATTAATGTAATGAAGAGCAACTAAACCAGTATATTATACATACAAATATTTAATATTCTGCAATTAGATTTTTCTAGTTCTATGGCTAGCTTACTTCTTTTACGTTTAATGTTCTTGTAGCCAAGTATCCTATTATCCTACGAAGCAAAATTAGTCGATGCTATTACCCAATTTCGTTTCCAATATATAATCATTAGCTTACTAGAGCTAGAATTGGGCCTGTCCGATAGCCACTTATATACGGTACATCTGTAACACTGTTCAAACTATACTTACTTCTGGCCTATTCAGCAGATTAGCACCAATGAAGAGAACAGTGTTCGACTCTCCAGTCAGCTTCTTATTTTCCACAGTGATGTTATTTGGCATTTCAATAGCCTCTTCTGAAATCAGTAGCAGTTCAGCTTGCACTAATGGCAAGTCTCCGAGAATATCTCCAACAGTTTCTAGGACAGGTTTGAAGCTGTTCTTCTTGTATTCATCGTCAACAAGCTCAATACTCTTCACTTTGTAGGTTTGGATATTCTCAAGAACCAGTTGGATGTCGCTTCTTAGGATGTCTTCCACCTAAAAAATATCATGATAATTAAAGGACGATAAGACACAAACGTAAGACTGTAAAAACTGGTTTGCACGAAAATGGAGAGGAGAGGAGGTGTATGTGCAAAAGCGATGGGAATTTGTCAAGTTTTCCAAATCAGACACGCAATAAAATTCTATTGGTTATTTTTTCCGCTTTAGGAATTGCCGGCGATATGCATAATTACCACAATTTTTACCGGTTTTAAAAAATCGAGGAGGTTCGCAATTCGTTTGTTTTATTTCTTATTTATGTTTGTTACCTCAGAACTCCGTTAAAATATGTATTAACCAATTTTGAAAATGTGTTACGTCTCGTTCGGTCCCATTGTTTAATTAATCAAGAATAATGACTATCAGTACCTCCTGAGATGTATACCTCAAACGTGCTTGAAAATGACTAGGCACTAGGTAAATCGTTGATTAAAATAATCCTCTAAATTGTAATCATACAATAAGCATCATCAAAATTTCTAGCGACAACAGCCTAGATATTGAATTTTAATTTTATTTTCGTATATGAAAAATGTAGATAAATGTAGGTTCCATAATGATCTCATGTAGGTACCTAGTTTTAAGAACCTTATGTGCAAAGTGTTATGGAAGCAATAAAGTATTGAGTATTGAAATAAAGTTATGATACTTTACCTTCATGTTTCCTTTTGCAAAGTTAGCAATGAATTCATTCTTCTCAAGAACAGGCACGCCTAGAGGAATACGTTTGGTGATTGGAGTAGCGTGAAGACCACGAATCTCTACACCACCAGCCCTGTACAAAAACAATGAAATGATAATACATAATTTTGAATTGAAAACTTCTTTAGCGGCGTTGTGAACTTTTTTGGGATGGGTAAAAAATGTTAAACTCGCGTCAGGACATCGCGTCAAGACACGTGACTTGATCGAAAATTCGTAAGACGGAGGGGGAGTAGACCAAAGGTACAACGTTATTGTTCAAGTTTTCAGTTCTGCCGGCACTCCCGAAGTGCAACCCGTTGTTTTTTTTTGTATGAATAGTTTTTATCCACTGATTTAAATCTGACCTTAATAATGTTTTTGGAAAAATATTTTAACTTTAATCTACCTATCTGAATTGTGAAGTGACAATCTGCTAAAGAACATAATGTGGTAAATGCTTATTGAAATACAGATGATTGAAAACAAAACGTTACTTTAATCGTCTATTTACTCCGGGAATTTAGGATAGATTTTTTGGTTTATAGTTAAAACTGAACTGAAACTTAAAACAAAATACCACAAAATATAACAATCTTATAGAATCTGGTGGCTTCGCTCGCCTTAGACTCTAAGGCATACTTTTTACAAGTACCCTCTAACCCTTAGAGAAAAAGTATGCTTCGCATTAACTTGAGTTATATCTTAGTGACAATATTTAATTTTGTTTTTGCGTGATTAAATGCCACTCAAACAATATCAACCAATATTTATAATTTATAATACAAGTAGGATATCATCATCTAATTAAAATTTATTCCTGAAAAAATTATACCACCCGAACCAAAACTTTGAGAAAGTAAATTTAGATAAGCTTGCATAAATTGCATTATAAATATTATTTTTTATCTAGTTCTCACCTGACAACATCAACGTCAGGGTAAAATCTGACTTCGAAGGAGTTCCTAGTAGAATCAGGATTCATTTTGGAGATAGCGTTGTAGTGCATAGTGGCATCGATGGAGAGCTTCTCAATCCTGGTAGGAACGAAGAGACCCCTGGTGTCGTTGCCGATGATCTTGATTTGCAGCATGCAGTCCATGTAGGTGACCCAATTGTTGACCCAGCTGAGACGACCGCGAGTTCCTTGGACGTTGCAGCCGAGGACGCCGCGGAAAAGACCACTGGATCAAAGGAAAACAAGTTTGCGTTTTAGACTTATTTAATTTGGTATGAGCAACGAATATGAGAAATTGTATTTTTAATTTTTTCGTTTGCTTATTCTAGGCCTAGCGTGTTCACCATCCTCTACCACATCATCGCTTACCATCAGACCAGGTAGTGGTCAAACGCTAGCCTATGAGATATTGCCTCGTGCTTTGAAAAGAGGCATTGTATACAAATATTGAAATTAATCTTGACACTTTCTCTATTTTGCATGTCCTTGGGTGATACCACTATTTTATCAGTTTTCAGTTTGACGAATAAAGTATCCAGTGAACATCTAATCTTTGGATCAGGGAAGAACACGCACTGATACGCAAAATTCTGCTTATCTAAAGTTTTACGTGGCACAGTTTAATTAGCGGACGTCATCGCTTACAAGAAGTAGAAGAAGCACTACTTACGAAGCAATGTGCTTCTTCTTTTTTCACATGCACTGCCAAAGAATGTATTTCCCTGCAGTACAATTTGGAGGTCTTCAAGTCGCGAATTTATTGGTGTCTTTTAGGTAAGCATGCTACATATTATCATAAGAACAACATAATTTACCTGTACTGGTATCCTCTCAGCCTCAATTCCTTGTAGAAGTCCTTGGTGAGAAGATGCTTAATGTTAGGTCCGGTGACCTCTGGAGGGAAAGGCAGGACGCGGTAGTCTTGGCCAACGTTCTTCTTGGCGTAGATGCGACCGGTCACGATTGAGGCTCCACTTTCTACGATCTATACCCATATACAGAAAATACGAAGTACTTTAGATTTGGAGAGACGATTATAGAACAAGGTAATTATGTTTTTTTTAAATAAACGTAGAAGAATAAATAAACATGCTGCCCGTCTGAATGTAAGTGGTTACCGATGCCTATTGACTCCTGCAATACCAGAGGCAATACTGCTGCGTAGACTGGCTACTCTATCTCTTTGTTTCCACATTGAAATGAGATTAATTCTCAATTTGGGAGATGAACAAAAGTATGTGAGAGGTGAAGAGGGAGAGTAGGCAATAATAGAGAGTAAGCCAATTATTTATATTTAAGTTTTGAAACTCGCCGAAGACCTTGGCATTTAAATCTCAAAATTACTGAAGAGAAAGATATAGATAGATAGATGTCAGAATGTCAGTATTTACCTCAAAGTTACCACTGCCTTTCTGGATCATGATGATAAACTCCAAGTTGCCATCCTTGGGGATGTTGGTAGCTCTCTGGAATCGAACATTCTCGAAGACCACGGAGACCTCAGTGTACAGCTCTCCCATCATCATGCCGAGGGTCTCCCATACAAGGACAAGGTAGCCAGTGGCAGGGTACAGATTACGGCCTAGAAAGAACAGATGTTAGGTAATAACTTAAACAAAAGTTAAGTTACGGACACACCGTAGCGTCCTGCGTGCGTGATCTAAGCGGCGATCAGATGCGCAGTAGTATTTGTACCGACTGGTATTGTAACTGGTTCACACCAAACGCGATCAGAAAACAATTGAAAAGTACTGAGATCGCGCCCGCAGATCGCAGGACGCCGCGGTGTGGCCGTACCTTTATAGAATTTAAAAAATAAGCTTGGAGAGAAGTGATATCTTTTCAAATTGACCTCACAAAAAAAAATGCATATCTTTTCCGCATTGTCTTCTCTTGTGGATGTATGCATTTTTTGACCGGCAAGCCACAAACTATAACTATTATAGTGTTGATATGTAAAAGGAATTATACTGCAGCTGTGAAAACCAATAAATAAATTAACTGGAGCCGTAAAAATATTTATAAATTTTGACATAATATTTTTTATTACGGTCTCCGGTCAGTTATTTTGATGATACTTACCATCAACGACGTGACCAGCCATATATTCACTGTCCTCGTCGACGATGGACATCCTCACGGTTCTCTCCCCAGACTTCATCTTCTCCTGAGCCTTGTATGACGTCACATACCTGTTGACACAAATCTTTTCAATCTACTTCCTAAAAAGAGGTGTTATTAGTTTAACCATCATGTATTTGTTTATGGGATATCATATTCAGCCTACAGTCAGTTCTCCACAATTGGTAAGAGCATCAGTATATCGATGTTCTGCCTGACTTGCTTACAAAAAAGGAGCTTACTATCAAGGAGAAAATCTGCCGCCATAACCTTACGGTGTTCCGGCAGCACATAGCCCTTGAGAGTCAGAGTATTCTAGGCCTAGCGTGTTCACCATATTCGACTACATCGTCGCTTAACACCAGGCCAGATAGTGGTCAAACGCTAGCCTATAAGATATAAAAAAGTCATCTCTCTAGGTTTTAAAATGTTCTACGTCAGAATTCAGATCAGTTTAAGGGATATCATATATAGCCTACAGCCATCTTGTTTTAGGTCGTATAAAGTCATAATAGATAGATAGATAGATTAACACTTTATTACACCATACAAATACAATTTAAAAGTAAAAAAATAGTATACAAAACATAATGTGGCAATAGGCGGTCTTATCGCTTAAAGCGATCTCTTCCAGACAACGTCAGGGTGGAAAGGAATAGCTTAGCATACATGGCGGTATAGATATTAAAAAATAAATTAAAATTATAGGTAAGTACATAATTACAAATGTTGGACCTCACGAATTTGAGATTAAAACTATTTTCAACAGAATTAAGTACTTTACCTAATTATAAAGTAATATATTCGTAGAAGGTGAGACCTGAGGCCACGGTAACGTTAACATTCGCGACGAATGGAGCTGTTCAGAAATTCTAATGAGTAGTAGGTGTGGGTGCCGTAAAACTTCTAATGTTTTATACAGAGAGAGTTTTTGTTGCGCGATTTTTTGTTGGTAAACCAGTGTTCATTTCTATTTTCAACCGCCTTCCGCTAATTTAAGATCGTTTATAAAACGAAAAAAACCGACTTCACATGCCGCGATAGTGAAAATATTCACTAGTAATAATTATGCCATCAAGGTATCAAATTTGTTTATATTCCGGAGATAATTGTCGTATCTCAATAAAATTTGAATGAGACTAAACGGAAGGCATAATCTCTCAAACAAAAAAAGATCTTTGTAAATCAGTTAAGATTTGACAGAATTCTGAGGCAAACATAAAAAAAGAAAAAAAAAAAATCTAATTGTGAACCTTCTGCTTTTTTGTGAAGTCGGTTAAAAAAGGAAGAGTTTCTCATTTTGTCAGTATGTTTGTTCACCTCTTTTTTAGGTAGAATTCATCTCTAAGGTGGTCCCATTTAAATTTTCCAGAGATATTACGTCTCAAACTTGCTACTGCAACTATTCATTATTTTGTGCTGCAACTGACTTGCGCGGCATTGAAGTCGGTTTTTTAGTTTGAAAAACTAAAACTTTAAAATCTTAATTATTATTTAATTTTGTTTGCCAATCGAACCAGGGAGCCCGATTATAAATGTCCTTCCGTGAAAAAACAACAAACACATCTAGTTTATTTTTTTATGGTTATAAACACATGCTATTTTTGTACGCTAATAAATTTTGTTGTGTAACGCAGGTAAATAGGTATGTATGCAAGTTATTTTGATTTAGTTTTCCTTAATTATTTCTCTACTTTTGCATTTATCATACTGATAACCATTAAAACTCTTCAAAAGACCTCTAACCTCTAAATACAAAATGTTTGTAAGGTACTAATAAATTACGAAATTTTGTTATGTATGATTAACACCTCCAAATACCAAAAAAATACAAATGGCAAACGAAGCAGGTGATGGATAATTCGAGGATGCACTTTATGAAAATACATCACTTTTTCTTTTACAGTTTAGAAGACAGACAAGCGGTTGACTACAATTTTAGCATAATGACAATGCAGCTCATGATGGCATGGCTGAAAGAGACTAAAAGGGGGAGCAAGCGTTCGCTGCATAACTGACATCAGAAAAAGTTGCATCGTGTAAAGGGACTAAACCTTTAACAGGCAAAAACTCGTAAACGATGTCGTTATATGGAAATAAAGTCGGGTATACGGCGCATTGCTTGCTAAAAGAACCGACTCATAAACCCTGCATAGCTATTTGCATTTTAATACAAATACCTACTAGATGTTATTTATTGACTTGCCGTTTTTTGCCTTGCGTTTCAAGAATATATACCTTTTTACCTTAGGACGCATTATGAGTACTAGTAAAAGAAAATAATTACGTGCCATATTGAGCTTGTAGAAATATATGTTTTTGCACCTACACAAGAGCGTTACAGGAAATAGTAGATTGTATCACGGGTGTGACATAGTATTTTTGTTCGAGGCCGTTATTTTGAATCCAAACCGGAGCGTAGGATTCTAGAGTAGAATCCCAAATCCTATGCGTGGCGAGTCATTGTCAGTAGCAAGTTTGAGGTCTGCGTTTTCAAGAAAAAAATATTTAAAAATAAAAATCGTATAGTGAGATATGGCAGTGTGGTTAGACTTTGATGTCACATAGAAAGTGGTCAAGTACTATGTCAAGCGACATTTAACAAATTAGTACAGCTGTATCCGCACTTCAAACTCTCATATTACTTTCAACCAAACAGAAACCTACAAAAAGCTGCAAAAAGCACAAATACTGGCGCTTCAATGGATCCCGACACCAATTTATATGTATGATTTGTGCCATCGACGACCAAAAATGATTTCTGCAGCCGCAATGCAGAAGGGTCATCCATCACTTGGATAGAGCTTAGCCAACGCACCAATCCTAGAGGGCAGTTCTGAAAAATGCCCAGCTAAAGTCCCCTTTATTGTCATGGTACGGGAGACACTGGTGATATTCGTAAGGATCCTTTAAATGCTTTAAGTTTCTTTTGACCTTTTAAGAAATATTATCAATGCTAGAATATATAGCTTCATAAAAAAAATCAACGTAGCCTGAATTTTGAATTTCATCTAAGAAGGGCCATGATAAATGAGTTAAGTAGATTTTTTGCATGTCTATGTAAACAATCTGCTTTTGTTGATGATGTCTTTTTAATCGACTTAAAAAAATGACGAGGTTTCTCAATTCGACCGTATATATATATATATATATATATTTATGTGTGTTCGCGGATAACTTCGTCGTTTATAAAACGATTTTAATGATTATTTTTTGTTGCAAAGGAGATATCCCAAGGGTTTTATTTCATCGAGATCTGATAAGTATCTCCAGAGATATGGAGATAAACACCTCAAACTTGGTACTCAACATTAATAGCGCGGTATTTGAAGTCGGTTGTTTTAGTTTTTAAACGATCTTATTTAATAAACTGTATATATTTTTTCGTTTTGGTTGTGGTTTGTATAAGGTTTAGTTAGCATAAAATTGAAGTTGCATTTTTGTAAATTGTTAAACACTATCAAATTTCATCGTACCGATGGGACTTGAACCCGCAACCTCCGGAATAACATGTTCCGGTGCTTTGCCAATTAAGCCACGGGGCGAAGTATCGTTACAAAAATATAAAGTGTGTAACACTTCAAAGAAACATAATATTTGAAGTTGCACTGTCTAAAAAAGTGTATAATATCATAATATATTTATCTAAGCAGTGAATATTTTAATTTTATTTTACGATTTGATGATGTCTCACTATTCGACAAGGTTCAGTCTTTTTTAAGGCTTTTTGGGGCTAAATCTTACATCAATGTAGCAAGGTTTATACGCCTAATTTGTACACTCAATAAATCTTATATTACGATAGACACATTCTCAATACATAATTGGAAAACAAATATTCATACTCAACGAAATCAATAATCTTAACGACATCTTAATAAAATAGCCCACCACCTCTCCTTCCAAACCACTCTCGATACTCTAAACAGTTGACAAATAGGACCCTATCTCCATAGCAATAAAGGCTACCACACCTAAGTGCAATCCATTCGTCACACGAGGTTATTTGTTTGCGGTAGGTGAATGATGCCTAACAATTAATAAGAGGAGGCTCTTATTGCAATATCGCTGTGTGCGTAGACAGGTGGATTTGTGTGTGGATGTGTGAAGCCATCTCAGTGTAAGGTGTGGCAACTTTTTGTTCCAGATCACTGGTTCATTGAAAAGTTACATTTGGGGTTTCATTTGTCAGAGGAAGCAATATTATGATTTAGATGTCAAGGTCAAAAGAGAAAATCTGCCGCTATAACCTTACGGAGTTTCGGCAGCACACAGCCTTTGAGAGTCAGAGTATTCTAGGCTTAGCGTGTTCATCGTCTTCGACCACATCATCGCTTGCCACCAGGCGAGATAGTGGTCAAACGCTAGCCTATCAGATACGTAAAAAATGAATCTTTCAGGGCCAGTTTCTAATATGAAGAAATCTGACACATTTTTGACAGATGTTTTTATGGCGTTATGTGTCAGATAACTATCTAACGCATTATCAGGAACCGGTGAAACTGGCCCTTAAAGTACTCAAAAGAATACGTCTAGTAACCGATAAAAGCGAATACCAAATATTATAACTAAGTAAAAAGGTACTGTATTTTAAGGTCATAATTTTTATACCTTTTCAATTACAAAATACAGCAAATAAAAAAAAAGAATATAATAAAAAGAAGAATAGAAAATATCTTTAAGATGTTGCTCCAGATTCTCTACTAGAACTGAGCTATACACATAAAAGTTTTATTTTTGTCTTTAGTACTGGGACGTCATAATAACATTTTTATTATTACAGACATTGTTACTCCACCTTCTTTCTAGGATTTTATTGATGAAATATATAAATTATGGAGTTCTATGAGATACAAAAAAAAAACCAGTATAATTGATGAATGATGAATCTCTTCCTTTTTTGAAGTCGGTTGAAAATACTTAAGAATAACGAAAAGCAGAAATCCAGACAGAGTTAAGTAAAACTTGTTACTGAATATTTAAATAACTTTAAACTGCAAGTCTGGTAGTGTCATAATTCAGGCCGAGCCGGGGGCTGAATGCTGTATAAGTTGGCAAGCGGCCAATCTACGTACTCGTAGAGATTAGCGCAACAGACTTTATTATTTTTTTTTACTTTTGTGTAGCTGACAGTTAAAATATTATGTGCTTTTAAAAGGACTATAAATTAATATAGTGCGAGCAATTTAGCTTTGCAGAAATTGGAGCTAACGGTTTTCAACTCGATTTTGTAATAAACTTATAAATGTAGGTAGGGAAACCCATTTCTGCACTACACTACACTACCCCATTGCTGCATAATGTCAAGAAGTTCTCATTCTAAAAACCTTATGTCCTTATCACATTGGGCTTCCTGTGTCGCCATCCAAGAAATCCCCGGGCATATGGCCCGATGACCCCACCCCGATGATGGCAATAATTGCCTTTGGAACTTGCCTTTTTGCCATTACTTGATACTTGCATACCTCCTAAAACTCTAGAGCTGATATCTGTCACACGTAATATATTCTTTACCCGACCTCAGATGAAACTATAAAGGCATGTAAAGGCCAACAACATGAGTCTTAAAAAATAAAACATACCAATCTTCGCTGTGCTCCCATTCCACCAGATGAGAAAGCATGGGTGTTCCCTGAGACACTGGGAACTCCACGTGAGGATAGATGTTGGCTAGATGAGGGTTTAGGCCAGCTTCATACAGGCTGTTGGAAAAACATGAAGATTTGTTAAAAATATCCTTCAATTGACAACCAAACAAAAACATGTTGGTAATTAGTTCACCAAATTCCACCGATTGTTCATTATTCAATCCAACAATTGTTATGAGGTGCTGCCTTGTTGTCAGACCATATTGGTTCACCATTAGACAAAGCTAAACCTCTGCTTTCTTGATATCTTCGGTTCTTCTTTTTCAACCGGTACCAGCCACTATGCACAGTTTGACGCTCTACCTAGCTAGATGAAATGATTTCCAGTTTTACGAGAAAATGTTAGATACTAGCTACTAGCCATGTGCAATCCATATCCTTAAAAAGAAAAGATAGATACGTGTCTTTATGAACAAAATATATATATATAACTCTTTTATATCTCTATATCCCTAATAACTCCGTGACGCTACGTTCCCTTTATATCACATAGATTGTTATATGTTTACATCTCCCATACTCTAACTCCGTGACGCTCTCTTTTTAATGCATTGAGAGTTATACGCATCTTGCTTGCTCTAACTTCGTGACGCTCTCTTTTTAACGCATAGGGAGTTATATGCATCTCGCTTACTCTAACTCCTTTACGCTCTCTTTTTAACGCATTGTATGTTATATGGTTACATCCCGCTTAGTCTAACTCCGCAAAATGAGTCGTTGCGTTGAAGATATAAAAGATTTTAAGAGATGGTTGAGAAATGTAAGATATACTGAATTAGTCTTTGGTTTAAGGAGATATAACTCTTTTTAGTTAATCGCTCCTGAGTTACACACGTCTACAAGTTACAAAAAGAAAGAAGCTTCAATACTCACTTGCCCAAAGCAGTGAACAGAACTTGTACGTTATCCTTATGGCCCCTCTGAGTTAAGGGGACGTTGAGGACGTCCTTCTTCAGGGACCTTCTGAGAATGGCTTGAAGAAGACCGTGAGGTGCGATCTCGATCGTGATGGCGTTGTGCTGGATCAGCCGGGAGGTCTCTTCGAATAGGACTGGGCTCTGTGTTTGGTGAGGAGTTTCATGGTTAGATTGATTCATGATTTATTGGTGTATGCAAGGAATAGGTTCTTGCATTAAACTATTCCGTCCGTGGGTATAGTTATGTAAGTTGTATACCTTTTTGTTTTGACCTTGTTTACATTTTTCCCTAAAGAGTTTTCTGCCATTAGAAACGTCGAGTGACATATTAAATTAATTACAATTAGGTGAGCTCATGGTCAACTGATTAACTGTTCCGAATTAATAGTTAAAATTACGGTATCTCTTGGACTTTTATTCATACCAATGTATGAAAAACAGGTCTGAACGTTTTGCTTACTATTTTAATGTGGATTTGTGCTAGTCCATTCAGAACAGTATATCTTTGTCAGGTAATATAATGCAGTGTTGTGATTTGTGCTCCAGCACTTATTTTCTACTTCAGTTGGTTTTCTTTTTTGTACAGTATACTTTACGATACAATTTGATTTGGTCCGTAGGATATATTTAATTATATTGTAATACGGGACTTATCGCGCTAAAAACATAATTTTATTTACCTCGACGTTTCGATCAAGTTGCATTGACCGTGGTTACAAGAAGACTGAAGTTGTGGGTATCAGCATTGTTATGATTGAGAGTAGTTTGAAACTACCCTCATTTGATCTTGATCGGAGTTGCCATTGCAACACACAATACTGACGATATCGACAGATTTTCGTTGATTTAAACTTCAACTGGAACACTTGCTTAATCACTGGGTTTCAAGTTGTGGTCAATCTAAAACCATCCTCCCGGGTGAAATTCGGATGTTTTTTATTTCAACCGCTTCGGGAAAATACGGGAGTAATAGTAACGTTCGGTGGAGAGAATTTTAGGGTCGTGAAGTTCAATCCAGCGGTTAGGTCCCGAATCTAGCAAATGCTCGGCGAAGGCGGACTTATTAACCTGGCGGTTTTTTACAGCTGCAATATGTTCTTTGACTCTTTCTGCGATTGTGCGCTTTGTTTGTCCAAAATACGATTTCCCGCAGCTGCAATCAACTTTATACACACCAGGATCATAGAAACGTCGAGGTAAATATTATTATGTCTTTAGCGCGATAAGTCCCGTATTACAATATAATTATGTGTGTAAATCTCGAAAGTTTAAAATGTACCGTAGGATATGTTGTCTTTTAACTGGATGAGTAAAATGCGTGAGCGATGAACAGGGCCTTTCATTTATTCAAAAAGTCTACGATAGTTTTGATGGCTCTATGTCATTTTTATGACATAAAGGGACACGGCGCTTACCTGATGGTCTTGCTAAAATAAAAACTGCTACACACAAAAATGTTATTCAGAATTTTGAACATCAGAAATAATTATAATTAGCGTAAACACAGTGCAAGGTTGTGAGTTGAACTTACCAGCAAATTGTTGGTGTGGTACTCAGCAGAAGACAATTCGTTTTTGGGATCCTTCCACAGAGGTTGAGGAACTGACGTAGACACCCATTTTTCTGAGCGCTTGTTGGGTGACGGGATCACTTCCTTCAGGTACTTGAGTAGGGTTGGGCCTGGATTAATTATTGAGATAAAAATAGCCCAACAATTAAGTTTAAAATAACTAAAACAACCGACCGACTTCGACCATGCGAGTCAGCTTTAGTAGCAAATTTGAGACGTTTATCGTTATATCTCTGAAGATACTTACTTATTAGATCTCGATGAAATTACAATGGAATCTTGGAAATGTACCCTACTGCTACCTATTAAAATCAGAATAATTCAAACCGGTTCACAATTGACCGAGTAATCGCGTAACATACATACTAAAAAATATATACACACGAATTGAGAACGTCCTCCGTTTAGAAAGTCGGTCCATTTAGGGTTTTGCTTCTTGCATCTTTCATCTTCTTCATCAGTTAAACTTAAAGAAGCATACAAAAAAACTTAATAAACACGTCTATGTTCTGATATAGTTGTATTTCAGTCAAGTATCGCTAAATTAAGGGAAGTTGCTGCTGTTCACAACATTACTATTCCACCCATAGATAAAGTATATACATATAGAGAAACATTAGCGAATGAAATAGCTTTAGATATATAACCCGACTAAAATGATGAACACGTGATATATGCCAGCTATAAGATAAAATGAATAACGTAATTTGGTCGGATCATACATGACAGCGGGTGAAAGACAATGGGTGCACTAGAACTTGGCCAGTGCTGGAGCCAGTTTGTAAAATCGCATACGCAGAGAAGGATAAGAAAATATTGTTCATCTCGTTCTCTCATATTAGTGATTGTATAGTTTTATTCTTCTCATATTATTATTATTATTTTAAGGACTATTTTTATATACTCTGTCTACGATTCCACCCAATATTGAGCATAAAACACCTTTCGTTTAGGTGTGCTTTTTAGTTTTGTGCTAGTCGCATTCTAGCGAGACACTGAGAAGTGAGAACCAGCTGCTATGCGGGAATTTATTTGGCATTTAACTTCTACTTTCAAGACTACTTACCAGCCTCAGCAATGTATTTGGAATGGTAGGCGATGTTGGAGCAAGGGACCTCCTTGGCGAAGATGCCTTGAGCTGTCAGCTTGGCCACGAAGCTCTTCATGGAATCAGCTGGTCCAGAGATGGTGCTGGAATCTGGGCCGTTGTGGCAAGCTACGTGTATGTCAGACGGGCACATGGTCTTGATCTAGGTAAGAAGAAGGTTCTTGTAAAGAATAGGTTCGATTATAAACATTGCGCATTATGGGCAGAACTAAATCCTGATTAGTATAACATCTCACCCGGACCATAACAACGAATCGATTGACACTTCATTCATCAAAACCAGAGAAGTCATTTGTTAAGACATTATAATGGAACATTCATGAATACTACAGGTAGTCATGTATTTTCCATTGTATAATTCCCTTAGTACAGTGATTAAAAAAAACATCAGTAGTTCCATCATATCCACACTTTATATTTTTGTAAATTATTACACACAATCCAAGACATCACATAGTTTTCGACTTATTCTGGCTCGCTGATTGGTCTAAATTTAGTGAATTGTGTAAACCACTAGAAGCGCTGTATTGTCTTTTATACGAAATTTGTTTGATATACGATATCAAGTTTGAAAACTCGTATTAAGGGTACAGCATTGCATAGAGTGCTAAGAACATACTCTTCACATATTTGGCCTGGCGTCGGACAAATTACACAATCAATAAACACTTGTTCACTTGATTGTGTTATTATTGGGCCCACTTGGGTATCAAAAGTAAGTATAAACTAGTATATTCATCTGAGAATTGGTGCGTACCGTTAATTTGGATTATGTACCGTTTGGATACGTTAATGCAGTGTATTTTAAACCGACTTCAAAAAAAGGAGGACGTTTCTCAATTCGACCGTATATGTTTTTTTTATGTTTATTCGCGGATAACTTCGTTGTTTATGACCCGATTTTGATTATTCTTTTTTTTGTTGGAAAGGTGATATTCCAAGTGTGGTACCATGGTAATTTTATTGAGGTCTGATAAGTTATCTCCAGAGATATGGAGATAAACACCTCAAAATTGGTACTGAAAATTATTAGCGCGGCATTGAAGTCGGTTCTTTTTAGTTTTTTAAACGATATTATTTATTGCAAGTTACACGCGTGATAAAAATCTGATAGGAAGTAATTGGTCAAAAGAATGAGATGTATTCATCTCATATTTTTTAGATTCGAAGGCGATGAGCTAAGCCGTTTCTAGTCATAATTATTACATTGCTCTAATCAGATTGGTAAAATGTTTGGCGGCAAGATTTCGGTACTGTGGCCTACCCATAAATATTCAGCCATTTGTAACTAGTCATTTATTGCAAAACAATAAACATGACTGCGAATAAATACAGATATTACTCTTAACAAATGGGGTGAGAATAGTTGCTAACCAACTCTAAACACTTAGATATCCTATATATCCTAGAGATAAGAAAAACCCAAAGATTATTTTCAAATACCTTATATGTATATAAACGTAACGACTTACCCCACAAAACATAGTTCGTTAACATTCATTAATTCTTTCCCACCATATTTTGTTTTTTCTAATGATGAAAGATTTAAATGTTTTCACCGAATACTGCCAATGTTAATATAGCGCAATAGTAAAACATTTGGAGAAAAATATACTTTCCCTGTTTTGTATTAAGGTCTATTTTGTAACTACGCCGGGTAGCGTTCTCTACAAAAACTGAGTAACATAATGCACTAAGTGATTCCTTAATGGCGCAATAAATCCCCAACTACGGTCCTTGCATATATCTTCAGTTGACACACTGAAAAGGGTACTGCTAAAAATTCAGGACAATCTTCATAGTACTTATTTCGAGTACTTTAGCAAATAGCGAACATAATACAATGTGCGAGTACGAATTGTTGGAGAGGTTCAGTACAGTTTTTAAGACCTAGTGGCAGATGGAAAATGGGCAGCTTTGACGCCTGAGGTAGAAAGTTCAAATCCATGTTGTGCACCAATGGTTTTTTTTTTAATCAAAATATGTATGTCTGCTCTGCATTTCTCAGTGTCCCTCCGGTGAAGGAACAACATTGTCAAGAAACCCCCGACATACACAGTCTAGTATCCACCTGTCTAGTCACTAGATTTTCCAAGCTACAAATTGGAAAATCTGTCGCCAAACATCTAATGTGTTCCGGCAGCTATCCTTGAGAGTCAGTTTCCATTGTAGGCTAAAATCCTCAACTGAATCATTACATACCAAATGGTGAATTAGTGGTCAAAAGCTAGTCTATACTATTAGAAATGCAATTTGGTGAATTTATGTGCCATGTCATGTACCTTCTTAAATACTTTGAATTACTTTGACTATAATAAGGTGTATTGAACTTAACAACCCAGATACATTTTCGACCTTCAATTTTTTTGTTTACAGATATTGAGGATTAGATTAGATATTGAGCTTATAATTTTGGATAAATATTTTTAGATCAATCAAATAATGACTTATTTACGATTGATCTAAAAATACTTCTCCAAAATTATAAACAAAAACAGTACATATTTTAAATACGATTTTAATTGTTTATTTGAATTGTTTATAGAGAGTCTAGATAACACGTGAATTCGAGCTAACTACCCTCAAGTTTCCTTATTGCTGTATTTTTAATGCGGAACCTCAAAAACACGCTCGAGATATTCCTGAAAAACAATTTTAATAACGTTAATGTTAGTCCCGGGGGTAGACCGCAATTCAGGTTTTCCATAAGTGACTTTGTTACAAAAACCATATCCGAAATAAAACAACGCAAAAACAGCCGGTATTAAAAAAAATATCTTATTGGCTAGCGGTTGATCACTATTTCGCCTGGTGGCAAGCGATGATGTGACCAAAGATGATGAACACGCTAGGCTTAGAAGTTCTCTGACTCTCAAGGGCTGTGTGCTGCCGCAACACCGTACGGTTATGGCGGCAGATTTTTTCCTTGGTGGTAACTCAGGCGGAACATCGATATAATAATATGCTACTATCACTTGTGGGTGAACACCCGTGCTAGGATTTGAACCAGCGACCTCTCCCTTAGAATTCAAGCCATCTACTCTTTAAGCCAACGGAGCTCTCAATGTAAGTCAACTCTCCCATGACTATGTTGTTCACATTTAAATATGAATAATTCTCGCGAAAACTTTAAAACTACTCCAGTAGGTACCTGATTATAAACTACCGACTATTATACTCATTACTGTTTGTTGTCCACTGTCTCGACCTAGACAAGTTGGTCGTCGCGATTTCGCTGGGTAAACTTCCAAGGAAGTGCATTGGACATGCACGAAACCTAAGTCGAGACAGTCGACAAAAAAAGTAGTGAGTATAATAGTCGGTAGTTTATAATCATGATTCAAACTCACGATAACTATAAGTCTAAAATAATCCAGTACCTGATTGTATCCGATTCCAACAGCAGCCATGGATCCCTTGATGAAGGAAGTCTCAATGGAGGCAAGACCTCTGCAGTAAGCAGCCAAAATCATCTGTTCTGCGCTAAAGCATCCATCGGCATATGCGCATCCAAGCTCTCCTACACTGTGACCTGTTCCATTACATATAGTATTTGTTAAGCTAGTCATTGAAAAAGGATAATATTGACGTAAGCTGCCCAATAATTAGGACAAAAGATAATAGAAAAACAAGCAAGAATATTAGGCATTAAGGAGGTTGGAGATGCTTACCGATGATGAAGTCAGCCTCGATGCCAATAGTTTTTAAGATGTCAGTAAGACCGATCTGCACGGCAGCAATACCGATGAAGGAGTTGAGAATATTGTCGTAGATCTTCGGGTCGGCTTCAGTGATGATCTTGGTCAGGTTGATGCCCTTAGGCTCTAGGGCTTTGTGGCACCTGGAGAAGGATAAAAGGTTATTTTTGTTGCTCCTCTACTCATACTGTGAATATCCCATACAGTTATTCAAAAGATCCTTTCTACCACACACATGTAAAAATATGGTCTTCTCGATGGGATATAAAAATTCTTCAAAAGAAGGGTTAAAAGAGTCTTGAAGGCAGGCAACGCATCAGCAACGCCGCTGGTGTTGCAGGTGTCTATAGACGACGGTGACCACCTACCGTCAAGTGGGTCGTCAGCTTCTTTGCCGCATTATATTATAAAAAAATACATTTTCAGCTTTTATATACAGAGTTTGGATACATAGAAGAATGAGAAGATTGAGCTATGTGGCGCGCTATCTATTAGTACTAGTAGTGGACAAAGAAAGGCTGATGAATTATCTTCATATTGGTGGCTAAGTAATAAGAAAGTAGAAAGTTGTACTCTAGAACCAGATCACCAGCTTTTGGGACCCCATTTCAAAATTGTTCACCCTTCTTTAAGAAGCATTATCAATGTAATAGTTTTTATTATAATAGGATTTATTGTATATAGGTAATTTCAAAATATGTTAATCAATTGAATAGGAGCAATTTTATAAAAAAAAATCGATAAACTGGAATAATCTAAAGTAACTTAAAGCTGTTACTTACTTTTGGATAGCAGCAGCAAAGACCGGGATCCTCATGAGCTCGGTAGCCATACCAGCCCATTGGGAACCCATGCCTGAGTACACGAACCATACTGGGCGACGGACGCCGGAAAAATATTGCACGTCACGGGCCAATGATACGCTTTTAGTGGGGGTTGAACCTGGGGGAGAATATTTACTTATACCAAGTGTAGGACTAGCTTTTATGATACACCTTCGCGGTCGCATGAAAGGAACAATCTACTCGTTTGTTCCGGTGTAGGAACAGCCTACTTGGTGAATAAACATGGAACTATAATCTTTTTTTTCTGGCTATGCCTTACTAGCAGGTTGATAAACCTGTATTTTCTTCTCATTCCTATCAGAAAGTCACATTTAAACGATTTACATGACTTAATCTTTTGATGAATGCAGTTCATAATAAAACTTGTCTAGATTTATGTATCCTAAGCGCTATAAAATCCAAAACGAAACAAAATCGTAACCGTAACTTAATCAGAACAATGCCCAACTACCAAATATGACTTACCCAAAAGACTGAATCCTCTCACAACATGTCCTTGAATGTCGTCATCATGGATAGAGTGTAGAAGCCGCACGAGCTCAATGTCTACGGTCTTGGATTCCAGGTCATCAAGAATCCTCGCGACAGCAGACTCGGTACGACCTGATACGCAGACCAGGCGGGGCAAGTCGTCGAATGGCATACCTTTGTTTACCTGGTGGATTGATTGAAAGATGTTTTGAGATGGATATTATTAACTTGTGATTGTCTAAAAGAATAGTCTTTGAGAACTATAACTTTTTGAACTATATTATGTGCGTAGCTTAAAACTGCCTACATACTGAATAAATGCTTTGATTTTTTTGACTAGAAGACTGCATTGAGTGGAATGAGAGCTATATTCTAGGAACATAATTGAAGTGCTTCCTAAAACCGACCACACGATCATAACGAGTCAGTAGGTGTAGAACTGCCTTAATACATTTCCAGAAAGTAGGTCTTCTAAAAAAATCAGCAACCTCGGATCTAGTGGTAACATGGTAGCAACCAAAGAAGTAAGTATTTACACGTGTGATGCATGCAATGTGCCTGGTATGCCTGTGGATGGATGCGGGCTGCGTACCACTGCGACTAACATAATACAAAGGGTAACTGATAAAAAGGGTGACTGACTGTAGGGAAAGAAGTATTAAGTTTATTGAAGGAAGAGACCATCTTGTTAGGCAATTTTAATTTGAGGACACATCTTGTTAGTCTTACCTTATCTTTAGCAATGTTTTGCAGCAAAACGTGAGCATTAGCACCCCCAAATCCAAAACTGTTAACTCCAGACATGCCTCGATTCCAGGGTGTCTTGTCAGTTACCACCTCCATCCGTTTCTCTTCCAAAGCTGCTACTCCTTCACGAGGCGTGATATAGTTCAAATTGGGGGGTAAATATCCGGTGGAGTAAGCTATGCACATCTGAAAGTAATTGATAAGGTTAATTTAACTGGAAGACAAAAACGATTGAGTCTAAAAGATTTGTACTTTGAAGAAGTTTTTTTCTTTCTATCTTCTTTTAGCCCTCTTTCTCTCTATCTACCTGTCTCTTTATCTATCTCTATCTGTCCCTACGCAACTGACTTATGCCCAATAAACAGACCCTAACCAGCCAGATTGGTGGTTTTGGTCAAAATTATATTGTGAATCGTATTATCTCTCTAATCAATCACATATACTATTGCACAATAATGGATAGATAACATTACCGTGACTATAGAATCCCAACCTATCTTCAAATTTAGCTTTACCCAAATCGTCCACATATTGCCCAAATCAGGCTAGCTCTCTTTTTAGTTTTGTACTCATTATTGTCGTCAATTTTAAGAGGTAATGATCTATTTCGACTGGAAACAAATAGCCGAAGATCGGGCTCAGTGGCGTGACTTGGGAGAGGCCTATGTCCAGCAGTGGACTGATACCGGCTGATTATGATGATGATGATCTATTTCGTATCGTACATCCAATAGAAACATCTTTAAAATTGTTTTCAAAGCAAGCTTTAGCTTTGTGTAAGGACCATTGTCAATAAGAGCAATAGAAAGTACTTATAATTACAACACGAATAAACATACTAGCCCAAATTCGACGGTCCTACAATTTGCCATCAGGGAGTCTCAGTTTCTACATTCCGGGTCCACCATCAGACCAGTTTGAGTGTCCTTATCATAATATTCCATTGTCACTAAAATTACATTATTATGCAAACATTTTGTTCAATCGAATACCACTAATTGTGTGAAAAATGGTTTGCAAGTGTTTATATACGAACTAACATCGCAAGTTAAATAAAAGTTTTGTAAAAAAACTCTCTTTTTTAACTGTCTGCGTGCAAAATAAACTCATATTCATATTTAAAAGCGACACGTCGAAAAGATTAAATATACCTGTACAAAACTTTTACAAAAGTGTGACCTCCATCTAGATTTATGTTGGCAGGTCTGCTAATTGGTAGCCGGCTGCGAGATTTTTTCGTTTTGAACATTTCACTTTGAGTTTGAGTTGCTCGGGATATGACCCGCATATAATTGTTCTTGTGTACTTTACAACTTTGATTAACTGTTTGTGTTCTTATCATGGTGCCTTATTTAGGATATGCAAGTACTTAGAGTTGAATAGATAAAATATATGAAGTTGAAAATTAAGAGTCATTGAGGATAATCGCTCCATGTCCACGCTAGTATGTCAAACCAAACCAAATATATATACCATACCATATATATATACTATATACCATAAATATATACCAAACTGTCAGATTAATAATTTTAGTATAAAAGGTTACCTTGGCAACGGAACAGAGACCGGAGGCAGGCTCACTGTGACCAAGGTTGGACTTGATGGAGCCGATCTTGAGGGGACCAGAACGGCCGGTGCAGAATATCTCGTCGATAGCCAGCAGCTCTTCTGGGTCTCCCACTTTAGTACCTGAGTGGAAAAAAAAAGATAATACAGTAAATCAGACAAACAGCTTACATAAGGAAGAAATGTTCTATCAATCATTTTTTCCTTTTTTTATGGTAATAGGTAACAAGCAAAGCACGACGCTCGCCTGATGGTAAGCAATGACGTCTACCTATAACAGATACAGTGGCATGCAAAAAACTGCCAGAATTTTGCATGTCACTGCACTGCGCCTGTTACCTTGAGACATAAAGATTTTGAGTCTCACATGCCCTGTAATTTCAATGGACACCTTGCCATTTCAACCGAAAAACATTCCTATTTCACGGCTGAAAATTAATTGGCAAAGTGGGTGGTACCACCAGGCAGACTAGCAGAAAAAAAAAACACTACAATAAATATTCTTTGAGTAACTACTAATTGACATGCAAAGTCCTAATTGCCGGCATGATGTTCGGTGACATTTTTACAAAAAATTAAACTACCAGAGCAAAAAACATAGACAATACAGCATAGACTCGTATAACAGGGAGTCTCTAATTTAGAAATGGAAGTCACAAAATGGAAAACATTAAAAATAGACGCGAAATTGTAGAGACGAGAGCACTTCATAAAATGCTCCCGAGTTAGTTTCATTGTTTGAACAAAGGGGTGCCAAGCACCCTAGCGTTCTTGTAGGTAAACATTTTTGTTCATGGTTTATAATTGTTTTAACTGATATGAAAGAGTATGTTTTAGTAGCTAGGTAGTCGGTAAAATGACAAGCACATTTCGAGTCAGTATTTTTTGTTTTTAAAACGATAATTTTTGTTGATATTACGGTTCTATACATTTGACTCAAATTGAAGATCAGATCGGACGCTACCATTACCATACTTAGCTAGATCAAAAATCATGAAAGAGGCCCTGAATATATCTTAAAGAAATAATTTTATTTAAGATCGTGTAAATAACTCATAGAACCGACTTCAAATATCGCGCTAGTCATTTTCAGTACCAAGTTTGAGGTCTTTATCTCCATATCTCTGGAGATATTAAACATAACTCGATGAAATTTAAATGGAATAAATGGGAAAGTAAACCTGGGAAGTAGTGGGACGTATAACCTTTCAAACAAAAAAAAAAAAATCAGAATCGGTTCAGCCGTCGTCGAGTAATCGATGCACACACTTAAAAAAATATTCCGACGAATTAAAAACCTCCTCCTTAATTAGAATCGAAACTGGGTATATAAAGAAAACCTTCCCTTAAAGTCGAGGATAAAATTACCTTCATTTTATCAAACACCGCTCCGCTTTGTAAGATAGCCTTTTACACGAGGTAAGGTATTCATTTTCACTGTCATAGTTACTTTAATCTACATTTTTAACTACAAAGTGTTTGCCGGCGCCAGTAGTAGCATTAAATTTGTTACGAGATAATAGCACTTGCTTTTTAAGGTTGCATAAACGATTTAATGTGTTTGTGAAGTTCTATGAATAAAAACCTTACGCAAAATTTCTAGTGTGTCGCTACCGGCGTTTTTATCTTCTGTCCATAGTATTACCGGTCTTTTCGGGAAAATATTAAACAATTCACTACCGAATATATCGATTGATATAATAGAAGAAGCAAAAAACATCTAGTCTATGGCACGCCCAGGAAAAGCAATGGGGGCAATGGGACGAGCCCTTATGTAAAATATTACAAAAACAACTATTGGATAGTTATATAGATAGTAGGGACCGTGCTCGTCTACTTGCCACGCGCTAACGGGAATCTGGATATTCACGTGGTATCACACGTGACGATGGTAAGAGGGCTGACGGCATGACGTTGGTTCCTTGGTGTCGTGGGAAACCGCTAGTGTGGGATGCGACGTGCGTCGACAATTTAGCAGTTTCCCATCTTCATAATACCTCACGGGCGGCAGGAGCAGCTGCAGACGCAGCAGAGGCTCTCAAACGGAGGAAATATATAAGCATCGGTGACAACTATGCTTTTCTTCCGTTTGGAGTCGAAGCCATGGGCCCCGTGGGGTCAACAAGCACGCGGTTTTGTTAAGGAGCTGTCTAGACGCCTAATCGATGTCTGCCACGACCAAAGAGATGGCGCTTACCTCGGGCAACGCATTAGTTTCGCGATTCAAAGAGGTAATGTCGCCAGCTTTTTGGGTACTCTACCAGCAGACAGCGACCTAAATTCCATTTATTATTTGTAGTTTTTATTTTGATTATTAGTCATAGTTAATATTTTTGTTTAATTAGGTTATTAAATTGTTTTGAATATTGATTAAAACATTTAGAAGGATATTGAAAATATACTAACTAAACTGAATATATATCTTTATACTTCATAACGTTATGTCCTCTAGATTGCGCCTGATTTAATTTTAATTAAAAAAAATCATTACAAAGCCTAAGCCAAAGGAGTCAGGAAGTTATGAGGGAACAGATCATCGTAACCAGCTGTAGTAGAGTAAAAAAAAACTCACCAGTTCCATGAGCCTCAACAAACTCCAAGATATGAGGGGGAATGGAGCATTCTTCGTAGAACTCCCTGAGGAGCAGTTTCTGGATGTGACCAGCTGGGTAGGTGATACCCTGTTCCTTGTACCCGTCACAGTTGGTCTTTGCGTGGAGGAGCTGAGCGTATACCCTGAAAGACAATGATTAGTTAAATAAAGGATATTGATATTTTTTTATAGCACACTGTAACTGACTTTGTTCACGTACAGCAAAACATTTATCACTGTAAAGCTTTGTCAATGAACATTTGTGTGATCTGAATTATTTTAGTAATGTGTTAAAAATCATGATTTCATTTTACCAAAAATTAGCCTATGTTCATCTTCATGCTATATATAATCTTGTTAAATTTCAGTGAGATCGGATCGTCCGTTTAGCCAAATGTTTTCATAATATTAGTCTGGATAGTATAGTGCTTGACCATTGCCTAACCTATTGCTAGTTGAGGATGTGGTCGAGGATGGTAGCACACTAAACCTCAAATGAAAACATGTCTCTCAAGGGACTCAAGGTTGGAGTACACCAGTGTTTTAACAAATTTGCCAACTTGAAGGTGGCTTTCAACCCATCTTCCAACTCGAAATATGGTGGAGACGATTGAGGTCATGTCTTTGCTTGATAAGTAGCAGCAAATCACATATTAACAAGGGCTAATAATGTAGTTCAATTAAGTTACATAATTAAATTTTACAAAATGCTTTTTCCAAGCTCTACTTCATGGCGAATTTATTTGTCCGTCACAAATCTTGCGATTGATTTTAGAGCGACATTCAGGGGTTGGATTGAGCTGAAATTTGGCATACATGTGTAAATCGCGTGACAATGCAATATTATGATGACTTGGTGCTGATCTGGTGATGGAGCTGGAAGGTGGCCAAAGGAACTCCTAAACTACACATGTTATACCCGTCGTGTTTGGGCTTGTTGGATTTGTCTTGACGTACTCTGGCCCTAGGTTATGTAGAAGCTTGTGTTTAAAAAGGTTTTTTTTTTTAAATATTACTTGTTATATATATTTTTTTAAATTTAATGCATTGTCACGAGAAACAAACGTGTGTGCCAAAAATTCAGCCCAATAGTTTTAGTGGTAGAGGGTGAAATATTGATTGCTGTATTTTGGACATGCAGTCTAGTTTCATGTCTGATATGCTAGTGTTTCACCACTATCTAACCTGGCGGTAAGCGATGATGTGTGGTCGAAAATAAATACCAAAAATCTTTATAATATTGATAAGTAAATGTGTTTAAAATCAATAAGATCGATTAAAAATCTAAAAACAACCGACTTCAATGCCGCGCTATTAATTTTCAGTACCAATTTTGAAGTGTTTATCTCCATATCTCTGGAGATACTCATCAGACCTCAATAA
Organism: Cabera pusaria; assembly: GCA_954871355.1. Taxonomy (NCBI): domain Eukaryota; kingdom Metazoa; phylum Arthropoda; class Insecta; order Lepidoptera; family Geometridae; genus Cabera; species Cabera pusaria. The sequence goes on along the minus strand of OX940906.1, from coordinate 5,919,616 downwards.
AATTACCATGGTACTACACTTGGGATATCTCCTTTCTAACAAAAAAAGAATAATCAAAATCGGTTCATAAACGACGAAGTTATCCGCGAACAAACATAAAAAATATATATACGGTCGAATTGAGAAACCTCCTCCTTTTTTGAAGTCGGTTAAAAATATCCTTAATCGAATAAATAATATCCACCTTAAACCTAAATTAAATAATCATCGTACTTCAAAGAAAGGCAAATCCCTTCCTTCCATAACTGGGTTATGGAAATATCCCAACTGAATTTATGTACAAATGTTTACTCTATTAAATAGAATTTGAACTTTATTCATTTATTCGAGACCATTTATTTTTGGTGTCTGTTTCATAACAGGTATATTATGGACTTAATGAGTTTATTTTTAACCGACTTCAAAAAAAGGAGGAGGTTTCTCAATTCGACCGTATATATATATATATTTTTTTTTTTTTTATGTTTGTTCGCGGATAACTTCGTCGTTTATGAACCGATTTCAATTATTCTTTTTTTGTTCGAAAGGAGATATCCCAAGTGTGGTACCATGGTACTTTTATCGAGGTATGATAAGTATCTCCAGAGATATTGAGATAAACATCTCAAAATTGGTACTGAAAATGAATAGCGCGGCATTGAAGTCGGTTGTTTTTTAGTTTTTAAACGATATTATTAGCTTTATCTACGGTTCATACACGTGTTGTTTTTATATCAACATCATCATCAGCCTATATTTTTTATTGTATATTTTTGTCCACTGTTGGACCTGTGTCCATACATATAAGAAACATAGGAATATAACATAGAAACTATACCTATGTTTCTTATATGTATAGATAGCCAAGTTTTAAATACTACAATACTAGGTATTTAAAATCTTGACAATGATAAGATTTAACTTAATTTTATTTGAATCTTAGAAGCCAAATTTTAGTAAAGAAGCTGTTAGCATTATTATATTTTATTGTCTTTATACGTTTTATATTATGCTGTTGTATTATACATATAAAAAGAATTATCGTTTAAAAAACAAAAAAAGTGCCATCAAAATGCAGCGCTAGTCTTTTTAATACGCTTTTATTAGCTTCAGACGTATGTTAACGTAATGTTAACCTAATGTAACGTAATTAACGTATGTTTGTATGTTAGTATGTAACGGAATCTTTGAACATGATTTTAACCCCCTTCAAAACGTCGGATTAACTCGAAATTTGGCATACTTATTAAGTACCAATGACAATAAATAAACAAAAAAAAAAAAAACGACTAAAAAATGAAAAATAAATAATAGTTTAAAAAAACTAAAAAAATACGCTTTTATAGAAAATCCAACTAAAAAATAGAAAATAAATTTTAATAAATTTGAATTAAAAATAGTGTAAGACAAAATGATTTAATTGTAAAAAAAAGCGTGGGGTGCTTTTCAGGATATTATCAAAATAACCCTTCTAGTCATATCTGTTCATAAAATATTTGGAACTATTGATACCATGCACTCCACACTTTTTTTTTTACAATAAAATCATTTTTTCTTTCACTATTTTTAATTCAAATTTATTAAAATTTATTTTCTATTTTTTAGTTGGATTTTCTATAAAAGCGTATTTTTTTAGTTTTTTTAAACTATTATTTATTTTCAGCATATAAGGTTTGAGTTGTTTATCTCCATATATCTGGAGATACTCATATCTCATAGGAGTAATTTTTGAACATTTAGCGAAATGGCTGATATATTACTTATTTACGTTGTCAAACCCCATATCTCTGCCATTCTGAAAAATGTCCAAAAACTGAATTAACAAAGGAAACCCATGCTAGTATCCAACCTGCTCACAACGTTTCACGAGAATTGGTCCAGAAATGCGACCTGTAGAGAAAAACAGACATTCGCACATTCGGATATTTACCGGACTTACAAAGGCATTTTTGCCTAAGCTGAAACGTAGACGTTCGCTTCGCTCGTAATAATTTCATTACCTTCTGGAGTCCTTCGCCTTCTGCAAGAAGACTACGACGATGGCTTCAGAACGCGCATATCCGTTAGCACTGTTGTCGAAACTCTTACACCGCCCGTCTGGTGATAATACTCCTAACCTGTAAGTACATTAAATGTTAAACTACAGCGAAAATTAAAGTATTATACTAAGTTTAAGATTTCGAACAAATAATTATGAATATCTGAAAAACTACTAAACAATCGGCTTCAGAGAATACCATATAGGTAAGCGCTTGATCACTATCTCACCTGATGTTAAGTGATGATGCGGTTGACAATGTAGCACGCTTACCTAGATAATACGTCATGTTCACTCGCAATTTGAAGACACCCGGGTTGTAGTGAACAGGAAACACAGACACCGGCAAGGCATTATATTACTTGGCTGATTAATGAAGACGCAAAACGTTTCGTTCGGGTGGATGGAGTGTCCACCATAATGTGATGGCGCACATCGGTACGTCTGGTTGTCCGGTAAAAGAAAGGGGATGGTGGTAGGTACTTCTTCGTGCAACTGGATAGCATACTCTCTGAAATGTATCCGATACAAAATCGATAAACTAATTTAGCAACTTTACGGCGATGCTGGAGTCTTTTGCCAATTAAACTTATATAATACCTAAGAATAAATCATAAGTCAGGAAAAGTAACTATGTTATAAAAATGACCCAACAAAAGTCGTTTCCAAGCAGGCGAAGTTAAAAGTCGTGTCCAGCGCGTCATTAGTCGGACATTTGTCTTGTTTGACTCATAACAGACATTGCAGCACATGCGCAAACCAATTACTGCTTTCGTTCCGAAATTAAATCAATCTCCAAGCCAATCAATTTTAACTCCAAAAGTGATTCTCATTTTGACTCTACGTCGTTTTGGTTTGAAGGAGGGCCATTTTTTGTGTGGAATTTGTTCTGAATTAGAGTTTCAGACTTATGATTTATTCGTAGTATAATACTTATAAAACAATATTTTCTAAAATATCTCACCTAGAGAATTGTAGCGATACATAAGGATGCAGACACAAGTTCGATCCTCCGACAATAGCAGCATCACAATGTCCATCTCGGATGGCTCTGAAGGCGTGTTCCAAGGCATACAGAGAACTCGAGCATGCGGAGTCGACGGTGTAGGAAGGTCCTGTCACTCCCAGCCAGTAGGAGATACGGTTGGCCAACATGGCTCTCGAACATCTGGGAAAAAGAAGTTTTATTAATATAATATTAATATAAAACGAAGGAAATATGCTGCCATTGGCTACATTTTTCTGCCGTTTGGGGTCGAAACAATGGGACCACGGAGGGTTGGAGATGTCCGGGGTTTTGTAAAGGAGCTGTCCAGACGCTTAATAGACGTCACTCATGACCAAAGACCTGGCGTTTACCTCGGCCAACGGATTAGCCTAGCAATTCAACGAGGTAACGTCGCCAGCTTTTTGGGAACGTTACCGGCAGACAGCTGCGACCTAGGTTGTGTTTTCTATTTATAAATATTTTTATTTATAACATTTTAATTATTCTTTGTTAAAATAGTTTAATTCATTTTTAAGTTGTATATAAATATGTACTATTTGTAAATACTAACTAGTTGAAATAAAATTATTGAATTGTACTCGTATGAACATAAATATGAATATGAATAATGTTTTATTAATATTATTATACTGATGTAGCTAGCTCGGAAGTCGAGAAGATGTTCCGTTTTATTGTCTTTTTCCTTCAACTTTAAAGAAAAAGACACGTTTGAAGATGTCTCCTTTTATTTTCTCTTCATTTTCAAGTTTTTTTAACTTGCTATGTTAGTATGTGTAGGTCAAATCTGGGAAGATAATTTGTAACCACTTCGATTGAATCTATATTTGGTGTAATTGCGTTTCTTCGGTGACAATGCAATATTATGGTACTACAGAGCCGGGCTGTAGGAAATGGAAATTCGTAATGACAAATGGTAAAACAATCTAATTTGGGCTAATATGTATTGTTACCATTAGTACTTTTCATTACACATGTTATTATCTTTACTAAAAGGTTGTGTTTGAAAATGTTGTCGTTATAACTATGTTTTGTTTCAAGTAAATGTCTGGTGTTCTGGTGTCTATATCTCTAGAATCTAGACATACTTATCAGATCTCGATAAATTGGTTCGAGAAATTGAGGCACATGTAACATAAAACTACATAAATACAGAGAGTAGTCAAGTGTAATAACTCCGAAAATGTGTGTTTTTTAAAATAGTATTAGGATGTACAATACAAGTAGGTATTTAAAAGCCCTAATTATATTAAATTCTAGCCTATATAGGCTAATAAGTAATTTAAATCTATCATAAACTTATACATTAACATAAATAAAGAATGTGCCCATCGGCACTTTTCTTATAGTCTCTATTATTATGGTGAAGACACATTGTTATCGTGTTCATTATACATAGTACTTACACTATATTTCACTAAGGTTCACTATACACTATCACTACACTAATTGGGGAATTAGTGATAAAAAATAATAGAGGGGCTCAGTGGCTTAGTAGGAGAATGGTTGGCCTACCATTTTCCTTTTTCCGGGTTTAAATCCCCGCCGTGGACCAATAGATTTTTCTTTAGAAAATTTTATGTGGCCACACAAAACACAAAAAAAATTCAAAACAATTTGTTCCCCTAATCCTTTTAGACATTCGGTCAAACATATACTTGTTACATTTACTATAGAAGCGACCATTCAATTTAACCCTTTACTCAACCATCGTGAGACAGGAGCTTATGTCAACATAAATGCAATAGTTTTACAACTACTCTGGAAAATAAAGCGTACCTATGAATATGTTCTATCTTCTTGCAAAAGACACAATACAAGTCCCAATTCGTGAATTTGTGCTAAAAGCTAAACCACGTTGGGCTCGCCGCGCTGTCAATTTTCATTAAGCCGATCACATTGTATAATTACGATCGGACTGAAACGATCGGACGTTACAGGTGCTGGCGACCAACATAAGAGTGAATGGCGTTCAATAATTTGATTCCGTACAGCCACAGTACAGCGTTGATGAAATTAGAACGGCAATGATTGCAAATTGAATTGATTTCAGTGACGATGACGTTGTTTGACTGATTAATTTGAATTTAGAAGCGTTTGTATTTGATTGATTATAATGTAGGTACGATGTTGACACTTCATTTGTATCACATTTCATACTTTTAAACATAGAAATGATTAGAAATATGAAAGCGGCAATAGCCCAAAGGACAAGGTGTCGGACTGGCGATCGAGAGGTCGTGAGTTCGATCCCCACCCATTTGCACATTGACGTGAACTCGCTCTAGATACAAGCATATTTAGCTTAGTTGGAGGGGTTAACAAGAATACTTGTAATGTGCAACCCAGATTGCTAAGCTTTAAAAGAAATGAATTCGTGGACTATCGTTGAACCGAAATCACTAAAAACTATCGATATACAATATTACTCGAGTGTCTTATTTATTTTTAAAGGCAACCCCGCACTATGATACCGTGAGTCGCGGGAAACTTTACAAACATACAAATTATGAACACAAATAACACCCAGATTCAGAACAATTTGTTCGTGGATCACACTCGAGTTGTCCCGTGTAGGAATAAAACCCACGATCTTCGGTTCCGTGCACAGGCTCACTAACCACTAGACCAACCTGGTCAAAGCAGTTTTTTCTATTAAAAATTTCGACTTTCATTACATATTTCTAAAAAAAAATCTCCTGATGTTAAGTCAGTTAATATTAAAAAACCTAAAAGTGATAGGTTACAAAAACTTTACTCAAAATAGACATAATTCTCGACATAAACAACTAGAGATTCATTAAAGTCGCTTCACAAAGTCTGTAACAGTAGTAAAATTGTTCAAGTTAATAATTGTCGCCTCCTATAATAGTTAAGTTACGTTCAAGTCCAAGCTATGTAACTAAATGGGGGACCTCGACAAATGCGATAATGAAACCAAATTGCGTCACAGCAAGTTGAATAGTAGTTTAAAATGTCGCAGATTACGACTCTAGATTCCTTGGAAATTAGTAAGGAACTACTGTAAACTTCAGACTTTCGCGATTTGAACATATATTTATAAATATTAATAACCGGACAAGTGCGTGTCGGGCCACGCGCAGTGTAGGGTTTCGTAGTAGCCTGTTATTCAATGCAAGTCTTTACCCGTTATAAACCAGCAACTAGGTACTCCGTCTTTGTCACTTTATAGGATTTATTCTAAGGATTTTGTATTTGGTACAAAATTATCCAACACCCAAGTTCAACGACTATTACTGCTAAACTAATAAAGTTATCTTAACCGCTACAATTTTCCTTTAAAGTTCCAAAAATGCGCTATTATCACGAATTTTTTCAGATTTTTCAAGCCAGCAGTTTAGCTTTTAGAGGGGAGGGGACGCCCTACTGAAACAAAAATTTGCACTTTAAAGTTTAATATTTCAGAAATGGACCATTCAATCGAAAAATGGTATTAGCAACCCTTAAATTATTTTAAAATACCTATTCAACAATACCCCACACGATGGGGTAGACGATGAAAAAAAATTCATCCCCAATTCACATATAGGGGAGCTACCCTAAAAAAAAATATTTTTTTACAATTTTATTTCAGCACTTTGTCGGCGTAATTTATATACATACGTCCACAAAATTACAGCGTTCTAGTATTAACGGTCTCTTAGCAAAACCTCGGACAGACAGACAGTAAGACGGACACGACGAAACTATAAGGGTTCCTTGTCAAGACTGCGGAACTCTAAAAAACGGGACTTAAGGTACGGACGTACCGCAGCGTCCTGCGTGCGTGATCTAGGCGGCGATCAGATAACGCAGATAGAGATCAGATAGTATTTGTACCGACTGGTTCACACCAAACGCGATCAGAAAACAATTGAAAAGTACTGAGATCGCGCCTGCAGATCGCAGGACGACGCGGTGTGGCCGTAACTTTATCGCGCTAAAAAAATAATTTAACTTAACTCGACCAAGTTGCATTGCTCGTGGTCGCGAGACGATTTTAATATTTATAACTACTAAGTAACTAGTAAAACTTTAAAAGAGAATATTTTTTCCTGTTTTATCCCACTGCAGGGCAAAGGCATCCTTTCCCTATTTCCACACACCACAGTGTATTGCTTTTTGAGTCCATGTGCAAGAATAGCTATCGATAATCTATTTATCTATACATACATATGAAACACAAACATTGTTTCTACCTTTGTTCCTAATTGAAGCCATCCAACCGATATACCCCAAATTGTTTCATTAGAAAGTCAATAATGAAAAAAAAATTTTTGACTACTAACAATGCAAAATGTAAATTTGTTAAACTATGATAATGCACCCAATGCATAATTGGGTTAACAAATGCAATCCACTAATTTCGTCGTAACGATACATCGCACTGTGGCTTAATTGGAAAAGCACCAGAATCTGTTATTCAGGAGGTTGCGGGTTCTAGTCCCGTCGGTACGATGACATTTTGGATTGTGTCTAACAATTTATGATAATGTGATTTTTATAATTATTATCATTACTACAATTCACATGCGTGTTACAAGTAGATAAATAAAAAAATATTGAGAAGCTTATTCAACATTTATAAACGTTACGTGGATGGACGCCCTCTAAATGGTTTAACTATTTGGAGTGTTTCCGAAAAATAATCTGAATCCAAATAATTATCCGAATGCGAATAATAATCCAAATCCAAATTACCAAATCAGCAACAAAATCAGATTTGTAAAAAAATTTTTTTTTTTTTTTTTTAATGCGTACTAGCAATGTGGGTTGCTCATTACTAGTAGTCTTGTTAACCCCTCCAACTAAGCTAAATATGTTTGTGTCTGAAGTGGGTTCACGTCAATAGTGCAATGGCCACCCATCGAACTCACGACCTCTCGATTACCAGGCCGACGCCTTAACCATTAGGCTATAGACGCTATAAATGAAACATGAATCTTACCCAGTAATACCGAAGCCGTTGACCTGCATCTTCTCGTAGAACCATGTCTTCTCAGATTCCGAGAAGCAAGCTCCGACGAACACTCCGGTTTTCGTGTCACGAAGTTCTTTAGGGTTCACACCTAGTGACAAACAATTGAAACATTTAAATAATAATTCTTGAATTAATAATTTAAACCCACCCCTTACAGATCTATGTAAAATTTGTTAGTTAATACCAATATAATGAGCCCAAACTCGACGTCTCTGTTGTAAGTTAGTGAGGAGTTTCGAGTATTCTGCAGATTGTAGTCCCAGCATCAGGTCAATGCTACCATGTTCTTATAATATCTTTGAAGTAAGAGTAGGATATACTTATAAAAGTTAATTTCATAGAGTTATTAACTAGAAATAATTAAGAAAGTTTAAAAACTACAACATCCGACTTACATGCCCTGCGAGTCAATGTCAGTAGCAAGTTTGAACGTTTATCGTCATAGCTCTGGAGATACTTATCAGATCTCGTTGAAAATACAATGGGATCACCTTAAAAGTATACCCTATCGATTTAAAAAAGAATCGTTCGAATCGGTTTACAATTGACGGAGTAATCGTGTAACATACACACAAAAAAAAAGAAAAAGAAAACATAAACGCGAATTGAGCACCTCCTTCTTTTTGGAAGTCGGTTGAAAAGCTCATAGTCTTACAGCGGCTGAATTTTTTTACATGAACAAAAGCTGAGAACCAGCGTCGTAAGAATATTCTTTATTAAGGTAACTAAATATTACAGAAAAAAAAAAAAATATCAGATCATCCGTTTGGGCGCTACGATTCCACAGACAGACACACACATACACAGATTCACAAATACACACGTCAAAGTTATAACGCTTTTTCTTTATACGTCAGGGGTTAAAAAATACCACATACCTTTGATAAACATGACCGATATGTTTAAGTAGTTGATTTAAAACAAAAGTAAATCTATCTTGTTATAAATTGTTGTTATAAATCGACTTTAAATCGATTTATAATTAAGGTAGTAAGTACATTGGACGAAATTCAGTTGTCCAGCGTCTCGTCCTACCTCCTTATAAGATCGTTAAAAAATCTAAAAGAACCGACTTTAAATGCCGCGCTATTAATTTTCAGTTCCAAGTTTGAGGTGTTTATCTCCTTATCCCTGGAGAGACTTATCAGATCTCTATGAAATTACTATGGTACTACCCTTGGAATATCTTCTTTCCAACAAAAAATAAGAATCATCAAAGTCGGTTCATAAACGACGAAGTTATCCGCGAACACCCACAAAAAAAATATTATACGAACGAATTAAGAAACCTGCTCCTTTAATTAAAGTCGGTTAAAAAGAATCATGATGCCATAATATATCGCATCCTCACAAAACATTACGTGAGAAAATGGTCAAAAGCGTATACATCTTTACTAACAAACAAGTTGATACCTACTCCAATTTTACAACAAACAATACTTCCTCAGACCCAAACACAAATAGACATATTGGTCGACATTTGAATAATTCAACGGGCCCCAACACGTAATCCTAATGCTCTCGACATAATGGAATATTGGGGCAGAATATCGGGACATAATAATGTCCCATAATATCGGGATAATGTGGGATATAATGTGGGACGGCTCTCATTGTTTTGGAGTTCTCGAGTGGATCGTGATTAAGGATCACTGGTAATCGGGATCATGAGTGTATGGTAAACTCGATCGGTTAGATAATTGCTTCCATTTGTCTTATAAGCTTTTGATGCTCCTGTAATTTCGTGATTCTATTACCTGAGACAAGTTGGATTGATGAGCTAACCAGAAAAATGGGCGTATTTTTAATGAGGCTCTAGGCTGTGCTTAGTTTTTTTTAAATTTTTTCACCAATATATTCATATTTTGTTTTTTACTAACAGGCATTCACTCGCGTTTATTTTTCGGATTATGCCTTGACCGGTTTCGAATCGAGTCGAGAGACTTCGTCCGGGAGCGCCTAATAAAGATAGGAAGCGTAATCTTTAGATTGGTTATTGATTGATACGCTTAAACCTAAAAATGGATTGAAATGCTAATTTGAGATAGCAAACATCAGATCAGGATTGAATATTAATATCGGGTGTAAGAGAAGGAGGTTCTCGATTTGACTGTAAGTTATTTTTTTTTTGTATGTTTGTTACGCAATTACTCCGCCAATTGTGAAACTATTCGAATGATTATTTTTTTAATTGGCAGGGTAAATCACCAAAATACTGTCATTTTAATTTCATCAAAATCTGACTAGCGCGGCATTTGAAATCGTTTTTTTTTTTCGTTTTTTTCCAACAAATGTTGTTACGTGTACGAGTTCGATACGCACTTGGACAGTTAATTTCGTTTTATATACGATCTTAAATTATTTTTCTTAATGTAATATGATGTCTAGAACATTTAAAAAAATCAAGTAAATAATACCTGTGCATAAAACAGAAGCAGAATTCCTCGACAATTTCGCATATCTTTGTTCCCTTGTCAGCATTTTAATTAACTGACTCAGATTGTAGTTAGTAAGGAGCTTTGTGTCCCGACGGTGGCTATTTTAATCCCTTTTCCAGTAAAAAACTCGACAAAGATTAATTTGTGAATTGTTCCTGAGCTGCTATTTCCAGAATAAAGTCAAGTGAGAACAGAGAATAAAAGTCGTTTTGTTTTAACCAATTTTACAAAGCTATGGTGGTATATAATGCTCATGTGTACCTACCTAATGTTTTTTTTAAAGATTAAGGTAGCAAACGAGCAAACTGTCAACATAATATGAAGCGGTCACTGTCGTCGCCTATAAACTCTTGCAACACTAGAGGTGTCACTCATGCGTGGTTGACCTGTCAAGATTCTTTTTACGCCCCTTTTAAACTCTTCGGTTTATGTATTCGCATTTGTGATTTTTCAGCTACAAAACATCAAGCTTATTAACATCTCCATAGTTATTTAAAGTATCACGGAGCATAGGAAAAGGTTTCTTGTGTTCTTTGTTTGGTACGATTCGCTTCAGCGGAACCTGACATTTTCAACAGACTTCACAAAAAAGAAGGATGTTCTCAATTTCGGGTTAGAAGTCAAGGTATCCTTTACGTTAACGTCAGCCGTGCTAATTTCGGAAATATAAATGTTTGCATTTTCGATCTTGTGCAATGTGTTAGGCTCTTCTCCCATTACGATACGCCCGCGCGACTCTAGTCTCGGAGACTAGTCGCCGCGATGTATCTCACATACATTTATATAGAGATTCTCACAGTACGATACTGGTATTCTACGCGTTCGCGACTAGTCTCGCGATACCCGCCGTGTTGGTCGCTTGTGCGTCGCGTCTCGCGCGTTTCCACAGGATGGCGGCGGAGCAAGAAACAAATATTAAGTTTGTACAAGAAATTGAAAAACATGCTTGTTTATATAACTACAAATTACCTGAATACATGCGAAAAAATATAGTAGACAAGACTTGGGTAGAAATTGGGAACAAATTTCAAATAACAGGTTGATTTTTTGATGAATTTATTAATTTTTCAGTAGCATAATATGCGAGCGTCGGGTAGCGAACATGTATCCAACTAGTATTATACTCGAGTATCGTACCCTACAAGTATCGTAATGGGAGAAGGGCCTAAGTTTTAAAAACACATTGCTATTTTCAGCAGGTGTTCTGACTAGACAGATGATTTTAAAATTCCTAGTGAACTTTTCGAATAAAATGAACAATTTTAGATTAGGCAATGGCCCCAATGATCGAAAAGTCGATGGAGTTATAATTACTCCCTGGAGTGGAACTTTTAATGAATTTTCTGATAGGGACTCTTTGGATTCGTGATCGGTTTCCTTAAAAAGCGATTTTGGAGATCAATAGATTAAACGTATTTGTGTGATTTTTTAGATAAAAAAGGATAGATATAAAAGGTAAGGAATTAAAAACTTTTGTACTTACTTATAAATTTGAATTTTTTGGCTTTACTATGCCTTTCCAAATCAGTTTCTTCCAACTCCTTTCTAAATCATCGGTCAATAAATGACGAAGTATTGATGAAAAATAAAAATAAAATTAATTAAACACAGGCGAATTGAGAACCTCCTCCTTTTTTGTAAAGTGAGATACAATGGTGAATATAATTTTGACTTATTGATGATTTGATATTGATTTCACTTGATACCACCACGCGTTCCTAAATAAAAGATATTAATCAACAAACAGAAAGACGAACAAATTGCTCTTATAGCAATTATTTTTTGCCTGTTAGGGTTACGTAGTAACTAATATAATCGGTGGTAAGGGTATGGTACCCTAAAAAGATCTCCTACATCAAAATCTCCTACTTTATTCCCTTCTGAGTCACGAAACCTAATCAAGATCTCCAAAATCAAAATCCAGCCAATCAATCAACTCGACAATACATATCCACCGAACAAATCAACATTCACCGAACAAATCAATCTTGTTCTAGTAAAAACGATCTTCAAAGTTAAATAAGACTGAAGTCAGAATTCAGAATTTAATTCGTCAGAGTGCTTCGGTCGGTACAGATAAATTGATCTCATTACGCCCAAAGAAAGGAATGGTATTGATTAGGTCTCGATAAAATTGGGACACTGTGACACCGAGCTGAGTTATCGTGAATCAGACGGCGCTAATTAAAGGAAGGGTTTTTATTTGCCGCTATCCTTTAAGTCTGACATTTAGTAGTCTGGCGCTTTATTTGGTTTCATCAAAGACGTTAAGACATTCTGTAACCTTTTCTTACGACGGAGACGAGAATTTTACAATAATATTATCGACACTAATCAACTTATAAATGTGAAAGTCAGTTTGTACATTTCTAATCTACTGAACGTAGTATGTTTTCTATGCTACTGTACTGGCTATCTCAGTGCAAAATTTCAGCCAAATCTGTCGACTCATTCGACCGTGAAGAAGTCTCAAAAAAACAATATACAAACTGACTTTCGCATTTATAATATAGTGTTGATAGCCACGTTTTCAGGTTATTTGACATAGACCGATAGACTAGTGATCAAACATTCCGTAGAAATCGAAGCTAAATCAACATTTCAACTCTAGCCTTCATTGTAGTAGACGGTCGCATCAATACTAAAAGCTACCACCAGTATATATTAAAAACACCTAACACTGCACTGCAATAAACTATCATAAGCTCTGACAAATAGTCTCCGTAAATACAGACGCCTTATTTATTTTTATTCCCGCTCAGCTGGTGTAAATTGAGTTGGCTGAACACTGAAAAGCTGGCCAGCTGGAATACTACGTTTGAAAAATAGAGTGAGGATTAGTTTTAATTTTATGGGTCCGAAACACTTGTTTTTTAATGTGGTTTTACGGTTTTATATCTGCGTTTAATTTGTGTCATTATTGCAATGAATGTAGTTCAGTTTTTAAGAAATTATACTAAAAATTGCTCTTTTTGCTAAATATATATATATATGTGTGTGTGTGTGTTTTAATTTGTAAATTACTGCCAGATATGCCAGATACCTATATTTATAATGAAATAGGCTTTGAATGTCCTTTTTTACGTAGTAAATAGTATTATCTGTTACTTTTACGCAACGGTATAAGAAACACCCACCAAAGTAACCAGTATCGATGGGACGATTACAGAACCGACCGAAACGTAACATTTTCTGACCGACTGATCATCCCTAAGGCAGCCCTGTTAATCTCCATTTGGTGTACATTGAGCTTTTTACAACGCTGACACCAGATACAGGAAGTTTTTTTAATTCTGAGCTTAAAGTACTGTAGGGAGTTCTGGTAGGACCAAAAGTTGAGTCGTTGGAAATCAAATTAGCAGTTTTGTAAAACTCACTTTATTTTCAAGCTTTGATATTTTTAAACAAAAAGAACAACAACATATAGGTATAGAACAACATAAAGAAGGGGTGCTATAAATTTGTCGTGTGTAAAAATAATTAAATTACATTTACATTTTACATTTATTTTGCAACAAAACAAGCAACAGTACTTAACAGCTACACTTATTTAAACATAATGTATTATAGTGAAAATGTACACAATATTAATACGGAATGTTCTAAGCTTTGATTCGTGAAAATGCGTGACACCGTTATAAGAATATGAGCTTTTTTCTAGATGACGCTATGAAATCAACTTCTATAGGCCTGATTAATTCAAAATTCAGTATCCTCTTACTTCAATGATATTGTAAGAACATGGTACCATTGACCTGATGCTGTGGCAACTCTTGAAATCTGTAGAATTCTCTACTCCTCACCAATGTAAGTTGACAGTAACGAATCAACGTTAGTGGGTGGTTGGCCTGCTGTATAGCAGATATGTCGAATTTGGGGCCTCAATGAACAGGGCCCCTAGACAAAATCCAATACCTGTTTTCATTCACGCTAAAGCAAGTTCAAAATGTATGGAATGACATTGATGTTACCGCAACAAATATGTCATTAACATAAATTTTGAAGTTACACAGAACAGAAATTGGATTTTGTTTAGGGGGGCAGATCATAAATAGATCAGTCACCCTCAAGTTAGAAAATCTGTCGCCAAAACATCTAATGTGTTCCGGCCGCCTCCTTGAGAGCCAGTTCCCATTCTAGGCCTAGCGTGCTTGTCATCTTCGACCGCATCATCACTTACCAACAGATGAGGTAGTGGTCAAACGCTAGCCTATAAGATATTTAAAAAAAGTCGGGAGTTGTTTTAAACTTTGAGTTTAAAAGTATTATTTTAGCAGATTAGCACAAGCCGGGTATCTACGAGTAGCTAGTTGCTTATAAAAATGGAACCTCTAAACTTACCAGCATCAATAATAGCTTCATACGCCTTTTCGAGCAGGATTCTGCACATGGGGTCCATGGTGTGAGCTTGCTTGTAATGGACCCCGAAGAAGGACGCGTCGAATTTGTTGACATTGTTAATCTTTCCGGTCCTTTGGGGGATCTCAGGATGGGCCAATTTCCATCGGCGAGCATCGGATGAAATTAAATCCACCTGTGGAAGATATTTTTAGTGAGTAATTTTGAATAATTAGTGGATAGCCGACGCTAAAATAATTTATGATCGTGCTTAACGAAAAAACCGACTTCACATGCGGCGATAGTCAAAGTACTAGCTAGTTATAATCATGTCATCAAAGTATACAAATTAGCTTATATTGTTTATCTCCATATTTCCGGAGATAATTGTCAGATCTCGACAAAATAAAACTCCCATTCAAAATGGGACTAAACGGGCATAATCTCTCAAATAAAAAAAATATTTTTCAAATCGGTTAAGATTTGACGGAGTTCTGAGATAAAAAACATAAAAAAAAGAAATACAGTCCAATTGAGAAACTCCTCTTATTTTGTGAAGTCTTTTAAAAAAAAATGTGACCGAATGGGCCTAAATGAATTTTAGTGGTCTAACACCATCTGCGCATTGTTGCCATTGTAATAAAACCAGTTTGGGGCACAACGGTCGGACGGTTTCAAAGTCTATAACGGACATTGGTAGAAACAATCTTTGTGTTTTAGGCCCCCCGCGCACTAGGCAGCCTGGCTGCGCAGCCAGGCTGCGGCAGCCAGAATATTTGCGCAGCCAGTTATAACAGCCAATCAACGACTAGTCTAGATTTCTCTGTATCGAAAGTCATCTTATCAAAGTTCAGAACGCACGAACGGAACGTCTGGCTGCTACAACTAGTGCGCGGAGACTGACCACAGCCACATACATTCGCCTACACACGTTCTGGCTGCGCGCAGCCAGCTGGCTGCCATACAAACAGGCGCGTTTCATTGGCTGCCGCAGCCGAGATTTCGTGGCTGCCTAGTGCGCGGGCTCCCATACAACGTCATATGTTTGACTGGCTGCCGCAGCCTGGGCTGCGCAGCCAGGCTGCCTAGTGCGCGGGGGGCCTTATATATGTAGACAAGTAACAAAATAAAATTTTTGAATAAACACCCACGATAGCGTTTAATACAAAATTAACGTATATCATAACATCTATCTAAGAACCACCACTGATTAATTATGAACCGTTTAAAGACAAAATCAAAGCTTTGGAGGAAAATGGCAACATTGATTTGCACAAACTTTTATTGTTTATTATATATAATTGTTTACTGCAGCGCCCGCTGGTGTCATCGTAAAATCTATCGAAGACCGGTGCATACCAATCAAACCCGAACCCATCACTAAAAATGTCATCAAAATCGGACTAGTCATTTTGGAGAAAAATGGCAACATTGATTTGCACAAATAAATGTTTACTGCAACGCCCCCTGGTGAGTTGTCACCGTAACACCTATCTAATAACATGCATCAATGAAGCCCAAATCCATAGTTGAAAATTGCACCAATATCGGACTAGTAGTTTTGGAGAAAAATGGCAACATAGAGTTGCACACATAAAACTCCTCTCACCCCAAACACATATACACGCCATCTCGACGACGTGCTACCATGTTCTACGACATTTACAAGTGCTACTAGTGGGACAGCTCTACGAAAATACTTCCTACAATGCCTCTACGTAGCACCGTAATCGTCAGGCACTTGCGTAAGTTGCATATGCTAATAAATCTTATGAAATATGTATCCGGCGCCTAAATATATTTTACCACAATATTATGTCATGGTGCATGATAGTCTAGCATAGAATAAACTATCAGCAGAAAATGACCATCGTATGGAAATTAATTTTAGTCAGGTGGTACGAGCATTATATCAATATTCCGCCTGACTTGCTACCAAAAAGTAGCTCACCACCATCAAGGAGAAAATCTGCGGTCATAACCTTACGGTGTTCCGGCAGTGCACAGGCCTTGAGAGTTAGATCATTCTAAGCTAGGCTTTTTCAATTTCTTCGACCACATCATCGCTTACCACCAGGCGTGCTAGTGGTCAAATGCTATCAGAATATACAAAAAAAATGTGTTTGCCGTTCATAATACACCCAATAAGACCTACCTTAGAACTAACCCAGATTTGAGTACTACAAAAGTAAAAAATCGCAAAATACTTTTCCCACAAATTTTGTCAAAGATGAGAAAGTTAGTAGTTTAGCGCAAAAAACTCTTTTAATGCATGCCCTATTGAGAAGTTCACCCTGTAAAGCTGTAATAGCGTGTAACTCAGCGAAAAAGGAAGCCGGAAACCGCTTATATCAATAAGGTTTTTTTGAAAGACGAGGAGACCGGTGATTTCCCAAGCAAATGGCCGGAACTTCATCTGCGAAGGCCGAATTAATATTTCAACGTCAAATACTTCATGTAAATGCCTTTACACGTATCTACACTGTGATCACGGACGATAGTATCTATCATCCGTGACTGTGCAGTGATCTAAACATACTTTAAGATCTGGACGATCTAATCGAAAATCGAATCTGAATATATGTGTAATTAATTGCACTACGTATTGTGCAAAATATAAATGTTCGTATATTGTAATTAATAGAATGTAACTAACTTCCATTTCTAACTTTTTGAATTTTAAAAAACAATACAAATGTAATTAATTAAATTAACTGTACTTACCAATAGGCAATTACCACTGTAAACAGACGGAAGAGGCCTGGAACCTATCATACGGGTCTCGAGCCTAGCTTAGGTGCCAGGTTACCAAATTTATTATATTTACCTGCCTTTTATTGATCAATTAATAATTTATTTATTTATTTATTAAAAAAATTGTAACAACCACATTCAGATGTTTACCAAATAAAACTGGCCAAGTGCATCGCGTCACTTATCGCACACTTAGGGAGGGTTCCGTACAATACGAAACATAACAGAGTTTCAACCTCATATAATTGATTAATTGATATTACCAAGAATATTTGATTTGGTCGCGATCTAGAAAGACGGGGCTCGTTTACTAGCGCCATCTATGTCATTTTGCCGAAACTAATTAGATAGATGGCGTTTAAAAACGCGTTTTTTGTATTGGGACCCCCTTTAATTTTTAACTTTATTTTGTTTTTAGTATTTGTTGTTCTAGCGGCAACAGAAATACACCATCTGTGAAAATTTCAACTGTCTAACTATCACGGTTAATGAGCTATAGCCTGGTGACAGACGGACAGACAGACAGACAGACAGACGGACAGCGGAGTCTTAGTAATAGGGTCCCATTTTACCCTTTGGGTACGGAACCCTAAAAACGAAAAAATGACATAAATATCCATTTTTCATATTATTAGAGTGCATTGCAATGTTGAAAAATATTGCTCTCGCAATTAAAAATAAATCTGTCGTGCTTAATTTTTAACCGACTCAAAAAAAGGAGACGATTTCTCAATTCGACCGGATATATATATTTTTTATGTGTGTTCGCGGATAACTTCGTCGTTTATAAACCGATTTTGATGATTATTTTTTTGTTGGAAAGAAAATATCTCAAGGGTTAGTACCATAGTAGTTTCATTGAGATCTGATAAGTATCTTCAGAGATATAGATATAAACACCTCAAATTTGGTACTGAAAATTAATAGCGCGGCATTTGAAGTCGATTATTTCAGTTTTTAAACGATCTTATGTTAAATATTCTGGTAGGCTAGCTAACGTTGGCCCACTATTTCACCTGGTGGTAAGCGGTGATGTGGTCGAGAATGTTGAACACGCTAAGCCTTAAATGGTCTGATTCTCAAGGGCTGTGTGCTGCTGGTTCACCGTTATGTTATGGCGGCAGGTTTTCACTTTGAATATGAAACAGAAAGGTTTAATTTAGTTATTTAATATAACTATATTAACGCAAATAATTCCAAATGACAACAATACAAAACATGTAATTTTACATACTGAGCTAGATCAGTCTTCCAAAGTACATTTATTTACATTTATTTTGTCGTTAATAAACTGGAATCAAATGTTTAATACATTTTATTTTACGACGTCAAACGAAAAATTGACATTTTAATTGAAAGTTGTTATGTGTAAGGACCCTTTGAGGTCGCAGAATACATAGAAGTAGCAACGAAGTAATGAAACAGGACGAAATAGGTGGTACTATGTTATAGTATAAGAGATAACGGGCATTATAAACAAGGTTATTTAAAATCGTCAAATTTGCTTTCATCAGTCTATTTTTTTTGTTCTTGTACGTTAGTATGTAAAGCCTAGTTGCATTCCATGGTTTCGTACAAAAAAGTACACAGCGTTTGTCATTAAAAAAACATCGATGCTTTCAGTCTTAACTAATTGATCGTGCCGTTCAACGGGACCAAAAAAAATTATGATGTTATACTGACTGACTTGTCTGACTGACTTAAAACTGTCGAAGCCGAATCTCAATGGTCACATTGGGTGACTTTAAATTGAATGAACAGGAATGCTTTTGAGATGCATATACTTTTGACCACATCATCATCATCATTTACCACTTGCCGAGACTAGGGTCAAAAGTTTACGAATATATAGTAAAATAATTTATGATTAAAAAAAAAACGAAGAAACCGACTTCAAATGCCGCGATAGTCATAGTATCATAGTAGTCATAGTAGTCATTGTTTATCTCCATATCTCCGGAGATAATTGTCAGATCTTGATAAAATTTGAATGGGACCAAACAGGAGGTAGGTATAATCTTTCAAACGAAAAAAGATTTTTTAAATCGGCGAAGATTTGACGTAACAAACATTTAAAAAAACAGTTGAATTGAGAACCTCTTCCTTTTTTGTAAAGTCGGTTAAAAAAATACAATTTGAAATAATGACGCTGACTCCCAGACTTTAATAGGAAAGAACGTTTGATTTTCCTCAATCAATAGGCATTTTAGGCAATACCGACTTCGGGAAAATCCACCAAAGGTTAATGAAACTGGTAACCCTAAACAATGAATTCCTGATTATTAATCCGTTATCCTATAACAAATTTGAGGCTAAATATAGAGTGATTTAAAGTAATTGAAAGGCAAGACCAATTTCCGTGATTTTAAATATCAAGTTTAGGTTAAATTTGACTAAACCATGCTCTCTAAACAACGAGTAAATTATTATTGTTTAACCCGTTTGATAATCTATAGAGTACTCTGGACTTATCTAAAGAAGAAATTTTACGACTATAAAAGACATATGGCCGGTTTCACGGGTTCCTGAAAGCGCTAATATGAAGAAATCTGACAGATTTTTGACAGCTTTTATATGGCGTCATCTGTCAGGGATCTGATACTTTGTCAAAAACCGGTGAAATTGGCCCATACTGTTCTATTGCTTCCCATTTCAAATACATGGATAACATGTCTCAAATAATTTAAGATCGTTTAAGAAACTAAAAGAACCGACTTCAAAGGTCGCCCTAATTATTTTCATATCCAAGTTTGAGGTATTTATCTCCATATCTCAGGAGATAGGTACTGAATTATTGATAAAATTTAAATAAGACCACTTGGAAAGGATACAAACAAAAAAGAAATTTCCAAAAGTGGTCCAGGCGTGTTTGAGTAATCGAGAAACTATAATAAGATCGTTTAAAAAACTAAAACGCACCAACTTCAATGCCGTGCTATTAATTTTAGTACCAATCTTGAAGTGTTTATCTCCATATCTCTGGAGATACTTATCAGACCTCTAAAAAATTACCTTGGTGCCACCCTTGGGATATTGCCATTCCAATAAAAAAAGAATAATCAAATTCGGTTCATAAATGACGAAGTAATCCGAACGATCCGAAGTAAAGCGAACAAACATAAAAAAAAAACATATACGGTCGAATTGAGAAACCTCCTACTTCTTTGAAGTCGGCTAAAAAATAAAAGATTCCGACGCATTGAGAACCTCCTTCTTTTTTTAAACTCGATTAAAGAGGAAGGGCGAGTTTCCTTACGTATGTTCCTTATGTTTGAAAGCGTACAAATTAGTACACAATAAAAAATATACGGTCGAATTGAGAAACCTCCTCCTTTTTTTGAAGTCGGTTAAAAAGTAGAAAAAATATTTCGAGTATACATCCAAATCGAGTGTTTTGCCGTTTACCAAGGACGCATAAAATGAGT
Source organism: Cabera pusaria (assembly GCA_954871355.1). Lineage (NCBI taxonomy): Eukaryota > Metazoa > Arthropoda > Insecta > Lepidoptera > Geometridae > Cabera > Cabera pusaria. Next base: position 5,898,657 of record OX940906.1, on the reverse strand, counting down.
CACGCAATCTTGGTTCTATAGAAATTCTGAGGGGCAGATAACTCATTTTGCGTCGCCGTGTAGCACAGACAGGATTTTTGCATGAAAACTAACCTAATGCAATAACAAACAATTACTAAAAATAGAGGGTGTGTAGAAAGCTACACGTCCGAAATGAAACATCCTTCACAGAGTGGGATTTCTGAGTAATTTAGTTAATTTAATTTATATCTCAACATCACTAACAATTCTTTTTAACCGACTTCAAAAAAAGGAGGAGGTTTCTCAATTCGACCGTATATATATATTTTTTTTTTTTTTTATGTTTGTTCGCGGATAACTTCGTCGTTTATGAACCGATTTCGATTATTCTTTTTTTGCTCGAAAGGAGATATCTCAAGTGTGGTACCATGGTAATTTTATCGAGGTATGATAAGTATCTCCAGAGATATTGAGATAAACATCTCAAAATTGGTACTGAAAATGAATAGCGCGGCATTGAAGTCGGTTGTTTTTTAGTTTTTAAACGATATTATGTACAACTCCACTCTTGAACTTAGCGGGACGAATGCTCGAATGATAGCGAATACGTATTCATAATTACATCATCATCATCATCAGCCGGTATCAGTCCACTGCTGGACATAGACCTCTCCCAAGTCACGCCACTGAGCCCGATCTTCGGCTCTTTGTTTCCAGTCACTGCCCACTGCTTTGCGAATGTCGTCGCTCCACCTGGTCACAAGGCGTCCTACGCTACGTTTACCGATTCGCGGTCTCCACTCTAGAACCAGTGTACTCCAACGGTTATCGGTCCTACGGCAGATATGACTAGCCCACTGCCACTTCAGTTTGCTAAATCGTTGAGCTATGTCGATCACTTTAGTTCTCTGGCGAATTACTTCGTTCCGGACTCGATCCCGCAGAGAAACACCGAGCATAGCTCTCTCCATAGCTCGCTGAGCGACTTTAAATTGGTGGACCAGTCTAGCTGTGAGTGTCCACGCCTCGGCTCCATATTTCATCACAGGTAGGACACACTGGTGACTTTTGTCTTTAGACACTGCGGTATAGGCGACGAGAAGACTTGATGGAGTTTTCCGAATGCTGCCCAGCCCAGCTGAATTGTTCTCTGAATTTCCTTCTCGAAGTTGTGTTTGTTAGTTGGAGCGTCTGCCCTAGGTACTTAGTGACAACTTCGAGTGTGATTCCAAATACGGCAATCGGTTCCGGCAATACGGCAATTAGTAGTTACGCCGTTCTACAATAGAGGGCGTTCATAAATATAAAATAAAAATGACGCGTACGTCACATCCGTTAAATTTTACCCCAATGCGCCTAAACAAGTTTCACTATAATGATATTGCGCTCGTTTAGCCACACCTTTATTTTCACACTTTCTAGCACAGTTTAATATATTTTGTTCAGGAGCGTAGAGGTAAACTGACTAGTAACAGATAATCGAAATTCTCAACATATTGCGAAAACTAAATATAATCATGCTCTGAACATAAAGTTGTAATTGCTATGATACATCAAACGGCCCGAGCGAGAGGGTAGTCGAAGGGAGTGTGTCCTTGTCTAACAACCTGCCAGTGCTATATATGTACTATATTATATGTGGGGTTGGCGCTTAGCGCACAGGTAAGTTTATTTATAGTAAAAATGTAATTGGCGAAAACACAAAGTTTTCAATCAATACTTATTTTTTTGATTACTGTTCTATATATTCGCCTTAAGCTCACTTTCCGACGCGATGGCGCATGACTACGGATTACCACATGCACTGCGACGATCACGCACAGTCAAGAACCCTTTTACCTTCCACCTTTACCCGCTACGATTTTTCCCACAATTTCACGAACGTCACTCTTCCCACAGTGCGCTGCTGCGGGCTGATCTGTATCTTTCCGCAATATCACGCACCGTCGGCAGCGAGCTTTATATTGCTATTAAAAGCGGCTGGCGAAGTCTTCCAAGGTAGGTCTCAACAACCAACGCCAAGTTCCTCACCTTATTAAAAAGGTTTTCCTGAAGATGCTTCACAGAGTCTGAGTCGGGGAAGTATCCTGACACACCGGTGATGAGGACCTCGTCTCCGGGTAGAGGATGTGACAGCCGGTGTCCCGACGTCAGCCTGTCTTCGGATATTATTGTTGGAGCCATCTGGGGAACAAACATTATTTATCATATAAAATACGAAACACAGAAGTGTGCTTATTGACTGAAATAAAAACTTTATTTATAATAGCTGCACCCGCGGCTTTGCCGCCGTTTAATCCTGTTTAAAAACCTTTCTCTTGAATCACTCTATCAATTGATAAAAACCGCATTAAAATCAGTTGCGTAGTTTAAAAGATCTAAGCGGACAGATGGAAGGACAGTTTTTGTTTTATGCAATGTAAAAAAGAAGATATCCATAAATATTTTTATCATTAAAACAGATATTTAAAAGCCCAATAATATCGTTTAAAAACTAAAAAACAACCGACTTCAATGCCGCGCTATTCATTTTCAGTACCAATTTTGAGATGTTTATCTCAATATCTCTGGAGATACTTATCATACCTCGATAAAATTACCATGGTACCACACTTGGGATATCTCCTTTCGAACAAAAAAAGAATAATCGAAATCGGTTCATAAACGACGAAGTTATCCGCGAACAAACATATAAAAAAAAAAAAAAATATACGGTCGAATTGAGAAACCTACTCCTTTTTTTGAAGTCGGTTAAAAAGGTGCGACTTGTCCTTACAAACATAACACCAAAATCATTTTCTAATATGAGCATATTTCACCCATACTAAACTAATGTATATGTGATCGGAATAGTAACTAAAAAAAAAATCTAGGTTACTACACACTTTTTTTCTACACTCTTCACCCCTTTTCAACTCCTTAATTAACATACATTTTCTTAACAATCTTAACATTTTCTGTATATACATTTTCTTAACTAACTACACTCTACTGCATAAGAAAACAGCAAGTTTGCAAGTCATATAGATTTTGAAATATCGTGATATTTCAATTAGGGCCGATTTTTCATTCCTCAGTTACACGATCAGATAGGCCTTATACCACTGATACCATATTTTTGCATTTTTCAATAGACAGATAGAAGTATTCCAGGGAATAAATTGCTTAACAGAGGAGTTAATTTATCTGGCTCTTTGTGCCTCAGATAGCCGACTATTCTGTGGTATAAATTATGTTTGTGACAAGTTTTGACGTCAAATCTTGACGTTATCCGCTCCATACAATTGGCCAGAAACTGGCTAAATACACTAATTGTGCGGAGCCATAATAAAAAAAAAAATATTTTAAAAAATCATGCTTGGCTGAATTAAAAATCAAATTTAGAATCTCCATGTCAAAATGTCAAATAGTTATAAATCGTCGCTCTCGCTCTAACATCTATAGCACTGCGTAAGATTGTCTCTTTCCCACACTATTGGCGTGAAGATAGTAACAAAAAGACTATAGATATCTAACTGACTGATAAAAGCACATTGAAAAATCGAAAGTTTTGTACGGGTGTTTACATGGGCAGATAAATATATCGCATTGGTCGCACTATCTGGCCGCTATTTTGAGAATTGAAAAATCAGCGCTTAGTCAGATATAATTCTATAGGTCGATTTAATATTGATTTTCTCTTTGTTCAATCTCTTATTACTCGAGATCAAGGCCAGTGGAATTGATCAGCTTTTCCATATATTGTTTAGGTATTAAATTCGGTCTATAGTTCAATATTGTTTATAAGTCAATCGTTATAAATATTCAATTCATTTGTAAATACGTACATAGCGGCACTTCCTGTAAATAACATTTAATTGCGAATTTAATGTAAAATAAGGTAGGTAGTATCGTACGAAATATGGAAATTGTTGACTGACGTCACAAAAGAAACAAGTTCTGAATTTGTGTGAATGTAGCGTTTTTTACCCGATTGCGCGATGCTATGGAGGTTAACGTTTTGTGTATGTATGTAGGTATGATTGTTGTTATTCGCTATGTATTTAATGTGTGATTCTGTACACGCCCATGTAATTGTAATTTCCCATACAATTTTTGTGATTTTAGATAAATGACGAAATGAAAATGGAGTGATATATAATTCTGCGTGGAAAACTACAAAACTAACTTATTAATTAAACCAAAATGCCAAATTTGAACCCTAATAAGCTTCTTCAACATTTATACAAACCTAATGGAAAATTAAACTTATGCAAATACTTGAACCCGGGGTCGGGCTGGTTTTAAACTTAAAATATTCATTACCTTCAAACATTGTAATGGTGGATTTGAATTTAAAACAGATTTTAAATGACGTTTGATTACATTTTGTTTTAAATATTTTAATTATGTTTGTCTATTGTTTCATTGGTTCGATTGATTTTAAATCAAAATTCATGGGGATCAAAATAATGTCAGTCAAGTTTAGGGAGTAGCAGCTCAACACGTGATTTCTGGATGGTTATTTAACAGTTGGTTTTTAAAAATGATGCGTCTAATTAAAAAAGTAAACTTGGCGGTGGTGGTTTTTGGAACTAATTCTTTTAATTGAAACTGTGAGTTTGACGTTTGAGAGATTACTGCGACATTATTGTTGATAAATCTGCTACATTAAAATAGTTCAATAATGCCAAAAGTAATTAAAAGTGGTTTAAGAGAAACTGTTATCAAAGTACAAAGTAAAAGCACAGTGGCGCACAGGCACGCCAAGTTATACTTGCCAGACTTAAAGACTTCACAGAGGGCTTATAACATGAATGCAGTGATCTGTCATTGTCATATTTAATTAATCTGTCAAAGTTATTTTTTGTTTGATTCATTCGTGTTTGATTGCGCACAGTTATGTCTATACCGCTTGTTCTTTAGATTTCTAACAATTGTAGCAATCTATGACCTTTGAATGAATGAATGAATGAATAGCAACTCTTTAATTTATTTTATGATGACATAAAATAAAGTCTTACACCAATAAAATGAGTGGGCTTATCGCTTTAAGTTATCTCGATCAGAAAACCTTTGAATGGAATGGACTGTACATATGTTAAGGTTGTCTGGAAGAGATCGCTCTTTTAGCGATAAGACCGCCCATTGTGCAACTTAAATTAAGCCTATTGTAGTTTAAGAGTTTCATGTAATTTGTGGTGTACAATAAAGAGTTATCTATCTATCTATCTATCTATGTTAAGGGCTTAGATGCACATTTTAACTCTTTTAGGTTTATAAAATTAAGAAACTACACTATTTAAGTAATAAACATATACAACCGACTTCAAAAAGAAGGGGGTTCTCGGTTCATCTGTATATATGTTTTTTTTTACGGTGACAGCTCAGAACTTTCGCATTAAATCTAGCCATTATTTTGAGATGGAAAGCTACCTATCTTTACAAAGTATAAAACAATATATGGGTAAGGCCGCCAAAATTGTCAATTTTTTTGTGTGACATTTTTGTCGTTTTTTTTTGCAGTATCTTGTGATTAAAATATTCAATAAATTTTTGAGTATATCTGAATTATATGTATACCATCGAAGAATTAGATGATAGTCCCCTGCTATAATACTAACATTATTGCGAAAATCCTTGAACCGACTTGTATTATCGCCAGTTTAAAATAAAAAAATGACTTTTGCTTTTGTGTAACGATTTATTTGTGTGACGAACTTTTACTCCAAAACTACTATTTAAAGAGCCAAAGTGCAAAATGCAGTATTAATATGGCAACACAGTTACCGAAAAAAAAAAAAAAAAAAAGATAGCCATAATGTTTCGCCAGTGAAGGAGCATAAAGTGCACGTCACGTTATTGTTTGTGTGGAAAGAAAAATATATGTAATGTGATTTCTGAGGTAAGAAACAGATATTTTAATGTTATTGTATTTTTTAAGTTAGCGGCGAGGTCAAAAGTATACATAAAATCACCCATTATTGCCTTATTGTAATAAATAACCGAAATATAACCTAAAATTATCGTAAAAATTAAGCTTTTGTGTTGCATTTGTATTACGCTTGTGTTACATTTGTGTCACTTTTGTGTTACATTTGTGTTATTGTAACACAAAAGTATGTGTTACGTGACACAGTAGATCTATAAAGCCGCATGCACAATGGTATTTGGTCGATTGTTTAAAGAATGTATGTGAGTGTAAGTTTGTACGTATGACTAACGCAGCAAACATACCCACTTTTTCATAGTGAAAACCTGCCAAGTTCAAGTTAAACTTGCACGAAAGGCTCTGTAGCACCGAACTAATTTAATATATTTTACTAATGTAATCCGACGGTCAATTGTTTTCTTCTATTGAAATATAAGTTATTCATGTGCATAAAGAAATAGTCCATTTTTTTATAGACAATGCCGTTAACTGCCGCAGAACGACAGAGAAGATATTGAGAAAAGTTAAAAAATACGAATCCTGAAAAATTTCAAGACCAAAAGGAAAAAAAATAGTGAAAGAACATTACGTCAGTATAAAAATAAATCAGCCAATTATAACGAAGAACAGAAAAATCATCAATTCAAAATCATCCTTAAAGAACTCAGGATTCTTTTTATTTTTTAACTCATGCTTTATGATAGATTTGTGTTAGGTTTTTATTTTATTATATTAATTTCATTATTAATTAAAGGTATGCAAATACATCGGATAGAATCGTAATTCATTACTCCTATAACACCGCAGTCCGTCCAATCTAAAACTGTTATCTTGTATTATTTAAGTTATTTATGCCATTATGAAGCCATCTTTACCCAAAATACTAAATACTAAATATTGTGTTACTTTTGGGTTACATTTGTATGACGGTAACACAAAATCTGTTGTGTTACTTTTGTGATGTATTTGACAATTTTGGCGGCCTTACCCATATAATATAGTATAAATCGCTCTCGCTGTCTGTACGCTTAGATCTTTTAAACTAAGCAACATATTTTAATGCAGTTTTCAGCAATAGATAGAGTTATGCAAAAGGAAGGTTTATAAAGAGAATTAAACGCAGGCAAAGCCGTAGGGTGCAGCTAGTTTTCATATAAAATGTTCTTAGACACTTAGGCTCTCGTAGCATTACTCGTAGTAAAATATGCGCTTAGATCTTTGGTCTACGGATTTTACGCTACGAGTTGTTGGAAAAGAGTTGTGCTTGCTTGATTTTTAAAAATAGAGTAGGCACGGGCATTTTAAACTTATTTCTAATTTTAAAGAGTTACCAATAAGTTTTATTGTAGGTAGTCTTTTCAAAATAATGGCGATTGATGAACGTGGTATTGCATTAAATAGTTGTCTAAATATTTCTAAATGTATATTCATTTTATAGTTAGTTGTAGAGGCTATTACAAGAGTCTATTATAAGATACCGATATCATACATATCGACTACGTCGTTCTAGAAATTTTTTTAACACACTTATTCATAAAGTGGCTCTTATTTCACTGCAATTAGGCACATAATGACACCTGTTATCAAACTGTGACTTTTTCATTACTATTATTCACAAGTGAGTTATAGATTTTTTTTAAATTTTATTGGTTGAATTGCTTTGTTTTTAAATAAGTTTCGATACAAAAAAGATCGTGTTCAATAGTACACATAAATTAATATACCTATTGCTTGCTCATTTGATGCAACTTCGTATTTAAATAGATAATTTTAACTTTTACGTGTTTAATAAATAAAACTTTCACTCAAATATAACTTTTGTTTTCTTTGTAAAAACTATAAATTCCCCATTCTGTACGTGGCTAAAACTCTATCCGCGACAAACAAAAAAAAAAAACCTCATTCTTTTTAGTCTATGGTTGCCATTGTTAGATGCGCGCACATAGGAAAACTAATGATTTTTTCCCGCCATTGCGATAAAAATTTCACAACTCGTTTTCACATATGAAATTATAGTTATTTATTAATTGAAATGACTACAAATACTAGTTATGAAGAAAATTATTTATGTTGTACCCCGCCCGATATAAGATGTGAAGCCCTTTGAATTTTATGGAAAGTTTATTACCTGAAAACTCCAAGGTAAAATATCTATTGGCTACTATATAAAATGATTTTTTAGTATTATTTTCTTCACATTTGTGTTAAAAAACTTCGTATGATACTCGTGTGTATTGATGATTACCGTCCTCGGCTCTCTTAAGACCCTCACCTAACGGCTCGGGTCTCAATGGCGCCTCAGCGGTAATCACCAACATTACACACTTGTACCATAATGTACTATTATATTTAGTTTATATTTTATATTTATTTTTATATAGGCTTATTAGCTTATAATAAGTTTTACCGTATATAAATAGTTAGAGGTCAATTTTATTTGGATCTAAAAATTTTAAAACTACTTTTATAAAAACATAATATAATTTTATTAAAATCTATTATATTTATATAAAAGTTAACAAACGCCAGCATTTTCAGTACCCTACCAGCAGAAAGCGTTCTATATTCCGTTTTTTTAATTATAGTTTTTTTTTTTTATTTTTTTTTTTATTGCAGATAGGCAAGCATTTGACCACTATCTCACCTGGTGGAAAGTGACGATGTGATCGAGGGTGTAGCATGCTTGCCTAGAAGATACCTGTTCACTCTTGACTTGAAGAGACCCAAGTTATAGCTACTCGGAAACAAGTCAGCTGGCAACGTGTTCCATTCCTTAGCGGTTCGAATTAAAAAGGTAGAACCATATCGTTTAGTGCGGATTGCTGGGATATCCACCACGTAAGGATGCCGTTGTTTAGTTTGCCTTGTTGTCCGATAGTAAAAGGGGGAAGAAGGAATCAAATTGTGTAATTCCATCGCACACTCACCGAAATGTATCCTGTAGAACACAGATAAACTAGCAACTCTACGCCGATGCTCGAGGCTCTGAAGCTTGTTTTTTGTAGATTCAGTTTCGCCAATTAGCATTCTTGCTCGTTTATCGATAGAATCCAGAGCCTCCAGCTGATATTTAGCCGAGCCGTCCCAGAGGTGGCAGCAGTATTCCATGCAAGATCGGACTTGTGCTTGGTACAGACTTCGAAGCTGTCCCTGCGTGAAATACCGCCTCACCTTTCTGAGAACGCCAAGCTTTTTACCGGCTAGTTTAGCTTTGTACTCTATGTAGGAGCCGAAGTTGAGGTTGGAAGTTAATGTAACTCCTAGCAGCTCTAGGTGGTTTGAGACAGGCAACGGTACATTTCGGAATGTTGGAGACAGGGCAGAGGGGCTCCGTTTAGCGGTGAACAAACACGCCTGGGTCTTAGATGCATTGAATTTGACCAAGTTAGCATCGCCCCAGTCGGAGACTGCCTGTAGTGTCAAATTCATGCGATCAATCATAGCTTCTCTTAGAGACTGGATCTTAGCACTACCAGCTCGTGAATCAGATATATATCTCTCTACGACGGTGCTGTCGTCTGCATACCCAAAGGTGCCGGGTTTAAGCAGATCGTTAATGTGCAGCAGAAAAAGTGTCGCAGAGAGAACAAACCCTTGAGGTACCCCAGCGTTAGTAGCTAATCGATCAGACGAGCAGCCGTCCACGACTACTCGTAATGACCTTTCCCTCAAAAAGTCAGATATCCAGCCACGAAAACCACTAGGTAAGCCATAAGCCGGAAGCTTACTTATAAGGCTATCATGCCACACCCTGTCAAATGCCTTCGAGATATCCAGAGAGACGGCTAGCGCCTCACCGTGTCTCTCGATTGCCTCACTACAGATGTGTGTGGCATACGCTAGAAGGTCTCCAGTGGACCGCTTTCGGCGGAACCCGTATTGCTGGTCACTGAAGAGATCGTTCGTTTCTAGGTATGCCAAGAGCCGGTTGTTAAGAACACGTTCCATACTCTTACAAAGTATGGACGTGACTGATATGGGCCTGTAGTTTGCAGGATCAGCACAACTGCCTTTTTGGACACTGGCTGCACATTTGCAAGCTTCCATGCACTTGGCACTTGACCTGTCTCATAGGAGAGGCGGAATAGGCGTGTTAGTACTGGTGTAAGTTCAGGAGCGCACGTCTTAAGGACTATTGCTGGTATACCATCGGGGCCACTAGCTTTGTTCACGTCTAGATTTCGAGCGTTTTACGGACCTCAACCTGACGAATGCGGATTTCCGGCATAGCCAGCTCGCACTCAGGTAGATTCGGAGGTACTTCTCCCGTAGTATCTAAACGTGAAGACTCCGCGAAAATAGTAGCAAACAAGTTTGCTTTCTCTTCAGCAGTATGAGCTAGTGACCCGTCTGGTTTTAGCAGTGGTGGTCTGTATAACAATTGAAGTTATTATAGTTTAAATTGCAGTTATGGTTTATTTATAGTTATTATTTTTTTTATTTTAGTGAGGGGACGATGGCGGAGGAACATGTGCCAATAAAATCATATTTATAAATTTGTACTATGTTGTATAAGTTAATTTAACATATGAAACCTTTTATATTGTTATAAAAGTATTGGTTAACGTCACGACTATAATTCATTGTAATCAATTTGCATATCTTAGTTCAAACGAATAAACTGATACTTAAAAGGGTCTATTGTAGAAAACAATATCGTATCAATTTATTTAAGAATGTTTTATTGCAATTTTTAGGTTTGTATTTTGACAGGTGGTATGAGAATATTATGTTGACGTTTCGCCCAACTTGCTACCAATAACAAGCTAACAACTTTCATGGAGAAAATCCGCCCGTTTTTTTGTCATTTTGGACACCTCCTAGGGGTAGATTTAAAAAGAAATTTGATGATTTTTAAAATAATTGTTTCTATGTTTATTTGTACTCAGTTTTGAGTAAATTGCAATATAAATAATAATAATAATGTTTTGATTTTTAGTAATTGTTTTGTGTTTGATATTTTTGTATTACATATATATTATATTGTGTTTAATATAAATGATTGATTTTTATAGTTATACTTTTTATTATTAATAATATTCTGGAAAATATAAAAAAAAACAAACGTATTGTATGTATAAGCTATGACAAAGTTTTGCACGCCCGAAAGGGCAGAAGAAGTGAAACCATTATATTTTCATAAGTATAACTTTTGTTATCTTCTTTTATGCAAATATACTAATTTGATTGATTGATTTTATTTGATTGCATTTTTCATATACAGTTTATAGCCCTATCTTACAGGCATGATCTCATCTCGAAAATAATATCAATCTCTGTCTTGTTCTAGAGTATTCTAGAACAAACAATATCTACGATTCAAATTTCATTAAAATCACTTCAGTAGTTATATTTACAATTTACATTCAGCTCTCTGTTAACTGAATATATTTTATAGGCACGGAAATAACCCTTAATAAAATAAAATAAACACCTTAACCTTAAATAAAATTTATAAAAAGAGCCCAAAAAAATGAATTTGAAATATAGGACTAAAACCTCCCTGCACATCTCTAAATTAAATATCTATGAGTATGTATGTATTAAAAGAACCTTAAAACTCATCTAGCTTACCTTTATTTTTAAATAATTCCAAATATATTACTAAAAAAAACCGGGAATGATAGGGACGTGAACACCGGCTGAAAATCACTCAACGTCTGACCACACCAGCCCTGCACAACTGTATATAAAATGTATAATTAAAAAATCCTAACGAATACAGGGTGGTGGTAATTACATATGTAGTAGTGAAGAATTAGAATCAGGACTGATCTAATCAAGCCATATGTTTTAAGGTTCCGTGAGTAGCAAATAGGGATGAGGGTTCCTTACATAAATAAAAAGTTTACAAAACGAAAAAACCCACATTCAATGCCACTCTAGTAAATTTCAGTACTAAGTTTAAGGTATTTATCTCCATATCTAAGGAAATATTTTTCCGATCTCGATGACATTACAATGGAACCAAACGGGAAGCTTAAGGTACGGACACACCGCGGCGTCCTGCAAGCTGCGGGCGCGATCTCAGTACATTTCAATTATTTTCTGATCGCGTTTGGTGTGAACCAGTCGATACAAATACTACTGCGCTATTTGATCGCCACCTAGATCGCGCACGCAGGACGCCGCGCTGTGTTTGTACCTTTACTCTGAGTTCTAAGGTAACAAACATTGTTGAAAATCAAACGAATTATTGAAAAGTCCAAAAAACCCGACTGTGTGAAAAAAATATTTATTAGCATATCATAGTCCTAACTGCCTAAAAAAATTAATTAAAAATTCTTTATTTTGATACCACACTCGATGTATTTTGATAACAAATTTATTCGAGTTTACTTTTTGGCGCCAAAAATCCTTAATTTAGTTTTTATTTTAATTATGATGTACTCAGTGTCACTATAACAACTAAAGCCGGCGCCATACATTGGCTATATTTGCACCAAGTTATAGTATTGAACCCAAGACGCCCGTGTGGATATCGGTCTTGGACAGATATTGGATGGTGTCTTGGTTCCAAAATTATACATTGGTGCAAATATAGCCAATATGTGGCGCCGGCATAAGACGAATCTATTGACACAACTCACATAAAAATACGACAAGCCGTTTAGGCTCTAGGGCGTGCCAAAGAAATATACATACATACGTACATACATACACTCAAAAAATATAACCCTGTTTCTTTCGCAGTCGGGTAATAACAGAAATTGAGAACAATTTTTTTTAAAATATTGCATATGCTAGCGTTTGACCACTATCTCGCCTGATAGTAAGCGATCAGATGATGTGGCCATGTTAGATGGTGAACACGCTAGGTCTAGAATACTCTTGACCCTCAAGGGCCGGACGGGTTGCCAGAACACCGTAAGGTTATGGTGGCAGCAGAATTTCTTCCTGATGGTGGTCCTTAGCTACTTTTTGGTAGCAAGTCAGGTGGAACATCGATATGTTATAAATTGTTAAACACAATCCAAAATTTCGTCGTACCGACGGGACTCGAACCCGCACCCCCCGGATTACACGTCCAGGTGCTCTGCCAATTAAGCCGCGGTTCGATTCATCGATACGACGAAATTAGTGGATTGCATTTGTTAACCCAATTATGCATTGGTGGCGCCATCTATGACTACTTATTACGTAAGTTAATCATTCGGAAGAAATCATTACAGTTTTCAAATCCGACGAGAGATGTTGCACTGCGTAAATCAAATATTATGTTTCTTTGAAGTGTCTCACCACTCACCACCAATGCATAATTGGGTTAACAAATGCAATCCACTAATTTCGTCGTATCGATGGATCGAACCGTGGCTTAATTGGCAGAGCACCTGGGCGTGTAATCCGGGGGGTGCGGGTTCGAGTTCCGTCGGTACGATGAAATTTTGGATTGTGTTTAACAATTTCCAAAAATATAAAGTGTGAGACAATTCAAAGAAACATAATAATCGATATGTTATGTTCCTACCACCTCCTCCTTCTTCGAAGTCTGTTGAAAACAAGAGTCTTTTGCGATGGTATACGTCTGTCTGTCTCCTTATTAGTTACGTTTAGCTCTCAACTGAGGGCTTTTTAGCGTATTTGTAACGTGTTAGTGTCAGGCTTCCAATGTAGAGGCCATAGGTTCAAAACACCATGCACCAATGGGTTTTTCCATCCTAAAAAAAATGTGCGCATAGAGCATAGAGTAGCATTCTGGAGAATGAAAAAATTGCGAGTAACGGAAGAACTGCAAAGTCTCAGTAATATGGTACCACTAACAGGCAATAGATAATAATTTGGGAATGGAACCCTAAAAAAAGGGTTATACATTTTGACGGGCAACTTAGGTACATATTAGGTTTCATGCAGACCCCTTTTTAAAGCATGCAATATTCTTCCTCTGCCGTGCGTATACATCAGAGATTTGTGCCTTTTTGTGAAGACTTACCCAGAGTACTTTGTGAAACGAAATGATGTATTTACTAGACAAAATAGAAAAAAGTTCAAAAATCTACTGTATCAGCCACCTTGTCACAAATACATTTATCAAAAAAATGTATTCAACATGTGTATACAAGTATATAATTTGATCCCTGACAACATTACATTTTATAAAACATTATGTGACTGGCTTCAAAGAAACTGCTTCTATGACATCAAAGAATTAATTGACCTTAGTAAAAATAAAAATAAAAATGTGACTAAATAGCTTATGTTTTACACGATGACTTATTTAATGATTGAAACTCTTGTATATGTAAAGATACATTTAAATATTTGCGCGTCTGCTTGCAGGCAGAATACTTGCACAAACCATATTTTTAAGAACCTAAATGTTAAACTGTATTCTTGCAAATAAATACAATAAATACTTGATTATGATTATGATTATATCATGTGCTCCGGCAGCACTGTCCTTGAGAGTCAGTTCTAGGCCCAGCGTGCTAACTTGACCGCATCGTCACTTATCAGCAAGTGAGTGGTCTACTAGTGGTCAAACTCTAAGTTATTTGCTATCAAAAATAAAAGCATTGTTTTTAACGTGGATTCATCCAAAAGTCAAACTTCACAATTACTTTAAGCTGTTTGATCTATCAAACTTAGGCTGAGTTGCACCATGTTACTTTAACCGTAACTATAACTTTTAACCGTTGTTTTTATATGGAGTTTGACAGATTTTTGACGTTTGTTAATGTTGTTGTTTGTTTAAGTAAGATGGTGCAACTCAGCCTTATTGTTTTAGCTTAACAATCAATAGCAGAAGTGATTGACTGTCCAAAGTAAACATTTGTCCTGGATCAGACGCAAACTTTAAACGATTTAACTTTAAATCCTCTCCATGGCTGAGGAATCACGGCCAAGAGCTAAATATAGAGACACACTATTCGAAAACTTATGTTTGTCCTTAACTTGAAGTTGGTAGAAACAAACAAACACATTAGGACACGTAATTATGGGGTTATGATATCAAACTGTGCAGAGTTGATATACTTACGCATATTATCAACATCAATATTATAAATGCGAAAGTCTAGTTTGTAACTAGTTTGTAAATTGTTTTCTTTGTTTGGTACTTGATCACAGTCAAATGGCGAGACCGATTTAGCTTAAATATTGCACGGGGATAGCCATTATTGAGGATTAGGTTATAGAATATATATAGGAAGCTATAGAATACTTTTTAAGGCCACTGTATTATTATTCAGCGCAGTAGGTATTTTGCGATACCTCCATCCCCGTGACGGATATTTCAATCGCGTAGCGGGGAACTGTCAGCCAGCAAGCAGAAGTGACACAGGTCCTACCTCGAAGACGCCTCGCGGGCTACTGAAGTGACGCGCTCTGGCCGCTTTGTTATATAAATATTGTGTTTAAAAAAATAAGGACTATTTTGAAAAAAACAAATCCATTAAATTTCTTTTAAACTTTTTCCCCTATTTTTTGGCACATTTTTTGTGTTTTCAGAGTTTAATGTATTTTAAGTAATACCCAAAAAACAATTTAAATTTCTTTGTATTCGTATTTTTTTATGATTGAGTAAAGTCGTAAATATCGTGGTTTGCACCATTAAATAATCAAGAAAGTTTCTTGAACGATATGATAAAAACTGATGATATTTTCTGATCAAAACAAATAATGTTTCATTGTTTGCTGTTAAATAAAAAAAACTTATATTAAGCCTTAATGTGGGTAAAGCCGTGGGGCACAGCTAGTAAACTATATTTTAAATAGAAATTAAGGTAAATTATAAAACAAGTAATTATATCGCAAAAATGTCTGAAATAGTAATTCATGAAACTACTGCAAAACGAGGGGTATTATAATTTAAGATTGTTTAAAAAAATAAAAAAGAACCGACTTCATACGTTGCGCTAATTATTCTCAGTGCTAAGTTTGAGGTATTATGCTTCTTTGAAGTGTTACACACTTTATATTTTTGTAAATTGTTAAACACAATCCAAAATTTCATCGTACCGACGGGACTTGAACCCGCAACCTCCGGAATAACATGTTCCGGTGCTTTGCCAATTAAGCCACGGTGCGAAGTATCGTTACGACGAAATTAGTGGATTGCATTTGTTAACCCAATTATGCATTGGTGGCGCCATCTATGACTACTTATTACGTAAGTTAATCATTCGGAAGAAATCATTACAGTTTTCAAAGCGACGAGAGATGTTGCACTGCGTAAATCAAATATTATGTTTCTTTGAAGTGTTACACACTTTACATTTTTGTAAATTGTTAAACAATAATTAAATTGTTCAAATAATAAATTGTTAACCAAAATTGCATCGTAACGACGGGACTTGAACCCGCAACCTCCGGAATAACATGTTCCGGTGCTTTGCCAATTAAGCCACGGTGCGAAGTATCGTTACGAAGTAACTTTGAGGTGTTTATCTTCATAACTCTGGAGATACTGAACATATCTCGATGAAATTTAAATGGCCTGTGAAGTATAATATTTATTGAAAGGTTTCAAATAAAAAAAGGATTTTCGGTGAATATACATTAAAAGAATAGAAACAGTCGAACATAGAATCTCCTCCTTTTTTGATGTCGGTTAAAACACCGGTGTGTGATAATAAACCGAGCCATAAAAGACTAATTTCAGAAAAAGCGAAATTGCTGCCACCTCTAGTAGTGATGTTTTTAAAACATACTGTATATACCTACGTAACTAATATTCCAAGGGGAAATGCTACAGTCAATAATATTTTCAGGAACTCTTCACTTTTGCCAGTTTAGAACTTACTTAATAGGAAGTGCTTCACTTGTAGCTTATTTTATGAAATACGCTTTCTGATTATTATCAAAGTAATAATAATATATTCGTGAATGGTAATATATAAAAACTAATATTGTAAATGTGAAAATCAGTTTGTATGTTAGTTTGAGACTTCTTCACGGTCAAACGACCGCACCGATTTAGCTGAAACTTAGCCTTTGTATAGCCAGTATTATGGATTAGGCTATAGGATACTTGTTACCACGGGCGAAGCCGCGGGGCACAGCGAGTAATATTATATTCTTACAACTTTTTCGGTAAAAGGTATTAGATAACATTTAAAAGGCCCTGAAGTTACTCATTCGTAGAAGAAATACATTCACAGTCTACTGCGCCTGAATAATATCATAATACATCATTGTTATTTTATAGATTCTCCATCTTTGACCATATCATCGCTTACCACCAGGCGTGATAGTGGACAATCGCTAGCCTATTAGATATTTAAAATACATACGTTAAAGAGTTTTATTTTCTAACTCTACATCTACATCACATAAAACTGTATTGCCAGTTAATACAGTTCCTGTAATCCCTATTTGACAGCAGCATTAGAGCTCTTTGTTTGCAAATGAGTTGTATTCAGCCTGTAGTGACCCTATCCATTGATTACTTATTAACATAACACACGATAAACATGCAGTTAGTTTACGCTTTGATTTTAATTACGAGCAGGATAGAGCGTGTGAGGCTTGAAGTTAGCTTTACTTTACCACGGTGGATTCCTATAGGAAACAGACTAATGGATAACTCAAATAATACCCTGTTTGATAGAAGGTCAATGTCTAGTGATTGACTGACTAGCTACCATCTTCAAACTGAAAAAAACTGTCTGCAAACGCTGTCTTCTTTGACATAGTGGTCCATCGCTAGCCTAAAACCTAAAAAACAAGCACTTGGTTGCTATATGTTATTTAATATTGGTAAGGTAGGATGTTATTAGTCTAAGATAGAAAATATCCGTAAAATTGACAACACACAGTTTTTAAACTTAGGAACCGATTTTACGTCCCGTAATTTTAGTTGGAAATTGAAAGTGCTGTTTCCAGATCTCTGAATAATATGTTATTTGTAGATTTTGTTATTGATTATATGAATTATTTTCTAATTATTTTTTTGGTTATAAAGGGTAAATTATAATAGTACCTCTATTATATTTAACTATATTTAAAATAAGGGTATATTATAATAAGGTAAAGGTAGTAGTATATTTTGGATACAAGTTGGTTACTTAAAAGTGTTTTCAAGATCTGACGTAATACCTCAGAAAAAAAAATTATCGGTCTACGGATGCTAGAGTTCTGAAGTAACATTACCTAAAAGCGATACTTCTGCATATTTCGCTTCGTTTTCTAGTTTTACGAGGGTTTTGTTGTGAGATCATCATCATCATCATCCGGTGTCAGTCCACTGCTGGACGTAGGCCTCTCCCAAGATGCGCCACAGCCCGATCTTCGGCTCTTCTTTTCCAGTCACTGCCCACCGCTTTGCGTATGTCGTCGCTCCACCTGGGTCACAGGACCTCCTACGCTACATTTGCCGACTCGCGGTCTCCACTCTAAGATAAGACTACCCCAACTATTATTAGTTATAAGTTTTATGGTATATATATGACCAGCCCACTGCCACTTCAGTTTACTAATCCGTTGAGCTATTATATATATTCGTGATATGCCAAATACATTTTGTCTTTACGATTTCAATACAATTTCTGTATTTAAGTATAGGATAAAATATTATTAAATATCTATATCTATTATCTAATTATCTAATAACTTATTTAAAATGCAGAATGTGTGCGGTGAGACAGAGGGTGGGTTATGTTAGAGGGAGGGCTTATTTAAAGTCTGGATTAAGAACTTTATTTCGTGTTGTTTTATTAATTTTTGTTAGCTGTCTAGCCGCAGCAAGGCCTAACCACGCTCTCAAACTTCGTGAAACAAGCGTTTGTTGTGGCTGCAAACCTTTATTTATACCTACGAGTAGAAGTGAGAGGTGACAACATTTTCCACAAGCTTGACGTTCATTGGACTTATTAGACAGTTGCTTCAAATTTACGGATTAAACCATGGGATTAAACGATTTAAGACCAATATGGGTTACTAGCAACCATAGACGTAATATAAAAGAATGGTGCACTTCAGATTTTTTGACAAATTCAATTTAATCCGTATCTGTATCTGTAGTATGT
Organism: Cabera pusaria; assembly: GCA_954871355.1. Classification (NCBI taxonomy): domain Eukaryota; kingdom Metazoa; phylum Arthropoda; class Insecta; order Lepidoptera; family Geometridae; genus Cabera; species Cabera pusaria. Next base: position 5,879,820 of record OX940906.1, on the reverse strand, counting down.
GCTGTATCAATAAGGTTGTAATTGTATTGTAGAACAAAACGGCCCTATTGAAAGTCACCAGGGTAGGAGTGTGTCCTTGTCTAACAATCTGCTAGTTCTATATATGTTCTATACTATATGTATAGTATATATATAAGTCGTCCATACAAAAGAAAGGGACAAACTCCGTTCTAGGTCGGTCTCATCAGGGCCGTTTGCGCAGTCAATTTATATTACGTCTATGCTAGCACCATAAATTAGAAAATGCACGGTGAGCATTGACTTTTTTTTTAGTTTCATTAAGTATGGCTCAACACGATTAGTGTATTTAGCCAGTGTCAAAGTATCATACGTTTTAAAATTTTATTAGAATTAAGTCGCAGAGTGCAGTCAAAGTCACTTTTAAGTCAAGTTTAAATCATAGTCAAGTCCAAGTCGCACCCCCAGTAAATATGTAAAGAAGTGGACTTAACTAAAAGCTTAGGCCGTAGAAATTGAATGTCTAATGGCAAATGGTAAGACAGTCGATTGTATTGTTATAGTACTTATTACTACACTTAACTTCTGTCATAAAAAATGTAAAAAAAATCTACTTTTAATTTGTTTACCAAAATCAACATAATGATTTTTTTTTCTATTTTCTTTAATTTTGAAATATTCCCAGTCACCTCTGCGTTAAATTAGTATAGGTCAATTAAATTCCAACAAAACTTATCTTGTTATTGTTTTCTTTCCAAAAACATCTAATTATAAACATAACCAACAATTGTAACTCTAACAGACCAACTTGGTTCGTTTTCAAATAGTTTTGTAATTAGCTTTTGAACTTCAAACTGATTTATTGGTTCAGTTTGGAAAACTTCGACGGAGGTAAGTATTCCCGTATGGTTGGTGCGAAAATAATTTTGTAACGGTGATGTTAAACAATGTCTCATCAACATTAAATTACCAAAGCCACTATCTGTCCACTGTTGGTCATTGGCCTCTCCTATAGCACAGAAGAACGAATGAGGAAAATTCTTAGTTCGTCAGTATGTATGGTTCTTTTTTATGTATGCTCACCGATTTCTCTGTCAATAGTAGACTGAAAATTATTGTTTTTTTAGAATGATTATACTCCTAAGATGTTCCCGTTGTAATTAATTGAGACTTTATTAGTATCTCCAGAAATATGAAGATAAACTTGAAAACAATTAAAACACCTCAAACTTAATACTGAAAAATACTAGCGCGGCATTTGAAATAGCAGTTTTTCGTTTTTAAACAATCATAAATTATTTTTAAATATAACTTATATACTTAAGGTACCCACCCACAAGAAAGCAGCTATTTCATTATTGAAAGAATCGTGAGTATTATTCATTTTTAATTATTTTTATGGTTAAACGCACGTGCAATGGTTGACTGTCTGTTAGACTTCCGACCTGTTTCGAGGCAATCAGTGTCTCATCTCCATGGGTCAAAACCGATCGAAATCGGTCGGACGTCTAACGGACAGTCGACCATTGCATGTAAGTTTAACTGTAATAAGATTGTTTAAAAAACGAAAAGAACCCACTTCAATGCCGCGCTATTTATTTTCAGTACTAATTTTAAGGTATTTATCTCCATATCTCTGGAGATTATCAGACCTCGATGAAATTACCATGGCATCACACTTGAGATATCTCCTTTCCAAAAAAAAAAGAATAATAAATCGATTCATAAACTACGAGTTATCCGTGAACAAACATAAAAAAATATATATATACGGTCGAATTGAGAAACCTCCTCCTTTTTTTGAAGTCGCTTTAAAATAATTAAAAAGAAAGAAGCTGTAAATCAATCACACTTAAATAGCCCATTATACGGTACCTAAATTTCGATTTTAATTTAAAGTGTGCGTCTACCCTAGTATTTAAGCAGAGGAATCTCTAGCACAAGGTAATTGATTGATACCGCATACCCCCGACTGTTGGTAACTTAATAACTAGCATAGTTTCAATACGATTTGTTACTTAACTTGTTGGCACTTGACGTAACCGGACTCTAAGTGCAAGCGCGCACTAGCGGCCAAGTTGCTAGTGCGCGCTGGCACTTTTCACATTATTTCATTTCAATGTATATTTGAGCATAATCATATTTCAAAAGATTATTATAATTATTGTTTAATTTTCGTCTTTACTTTATGATACTGGGTAATATATACATTTTGGAGACAAAAATAATAAATTAAACTAAAATAAAATTAAGGGATGTCCGTGTGGTAAAGTGCCAAGAACGCTGGCTGCATTCGCGCGTTGAATCGCTAAAGAAATTCTTTGTACACATTCTTTTTAAATTAAAAAAATTCTTTGATGATTGATGACTTTATAAAATATAATACTTTTTCCGGGTAATTTAAATACATTTTCCGAAGGGTACCTACGGAATCCTTACTGAGACTTCGCTGTCCGTCCGTCCGTCAGTCAGAGAGCTGTATCTCCTAAACAGTAATAGGTAGATACTTGACATGATCATATATGTAGATGTATTACTATAGTCACTATAACAGCAAATTCTAATAATTTAAGATCGTTTGAAAAACCTAAAAGAACCGACTTCAATACTTGTACTATTCATTATTCTGTGGCGCTAGTCAAAGTCGCCAGTAGATGTAGTAAATATTATATAATCTGTGCCAGTAGTTAGTATGTCGTCCAGGTATGTAAATGTATCGTAAAACAATTAATGTTGATATATTAAAAACGGCCCGACCGATTTCGTTAAAATTTAAATGAATTTTTCAAATCGGTTCAGGCACCTTTAAGTAAGCGGTGACCATACATAAAAAAAACAAAAAAAAGTTCTTACGAATTGAGAACCTCCTCCTTTTTTGTGAAGTCGGTTAACAAGATAAATTAAAAGTTAAAAACTTTTTTATGCTCAAGCATTTTCTAAAGACATTATTATATAATGTGCAATGAAAAATACTCGTCAAGACTCAATGAGCCCAAACTCGATGAGATTGTGTCGTTTCATTGCGAATTTCCTTTGGCCACCTTTTTCTAGCTCCATCATCAGATCAGCACCCATGTTATCATAATATTGCATTGTCACGCGATTTACACATGTATGCAAAAATTCAGCTCAATCGGTAACCGGGATGTGTACAAATTTAATTTGTAAGATTTTATGACAAACATCGGGACAGGTGAAACGTAATAAAAGCTTGTAAAAAAAATGAAAGGGGGTATTACATACAAGAAACGTGTTTTCGGCAACTTTTGTTCAATCTTATTTATTAAATTAGTGTAATTAGGAATTTTTCTTATAGATAGTGAAGAGAGTGCTTCTGTCTCAAAAACATGGCATGCATCACTACATCAACACCAATATTATTATGAAGTCAGTTCGTTTATTTGTTTGGAACTTCTTCACGCTCAAACGGCTGGACTCATTTAGCTGAAATGTTGTATATCGGATTGCCAGTACTATACATTAGGCTATAGGATACTTTTAAACGCGGGCGAAGCCGCAAGGCACAACTAGTATCATATAATTTACGATCTTTTAAATAACCAAAAAAAAAAAAACTATTTTAAATGCTCATTTTCAGTAGCAAGTTTGAGATCTTCATTACCTCTATAGATAGATATGATATACAGGGTGATTCAGTACCGATGGATCAAACGAAGCAGGGTGGTAGAGGACCTTACTGCGCATCTATTGAACCCCCATGAATGTTCTACCATTTTCGATAGTTTATGAGATATGACATTTTAAATGTTTTTGCCTTTCGCCGTATTGGTTCACAAATTTTTTTTTGTCTGCTCAACCCAGGCCACTAGGGCAATAATTTTTTTTATTTTATAATCGTAGGTAAATAATAGACGTTAGGTCTATGGTATTATTGTTATTTTACTCGAAAAGTAAAAACTTTTATAATAATAGAAAAAGTTACAAAAATCTCATTGACTAATGCCACTGCAGTTTAGTTTAGTGCAGCAATAAAGTTTGCGAAGCCAATACAAAAAAAATCACATAATATTTTTTTTTCATACCTACTTTAAAAACTTCAATATTTATGTAGCTATAATCTCTGCAATTTTACGTGTCTTTTACATTTATTAGCTTTGAAAATATGTAGATTTCGCTGATTTTTAGGGTTCCGTACCCAGAGGGTAAAACGGGACCCTATTACTAAGACTCCGCTGTCCGTCTGTCTGTCTGTCTGTCTGCCCGTCTGTCACCAGGCTGTATCTCATGAACCGTGATAGTTAGACAGTTGAAATTTTCACAGATGATGTATTTCTGTTGCCGCTATAACAACAAATACTAAAAACAGAATAAAGTTAAAAATAATAGAGGGTCCCCATACAAGAAACGTGTTTTTTTCGGCATTTCACGACATCTATGACCGCTTAGTTTGGTAAACGTCCCATAGATGGCGTTATATTGAAATGTCGATCCCTAACACCTTTGTTAGACGTTAGATGGCGTTATAAGAAATAAAATGTTAATTAATTATTATTTTTTGCTGGCGAAAAATTATGTGGTATTTTTAGCTCGATCTTATAAAATACTGTAGTATGGACGGAACCCGACAAGTGCGAGTCCGACTTGCACTTGGCCAGTTTATTTTATCTACGGGAAGGTATTTGTTGCCTTTCTGCGTTCGTAAGCTTAACTGAGACCTTAAACTAAGTAAGTATAAAGACAGTTAGTCGCCCAGCACCTAGTCTCAGTAGGTACGTTATTCAATTCCAGACAAACACGAATCCATATTCTGACCGCATCTTCCCTTAGCATAAGGTGAGGCAGCAGTCAAATGCTTATCTGTTAAACATTAAAAAACGTTGTTGAACTACATAATGGAAGCGACTGATTGTAGGCCAATTCACAGAGGGCACAACTATCCCACCCCGTCATCCATACTGCCTAACATCATGCTGGAACTTGGAGAACAAATTAGCAACATTTCTTTTTACCGGTGAATGGTTCGAGCCAAAACCGAACCCCACATATGGTCACCTATTTAGCACCACCTAGGTCTAAGCTTAGCTAACGGACGCAGAAAGGCAACAATCACCATCCCGTAGGTAAAAAAATAAGCGAAATCTACATATTTTCAAAACTAATACATGTAAAAGACACGTAAAAAGTTAATTAAGAGTCGCGATATTCAGTCCCATTTTATATCAAATCTATTTTTTTGCCTGCTGCATATAGCGATGCAACTTATACCTACTTATTGGATCTTAACATCTATGAAAGAATGGGTAAATTTGAAAAAATAATGTGAACTAATTTTGACTTCATCGCACCTTTTTAATGTGAACCGCATAGTTTAGGTTAATAAAATTTGCAGAGGTTGTAGCTAGATAAATATTGGAGTTTTTATAGTAGGTATGAAAAAAAAATATTTTTTTTTGTATTGGCCTCGCAAACTTTTTGCAGTGGCATTAGTCAATGAGATTTTTGCAAATTTTTCTATTATTATAAAAGTATTTACTTTTCGAGTAAAATAATAATAATACCATTTGTTAGGTCTATTATTTACCTACGACTATAAAAAAAAATATTGCCCTAGTTTAAAGGATTGAGCAGAAAACATTTTTTTTGTGAACCAAAGCGGCGAAAGGCAAAATCATTAAAAAAAATGTCATATCTCATAAACTAGCCAAAATGGTAGAACATATATGGGTTCAATAGATGCGCAGAAAGGTCTTCTACCACCCTGCTTCGTTTGATCCATCGGTACTGAATCACCCTGTATATTGCTGTATATTGATATATTGCATATTGAACTAACCGTGGAGATGTACACTATCTACGATAAAATAATTATTTGAATCGTTTCATTATTATAAAGATAGTTTAAAAACTAAAACAACCGACTTCCATGCCCCGCGAGTTAATTTCAGTAGCAAGTTTAAGACGTTTATCGTCATATCCTCATCGTCATACTTTTCAGATCTCTATTAAATTACAATGAAACCACCTCGAAAATGCATCCTACCGATTAAAAAATGTATCATTCGAATCGGTTTACAATTGACGGAGTAGTCGCGAAACGTTAAAAAAACATACAGGCGAATTGAGAACCTCCTTCTTTTATGAAGCCGGTTGATTAGCACAGTTCGGTTGAAAATAAGGTATAATTAAGCTTTAATTTGGCATGCACCGAAATAAATAAGGCAAATATGCTTGTACCTTGCAAAGCCTTTGGCAGAGAAAATATATTAAAAATTCTGAACTTTTGCGTCGATATCGAGTTTCAGTCCGAATGGAGCCCGAAACTCCTGTAAAGTTTCAGACGTTAGTGCCGGCAGAGTTATGATAGGTATTTTTTTTTACCCGACTACGAGAGGGTTATGTGTTTGACCGGTAGGTGTGGTATGTATATTATGTTAATCTGTTCCCTCATAACTTCTAAACGCCTTATTATATTCTGAGAGTTAGATTTTAGAATTAGCTGTTGCTAGCGGCTTTACACCGCAAAAACGATAACAGTTTTTTGTATATAATTGACGTATAAGTATTTGACCATTATCTCGCCCTTCGAGCTTGGTAAATGCTCGAAGATCTCGCCCGATGTTAAGATGTGGTCTACGCTGTGGGTCTAAGATAGAATCACAGACCTGCTACATATTAAACTTGATCGCGTACACCGGCCCTCATGAGACCGACCTTGAACGGAGTTTGTCCCTTTCTTTTGTATGGACAACATATACATGTACATACCATACGTATAGTATAGAAAATATATAGAACTAACAGGTTGTTAGACAAGGACACACTCCTACCCTTGTGTCTCTCAATGGGACCGTTTTGTTCTACAAAGCAATTACAACCTTATTATTAATGTATACGGATTAAATTAAATTTGTCAAAACATCCGCAGTGCACCATCCATTTATATTACGTCTATGGATAGAATGGCATTTATCTTGAAATGGAAAAAGACAGTGACACGAGGCGCTGAACAACTGACTTAAGCCACATGAGTAAAGAAAAGGTACAGAGACAAAGCTTCATACAACTGCGCTGTCATGATGACGTTGACGCGCGTGTGAGCCTGAGCACTAGCGGCCTGTGTGCCTGTCACGTACGGAGTGAAACCGGTTTATAGTGGCTCAGCTGGTACTTAACTCAGGGCTGTCGCTCGTGACGCGTCGCGTTTTATTATTTTTCATCCCATGTATTCGAAAAGCGATGGTTGGTTCCTCGATAAGTGCGGGCAAAGTAGGTCTTTTCCACCCTAGGGCGGGAAAATGATTCTTTACTGCTACTAAAGTTGCGCTAGCATAGTCTTTTCTTCTCCCTATTCTCGATTACGCCAATGCATGTTATCTAGACCTCACAGAAGAGCAGCTAAATAAGCTTGAGCGACTCCAAAATTTCGCGATTAGGTTCATATTTGGCCTTCGCAAATATGACCATGTTTCAGAATTTCGTCGTAAGCTCAAGTGGCTGCCTATTCGTCTTCGCCGGAATACACACATTCTGTCACTACTTTATAATATTTTATTTAATCCTACTTCTCCTAGCTATCTAAAAACACTCTTCGAATTTCTTCACACCACTAACTCCCTTCCACTAAGCCTAAGGTCATCAGAGAATCTAATGCTTTCTATTCCTACTCATTGCAGCACTTTCTATGACAAATCATTTGCTGTACAAGCTGTCAGACTCTGGAATGCGCTTCCTTTAGAGATAAAACAATCACAAACTATATATACATTCAAGGAACGCGTTAAGTCGTATTATCTTGGTTAGTTATTACTTACGTTTGCTATATACAATCCAACTAATATATAAGTATATGTTATCAATTTAAATACACTGATCTTCCCATCTATTCCTATTTATTTTATGTAATATAATTTATGTATAAGTATCAAAGTTATTCTTTTTATTTGTATTGATTTAGTATCCGTTAAAAGTTACGTCTTATTTATAATTGCACCATACACCACCGTATCTATTAACATATTTCTCCATCTAAAGGTTGTCTGGTAGAGATCGCTTTTAGCGATAAGACCGCCTATTGTTACACTATTATAATTAGTTGTTAAGTAATTACTCTGTATGTTTAATAAGGTGTCCAATAAAGTGTTTCTATCTATCTATCTTTAATTTTTGGCTCATGAATGTTTTTTTATAGTGACCTGTCTAAAGAGGTTCAATGAAATTTCTGACGTATCATGACATTTCGTGACACTTAATGACATATCATGACATATATTGACATATCATGACATATCATGACATATCATGACATATCATGACATATCATGACTTATCATGACATATCATGATATATTATGGCATTTGTGAAATTTCATGACATTTTGTGAAATATCATGACATTTCATAATATTTTGTGACATCTCATGACATTGATCGATGTCGACAATGATAAAGCTTGAATAAAACTGGCCAAGTGCGAGTCAACATTGCGTCTCTTATCGAACACTTAGGGAGGGTTCCGTACAATACGAAATATAACAGAGTTTCAACCTCATATATTTGATTAATTGATATTACCAAGAATATTTGGTTTGGCCGCGATCTAGAAATACGGGGCTCGTTTACTAGCACCATCTATGTCATTTTGTCAAAACTAATTAGATAGATGGCGTTTAAAAACACGTTTTTTGTATGGGGACCCCCTTTAATTTTTAACTTTATTTTATTTTTAGTATTTGTTGTTCTAGCGGCAACAGAAGTCAAAGTCAAAGTCAAAGCATTTATTCAGTATATGGGCAAATTAAAAATTTGCACTTACACACGTCAAATAACATTAAACAGATCATATTCAATAAAAAATATTATAGATATAACAGAAACATAACTTATTGCTTTGAACTTACAAAAAAAAACAAAGGTTGAGCTATTCAGCTTTCATCTAGACGTCGAACGTTACACTTAAAACACATACCAGAAATACACCATCTGTGAAAATTTCAACTGTCTAACTATCACGGTTAATGAGCTATAGCCTGGTGACAGACGGACAGATAGACAGACAGACAGACAGACAGACAGACGGACAGACGGTCAAGAAAGTGATTTTATAAGGGTTCCTTTTTTAGGATTCCGTACCCAAAGGGTAAAACGGGACCCTATTACAAAGACTCCGCTGTCCGTCTGTCTGTCTGTCTGTGTGTCTGTCTGTCTGTCTGTCCGTCTGTCACCAGGCTGTATCTCATGAACCGTGTTAGTTAGGCAGTTGAAATTTTCACAGATGATGTATTTCTGTTGCCGCTATAACAACAAATACTAAAAACAAAATAAAGTTAAAAATAATAGAGGGTCCCCATACAAGAAACGTGTTTTTTTCGGCATTTCACGACATCTATGACCGCTTAGTTTGGTAAACGTCCCATAGATGGCGTTATATTGAAATGTCGATCCCTAACACCTTTGTTAGACGTTAGATGGCGTTATAAGAAATAAAATGTTTATTAATTATTATTTTTTGCTGGCCAAAAATGATAGTGGTATTTTTTGCTCGATCTTATAAAATACTGTAGAATGGTACGGAACCCTACTAGTGCGAGTCCGACTTGCACTTGGCCCGTTTATTTACCTTTTGAGGTTTGAGCGGAGTCTTAGTAATAGGGTCCCGTTTTATCCTTTGGATACGGAACCCTAAAAATAAAAAAGCAGGTCATGTTTACTTGAAGGAGGATTTTATTACGATGAAGATTTTTCTTATTTTGTTTTGTACCAACCCTACAAGACTAGGTAAACGTTTTGTCCGTTCCTTAGAAGGTTTGTCTCTGTTCCTTTTCTTTACTCATTTTCTGACATTGCACGCAACTATCTCAATCCGTTCTCAAAGGTATTTTAATAATACGCAGGTTAAGTGCAAGATAGACGCAGGGTAGACTGAAAGACTTTTCCACAGGTGATAGGAGCAGCACTTAATCAATGTTCCGCCTGACTTGCTACCAAAAAGTAGCTTACCACCATCACGGAGAAAATCTGCCGCCGTAACCTTACCGTGTTCCAGCAGCACACAGCCCTTGAAAGCCAGATCATTCTAGGCCTAGCATGTTCAGCATCTTTGACCACATTATCGCTTACGACCAGGCGAGTTAGTGGTCAAACGTTAGAAAAAAGAGTCAAATCAGAGGTAGGTTGAGAAAAGTCGACTAAAGGTACGTGAATTACAGCCGGTACATAACAATAATAATGTTACAAATTCACGATAATTTTAAAATCAAAATATAAAAAAAGAGGTGACGACATAGCTCAATAGTCTGTATTGGGACAGGCATATATGACTGATTTGGGCTGTAATAAAACAATAGATCGTAAAATATTGGCTAAATCTTTTCAACGTCAATATTACGTTGCTCTAATCTTAAATTTGGGACGCCAGGATTACAGAAAGAAGACGCTAGCTACATCTGAAGACCATCCTAAGTGATCACGGCCGTGTCTTAGAAAAACAAATTCTTAACAAGTTCTAGTTCTAAAATATGCAGAATAGTTAGTATTTTTCAACCCATATTTTAGAAAGTATTTCCCGACATGAAAGTGGAATCTCAGTGCATAAAATTCTGGAACGAGGTGGTAAAGATTAACTCTGCTTTATGAAAGCGATATAAATCCACAGCGCAGTGGGTGGCGGAACTTAGAGGTGAAAATAGCAACTACGTAGGTAGGTACACAGTACCCACTCAGTTGGTTAACCGTGGCGTTTTTTGCACAAGTTTTTGTTTTAAGAGCCTATGTTTTCCGATTACTTCAACTCTTTTTCAAATCGAGTTTACAAAATGAGAGTAAACAAGGCGACAATAGATCGATCGATCGCATCCTCACTAATATAAGACAGTAGTCATACGCTTGCTCGTCAGGTGTAAAAAAGGGCTTTTTTTTTATCTTCCAAATTAATTTAAAATTGTAATGCTGTCACGTTGAAATATGAGATACCATTAGTACAAAGGTGACAGCCTATTTTTTTGTCCATTGCATCAATCAATCTAAACTATAATATTATAAAGAGAGAACATTTGTATTTTTGTATTTTAGTGTTTTTGTATTTTTGTATTTTTGTATTTTTGTATTTTTGTATTTTTGTATTTTTGTATTTTTGTATTTTTGTATTTTTGTATTTTTGTATTTTTGTATTTTTGTATTTTTGTATTTTTGTATTTTTGTATTTTTGTATTTTTGTATTTTTGTATTTTTGTATTTTTGTATTTTTGTATTTTTGTATTTTTGTATTTTGTATTTTTGTATTTTTGTATTTTTGTATTTTTGTATTTTTGTATTTTTGTATTTTTGTATTTTTGTATTTTTGTATTTTTGTATTTTTGTATTTTTGTATTTTTGTATTTTTGTATTTTTGTATTTTTGTATTTTTGTATTTTTGTATTTTAAATTTTTGTATTTTTGTATTTTTGTATTTTTGTCATTTTGTATTTTTGTATTTTTGTATGTTTGTAATGATTTGGCTCAAAAACTACTGGACTCATTTAAAAAATTCTTTCTTTAAAATATAGAATGGACTTTCGAAATGAAAATAGGCTATATATTATCCCGTTTAAATTAAAGAAACATTCAAGGAGATCTAATTTGCAACTTAAGTCGACAAAAAAAAAGTCGAAAAAACACGTTTCTTACGAACGCTGCTCAATTGAAAACAGATGGAAGAATATTTTCTATGAAAGAGTTGTACAACTTAATAAGACCTACAAAAACGTCCGCAACAGCATATGACTATCTCTTAAGGTTGCCTCACAGTAACCATTTTAATCTTTAATTTTTTGTTAAAAAATATTACATAACTTCTATCGAGTATATAGTATTAATCCTTATCCAAATAATTACGTTAATTAGCTTGGCTACATATTGTAGATTAAAATTGTCCTTTACAGTATATAATTCTAATGAAAACTCTAGAAGATATCACGGATTTCACATACACGCATCGCAAAATTAATAAAATATTTGCAGTTAAACCACAGAACAGGTCATAGTTACTTTGAAAATATTATTATAAGCTTAGCTTTTCTGTAGATCCCCACCGATTGCAATCAATTTGAAGTCAATATAGTATAATAATATGATCTATTGTATAAAATAATAATGATCTATATATATAATATAATATTTTAAACCACCCCGACTGATCAATGTATAATCTTTTCATTAAAAGCATTCCAATGACTCTAAACACGACATTTAAAATCTGAGCTGTAAGTTGGTGAGGATTTGAGTATTCTGTGGAGTCCAGGAGATGTCCCAGCATCAGGTCAATGCTTCCATGTTCTTACAATATCGTTGAAGAAGAAGATTTTCGAATTGATCACACCTATGAAAGTTGATTAAAGCTCATAGTTTTATAACGATTGAACGAATTTTCATGAATCAAAGCTAAGAACACTCTCGATAAAGACATCTATCAAAAAAAAAAACTATCAATAATAACATCAAAATCGGTTCATCCGGTTGGGTGCTAAGATGCTACAGACAGACACACAGATACACACGTTAAACGTATAATACCCCTACTTTTTGCGTCGAGGAATGCCGTAAGGTTAAGGCGGCAGATGTTCTCCTTGGTGGTAAGCTACTTTTCAACCGACTTCCAAAAAGAAGGAAGGAGGAGGTTTCTCAATTCGATCGTATATATATTTTTTTCTTTCTTTTTTTTGTGTGTTTGTTACGCGATTACTCCATCAATTGTGAACCGATTCAAATGATTATTTTTGTAATCGGTAGGGACGTTTCCGAGGTGGTCCCATTGTAATTTCATTGAGATGTGATAAGTACCTTCAGAGATATGACGATAAACGTCTCAAACTTGCTACTGAAATTGACTCGCGGGGTATTGAAGTCAGTTATTGGTAGATTTAATGATCCCACGAAAACCCATGATTCATGAATGCACATAAAACTTTCATTGGTAGGTATATAGCTAGGATTAGAACCAACGACCCTCGGGTCAGAATCAGGGTAACTATCCTTTACGCCAAAGGGCCGTCCAATATCACTACGTAAGTATTATAAAACAATGTCCATCACTGCGTCTGTCTGTCTGTTCGCAATAATCTTGAGATTATTGCGAAGAAGAAGCTATTGATAGCTTCTGAACGGATTATCATGCGGTTTTCACCAAAAGCCAGAGTGTTTATGAGGAAGGTTTAGGTCTTAGGTGCATAATTCGTTAAAGTTTTGTGTAAATTGGTTGACACATGACGAAGATTGTTAAATATGTTAATATTTTATATTCGATGCAACAAACTGATGCAAATTTTGTAGGCATATATGTTCTACCCGTGCGAAGCCGGGGCGGGCTGCTAGTTGTTTATAAAACCGAAAGATTGTAAAACTCCAAAGTAGTGCTTCCATTGGTTATTGGGGCATTTACCCAGTGACTAGAGATCTTCTGTCTCTATTTCACTATATAGAGTTAGGTTAGATTAATAGGATTGACTTTAAGACAGATAGTATCAACTTTGTAACCTTAAAATTATTTATTTCCTGTTCAACTTGAAAACACGCTGCGTTTTTTAAACATAGTGCGTAGTTTAACACAAAAAGTGTGCGTAAATACACACATATTTTATTCAAAATGTTCATTAACCGAGTTTAATTAAAGCTTCAACGTTTATGGAGTAATTTCCTTGGATTTTTCAACAATTTTCGTGAAATGTTTTGTAAATAATTAAGGTAAAGCCTCTCACTTTCACATACTGCGAGTGATTAAACAGTCTGATTTTACCCAGCTCCCTTGGAAAGGCAAAAATATTTTACACTAGAAGCATACCGCGGTGTGACCTGTGGTTTTCCGAGATAAAAGGTTGCCTGTGTTTATTCAGGGTAATAAGCTAGCTCACTCTATTTATAATCCGTCCAGCGATTTCAGCGGAAGCTTTTAAGGAAGAACATATACTATACATAGACATACTATAGACATACATACGTTATACATACTATATAAACAATTTCTTATCATTCTTAGGGTTCCGTACCCAAAGGGTACCTACGGAACCCTATAATTAAGACTTCACTGTCCGTCCGTCCGTCCATCCATCCGTTCGTCTGTCCCTCCGTCTATCCCAAAGGCGCTCCCTATACAAGAAAGGTGTTTTTACGGCGTATCTTATGAACCGTAATAGATTGAGACTAGAAATTTCACAAGGTATTAGCGCACATTTGAAGTCGATTTTGTTAATTTTTGTTTACGATCCTAAATTATATGCTATGCAAAGACAGACCTGTGTGGTCTACATCTCATAGAGCCATGTTATACATTGAGTGGCACTTTTATGAATTTTTTAATTATATTTGTACTAAAATAGAGTCAATACTTTATTGAATTAAAACCCACTAAGAGTAAATCCTCATTATTTGACAGGATCTTGGTGTATTCAGAAAATGACAGAAAGAGTATTTTCTCGTCTCAGTCAATATTTGATTTGACCCCGACCAGTATTATTTTATGAGAGACAGAGGGACTATTTTCTATTTTTAAGTCGATATCATTTCTAATGGTAGAAACGCATTGTCAACTTCTTTGACTAGACAGACAGATGGTCGGTTAATTAGGAGTTAGGGCTTGCCTCATTTTGCGCAAGCGCACGGAAAACGTCGCGCGAAAAACGTCAGCTGCATGCCCGATCAGGATACGGTGCTATTATTGCTCATGCCAACGCCAAACATTGGTCTGTGTCTTGGATTAAACCTTTGCTACGAAGAAATAGCCAATTGTTGTATCCAGCCACACATTGGCTTCAATACCTTTTGGCAAACACATGTTACAAATTAGTTACTACTATTTTTAACACACAAAATAAAATTTGCAAGATAAATTATTTTCCTTTCTTTCTTTCATTTGGACGGTTGGTAGGAGCAAAAAACCTTCTTTTCGACAGCGAGCAGCAGCTATGGCTGACGACCATTCCACATTCAACTAGTCCATGTTTACAATAACCAACTCGCATGACCGACGCGCACTTCGGCAGAGCCATAAAAATAAAACTGGCCAAGTGCGAGTCAGCATCGCGTCTCTTATCGCACACTTAGGGAGGGTTCCGTACAATACGAAACGTAACAGAGTTTCAACCTCATATATTTGATTAATTGATATTACCAAAAATATTTGGTTTGGTCGCGATCTAGAAAGACGGGGCTCGTTTACTAGCGCCATCTATGTCATTTTGCCGAAACTAATTAGATAGATGGCGTTTAAAAGCACGTTTTTTTGTATGGGGACCCCCTTTAATTTTTAACTTTATTTTGTTTTTAGTATTTGTTGTTCTAGCGGCAACAAAAATACACCATCTGTGACAATTTCAACTGTCTAACTATCACGGTTAATGAGTTATAGCCTGGTGACAGACGGACAGACAGACAGACGGACAGACAGACAGACAGACAGACGGACAGCGGAGTCTTAGTAATAGGGTCCCGTTTTACCCTTTGGGTACGGAACCCTAAAAAAATAGTACCTACTACGTAGCAGAGCGTCAACTGAGCAAAGATTTAGGCTGAGTTGCACCAGCTTACTTTAACCGTAACTATATATAACTATAACTGGTATTTGACTGATTTATGAAGTTTGTTATAGTTAAAGTAAGATGGTGCTACTCAGCCTAAGTATAATAACTGTCCATAGAGCAACTGATGCTACCAATGTGCATGTAAATCGAGAAGCGACGTTGGACCCAAGCTGTCCCTTTGCCTAGCCCCTTCATTACCCTCGCTAGAAAAACGTCCGATCAATATTTATAAAATAGCCTCCGCTAATCGCCAGAATATCTGGGTCTTAGCATACCATTGAATATAGATGAGATGAGGTTAGGTTTCTGGCAGACGCTCAGAGATTAGAAATGTTTCTTGGTGGATGTTTATATATTCAGTAATAATCAGTTTAGTGAAATTAATGTTGGTGCTGTGCAACAGTAAATTATGCTCCCTTTTTATTTTTTAGTTTTATTATGGCTCTCCGTCATTATTATCATATCAGTCCACTGCTGGACGTAGGCCTCCCCCAAGACACGCCACTGAGCCCGATCTTCGGCTCTTTGTTTCTAATCACTGCCCACCGCTTTGCGAATGTCGTCGCTCCACCTAGTCACAGGCTAGGCTCCCCATTAATAGCCAGTGTCAAAAAATACAAGTTTTTAGAGAAAACAAGTAGTTAAATCAAGTCAGTCACGTAAAGTTTTGCAAAGCATACAAACTGGCATGTTTTTCAAAAATTTCATACAACAAACTCTGCATAAAGGCCGTCATTATTGAATCTTCTCTTGATAACTAATGGGCAAGTATTAGCTCAAATTCGGCTGCTCTGCCAAAGAGTTCCAGTTTCTAGATTCTCAAATAGCATATCTTGACGGATATTTTGCTGCTTGTTTTTTTTTAATACCTACCAGAGTAGCCTCTGGCAGCGCGTTCAGTTAGCGCGTTTGACCACTATCCTTACCTATCTCTCTTGGTGACAGACCATTCTAGGCCTAGCGCGTTAACCATCTTCGACCACAACATCACATACGACCAAGCGAGATAGTGGTCAAACCGTGACTGACGATGTCGATGGACTTCTAAAAAAGGTATGATACAAGAGTAGTAAAAAGGTATGACGTTTAAGTTATATGTATTTATTTCTTTTATTTTTTGTTAATTGACAATACATGTGTTTGTATTTGTATGTATGTATTTGTATTTAAGAACTAATCTTACTTTAATCCTACCACTGAAACCAAAAATCCTGCCCATTTATTACAATATCTTCTTAAATCTTCACATGCCGTGTGAAACATTTGTGTCCATTATCTGGAGATACCTACCCATCTAGAATAGAACCATCCAAAGAATATAATATATTGAACTAAAACCTTTCTGAAATATATATCCTTAAAATAACAAACACCCCTCCAAAATCAGATCAGTAGTTTTTGATAGTATTACGGACATACAAACATACATACGGGTGGAATACTGGACCTCATTTTTGAAGTGAAAACTTAGCTTTAGCGGCGTTGTGCACTTTTCTTGGGATGAGTAAAAAATGTTAAACTCTCGTCAGGTCCAGCTAGGCTATTCTGTAAGCTATCTCGACAGTGGAATCCGCGGTGAGATTTAAATTTTGTCTTACGAAATTCAACCGTATTACGAACGTGATACGATTGAAATTCGTAGTACGAAATTCAAATCTCACCGCGGATTCCGCTGTCGAGATAGCTTACAGAATAGCCTAGCTGGACCTGACGAGAGTTTAACATTTTTTACTCATCCCAAGAAAAGTGCACAACGCCGCTAAAGCTAAGTTTTCACTTCAAAAATGAGGTCCAGTATTCCACCCGTATGTATGTTTGTATGTCCGTAATACTATCAAAAACTACTGATCTGATTTTGGAGGGGTGTTTGTTATTTTAAGGATATATATTTCAGAAAGGTTTTAGTTCAATATATTATATTCTTTGGATGGTTCTATTCTAGATGGGTAGGTATCTCCAGATAATGGACACAAATGTTTCACACGGCATGTGAAGATTTAAGAAGATATTGTAATAAATGGGCAGGATTTTTGGTTTCAGTGGTAGGATTAAAGTAAGATTAGTTCTTAAATACAAATACATACATACAAATACAAACACATGTATTGTCAATTAACAAAAAATAAAAGAAATAAATACATATAACTTAAACGTCATACCTTTTTACTACTCTTGTATCATACCTTTTTTAGAAGTCCATCGACATCGTCAGTCACGGTTTGACCACTATCTCGCTTGGTCGTATGTGATGTTGTGGTCGAAGATGGTTAACGCGCTAGGCCTAGAATGGTCTGTCACCAAGAGAGATAGGTAAGGATAGTGGTCAAACGCGCTAACTGAACGCGCTGCCAGAGGCTACTCTGGTAGGTATTAAAAAAAAACAAGCAGCAAAATATCCGTCAAGATATGCTATTTGAGAATCTAGAAACTGGAACTCTTTGGCAGAGCAGCCGAATTTGAGCTAATACTTGCCCATTAGTTATCAAGAGAAGATTCAATAATGACGGCCTTTATGCAGAGTTTGTTGTATGAATTTTTTGAAAAACATGCCAGTTTGTATGCTTTGCAAAACTTTACGTGACTGACTTGATTTAACTACTTGTTTTCTCTAAAAACTTGTATTTTTTGACACTGGCTATTAATGGGGAGCCTAGCCTGTGACTAGGTGGAGCGACGACATTCGCAAAGCGGTGGGCAGTGATTAGAAACAAAGAGCCGAAGATCGGGCTCAGTGGCGTGTCTTGGGGGAGGCCTACGTCCAGCAGTGGACTGATATGATAATAATGACGGAGAGCCATAATAAAACTAAAAAATAAAAAGGGAGCATAATTTACTGTTGCACAGCACCAACATTAATTTCACTAAACTGATTATTACTGAATATATAAACATCCACCAAGAAACATTTCTAATCTCTGAGCGTCTGCCAGAAACCTAACCTCATCTCATCTATATTCAATGGTATGCTAAGACCCAGATATTCTGGCGATTAGCGGAGGCTATTTTATAAATATTGATCGGACGTTTTTCTAGCGAGGGTAATGAAGGGGCTAGGCAAAGGGACAGCTTGGGTCCAACGTCGCTTCTCGATTTACATGCACATTGGTAGCATCAGTTGCTCTATGGACAGTTATTATACTTAGGCTGAGTAGCACCATCTTACTTTAACTATAACAAACTTCATAAATCAGTCAAATACCAGTTATAGTTATATATAGTTACGGTTAAAGTAAGCTGGTGCAACTCAGCCTAAATCTTTGCTCAGTTGACGCTCTGCTACGTAGTAGGTACTATTTTTTTAGGGTTCCGTACCCAAAGGGTAAAACGGGACCCTATTACTAAGACTCCGCTGTCCGTCTGTCTGTCTGTCTGTCTGTCCGTCTGTCTGTCTGTCCGTCTGTCACCAGGCTATAACTCATTAACCGTGATAGTTAGACAGTTGAAATTGTCACAGATGGTGTATTTTTGTTGCCGCTAGAACAACAAATACTAAAAACAAAATAAAGTTAAAAATTAAAGGGGGTCCCCATACAAAAAAACGTGCTTTTAAACGCCATCTATCTAATTAGTTTCGGCAAAATGACATAGATGGCGCTAGTAAACGAGCCCCGTCTTTCTAGATCGCGACCAAACCAAATATTTTTGGTAATATCAATTAATCAAATATATGAGGTTGAAACTCTGTTACGTTTCGTATTGTACGGAACCCTCCCTAAGTGTGCGATAAGAGACGCGATGCTGACTCGCACTTGGCCAGTTTTATTTTTATGGCTCTGCCGAAGTGCGCGTCGGTCATGCGAGTTGGTTATTGTAAACATGGACTAGTTGAATGTGGAATGGTCGTCAGCCATAGCTGCTGCTCGCTGTCGAAAAGAAGGTTTTTTGCTCCTACCAACCGTCCAAATGAAAGAAAGAAAGGAAAATAATTTATCTTGCAAATTTTATTTTGTGTGTTAAAAATAGTAGTAACTAATTTGTAACATGTGTTTGCCAAAAGGTATTGAAGCCAATGTGTGGCTGGATACAACAATTGGCTATTTCTTCGTAGCAAAGGTTTAATCCAAGACACAGACCAATGTTTGGCGTTGGCATGAGCAATAATAGCACCGTATCCTGATCGGGCATGCAGCTGACGTTTTTCGCGCGACGTTTTCCGTGCGCTTGCGCAAAATGAGGCAAGCCCTAACTCCTAATTAACCGACCATCTGTCTGTCTAGTCAAAGAAGTTGACAATGCGTTTCTACCATTAGAAATGATATCGACTTAAAAATAGAAAATAGTCCCTCTGTCTCTCATAAAATAATACTGGTCGGGGTCAAATCAAATATTGACTGAGACGAGAAAATACTCTTTCTGTCATTTTCTGAATACACCAAGATCCTGTCAAATAATGAGGATTTACTCTTAGTGGGTTTTAATTCAATAAAGTATTGACTCTATTTTAGTACAAATATAATTAAAAAATTCATAAAAGTGCCACTCAATGTATAACATGGCTCTATGAGATGTAGACCACACAGGTCTGTCTTTGCATAGCATATAATTTAGGATCGTAAACAAAAATTAACAAAATCGACTTCAAATGTGCGCTAATACCTTGTGAAATTTCTAGTCTCAATCTATTACGGTTCATAAGATACGCCGTAAAAACACCTTTCTTGTATAGGGAGCGCCTTTGGGATAGACGGAGGGACAGACGAACGGATGGATGGACGGACGGACGGACAGTGAAGTCTTAATTATAGGGTTCCGTAGGTACCCTTTGGGTACGGAACCCTAAGAATGATAAGAAATTGTTTATATAGTATGTATAACGTATGTATGTCTATAGTATGTCTATGTATAGTATATGTTCTTCCTTAAAAGCTTCCGCTGAAATCGCTGGACGGATTATAAATAGAGTGAGCTAGCTTATTACCCTGAATAAACACAGGCAACCTTTTATCTCGGAAAACCACAGGTCACACCGCGGTATGCTTCTAGTGTAAAATATTTTTGCCTTTCCAAGGGAGCTGGGTAAAATCAGACTGTTTAATCACTCGCAGTATGTGAAAGTGAGAGGCTTTACCTTAATTATTTACAAAACATTTCACGAAAATTGTTGAAAAATCCAAGGAAATTACTCCATAAACGTTGAAGCTTTAATTAAACTCGGTTAATGAACATTTTGAATAAAATATGTGTGTATTTACGCACACTTTTTGTGTTAAACTACGCACTATGTTTAAAAAACGCAGCGTGTTTTCAAGTTGAACAGGAAATAAATAATTTTAAGGTTACAAAGTTGATACTATCTGTCTTAAAGTCAATCCTATTAATCTAACCTAACTCTATATAGTGAAATAGAGACAGAAGATCTCTAGTCACTGGGTAAATGCCCCAATAACCAATGGAAGCACTACTTTGGAGTTTTACAATCTTTCGGTTTTATAAACAACTAGCAGCCCGCCCCGGCTTCGCACGGGTAGAACATATATGCCTACAAAATTTGCATCAGTTTGTTGCATCGAATATAAAATATTAACATATTTAACAATCTTCGTCATGTGTCAACCAATTTACACAAAACTTTAACGAATTATGCACCTAAGACCTAAACCTTCCTCATAAACACTCTGGCTTTTGGTGAAAACCGCATGATAATCCGTTCAGAAGCTATCAATAGCTTCTTCTTCGCAATAATCTCAAGATTATTGCGAACAGACAGACAGACGCAGTGATGGACATTGTTTTATAATACTTACGTAGTGATATTGGACGGCCCTTTGGCGTAAAGGATAGTTACCCTGATTCTGACCCGAGGGTCGTTGGTTCTAATCCTAGCTATATACCTACCAATGAAAGTTTTATGTGCATTCATGAATCATGGGTTTTCGTGGGATCATTAAATCTACCAATAACTGACTTCAATACCCCGCGAGTCAATTTCAGTAGCAAGTTTGAGACGTTTATCGTCATATCTCTGAAGGTACTTATCACATCTCAATGAAATTACAATGGGACCACCTCGGAAACGTCCCTACCGATTACAAAAATAATCATTTGAATCGGTTCACAATTGATGGAGTAATCGCGTAACAAACACACAAAAAAAAGAAAGAAAAAAATATATATACGATCGAATTGAGAAACCTCCTCCTTCCTTCTTTTTGGAAGTCGGTTGAAAAGTAGCTTACCACCAAGGAGAACATCTGCCGCCTTAACCTTACGGCATTCCTCGACGCAAAAAGTAGGGGTATTATACGTTTAACGTGTGTATCTGTGTGTCTGTCTGTAGCATCTTAGCACCCAACCGGATGAACCGATTTCGATGTTATTATTGATAGTTTTTTTTTTTGATAGATGTCTTTATCGAGAGTGTTCTTAGCTTTGATTCATGAAAATTCGTTCAATCGTTATAAAACTATGAGCTTTAATCAACTTTCATAGGTCTGATCAATTCGAAAATCTTCTTCTTCAACGATATTGTAAGAACATGGAAGCATTGACCTGATGCTGGGACATCTCCTGGACTCCACAGAATACTCAAATCCTCACCAACTTACAGCTCAGATTTTAAATGTCGTGTTTAGAGTCATTGGAATGCTTTTAATGAAAAGATTATACATTGATCAGTCGGGGTGGTTTAAAATATTATATTATATATATAGATCATTATTATTTTATACAATAGATCATATTATTATACTATATTGACTTCAAATTGATTGCAATCGGTGGGGATCTACAGAAAAGCTTTATTGTTCAAGTTTTTACTTCTGCCGGCACTCCCGGACTGCAACCCTTTGTTTTTTTACAAGCTTTATCTCTACTTCACGGCGAATTTATTTGTCCGTCACAAATCTTGTGATTGATTTAAGAGCTACTTCTAGGTGTTGCATTGAGCTGAAACTTTGCATACATGTGTAAATCGCGTGACAATGCAATAATATGATGACTGGTGCTGATCTGATGATGGAGCTAGAAGGTGGCCATAGGAACTCCTAAACTACACATGTTATACCCGTCGTATTTGGGCTAGTTGGATTTGTCTTGACTTACTCTGGTCCTCTAGGTTATGTAAAAGCTTGTGTTTAAAAATTTTTTTAAAAATATTACTTGTTTTTAAATTTATTACAAACCGAGGTGCATAAATTAGGCACAGTAGGTTTAACATAGCCTCTTAAAATGCTAAAATCCCAAAACTAACTAATTATTCCGGGCCAATCTGCCGTAACACCTTTACGAGGCCACAGCAAACACATTTAAATGACGTGTCGTAAAATCTCGACTTAAGTAAGTCTAGAGTATGGCCTGAACACTGGAAGTACCTATTGTCAATAGACACTACTCTCTCACTACTGGAATTCTCCCTCTCACTACTGGAATTAACTATGCAGTTCAATCCATAGAAAATGTATTGAACCAACCGAAAATAATAAGTTTGTAAATTCACTTTTAATTTGTTATTAAGCTACATGTTGACCATTTTCAGATTTATTCGTATATGAGTGGTTCAAGACCTTGCTTTTTACCAAATTTCTTGATTCTATTTTTCCTTTTAAGGTACGAAACCTTAAAAATAGCTAACCACTATCAAGGAGAAAATCTGCCGACATAACCTTACGGTGTTCCGGCAGCACACAGCCCTTGAGAGTCAGAGTATTCTAGGCCTAGCGTGGTCACCATCTTTGACCACACCATCGCTTACAACCAGGCGAGATAGTGGTCAAAAGACTATAAAATAAAAAAAAATTGCCATCCTCTAATTAATTATCAATTATTGTAATTGTAAATTGTTAAACACAATCCAAAATTTCATCGTACCGACGGGACTTGAACCCGCAACCTCCGGAATAACATGTTCCGGTGCTTTCAAGTGCGGTTTCAAGGCACCGGAACATGTTATTCCGGAGGTTGCGGGTTCAAGTCCCGTCGGTACGATGAAATTTTGGATTGTGTTTAACAATTTACAAAAAATATAAAGTGTGAAACACTTCAAAGAAACATAATATTTAATTATTGTAATTGTTGTACAAATTCTTCACTTGAAATTTTGCATAATGACGCAAGTATTTAACAAACAATAGAATGTTGTTATCGATCTGATTCGATGATGAAGCCGGAAGGAAGGCACTGAAACACCATCTTTACTAATAATATTTTTGTTTGTTTCTTTGATTGTTTGTACCGAATTGGCTCCGAAACTACTGGACCGATTTCACTGGGACCGGCGTCACTGGGGTACGGGAGGGGAGTCAATCAACAAATCATCAAATTAATAATATCTAAACTTTATTTATAATGTACTCTATCCCGACGCAAAAAGAAGGGTGTATGTGAGTGTGTATGCGTTAAAATTTATAATTTTTATAATATTTGGTAAATACCATCGATGTATATGTACTACGTACCAGATGTGGCGTCGCGAACTAGCTCTACGTTCAAATAAAAAGCAGTGCTGAATCTACATCTCGCTTAATTTAGCGTAAGTACTCCTCACGCCCGATTACGCGCCGCTCGGCACATAAGTCAGTTTATGATGGGCGCCTCTGGTTTACATGTACTTCGATGGTAAATACCCGAAACCAGAACGGACCGCTAGTATTCTATAATCTTAATAGAACAATCTATTGATAGGATAATATAGTAAAATAGGTTAACATAGGTTACATTTACAGCCAAAAGAGAATTAACATTTTCTAATCTTACATTTTATTACTTAAATTACCTCCAGCGCTAGGTGACTTATTGTATATAAGCCTCGGCGCACACGGGCCACCGGCCACAAGCCGCCACCGGCATATTTCCTATAGTTTTCATACATTTTATATGGTCTCGCCGCACACGGTGACGCCGGTGGCCGCCACACGCTACATGATAAAATGTATGAAAACTAATAGGAAATATGCCGGTGGCGGCGTTTTGTGGTTGTGGCCCGTGGCCCGTGTGCGGGGACCCTAAGAGATAATGATTAGTTAAATTATATATATATATAATACCTAAGTTGAAAATACATAATTTAGTCTTAAGTATTTATATCATATATCAGTTTAGCCGTGAACATGGTGCTTGCAACAGCGCCGAAATATCGGAAGCTCACAAATAATGAAAAATATGGTAAATATCCCGTTCAAATATCTTGTGAAAGTGTTAGTGACCATGAAAACCTAAAAACTTATAGTCTTTAGTATATTATATTAAAATATATATCTATATATTAGTCAAATAACCCGCCCCTGAGCGCTCCGGGCGCAAAGGTGCCCATCACACTCGCCGCATTTCCACGTTGAATGGCGATGCTCATCCTTTGCACCAGGAACGAGCCGGAGCGGGAGTCACCTGTACTGTCCCTAAGCCTGTGACCTACTTCATGGACGAAATTCTTGGCCTCTGTCCCCCAACAACCCAGGGTCTCCACTGCGATAGGCACGAAGTGGTAAAACGGCTCCATAGCAGCGTACTTTAGCCTCTTTTTACTAGCCGCGTCTTCTGCTGCTGCTGACGGGGAGTGGACAATGCGACTCAGGTGGCTGGCAGCTAAAGTGCTAACGCAAGTCGCGTCCCAAACTAGGCACTTGCCGTTTTTCCAAGGCACCAGAGTCAACCCGTCCGGCCTCTTACCGGCAGATCTGCTCAGACCTGGAGGCTCGAGCACGCAGGGAACGTTTGCCGATATGAGGGCTCTACGGACTATGTATTTAGCGCATGGTGACGGGGAAACCTCCCTGTGCAACGGCGACAACTCATTGCGTGATTGCCATCGACCTCCACCATGGCACCGCAGGTGCATATGTGTTTACACGTTTTCAAAGAACGGCTATTGAAATTCTATCTATCCCGTCTCGACTGAACTATAATTAGCCTGAACTATTTATTATTATTATTCTTTGTTGTGTTATAGTTATTGCTAGTCTAATTTATTGAAATCTTTATCTTACAGTGTATTTTATATTATTATTATTATATATGTATATGTTTTTAAGTAGTGTATGGTATGATAATATGTTAATATTATGTAAGTAAGTATATTTATTAATTTTAGAGTTTATATCGGTACACCACCGTCCTTCACAGTCTCGTAATTTTCTTCTTTACTATTTCGGTTGTCTGGAAGAAATCGCTTTAAGCG
Organism: Cabera pusaria; assembly: GCA_954871355.1. NCBI lineage: Eukaryota > Metazoa > Arthropoda > Insecta > Lepidoptera > Geometridae > Cabera > Cabera pusaria. Next base: position 5,854,245 of record OX940906.1, on the reverse strand, counting down.
ATAAGACCGCCCTTTGCATTACTTTTAGTTTGATGTAAATTGTAAATTGTTTCTGTTTTTTTGTTTGGTGTGCAAATAAAGAGTTTTATCTATCTATCTATCTATGTGGGGTTCACACACCTTGCAGCCCAGACGGAGAACCACCGCCACACGCAGAGAGTCGTCATCCAGTACAGTGCCCAGGTAAGGTGAAGGCAGCGCATGTAACCATGCACTGGATTCAGGCTGTAACACAGCCCGCAGTCTGGCCTTATCTGCTCCCGTGGTACCCTCTAATAATTGCTTCTGGAGCCGCTTCGTCCCTACATCGTCCCATGCCCGCTGAACGCGCTTTAATTCTGGGATAGTCGCATCCGAATTGAAACCAGACCAAGCTGACAACGCGTCTGACGCAAAGTGAATGCTCCCCCAGTCACCATTAGAATTGAGTAAAACAGTGACCAGGTTTGCAACCCCATGCACCGACACTAGAAAAGCTGGCAGGCCTACGTCACGTACGCAACGCCCAAGACCACCATATCGGATTGGCAGAGCCGCCTGACTCCACTGATTTTCATCTAGGGAGACATTAAGGACAGACTCCACCACCGATTTTAAGGCATTGTCAAATGATGATACTTCCTCAGGACACAGCCAGGTAGGGGTGGTACGCAACAGGTATGTGACTTTTGGGAGAGCAAAGCACATACGTAACCTGATAATTGCAACGTGTGCGGATAGATCTTTAGCCTCTGGAACTGCACTGAGAAATATTGGAGATCCTAAAATATTGAAATTAGATGCTGATAACTCCTTGAGGCCAGTAAGAAGAGTATCAAAGCGAGAGTAGTGTACCCGAGCCTCAACACTGCAGGGGAATAACTCACACTTCGAGGGGTTCACTTCAAGACCCAGGTCTTTAAGGCGAGGAATGAGGGCCTCCAGATCCTGGAAAAGTCTTCTGATTTACCCCCAATAGTGCCATCGTCCAGATACCACACGTTAAAGGCCGATTTGAGCTCAAGAATTATTTTATGATTGGCCAAACTAAAAACAAGAGGCCCGAGCGGATCCCCCTGCTGGGCTCCTACTCGTGAAAGAATGAGACTATTGTCGAAAAAGAGATTTGACGGAATCTTGTAGACCTGGTGAAGAAAAGGATAGAGAGAAGGATTTTTTTCTTTAACCTTATTCAACAGAACGTCTCTCTCCAAAATGTTGAACGCGTTGCGAATATCAAGTTTAAGCAAAATACAGTCTTTGTTCTCCGGGTTCATCGCAAACGTTCGAGTTGCGTGGATTGCCGCTTCACATCCCAGGCGTGTACCGAAACCCAATTGGTGTGGCTGTAGGTATCCGGTTATTATCTATTGATATAACCTTGACCATAATTAAGTTTTTTTAACAAACTATTACGGTGTCCACTAAATGCTGCGTGGGTTATTTTCAGTATCCATTTTGAGGTATTTGACGTCATATCTCTGGAGATACTCATAAGGTCTTTATGAAATTTAAATGCGATTATTTCTCAATACATTTCTTTCAAACTTAAAAGAATTTTGCAAATCCGTACATTTTAGACGGAGTTATGCACTAACATACATAAAAATATTATTATCCGAATTGAGAACATCCTGCCTTTGAAGTCGGTTAAAAATAGCTAAGTTCAACGTCCTAGATTTATGCCGTAAAACTATAATATTTTGTTTTAATATTATTGTGAATTTGTAACATTATTAATGTTATATACCGGCTGTAATTCACGTAGTACCTTGTGAACATCGTGAAGCAGTACACGTCGCGATCACACGCCCGAGGAAGAGCGACGGTTTCGCTCGAAAACTAAGTCGAGAAATTTCGACTAAAGGTACGTGTATTACAGCCGGTATAATAACACTATAATATGTTGATACACGGCACCGATACCTGTACTATTCATTATTCTGCGACGATACTTACGATAGGTCCTCCCGTTTACCCATATTTCCGTGTAGTCAGCTGTTATAATTATCCAACTAGGCAGTAAATCTAGCGACAGTTTGATGTTCGTAAACAGGCCTGTAGTTGTGTAAGCAACACGTCTGTGGTTATCCAATAACGAAGCCCCTGCTTACAGGGTAAATATTCATCCCTTCTGTGGTTGTACAGTTGCGTGTGTTTAGAACTAACCTCAATAGTATCTGAAGGACAAATTTCTTCGATTAAAATCAGTTTCGTCCTAGAATTAGCGCTCATTAAATGAATTATGAAACCGTTTAAATCCTTTATGGTTAGTCCTTATAATCCTTTAGTGAAGGTAAATAATAATTTAAGATTGTTTAAAAAACGAAAAGAACCGACTTCAAACGTCGCGCTAGTTAAAGTAGCCAGCAGTAAGTATCATGTCATCGAGGTATATAAATGCATCGTTATACAAATGTTGATATATTAAAAAGCGCTCGACCGATTTCGTTAAAATTTAAATGGGACCATCTGGAAAGAGTACCCTTTGAAACAAAAAAAGAATTCTCCAAATCGGTTCAGACATCTTCGAGTAATCAGTGTAATTACATTTAAAAAAAAGATTCCGACGAATTTAGAGCCTTCTCCTTTTTATGAAGTTCGTTAGTCACCCACCACTATCAACCACCACCCATAGTCATTAACCACCACTATCAACCACCACCCATAGTCATTAACCACCACTATCAACCACCACATAAAACGTTATCAAGTGTAATTAGCACGAGCAGTTTTTTTGTAAAGACGTTATCATGTGTCATGGAAAGTGCCAATGATACATACTAGGAGCTTTTTGACCTGATTCCATCATCGCCATTCTTTTATCGTACTGCTCGGCACCGTCAAAAAGCTCACCCTCACATCTTACAGACCTGGACATCTCGAACTACCCGTTTTAACCGAGGATTTTTACCGCGTACCTGTAAGATGTGGAATGATCTACCCGCCGCGATCTTTCCATCTAGATATATGATGGAGTCTTTTAAAAAGGGTATCCACAAACTCCTCAAAGGTCAGCGACGCATCAACAGCACTCATGGTGTTGCAGTTGTCCATAGGCGACGGTAACCGCTTACGATCAGGCGGGCTGTCTGCTTGTTTGCCAACCATAACATTAAAAAAAACTAGCCATGACGTTACATGACGCTTACGTCACTTCCGTTGATTTGGAACGTGATGCTACGTCACTGCCGTTTACCCAAGTGCGTCTAAAGAAGTTTCACTTCAAAAGGAGGAGGTTCTCAATTCGCCTGTATTAAGGTATGAGGTTTCATTCCAAAATATTCAAAAATGACGTGTTCAAGTTTTTACTTCTGTCGGCACTCCCGTAGTGCAACCCGTTGTTGTTTGTTTTTTTTGTGTTTTGTTAGCTCCGTCATTTATTAACAGATTTAAAAAATGTTTTTCTTTGTTTGATGAGTACCCCCAGAGATACGGAGATAAACAACTCGAACTTAGTACTGACAATGACTAGCGCGGAATTTGAATCATTTTTTTATCGTTTTGTAAACTATCCTAAATTATTGTAGGCTAACGTTTGACCACTATCTCTGTCACTATCTACCTATTGACTGAAATGACCATGTGACGACGTATTCGAGGTTGGTAGCATCTCTACCAGTTTCCTCAGTCTACGTGTAAGTGAACTACTCTGTGTACACAGTATGTCAGTACGTTAATGATGGTTTACGTGAACAGGGACGCAGGACGACATTCATTCGACTTACGTTTCACATACAGCGAGTTACCACGAGAACTCGATACTATTGTCTAGAATATAAACTTAAAACAATTGTCTGTAATTATTTAAAACGTCTATACACTCACGGGTTAAGGTATCGAAATCACTCCGACACGTTTCGGACATTTTTTATCTACTTTTTAATAGGAGTCAGGCTTACCGCGCCTCCTTTTTGCGCCGTGGGATTTGGTAGGAAACGGTACGTCGTTTAAATAATTATATGCATTATACACACGATAATTTTCATTTAAAAAAAATATCGTTTAAATGTTTTTCTAAACATCGTATCATAAGAAAAATCAATTAATTGACTTTATATTCCACGCAAGTGATTTTTCAAGATGTCACTAAACTTGCCGTGGACAATACTACCAGTATTTTATGGTGTAGTCACCACCAATTATTTGTCATCAATTTAGTACCCTATGATATCTTGGGCCAGTGTCACTGGTTCCTGATAATTTCTTAGATAGTTATCTGACACATCATCATCATCATCATTAGCCGGTGTCAGTCCACTGCTGGACGTAGGCCTCTCCCAAGATGCGCCACTGCCGATCTTCAGCTCTCCTTTTCCAGTCACTGCTCATAAGACATATGACGCCACATAAAAGCTGTTAAAAATCTGTCAGATTTCTTCATATTAGCGCTATCAGTAACCGGTGAAACTGGCCCTTAAAGGTCTAAACATACGAATACGGACGTGTAACAATGACACTCTTGACCGTGACAATGACCCCAAAGGTGATGAAACATTTATCATTGAGGTAGGTATATCAATACAATTTTGAGCAGGATTTTTTTTCACAATGGCGCCACACGATTAGTATAGTAGAATTTTGGTATGAACGTTAAACGGCGTTTTTCAACATTTTTACGGCAGCAATTTAGTATTTTTAAAGAAAAATTTGAAAAAAAAAGGTAAAGTTAAATTGTCTACAGTCAGTTCCCATAGTAAGAGCTCGTATTTCAAACAGTTTGGGTGAATTACTTGAATCCATTCACCGCCAACGTGGCACGCTTACCTTCGCTCAAATACAAAATTAATCTTTATTTCATCCCCGAGTGTGTTACGCTGTATTTCATAAACATTATTTTAGTCTACTATGCAGATCCGACAAATTAATGGTTTTAGCGAGTGTACTCATCATGCAAATCAATGAAAGGCCGTGGTTGAGAGCTAACTGATTTATTAATCTACCGCCTAAAATGACGGTGACATAAAGTAACTAATAAACTGGCCAAGTGCTAGTCGGACTCGCACTAGTAGGGTTCCGTACCACACTACAGTATTTTATAAGATCGAGCAAAAAATACCACTATCATTTTTCGCCAGCAAAAAATAATAATTAATAAACATTTTATTTCTTATAACGCCATCTAACGTCTAACAAAGGAGTTAGGGATCGACATTTCAATATAACGCCATCTATGGGACGTTTACCTAACTAAGCGTTCATAGATGACGTGAAATGCCGAAGAAAACACGTTTCTTGTATGGGGACCCTCTATTATTTTACTTTATTCTGTTTTTAGTATTTGTTGTTATAGCGGCAACAGAAATACATCATCTGTGAAAATTTCAACTGTCTAACTATCACGGTTTACGAGATACAGCCTGGTGACAGACGGACAGACAGACAGACAGACGGACAGCGGAGTCTTAGTAATAGGGTCCCGTTTTACCCTTTGGGTACGGAACCCTAAAAACTACCCCCTAATCATTATTCTTAAGCCTAACATCTTTCCCCTCTTAAAATCTAGGATTAGTAGGAACTTAAAATACAAATCGACAAAGTGAAAGACTGTGAGACATCACATCCAGACTAATATATAATAATTTATGATCCAACATAACGAAATAAACTGGTCAAGTGCAAGTCGGACTCGCACTCGTAGGGTTTCGTAACACAGTAGAGTATTCTATAACTATGATTTTTCGCAACTACAAAAATAACTTTGTTCTTCATAGTGTTTGTATGAAAAACAAAGTTATACTTGCGGTCGCTATATCTCAGCAACTGCTGATTGTATCTCGTTCAAACCAATTTTCGTTATTAGTTTTTATTGAGATCTACAGCATATATTTTTTTTAGATTTTTTACTCTCATACATTATTTATGGTAGTCTGAGACACATTTGATTATATTGTTTATCTCCATATCTCCGGAAATTATAATCAGATCTAGATACACTTTGAATGAACTTACTGATGAATGAATGAAGGAGATACTTTATAGCATGAGAATGAATATACGCTACTAAATTCTTGGTGTACGTGAACTAAGTCGCGGGTAACGTCTAGTAGCACATACAATATATCAAGACTAATATTTTAAAAACGTTTGCAACTGTCAACTTTGTCGGTTTGTTACCTAATCACGCCTAAACGGAGGAACACTTTATTGCATGAGAATGAACATAGGCTACTAAGTTATTAGTGTACGTGAACGAAGTCGTGGGTATTGTCACCTAACTACTAAGGTTACTTGGCCACTTTTTAAAGTGGTAAATGATCTAACTGACTAAATGCCCTGACCTAGGCATCTAGATGTTCGAAAGTGGGTGAGGCGGCGGTTCGGGATTGATGCAGGCGCTTTCCGGGCATGGGTGTTTTGGTAAGCACCTGCATCAAATCGCGACACGGGAGGCGACCCCTGCCTGCCTCTAGTGTGTAGCGCCAGAGGATACGGCGCTCCACACGCTGGAGGTGTGTGCCACATGGAGCCCGCAGCGGCACACACTTTCAGCGGTCATAGGGCAGGATCTCTCTCTGTCGAGCGTGATTAACGCCATGCTCGACAGTGAGAGATCATGGCAAGCGGCGGTCTCCTTCTGCGAAGAGCTAATGACGCAGAAGGATACCGCGGAGCGGGCCAGAGAGGATGACGCCTCTGCTGACCCGCTCCGGCGCAGTCGTACGAGGGGAAGGAAGAGGTGGTTTGCCCGCCCTTTCCCCCCTCACTCATTGCAGACACCTAACAGGAACAGGATTCGAACCCGTGCACTTAGACAGGAACGTCTACCTATCGTTCTAAAGCAGTTTACGACTAGGACCCCCGGCAGAGCTCCCTGCAATCTTTGGCGGCCTTCAATGCACTTCTCTCCATGTTTGCCAACCCGAGGAACTGAAACGGCAGCCGGAAACCAATCACCCAGCTTATGCAGCAAAATGTTATCTCGTGGCGGCGGCGAGAAACTTAACGGTTATTATACCACACCCACACATGGAACGATTTTGAACCGCTTCCACCCGGACTGACCAATGGGACGAGTTGTGTAGCTTCTTCATCCATAGAGGTTATAGGTTAGACTACACGATGCAATGTTGTTGAGTGTGTCGCATATACGTCGCGATCAAATATATCAACGAAAAAAAAGTAACACTACAGTATCAGCTAGTAGTCTCACTAGTAGTACATAATATATTTTAGGTCACAGAATAAATAATAGTATAAGTTTAAGTAAAGAGAAGCTACGTCCTGCAATCGCCAACCCGCCAGCCCAGCTTGGCAATTAGGACAATACCCTTCCAAACACGATGAAGAAAAACCGAAGATCAGGCTTAGTGGCGTATCTTGGAAGAGGCCTACGCCAGTGGACTGACATCGGTTGATTATGATGATGATGATGAAGTTAAAATACGCCGTCTTCAAAACATCTAGCTTGCCATGTAACTTTAAACATAGAAAGAAGCCAGAAATAACGTTATTTTTATGGCAAATTAAATCTAATAGGGTGGGTCATTGTTGATTTCGTTCATGAATCCTTAGACTAAGACCTTTACCCTAGACGTGATCTCTGGGTTGTGCTAAATGTGCGACTACTGGTAGTACTAGGCTACGGCCGTGGCTCGAACCACCCACAATAAAAAGGCGGCTATAGCCCAATGGATAGGATGTCGTACTGGCGATCAAGAGGTCGTAAGTTCGATCCCCACTCACCCATTGCACTATTGACGTGAACCCACTCCAGATACAAGCATATTTAGCTAAGTTGGAGGGGTTTACAAGAATACTAGTAATGTGCAACCCATACTGCGAGTAATCTTCACAAAAAAAAATACAAAGACCCACAACACAACGGACAAAGACGTGTCACCAATAGGTTTCCCAAGTTCCGGCTTGATGTTCGGTACAGTACCTGTACTATTATTTATTCTGTGGTACAAGCCAGAATGGAAGACTGATTGAGATAGTTGCACTCTGTGGATTGGACTTAAATCTTAGACTCTAAATCTAAAAGACTCTCAGGTCTTCAAGTCGAGAGTGAATAGGTATCTTATGGGTAAGCGCGCTACATCATCGACCGCATCATCATTTTTTTTAATATCTTGTAGGCTAGCGTTTGACCACTATCTCACCTGTTGGTAAGTGATGACGCGGTGGAAGATGGTAAGCACGCAAGGCCTAGAATGGCAACTGGCTCCCAAGGATAGCTGCCGGAACACATTAGATGTTTGGCGACAGATTTTCTAACTTCAGGGTGGTAGCTGGCCAAAATCCATAGGTGCACGGCGGGGATTGCTCGGTATTTCTGGCATCAAAGCCGACCGTTCTCCTACTTACACCACCGGGCCCTCAAACTCAACACCAGGTGAGATAGCAGTCAATTGCTTGTCTGTCCGACAAAAAAATAATTACTTGACATCACGGAACCTTAAAAGAGAGCTATTAAATAAAATGTATTAAAATAAACGTATTTTAGTAGCAATCACGTGTTAAAATAACATTAAATGCAGACAACAACGGCGTGTTTCTATACATACCTACCTTATTAAAACATTAGCATTTCAACAGATCGAAAGGTTAACTAACTCATTACTTGATTAAAAGGAAATGTTACTGTACGGGGAATATTCATGGATATATGTTTTTGTGGTCGAAAATAAAGAAAACCGACAATATTATTTACCACTAGGTATATAAAGGTAGATTCTTGGACTGAGAGTCGATTGACATTTTTTTATGTTTAACCGACTTCAAAAAAAGCCTCCACCTTTTTTCTCAATTCGACCGTTTATATATATAGATATATTTTTTGTTTGTGTTGTTCGCGGATAACTTTGTCGTTTATGAACCTATTTTGATATTTTTTTTTTGTTGGAAACGAGATATCCCAAGTGTAGTACTATGGAAATTTCATCGAGGTTTGATAAGTATCTCCAGAGATATGGAGATAAACACCTCAAACTTGGTACTGAATATTAATAGCGCGGCATTTGAAGTCGGTTCTTTTAGTTTTTAAAACGATCTTTTTTAACTTGTTGCGCCCACGCCTATATATGTTGTAGGTACGTGATAAAAAATATTTGACGTCACTAATTTATTGCACGGGCTATCTCGGTGAAAACTTTCAGCAAAATTTGATCGAACCGTTTGTCGATGAAGAGGTAACAGTAACAGACTTTACAGACTTTCAGACTGAGTAACAGAGAATCAGGTGAGATACTGGTCAAACGCTTACCTATCTAGTATAAAAAAAAAAAAACAGTGACTGAGTAACATTCATAATATTGGTGTGGAATTTCATTATATACCTATCTTCTAGACTAGCGTTTGCGTTTGACCACTATCTTATCTGTCTGTATGTATGTGCTGTCGAGGATGGTAGCATACTAGTTCTACAATGGGAACTGGCTTTCAAGGTCAGCTGCCGGAACACATTAGATGTTAGACGACAGATTTTCTAATTTGTTGCTTGTCTATTGCCTAATATTCTATGTATTTGATTTCGTGCTTGTCGCGGCAATTCTATGTTGGTGTGTTTTTATGCGTTATTTTATTTTTTGTGTGTTATATTTGAATGTGTGTAATATTCAACCTTGGTTGGTACCAATTAAGCTAGACCTCTAAATTGTATGAGCGCTCATATATCTCAGAGGCCATCTTAATTGGCTCATCTATGTATGTAAGGGGACGACACGGTCCTTTAAATTAAACATATTTTTTATTTTTTTGGATTTTTCCATTTATTTGTGCTGTAAGACCTTGCTTCTTGCCAAATTTCATGATTCTAGGTCAACGGGAAGTACCCTATAGGTTTTCGACCCAAAACTTATAGTGCTTCCGGTTGACCTAGAATTGTCAACTTTGGTTAAAAGCAAGGTCTTATAGCACAAGTAAAGGAAAAAATCCGAAAAAAAAAACAAAAATGAAAATTAAGGTAAATTTTGGTACTTTCAAGTTTTTGCGAACATCCAAATTTGCCCATATCTTTTTATCGTGTGGACCTTGATTATTATACAACTGATAGGGACTCTAAACTTTAGTATCTGGTATAAATTTCAACTTTCTAGGTCCACCCGTTCCTGAGAGAAATTGGTGGAGACACACGGACAGACAGACAGACAGACAGACAGACGGACAGACGGACAAGAAAGTGATCTTATAAGGGTTTCTTTTTTTACCTTTTGAGGTACGGAACCCTAAAAACACAAGAACATAGAACTGCCGTGTTTTTGAAATATTCCTTTAGTAAGGTTACTAATTTCTGTTAAGAACCAGTTGCACTATATGGAAACAGACTGGCAAAAAAAGTTCAGTTTCATTTTAATCGAGTTGCCGACTTTATAAGAATCTTTTAACGCCCCTTTGAAGAACTCCATGTTGTAGCTTACGTATAATAATAATATAGAACAATATTGTAGCTTCCACAGTGATGTCCGTCCGTCTTTCTAGCCTTCACGGCAGGCTGAGTAGCCTGTCCAACTAATATCTAGAGTGAGTGGCGTTCACTTACAATTCCTAGACCGGGGAATTCACTCCGACCGGAACTTTGTTAGGTACTTTGTTGAGGGTAGAATTTAATTTGTGTAACGAAATATTTTACAGTTTAAATAAGTTATTTTAGCGTAAAATTTTAGGTGTTTATTTTCGTACTAGCTTCTGCCCGTGGCTTCGCTCACGTGAATAATATGTTATAATATTTGTACTCATTTTCAAGTCCATCGACCCAGAGAATAGGTTTTACAGAAAATTAAAGTTATCATTTCACCCACTTAGGGGTAGAATTTCGAAAAACCCTTTCTTAATGGATAGCTAAAATTTACAAGGAACAAAATCAAATAATAAGTGTACCAATTTACGAGACAATCGAGCGACACAGAGAATAAAAAAAAATCACAAAAATTTTTACATTCCATCATACTCTCTTAGGTGTGTAATTTCGAAAAACCCTTTCTTAGCGAAATTTAACAAAAAAAAAACATTTGAATCGGTTGGCGGCACATTTTAATAAATTTGTAACTTACTCTTTTTTGTTGGAAGTCAATTTTAAGTCTGTTACGATAGACACCAGTCAGCTAAGTAGTAGGTGATGATATCTAGCTATGATTAATTGTGTAATAAAGTCGTATCATTGATTAAACTTTAAGGCTAATTAGCGTTTATGAATAAGAATATGAAAGATATAGCAACACTTTTAGTATGTCAGCGTTTCTGAGCTCGTCAAACTTTGTGGTCAACGGGTCAAATGTTAAACAAAAGGTAACCAGAAGGTGCCCTTACGACAAACTTAAGTGTTTGACAGTATCCGATCTTTGTTTAGATGTAGAATTTAGATTATTCTTAAATGAGTCTTTTAGAAAAACAAGTCTCTTTTTAGACTGCATCGTCACTTTACATCAGTGGACAGACATTGTACTAGAAGAATGTATGAGATAAGATATGATAAGATGTGTTGGTGTGATTCAACAATTTAAAGCGAGCGATTGAGAGCGCGATCTAGGCGGCGATCAGATAGCGCAGTGGTATTTGTATAAACTGGTTCACACCAAACGCGATCAGAAAACAGTTGAAAAGTACTGAGATCGCGTCCGCAGATCGCAGGACGCCGCGGTGTGGCCGTACCTTAACACGTTCTAGAAGCAAGAACAAGCTCGGAAGATATTGTGAGTGTTGTGCACCACGATCGAGTTCCTACGATAACCAATGGTAGGGTTACCGAGCGCTCGACACGAGATTTACCTCTTCTTCTGTGATCATGGCGCTTACCACTGATCCAAATATTGAAAACTCATAAACAAATTTAAAAAAATGTGTATTTCCCGATGGCAATGATAAAACAAAAAGAAAAAACGACAACAAACGCCGCGATAGTAATTTTTAACCGACTTCACAAAAAAGGAGGAGGTTCTCAATTCGTCAGTATGTTTTTTTTTTGTGTTTGTTACGCGATTACTCCGTCAATTCGGAACCGATTCGAATTATTCATTTTGTAATCGGTAGATTACGTTTCCGTAATGGTGCCATTGTAATTTCATCGAGATTTGATAAGTATCTCCAGAGATATGACGATAAACGTCTCAAACTTGCAACTGAAATTGACTCGCAGGAGTTGCAGGGCATTGAAGTCGGTTGTTTCAGTTTTTAAACTATCTTAATTATTAGTACTAAGTTTCAGATGTTAAGCTTGAGAATTGATAAGTATCTCCAGAGATATTTCTGGAGATACTTATCAATTTTCGATAAAATTACAATGGGCCCAGAAGGGAAGCCCTAACGGCATATTATATTCAAAAATAAAAAAATAAATTTCCAAATCGATTAATAAATGACGGAGTTTAGAGGTGACACACATATATGAATACGGCATAGAATACGGATGCCAGCACTCAACGAACTGATCAGCGACATGCCTTTGCTCAGTAAGTATAACGCGGTCGAAACCTTCCACAAATGGTCACCCAGTAAGCACTACCCAGAGATCACGTATAAATAAGATCTAAGTCTACGGACGCAGGAAGCACAGAAATATGAATAATTATTCAAATATTTAATTTCTAGAGGATCACTGTAGCCTTCCAGCCACAGAAATATGAATAATTATTCATATCTAATTTCCAGAGGATCACTGTAGCCTTCCAGCCACAGAAATATGAATAATTATTCATATCTAATTTCCAGAGGATCACTGTAGCCTTCCAGCCACAGAAATATGAATAATTATTCATATCTAATTTCCAGAGGATCACTGTAGCCTTCCAGCCACAGAAATATGAATAATTATTCATATCTTATTTCCAGAGGATCACTGTAGCCTTCCTGCCACAGAAATATGAATAATTATTCAAGAAGGCTACAGTGATCCTCTGGAAATTAGAGCAAGTTAAGTCACTGTCTTATAATCACTACCACATCTTGACCGGGCACGTTTGACGTATAACAAACTGAGCCCGGCTCTCCGCATAATTAAAGGAGGCATGAGAACTGCAAATCACTTATTTACCTTTCCGGTACTGTGCCGTATTTGTGTTGGTGTGAATGCTACCTTTGCATTGTTTTACAGAGGCTTTTAGATGCTACGATTTTCTAGGAATCGTGAATAAAAAGTTTTTTGATAATTGGAAACAGCAGCAGCTTATTATTTACTATATCGTTATCTTTTTAGGGTTCCGTAGGCGAATGGCAAAAATGGAACCATTATTGATTCGTCATATTTTTCTGTCTGTTTATCCGTTCGTATGCCACTGCCACTTTATTCCCAAACTATTAGAACTACACAGTTGATACATGGTAGGTAGATGTATTCTGCAAACCACTTTGTATTTGAAAAAATACAAGTTATATCTTAAAAAAACCTTCTCAAACACAAGCTTTTACATAACCAGAGGACCAGAGAAGCCAAGACAAATCCAACGAGCCCAAAAACTACGGGTATAACATATGTAGTTTAGTAGTTCCTTTGGCCACCTTTCAGCTCCATCATCAGATCAGCACCATGTCATCATAATATTGCATTGTCACGCGATTTACACATGTATGCAAAATTTCAGCTCAATCGAATATTGAATCGAATATGAAACCGGAAGTCGCTCTAAAATCAATCGCAAGATTTGTGACGGACAAATAAATTCGCCGTGAAGTAGAGATAAGGGTTGTAAAAAGAAAGGGGCGCATGTAAATACATGGAACCGAATTAAGAAAATGTTTTTTCATCAATATTATACGTGCGTGGTGTCCATAAATCGATCTTGAAAAACGACATTGAGGTAAATTGGTATAAACGAGATATAGTCAACAGTTTTTGAAATATAGGAAATTTTCAAAAACCGCAAATATAACTTGTCATTTACACAATTACTATTAAAAAAAAAAGGTTTTTCTGGCGAAAAATGATATTGGTATTTTTATATAATTAAATTTATTTTATATCATATATTATTATATTTTAAATGAGTAAAACTATTTTAATTTAATTTTAGCAAAATCTGAATGAAATGTTTATTAATAAAAATCTTTGAGTATTCAGCCAAACAAAATGCAGCAAATGTCAACTAAATATTACTCGGGCATGAGTGTACTTACTACCTACCCCAAGTATTCGCTTTGCACCAAAAGCACCAAAAGATTACTTACATCTGAAATCGGGCTTCTTGAAGTGCATTAATATACTTATTATTACTATATTTACTATCATGGAATAACGGTAGGTACCGACTACCGACTTCACAAAAAAGGAGGAGGTTCTCAATTTGTCTGTATGTTTTTTTTTTATACTTAGGAGCATTGGCTGAACGTTGCTTACCTTTTGATAAGAATTGTTTTATAGGTAATAAGATAAGGTTATAAGGTGAGCCACAAAAAAAAATCCATCTATATTTTTTTTTTCATGCGAAAATGGTTAGCGCTTAACTCGCGCTTAACTCGCGCTTATTCACTCGCGACTTGAAGACCCAACATGTATCTAATCGGAAACATAGAAGAAAAAACTTCTACATACTACTAATATAAGCAGAATGGGACAAGGTAAACAGTGAAAGTCTAATTTGAACATTCTTCTCCGTCATACTACTAAGATAAGATTAATTAAGATGATCCCAGCTGGTAAGTATAACGGACAACCCTTGTATAAAGTACCGACCCTGCCATTCTAGATAAGACTTCATTCCACAGTGAAGCTTCGCTGTGCTAAGCCACCAGCTACATTTTATAAAGAAAAGTGATTACAGTAAGTAGTACCAATTTCAAAATTCTCAATTCGTCTGTATGTATTTTGTTTTATGTATGTTCACCGATTTCTCTTTAATTGTTTACCATTTTTCAATATTTTTTTTATTTGAAAGAATATACTCCTTCTGCAGGGCCTTATCTTCGGAGGAAAGACAAAATTATTTCCCGCTGTTTTTTCGCCACTGACAGAAGATCAACACAACAATTTAAACGCTTGGTGATGTTTAACCTCGAGTTTTGATTTCGTTTCGTATTAAAAATAAAAAAAAAGAATTAATTAAAAGTCAGCGGGTGTTTATAATTGTCGCAAAACTTTACTAACAAACTTTACTTATAATTTGCCTTCTCCACCAAAGAAAACACGGATAGGTGGAAAGACAAAATAGTCCCGTTGCCATGCTAGCCCTGCAGAGGTGGTTCCATTGTAAATTCATTGAGATCTGATAATTGTCATCATCTTCCGTTAATAATATCGTTTAAAAACTAAAAAAGAACCGACTTCAATGTTCATTTTCAGTACCAATTTTGAGATGTTTATCTCAATATCTCTGGAGATACTTATCATACCTCGATAAAATTACCATGGTACCACACTTGGGATATCTCCTTTCGAACAAAAAAAGAATAATCGAAATCGGTTCATAAACGACGAAGTTATCCGCGAACAAACATAAAAAAAAAAAAAAAAATATACGGTCGAATTGAGAAACCTCCTCCTTTTTTTGAAGTCGGTTAAAAAGATTTCATTAGATTTTTTCTTAAATCAATCTCAAAATATTTAACATACTTCATACGTACTTTGTACTTCATTTTGGCTTTGTAATAACTTAATATACTTAGGTACTTAATTCTAATTTAACTTTGTGATAGTGTACACGCACACAAAAGCTTAAAAGCATGCTGTGTTCGCGTCTAGAATCGCTTTCACTTTGTTATTAACCGACTTCACAAAAGAGGAGGAGGTTCTCAATTCGTCTGTATGTTTTTTTTTGTGTGTATGTTACGCGATTACTTCGTCAATTGTGAACGGATTCAAATGATTCTTTTTTTAATAGGTAGGGTACGTTTCCGAGGTGATCCCTTTTTTTTTAATTAACCGACTTAACAAAAAAGAAGGAGGTTCTCAATTCGTCTGTGTTTTTTTTTTGTGTGTATGTTACGCTATTACTCCGTCAATTCTGAACCGATTCGAATGATTCGATGATTATTTTTGTAATCGGTGGGGTACGTTTTCGAGGTGGTCCCATTGTAATTTCATCGAGATCAGCTGATAAGTATCTCCAGAGATATGATGATAAAAGTCTCAAACTTGCTACTGAAATTGACTCGCGGGGCATTGAAGTCGGCTGTTTTAGTTTTTAAACTATCTGAATTATTTTACATTTATAATACTTAAAAATATTTTGGGTTTAGCCCAGTTTGGTGAAACTACCAACATATAATAAAAAATCTCCAGAGATATGGAGATAAACACCTCAAAATTGTTACTGAAAATTACTAACATGGCATTTGAAGCAGATGTTTTCCGTTCTTGAAACGTTTTCTAAATTATGGTGGGAATAATTTTGTAGAACTGTCCCACTCGTAGC
The DNA here is from genome assembly GCA_954871355.1 of Cabera pusaria. Lineage (NCBI taxonomy): Eukaryota > Metazoa > Arthropoda > Insecta > Lepidoptera > Geometridae > Cabera > Cabera pusaria. The sequence goes on along the minus strand of OX940906.1, from coordinate 5,837,983 downwards.
ACTCGCGGCTTTCGTAGACCATTGTAGCGTCCGTCGGCGTCGGTCCGTCCGGATCCGTCATAAACTGATTTGCATTGGTAGCAAGTCAGGCGGAACATCGACATAATGCTACTATCACTTGTGGACAAACAAACCTTGCACTGGGCAAGGATTTGAACCGACCTCCCACTTAAAAGTTAAGCAAACTATCCATTACACCAATAGCGCTGTCAAAATTTTATTGTTGCGCGTCACTAAATTAAAGACCAGTATCACCAGTTCCTGTTAAAGTTTCAGATAGTTATCTGACATTATGATACCATACAAAAGTTGTCAAAAATTTGTCAAATTATGTTCCTAATAAGGATATTAGGAACCGTTAAAACTGACCCTAAGGCTGTTTGAGTTAATTTTATTTTGAGTATCGTATGTCCCAGTAATTTCACTGAACTTTTTATATAAAAAACCTCCCTGAAACTGTAAGCTACGGCTAAACATAAAATTAGGACTTGTTTTGTATCATATAGGCTAGCGTTTGACCACTATCTCACCTGTTGGTAAGCGATGATGTGGTCGAGGATGGTAGCACGCTTGGCCTAGAATGGGAACTGGCTCTCAAGGATAGCTGGCGGAACATATTACATTGCACTTTTGGTTTTTTTTTTTTAATTACTTATTCCGTAGAGACATGTGATTGACCACTATCTTATCCGATATATGGTCCACAATGTAATGACAAATAATCACGTTGTAATTTTTAAGGTTCCGTACCTCAAAAGGTAAAAAAGGAACCCTTATAAGATCACTTTCTTGTCCGTCTGTCTGTCTGTCTGTCCGTCTATCTGTCCGTCTGTCCGTGTGTCACCACTGATTTTCTCAGGAACAGGTGGACCTAGCAAGGTGAATTTTATGATCTACAATTTTATCACAGGTACTTTTATGATAAAACTTACCGTTTTTCTGCAAATCGCGAAAAACGCAAATTTGTGACCTTTGACCTCGAATAAAAAACAACGTACAAGCGGGATCGATGGGGACTTTTGACATATCATTTGTAATGACGTATTCAAGGCCTGCACAAAAATCCAGCTTGTTGGGAATTAATGCAAACTGTAATGTCTATTTTGACTGGACTACACAATAAAAAGATATGGGCAAATATAGATTTTCGCGAAAACTTCTTAGTACCTACTTACCTGTACCTGTACCTTAATTTTTAACTTTTTTATTTTTCGAAATTTTTCCTTTACTTGTGCTGTAAGACCTTGCTTTTAACCAAAATTGACAAGTCTAGGTCAACTGGAAGTACCCTATAGGTTTTGGGTCGAAAACCTATAGGTTACTTCCCGTTGACCTAGAATCATGAAATTTGGTAAGAAGCAAGGTCTTACAGCACAAATTAAGGAAAAAATCTAAAAAAATAATAAAGTTGAAAATTAAAGGGTGCCCCCCCATACATACATAGTTTACTCCAATTAAGGTAGACCTCTGAGTTATATGAGCGCTGATACAATTTAGAGGTCTAGCTTAATTGGTCCATACCAACGGTTGGTACGGAAGCCTCGGTGGGCGAGTTCAACTCGACTTGGCCGGTTTTATTTTAATAACGTCATTGTGCGTGCTTAAGTCTGTGGCTTAGCCCGTTTCTCCACTGGAAAACAGGCTTGTTCGAAAAAACGTTCCAGCATTCCAGACTTCAGTCGTTCACCGTCTATCATCCATTTCTGAAATTCTAGCTCTCAAATGACAGGGCTTTGTTATCTGGACTGGAACTGTCCGACCATTTAAGCATTGCATTGAGTCCTTAGGACAGCTTTGTCGATAAAATTCAACCTTTTGGTAAGTTTAGATCCGATGGAATTAATCTAGATGTCACGTCAAAGGTCTAACTTGACTAAACTTGAATTATTTTGGACGAGAAGGTCGTATTTTACAACCCCGACGCAAAAAGAGGGGTATTTTACGTGAAAGATAGTAAAGTTAGACTATTCTAGGCCTAGCGTGTTCACCATCTTTGACCACATAATCGCTTACTACCAGGCGAGATAGTGGTCGAACGCTATCAAAAACAAAAAATATTGTGTCTGTCGTTGTTTTCAAATAGATTAATTCATTTTAGTTTAGTTTCTTTTTTTCTTAATCTTGAGTGTTCTTCCTCCAGCATGGTAGCACTCTAGGTTTGTATTTATTGTTTTTATCATTTTTATCTCAGCTCAACGGATTAGCAAACGTGAAGTGGCAGTGGGCTGGTCATATCTGCCGTAGAAACGATAACCGTTGGGGCAGACTGGTTCTAGAGTGGAGACCGCGAATTGGCAAACGTCACGTAGGACGCCCTGTGACTAGGTGGAGCGACGACATTCGCAAAGCGGTGGGCAATGACTGGACACAGAGCCGAAGATCGGGCTCAGTGGCGTGTCTTGGGGGAGGTCTACGTCCAGCAGTGGACTGATACCGGCTGATGATGATGATCATGTTTGTATATTTTCTTGAATTATATAGTTGTAACTTACTAATTACCTACTAAAAAAATTGTTCAGTCGTTACAAGATCTTTCCTAGTTGATGCGAGTGCAACTTTCAAAATCGGATCGATTTTCTCCATTATTAATAGTTATTTTTCTTGTGAAAACAATGATTCAATTTCGAACCAAAACAATGAAATTTCCTAAATCCTGGCTATACGTAAAATATCCTTATCAATGGCAGAAACAGGACCGTAAGGTTACCCGCGACCACAAATCTCCATCGAGGCGTATTGTGAGTTATGGTGGCACATATCGATATAAGATTAGTGGCTTTCTGTTGACTCGAGAATTTGGGAAATTATGTGGGGAAAGTGTTTGGGAATTTGAGGTTGGCTTAGGCTAAGCGCGCATTTTTATACGTTGCGACTTTTTTCGTCAATCTGTAAACAACAGCAATATGCTAAAAATAACGTTTGCAAACGTAACGTTTGTTGTTCAAAATCGCAGATGCAAAATGAACCAGACGCACTGTGGAAAAAGTCGCAAGCTGTTGCCAATTTACCATATTATAAGCGATATATGGCATATTTTCATGTTATTTGGCACATTTATTTGTTGTTTAGCATATAATATCATTTTTTAAGTATATATTCTTTAAATTTTGATTACGCCTATATCTTGCGTGATTACATTTTAGGCAGGTTCAAAGCTTTGGTTTATAATTATAGGTGCATACATCAAGCAATAACAGTAAAAGTAAAAAAAAAAAACCTATTTTACTCTATAAAATAAAACCACACGTCTCCAAGCAGGGCTGAAAGAAAAAGCATAAATAAAATAGACCTCAAACGCGTAAAATATTGAAAGGTAACCGTAAAACGGGGATTTCAGGATTATCTGTAATTTATGTCCAAGTGCGTGCCCTGAGCTTTACGTGACAAAAATATACGATTCTAGCAATATTTTTAACGTTTCACAGGTGTTATATATGGGACTATTAATGGCAATATCAAACATTTATGTAATATCTCTTATTACTTAAACCGTACATACAGACACACATAAATATTTTTATTAGTCTGTCGTCGACGATTTGATTAGAGCTAAATGGCTCATAACCTTTCTTTATTCAAAATGTTCATGTTTTTAGAGTAAGATTATTCTAGGCCTAGCGTGAACGTTCACCAACTTCGACCCCATCATCACTTTCTAGCAGACGAGATAGTGGTCAAACGCTAGCCTATAAAATATTTAAAAAATTAAATCGAGTATAATGCTGATACCCGCCAGGACAAGATTTACCGCCGCTATTTTCGATTCGTTTATTTAATTAACCGATTTAGAACCAATCTCGACACCACGATATTTATGAAATAAATATTTATGTTTATGACTTTGGAATAGATGTTTATTCATTTAATTATCTCAAAATTGTTAAATGTGCACCTTAGCCCTTTACATATTCGTACTGTCCACTCCGTCCTAATGTTGTCTGGAAGAGATCGCTTTGAGCGATAAGACCGCCCATTGTGCTATTGTATAATGTATTTTAAGATGTTTATTATTTAATTTTGGTGTACAATAAAGAGTTATCGTTCATTCATTCATTCACGATCAACGCAAATTGATCGATACTTTGAGGTATATAATACATAGTAAAGTACTCAGCAAAGTTTCTCGTATACTTATCACATGAGTAACTGCATAGTAGGAGAACGTTTAAAATGAAAACAAGCATATATAACAAAATAACAATAATTTATTAATGTTCGTCGCACACAGGCCTCGCGCTAACGCCACAAAAGGTCTTCTTCATAAAGTTTTGCCACACAGAACGCGTACATAACGCGACGTCAGAGCGTCCATTACAGACTCCCTGACGCAGCATTATTTACTTCAAAAAAATGTACTAGCGCTCTGCCTTCGCGTTTAGTGCGCGTTCTGTTGGGAAAAGCCTGCAGTAGTAGAAGCGCGTTAAAGCCAATTGTGAAGAACAAAAGATGACACGAAGCAAGAAGCGGCGCCTCGTGGCGTGATACTTCCACGAGCGTCACCGAGTGCGACAAATCCAAATAAAATGTTCGAAGAATACAGCCTCCAGCTCATTGGCAGCACTTAGCGGCTTTAGCGCGTGACCCGTTTACAACGGCCTTAGAAATCAATACAAAAGCAATAAGTCTTTATTCACATTCGGCTTCGTGCATCAAGATGGCGCGACGCACGTACCGGAAGTGGTAGAAACTGAACACCACCATCAACGAAAAGAAGTAGAGCACTGAAACAAAAATATTTCTATGGTATATTACGTGAGTAATTGAGTAGGTTTTTTAAATCTATATAGACTATTCTTTGACCATTGCTTCTTGCTAGGCGAGAGAATGGTCTCTCGCCTAGTAAGAAGCAATGGTGTGGTCGAGCATGATGACTACACTAGATTTAAAGCTAGGCTTAGAATGGTCTGACTCCTAAGGGCTGTGTGCTGGAACACCGTAAGGTTATGTTAGCAGATTTTCTCCCTGATGATGGTAAGCTACTTTTTGGGACAAGTCAGGCGGAAAATTGATATGTTCTGCTCTACCACTTGTGTACGAACACCCGTGCTAGGATTTAAAGTAGTCAAGCCATCATCCTATAGGCCAACAGGGCTCTCAAACCGAACTCGAACATCAAATCAAAAATAAACGACTAAAATTGGATTATAATTTGTAAAACTTTTCCGTGATCAAACATTATATTAATCTTGATTTAAAAATTATCGTGAATTTGTAACATTATTATTGTTATATACCGGCTGTAATTCACGTACCTTTAGTCGAATTTTCTCGACCAAGGTTTCTACTACGACTAAAGGTACGTGAATTACAGCCGGTATATAACAATAATCATTATATTAATCAATCGCAATAGGGATGTTGGCTGGGTACTATTCATTATTCTGTGGCTGGGTCAAAAAATAGTAATCTAATTAGTCCGTCAGTTGTATTATCATAAAATATTGGACACGTATTTTTTTATTTAACAAATCAATAGAAATTGACATAGATATAATTAAGATTGTTTAAAAACTAAAACAACCGACTACCATGCCCTACGAGTCAGTTTCAGTAGCAAGTTTGAGACGTTTATCTCTGGAGATACTTATCAGATCTCGATGAAATTACAATGGGACTACCTCGAAAACAAACCCTCGCGATTAAAAAAAGAATCATTTAAATCGGTTTACAATTGACGGAGTAATCGCGTAACATACACACAAAAAAAACACGAATTGTGATCCTCCTTCTTTTTGGCGGAAGTCGGTTGAAAAACCGTCTAAGTATGGGAGTGGGGGCTCGTGACGTCACTAACCGCCAGAAAGTAGTACACTTTTTAGCGGTTTGTGACGTCACGCGGAATTCAAACGCTCTATATCTTCGTCATTTTTTGTTCAATTGAAAAAATAAAATATCATATCCAATATTTTCTAATAAGGTAAAAGGCGGACTTCAAAAAAATGTTTAGTAAACTATTGAGATTAAGTACCTCTTCCTTTTCTGAAGTCGATCAGAAACAAATTAAGCTCGTGCGTAAGCGCTTCACGGTCTAGATAATGTTGCTTCACAATCGTTAAATAACTAAAGTGTAGAAGACATAGATCACTCCCAACAGATACCGCTAGATACCTACTTAGGGTAGAGCAACGAAAACACGCTGCATATCGATAACTTGTTAGATAAATGGCGCCGTTTGGAACCGGAACTTGTATTTTTGAATTCATATGTCTGGACACCGCTGCTGCTTGAGGGTCAGCAGCTCAGACCGCGACGCAACGCAACGCGACGCGGCGTGCACTTATTAAGAGAGCGATACAAAAAAAAACTTTATTTACTACACAAAAAGATACACATTTCATTGAATTAGTTCGGTGGCTTCAGGCTGCGCTGCGATGCGCAACAATTGAACTTTATTAACTACATAATAAGATACACATTGCATTGAGATAATTTGGTAGCGTCGCGCGTTTTGCTGCGCCGCGCAAAACCAAAAGCATCGTCACGTCGCGTTGCGTTGCGGTGTGAACTGACTATGTATATGATTCTTCTTCAAACTATCACTTCAAATTATGTGACTAGCTGAGACAAAGCTGTTTTTTTTATTCAAATAAGAATATAACCACAGTCAAAAATTATGTTAAGTGAAGATGTTGTTTGCTTAGTTAGAATTTAACTTGTTTGGAAGAGGCAGGTGACAGTGAGATGAAGCGCTGCCTGAATAACTGACTTTGGCCTGAGCTACATCTTCTCGCAACTATCTCCTCCACCCGTTGCTTAACTGGCTGACTCTGACACTTTGTAATAACTCAACGATCCCAAAGGGTATAATATTTTTTTTTACCACAGTTAAAATCTAGCCTGAATGCAGCGGTCACTGACCACTGCACTAGTCACTGTACACATTTAGCCCACCCACAGAACACGTAATAAGATCTAAGCCTACAGACGCGGCTAGATATTATAACTGTAATGCACGCGTTATTTCATATACGGTTATTAATATTAAACGTATCGCGCGTGTTGCGTTTTAGTGTTTCTACATACGGCATCTATAAGAGGGCTATTTACGGGATGTAAGAAGCTGTTTTCGCATAAACTGGGTAAGAAATAGTTTTCAGTTCATAGCAAAGTCGATACCATTATCCATTGCAGGTAGGAACTTCATTACTTAGTTGGGAGAACTGAGTAGAGTTCAGATACTTAGCTACTAGCGTATCCAAGTTATTTAAGAGCATCATTTTAAAGCTATCAAAGTTCGCTCTTATACTCGAAATAAGAGCTTTTATACACTACTATTTATTATACTCTACAATTTTTAAAGCGCTGATTTTTAGGGTTCCGTACCCAAAGGGTAAACGGGACTCTATTACTAAGTCTCCCCTGTCCGTCTGTCTGTCTATCTGTCTGTCTGACTGTCTGTCTGTCTGTCTGTCTGTCCGTCTGTCACCAGGCTATAGCTCATTAACCGTGATAGTTAGACAGTTGAAATTTTCACAGATGATGTATTTCTGTTGCCACTAGAACAACAAATACTAAAAATAAAATAAAGTTAAAAATTAAAGGGGGTCCCCATATAAAAAACGTGTTTTTAAACGCCATCTATCTAATTAGTTTCGGCAAAATGACATAGATGGCGCTAGTAAACGAGCCCCGTCTTTCTAGATCGCGACCAAACCAAATATTCTTGGTAATATCAATTAATCAAATATATGAGGTTGAAACTCTGTTATGTTTCGTATTGTACGGAACCCTCCCTAAGTGTGCGATAAGAGACGCGATGCTGACTCGCACTTGGCCAGTTTTATTTTAAACACAAATATTTTTACAAGCTTTTATATATTTAACTTGCCGTTTAGATGACTTTAACTTGACCTGAAATGTGACTTAGACTCGACTTTAAGACTTAATTTACCAAAACTTAAACAATTTTTATACTTAAACACTGGCTAAATACACTAATTGTGTGAAATTATTACGAAACAATAAAAGATAGCAATAATTTACTGATATGAATTACTGAAGTAGAAAACTTATAGATTTACTTAAGTACTTCTGTAAATAAATAAGTAAATACGTGTTGCAGGATTTTTGCAAGGGGTTGGTAAAAAATTCTGAAAATCAATATGGTTTTTCGGGTTTTATAAATATGAATCCCTATTTCACTTAGTCAAGCAATAACTTGAAAACGGGTGAATCGATTTGGCTTTTACTTCTTAAATGTCTTTTATGATAGAAATGTTTTTACAAAACTAAAGTTTTAAGTAAATAAAAGAAGTCTTTAACGCGGGCGAAGCCGCGGGGCACTTCGAGTTACGGTACATAAATTGCAATTAACTTGTGGTTGTACCTGACAACCAGGTACACCAGGTGGCGCTGAGGTTCGCCAGGTGGCGCTGACAGGATCATATCGACTCAGTGAAAAAATATTTTAAAATGTTAAAAGTGATTACTTGGAATTCAAAGTGCTCATAAACTGTTTACATACATATAAATAACGTGTGAAAGTGAAGTCAAAACTATAAGTGCTAAAATTACATTAAAATTTGAATCAATAATAATACAAAATTGTCATGTAATACTACGATAAATTTAGCAAAATAATATAATACCACATACAGAACCAAATATTGAACAAAGTGAAGATATAAATAGTAAATATGACTAAAATTGTGCTGTGCCAAAGTGATATTTGACCTCAAAATACCAAAATTACAAACTCGTATTCGTTGATAGAGGCAAATTCAAATCGACTTGTGCGAAGTTCACACTATTGCAACTTTGCTTACTTACTGTATTTACATACCTACTCAACAGTCACCAAACTATGACACCGCAAATGATCACAAATTTTGCCACCTATGTTAAGTGTCCTCGTAGCCCAGTGGTTAAACTGGTCAACTGATCTATGATTTGTGTAGTGAGTGATGGGACCCAGGTTCTAATCTCGTTTTTGCGATCGCAAACTTGATTTGAACATTGCTAAGCGGCTGACGAACGTATTTGAGTGATAAACTGATAAACAAACACAAGAAACCATAGAACAGAGAGCGCCACTAATGTTTATCAGAAATGGCCCCCCAGTAAAAACGTTACTCTTAGAAGGCCGCAAACAATGCAAAGGTCCAATTCCTGCGAGTAAATTGTACGTCACACTTCATATAATTTAACGGTATCAGAAGACATGCTGGGTAAAAGCTTAGATCTTTCGACTAATATGTACACTTATCATATAGAAGATATGAAAACTGAAATAAAAGACCTAAAATTAAGCTTAGCGAGTACCCAGAATGAATTAGAAACTCAAATTTTGAAAAATATAGAAATGAAGATAAAAATGGAACAGTTGTTTCAAGAAATTGAGGTTTTAAAACAGTTATGTAGAAGTCCTATAACTTCTCTAAGAAGAAATAGCTCCGTTAGTGGCAAAAAAGGTGCTAGGCGTCGCCTTACTGATAGTTTCAGAGAGAGCCCACTCTCTTTCCCAGGGCCCAGTCATAAACCAAGAACATCAGAAAAGGAACTAGGCTCCGTTCCTGTTGAGGAACCTACTGAGCACCGCATGTCAGAGAAACATAAGATCAAGCCAATTCAATCAAATAAAAAGGCAGGCGTAATACAAAAACTCCCAAAAGAAAGACAAAATTCTCCAAATCATGGTAAAGAACGCCCAAGTGTGCCCTCTATTGATGTCAGTAGCGGACAGATAAAATCTAATGACTAAAGCAAGTCCAATGACTCATCAAGCCTATTAATACACACAAACTCACAAGTAAAAGAGCTCCACTTAAACTGTGAACCTTGCGAAAAAATATCTGCTGTCGGATACAACATTAATCATGACCTGAAGAATAAAAAGGACCGCAAATGTGTTTTCATATTTGGAGGACAACAATGTTCAGGCTTGGTAACACATTTAACTAAATCAAGTAATCGCAATCCTTACAAATATTATACCTACATCTCTTTTGTTAAGCCTAATGCTTCCACGGAAGAAGTCTTAAACAGTGCTAAGCTTTACGACAATAATGAACATGACCGTGTGATATTGTTCATAGGCCAGAATGATTCTAATCCATTCCATATTGAGGCTGAACTATGCGCTTTCCTTAAGTCGATCAAATTTCAAGTCTTAGTAACAAAAGTGTATACAAATAGATATTTAAATGAATTTAAATTGAACAGCTTGCTTCAATTTATATGTAAACAATACAGCAATTGAACTTACGTCGGTTTCGACGACGAAAATGAATTTAATGTAAACCATGTTAGCAGGAAAATCAATTTTATCTTGGACCAAGTAGATTACAATCAGACATTTCTATCATTAAAAAAAAAACTGTTTACAAAATGCATGCTGCAAATGCAAACAGAGGTTATCGGCGTCCAGCTCTGACGGATTTTGGATCAAATACACGTTCGAATAAAATATTACCTTCAACTAATGATCAAGGCACACAAACTGACTGCAGCGACGAAGAACCAAAGAAATTTTTTTTCGAAGCTGCTAAAAGCCAGCCTGATAAATCTTATTTTCGTGTGCTGCATCAAAATGTAGCAGGTCTGTTAAGCAAAAGTCGCTTGATCGAAGTTCACTTAACCGAGCTCAAGCACACTAGTAAAGATCCGGACATATTATGTTTTTCAGAAACATTTATTCATAGAGGACATAAAAAAATGGTTAATATATCAGGATATATTTTAGGTTCAGGTTATTCCAGAAAAACAAAACAGAAACGAGGTGGAGTCTGCATTTTGGTAAAGCGTGGATTGCAAGTGAAACCTGTTGCATTCTGTCAAGAATATACTGAAGATAGAAACTTTGAGTGTTGTGGAATAGAGATACCATCACAACATATGCTAGTTATTTGCATATATAGAACACCAGACTCCAACTGTAATATCTTTATTGTTAAACTTGAGGTATTATTATTTAAAATAATTCGAAAATGTAGTAAAAGAATTATTATAGCGGGTGATTTAAATATTACCACACTGAAAGAAAACAGTAAAGATACATAAATATTATCAGACCTACTAAACAACTTTAATTTACAGTTACACATTAACGAGCCAACGCGTCAACTTACTTGTATTGATCATTTGATAAGCAATATAACATATGCCACGGGAGAACACAACATTTGTAACATTAGACATATCCGACCATAATACGGCTCAAGTTCTTAACATTCCCGTTGTGAGTAAAGAATTATCTGTTCGTGAATACTACATTTACCAGAGAGATTATAACTCAGAGTACGTAAAGAAATACAAAGAATGTTTATCTAGCCTAACATTCAATGATGTATATCGGGAAAGCACCTTTAAACCAGCCTTTTAAAGTTTCTATGACACTCTATGTTTATTTTATAACCTATGCTTTCCGAAAATCAAGATAAAAAATACTAACAAGCCACATAAATCTAAATGGATTACGAAAGGTCTTATAAGTTGTCAAAAGAAACAGTTTTTACGTTATACATTTTATAAGGACAAATCAAATTTAAGAAAATAAACTATAAAAAATACTCAAAATTATTACGAAAATGTATAGACCAATCAATAAAAAACTGCAATTTGCATATGATCGCAAATTCTAAAAACTTATGCAAAACATCCTGGAAAATAATAAAAACAGAATATGAAGCTATTCAGCAAAAAGAATTCATTAATGAAATTAGACATATAGCGGTAACGGTACCTAAACCCAAAGACATAGCTGAAGCATTTAGTGAATATTTGCTCGAATCAACAAACGTTCCAAATGAATTACGCAATACTTGCAAGCTTGATTTGTGCAGCAGTATTTTCCTTAGGCCTTTCAGCTGTGAAGAATTGCACAGAGTTATTATGTCCTTAAATAATACGAATTCAGAAGGATATGATGAATTCTCAACAAGAATTTTGAAATCTTGTTGTAATGAACTTACACCAATATTAACGCATCTCATTAACTTGTCATTTGCAGATAGAAATTTCCCTGAACCGCTTAAAGTTTCCATTTTTAAACCTTTGCATTAAAAAGGGGACAAATCTCTTTTGACTAATTATAGACCAATCACCTTAATTCCCATTTTGTCGAAAGTGTTTGGATCCGCTATGCATAAGCGACTCACAAGTTTCATAACTAAACATAATATTCTAAAATCAGAACAGTTCGGGTTTCAAAAAGATAAATCAACCACATTAGCTTGCTTCAATCTAATTAATAAAATAGTAGAAAACATTGATGACGGCAATTATGTCACAGTGATCTTTTTCGATATGTCCAAAGCATTCGACTTTGTATCGCATGAATTTGCTGTTAGAAAAACTTAACAGGTGCGGAATACGCGGACCCGCCCGTAAGTGGTTAGGTGAATACCTTGAAATTAGAAAACAAGCCGTTGAAGTTTCCAACATAAACGAAAATAAAGAACTGCCCGCTTACCGATCGAAATTTCAAACTACTAAATTTGGGGTACCACAGGGCAGCATCCTAGGCCCGCTTTTATTTTTACTTTATATTAATGATTTACCTGACATCACCTCCAATTCGTGTATTTTATTTGCTGACGATTTATCGCTAATTATGACGTGTAAAAAAATATTGACATAAATACTTACTGTAATGACATAAATAACTGTATTAAATCTATTATTGAATGGCTATCTGAGAATAATCTTCATATCAATTTAACTGTACGAGCACGTACACTGTCCTACTTAATTTGTGTGCTACAAGCACTTTAATCACGTCGATCGCCAGCAATCATTAGCAGCGAATCAGTTCGCGTTCGGTAATCGATCATACCTCGCGTCTCATTATCATTTCATCAATATCATAAGTTTTCTTTAATATATCAGTTAAAATTTATCTCAGAGTTTTACTGATTATTAGATTACTTAGAATATCACCAAGCCAGGGTGTGCGGACCGTACATCCTTTTTTTTTAATTTTAACTGATATATTAAAGAAAACTTATGATATTGATGAAATGATAATGAGACGCGAGGTATGATCGATTACCGAACGCGAACTGATTCGCTGCTAATGATTGCTGGCGATCGACGTGATTAAAGTGCTTGTAGCACACAAATTAAGTAGGACAGTGTACGTGCTCGTACATCTATGATAATGAGCCGCGAGGTATGATTGATTACCGAACGCGAACTGATTCGCTGCTAATGATTACTGGCACAAGACGTGATCAAAGTGCTTGGCTGACACTAATTAAGTGGGACAATGTACGTGCTCGTACATCCTCCCGGGCCAGAAATTGAGGATGATGGGATGCTGTCAATATTGACAGGTGCATGACGTGAGTTACAAGATGATAGAACAATTTTTTCTTAAAATTAGGTGATTGTCCTTGATTGCTTTGATAATTAAACGTAGTATTTAAAAAATTATAGAGTACGATCATCTTTTTTGTCATTGAAAAATACGGGTAAACTAGCTCTGTTTGAGAAACGCGCATTACACGAATTGTTTTCTACCTCGCTACGAACACAGCACTGATTCACTGCACTCTCACTGACACATTTAACCGAAGTAGGACGCTCGAAGCTCGTTTCTCTTAGTTCTATAATGTCTGATCTCGCTGCGCGCGCTGGCAGAGACGGCGCCGCCGCGGGCGCACCCGGCGACGCTGCTCGCGCCCGCTGGCGGCGCCAGACCAGACGTAAAACGTAGAGTAGCAGAGAAGCTGAAATTGTGCGAAAACTGTCTTTATTGTCATTATGGCAATCAGTGTATTTCAGAAAAACGCTGCCGTGAGTGCAATCTAGCACACAATACTCTCTTACACAAGGCCTTTACTCAGCATGACAACGACAACCAGGCCGCGACCTCGAGTTCAAGCAATGCGAACGTCAGCACACCTAAATCAGGGCAGCAGCCCACAGTGCGGAGTTCGCACGTATCACTGCAAACTGAAATACCGGAAATACTCTTAGCAACAGCTCTGATTAGGGTTGAAACATCAACTGGGTCATACATAGACTTGCGCGCACTTCTAGATCAGGGTTCACAAACTTCTCTTATTACTGAAAATGCAGCACAATTGCTGAGATTGCCACGCCAAAGATGTCAAGGAGTTATAACAGGAATAGGCTCAAAGCTATCAAACTGCAAAGGATCTATCAATATTAAATGTATATCAAATAATTCTAACTTTGAGTTTACAACTGATGTTCTTATCATGAAAAATCTTATCAAGAATCTACCAAGTTACACTTTTAAGAAGCCAAATTGGTCATACCTGGATTATATAACTTTAGCAGATCCTAAATTCAACGTCAGCCGCCCAGTCGACATTCTTTTCGGAGCCGATATTTATTCGTTGATTTTATTAGAAGGAATTTGTAGAGGTGATCATAGCAACTCTCCTATTGCGCAAAACACGCGCTTAGGATGGATTTTGAGTGGGTGCGCTCAAACACTACATTTTAACGTGGTTATCAATAACCTAGACGAAATCCAAAGATTTTGGGAAGTCGAGGACATTGCGGAAGAATCAGACTTATCATTAGAAGATCAAGAGTGTATCCAATATTTTAAAAACACAACAACTCGAAGAGAAGACGGCCGGTATGAAGTTCGACTGCCGCTTAAAGATGACTTTGAAAAGAACTTAGGTTTATCAAAAAATAGAGCCGTTGCACAGCTTAAATCATTAGAACAAAAGTTTGCAAAGAATCAACAAATGGAGGAAAACTATAAGTCGTTTATGAAAGAATATCAATCGATGGGCCACATGATTCCCGCTACAGATAGCGCCAAACCCGATCTCACTCACCACGGGATAGAACGGAGCGAATCATCGACCACAAAGTTTAGAGTCGTTTTCAACGGATCAGCTAAAACATCGTCAGGCTACAGCTTGAATGACGTGATGAAACGTGGACCAAATCTTCAACAAGACCTGCAGTCTCTTATCATCAAATAGCGACAATATCAATTCGCTTACACTGCAGATATTGAAAAGATGTTCCGACATATTTTTATAAATCCTTTAGATCAAAAACTACAAAAAATCATCTGGCGAGATTCAGACAATCAATTTATCAAAGAATGGCAGCTGACGACCGTGACATATGGAACTAAAGCTGCTCCTTTCTTAGCCATGATGACCCTTCGGCAATTAGCATGAGACGAAAGGTCAAACAATCAAAACGCAGCCGATGTTCTTGAAAATTCATTTTACATGGATGACCTAGTTCATGGGTCTCATCAAATATCAACCGCAAAACAATTGCGTGAAGATCTTATCAGTCTACTGAAATCGGCAGGTTTCAACCTAAGAAAATGGAAATCAAATGTTTCGGATTTATCAGAATCTAGCATAAATAATTGTAAGCAAGAAAGCTTCGATTTCAAACTATTAGAAACATCTAAAACACTGGGGCTTAGCTGGAATCATCAGCAGGACATTTTTATGTTCCAATCAAAGATTGTGACCTACTACTGAGCAGGAAACAAAACGATCACTTTTATCAGCAATATCAAAATTATTTGATCCGCTCGGTTGGTTGGCACCGATATCGACTAAATTTAAAATAATATTCCAAATGGTATGGTTAGCCGCAATCAAATGGGATGACCCACTACCAGAGAACATTTTATCAGAATGGATCTCTGTCAAGAGTGACATCGAAAACATAAATAAACTGCAAGTACCGAGGTGGCTATCAACAAAGGAACGTGACGTCATTGAGTTACACGGTTTTTGTGACGCATCGATAAAAGCCTACGCTTGCGTTATTTATTGTAAAATAAATCGAGGTAAACAGCCTATTGTAACATTATTGGTCGCTAAAACAAGGATCGTGCCATGTGGAAAAAACATCACTCTTCCTCGGTTGGAGTTAAGCGCTGCTCATCTTCTATCAAAGTTAGTGCGTAAAATGCAACAGTGCTTGAGTACCTACGAAATAAAAACGTACGGATGGTCCGATTCTATGATCGTCTTAGGATGGCTCAACGGGGATTCAGCACGGTGGAAGACCTTCGTCGCAAACAGAGTACGTGATATCACGAGTGTAATGTCATCAACATGTTGGCGTTATGTTAAATCAGAGGAAAACCCGGCGGACTGTGCCAGCCGTGGATTAACAGCCTCACAATTGGCTAAGCATAGCTTGTGGTGGCAGGGACCAACCTGGCTACCAAACTTCGATGGACAATGCGGACAGCCTGAATTTATCACCGATCAGGAAATGAAGAAAGTTTGTCATGTAAAAATTGTCACTGAACAAGATTTGGATAAGAGTATAATTTATCAACTGCTTTCGAATCATAGTTCTATTAACAAAGTTATTCGAATTGTATCATGGATGTTCAGATTTATCAAAAAGTGTGACAACAAACTGGCTTACCTATCAATATCAGAACTAAACAATTCAGAAAATATAATTATCAGACAAGCCCAGCCTTTTGACTATTCAAAAGAAATAAAAAGTATCAATGGGAACAACCAGGTACACCCTAAGAGCAAATTATCACAGTTGAATCCATTTATCGATGAAAATGGAATCATTCGAGTAGGCGGACGGCTCAAAAATACAAGCTTACCTCACGACATGAAACATCCGATTATCATATCAGGGTCTAGTCGCTTAGCAGAGCTTTTAATCGATCAATCTCATAAAGCTTCATATCACGGTGGCGCTAGACTTACATTAGCATTTTTAAGAAAGAGATATTGGATCGTAGGAGGGAGTAAAACTGTAAAGAAACAACTGCGAGGGTGCGTCAAATGCAGACGTCACGACCCTGTTAAACAGGAACAGATTATGGGTGACTTACCTGCTGCTCGAACCACGTGTAGCAGACCTTTCCAAAAAACAGGTGTCGACTTCACTGGATTTGTGGACGTCAAGTCAAGTAAAGGACGAGGTATAAAATCAAGTAAGGGCTATATAGCGGTATTTGTGTGTATGGTGACCAAGGCTGTGCACCTTGAACTGGTGTCTGACCTATCCTCAGCCTCATTTTTGGCAGCTTTACGTAGAATGGTTGCTCGAAGAGGAGCTCCTAATGATATTTATAGTGATAATGGTACAAACTTCGTAGGCGCAAATAAGATTCTCAACAGAGAATATCTAGATCTTCAAGCAACATTGGACTGCAATTTTTATAAATCAATCACGGATATGAAAATCCAGTGGCACTTCAACGCTCCAGGATGGCCTAGCGCAGGAGGTCTCTGGGAGGCAGCAGTGAAGAGCCTCAAATATCACCTAAAGAGAGTCGTCGGCGAACAGAAGTTGACTTTCGAGGAATACTCTACCTTGCTAGCTCAGTTAGAAGCTTGTTTAAACACAAGACCTTTGTGTCAGTTAACTGAGGACCCCGAAGACTTAGATTATCTGACTCCAGCTCACTTTCTAGCTAGTGGTCCCACTTTAACAATCTGTGAAACTGAAAGAGATCAGAGAACTAGATGACAACTCACTCAAAAAATATTTGAAGATGTGTGGAAGAAGTGGCAATCAGAGTATCTATGCCAGCTGTCAGCGCGCAGCAAGTGGCGTCAATGTAAAGAAAATCTCAATATCAATGACGTCATCATCATTAACGACGCCAATCTACGTTCAGGAAAGTGGGCCTTAGGAAGAATAATAGCATTAAATCCTGGCAAAGATGGCTACGTACGCGTAGTCAGCCTTAAAACCAAGAGTGGTGAGATAAAAAGACCAATTACTAAAGTCTCCAAGTTACCAGTAAACGACAGCAAGACAGTCGAGCAAGACAGTCAGTTTCAACAGAAACAAGAAAAAATATCCTCCTCGGTTATACATCGTTCGAAGAAAACCAGTCCAAGTCTGTATAGTATTGCCTACATGCTATTCATATTTCTATTTATGTTGGCAACGCCCGTACATAGCAAATATGAAATATCAAAACTAAATAACAGCCAAGGATTTTACTTCGATCGAATCACTAATATTCACCTGGAACGAGATCAATGGAAGCTAGTAATTTACTACGACATGACCCCTTATTGGCAAAGCACGAAACTACTTGAAAAATATATAAATCATTTAGACGGTGTATGTAACAATCAATATAATAAAAAGATATCACAATGTGATATAATACTTCTCCAATTACATCATGGGCTTAATGAACTCGAGCATTACAATAGTATTTTGCTCGGTAAGCAGTTCACACGGAGCGCGCGCACGCGACTACCGCGCGGCCTTATCAACGGTGTCGGGTTCGTAGCAAACAAACTATTCGGCGTACTCGATCAGGATTTCGCAGAACAGTACGAACTAGACATTGAGACCATCAGACAGAATGAAAAACATTTAGCGTCACTGTGGAAGAATCAGACTTCAGTAGTCGAGGGAGAATTTAATCTTATCAAAAGAGTGGAAACTTCTATAGATAAACAAAGTAAGCTTTTCAACCAGCATTTGAACAATATAGAAACATCACTGAAACAACAGATTGATAACCTACAACTAATATAAAATTCATGTGACTTCACTTTGTCATCAGTTATTGCACACGGCTTACTAGCGAACTTAATAAGCCTTCAAAAAACTATTATCGATTCGTTAACAAACGTCTACGCTGGTAAGTTCAACTTTCATCTCCTTACTCCAGAGCAATTACGAGACGAGATAAACATTATCACTGGATCCTTATCAAGAGACTTGACATTGCCCTTGTCTAACCTTCAGTCAGATGTATCCAAGATGTACCACCTTCTCTCCGTGAAGGCAAGAGCTTCGAATAAGTTCATCATATATGAGATAAGAATACCTTTAGTGAGCAGAGATAACTTCGAACTTTACAAACTTATACCAATCCCACAGCAAATTGAGAATAAAATAACCAGCTTTGTACCAATATCAGATTACGTTGCAGTTAATCTACAGAAGGACTCTTATGTACCCGTCACTGAGAGAGACTTACAAAATTGTGTCGAGTTCGATCAGGGCTCTCATTTATGTCCTTTAAAACAGCCAATGCATCAAATGAAATCAGAAGAAAAGCTGTGTGTCCCAAGTCAGTTTCCAAATCAATGTCAAACTATGACGTCACCCTGTATAGATTCTTGGAATGCGCTGAGTACGGAAAATACGTTTTTGTATTCATGTTGCGATCATTGCTCTGTACGTATCATATGTGAGCATCAGATTACCACTGAACAATTACATAAGAATGGAATTATTAAAATAAGCGATGAATGCATTATCAAAACAAACTTTATTACAATTTATGCTCACAAAACTCAGTCAAACACTTTACAAGAGAAAGCCGACGTTATCAAAATCGCAATTCCTCCAATAAATAACCTTCTAAACTTTTCAATGCCAGCCTCAACAGTCGAAAATCAATCGATATACTCAGAAAATCAACAGTATTTTGAAAAAATCGACAGTCAGATAAAGCAACTGAAAGAAAGCGCATCCGCTGGAGTGATGACAGATCAAGTATCATATCATGACGTTCATCACTACGTCGTCATCTATTTGTTGTTTTTTACGGCCGTCATCGGGATCGGGGTCCTGGTTTGGCGCCGCCGGCGGGCGCGAGCAGCGTCGCCGGGTGCGCCCGCGGCGGCGCCGTCTCCGCCAGCGCGTGCAGCAGACATAGAGCTTAGAGAAACTAGCTTCAAGCCTCCTACTACGGTTAGATGTGTCAGTGAGAGTGCAGTGAATCAGTGCTGTGTTGGTAGCGAGGTAGAAGACAATTCGTGTAATGCGCGTTTCTCAAACAAAGCTAGTTCACCCGTATTATTCAATATCAAGAAAGTTGATCGTACTTTATAATTTTTTTAAATAATACGTCTAATCCTATCATAGCAATCAAAGACAATCATCTAATTTTAAGAAAACATATTGTTCTATCACCTTGTAATACTCACGTCATTCACCTATCAATGTTGATAGCATCCCATCCTCAATTTCTGGCCCGGGAGGATGTACGAGCACGTACACTGTCCTACTTAATTTGTGTGCTACAAGCACTTTAATCACGTCGATCGCCAGCAATCATTAGCAGCGAATCAGTTCGCGTTCGGTAATCGATCATACCTCGCGTCTCATTATCATTTCATCAATATCATAAGTTTTCTTTAATATATCAGTTAAAATTTATCTCAGAGTTTTACTGATTATTAGATTACTTAGAATATCACCAAGCCAGGGTGTGCGGACCGTACATTAACAAAACCTAGTTTTGTACAATTTTGTACATATGGTAAAAACCCAGAGAACTGGATATAACATTTGAAGATGTCTATATAAATGAATTACAATCTACAACATTTCTAGGAATCACAATTGACAAGCATTTAAACTGGAAAGCTCATGTTGATAAAGTTTGCCAAAAGCTAAACCGGTTTGTGTATGTCTTATACAAACTACGAAAAACCTCTAACAGAGAAACAGTAATTAAAGCCTACCACGGTTACGTTGCGTCTGTGGTAAATTATGGTACTCTATTGTGGGGGAACTCCACTGACATACAAAAGGGCTTTTGTGGCACAGAAAAAGTGTATAAGAGCAATAGCAGGAATACCGCCATGGGAGTCGTGTAAGCCGCTATTTAAAGAGTACCGCATACTTCCATTGCCCTGCATGTATATCCTCGAAGCATCTAAATTTGTGTCAAGTCTCGTCCATGCTTATTTATAACAGCAAAAGAGAAATATCCTAGAAACACAAGGAACTAAGATAGAATTGTTTTATCTAAAGCACCGAGGACAGCATTGTACTTGAAAAGTAGTTACGCAATGTGTGGTCGTATTTACAATGCAATACCGACAAAAATTAAAGACTTGCCTAAAACACGGTTTATACAAAAATTAAAACTGTGGTTGTTACAAAGATTTACTCAGTTAATGAATATTTGAATTGTAAATGATTTGAAATGTATTGCGTTATAATTTTTAATTGACATTTTTTCTATCTTAATTTATAAAATATTTTGCATGGTATTTTCAAATTACCTTTATATTATTAAATAAATAGATAATTGCGCACATTTGAATTGGTGACAAATTTTATGACAATTATTTTATACTTATAAAGTAGGTAAATTATGTAATCAAATAATATTCTAAATTATTCTAATGTTACTTGTATAAGTGTTTAATTTGCATGCCGCGATGCGGCAAAATGTTCATGGAACTGTTAAACAGATATCTTACAGCTTTTTGTACCAACATTTTGTAGCAAATAAATGTATTATTTATTTATTTATTAACCACATGATAACACTCATTATGCATAACCATGTTATTCTTGCCAATTTCATAACATTTACCTGCTCCAAAAAAAGTCAAAAGTCCGCTAACGCAAGCCAAATTCGCTAGTCTGTGTTGTTCATCCTTGATTTTTGGAGCTGAAAATATTTCACAAAAATATTTAATCGAATTCAATAACCCAAATAAATCCAGCATCATCATCATCATCATCAGCCGGTGTCAGTCCACTGCTGGACGTAGGCTTCTCCAAGATGCGCCACTGAGCCCAATCTTCGGCTCTACTTTTCCAGTCACTACCTACCGCTTAATATTTTAATAAAATACATACGACCGATTAAACCGTGTTGATCCTGTTCATGATCAGCCAATCCTCATCCACTGCTGGACTGAGACCTCTCCTATGGCACGCCACTGAGCTCAATCTTCAACTACTAGTTTCCAACCGCTGCCAGCCAGCTGACACGTATATCATCGAACCTACATTAAGGGCTAGTTTCACCGGTTCCTGATAGCCCTATCAGTAACTAATCTGACAGAGTTTTGACAGCTTTTCTATGGCGTCATCTGTCAGTTAACTATCTGACGCATTATCAGGACCGGTGACACTGGCCCTTAGCTTCCAAAAATATGCATTATTATATAAAATATCAATTCTTACCGTCTTTAAATCTGACGCAAGCACGACCAATTTTCGTCATGGCCAAAGACATGATGCCTACCCACACTAGGGTAGCAACCAGCAAATACACCTACAAACACAACATTTTTGGTGGTTAAAGAAGTTTCAGCGTTCACACGTGGCAACATTGAGGGCGGCAACCGAAATTTGAAGCAACTTTGTAGGTAATTCACGAAGAGTTTCAACTCTTGCAATATTATGATTTACAATGTTAGACCGAAATGGTTATAAGTATATGTATATATAAGTACTTACTAGCTGATACCCGCGACTTCATTCACGTACACGTACACCGTACGTAAAAAGCTCTGTCAATCAACATTTGTGTGATCTGCGTTATTTAAGTTGTGTCAAAATAAAAAAATAATTTTCACAAAAACTAGCCATGTTCATCCTCGTGCTATAAAGTATCTCCTTGTTAAATTTCAGTAAGATCGGATCGTCCGTTTAGCCGTGATTAGGTAACAAACAGACTGAGTTCCTAACGTTTTTATAATACTCGTATTAGTCTGGATAGACCAGCATTTGACCACTATCTCTTCACGAAGATTTGCTCAAAAATGTTTATTGTATAATACATATTGTATAATACATTAAATAAAGCACACAATACTAGAAAAATTAATAAAAATAAATTAAAAAATATAATTCTTACTTATCTGAAAGCATATGATTATAATGATATTGAGACTCTTATTACTAGTTTCTATATTTAGTAGTTCTTATTAAAATATTAAGTATTTGGCTTAAAAGCTATTAAAAAAATATAAAATTACTGAACATAAATTTCACCATACACTCATTCACAATACACACACATTCAGTAACACACCCCTACGCTCATTTTACACTTCCCACACTTACATACATATATTATTATACACATACATACAAGAACATACAGAATTAAGTTTAGATTCTAACTTTAAATTAAAATGTTGTTAATTTACTTTTACATTGAACATAATTTACTTAGATTTATAGAATGGGAGAAGCTACTGGCTCCTGAAACAGCTTGACTAGTTCGGAGCCTATGGATTCAAAACACATGTACCAGAAATTATGTAATTAAAGATTATTTGTATTTGTATTTGTTTATTATTATAGAACTAAATTTATAGTCGAAAAAAGTCTAATAACTCAACGTTTAAACGCCTGAACTATAACGCACACCAAGGAAATAAATGGTACGTACCAACATAGCTCTGCAGTTTTCAGTCAATGCAACAATGATGAGGAGAATGCCAGCTCCAGTGATTCCAGTTAACGCAACTCCTGTGGCCATGCTCGTGACTGGCAATAAATAAAATAATATAGTGATATAATTTATGATCGTTTAAAAAATTAGAAGCACCGACATTTTTATTGAAAATTATTTCAGAACCAAGTTTGGGGTTTTTTATTTGCATATCTCTGGAGATACTAAACATCATCATAATCAGCCAGTGTCAGTCTACTGCTGGACGTAGCCTTTACCAAGATACGCCAATGGGCCCCATCTTCGGCTCATTGGGAGGGTTATGCCCTAATAGCCACGCTGGGCAGGCGGGTTGGCGATCGCAGAACGTAGCTCCTCGCACCGGTGACGCTTCTGCCCGTACCGGCCTGTAGTATTTAGCTACGCCATAATTTGAGAAATTAAAAACCGCGTGACTTCTAGATGATGTACCAGATGATGACTTGTATATGATCAAGTATTTTAAAATTTCAAGAACTACTGACATTGGGAAAAAGGCGTCTGATGCATTTCATCGTACTGCTTTCCATGCGTCAGTAGTAGCGTCAGTAAAACAGATCCAGCAAGCACTTGACAGAAAGCTATCAGCAGCACTCCGGGGAAGAGATTGCAGATTCCACAGCAGCTTTCAAAGTGGCACCCTGGTTTGTGAACTGCAAAGTGAAGTGGCACCTAAAATGATAAAGAGGTAACCATTCAAGGATAGATCACATTCAGCGATCATCGATATTTAGCGAAATCTTGTGTTGGTCTGATTGGAATGGTCTTAATGGACAGATAAGTAAATAGATCGGTCAGGGTTGATTTTAATTTTTAAATTTAAGCATTATCAAGTATACAGCCTGGACGATACGGTATTCAACCACATATGGTAGGAGCATCATATCAATGTTCCGCCTGACTTACTACCTAAAAGTATCTTATCTACCACCATCATGGGAAAAATCTGCCACCAAAACTTTTCGGTGTTCTAGTAGCACAGCCCTTAAGAGTCAGACTGTTCCAGGCTTAACGTGTTCACCAAATCCAACGACAGGATTGCTTACCACCAAGCAAGTTAGGTCAAACGCTGGCCTATCAAATATAAAGAAAACAATCGGTCAAAGCAATATTATATGGAAGTTTCTAGAGTTTATATACCCGGATAGAACTTTTGCTGGTACTTCTTGGTCTTTTGTCACTAGATTTCGTATATTCTTCTGTGGTGCTTTTTGTCATCGTAAATAACAATTAGTTTTTTTTATAAAAATGTATAATTTTTTAAAGTGAATAGATCAATACACTAGGCTACTAGGCTACACAACAATACTCTAGTCACAGTAGCAGTCACAAAGCTAGCTCTACGTATTTTATATTTTAATTTATTATATTCATGTTGTGTTTACTTTCTTTGGCAGAATTGACTAATCAAAGAAAATGACATTCATTAAAATTAATATCTGGTAATATGTATGGTTCAAGAAGGTCGAATTTGTAGTACCTATGTCTATAGTCTCCAATTTACCTGGCAATATTTCTAGTTTGAGGAGTTTGAAATTGTAGTTCGTATATCTATGGTCTCCAATTTACCTGGGATTATGTCTGGTTCGAGGAGGTTAAATTTATAGTACCTATCTCTATGGTCCCCAATTTATCTGGCATTATGTCTGGTTCGAGGAGGTTGAATTTGTAGTACCTCCTCAAACCAGACATAATGCCAGGTAAATTGGAGACCATAGACACAGGTCTATGGTCTCCAATTTACCTGGCAATAATTCTTGTTTCAGGAGGTTGAAATTGCAGGTCCTATGTCTACGGTGTCCAATTTATCTAGCATTATGTCTGGTTCGAGGAGGTTGATTTTATAGTACCTATGTCTATGGTCTCCAATTTATCGGGCATTATGTCTGGTTTGAGGAGTTTGAATGTAAGGTACCTATGTCTATGGTCTACAATTCATCTGACAATATGTCTGGTTCGAGGAGGTTAAATTTGTAGTACCTATGTTCATGGTTTACAATTTATCTGGCATTATGTCTGGTTCGAGGAGGTTGATTTTATAGTACCTATGTCTATGGTCTCCAATTTATTTGGCATTATTTCTGGCTCGAGGAGGTTGGATTTGTAGGACCTATGTCTATGGTCTCCAAATGCACGCCACAGGATCCTCGGCTAATCTCATCCAGCTCTTGCCACCTTGCGTACAACATCGCTACATGAATGGAGTGCAAATTCTCAATCAAAATTTGCATGGTGAGGCCTTTGTCTAGCAGTGGACTGATATAATAGCCTGGTGATGTTGATGATGTCTTTTTTTCAACCGACTTTCAAAAAGAAGGAGGTTCCCAATTCGTCTGTAATGTATGCTGTTTTTCATTTATTTATTTTTGTATGTATGTTACGCGATTTTTCCGTCAATTGTAAACCGATTCGAATGATTCTTTTTTTAATCGGTAAAGTATATTTTCGAGGTGGTCCCATTGTAAATTTATTGAGATCTGATAAGTATCTTCAGAGATATGATGATAAACGTCTCAAACTTGCTACTCAAATTGACTCTCGGGACATGGAAGTCGGTTGTTTTAGTTTTAAAACTATCTTAATTATAATAATTACGTTATATTAAAATTTTCGTTATATTAAATGGTCATATTAAAAATTAAATACGAGTACGTTATAGTAACTGAGGTCCTAAGTAAAATAATGTCTACGCTACTCTGTTGTACTACAATGTTATACTTTTACCTACCATACAAACCTTTCGACGTTTGTGTCTGAGTAAGCTTGTTTAAAACTTTTAAAACATAATTTTAATACTTATATTTACCCTCCTATGCAAATAGAGATAAGCAGAACTGAGCTCACGCGGTAGAACAAATAATATTTGACCAAACCTAATTTGCTTTTGCCACAATATCTGGGTGAAAATGCAATTAACAGAGCAAAAGCTTGCAGTTAACATAGTCCGAATTTTGTAATAGTTGATTTGGAAAGTTTGCAAGGATTTTGCTTGAGTATTTGTAAAGTTCAGCGATATTTTAGTTCTGGGATTTGCACAAATTTTCATATTTTTAGTTGGAGGTGTTAACAAAACTACTAGTAATGTGCAACCTGCATTGCTAGTAAGCATTAAAAAAAGTATTTAACTAAGTAGCACGAATAGAACAAAGATTCTATAGCAAGCTGTACGACATAATTTTTGTCAACGCTCCAAAGATCTCGTCCATATAGCTAAATGTCTAAAGTTAGATGGTCGATGATACTAGAATATACAAGGCTAGACACTATAGATCTGTGCAAACCTCACACATATGTAATCGAAAATTTGTTTTTGATTACATATGTGTGAGGTTTGTACAGTGAGATATAAGTGTGAAGATATTATAAGTTTTGTGACTCACGATCTAGTTTCGTTGACAAAAACGGGTAAGGGCCAGGGCCCCTACCCTTATTACTACCGTCCGAAACTAATGCGAAAGCGGGTAGATAGCTACGTTTAGTCGTAATATTCTCTTTACCCGCAATCTGCAGTTTGTCCGTAAGCGCTCGCAACAGTGCAAAATATTCAATACTCAAAAATAACGAAAAACGTGGTTAATATCCCATACATAATTTTAATGATAACGTTGCTAAGTTTAGGGATGATGTGTCGTACCAGCCAATTCGGAAGATGAGGTATGATAGTTTACATCGACGATGATATATGGCCACCGCTGCATGCCAATACTTAGGTAGATTACAGTTGTACAATTTTGTAATTGTACAGTAGTGAGTATAATAGTCGGTATTTTATAATCATGATCTTAATTTATTCTGTAAATAAAATATTAAGACTCTTTCCAATAAAGAATATTTTGTTTTTATAGACTTAAACTTAAACTTGACTTAAACGCATCATTAGCGGCCATGGTGTTGCCATTTGCCTTAATAAATTATTCAACCCGTGTCTATTTTTATTGCGTGGACTCGGACACAAGCAGTTGAATACCAGTGTAGATAATCAATAAAGTCAAGCAAAAATGCCGGAAATCACGTTGTTGTTTAATTTTTCATTTATAATCTATAATTTCCTATTTGACATATATATAATAGTTCACTACTTATATTTTTATAATTATTATTATTATAATTAAATACTTTATAAGAACCTACCTATCTGACTTGATCGATTTTTAACGATTACAATTTTCATGCGTTCTTTTGCTATGCTTTGTTGGTAATCATATTATATATATAAGAAAGGTTCAAACAAAAATTAGAAATAAGAGGGTGCGTAGAAAGCTACGCGTTAGAAATGAATGAAACTTCCAAGTTCAATCAATTTATTTCTCAAAATCACTTTTTTTTTGCACTACTCTATCTGTTGAACTTAGCGGGACGAATGCCCGAATGATAGCGAATACGTCCGTGTCTTCGTAGTTACGCCGGTCTACAATAGTGGATGTTTATAAATATAAAATATAACATACGCTTACGTCACTTCCGTTGATTCGGACCGTGACGCTACGTCACTTCCGGAAAATTTAACCCCAATGCGTATAAAGAAGTTTCACTTAAAAAATTACATTAAGTTTTATTAATTTTCGTTGAATAATATAACATATATTTCAGAAGTAGTACTCTTTATTTTACAAATCACAACATCTCTCCGTACTTACATTATTAAGCACCGATTCTAAATTCTGATTACTTCTCTATCATTACTGCCTTATGTTTCTGCAACAAAAATGTCAGTACCATACATTTAAAACTTGCGTTAGCGTGAATGGAAAAAGGAAATTGGATTTGGTCTAAGGGCCAAGATCTGTTTCGATGCCGGCTCCAGATCGCGACCGATCGTCAGCCCAAGTCTCCAGCGAATGTGTCAATCGCAATGACACATTTAACTCACTTCTTTTTCATTTTTTGATACGTCAAACTATTCCACAGATAATACTTTGTTCAGAAACAAAACCTAAATGATATAATTCTGTTTATTATAACATTCAATTTGCTTCTTAACCTAACAGTTGTATTTTTGAGGACGTTGATAATATCATACCCATGAGAGTAACTTCCTCAGATCTGATCGATTTAAAACTTTATAATTATCCTGCTAATTCGATGATATTGCATGAGCATTGGTCAACTCCGATGCTGAGGCATCTTCTAGAATCTACGGGATACCTAACCCCTCACTAACTTACTGCAGAGTGGTCTAAACATTTCAATTTAGGAAAATGTTACATACAACTCTTATTATAAGTTGTTATTACTTAACTGACATTATTTACAGAAGTTATTTACATAATAGTATATACATGAAAATATTTAAAACTACCTAACTATAAACAAACAAATAAACCTTAATCAAAATCAACAAAAACTAAAATTTAGTCTACCAAACCACTACCAGTAGGTAAAGTTCCCAAGATGGTGGCTGTATTCCCCCGTTGAATGGCGATGCTTAAGTCTCTGAGCTAAATACATCCCAGCATGTTGGTCCCATGTCGTTTCAACCAGTTGTTATTTGTTTGAATTACACCTTGATCAAAATAGTTATGACAAGCAATTTACTCTAACGGGGAAGCTAGTTTTTTTTATTATTATAATTACATATAACTACTCCTATAGAAGAATTAATGAGTTTTAGGTTGATGTGTTTTTAACGAACATAAACATTTTCAAGCGCAATTTTTACACTACTGCACGTTTGGTAAACATTTGAAAAAGTTTTGGTTAATAATGAGATCGATAACTTTATTACTAATGTTAGTACTGATTTTATGCCATATGACAACTGTGCTTGCGGCAAGATCGGTAAGAAACGTTTAATCAATATTTAATCGGCACTGTTTGAGGGCCCGGTGGCCGAATCGGGAGAAAGGTCGGCTTTGATGCCAGAGGTACCGAGTTCAAACCCCCCCGTGTACCAATAGATTTTTCTATCGAAAAATGTATGTGCGCTTTTCACAGTGGCCCTCCGGTGAAGAAAAAATCGTTAAGAAACCAACAACCCCCGCATGGTGATAAGCCACTATCTAGTGTCTACCTGGCCAGCTACCACCCTCAAATTAAAAAAAAATCTGTCACCAAACATCTAATGTGTTCCGGCAGCTATCCTTGAGAGCCAGTTCCCATTCTAAGCCTAGCGTGCTTACCATCTTCGATCGTATCATCACTTAACAACAGGTGAGATAGTGGTCAAACGCTAGCCTACAAGATATAAAAAAAGACTGTGTGTATAATGACTATGTTTGAATCTTTAAATCAACGAATTTTTATTTTTTCTCAAGGATTATGACTATACCCTCAGTTTTCCACCTCTGTGTTTTTGACAAATCTTTTACAATACAGGCTATTTGCCTGTGGAACTCTCTACCTGAAGACATTAGAGCATCCCAATCCAGGACCATTTAAAACAATGTTATCTGTCATTGTAACGAGTCCCCTGTTATATTTATTTATTTATTCTTTTTCAAGGGTATTATTTAGTGTTGTACTGTTCAAGTGCATAAGTTTAATTTACGTTTAATATTTGAGTCACTAGGTACTTATATAAGTTAGTTAAGTTTATTTATAGGTAAGTGATTAGCGTTTACAGTTATTAAATACACCCGTCTTTATTTATATGTTCCATCCTCTCCATCCTAAGGTTGTATGGAAGAGATCGCTATTAGCGATAAGACCGCCCATTGTATCATATTATTCTTAAGTTTACTATGTAACTTAGTTTTAAAAAGGTGTAACAATAAAGAGTTTATTTATCTTGAAATGCAATGAAATGCAATGAAATGCAATGAAATGCAATGAAATGCAATGAAATGCAATGAAATGCAATGAAATGCAATGAAATGCAATGAAATGCAATGAAATGCAATGAAATGCAATGAAATGCAATGAAATGCAATGAAATGCAATGAAATGCAATGAAATGCCTCCTCATCCTCAAGCCTTCCCATCATTATTATAGGAATAAACATAATGCATGCAGCATAATTACCATGCACAATTACATATTTTATGAATTTCACAGAACAAGTCTTATCTATCTATTATGTAACTTGCGTTTAAGCTGAACTGAAACTTTTTTTAAATCACATTGGCTAGCGTTTGATCACTATCTCACCTTTTCGTATATCACGTATCTTACCACCATGTAGGGGCTGTTACTAGATTTGATACAGTCTTGCCCAACATCCTGCTGGGAGTTTCTTAACGATGTTTTCCTTCACCGGAGGGCCACTGTGAAATGCGCACATGCATTATCCGAGCGAAAAATCTATTGGTGTACAGGGTGGATAGAATCTCACTACTTCTGGCGTCAAAGCCTAATTCACCCAATGTACCACTGGCCCCTCAAATAGTAAAGGCAATAGATGAGTGTTTCGATTTAGTATCTGTCTAATAGCAAGTCAAAGTCGAAGTCAAAGCATTTATTCAGTAAATGGGC
Source organism: Cabera pusaria (assembly GCA_954871355.1). Lineage (NCBI taxonomy): Eukaryota > Metazoa > Arthropoda > Insecta > Lepidoptera > Geometridae > Cabera > Cabera pusaria. The sequence continues at coordinate 5,807,468 of OX940906.1, read as the reverse complement.
AAATTAAAAATCTGCACTTACAAACGTCAAATAACATTAAATAGAACATATCAATAATAATTATTCAAAAATAAAAAATAGCAAAAACATATATTTTGTTTATAGATTTAAAAACGGGAATTTAACGTGACTTACGCGATGTCGATATAGCGATCGACATTCGAGGTGATCATCACCGGCATCGAGGAAACGATCTCCCGGAATAACATACCGAGTCATGACGCTGAATGTTTACGACAAGAAGTAGCATTGACATTGCGAAAATCCAAGGTACCTAAATCCAATATCTCGAACTCGGAAATGTTTGCACTACGTAGTTTACGTAACAACACACAGCTTTTAGTTTTACCCGCAGATAAGGGGAATGCAACAGTAGTCGTGGACACAGCACAGTACGAACAGAAAATAAACCAGCTCCTCAGTGACGGTAATACTTACAAACGTGTTACATACGACCCTACATCCCGAGTAACTACCAAACTGAGTACACTACTGCGTGCATTAAATGAAGATCTGTACAGTAGATTACGCCCTTTGAACCCAACTGCACCGAGAATTTATGGCCTACCTAAAATTCACAAGCCGTCGTGGCCTTTGAGACCTATAGTCAGTCAAATCGACTCACCCACTTATAAAACAGCTCGATACATGGCTGACATGCTACTTCCATTAACAGGAAACACCACAAGTTTTGTGAGGGATTCGCGACACTTTATACAGCTCCTAGATGAAGTAACATTAGGTGAAGACGAACTGATGGTGAGCTTCGACGTCACGTCATTGTTCACGAACGTACCGATAGAGGACACACTCAAAATTATAACGGATTTATTCCAGAGAGCTCTTATACCTATCGAGTACATGAACATAATAAAGTACATACTGACAAGTGGGTATTTTAAGTGGCGCGGTGAATTTTATATTCAGACGGAAGGTGTGGCCATGGGTTCTCCTATAGCTCCAGTAGTTGCGAATATTTTTATGGAGTGGTTCGAGACATCGGCACTACACGACATATCCTTTAGACCGAGATACTGGTGGCGATATGTGGATGACGTGTTTGCTATTTTACATAAGGATCATGTAACACCTTTATTAGAACATCTAAATAGCAAACATCCGACGATCACTTTCACTGTCGAACGAGAAATAGAGGGCGCGTTGCCGTTTCTTGACGTGTTACTCAAGCGACAACAGAATGGACATCTCTCACACACAGTGTACCGCAAGAGTACGCATACAGACCGGTACTTGAGAGCTGACTCCCATCACCATCCCGCCCATCTAGCGTCGTTGCCTCGGACACTTATCAACAGAGCGCTGAGATTATGTGACCCACAACATGTAGACACGGAACTCGCGCATGTGAAGGCGGTGTTAGAGGCAAACGGATACAGCTGGAAGCAGAGTAATCGGATTGCGAACAACTCCACAAAGTGCCGAATAACATAGGTTGAGAGAGCAGCAACGTACCTACCATACGTCAAGGGGGTCACGGACAAAATTGGACACTTGTTACGCCGCAGATATAGCATCAAGACGATATTCCGCCCCCCCCCTCACGTATCAGGCAATTGTTGCGCTCTCCAAAGGATAAGGATCCCCTAGGAGCTCCTGGGGTCTACGTCGTTCCTTGCGACTGTGGTGCAAGCTACGTAGGCGAGACCAGAAGAAACGTGTCCACAAGACTCAAAGAACACATTGCTTCCATGAAGAACGTGGACAGCGGTAGCTCGGCGGTTACAGAGCACGCTCTCACATCTGGGACGACGCACTACATCAGATTTGACAAGGCACGGATTTTGGCGCGTGAAAAGTACTTTGTACCCCGCAAAATCCGAGAAGCCATTGAGATCAGTCGTCGTCGTAACTTCAACAGAGACAGAGGGTGGTACCTGTCACATACGTGGAAAACCGTTCTTCATGGAAAGCACGTCACCAGTGGCAACAGTGAGGAGGACACCTTGAGTTCCGTCTGCCGGTTGGATGAGGTTTCGTCTGAAGTAAACAGCAGTGATGAAGACGAAGCCCTCCAACCTAATCCCGCGCCTCCACTATGTACACCGCATCATCACCCCCCACCAACACCACCACCGCCGCCGCCGCCGCCCGCTCCGTCCGCCCGCGCTGCACGAGCAGCGGCCCGCAGTGCGAGGTTGAAAGCGTCGGCGAGCGCCCCGCACTCAAGATCCTGAAGAAGGCCTCCGGATGAGGCCGAAACATATGTCGATCGCTATATCGACATCGCGTAAGTCACGTTAAATTCCCGTTTTTAAATCTATAAGTTTAAAATGAACGTGAGTTTTAATAATATATTTTGTTTCTTGAAGTGTTACACACTTTATATTTTTGTAGATTGTTAAACACAATCCAAAATTGGCAGAACACCTGGACGTGTTATCCGGGGGGTGCGGGTTCAAGTCCCGTCGGTACTGCACCCCAAATGCATATATCAGTACTTCAGACAATTTTTATCCAAACAATTGAGAAATAATGAAACACAATAAATCAATAGTTTTTTAACTAGATCATATTTAACTATTACTAGCTGTGCCCCGCGACTTCGCTCGCGTTAAAAACTACTTTCATTAACTTAAAACTTTTTTCCATAAGAGCATTATGCTGACAATAACAAACAAAAAACAACAACAATAAATTATAAGTAAAAAATATTTTTAAAAACAAGCTTTTATCTGGGACAATGAACTAAAATGTTAAAAATAAATTCTAGTAAGTATTTGGCGTGTAGGTACTTACCTATATTCTTAAAAGCTTGAAGCACTACCCGTTTTTCAGGCTAGGTAATTACTATACACGCCAAATACTTACTAGAATTTATTTTTAACATTTTAGTTCATTGTCCCAGATAAAAGCTTGTTTTTAAAAATATTTTTACTTATAATTTATTTTTAACTTTTTAGTAGGTAGGTATAAATACCGACTAACTACCTACTACCTAAGTATTTAAGAGAAGGCATGATGTTTTAAAATATTCTTATATCTATATCTATACATAGTGCTCTTCAAGAAAAATCAATCGACTCGGTGCGGCTATGTTGCTTTGCTAACAGAAATGCCATGGCCACCTTACAGCTTCATCATCAGATCCTGGCTATCATTTAAGTGTAAAGTGCTCCTCAAGACGAATCATTTGAGCCCAAATTCACTGGGGTTACATTATTTTATCACAGAGATGCCGTGGCCACCTTCCAGCTTCATCACCAGTCGGTAAATATCATCTAGGTGTGAAGTTTCTTTAAGACGAATCAATCGAGCCCAAACTCGGTAGAGTTACGTTGATTTATCACAGAGATGCCGTGGCCACCTTCCAGCGTCATCACCAGAATCTGTATATCATCTAGGTGAAAAGTTCTCTTCTAGACGAATCAATCGAGCCCAAACTCAGTAGGGTTATGTTGATTTATCACAGAGATGCCGTGGCCACCTTCCAGCTTCATCATCAGACCCTGGATATCATCTAAGTGAAAAGTTCTCTTCAAGACGAATCAATCGAGCCCAAACTCGGTAGAGTTACGTAGATTTATCACAGAGATGCCGTGGCCACCTTCCAGCGTCATCATCCGACCCTGTATATCATCTAGGTGAAAAGTTATCTTAAAGACGAATCAATCGAGCCCAAACTCAGTAGGGTTATGTTGATTTATCACAGAGATGCCGTGGCCACCTTCCAGCTTCATCATCAGACCCTGAATATCATCTAAGTGAAAAGTTATCTTCAAGACGAATCAATCGAGCCCAAACTCGGTAGGGTTATGTTGTTTTATCACAGAGATGCAGTGGCCACCTTCCAGCTTCATTATCAGACCCTGGATATCATCTAAGTGAAAAGTTCTCTTCAAGACGAATCAATCGAGCCCAAACTCGGTAGGGTTATGTTGATTTATCACAGAGATGCCGTGGCCACCTTCCAGCTTCATCATCAGACCCTGCATATCATCTAGGCGTAAAGTTCTCTTCAAGACAAATCAATCGAGCCCAAACTCGGTGGGGTTATGTTGTTTTATCACAGAGATGCCGTGGCCACCTTCCGTCTCCATCATCAGACCAGCTCCATGGTACCATATGGTATTGTCACCGAAGATACATAAGTATACCAAATTTGAGTTCAATCGGACATCGGGAAGTGGGTCTAATTTAGCTTCCAAGATTCCACCCGAACATACATAGTGACATACATACATACATTGCAAGTTAAATAAAAGCTTGTAAAAAAAATAGCGAAATCTGTCCAGCCGTTTGTTTACGCGTGATGCCGTGACCAAGGGAAAGAATGATTAATTTTTTCAAGCGTCTTCTAATAAGATCATTTAATAATATCGTTTAAAAACTAAAAAAGAACCGACTTCAATGCCGCGCTATTACACTTGAGATATCTCCTTTCCAACAAAAAAAGAATAATCAGAACCGGTTCATAAACGACGAAGTTATCCGCGAACAAAAAAAAAATACGGTCGAATTGAGAAACCTCCTCCTTTTTTAAGTCGGTTAAAAAGGAGGAGATTCTCAATTCTTGTGTATGTTTTTTTATGGATGTTTGTAATGCGATTACTCCGTCAATTATGAACCGATTCAAATGAATCTTTTTTTACAGACTTCTAGAAAAATCAAGTCTCTCAATTCGACCGTATATGTATATTTATATATGTAATTGTTTGTTCGCGGATAACTTCGTTGAACCGATTTTCATTATTATTATTGGAAAGAAAATATCCCAAGCGTGGTACCAAAGTAATTTCATCGAGATCTGATAAGTATTAAACGATCTTTTCATAATTGGTAGGGTACATATCCAAGGTACCAGGTTCCATTGTAATTCCATATAGATCTGATAAGTATCTCCAGAGATGTGGAGATAATCACTTCAAACTTAGTGCTGAAAATTTCTAGCTCGGCTTTTTAATTTTTTTTTCTTTTTGTAATCGATCTTAAATTGATATATATATTAGATAATGTACTGATTATGATACTCGAATCTTGCGTTAGCTCCATGAGTAAAGGTACGACCACACCGTGGCATCCTGCGTGCGCGATCCAGGCGGCAATCAGATAGCGCAGTAGTATTTGTACCGACTGGTTCACACCAAACGCGATCTACAACGATCAGAAAACGATAGAAAATCAGATAGCGCACGCGCACGCGGACGCAGGACGCTGCGGTGTGGTCGTACCTTAAGTGCATCGGACATCGTCGTAGCAATTACTATAATGTAGGTTAAAATAAAATCAAGTATAGATTTTAGATTATGATAATATTATGACGTCATTGTTTGCAGCGTCCATTCCAGACAACTTTTGTCCGAGTGGCTCCATGTTTGAATCCAACACAGCCAGTTGACAGTGACCCTGCCTCGTATTTCTACGCTGAACTTTATAACACCACTTCACTATAATGTAGGCGAAAATGAAATCAAGCATAGATAATGTTGATAATTATGACGTCATTGTTTACAGGGCCCATTCAAGACAACTTTTATCCGAGTGGCTCCATGTGCGAATCCAACACAGCCCGTTGACAGTGACCCTGCCTCGTATTTCTACGCTGAGCTTTATAACACCACATCAGATATCCACCTCATGAGAGGCAATGTCACTGTGGTTAGAGACTATAGGGTTAAAAAGGTACATATTTCAGATACAGAAATAAAATATAATGCTTGGTTGCTAGTCAGGATCCTGTGACCAGGTGGAGCGACGGCATACGTAAAGCTGTGGGCAGTGACGGGGAGAGAAGGGCCGAAGATCGGGCTCAGTGGCGCGTCTTAAGAGAGCCCTGCTTCCAGCAGTGAACTGACACCGGCTGATTATGATGATGATAATAATTCAGGACCTCTGCATACGTGCCATAAGCTACAGATGCAAAAAACTATACCCAGCAGATTAGTAAGATAATAATAATTATTATGAAGAAGGTTTTAAAATACTCCGTATTTTTTAAAAACAGAAGGTAATAAAGTAATAAGATACCTTATCAAACGTTCGTCTGATTGTACGTGATGGCATCTACCTATAACAGTATATCAAAGCAAGAATCTCCAGATTCCCATAATATTGCACGTCACTACATTGCGCTTACAGCAGATGTCCCAAAGTGTAATATTATAATAATATACTGGCGAAGTCTTACTACAAAAAAAAATTATATGGTTAATATCATATCTTTTAGATGAAAGCAAGAGGGTACTTGTGGGACAACAACAAATGGAAGATGAACTATCTGCTCAACAACATAGGCTGTAACCGAGTATTCTTCAGAGTGTTTTGCATGGCCACCGGTGTGAAGTTCGACAGCAAAACTTGCAATTTTTTCAAGGTATGCATGAACATTCATAAAAGACATGAAAACTTACAAGGGGCAGGTGCCGTTGTCTGTAACCAAAATGGTGTCACTTTGAGTTTGGGAGATGTAGTGATGAAAAACACCACTTGAAACCACTGAGGCATCGTTGCCAACCCAAGATTGTTGCAAACGGCGCGCATGACTCGTCAGTTACTAGTCCACACATTCCAGTCGCCAACAACCCGATGTCGCAGGTCTATCCACTTCTCACTCGGAAGAAGTTAAGTTTCTTTATGTATGTCGCACACGTTCAAAAGTGTTAGACTTGCAAATAGTAAGTTATTAATATAGACCAAAAAATAAAAAGGACCCAGGATTGTGCCCTGAAGAACAACACATTATATTAACTGATAGTGCGTCAGCAAGTACACAATCTTCATCCACACTCATTTTATTCAGTAATATATTCCATAAAAGTAATTTGAGCGATCCATTCCTTACTCCGTAATGTGATAGTTTTGTTAATAATATGTAAATTAAAAATTTTAAACCACCCCCGACTGATTTGTATAAGTATTATTTTGTTCATTGAGACCATTCCAATGAGCTATAACACGACATCCCAGATGAGGAGTTGAGAGTATTCAAGGAGATGTCTCAGCATTAGGTCAAGTATACCATATTTTTGCAATATCATCGAAGTAACAGGATACTGAATTATAAGTTAATACATTTGATTTAAATAATGTAAACTACGCTAAGCAGACGGCAGCAGTGTGACAGGTAAGTAGTGCGCAAAATCGCCATTTTGATTTTTTTGACGTCTGCGTTCAATGGACTATGAGCAGTATATATTATGTTACTCTTTGACTACGAGTTTACGAAAGTTGCCATCGTAGTCTATTCAACCAAAAAATTGCTGATAATATTTAAACGGCTGAACGAATTTTGATGAAACAAAGCTAAGAACACTCTCGATATAGACACCTATCAAACAAAAAAAACTAAATGAAAATCGGTTCATCCGTTTGGGCGCTACGATGCCACAGACAGACACACAGATACACAGACACACTGATACACAGATATACAGATATGTATATCTGAGTATCTGTGTGTCTGTAATGTGTATACATGTAATTCAGTATCCTTTTACTTCAATGATATTGCAAGAATATAATAATATGGTAAACTTGATCTAATGCTGACACAAGATGACCTCGAATCTGCAGAATACTCTCAACTCCTCGTCTGAGATGTATTTAAGCTCACTGGAATGGTCTCAAAGAATAAATTATACATATAAAAATCAGTCGGGGGTGGTTTCAAATTTTAAATTTTAAGTGTTATTAAGAAATTTAAGTTTCTACGCGCAGGGATGTTTACAGGTCACCGTACTGGTCAGAACTAACATCGCGTTTGTGGGCGTGGATTTATATAAGACTTATAAGACCGATGATTTAGCTGACAGTGCCCTTCAATTGGCATCTATTTGCTTTAATGTCTTTGCTGCAAAATATTGTAATGATATCAAACGATTCTGATTTAGGCATCAAAAATATTGTCCACTTCATTGAAATGGTCTACACTTGTCGACGCATCCATTGTAGAGCATTCTCTTGTATATTGGATTCACACATGCTGAAAGCAGAATAGAAATAAGCCTAGAGATGATAGGGCTACCATACCAACCACTCTTTTATAGGTGGATTATTTTGCTACATTCATTCAATCTGCATATAAATTATAATCAAGCATTTGATGTAGGTAAATAAGGTGCCGATTAATATTGAATACCCCAACTATTCTTCGAAGATTGACAGTACTCCTTACATGATAGGATTTGTGATTGATATGAATTGAGCAACTTACTGTCCCGGTGTAAAATACTTAAGTGGAATTAAGGCGGGTAAAGTAATGGATGGTGTCATGATGATATCTTTCTTCTTCCTAGGGGGTGTATACCTACGAGGGGTTCAATCTGAACAAGCTTCAGCACATGTGGTTGTCTATCCAAGAGTACGGCCGGGTCTTGTGGAGGGCTGAGATGGCGACGCAGTTCGGAACAGCTTTTTGCCATGAGTTCGAAACACTCGTTGACAAAATAAAATAAAATATTATCATTTTTAAAGATTTTAGGCTATCCTTTGAACACTCTCTTATCTGTTGGCAAGCAACGATTTGGTTGAGGATAGTAGGTCAGAATAAGAACTGCTGCTTTGTAATCAAATTTACGTTATAAGTATAATTGAAAGAACTAATGAATAAATATATCGTTATGCATAATAGTCTGGTGTAGTGGTGCCTACCTACTACTTCTACTATGTATATGTAACTACTTGTTCTTCCTCCATAGATACCACTCTCCTAACTTCCCCTATTCCTCTCTCCCCTTCTGCAATTCTATTCATACAACAATATTTTCTATCCTCCCCATCCAAAGGTTGACTGTCCATTTAGAGTTTTGCATGGTACAGTTTCTGTTATAGGCAGACGTGGTTGTTTACCATGTGTGAGTTTTTTTGCTTGTCACATAACAAAAATTATAAAAAACATATATTTTCTACCCTGTGTTTCATTTTATACTTAGTTTAGTGATCATTTTAATTCGTTAAATATTAAAATCGCTGATCAGTTAATAGGAAAGTTGAAGGTAAACGACGCTGTTTACCTGCTGCTAATTGCTAGCCAAGACCCTCACTGGTCTTCCTATAGCAATCACCCTGCAAGAAGCAGCAAGTTAATAGAAACTATCACCAAAGGTATGCCAAAGAATACAGACAACTTTACGGCCGCAAAGGTGACCGCGGTGGCGATCTCCTAGCGTGCTAACGTCATTAGCGTTTTCGGATGAATGTGTGCACTTACTTTTATTGGCTTTGGTGACCCAAGGAGAGTTGTACCCACACTACTAAACTCTAAGAGCACATTCGGCCCTCTTGGACTCGCCCAACGAGGCTGCCGTACCAACTTCTCAAACTAGGTTAAAGGACAACTTAAATTTGCAGTTCGAGCCTTACGCCGATGCCTATAGACACTGTTCATGCAGCAATCGCAAATAATAAGTTTGTAAACGGCTAACCAACTTTATTAAAGGCTAATTAGAATTTGTCTTGTCTTGAGAGTCCGACCATTTCAGGCGTGGCATGTTTACCATTTCGACCACATCATTGCTTTCCACCAGGCTCTAAGTGTTCAAACGCTAGTCTATCAGTAAAAAAAAATCAGTGAGGTTATAAATATATGCTGGGTCAAGAAGTGAGAAAGCATGAAGAATAGACTATACTCTAGGTACATGAAAAATATTTGAAAAAGTAGGTCAGTGACATTATATTTTAATAATATTTTTCTCAATTCACTAAGAAATATTGTTATTTTACAAAGGCTCGACATGGGTTTCAAACTCCTTACAGTAATAGAGAACAGATCCCGAGCAAAATTCGGACACCCACAGCTGCCGTCCATATTCCATCTTGGACAACCAGAGATGGTGAAATGTATTTACGTCTACATCCGTAAAGTTGTATTGACCCTGGAAAAAAAGTGTGTGTGTCAGCTCCGATGCACGACTGGAGTTTACTCTTTAAGAATTATTATTATTGTGTTCAAGGTCAAGGTCAAGGTCAAAGGGTTAAATATGAAAATCGTTTCTTAGGGAGTAAACTTCAGTATACTTTGTTTATACACATTGTTTATAACACACATACATAATCTCGAAGTGAAAGGTGCGCAAAGTACGTTGCGCAGGGGAACATTACGACTCACTTTTAAATAACGCTCAATTTTACTCCTCATAAAATGTTAATACCGCGGGCTTAATATGAAAAAAGTTTCTTAAAGAGTAGTAAAAACCAATAAGTCATAAACATATTTCTGAACTGAATTAAGAAAATGTACATTACTCAAAATGTAATATTTTGAAATTATAAATTAACAATCTAGTAGATAGTATCTAATTAACATCCGGATTTCTGTGAAAACTAAAACAAAAGAATTGGAGATTACTATTTCGCACAACATTCGTGAAGTTCAATCTCGAGTCGCGTGAAATTCCGTTTGATCGATTATAGAGACCATAAGTCAATATTACTTACAAAAAAACAGCCAAGTGCGAACTAGACTCGCGCACCGAGGCTTTCGTACAAATTTAGGACAAACTTGCAGTTCGATCCATAGAATATTGTATTGCACCAACCGCAAATAATAAGTTTGAAATAATAAATAAGTGGTTCAAGACCTTGCTTCTTGCCAAATTTCATGATTCTAGGTCAACGAACCTTCGCGTCCGTGGGCTTCGTACCATTTGCAGAGATGTGGTAGCCTAAAAAAGATACCTCTGCAACGCCGAAGACGCATTTCGCCGTGTTGACGAGAATGCCATATTCCTTCATGCGAGTGAAAAGCTGCTGAAGGTGGGTCACGTGATCTGCCTCTGTTTTCGAGAAGACCAAAAAGTCATCTATGTAACAGTAGCAGAAATCAAGACCTCTGGTAACCTCGTCCACAAACCTTTGAAAGGTTTGGCCTGCGTTCCGTAACCCGAACGTCATGTACGGAAATTCAAATAGGCCGAACGGGGTTGAAATGGCGGTTTTCGGAATGTCTTCCTCATTTATTGGTACCTGTTGGTACGCTTTCACGAGATCGATTTTAGAAAAGACGGCACAACCAGATATACTATGAGCGAAGTCATGTATGTGTCTTATAGGGTAGCGGTCTGGGATAGTGCGTGCGTTTAGCATTCGATAGTCGCCGCAGGGACGCCAACCATTGTCCTTCTTTGGCGCGAGGTGTAATGGTGATGCCCATGGACTATCCGAAGAACCTAACTTAAGCATGACGTCAAATTCTTTTTTCGCGATTGAAAGTTTGTCGGGTGTGAGTCTGCGCGGTGTGCATGAAATGGGTGGCCCGGGTGTAGTGCGGATGAAGTGTTTTGTGCTGTGCATTGGAACTGATGGTTTGCCTGAAGGGCGAGTAATCTCAGGAAAATTATTTAAAATTGAATGATATTTAGTGTCGCCCGTCCAAGCCTTGACAGAAAAAATATCAGTATTCACGGAAACAGCGTTTGAGCACAAGGTAGTCGTATTATCTATGAGGCGTTGTTTGCGACAATCTACGGCCAAATTATAGAAACTCAAAAAGTCTACACCAATTATTGCTTTAGTCACATCGGCAACCACGAAACGCCACGGAAAATCGCGCCTTAAACCTAAATTGAGATTAAGCTCCAGGTATCCGTAGGTTCCGATGCTGGTCCCATTAGCTGCGCATAACTCGTAGTCCATCCTGTTACGACGCTCTCATAGTGCAGCTCGTGGGTACACGCAGAGGTCACTGTCAGTGTTCACCAGGAACTGGGTGTTGGAGATGCGGTCGGTAACGAAGAGGCGACCCTTGGAAACTGGGCAATCGTCAGCCGCCATTAGCGACTGCCCTTGAAGTTTTCCGCCTTCCCGAAGTCGCAGGGCTTGATGCACCGAGTCGCGCTGTCCCCGTGCTTCCAGTGGTACCAGCAGAGGGGATGCTTGCGGTAGTTCGAGTTGGACCGGGTGCGCTGGCGAGAGGGAGAACGACGTTGCTGTCGCGGTCTCGAACGCTCGCTAGAGTACGACGATGGATGACGTGACAGCTCATCCAGCTTGATCGAAAGACGCTCCACGGTCTTCCTCAGCTCTGCAATCTCGTTTGATGGTGCGGCACTCGACGTTGAAGTGACGTCACGATTCAAAGTGATTTCTTGAATTCTGTCGGCCAGGTCTGACAACTACTCCAGGGACTGCGTGGGTTGAGCTACCAACACAGTCTGAATATTATTCGGCAATCGATTGCTCCAAATCGTCTTTAAAAAATCTTCAGGGACGTCAAATGTCGCAGGAACTGTGAGGGCTTCCTGTCACCTAACTGTTCGTTTGACAGAAGTTGGCGTAATTTCTGCTCTTGTGAGTCGGCTAAACGTTTAATAAGTACGCTTTTCAGTTTGTCGTACCTCTTATTCAACGGAGGGCTGATAATAATATCTTTCACTGTTTTGGCCGTACTCACGTCGAGGTTGGTGATGACATTGTTAAATTTCACCGCGTCTTCAGTTATACCGTAGCTTTCAAACTGACCTTCTAGTAGGGCAAACCATAGCTCGGGGTCGTCAGCAGAGAACGGTGGCACCTTCAGGTTCAACTTCCGAAAATCGGACGACGACAAATCGTGCCGTACGGAGTCAGTGGAAACGCGCATTTTCGCCGGTTTCGACGATCGCGTGGTGACGAAAGGTTCACTTTCGCGATGTGATTTAGCACTTCCTAATTCACTGGCACTAGCTTCATCACCGCCTTCACTCATCTTCACTGTGTTCGGAGGGAGTCACCAGTATGGCGTGGTGTGTGGCCAACGTGTGATGGGGTGCGCGGGTGCGCACCTCTTGGCTTCGCCAGTTATTCCGTTGATCTAAAGGTATTGGAAGGTGTATGGGTACGAGGAAAACTCCACACTTCACTCGTACACTTGTATTGAGTCATATACAGCGATGATTACAATAACTTGCTAATATTAGGCGAATAAATAAGTGCGGTTCCTTAAATCGGCGCGAGCGCGTGGTTATTATTCCGGTCTGAAGCTAACTCTCAACTGCTGGGCTCCCGTGCCTAGCCTTATCACCGAACTTCATACAATATAAAGTTGCATACTAACTAGTACGCTATCTGTGACAGTGGCTTGACGGGGACGACTACTATTTCTTAATCTGCGGCGCGCCTGGACAAAAGCGTCCGCACCGATAGATAAGAAAGGCTCGTTTCCAATGCATGGCACTCGAGTGTTTGTGTACGAAATATTTTATGTAGAATGTAGTAGTAATTTATCTTTCAGTATGTATTAAGTGAAATGCCATGGCCACCTTACAGCTTCATCATCAGATCCTGGCTATCATTTAAGTGTAAAGTGCTCCTCAAGACGAATCATTTGAGCCCAAATTCACTGGGGTTACATTATTTTATCACAGAGATGCCGTGGCCACCTTCCAGCTTCATCACCAGTCGGTAAATATCATCTAGGTGTGAAGTTTCTTTAAGACGAATCAATCGAGCCCAAACTCGGTAGAGTTACGTTGATTTATCACAGAGATGCCGTGGCCACCTTCCAGCGTCATCACCAGAATCTGTATATCATCTAGGTGAAAAGTTCTCTTCTAGACGAATCAATCGAGCCCAAACTCAGTAGGGTTATGTTGATTTATCACAGAGATGCCGTGGCCACCTTCCAGCTTCATCATCAGACCCTGGATATCATCTAAGTGAAAAGTTCTCTTCAAGACGAATCAATCGAGCCCAAACTCGGTAGAGTTACGTAGATTTATCACAGAGATGCCGTGGCCACCTTCCAGCGTCATCATCCGACCCTGTATATCATCTAGGTGAAAAGTTATCTTAAAGACGAATCAATCGAGCCCAAACTCAGTAGGGTTATGTTGATTTATCACAGAGATGCCGTGGCCACCTTCCAGCTTCATCATCAGACCCTGAATATCATCTAAGTGAAAAGTTATCTTCAAGATGAATCAATCGAGCCCAAACTCGGTAGGGTTATGTTGTTTTATCACAGAGATGCAGTGGCCACCTTCCAGCTTCATTATCAGACCCTGGATATCATCTAAGTGAAAAGTTCTCTTCAAGACGAATCAATCGAGCCCAAACTCGGTAGGGTTATGTTGATTTATCACAGAGATGCCGTGGCCACCTTCCAGCTTCATCATCAGACCCTGCATATCATCTAGGCGTAAAGTTCTCTTCAAGACAAATCAATCGAGCCCAAACTCGGTGGGGTTATGTTGTTTTATCACAGAGATGCCGTGGCCACCTTCCGTCTCCATCATCAGACCAGCTCCATGGTACCATATGGTATTGTCACCGAAGATACATAAGTACACCAAATTTGAGTTCAATCGGACATCGGGAAGTGGGTCTAATTTAGCTTCCAAGATTCCACCCGAACATACATAGTGACATACATACATACATTGCAAGTTAAATAAAAGCTTGTAAAAAAAATAGCGAAATCTGTCCAGCCGTTTGTTTACGCGTGATGCCGTGACCAAGGGAAAGAATGATTAATTTTTTCAAGCGTCTTCTAATAAGATCATTTAATAATATCGTTTAAAAACTAAAAAAGAACCGACTTCAATGCCGCGCTATTACACTTGAGATATCTCCTTTCCAACAAAAAAAGAATAATCAGAACCGGTTCATAAACGACGAAGTTATCCGCGAACAAAAAAAAAATACGGTCGAATTGAGAAACCTCCTCCTTTTTTAAGTCGGTTAAAAAGGAGGAGATTCTCAATTCTTGTGTATGTTTTTTTATGGATGTTTGTAATGCGATTACTCCGTCAATTATGAACCGATTCAAATGAATCTTTTTTTACAGACTTCTAGAAAAATCAAGTCTCTCAATTCGACCGTATATGTATATTTATATATGTAATTGTTTGTTCGCGGATAACTTCGTTGAACCGATTTTCATTATTATTATTGGAAAGAAAATATCCCAAGCGTGGTACCAAAGTAATTTCATCGAGATCTGATAAGTATTAAACGATCTTTTCATAATTGGTAGGGTACATATCCAAGGTACCAGGTTCCATTGTAATTCCATATAGATCTGATAAGTATCTCCAGAGATGTGGAGATAATCACTTCAAACTTAGTGCTGAAAATTTCTAGCTCGGCTTTTTAATTTTTTTTTCTTTTTGTAATCGATCTTAAATTGATATATATATTAGATAATGTACTGATTATGATACTCGAATCTTGCGTTAGCTCCATGAGTAAAGGTACGACCACACCGTGGCATCCTGCGTGCGCGATCCAGGCGGCAATCAGATAGCGCAGTAGTATTTGTACCGACTGGTTCACACCAAACGCGATCTACAACGATCAGAAAACGATAGAAAATCAGATAGCGCACGCGCACGCGGACGCAGGACGCTGCGGTGTGGTCGTACCTTAAGTGCATCGGACATCGTCGTAGCAATTACTATAATGTAGGTTAAAATAAAATCAAGTATAGATTTTAGATTATGATAATATTATGACGTCATTGTTTGCAGCGTCCATTCCAGACAACTTTTGTCCGAGTGGCTCCATGTTTGAATCCAACACAGCCAGTTGACAGTGACCCTGCCTCGTATTTCTACGCTGAACTTTATAACACCACTTCACTATAATGTAGGCGAAAATGAAATCAAGCATAGATAATGTTGATAATTATGACGTCATTGTTTACAGGGCCCATTCAAGACAACTTTTATCCGAGTGGCTCCATGTGCGAATCCAACACAGCCCGTTGACAGTGACCCTGCCTCGTATTTCTACGCTGAGCTTTATAACACCACATCAGATATCCACCTCATGAGAGGCAATGTCACTGTGGTTAGAGACTATAGGGTTAAAAAGGTACATATTTCAGATACAGAAATAAAATATAATGCTTGGTTGCTAGTCAGGATCCTGTGACCAGGTGGAGCGACGGCATACGTAAAGCTGTGGGCAGTGACGGGGAGAGAAGGGCCGAAGATCGGGCTCAGTGGCGCGTCTTAAGAGAGCCCTGCTTCCAGCAGTGAACTGACACCGGCTGATTATGATGATGATAATAATTCAGGACCTCTGCATACGTGCCATAAGCTACAGATGCAAAAAACTATACCCAGCAGATTAGTAAGATAATAATAATTATTATGAAGAAGGTTTTAAAATACTCCGTATTTTTTAAAAACAGAAGGTAATAAAGTAATAAGATACCTTATCAAACGTTCGTCTGATTGTACGTGATGGCATCTACCTATAACAGTATATCAAAGCAAGAATCTCCAGATTCCCATAATATTGCACGTCACTACATTGCGCTTACAGCAGATGTCCCAAAGTGTAATATTATAATAATATACTGGCGAAGTCTTACTACAAAAAAAAATTATATGGTTAATATCATATCTTTTAGATGAAAGCAAGAGGGTACTTGTGGGACAACAACAAATGGAAGATGAACTATCTGCTCAACAACATAGGCTGTAACCGAGTATTCTTCAGAGTGTTTTGCATGGCCACCGGTGTGAAGTTCGACAGCAAAACTTGCAATTTTTTCAAGGTATGCATGAACATTCATAAAAGACATGAAAACTTACAAGGGGCAGGTGCCGTTGTCTGTAACCAAAATGGTGTCACTTTGAGTTTGGGAGATGTAGTGATGAAAAACACCACTTGAAACCACTGAGGCATCGTTGCCAACCCAAGATTGTTGCAAACGGCGCGCATGACTCGTCAGTTACTAGTCCACACATTCCAGTCGCCAACAACCCGATGTCGCAGGTCTATCCACTTCTCACTCGGAAGAAGTTAAGTTTCTTTATGTATGTCGCACACGTTCAAAAGTGTTAGACTTGCAAATAGTAAGTTATTAATATAGACCAAAAAATAAAAAGGACCCAGGATTGTGCCCTGAAGAACAACACATTATATTAACTGATAGTGCGTCAGCAAGTACACAATCTTCATCCACACTCATTTTATTCAGTAATATATTCCATAAAAGTAATTTGAGCGATCCATTCCTTACTCCGTAATGTGATAGTTTTGTTAATAATATGTAAATTAAAAATTTTAAACCACCCCCGACTGATTTGTATAAGTATTATTTTGTTCATTGAGACCATTCCAATGAGCTATAACACGACATCCCAGATGAGGAGTTGAGAGTATTCAAGGAGATGTCTCAGCATTAGGTCAAGTATACCATATTTTTGCAATATCATCGAAGTAACAGGATACTGAATTATAAGTTAATACATTTGATTTAAATAATGTAAACTACGCTAAGCAGACGGCAGCAGTGTGACAGGTAAGTAGTGCGCAAAATCGCCATTTTGATTTTTTTGACGTCTGCGTTCAATGGACTATGAGCAGTATATATTATGTTACTCTTTGACTACGAGTTTACGAAAGTTGCCATCGTAGTCTATTCAACCAAAAAATTGCTGATAATATTTAAACGGCTGAACGAATTTTGATGAAACAAAGCTAAGAACACTCTCGATATAGACACCTATCAAACAAAAAAAACTAAATGAAAATCGGTTCATCCGTTTGGGCGCTACGATGCCACAGACAGACACACAGATACACAGACACACTGATACACAGATATACAGATATGTATATCTGAGTATCTGTGTGTCTGTAATGTGTATACATGTAATTCAGTATCCTTTTACTTCAATGATATTGCAAGAATATAATAATATGGTAAACTTGATCTAATGCTGACACAAGATGACCTCGAATCTGCAGAATACTCTCAACTCCTCGTCTGAGATGTATTTAAGCTCACTGGAATGGTCTCAAAGAATAAATTATACATATAAAAATCAGTCGGGGGTGGTTTCAAATTTTAAATTTTAAGTGTTATTAAGAAATTTAAGTTTCTACGCGCAGGGATGTTTACAGGTCACCGTACTGGTCAGAACTAACATCGCGTTTGTGGGCGTGGATTTATATAAGACTTATAAGACCGATGATTTAGCTGACAGTGCCCTTCAATTGGCATCTATTTGCTTTAATGTCTTTGCTGCAAAATATTGTAATGATATCAAACGATTCTGATTTAGGCATCAAAAATATTGTCCACTTCATTGAAATGGTCTACACTTGTCGACGCATCCATTGTAGAGCATTCTCTTGTATATTGGATTCACACATGCTGAAAGCAGAATAGAAATAAGCCTAGAGATGATAGGGCTACCATACCAACCACTCTTTTATAGGTGGATTATTTTGCTACATTCATTCAATCTGCATATAAATTATAATCAAGCATTTGATGTAGGTAAATAAGGTGCCGATTAATATTGAATACCCCAACTATTCTTCGAAGATTGACAGTACTCCTTACATGATAGGATTTGTGATTGATATGAATTGAGCAACTTACTGTCCCGGTGTAAAATACTTAAGTGGAATTAAGGCGGGTAAAGTAATGGATGGTGTCATGATGATATCTTTCTTCTTCCTAGGGGGTGTATACCTACGAGGGGTTCAATCTGAACAAGCTTCAGCACATGTGGTTGTCTATCCAAGAGTACGGCCGGGTCTTGTGGAGGGCTGAGATGGCGACGCAGTTCGGAACAGCTTTTTGCCATGAGTTCGAAACACTCGTTGACAAAATAAAATAAAATATTATCATTTTTAAAGATTTTAGGCTATCCTTTGAACACTCTCTTATCTGTTGGCAAGCAACGATTTGGTTGAGGATAGTAGGTCAGAATAAGAACTGCTGCTTTGTAATCAAATTTACGTTATAAGTATAATTGAAAGAACTAATGAATAAATATATCGTTATGCATAATAGTCTGGTGTAGTGGTGCCTACCTACTACTTCTACTATGTATATGTAACTACTTGTTCTTCCTCCATAGATACCACTCTCCTAACTTCCCCTATTCCTCTCTCCCCTTCTGCAATTCTATTCATACAACAATATTTTCTATCCTCCCCATCCAAAGGTTGACTGTCCATTTAGAGTTTTGCATGGTACAGTTTCTGTTATAGGCAGACGTGGTTGTTTACCATGTGTGAGTTTTTTTGCTTGTCACATAACAAAAATTATAAAAAACATATATTTTCTACCCTGTGTTTCATTTTATACTTAGTTTAGTGATCATTTTAATTCGTTAAATATTAAAATCGCTGATCAGTTAATAGGAAAGTTGAAGGTAAACGACGCTGTTTACCTGCTGCTAATTGCTAGCCAAGACCCTCACTGGTCTTCCTATAGCAATCACCCTGCAAGAAGCAGCAAGTTAATAGAAACTATCACCAAAGGTATGCCAAAGAATACAGACAACTTTACGGCCGCAAAGGTGACCGCGGTGGCGATCTCCTAGCGTGCTAACGTCATTAGCGTTTTCGGATGAATGTGTGCACTTACTTTTATTGGCTTTGGTGACCCAAGGAGAGTTGTACCCACACTACTAAACTCTAAGAGCACATTCGGCCCTCTTGGACTCGCCCAACGAGGCTGCCGTACCAACTTCTCAAACTAGGTTAAAGGACAACTTAAATTTGCAGTTCGAGCCTTACGCCGATGCCTATAGACACTGTTCATGCAGCAATCGCAAATAATAAGTTTGTAAACGGCTAACCAACTTTATTAAAGGCTAATTAGAATTTGTCTTGTCTTGAGAGTCCGACCATTTCAGGCGTGGCATGTTTACCATTTCGACCACATCATTGCTTTCCACCAGGCTCTAAGTGTTCAAACGCTAGTCTATCAGTAAAAAAAAATCAGTGAGGTTATAAATATATGCTGGGTCAAGAAGTGAGAAAGCATGAAGAATAGACTATACTCTAGGTACATGAAAAATATTTGAAAAAGTAGGTCAGTGACATTATATTTTAATAATATTTTTCTCAATTCACTAAGAAATATTGTTATTTTACAAAGGCTCGACATGGGTTTCAAACTCCTTACAGTAATAGAGAACAGATCCCGAGCAAAATTCGGACACCCACAGCTGCCGTCCATATTCCATCTTGGACAACCAGAGATGGTGAAATGTATTTACGTCTACATCCGTAAAGTTGTATTGACCCTGGAAAAAAAGTGTGTGTGTCAGCTCCGATGCACGACTGGAGTTTACTCTTTAAGAATTATTATTATTGTGTTCAAGGTCAAGGTCAAGGTCAAAGGGTTAAATATGAAAATCGTTTCTTAGGGAGTAAACTTCAGTATACTTTGTTTATACACATTGTTTATAACACACATACATAATCTCGAAGTGAAAGGTGCGCAAAGTACGTTGCGCAGGGGAACATTACGACTCACTTTTAAATAACGCTCAATTTTACTCCTCATAAAATGTTAATACCGCGGGCTTAATATGAAAAAAGTTTCTTAAAGAGTAGTAAAAACCAATAAGTCATAAACATATTTTTGAACTGAATTAAGAAAATGTACATTACTCAAAATGTAATATTTTGAAATTATAAATTAACAATCTAGTAGATAGTATCTAATTAACATCCGGATTTCTGTGAAAACTAAAACAAAAGAATTGGAGATTACTATTTCGCACAACATTCGTGAAGTTCAATCTCGAGTCGCGTGAAATTCCGTTTGATCGATTATAGAGACCATAAGTCAATATTACTTACAAAAAAACAGCCAAGTGCGAACTAGACTCGCGCACCGAGGCTTTCGTACAAATTTAGGACAAACTTGCAGTTCGATCCATAGAATATTGTATTGCACCAACCGCAAATAATAAGTTTGAAATAATAAATAAGTGGTTCAAGACCTTGCTTCTTGCCAAATTTCATGATTCTAGGTCAACGAACCTTCGCGTCCGTGGGCTTCGTACCATTTGCAGAGATGTGGTAGCCTAAAAAAGATACCTCTGCAACGCCGAAGACGCATTTCGCCGTGTTGACGAGAATGCCATATTCCTTCATGCGAGTGAAAAGCTGCTGAAGGTGGGTCACGTGATCTGCCTCTGTTTTCGAGAAGACCAAAAAGTCATCTATGTAACAGTAGCAGAAATCAAGACCTCTGGTAACCTCGTCCACAAACCTTTGAAAGGTTTGGCCTGCGTTCCGTAACCCGAACGTCATGTACGGAAATTCAAATAGGCCGAACGGGGTTGAAATGGCGGTTTTCGGAATGTCTTCCTCATTTATTGGTACCTGTTGGTACGCTTTCACGAGATCGATTTTAGAAAAGACGGCACAACCAGATATACTATGAGCGAAGTCATGTATGTGTCTTATAGGGTAGCGGTCTGGGATAGTGCGTGCGTTTAGCATTCGATAGTCGCCGCAGGGACGCCAACCATTGTCCTTCTTTGGCGCGAGGTGTAATGGTGATGCCCATGGACTATCCGAAGAACCTAACTTAAGCATGACGTCAAATTCTTTTTTCGCGATTGAAAGTTTGTCGGGTGTGAGTCTGCGCGGTGTGCATGAAATGGGTGGCCCGGGTGTAGTGCGGATGAAGTGTTTTGTGCTGTGCATTGGAACTGATGGTTTGCCTGAAGGGCGAGTAATCTCAGGAAAATTATTTAAAATTGAATGATATTTAGTGTCGCCCGTCCAAGCCTTGACAGAAAAAATATCAGTATTCACGGAAACAGCGTTTGAGCACAAGGTAGTCGTATTATCTATGAGGCGTTGTTTGCGACAATCTACGGCCAAATTATAGAAACTCAAAAAGTCTACACCAATTATTGCTTTAGTCACATCGGCAACCACGAAACGCCACGGAAAATCGCGCCTTAAACCTAAATTGAGATTAAGCTCCAGGTATCCGTAGGTTCCGATGCTGGTCCCATTAGCTGCGCATAACTCGTAGTCCATCCTGTTACGACGCTCTCATAGTGCAGCTCGTGGGTACACGCAGAGGTCACTGTCAGTGTTCACCAGGAACTGGGTGTTGGAGATGCGGTCGGTAACGAAGAGGCGACCCTTGGAAACTGGGCAATCGTCAGCCGCCATTAGCGACTGCCCTTGAAGTTTTCCGCCTTCCCGAAGTCGCAGGGCTTGATGCACCGAGTCGCGCTGTCCCCGTGCTTCCAGTGGTACCAGCAGAGGGGATGCTTGCGGTAGTTCGAGTTGGACCGGGTGCGCTGGCGAGAGGGAGAACGACGTTGCTGTCGCGGTCTCGAACGCTCGCTAGAGTACGACGATGGATGACGTGACAGCTCATCCAGCTTGATCGAAAGACGCTCCACGGTCTTCCTCAGCTCTGCAATCTCGTTTGATGGTGCGGCACTCGACGTTGAAGTGACGTCACGATTCAAAGTGATTTCTTGAATTCTGTCGGCCAGGTCTGACAACTACTCCAGGGACTGCGTGGGTTGAGCTACCAACACAGTCTGAATATTATTCGGCAATCGATTGCTCCAAATCGTCTTTAAAAAATCTTCAGGGACGTCAAATGTCGCAGGAACTGTGAGGGCTTCCTGTCACCTAACTGTTCGTTTGACAGAAGTTGGCGTAATTTCTGCTCTTGTGAGTCGGCTAAACGTTTAATAAGTACGCTTTTCAGTTTGTCGTACCTCTTATTCAACGGAGGGCTGATAATAATATCTTTCACTGTTTTGGCCGTACTCACGTCGAGGTTGGTGATGACATTGTTAAATTTCACCGCGTCTTCAGTTATACCGTAGCTTTCAAACTGACCTTCTAGTAGGGCAAACCATAGCTCGGGGTCGTCAGCAGAGAACGGTGGCACCTTCAGGTTCAACTTCCGAAAATCGGACGACGACAAATCGTGCCGTACGGAGTCAGTGGAAACGCGCATTTTCGCCGGTTTCGACGATCGCGTGGTGACGAAAGGTTCACTTTCGCGATGTGATTTAGCACTTCCTAATTCACTGGCACTAGCTTCATCACCGCCTTCACTCATCTTCACTGTGTTCGGAGGGAGTCACCAGTATGGCGTGGTGTGTGGCCAACGTGTGATGGGGTGCGCGGGTGCGCACCTCTTGGCTTCGCCAGTTATTCCGTTGATCTAAAGGTATTGGAAGGTGTATGGGTACGAGGAAAACTCCACACTTCACTCGTACACTTGTATTGAGTCATATACAGCGATGATTACAATAACTTGCTAATATTAGGCGAATAAATAAGTGCGGTTCCTTAAATCGGCGCGAGCGCGTGGTTATTATTCCGGTCTGAAGCTAACTCTCAACTGCTGGGCTCCCGTGCCTAGCCTTATCACCGAACTTCATACAATATAAAGTTGCATACTAACTAGTACGCTATCTGTGACAGTGGCTTGACGGGGACGACTACTATTTCTTAATCTGCGGCGCGCCTGGACAAAAGCGTCCGCACCGATAGATAAGAAAGGCTCGTTTCCAATGCATGGCACTCGAGTGTTTGTGTACGAAATATTTTATGTAGAATGTAGTAGTAATTTATCTTTCAGTATGTATTAAGTGTAAATTATTATTATTAATTAAAGGTTTATCAAGTTAAGTTTAAGTTGTAAATATAATTTTGAATTTAGTAAGTTGATAGCATTTCCTACATATTGTTTTATATATTTTTATTTTTTAAGTTTACTATTTTAATATTTAAATGTTTTTATTTAAATACATTTTATTAATTATATTATGTGGGAGCGGCCCACAGGTTCATTGTCATAGTTAAGGCTGATATTTCTTCAATACTGGAGCCGCTCAGCAGGCTAGAATCGTCTGAATTATAGTTGAATTATTTCTCAACTCCGGAATAACCCAAGTTCAAGTTCACTTTATTTTCGTAGCTGATGAAGATATCATTGCGTAGTCATCTATGTTAGAGTCTAAAGGAAACTCTAACTATTCGTTCAGCTTCAAGCAAGTTTCCCCAGAGTTGTGTCACTCTTAGCATAACACAGACCCCCATGGTCCCTTCAGGGAAGGAAATACTCGAACATATAGGGATAAGTTAATCTTTTCTTACTGAACTATTCCGCAGAATATGTAGGTTTGAAGTATTGTTGCGTGGTCGTCTACGTCACGAATTAAAGGAAACTAGGGCTATTCTTTCAGCTTTTAAGTCTCCTCAGGGTTGTGCCATCCTAAGTGTAACATAAACTTACACGGTCCCCGTTAGGAAAATAAGTCTCGATCAGATAACAGGCGAACTCGTGCCGATGACCGATGAACAGCTCCAACATAGTACGTGTGTCCAGTAGAAAAACAAATCTCAAAAATATTAATAAGTTAATCTTTGTCACTAAGTCATAAGGTGTTCATTCTTCAGAAGAAGTGAATTCGTTCAATATTCGGTCTTGACCCGCTCACATCTTGTAGGCCATACTTTAGAAATCATAAGATCCTATCTTTGCCATCTCTATACATACTTGAAGTTTCATTGTTTGTTGCTAATAACCCGAGCTTCTTTCTCAAATCGTCCGACGCTAAAAACAGACCACGTAGAACTCAGCACATAAACAAATTATATCACCCCTGTGCCCATCTTTCTTTAGTTACCAGGAATTCTTATTTTATTTATATCAACATTTTTAAATTACCACATGAATACAGAAGGCTTACACATCGACATCTAATGCGGGAACTTACTAAATGGCTAAATGAGAGGTGCTTCTATAGTATTCATGAATAATTTGTTTATAAATAGTTTTATTAAATTTAATTTTTTCTTCAATTATTTAATTCATGCATGAGAACATATTATTATGACTGTTTATGGCTACGAAATCTTGACATAATCTAATTTTCTTTGTAATTATCCTTGAATGTAGTTATTAGTTACTATTAATGACTGGATATTGATATGTTAGCAAGAAATTAATTAATTTTAGTAATTAGCATTTTTTTTAAATGTACAATAGAATTTTCATTGTTTGATCGGTAATTAAAATTATTGATCATGACTTTTAATTTATATATAATGAAATTTGTAATGTAATTTATTTTATTTTATTTAGTAATTGTATTATATAAAACATTTGTACACCCATACGGGTAGAAAACTAATGTACCTATTTTAAGCATAATACCAGCTACTTTGATATTGTTATCATAGTTTTCTGACAAATAAACATTCATTCCTTCATTCATTCCAGTGAAGCAGGTATACGAATTATATTATGCTTATATTGCAAGGATTAAAATGCTGATACATGGTTATTTATGGTTATTTACTGGTTATCTTCGTCCATGTGCTGAGGGCGCGGTGGTGTAAGTGGGAGAACGGTCGGCTTTGATGCCATAGCTACCGAATTCAATCCCCACCATGCACTACTTATTCCTTATTATTTTTACAGTGGCCGTCCGGTGAAATAAAATCATCGTTAAGAAACCAACAACCCCCGAATGGTGGTAGGACACTCTCTAGTGTCCGCCTGGCCAGCTACCACCCTCAAGCTAGAAAATCTGTCGCCAAACATCTAATTTGTTCCGACAGCTATCCTTGAGAACCAGTTCCCATTCTATGCCTAGCGTGCTTACCATCTACGACCGCATCATCGCTTACCAAAAGGTGAGATAGGTCAAACGCTAGCCTATAATATATATAAATAAAACTGGCCAAGTGTGAATCAGACTTTTGTCTCGCACACGGAGGGTTCCAAACCGCAGTATAATAATATATTAGTATAATATTATATAATATTACCGTGTCAATACCAAACATGCTTATTAACTACAACGCCATCTAACGAATATCTAACGAACTTCTAACACCGACTAAGTGAACGTTAACACAAAGGTAGGTAATTAATATTATTTATTAATAAGGTTATTATAATCGTACATAGATGGCACTATAGTTAAAACACGTTTTTTGTATGGAGACCCCTTTAATTTTTAACTTTGTTCTGTTTTTAGTATTTATTGTTATAGCGGATACAGAAATACACAATCTGTGAAAATTTCAACCGTCTAACTATCACGGTTCATGAGATACAGCCTGGTGACAGACGGACAGACAGACAGACAGACAGACAGACAGACAGACAGACAGACAGACAGACAGACAGACAGACAGACAGACAGACAGACAGATAGACAGACAGACAGACAGACAGACAGACAGATGGACAGCGGAGTCTCAGTAATAGGGTTCCGTTGGTACCCTTTGGGTTCGGAACCCTAAAAAGGTCCTTACAATGCCGCTACCATGACCTTCCAAGTCCAGAACGAGCAGTCTGAATCTATCCCCATGCATCGCGATGTGAGACTAGGGGATGTTATATCCCCAAAATCGAATTCTCAAATGCATTGAAGGATACTTTCAAGGCACTGAACTGGAAAGGACCCGGCATCAACATAATGGCAAGTACCTTTCACACTTGCGATTTGCGGACGACATTGTCATAAAAGCAGAAACGCTGCAAGGACTGCAACATAATATGCTGAATGGCCTAGCTGATTCTTTTCAACGCATTGGTCTCCGGATGAACTTGGATGAAACCAAGGTTATGTTCAATGAACATGTGAGTCCGGAACCAATCACAATACAGGGTAGTGTTCTCGAAGTTGTTAAGGAGTATGTTTACCTCGGGCAAATTCTGTAGCTGGGTAAAAACAACTTCGAGAAAAATACCAATAGAAGAATACAGTTGGGCTGGGCAGCATTATGGGAAATTACGTCGAGTCTTCTCATCGCCAATTTCACAAAGTCTATAGACAAAAGTCTTCAATCAGTGCGTCCTACCCGTCATAACATACGGAGCCGAAACTTTGACACTCTCGGTTGGACTGGTCCTCAAATTTAAGGTCGCTCAGCGCGCTATGGAAAGAGCTATGCTCGGAGTTTCTCTAAAGGATCGTATTCGTAACTAGGTGATTTGACAGATAACCAAAGTCACCGATATAGCTAACCAAATTATTAGCAAGCTTGAGTGGCAATGCCGCAATAGCAGAAGAACCGACGACCGCTGGAGTAAACGAGTTCTTGAGTGAAGACCGCAAATTGGCAAACGTAGAGTAGGACGCCCTCAGACTAGGTGGAGCTATGATATTCGCAAGGTGGCTGGAAATAGCTGGATGAGAGTGGCCGAGGATCGTGCTCAGTGGCGTGAAATTAGGGAGGTCTATGTACAGCAGTGAACTAGTATAGGCTGATGATGGTGATGAAAGGGTAACTCTGTCTATTCATTCAGCGTATGAGTCCCCGGGGTTGCGATGTGTTTGTTGAAGATTGATATAATTACTGTAAGCTATTTAAATAAACATAAAGGGATAAACTAGTCAAAGGACTAGTTTTTTTTTTTTTTTTTAAGATTTTTTTTTTTAAGAAAGTTTTTTTTTTAAGTCAAAGGACTAGTTAATCCAAATGTTACTCTTTGGAAGATTCAAACCTTGCCGAAACTACAATGCTCTTTATCGTATATTACGCCCAGCGTCGTTAAAAAAATATTGAACAGAGCTCCATTGCAGCTGATGTTGTTTGCCAAGTATATTAGGATCCATTTTCCATTGCTCCACGCGTAGCCTTTAATCTTGATCTGTAAGACGATAAAATAATGGCAGAGAAAGGCTTAATAAAAATAGTAAGGTCTGATAAATGTTAAAATTTACCTAACCATCTGACATTAACATAGTTATAAATATTACAATACGGGACTTATCGCGCCTAAAACATTAATCTTATTTAACTCGAACATTTAACACATCTAACTTGAAGTTTACATCATGATTTATGATTGTTATTGTCACCCACGACAGGGTAGATCATTGGTGTTTTCCTGCGTCCGTAGGCTCAGACCTTAATTTACATTACACGTGATCCTTGGGTGTTGCTGAACAGGTAATCACTGGTGGTAAGGCTTAGGCCGCGATTAGAACCACCCATCGGACAAAAAAATGCTGCCATTTGGTTAACCGAGTTTCGGCATGATGCTTAAATGCCAGCCTGTATGGAAAACAGGTTGGGATTGTTGCGCTCTGTGGATCGGAATAAAGTCAGTTGTCGAAACTCTTGTCTTACTGTCGTTTTTCAATTCTAGCCAATCACCATTCCATTTTAGACCGCATCTTCAGTTAACATCAGGTGAGATATCTTGCAAGTGCTTGTCTGTGAAACATAAAAAATAAAACTGGCCAAGTGCGAGTCAGACTTTTGTCCCGCACACGGAGGGTTCCGAACACCATCTATCGAATTTCTAACGAACTTCTAACACAGACTAAGTCAACGTTAACACAAAGGTAGAATAGTATTATATAGTAGTAATAGTAATTGTAGTAATTAATATTATTAAATATTTGGTTGACCGAGCTTTGCTCGGTATTTTTTGCCACTTAAACAGAAAAATATGACTCTTCCCGACATCTATTGACGAATAATAATACTATTTTTTTTAATTGAGAGCAACTAAAGGCCCATTTAGACGGGGAGAGTTTCTCGTCTCAAAGATACGATTATCGAAGGAATATAAAAAAGATTATATGTCTAAACATTCACACCTCTCGATCTTCCACTCTGGCGACAATTGACTCGCAATAGAATATCGATAGTGTCGGTCTAAACAGAATTTTCTCGTATTTAGATTCTCGCACCCAAAACGGTTTAACCCGATTTGTACGATACTCGTATGAACTTGAAAAATGTCATACGAGATCGTGTTTATACAAGTCGAGACAAGCAAAAATCTGCTTACTATACTTTTGTTGTGTAAACAAACATAGGCAATTATCGCCTAGCGATAAGTTATATGCGAATCTCGTATGACATAATTGTAGGCGAGATTTTAGTTCTTACCTGTACGTAAACATTTTGATACGATTGTGTTATGGCGATTATTGCTTGTGATAGTAGCGTATGGTTTCTCGTAAGGAAACGTACGAGAAACTCTCCCCGTCTAAATGGGGCTTAACTGCTTTACCGACACAGTACTTCTACTCGCCAATAGATGTCGGAAAGCGTCATATTTTAAGTTGATTATCAATAAATTTTATTGAAAACTTTATTTTATTATTGAAAACACGAATTTCTGAAAATGACTCCTAACTAGATCGATTTATCACCCCCGAAATCCCCTGTAGGTATACAAAATTTTATTTAATCGTTGGAGTCGCTTCCGAGATACAGATTAAGGCAATTAAGGTAACGATAGCGCCATCTTTGATGCTAGGTAGATGGCGCTACGCTATCGTAAAAAACTTTCTTTAAACTTATCTTTAATTTTTCACTTTGTTCTGTTCTTAGTATTTGTTCTTATAGCGGCAACAGAAATACATCATCTATGAAAATTTCAACCGTCTAACTATCACGGTTCATGAGATACAGCCTGGTGACAGACGGACATACAGACAGACAGACAGACAGACAGACAGACAGACAGACGGACAGCGGAGTCTCAGAAATAGGGTTCCGTTGGTACCCTTTGGGTTCGGAACCCTAAAAATCACGATTAAGCAAAGGCAACTACGCTCAATGTAGTAAATTATTCTGACCTAATACGATGCAGAGTGGTAGAGACAGTGTATCTAATGAACCCAATGATAGGTTGCCTGATTTTATATTTTAGGCAAAATTTGAGCAAAATCTTGGCAAGCCAAAATTGACCTTGATCCCCAGTTTCCGGTCACCCTACTATTCCTGATTCCTTATGAACGTCACTATTGGTGGTCACGGTGACGCCAGGGCAAGGGGTGCGAAGAATCTCCGGATCCCAGACCCCGAATCCCATTTGAAAGATTGCCGCCAAAACAACTGGCTTTTGTGATTTACAATTGACGTATGTTACGGTTAGACAAGTACGCGCAATTCGAAAACGAGTTTGGAAGAATGAGTTGGCAAATTCTTGAGTTATGCGGAGTCCAAAGAGGTAGGATGCAGTAACCTTTGAATCAGGCCACTTTATTTACTTCCGAGAAGGAGACCAACTTTCCCAGGTTGGCATAAGGTTCTTGGTTTATAGAGCTCTCTATGACAACATTGTAGAAGTTTTGAGTGTATATTACACAGTTGCGTAGCTCGTAATCCAGCTAATGGAGAGGTATTTCAAAGTTGTGCAGGTTTACGCACCGATCTCGACACACTCGAACGATGAAGTAGAGGATATATCTGGAGACATATCAAAGGCTTTAAACTTCACCACCAAGACTCACTACAACGTTTGTCTTGGTGGACTTCAACGCCAAAGTGGGACTAAAGAACTTTGGCAGATTGGGAGTATGATCCCATGGTTTCGGTTACAGGAATCATATGGGGCAAATGCTTGTCAGTTTCTTTGAAAAGAAGGGGATTTTATTGATGAAATCGTTATTAAAAAAATTCTCAGAAGAGGTGGACATGGCAGAACTCCGACACTTTGTCTTAAAATGAAATCGACTTCATCATATCGGACAAGAAGCGTCAAAAAATATCTGTGATCAACAGGTTCAATGTCGGGAGCAATCTTCAACTGATACTAGGCATTTTGAATATCAATTTGGAGCTTGAACGTGTCAGTTCGAGGTAATCCGGGTTGCGACTTACCCATTCCAAACCATAGTGATCCCTCAAATCACGACAAAAGATTAGATGCCATGGAAACAAACACAAGGCCTTAAGCACATGAGTAAAGAATACTCATGTGCCTTAAGCCCCCGAGGAGGACGGTATTACTACTCAGCTTTTGAAGTTTGGTGGTGCTACACCTGTTATGAAGGAGCTACAGAAAATCTTAAAATCTTCTTCTTTGTCTTTGTCTTTGTCTTCTAATGTCTTATTTGATGGGAGAACTCCAGAGGCGTGGAGTTGAAGTGTTGTGTTATTTTTCAAAATGGGTGACAAAACCAATATGAGAGATATTGGTTGGTAGTTCTATGCCTCATCTACAAGCATTTTTCGAAAGTCATCCCGAACTATCTTGGGTGAAGAATCTACGAGTTTTACGCGACTAAGCACCGTACAGTGCAGACGTGTCACAAATGTTGTCGTAAAAAATATAAAAATAAATAAACGCAAAAATTTACATATTTTTTTATTTTAAAAACGGGAATTTAACGTATTTAACGTATATGTCTCAAGGTAACAGGCGCAGTGCAGTGCAGTGACATGCTAAATTCTGTACTACCAGAATTTTGCATGCCGCTGTATCTGTTAGAGGTAGACGTCATCGCTTACTATCAGGCGAGCGTCGTGCTTGTCTGGTTACATTTTACCAAAAAAAAAATCTCATTGCAATCTGTGTAACGCGAATAAAAGAGACAGAAATATATTCAATTCGCTTTCCGATCGTACTCCAGCGGACGACGACGAACGGCTGCGACGACAAGCAACATGAGTGTACAGCGTTCACCCAGCAAAAGATCTACTAGAAGTTGCCCACGGCTGGGGTGTTGTGACTTAACGCCTGACTTAACCTGCCTTGGCCGTACACACCAAGTTTCTACATAACAACAAGATAGCTATCGATAAAAAAATGTATGTGCGCTTTTCACAGTTGTCCTCCGGTAAAGGAAAAACATCGTTAAGAAACCAAAAACGCCGGCATGGTGGTAGGTGTATCTAGTATCCGCCTGGCTAGCTATTACCCTCAAGTCAGAAAATCTGTCACCAAACATCTAATGTGTTCCAGCAGCTATCCTTGAGAGCCAGTTCCCATTCTAGGCCTAGCGAGCTTTCAATCTTCGACCACATCATCACTTACCAACAGGTGAGATAGTGGTCAATCGCTAGCCTATAACATATAAAAAAACTGAAGATGCAGTGTTATTCAGCCCCTTATCAGACAAAGCACCGAAAACCGTTGGGATATATGAGTTCTTGAGTGAAGACTGTGGATTGGAATATACAGTGTGGAAATTAAACTCAGGCCCTGGAGGGAAACTACTTTAAATCCTTAAGCTAGCTCATTTTACTTAAAGGAGACATTCCTTTATTTTTGAAAAGAAACAAATCTGCATTAAAAGATTTTTTAAAACTCGCTTGCTTCGCCCGGGACTCGAACCAACTAAAATTAAAAAAAATAAACACTCTTTATCTTAATATACTAATCGGTAGTATTAATATTCAGGATAAAGTTTCTCTAACAAACATTAGGTCTTAAAAATAAAAATAATCGTTAAATCTAACATCAACTTTATTTTACTATCAATTTTGTAACACTTAAATTATTTAACTGATAAATTGTTCGAAATGAGCCCCGTCGTTCCGGCTACACAACATTAGTCGCCGTTGAAATTCATTTCTTGTAGCCTTCAGCAAAGTGTTGTGGTGTATGCCCCTAATAACATTTTCTATCGCAATCCTTAGCTCTTGAACGGTTTCATAGCAAGTTTCATAAACAACATTTTTTACATGACCCCATAAAAAGAAGTCCATGGGCGTCAGGTCTGGACTTCTTGCAGGCCATCTAATTGTCCCGTTTGTACCTATCTTGTTGAAAAATGATATTATTTCGTTCCTCTTCTGGCAGAAGGTTTAATTGATTTTGTAAAAGCTCCAATATTTCAATGTATTTTGCTGCATTTAGATGTCCTTCGTAAATGTGCATCAAAACAACCATGTTACTTTTGATTCCACACCAAACATTAAACGAAAATCTGACCTGATTGTTCGTTTCACGGACACGGAATGGATTTTGACGAGACCAATAATGATTGTTATTTATTTATTTATTTATTACACACACTTCAAATGCAACAACATTACAGCACATAGCCAAATCGATGCTGTAGAAAAAAAAAGAGAACATTCTGGTATACACATTAATAGAATAATAATACAATACAAGAAAAAATTAAATGATGATTACTCAACAAAATTAAAAATTATACTAAATTAATAAACCAATCCTTAAAACAAATAAATTCAATGATATTAATTTTCCACATACTTCTGCACCGCTTCTTTGAATTTCGGCAGGGTACAAAAAAATATGTCTATATTAAATGCTATCATATTAATTAACCGTATGGCTCGTGACAAAGGAGCAAACATAGCTAAATTCGTTCTTGCCGACGGCACCGACAATGTATCGACACGTCGACGCGCCCCTACTACCGGCACCCGCAGCCGCAGCTCGGCCAGCACCTGCGGTTGGTGTAGGTCGCCGCGCAGCACGCGGAACAAGTGTGTACACAGCGCCACGTCCCGCCTCACCGCCAGTCTGTTGTACCCGACCATGCCGATCACGAACAGGCTCGGGTACATCAGGGGGTAGAAAGGATAAACTCCGTACTCTTTCAGGTATAAAAATCTAGTAAATTTGTTTTGGATCTTTTCTAACATCTGGGAATACTTGGCCTCGTGAGGATTCCAAATCATGGCGCTCGTTTCAAGATGGCTCCTGACGAGTGCGTTGTATAGTATTCTTATCGTTGACATACTGTGGAAATCCTTACACTGCCTCAAAATAAAACCGAGATTACGGAAGGACTTCCTACAGATGTCAACGATGTGCTTACGAAACAGAAGCTCGGGAACCATCTCTATGCCCAAGTCCCTGACAGCAGTGACGCGCGACACCACCGAGCCCTCCATCTCGTACTGGTACTGCAGCGGCGCTCGCGCACGGCTTTAACTCATGAGCGCGCACTTACTGCTGTTGAAATATAGTTTATCGGCTACACTCCACTGTTAATGTCTCGCTGTAGACGCTCACAGTCGGAGGTGTTTGCTATAGACAGAAACAACTTGAGGTCGTCTGCAAACAGCAAACACCTTGAATCCGTTATTGTCGACGGCAGGTCGTTTATTAATAATATAAATTCCAGAGGGCCAAGATTGCTCCCTTGACTCACGCCCGACAATGTCAAATAGGGATTGGATTCATATCCCGCGTATTCTACATACTGCCGGCGGTCAGCGAGATAGCTCGCGAAGAATCGGAGGAGATGCGGTGTGAACCCTAGCGCAGCGAACTTAGCCAGCAAGACGTCGTTGTCGACGGTGTCGAAGGCTTTCCGGAAGTCGAAGTACGCGCAGTCCACCTGTCCCCCCGCGTCGATGACCGGCGTCAGGTACGTCGCAAACGATAGCAGGTTACTGTCCGTACTTCGCCCCGGTCTGAAGCCGTGCTGAGCGTCGTTAAGTTGCGAAACAACCTGAGAATAAATCAGTTTGTGTAAAATCGACTCAAAAACTTTCGCGAACGTCGATAGTACCGCCACCGGCCGATAACCGCTCACGTCCGAGTTCAAACTGCCTTTTGGAACTGGAATCACTCTAGTAATTTTCCATTTTTCTGGATAGCATCCTACCTCTAAAAATAAATTTAATATATGAAGCAAAGGGTTTTCTAAAATAAAACTACAATCCTTTACAACATAAGGCGGTATCCCGTCTGGCCCCATCGAGTGCTTGGGCTTGAGTCGGCGCAGTGCGGCGCGCACGTCGGCCAGGCTGAGCCGGGTGACGTGCACGCGCGCCGCGCCGGCCCGCGCGCCCGCGCTCAGCTCCGCCGCCGCGGGGTCTAGTGCCGGTCGTACCGAACTATATACAGAATGGAAATAAGAAGCGAACGATTCCGCGCACTCTTTCTCACTTAACTCATGTCAGTTATGTCAGTTATACATTCCATTATTACTAAAATTTGTTTCGTCAGACCATACAATACAGTCCAAGAAATTTAGGATGCGGGCTATTTCTGTTTGAATATTTTCACAAAACTGTAATCTCCTGTCACTATCTCCGGGATGTAGTTTCTGCACCAATCGCCCATCACGATAACATTTGTATTTGTATTTTTTCAGAACTTTAAGTATACTAGTATGGTTGATGCCTATCTCTTGAGCAGCTTCCCTGCTTGAAGCCTTCGGGTAACACTCGAAGAATGTCAAAATGTTTAACTCAACATCGCTATAGTCCAAATTTTGTTGCTGTGGGCGTCCAGTCTTCTTTTTAAAACTTCCAACGGTCAGTAAATTATTCACAATTCGAGACAAAACTTTTCTAGATGGTAGTTCTCTGTCTGGATACTTCTCGCGATACCACTGCAGAGCTAAATCGTAGCTCTTGTTGCAAACAAAGTAAGCTTCTAATAACTCGAATTGTTCTTGATACGCCATTATGAGATAATTTAATTACGTAAGGAAAGCAACACTACTTAAATAAAATCTGTTGATAAAAATCGTTCGAATTTTAAAATTATTGTCCCGCATTGCAAACAAAGTCAAACGTTCCATTTTTAAACTACTCCACTGAACGCCTCGGATCATGTAAGAAGGAAATGTGCATAGAGGTATTACCACCATTGAACAATTTTCTTATCGAAGATTTCAACAAGGTACTTAACGATAAATTAGCAAGCGTGTACTTCATACGAAGTATTTGAGTGTTGGAGAGATAACAGAACTGTTACGTGTCTTTTACTTGTTAAAAGTGAACAGTAACCAAACATTTTTTAGAGAAACTTTATCCTGAATATTAATACTACCGATTAGTATAATAAAAAATTATAGTCCAGCATAAAAAATTACCTTCATCTTTTGAATAGGTCTTGAACATGTTATGGCTCCCCGAAGCAAGTGATACCTTGTGGATGTATTATATACTTCCATATCCAGAGTAGCCGGAGAGTCCTTTACTTGAGGGTAACTGGTCTTCTTGCAATCGTCTATTTTATGCAGGATGGATCTATAAGGACCCTGTATAGGGAGGTATACAAAAATATTTATTCAGAAAACACCTTCAAATGACGATTTAATGTACACATAGCTTATCTAGAACCAACAGTTCATTCGTGAAGTTGATTATATGACGATGATGAAAATCATGAAGATCTTCGAATACTATACTCATATTAATAAGATGCAATTAACCTCAGATCCACGTAGGGCTGATAGAGAGCGAAGATTCAAGCTTCCACCACCTACTTAAGCCCCAGTCGAAGACCTCACCACAGATTACATGAATATACTTGGTATGGTGTTTTCAATGTGTGGGTTGATGATGCATCTTAAATGGTCAGCCTGGACGGCAGTATTTTGTTCAAGTATCAGTTTTGCGAATGCTCGTGTTTCAAATGATACCAAACAGATTGTAAGCTCATTCATGCTGTCAATATTATCATCTGTTGTCATGTCCTATCTCCAAAATCCTGCACCGATGACTTTACCGTGGCAAGCTGGATCCACATAGTTTAAAAACATTATTTACATTTTTAAGATTTATGATTTTACCAAAATAAATAATGTATATATTTTGGAAGATTTTCATGGGATCATTAAAGCACAGCAAAATAAATTTATAGTGAATATTCCAGCTAACAAACTGAAAAGTCAGTAAGGCGTCTGTATCAGCCGATGGACAAACAACCGTTTTGGTAAACGAGTACTTGAGTGGAAACCACAAATTGGTAAAAAAAGCGTAGGACGCCTTCAAATTAGGTGGAGCGTAATCTTCGCAAGGTGGCTGACAAGAGCTGGATGAGAATAGCCGAGGATCATGTTCAATGGCGTGTAGTTGGAGAGTCCTACGTCCAGCAGTGGACTCGTATAGACTGATGATGATTATTATGATACTTGCTAGCTATCATACTCGGAAGTCGGAAAATCTGTCGTCAAAGACAAGTGCGTGGTGTACTTGAGAGCCAGATTCTATTCTAGACCTAGTGTGCTACCATTTACGACCGCATTGTCACTTAGACACGAACACACTATAAAAATACATATATTTTAATAAGATACAATAAGCACGGTTGATAGAAAGCAATGACGTCTGCCTATATCTTACTATTCTGCTAATCCCACTAATACATATTATAAAGGTAAAACTTAGTCAGTGTGTTTGT
The DNA here is from genome assembly GCA_954871355.1 of Cabera pusaria. Lineage (NCBI taxonomy): Eukaryota > Metazoa > Arthropoda > Insecta > Lepidoptera > Geometridae > Cabera > Cabera pusaria. The sequence goes on along the minus strand of OX940906.1, from coordinate 5,770,948 downwards.
TACTCTTCACACTTAAACTTCAGAACCGATTGAGCTACAATGTGTTATGTAGATAGCCTAGACCCTGGAATAACATTGGATACTTTTTATCCGGATATTTCCACGGGAGCAATGTCTACGCGGGTAAAACCGCTGGGCACAGCTAGCATAGCATCAATCCATATTTCTCCACTAGCGAGATTTTTTATTTTTTATATAGCTAACTTTGCGCATTACTGCAGCTACGGTCGTTGCCCTGGGACCTCTAAATTTTCCTTTTGAGAAGATTTTACACAGTCAAAAACTTACAGAAGTCGGGGCCGTTTTTGTAGAAACCACGCATTTTATAAACTGAGACAAATATATAAAATAGTAGATGACTTTCATCGTAATAAAATAATCAATCCGTTCTCATGTCTAAATGATCTATGTTTCACATTTATGCTATATTCCATCAGTATTTGAGTATTTACCCTTAATGTATTCAGATAAGAAAAATAATAACGTTGTTATAAATAGATTAACCACACATTTACCCAATTTCAATAGTGTTATTATATGTATGGTTAGATTAGTAAACACTTTACCACTATCAGTAATATAATAATCCCACCAAAAAAAATCATGTAAAATGTTGGCAAAACGAGACCATGCGTCTCGCACTGTCAAAAAGTTATCAGATCTAACTCACCAAGCATCTAACTCTACACGCCCTAACTGTACAAGCTCTCACTTCACAAGCTCAACACCTTAGTTAAAGGTTATAAAAGGCTTGGTCATTTCGTTACTACAATAACTATTTGTATAACAGAAAAGTAATGATCAGTGAATAAATTTTTCACCTTAGGATAAAGTAGCGAATTGGCAAATAGTAACAGCCGGTAAAACATTAATAATTGATCAAAATAGTTATTATATCAGGCAATTACTCTGACGGGACAGCTAGTCCTATTATGATTATAATTACATATTATATAACTACTTCTATAGTAGAAGTAATGTGTTTTTATATTGATGTGTTTTTAACGAACACATATTTCAAGCGCAATTTTTGCACTATTAACGTTTGGTAAACATTTCAATATTTTTTTTGTAATAATGAGATTGATTTCTTTATCACCAATGTTTGTGCTGATTTTATGGCACATTACAACTGTGCTTGGAGAAAGATCGGTAAGAAAATCTTTAATAAATATTTGACCGACACTATCTAACTAAAATACCATTGCGTATATGAATACGTTTGAGATTTTATTTCAATGAGTTTTTATTTGTATTCAAGGATTATGTTAATTGCATCTTAGCTGAACTGAAACTTTTTAAAAGTGAAGTGTCAAAAACTTCTTTAGCAGCGTAGTGCACTTATCTTGAGATGGGTAAAAAAAATGTTAAACTCGCGTCAGGTCACGTGTCCTGATCTAAAATTCGTAAGACGGAGCGCAGGGCGCTTGCGCGAGGTGTCATTCCAAATTATTCAAAAATGACGTGTTCAAGTTTTCACTAGCCGGCACTCCCGGAGAACTCGAACTCCCGGAAACGTTGTTTTTTTTTAAATCACATTAGTTAGCGTTTGACCACTATCTTACCTATTGGTTAAATAGATTTTCCAACCTTAGAGTAGTGGCCACGTGCACACTAGACAGTATCTTACCACCATGTAGGGGCTGTTACTAGATTAGATACAGTCTTGTTCAACATCTTGCCGGGAGTTTCTTAACGATGTTTTCCTTCACCGGAGGCCACTGTGCACATCCATTTTCCGGTAGAAAAATCTATTGGTGTACGGCGGGAATAGAATATCACTACTTCTGGCGTCAAAGCCTAATTCACCCAATGTACCACTATGCCCTCAAATAGAAAAGGAAATAGATAAGTGCCTCGATTAAGTATCTATTTATTAGTATTTGAACTAAAAAATATTGAATTATTACTAGCTGTGCCCCGCGATAAAAACTACTTTCATTTATTTAAAACTTTTTTGACAATAAAAAACACTAATAAAAACAATTAGTGAAATCTGTCCAGCCATTCACGCGTGATGCCGTGACCATGGGTAAGAATGATTCATTTACAAGCGACTTCCAAAAAGAAGGAGTTTCTCAATTCGTCTGAATGTTTCTTTATGAATGTATGTTACGCGATTACTCCGTCAATTGTGAACCGATTCAAAGGATTCTGTTTTTAATTGGTAGGGTACATTTCCAAAGTTGGTCCCATTGTAATCCCATCGAAATCTGATAAGTATCTCCATGAGATGATAAAAACCTCAAATTAGTACTGAAAATGACTAGCGCGGCATTTGAAGTCGTTTTTTTTTTCGTTTTGTAAACGGTCTTAAATTTTATTTTTAGTAGATAAAGTGCCGATTATTATACTTTAATCTTGCGTAAGCTCTATGAGTAAGTGCATCGGACATGCACAAAATTTAGATCAAGACAAAAAGACAGTCGTCGTAGCAATGACTACAATGCAGGCAAAAATAAAATCAAGTATAAATTATAGATAAACATAATGTTATGACGTCATTGTTTGCAGGGTCCATTCAAGACAACTTTTGTTCGAGTGGCTCCATGTCTGAATCCAACACAGCCCGTCGACAGTGACCCACCCTCGTATTTCTACGCTGAACTTTATAACACCACTTCAGATATCTACCTCATGAGAGGCAATATCACTGTGCTTAGAGACTATAGGGTTAAAAAGGTACGAATTTCAAGCTACAGGAATAAAATACAATGCTTGATTGCTAGTCAGGATCCTATGACCAGGTGGGGCGACGACATACGCAAATTAGTGAGCAGTGTCTAGAAAAGAAGAACCGGACATCGGGCTCAGTGGCGCGTCTTTTTTTTTATTTTTTTTTTATGTGTTAATGGGTATCGCTTGACCACTATCTCACCTGATGTTAAGTGACGATGCGGTCGATGATGTAGCGCGCTTACCCAAAAGATACCTATTCACTCGCGACTTGAAGACCCCTATGTTGTATCTAATCGGAAACACAGACTCGGGCAGGGAATTCCATTCCTTGGCAGTGCGTATGATGAAAGAAGAAGCGAATCGCTTTGTACGCGTAAATGGTATATCCACCATGTAGCGGTGGCGCCTCTTAGTATCCCTGCTAGTCCGATTATAAAAAGGGGATGGCGGAATCAAGTTATGAAGTTCCGATGCACACTCTCCGAAATGAATCCGATAAAAAACCGACAAACAAGCGACCTTGCGACGATGCTCGAGACTCTGGAGTCTTTTGCTTACTAGTTGGTCGTCGTTGATGAGCTTCTTGGCTCTCCTCTCAATAGCTTCCAGTGTCTGCAGCTGGTATTTGGCAGAACCATCCCAGAGGTGAGAACAGTACTCCATACACGACCGGACTTGTGCTTGGTAGAGATTGAGCAACTGTCCCGGTGTGAAGTATTGTCGCACCTTAGACAAAATTCCAAGTTTTTTGGAGGCTATCTGGGCTTTAGACTCAATATAAGAGAATTGAGAGTTGGTGTTAATGAGATGCCAAGAAGCTCAAATTGGTCATTTATCGGCACGGACACATCCCTGAAAGTAGGAGCCAGTTGAAATGGACTCCGTTTGGCGGAGAAAAGACACGCCTGGGTTTTAGAAGCATTAAACTTAACCAGATTGGCATCGCCCCAATCGGAGACTGCCTTTAAGGAAAAGTTTAAGCGCTGAACCATCGCTTCTCTATGAGACTGGATTTGTACTGCACTGGCTCGTGCACTAGACATATAACTCTCCACAACGGTGCTGTCATCTGCATACCCTAAAATACCAGGTTTTAGCAGGTCATTAATATGCGGCAGAAAAAGCGTTGCAGAGAGTACCGACCCTTGAGGAACACCGGCATTTATAGCCAATTGGTCAGACGAGCAGCCATCAATGACCACACGAATAGACCGTTTCCTCAGGAAATCTGATATCCAGACACAAAAACCAGTGGGGAGGCCATATGAAGGAAGCTTGCTAATAAGGCTGTCGTGCCATACCCTGTCAAAGGCCTTAGAGATATCAAGAGAGACGGCAAGCGCCTCTCCATGATTCTCAATGGCCTCGCTCCAAATTTGAGTGGCATACGCTAGAAGGTCCCCAGTAGACCGGTTTCGGCGGAACCCGTACTGTCGGTCACTAAGTAGATCGTTTGCTTCTAGGTATGTTAGGAGCCTGTGGTTCAGTACACGTTCCATAGTCTTACAGAGTATGGAAGTGACTGAGATGGGCCTGTAATTGGCAGGGTCAGCACGACTACCCTTTTTGGGCACGGGTTGCACGTTAGCTTGCTTCCAAGACTTAGGCACTTGACCAGTCGCCATAGACAAGCGAAAGAGACGTGTCAGAATAGGAGTCAACTCAGGCGCACACGTCCTTAAGACTATAGCTGGTATACCGTCTGGTCCACTAGCTTTATTCACGTCCAGATCGCGCAACGCTTTGCGCATTTCGGTTTGCCGTATGCGGATTTTCGACATAAACGTCCCGCATGACGGCAAACTAGAAGGTACAGCATTGCCAGCATCTAAACGTGAAGATTCCGCAAACAGAGTAGCAAATAGATTTGCTTTCTCTTTAGCGGTGTGAGCTAGCGATCCGTCGGGTTTCAGCAGTGAAGGCAGTGAGGGACGGCAGAAGTTCTCTTCGATCGACTTCGCCAGGGACCAGAACGCTTTACTACCCGAGGGGTAAGAAGCAAGTTTGTTCCCAGTTCGGCGTATGTGGTCGAAGCGAGCCTTCTTGAGAGCCTTTTTGCAAGACTTAGCGGCTTTGTTAAAGGCTTTCTTCTTTTCGCGAACATCTCTAGATTTGCGGGTTCGAGCATCAGCCCAGGTTAAGTAAGCCTTATGCTTTGACGCTTCAGCATCTCTACATTCGGAATTAAACCAAGGTCGAGCTTTGCTGGACAGAGGGACGTCAGAAAAAGGTATGTAATACTCCATACCCTGGCGTAATACTTCTGTCACAGCATCCGCGCAAGTTGAGGGATCGCTCGAAGAAAAGCAAACTTGCCGCCAAGGGTAAGACGCGAAAAAGCTTCGCATCTCATCCCAATCTGCTGACCTGTATCGCCATACCCGCCGAGACCCTTTCGGGCTGGGATCGGGTGGGGAGTAGACTGATACAGACTTTACCAGACAATGGTCGGAGCTACCCAAGGGTGATAAAACCGACACCGAGTAGCGGTCTGGATCTGTTGTCAGCAGAAGGTCCAAGCAATTGGCTGTATGGCCATCAACATCCGGTATCCTTGTTGCTTCCTGGACCAGCTGAGTGAGGTCTAGCGTCAAGGCAAGCTTGCGCATCTCTCGACCAGCATGGTCTGTGCTCTGGTATGGGTATAGCCAGTCTTGATGGTGGGCGTTAAAATCCCCCAGAAGCACTAATTGAGCTGATGGATACCGTTGTTGGGCTACGTCGGCCGCCTCACTGAGATAGTTTGTGAGCCTAGTTGCCTCCTCGTCTCCGCTGTGCGAACGGTAGACACCAGCATAGAGAATTTTCTCCATACCAGTGTCAACCAAAACCCACATGGTGAAAAATTTGGGGTCCTCAAGATCACGGAGACGCCGAAAGCAAATGTCATCGCGAGCATACATGCAGATTCCAGCACGCGCCCTGAAGCGATGCTCGAGGACGTAGCCTGGGTAAGCGAGATATGCTGCGTCAGCTGGACATTTAATCTGCGTCTCCGTGAGGAACAGAAGGTGCGGTTTTGCAGTTTCGAGGTGGTGGTGGACTGCATTGATATTTGAGTGCAAGCCTCGTATGTTAGAGAAATGCACTTGTAGAGAGAGGACGTGCTTCCGCTGTGAAACCGACTTTCTGTTATTTTTCCTTGCTATAGATAAAGGGGAGTGAAGGTAGGTTGGGAACACGGAAGTGGATTGAGACGCTCATTTACCAACACAGTGACACACATTCAGATAAATCATCTTAGTAAACCAGTTCCGGAGACCGCGGGGACGCCCGAGCCCCCCCAGAGGTGTCCATCGGGTCCTCTCGTCCGGTCGCCAACCGGCACGATGGCGCACCCCCGGGATTTTTCGCTAGATGGCGGGGCAGCCTTTCGTGAGTGGCTGGCTCACTACTTGGGCCCCCAACTATCTGCGGTCGGCCAGCGGAGAACCGTGCCTCGGATCCCGCTGCTCTCCGAAACTGGTCACTCAATGAAATATCCTCCAATGTGTCACAATCTGTTATTAAAATAAGCGCAACTGTATCCGACCCGTTTTCCCAACAAATGGCTTCACCAAACATCATGCCGTAAAGCGACCGCTTGGCGGCATGGCTTTGTCTGGTGGGTGGTAACACGCCACGGCCTAAGCCTACCACCTGAAACGTACTGCTCTTTTGGCGCCACCCAGGGGACACGTGTAGGACATCGAGGGCAAATCCTACGGACGCGAGCAGTATAGCCCCCCAAAGCGTCTTGGGAGAGCCCTACTTCCAGCAGTGATCTGACACCAGCTGATTATGATGATGATGATAAGTCAGGACTACTGCAAACGAGCCACATGCAACAGACACAAAAATGGTATTAAGCAGTATTGTAATGGTATTATATTCGGATTCGGAAACTACCTCTCTTTCGACTTGGATCATAACAATTCACAATGCTCTAATCCATAACTTTCAATATTTTAAGTCTAAAAAATCTGACATTCTAATCGGAATGGTTTTCGCGACTAAATAGCTCACGGAATAATAAATATTCTAAATTCAAAATGTCGCTCCCGAATCCGAATAGGTTTTCGAATGATTGAGAATCAGGGGGCAGGTCTCTAGGATAGCTGCTGGAACATACTAGATGTTTGGCGACAAATTTTCTAACTAGAGGGTGGTAGCTGGCCAGGCGGACACTAGATAGTGTCCTACCCCCATGCGGGGGTTGTTGGTTTGTTAACGAGGTTTTTCCTTCTGAAGGTAATTACGTAATTGGATACCCAATCAAACGCTCACCTGACGATAAGTGATCGCACCTACCTATAACAGATTATCGACGCAAGAATCTCCAAATTCCCATAAATCGCACATCACTTACACACGCTTACAGCAGACGTACAATAGCGTAATATTATATACTGGCGAAGTCATACCATGAAAACATTTAGGTTTGGTTAATATTATTTTTTTTATCTTTTAGATGAACTCAAAAGGGTACTTGTGGGACAACAACAAGTGGAAGGTGAACTACCTGCTCAATAACATGGGCTGTAACCGAGTATTCTTCCGTGTATTTTGCATGGCTACTGGTATCAAGTTCGACAGAAAAACTTGCACTGTATTTAAGGTATGTATTCATAAAAAGGCATGCAAACTTACAAGGGGCTGTCGCCAATGTATGTAACAAAAATGGTGTCACTTTGAGTTTAGGTGATAATGCGATGAAAATCACTTGAGCCAACCAAGGCACGTTTGTCAACCCAAGATTTTTGGAAAGGGCGCGCGTGGCACGTCGGTTACTAGTCCACAGCCACACTTTCCAGACAACAACACAATAAAAATAGTTTGAGCGATCCATTCCATACTCCGTAATGTCATAGTTTTTGTAAAAATATCTCGTGGTTAACGCAATCGAAGGCCTTTGACAGATCGCAAAATATGCTAATGATATCGAACGATACCGAGTAAGACTTCAAAAGTATTTTCTACATAACTAGTCAAAGCATCCTTGTAGAGCATTCCCTTGTAAATCAGAATCACAAACATCTTGCTGAAAACAGAATTGAAATAGGCCTGAAGATAATACGGCTACCACTCTTTTATGGGTGAATTATTCTGCTACATTTCATTCTGGAAAAAACCCCAAATATTATTTAAGGATTTACAGTATCTTCTCCTCACATGAGAAGATTTGTGATTAGTATGAATTGAGCAACTGTCCCGGTGTGAAGTACTTGAGTGGAATTAAGGCGGATAACATAAAATTCATTCCTAAAGTGATGTAAGGTGTCATGTTTTTTTTTGTGTCATATCTTTCTTCTTCCCAGGGGGTTTATACGTACGAGGGATTCAATCTGAACAAGCTTCAGCACATGTGGTTTACTATCCAGGAGTACGGCCGGGTCCTGTGGAGGGCCGAAATGACGACGCAGTTTGGAACAGCTTTCTGCCATGAGTTTGAAACACTCGTTGAAAAAATAAAATAAAATATAATCATTTTTAACCGACTTCCCAAAAAGAAGGAGGTTCTCAATTCGTCTGTATGTTATTTTTTTTGTGTATGTTACGCGATTACTCCGTCAATTGTGAACCGATCGGATTTTATTTTTACTAATGATATTCCCATATAATGGCATATCATTAAAATTACACTCTAGTCTTAAGACTAATACGTTATTTAAATTTGACCTAAACTGCTAACTATTGTTAAACTCAGAATGTGTCCAATGGCACTTTTTTTGACGTGTGCCTTCCAGCGCAGCTTTTTGTCCATTCAAAGATAGTGTTGACAGCCGTTTGTACATGTTTGACTGCTGTTTCTTGATTGACTCCTGTGGCCATGATAGCTGTATCATCAGCGAATGTTGCGATGGTGTTGTTCTCTAATATTGGGATATCCCAGGTGTACAATAAGTACAGGACCGGACCTAAAACACTTCCTTGTGGTACCCCAGCTTTTATTTGCTTTAACTGCGAGTAAGCATCTTCTTGTCTCTTCATCTTCTCTTACTCTAAACGTTCTGTCTGATAATTAGGACTCTAAAATATCAGCAAACTGTTTAGGCAGCATTTTTCTAAGCTTGTATACGAGGCCTTCATGCCAAACTTTATTAAATGCTTGCGCTACATCAAGAAAGACTGTAGAACACACTTTCTTTATATATTTTTTCAACACTCGTTGAAAAAATAAAATAAGATATAATCATTTTCAACCGACTTCCCAAAAAGAAGAAGGTTCTCAATTCGTCTGTATGTTATTTTTTTTGTGTGTGTTACGCGATTACTCCGTCGATCTGAATTATTGTTTTTTAATCGGTAGGGTTTGTTTTCTAGGTAGTTTCATTGAAGTTTCATCGAGATCTAATGAGTATCTCCAGAGATATGACGATAAACGTCTCAAACTTGCTACTAAAACTGACTCGCGCGGTATGGAATTCGGTTGTTTTAGTTTTTAAACTATCTTAATTTTTAAATATTTTTAACCGACTTCACTAAAAAGGAGGAGGTTCTCAATTCGTCTGTATGTTTTTTTTTTTTTGTGTGTATGTTACGCGATTTCTCCATCAATTGTGAACGGATTCAAATGATTCTTTTTTAATAGGTAGGATACGTTTCCGGGGTGGTCCCATTTTAATTTTATCGAGATTTGATTAGTATCACCAGAGATATGGAGATAAATACCTCAAACATAGAAGAATGTACTAGTTTTAGTAGAAGAGTCCCAAGAAGATTATACACAATGGAGGTTGCTATTGCATATAAGATACTCTTACGGTAACTGTGAGCGAGATAGAAATAAAGGTGAGGATATTTTTTTTTATATCTTATAGGCAAGCGTTTGACCACTATCTCACCTGTTGCTAAGTGATGATGCGGTCGAAGATAGAGAAGTGGACTAGAATGGGAACTGGCTCTCAATGATAGCTGCCGGAACACATTAGATGTTTGGCGACAGATTTTCTGACTTGAGGGTGGTAGCTGGCCAGGCGGACACTAGATATGTTCTACCACCATGCGGGGGTTATTGGTTTCTTAACGATGTTTTCCTTCACCGGAGGGCCACTGTGAGAAGCGTACATATATTTTTCGATAGAAAAATTCATTGGTGCACGGCGGTTTGAACTCGGTACCACGGCATCAAAGCCGACCGTTCTCCCAATTTCGCCACCGGGCCCTCAATAAATAATTATATATTAATAATTATAATAAATAATTATATATAAATATAAATAATTTGTCTTCACATGAAAGTCTTGTCAGGGTGCAAACTTTTTTAAACATACCTAATATTTTTTGACATGACATGACATTTGGCGAAGATGGCGGCCATTTCAGTCCCGCGACACTGCATACATAATTAAATAACTCAGAATTATGAACGTACTTTGTACCGATCAACACAGCAAAAAAATTATAAGCATAAAACCACATATTATATAATAGTTACTACGTAAATAATACTTTCCGTTGTTAGGTTGGCTACACAGTGTTTTCATAGTTCGGGTATCCACAATATAGGGAAGTGCCTCTTATAACGTAGTAGAGTGATTCATTACTCTGTTGGCCATATGGCGGCAATTAATGTTAATAATCGCAAATAATACATGTTAATATTCATTTTGGAATACAGACTTGGCTGGCACCGACTTCAAATAGAGAAGTGGGTAACGCTTATAATAATTTTAAGTAAATTATTTTTCGCTTTTGAGTGCCTTTTTGTGGTTATGAAGTCGGTTTTTTTTTTTTTTGAAAAATAACTTATAACTTGTCGTTTTAACACTCTCTTATCTGTTGGTAAGCCAAAATTTGGTCGTGGATAGAAGGTCAGAATTAGAACTGCTGCTTTGTTATCAAATTCACGTAATAAATATCATTGAAAGAATAAATGTACAAATATATCATTATAGGTACATATTTTCTACTTAAGGATAGTCTGTTGTAGTGGTATCTACGTACCTACTACATATTTGTAACTATTCATTCTTTCTCCATAGATGGCATCCTCCTAACTTCCCCCATTCCTCCTTTCCCTTCTGCAACTCCATTTTTTCTATCCTCCCCATCCAAATGTTGTCTGTCCATCTAGAGTTTTGCATGCTACAGTTTCTGTTATAGACAGACGTCATTGATTACCATCATGCGAGTGTCTTGTTTGTTTAGTTAAGTACTTAGATATATCATAAAAATTATTAAAAAAACTATATATTTTCTACCTTGTGTCTCATTTTGTACTTCAGTGATCATTTAAATTCTTTAAATCTAAAAGATCGCTAATCAGTTTATAGGAAAGTAGAAGGCAAACGACGCTGTTCATCTGCTGTTAGTGTGACCAAGATACCACTCTCACTGTTCACCCTATAGCAACCACACTGAGAGAAGCAGCGAGTTAGTTTAACTTGTAGAAACTATCACCAAAGGTACGCCAAAGAATACAGACATTTATTTTACGGCCGCGAAGGTAACTGCGGTGGCGATCTACGCATGCTAACGTTTACTTTGGTGATCCAAGGAGAATTGACGCCATGCTTATAAACTCTAGGAGCGCATTCGGCTCTCTTGGACTCGCCCACCGAGGCTTCCGTTCTAACTTTTTAAATACGGTCATATCTTTTGATCACGTTGACTTACAGGTTTGAAAACACCGTAAACCTAAGTATTAAGAATAAGTTTCAACTTTATACTTTTACACTATCCGAAGATAAATGGTCCTAGCAGACAGGCAGACAGATAGACGGATAGCAAAGTGATCCTATACGGGTTTAACCCTAAAAAGTAGGAAATAAAATATAAATAGCAGGCAAAACGGCAGAAGAAAACATACTGGTCACTATTAAGGCAAACCAGCTTTATTAAAGGCTAATTAGAATTAGTCTCCTTTCTCCTCTCTTTATTAAAGGCTAATTAGAATTAAACTCCGTCGAGTCTTCTCGTCGCCTATACCACAGTGTCTAAAGACAAAAGTCTTCAACCAGTGCGTCCTACCTGTGATGACATACGGAGCCGAGACGTGGACACTCACAGTCCGACTGGTCCACCAGTTTAAAGTCGCTCAGCGAGCTATGGAGAGAGCTATGCTCGGTGGTTCTCTGCGGGATCGAATCCGGAACGAAGTAATTCGCCAGAGAACTAAAGTTATCGACATAGCTCAACGGATTAGCAAGCTGAAGTGGCAGTGGGCTGGTCATATCTGCCGCAGGACTGATAACCGTTGGGGTAGACTTGTCCTAGAGTGGAGACCGCGAATTGGCAAACGTAGCCACAGAATAATGAATAGTACATGTAGCGTAGGACGTCCTGTGACCAGGTGGAGCGACGACATACGCAAAGCGGTAGGCAGTGACTGGAAGAGAAGAGCCGAAGATCGGGCTCAGTGGCGCATCTTGGGAGAGGCCTACGTCCAGCAGTGGACTGATACAGGCTGATGATGATGATGAGAATTAGTCTTGCCTTGACAGTTCGACCATTCTAGGCCTAGCGTGCAAGGCTCAAAACCAGTTTATGCTTAACCGTTTTTTAAAGGTTTATACCGGTTTTAACCAATTATTTCGTTTAGGGTTAATTATTTCGCGCAGGGTTAGAAACCGGTTTATGGATAACCGGTTTAAATACGGCATAAACCGGTTTTTTAATTATTGCGTTCGAAAATCTCAAAAAACCTCTATAAACCGGTTTATTCCGCAAGAGGCTCACGCGTACTTACTTGCATTTATCACGGGCGATAAAAAACATGCTCTCGCACTTTTCGAAGTTTGCTTGCCATATATGTATAATATTTATGACCGACCGCTGTTTTCAATATGTGATTTACAATGACTAAATCGTTGTTTGCTTGCAGCCAGTGCACACACGGCTGCAAATTGAAAAGTGGTCGCTGACCATAGCTAAAACCGTTCTAAACCGGTTTATTTAACGAAACCTTTACTAAAAAGGTTTTTGCTTAATATCGTTCAATAGCGGTTTATAGAACGAACGAAAACCGAAAAGAAAAGTTCAAATATACTTACGCCCAAACCGGTTTGAATTTTTAACCCGGTTTTTAAGCCTTGCTAGCGTGTTCACCATCATCGACCACATCATCACGAGGCGAGATAGTGTTCAAACGCTAGACTATCAGATAAAAATAATCAGCGAGGTTGTTTATAAATATAATGCTGGGTGAAGAAATGAGGAAGACTCGAAATAGTAGTTTAATAAAATATATTTCAACAAAGTTTGAGAAAATAAGAAAGTGCAATTCCCTAAGAAGTATTGCTATTTTACAAAGGCTCGATTCGGGTTTCAAACTCCATACAGTAATAAAGAACAGATCCCGTGCGGAATTCGGTCACCCACAGCCGTCGTCCATATTCCATCTTGGACAACCAGAGATGTTGCAATTTATCTGAGTCTATATCCGTAAAGTTATATTGACCCTGAAAATATATCATAAACATATTTCTCCACTGAATAAGAAAATGCACATTTCTCAAAACGTAATATTTAGGAATTGGAAACGCCATATGATCTTAATGGCTTCTTTGGAAGTTTGGTAGGGTTTAAAATTTATGATGTTTCTTTGTCAATCCATTTAACTTTAAATAGACAAAGTTTATTGATCATGAAGACAGATTAAATATAATCCTTTTACTCTGTACAATTACTAATTAGAGAGGCACAAAAGTCTGATAAACATGCAATTAAATTTCGGAAAAATATAAAAATATTTAGTGGCGTGCCATAGAAGAGGCCCATGTCCAGCAGTGGACGGAAATTGGCTGATAATGATGATGCTGATAAAAATATTACTGATTATAATACTTTTAAAGGAGTATAATAGTCTAAGGGGATATTTTTGACATAGTTTCTGCCATGGATGTTTGATTTTGGCGCCCTACAGCCGCACCCAAAATTATGGCTTTCGTCACCAGACTGTACAGCGTCTATTTGATCTAGTATCAAGCAACTATCCATGGGGAACACCATTCCGCTTGAAACATGACCTATATTTCACCATCAAAGTATTGACAAGAAACAAGGTTTTATCAACACAACATCAACCAGAAACGAGGTTAAGCCTCATGGTGATATCTACAGTAAGTCAAAGATGGTACATATTGTATGTGGTACATAATCATTTTAATTTAATGATACATAAAGTCTTAAGTTGTATTTCAGTACTGAGTCACTGCTTAAAGTGAGAGGACTTATTATTTTATTGAAGGGAAGACAAGTAGGTATGTTTGTTAGTCAGCCTTCACACTGATCCACTCCAGCTTAGCTTGGGACGTTCACTTGCTCTAATAACAGAGTAGACTTGGATGGTGTGAAGGTCTCTGTCTTTTATTCAAGCACAACATCCAACACCATTTACACCACCAACACCTGTTTAGTGCAGATATTACTCACTCTAGTTATTTAATAGTGAGTAGTACATATCTTTCAAACTAACCTGCTTAAACTACTTATTTACAATATATATTAATATTAACCTATCCCATTATTCAAATATAATAATACTAAAGCCTAGCCAGAACCGCAAAGTATAGTTCCAACAAAGGAATGACTCAATGACCCAATTATTTTTATTATTGTCGTGGTTAAGGATGATATTTCTTCAATACTGGAGCAGCCAGTCAGGCTAATTCGTCTTTATTATAGTTGAATTATTTCTCATAATAATCCAAGTTCAATTGCACTTTATTCTCGTAGCTGATAAAGATAATCATGCGAGGTCATCTATGTTAGAGTGTATATAACTTTAATAATAATAATAATTAATATTTTTATTGACACAATCAAGCTTAGGATTAATGTCACAATAAACAGTAGTATAGGGTTTTGTCTCCCTTTTTGAAGAACATAACAACCACACTTTTACTCCATGTCTTCGGAGTTCTCCCCGAAAAGAGGACGGAATTTAAAATGCGCTGAAGCTGTAGTAGCGTAGGAGTTCCACCGGCTTTTAAGAGCTCCGTTGTAATTCCATCCTCTACCTCCTTTTCAGTTTTTAAGCTGTTTGAGAGCCATCACAATTTCATCTAGGCTGATTTCTGGCAGATCTTGGGTATAGTGGCGAGTTAGAGTGGCTCTAGGATCCTCAATACCGGGTTGGGGAAGGGACGCTTGTGAGGTTTATAATTGGCTGTAGAACTCTTTTACTTCCTTAAGAATCTCCGGCTTATAAGCGACGACATTCCCGCTAGAAGTGGTCAACTTCGTCAGATGGCTTCAGCCTAGCTGTTACTGTTACCGGACAATTACTTTTGACTCCCGGTTTTGCTCTATCGCTTCATTAATTGTGTGTGTGTTGGAGGTCCGGAGGTTACGTCGTACCAATTTAAAAATCTTTTTGTTGAGAGTCCGTTGATCTGACGAAGTGACTGCGGGGTTTTCACGTCGCTTCTGCATTAACTGTAGAGATTCCTCTGAAAGCTTAGACTTCTTGCCAGCACCTCGCGTCTCACAGAATTTTGTCCCCTCCTCCCTGAGGATACCCACCACATGGTCGAGATCCTGGTCAACGTCAACGTCAATTGTGGTTTCCAGTGCAGCAAATCGGTTCTACAGTTTCAGCTGGAACGTTACGGACCTAACCACGGATTGTAGCATGTTGGGTCGGAGCGTGGACTTAACTATACGAACACGTTCAATCTTGCAGTCGATATCTAGAGAGCCTCGGACTAGTCGGTGATCACTGCCAGTTATAAACCTAATAATCACTGAGACATCTCTAAATATGCGTTTTTTGTCCGTCATAATGAAGTTGATCTCGTTTTTGGTCATAGCGTCGTGGCTTTGCCACGTTCACTTCCGCTGGGGGTCGTTCTGAAAGAAGGAGTTCATCAAAAATCATCTATACCCGTAGCTGCAAATATCATGAAGCCGCATCCCTCTCGGAATGCCCTACCTTCACCGCAAAAAAATGTTACAAGTCTACAACCATTCAGTATTAACA
Organism: Cabera pusaria; assembly: GCA_954871355.1. Taxonomy (NCBI): domain Eukaryota; kingdom Metazoa; phylum Arthropoda; class Insecta; order Lepidoptera; family Geometridae; genus Cabera; species Cabera pusaria. Next base: position 5,755,365 of record OX940906.1, on the reverse strand, counting down.
TTTTAACCGAGAACTCATTCGAAGCCCTAACATTAGACGAAGATATAGAGGAATTTTCAATGCACAATATTAATATCAGACAGACAAATTTAAATAGAAGCTGCCCTAACATTAGGTCAGATAATTTTGAACGCATAGAACTCTTAGAAAGGAAAAATGCAGAACTGATAGGAAAATTAGAGATTGCTGAAAATGAAATTGTAAACTTATTATCGGAAAATACAGCCCTAAGAAAAACAATTGCATCATACGATACTCGGATAAATCAGCTGACAGATATTTGCAAATCTACTCCGAAGAAAACGCAAGGTATTCTTAGAAAAAGCCTTAGTAGAACTAAACTTGATTATACATTTCAACAGAGTAGCCCAAAATCTGATACAGAAGAGAACAAAAACTTATTTCAAGAAATAAAGGAGCCGCTAGAACCAGGGAAACCAACTAATTGTATCTCAAGAGTAAAAGCACCAGAGTTTTCACAAAGAAAATACATGTGATTGGAGATGAAGAAATTAGAGGGTTATCACTGAGCCTCAATACTAGGAACAATTTCAAATTTGATTACAACATACAAGGAATAGTAAAACCACATGCTCCATCGGAAGAGATATTGAGTAATTTCGATCATTTAAGCAATAAGGTATCAAACAATGACGTCATAATATTGTCAGTGGGAAAACATGACAAAAACCCATATAAACTACTAACAAATTTAAATAAAATAATGTGTCAATTGAAAAAATGTAAAGTTCTATTATTAAATGTACCAAGGAATAAATACCTAAATGTCAATAAACTGAATTTTGAGCTAAAGATGTTTGTTAACAGATTTGATAATTGTAGATTTATCGAAGTCAAAGAATTATTTGTAAACAGGCAGAGATCTTCAAAGCTAGGATTGCTTACGTATAAATTAAATGTGGAAATTAATGATTTAGAAAAGGAATCGGCTTATAAACAAGATGATGAAAAACAATATGTATTAGACAACAAGCTTCCTTCTGACGAAATGGTGGAAATTTGTGATAGCAATAACATTTGTTTTCGTACCTAACTTAGCACGTAAGAAGGTTGTTCCATCCAATTGTAACATGTTGTCGACAGATTCAAATCACGATAGTTTAAGAATATTATATCAAAACATAGCAGGCCTCTGTAATAAACTGGACAATATTGAATTAGCATTATCAGAATTAACCGACATCGACAAAGACGTTGATATACTATGTTTCAGTGAAACTTTTGTGAAGAAAAACGATGAGACTAATATCAAGCTAAATAACTTTAATTTGTCTGCTTCTTTTTGTCGTGATAAGCGTAGAGGAGGAACTTGTATTATGGCGAAAAAATCATTAATGACTAAAGTTTTGTGCATACCTTCAAATATAACGACCATCTACTATTTTGAGTGTTGTGGCATTGAAATTATAGGTTTGAATATGATAATAATTTGTATCTATAGAGTACCCGAACAAAGCAAATATCAGTTAAGAATATTCTTCTATAAAATCAATAAATTACTAGACTATCTTACGGATGAATTTAGAAGAAAAAAAATCGTATTATGTGGTGACTGGAATATAGACATCATGAAAAATAATCCAATGAGAAAAGAATTATTAAATATTTTAGGGAGTTACAATTTTAAAGCTCATATAAACTCACCAACACGTCAAGCTGCGTGCCTAGACCAGATTGCGACTAATATAAGCAAAACAAAAGCCGAAGTGATTGTTTTGGGACTCTCTGATCATGAAACAGCACAAATAATCACTTTGAAAGCGAATAAATTAAACACAATAACAAATTGGTTCGAGTTCAGACGTGACTATAGCATAGACAATTAAAAAAAATTTGCACATTGTATGTCAGCCCTCTCTTTTGTGGAGGTTTACAATGCTGAAAGTCTATTGGTAGCGTTTGACTATTTTTACAATATGTTCAGATTGTTCTATGACCTCTGTTTTCCAGTCTTAAAAGTAAAGGTAAATAATAAGCCTGCAAGACTAAATTGGCTGACAAAGGGTATAAAAAAGTCCAGCAGAACTAAACGGTTGTTGTATTTAAAATTGAGTAAAACTAAAAAGCACCAAAATAAAAGTATATTTAAAAACTATAACATAATTTACAAAAAATGTATATTGAAGGCTCAAAGACTATATAATATGAAATGTATTAAAAATGATAAAAATAAATGTAAAGCGACCTGGAATGCAATCTCTTATTCTATGACAAATAATTTAGCTAAAAATGACATTAAGAAATTATATTTTAATAATATGACTTATGATAACCCCAATGACATTTGCAATATATTTAATATTTTTTTTATAAATGTTTCTAGTATTCAAATGACTAATAAAAATAGAACAACAATGACAAACAATTGTAGACAATTAAATTCTATTTTCGTTCACCCAACAGACCCTCATGAAGTTACTTAAATAATAATGTCATTAAGTAATAGCAAGACAAGTGGATACGACGAAATCACGACGCAAGTTATAAAAAAATCAGCACAATGGATATGTGGTCCACTTTCACATATTATAAATCTGTCGTTTTTGGAAGGAATATTCCCTAATCCACTAAAAATATCTATCGTCAAACCTCTTTTTAAAGCAGGAGATGCAACAGATCCAAATAATTACAGACCAATAAATATAATTCCAATAATATCCAAAATATTTGAAAAGATAATGTTGAACCGACTTGATAATTTTCTGACAAAGCATAATATTCTGACGAATGAACAGTATGGATTTAGGAAAGGGAGCTCAACAGCTCTTGCTTTCTTTGAGTTATTGAAAACTGTTACAGAAACGATTAATACCGGCAGCACAGTTTTGTCATTATTTCTTGATTTAAAGAAAGCATTTGACTTAGTAGACCATGCTATACTTTTGGAAAAACTGGATTACTATGGCATAAGAGGCAAGGCTTTAGAGTGGTTGGCTAGCTATTTGGCTGATAGGGAACAATTTACGTAAAATCACCAAACTAGCTAATACGTTTAATAGAACTTTTACAAAACAGAGATTTAGATCAGACTTAATTAAAAATACTAAAGGCGTTCCACAGGGAAGCATTTTAGGTCCCCTGCTCTTTTTATTATATATTAATGATTTGCCTCATCATACACCACACAAGAGTATACTATTTGCAGATGATACTACACTTATAATTAAATGTAATAATAATGACTCACCGCAAAAATATGTAGACGAAGCTTTAGCGGATATCATTAATTGGACTACACGTAATAATTTGAGTATCAATATTAACAAGACTAAATTAATTCAATTTCATTCTTATAATACCAATCCAATACCAATTGACATACAATATTTAAATAAGAATGTAGAAAGGGTTACTTGTTTTAAATTCTTAGGTTTACATTTAGACGAACATTTTAACTGGAAAGAGCATATCAACGTGGTTTGCTCCAAAGTTGGTCGTTTTGTCTTTGCCTTAAAAAGACTGAGGCAAACTGTGTCAACAGAGGCAGCTTTGGTGGCATATCATGGGTATGTCTCGTCAGTCTTGAGTTACGGGTTAATTATGTGGGGCAATTCTGTTGAATCTGATAGGGCTTTCAAAATTCATACGCGGCTAGGCTCCGTACAGTGCAGACGTGTTACCAATTTTTATTCTAAAAAATAATTATCAATTTAATCTAATAACGTGCTTATTAGTAGTTGCGTAAAGTGCAAATTTGTTCAAGTAATCTCTGTGTCAGTTACGCCCTTACATACCGGAGGCCACCCAGGAACGCAGGTATCTCTCCCCTCTATTACGCGTAAAAGAGAAAGGCATACACTCAACTCGTTTGCCCATCGTACTACAGCGGACAAATCGCAGGACGGCAAGCAACATGAGCACGCAGCGCTCACCAAGATTAAGATCAACTAGAAGTGGCCTTACCTACGAACGCAGTGAGTCACAACCAGACCTGCCGGCCGCTTTCACCACGGAGTTTTCAGATATACGGCAAGATAGTAGTTCTAAAAAAAGGAAACAACCTGATGAGGATAGAAACATTGCCATTATCAAGGACGATATAGGAGGATTAAAAACCCAGATGTCGCAGGTGCTGACAATGCTGTCTACATTAGGATCAAATCAAAAGGATTTTATGGATAAAATGTCAGCAGATATGACAGACCTCAAGCAAGAAATGCGCGACTTAAAATCTGCCTCCGTTTCCATTATAGCGGAACAAAAGGAATTAAAGAGTGATATATCCAATTTACAAGGGAAAAACTCAGAAATGGAAACAAAAATAACAGCTTTAGAGTCTCAGTTTGAAGAACTAAAGACCTACTCAATAAATCCCAACCCATCTGCAACAACTGAGTCACTAGAAAATATAGTAGGTGAACTAAACGAGCGGTGTTCGAGAAGCAAAAACTTAATAATTACTGGAATCTTGGAACCGGTATCGACAAACAAAGAAGAAAGACACCTATCCGATAAAAATTCTGTAATGGAAATATGTAAGACAATTGACATCTCATGTCCACAACCAAACAAAATCATGCGCCTTGGTAAATATACTACAAATAAAAACCGGCCAGTAAAAGTATGTTTTGAACGACAAGAAACGGTGCTTTTACTTTTAAAAAACCGTACATGCATAAAAGATCGGAACATTAGAGTCTATTCCGATTTAACACCTCAGCAGCAAGCACACATGAGACATTTGACTGATGAACTCAAGAAAAGGATCGAAGACGGTGAGGATAACCTCACAATAAAATATATGAAAGGTGTACCCAAAATCGTGAAATTGCCTTCAAAAAACTGAACAAAACAGTCAATGCTAATGTGATAAACACAACAGACAGTAATACTTACCAAGTAGTGGATAATTATGATGCCGTTATCACTTCTCCTAAATCCCTTAAAATATTTTATTCAAATACGCGAAGTATTGTCAAACCTGGCAGATTTGATGAGCTGCAATGTGTACTGAAGGCGCTTAAGGTTAAACTAAATATAATTATTTTCACTGAAACATGGATAAAGTCTGAAGATGAAGCCAAACGTCTTCAAATCCCAGGATACACACATTACTACAGTTATAGAAGCAATGGAAGAGGAGGTGGTGTTTCCATTTTTTCTCACAATGATTTAAAGCATAATTTTGTAGAAGAAAAATGTTTAGCTAACAGTCACTTTCTCTGGATCCACCTTGAAAACTATTCTTTGGACATCGGAGCAATATATAGAAAACCAGACACAAACATAGCTGAGTTTTTAGATGAATACTCTAATCAAATAAGAAGTAAGAAAAGGGGACTGACAATTGGAGATCTTAATTTTAACATTTTAAATTCAGACTGCTCTGTTATATTGTACAAAGAAACTTTGGAAGAGAATGGCTATAAACTGATAAATAAAATCGATAAAAAATTCTGCACAAGGGAGACAAAGACAACAAAATCAATTTTGGACCATGCATGCTCGAATTTAAAGAATACATATTTCCACCTAACTTTTATAGAGACGCCTATGTCAGACCACAAACATCTGTACTTAGAAATAAAAAAACATAAACCTGCACCACTTAGAAAATTACAATATGAATCAATCAACTACGATAAACTATATAAAATGATGAAAGAAGGACAAAATAATAATACAGAATTCGTATTTAATTTATTAGAAGAGAGATTACTACACTGTATAAAGAAAACCAAAGAATTGAAGACTAAAATACAAAACCCACCAAGGCAAGATTGGATTAATAAGAAAATCACAGATCAAATAAATAGCCGAAATATATTATGGAAACAATACAAAATAAATTCGAAAGACAAGATAAAGGAAGAACTTTTTATAAATAAACGAAACGATGTTGCAGGACAAATACAGAAAACTAAGAAACTATATTACTATAAAGCATTTAATGACTGCAAAAAGAAGCCAGCCAAAATGTGGAAACTTATCAATAACCTATCAAACAATAGAGTAAAAAAAAACACCGGCCCCAATAAACTTAAAACCCTGAACGGATACATTACTGAAGAAAAGGAAATTTGCAACTGTTTTAACGACTTTTTTGCAGAAATTGGTTCGACCTTGGCTAGCCTAATTACAAAAAATAGAATAGTTAACTCTAGAATAGTAACAAATGAAACTAATAATTTACTCACTCTTACCAATTACAACCTTTGCTCAACAGACGAAATTGCCAGAATAATTAAAAACCTAAAAACAAATACCAGTTCTGGATTAGATGGTATCACAACAAAATGTATAAAATCGCTTAAAAATATCATAATACAGGAACTTACCGAATGCGTAAATAAATGTTTAACACTCGGTACATTTCCAGATAGTCTTAAAATAGCTAAAGTAACACCAATTTATAAATCTGGTAACAAATCAGATCCAGGAAATTACCGTCCTATCTCAGTACTCCCAGTGCTCTCAAAAATATTCGAGAAAGTTTTATATAAGCGCCTCAAAGATCACATAGATGTTCTGAATTTAATTAATGACACACAATACGGTTTCAGACCAAAATCGAATACTCTTTCAGCTACAGTGGACCTTGTAACAAATATAAAACTTAATATTGATAAGAAAAAGATAGCACTGGGTATATTTATAGATTTAAAAAAAGCATTCGATACTGTTAGCCACGACATCTTATTACAAAAATTGAATGATATTGGAATTGTAGGAACAGCTCACGACATGTTCACGTCATATCTGAGGAATCGTTGCCAAGTAGTTAAGATTGGAAAATCGGAAAGCAGCTACAGTACACTTACATACGGCATTCCACAAGGATCTATTTTAGGCCCACTCCTGTTTATAATTTATATAAACGGTATAAACCAAATTGGACTAAAGGGTGACATAACACTGTATGCGGATGATACCTGTCTATTTTATTTCAGCAATACAATTGAAGAAATCATAGACAATGCTCAAAAGGATTTAAAATTATTAGATGAATGGTTCCAAACTAATCTTTTAACAATAAACGTATCCAAAACGAATTATATTATATTTGCGTCCAAAAATAAGAAAATACAAGATTTTCCTCCTTTAACACTAAATAATCAAGCAATAAAAAGAACTAACCAAGAAAAGTATCTTGGTCTAGTTTTAGACCATCAATTAACATGGAAACCACATCTAATAAAAATCAAATCGAAATTAAGTTCTCTTACGGGTGCACTACGTGGTATAGTGCGATGTCTTCCTCTCCAAGTAAGATATACTATATACAACTCATTGGTGAAACCAAATTACTCCAAATAGCTCAAAATAAACTAGTTAAAACATTATTTCATTACGATTATATGACGCCAACCGACAAAATATACAAAGAAACCAAATTACTTAACATCCCTCAAACATACATTTACAATACTTGTGTACTGATTAGAAAAATATTAAATAAAGACATACACACACAAATAGTATTTACAAAAAAACATCAAATACAACAAAAGCGATTAAGAAATGCAAATGATATAAATCTATACTCTCCACGTACAAACTATGGTAAGAAAAACTTAATGCACGAGGGTGCTCAAATCTACAACAAACTGCCGAGAGATATTAAAGAAAGTAAATCATTAAAAACCTTCAAAAAGCTACTAAAATATTACATAAAAAACAACAAAAGCACTAACATATAAATGTATAAAAACAATCGGTACAATAAATTATTACTTTAAATAATGCAATAGCTAACACAAAACTAAAATACAAAAATCGTTAACGATACTATTAAAAATATAAACTACATTAAAACAATATACTATAAAAAAAAAAAGGTAAAATCATATACACAAATATCCTTGCTAATAAATAAAATGCTCGCCTTTATATTATAATTTTAAAAGCCAGCAGAAGTTAACAGAATCAATCACACATTGATAGTATAATACAAAATATATTATTTTGAGATGCATTAAATTTTAAATAAATAAAATCATAAAATAAATTAAAAACATAAATCAAATAAAATGTAATGTTTAAACAAATAAAAGCCATCAACTGTTGAAAGCATTACATTTTTAATTAGCTGATAATATAATACCTTAAGTAATATTGTATACAATAACATACCACATCTAGTAAAGTAACATCTAATTCTTTGTAACGCTTATCAGTAAGCATCGGTCGAACCAGTTATGCGAGAAGCAAATCGTCCGCTACTACACTACTTTTCTATCTACCTACATGCATATTATATTTTTGTTAGAAGACACTAATCATTATTTATTATATTAGATATGCCTAGTCTAAATAACAAATTGTAAATATTTAAATTTCTCATTTAAGTGAATTTCTGTAATTCTTTTGAGAAATAAATGTCTTAAACCACAAAATTCAAAACCAATGTATAAGAGTCATAGATAAAGCATGGTTTTTGGATAGCTGTAAACCATTATTCCAAAAGTACAGAGTCCTTCCTCTGCCATGTATGTATATAAAAGAATTATGCGTTTTTGTTCACAGTAATGCCGAGTATTATCAGAAACAAAGTGATGTATCAACACGACAAAAAAGAGCACAATATAAAAATCTGTTATTTCAACCATCCTGTTGTAAAGATATATATAAACGGAATGTATACAATATGTCCATTTTAGTGTATAATCATTTGCCAGAAGAGTTTAAAATACTAGGTGGTGACGTTTTCAAGCGTAAAGTTAGCCAATAGCTTTTGGAAAATTGTTTTTACAGCGTGAAAGAATATTTATGTTATAAAAAAATTATGCATATGTAATTTAAGTAAAAATATTTAATGTTATCTAAACTTAATTGTAGATATGACTAACCAATATTTGTACGCTTGCTTGCAGGCTGGACACAGGTACATTTATATTTCATAAGACCTGAAATTGTAATAATTTGATGTGTTCTGACAAATAAACAATTGATTTTGATTTTGATTTTAAAAAAGCCCCTTTTTTTCTAGGAAGTTGACGAGCATTTATCCCCTATGATTTCTGCTTCCCAATCCGTGTGGTCCTACTACCGATTCGCCGCTTGCTTGTACTACCACTTTAGCGTTAAGATCTCCCATGACAACGTTGAAGTGGGCCTTTTGGGTGGTATGCTAGGCCTTAGGTAGTCCTCGTAGATTTCCTCCACTTCATCATCCGAGTGTGCCGAAGTCGGTGCGTGTACTAGGATAACCTTGAGGTTATACCTCTCGGTGAGTTTGATCACAAGATACGCTACCCTTGTCGACACACTGGAGATTTCTAGAACGTTGTCAGAGAGGATATTGTGGACCAACAACCCGACGCCGCCTTGGTATTGTTGTTTTCCCTCTCTGAAATACATAAGATGGCCCGATTCAAGGGTAACAGTGTCCTCCCCCTCTCTTTGGACTTCACATAGCCGTAGAATATGCCATCTTTTGTTTTCAGCTTCTCTTTCAGCAGTGCCAAGTGTGCTTCAAGACGTAGCGTGCGTCCATTAAACGTTGCCAGTGTCAGTCAGTGTTGGCGGCCTACCGTAGCCCGGGGATTATTAGCACCCCCTGCCCCGCCGTAACCGTAACCGCCGCCTTGGTTAGGAATAGCGGGGCGACCAGGAACTGGGGGCCGTTGTAAATTTGTGCGTGCCATGCAGGTTTTGCCCAAATAATCACCACGCGCTGGGCAGTCGGACGCTGCTGCCCGTCAACGGCCTGTGGTAATTAGCTACGTTGTTCTGAATGGATATACCGCCATTTGTCGGTCGCCAAAGTCGCCAGTCGCCAGGTACGTAACTAACTCTGGCTATTTTTTCAGGTTTGTGCCACCCTTAGTGTAACATAAACCTACATGGTCCCCGCAGGAAAAATAAGTTTTGAACAGATAATAGGGGAACCCGTGCCAGATGAACAGCTACAACAGAAGTACATGTGTCCCGTAGGACACCAAATCTCGAACGTATAAGTGAATCTTTCTTACTAAGTCATTTCAGTGAAGGAGATACCTATATGAATTTATATTATTCTTATATTACAAGGACTAGAAGTACCCCGCGGCTTTGCCCGCGTTAAAGACTTCTTTTATTTACTTAAAACTTTATTTTTGTAACCTCTCTCTCATAAAAGACATCAAAGAAGTAAAAGCCAAAACGGTTCACCCGTTTTCAAGTGACTAAGGAAAAAAGGGATTCATATTTATAAAACCCAAAAAATCATATTGATTTTCAGGCTTTTTACCAACCATATGCAAATCTTCTGTAACACGTATTAACTCATTTATTTACAGAAGTACTTAAGTAAATCTATAAGTGTATACATATAATTTAAAAAAATAAGTTATATCCGGGAAAAATGTTTGGAAAATCCTTTCTAAGCGGATACCTAAGTCATAGCATCTGCATTTTAAATTTCAGCGCAATCCGAAACAATATTGATTTTCAGACTTGGTTACCCTACTTCACTCTCTTAGGGTGGCATATTGAAAAAGCCTGAAACTCGTTTTTTCTTATTAATTTACAGAAGTATGCGTGTCATGTCGAATAAAATGACTAAGCAAACTTCAAACCCCCGCTTTATCCCCTTAAAGAGGGAAATTTGAAAAATCCTTTCTTAGCAGATACCTACGTTAAAATAACTATCTGCATGCCAAATTTCAGCGCAATCCAAAAAAATGTTGATTTTTACACTTTGTTACCCCATTTCACCCTCTAACTGGTTTAATTTCAAAAAGCCTAAAACACTTTATTATTTATTTATTTACTGAAGCACTTGTGTGAAGTTTCGAATAGAAAAAACTATCTAATATTGTTTTTCCACACAAATTTTAAACCCCCGTTTCATCCCATGATTCATTTTAGAAATTCCTACCCCGCTTCTTCACCCTTATAGGGGTGGCATTTCGAAAAAGCCTGAAACACGTATTTACTTATTTATTTACAAAAGTACTTGTGCGAAGTTTCGAATAGAAAAGACTATCTTATCTTGTTTCGACATACGAAATTTGAACCCCCGTTTCATCCCCTTCAGGGGTGAATTTTGAAAAATCCTTTCTTAACAGATACTAACGCCGTAATAACTATCTGCATGCCAGATTTCAGCGCAATTCGAAACAATATTGATTTTCAGACTTTGTTACCCCATTTCATCCTCTTAGGGGTGGAATTAAAAAAAACCCGAAACACTTATTTACTTAATTTTTTACTGAAGGACTTGTGTGAAGTTTCGAATAGAAAATACTTTCTAATCCTGTTTCTCCATACAAACTTTGAAATGGGTTTCATCCCCTTAAGGGGTGAATTTTAGAAAATCATTTTCAGAAAGAACTAACGTCGTAATAACTACCTGCATGCCAAATTTCAGCGGAACCCGAAACAATATTGGTTTTCAGAATTTGTTACCCCATTTCACCCTTTTAGGGGTAGAATTTTGAAAAAGCCTGAAACATGTATTTACTTATTTTTTTATTGAAGCACTTGTGTAAAGTTTTGAATAGAAAATACTATCTGATCTTGTTTCTCCATACAAACTTTGAACCCCCGTTTCATCCCCTAAAGGGGTAAATTTTAGAAAGTCCTTTCTTAGCACACTCTTACGTACTAAGACAAATATACCCTCCAAATTTCAAGTCTCTACGACCAGCGGTTTAGGCTGTGCGTTGTCTGTCAGTCAGTCAGTCAGTCAGTCAGTCAGTCAGCCAGTCAGTATGTCAGGACAAAGATTCTTTTAGTATTAGATTAAAAATGATTACACATGATTATGTATGTCGGTGATAACTGGTAACTTTAGCTATTCATTCAGCGTATGAGTCCCCGGGGTTGCTACCCTCAGTGTGATATAAACACTATAAAAATATTTATCTATATATATAGGGATAAACGAGTCCTCTTGCCATGCTAGCCCCGCAATGTACCATGTTGGAAGATTCAAACCTTGCCGAACCCACAATGCTCTTTATCGTATTCTACGCCCAGCGTCGTAAAAAACATGTTGAACAGAACTCCATTACAGCTGATGTTGTTGGCCCAGTATATTAGCTTCCATTTTTCGTTGCTCCAAGCGTAGCCTTTAAACTTGATCTGGAAGACGATAAAATAATGGCAGAGAAAGGCAAAACTCAAAGTCAGAAGGCCAGGTACATGTTAACATTTACCAGACTTTACGTCGTGATTTATGAGTGTCATTGTCGAAGACAGGGTAGGTTATTGTTGTCTTCCTGCGTCCGTAGGCTCAAACCTTAATTGGCCGTACACGTGATCCCTGGGTGTTGGTAAAACGGGTGATCACTGTTGGTTGGCTTATGCCGGCTCGAACCACCCACTGGACAAAGACATGCTGCAATATGGTTAACTGAGTTCTGGCATGATGCTTAGATGTCAGCCTGTATGGAAGACAGGTTGGGAGTTGTGCTCTGTGGATTGGAATAAAGTCAGTTGTAGATCTTGTCTTACTGCCGTTTTTGAATTCTAGGCAATCACCATTCCATCTTAGACCGCACTTACACTTAACATCAGGTGAGATATGTATCAAGTGCTTTTGTGTCAAACATAAAGAAAAAACCACGATTAAGCAAAGGTAACTACGCTCAATGTAGTATAAGGTTCAGACCTAAAACGATGCAGATTGGTAGTGCCGTTACAGTGTATCTATTAAACCCAATGATGGGTTGCCTAATTTTATATTTTATGCAAAATCTGAGCAAAACATTGGCAAGCCCAAATTGACCTCGGTCCTCAGTAACCGGTCACTCTACTGTTCCTGATTATGGTAACACCTGCGGTCACGGTGACGGCAGGGCAGGGGTTGCGAAGAATCCCCAGTTTTGGATAGTCGCTAAAACAACTGGCCGTTGCGATTTACAATAGACGTATGTTACGGTTAGATGAGTACTTAATGCAACTCGAAAATGAGTTTCAAAGAATGAGGTGGCAAATTCAAGTTATGCGTCGTATGCGTCGTATGCGTATGAATGTTCAAGTTATGGGAAGTCTAAAAAGAGGGGAAGGATACGGTAACCCATGAATCTTCACCCATCAATCAAAAATTCTAAGTGATTTAAAGATGCAATACCGGAAGTGATCTTCGACTGGTACAAGGCTTTCTGAATATCAATTTTGAGCTAGAAAGTGTCCATTTGATGTAAACCAGACGATACGGTAGTTCCGACCTACCCGCTTCAAACCATAGTGATCCCTCAAATCAGGAGAAACGATTCGATGCCGTGGAAACAAACACAACACGAACAGCGTTGATACTGACCAAGCCTTAGACCCCCAGGGAGGAAGGTAATACTACTGAGCTAGTCTGGTGGTGTTACAGCTGAAAGAGCTACAAAAAATCTTTAATACTGTCTTTTTTATTTCGTGTTCAAAACGGGTGACAAAACCCCCTTGAAAACTACCAACCAATATGAGAGATATTGGTCGGTAGTTCTTTGGTTCATCTACAAGATTTTTTCCAAAAGTCATCCTGAATGGTCTTGGGTGAAGTCTGCGAGTTTTACGCGACTAGGCGCCGTACAGTGCAGACGTGTCACAAATGGTCTCCCAAAAATATAAAACTAAATTTACTGCAAAAACTTATATATTAGCATAGTTGTACAATCATAATATTGACAGAAATAATAATAATGAGGTATTATTTATATTTCTGTGATAATATTAGTATCAGTGAAAAGTGAAGATTACTAATTGCTATCTGTGTAACGCGCGTATCGCAAATAAAAGAGTCAGAAATATATTCAACTCGGTTTCCGATCGTACATGACACAACATGATTGTATAGCACCCACCAGTAAAATATCTACTAGAAGTGTCTCACGGCTCAGTAGGGTATTTTGTAAGCTATCTCGGAAGCGGAATCCGCGGTGAGATTTTAATTTCGTACTACGAAATTCAAATCTCATCGCCTCACGTGCCTCGTCTCACTGTTGTATTCAATTTCGTGCACGCAATAATTTCGTGCAAGCACTTAACGTTATGGTACAAAGTTACGAAGGGCTTAATTGTACGATATATAATGAAGATAGTTTAAAAACTTAACAACCGACTTCGATGCCCTGCGAGTCAATTTCAGTAGCAAGTTTCAGACGTTTATCATCATATATCAGGAGATACTTATCAGATCTCGATGAAATTACAATAGGACCACCTCGGAAACGTACCCTACCGATTACAAAAAGAACAGTTCGAATCGATTCAGAATTGACGGGGGCCCCCCCGTCAATTCTTTTTCTATATTATTTATATTATCTTCTATTCTATATTATCTATATTATTATTCTCTTCTTTTGGTTCGAATTAGGTCGTTATTTTGCTTAGAACTAACCCTAACCTGGCCACCTGTCCAGTGAGCAGGTTCGGTGAATGGTTATGGAAAGGAGCGCAGGTCGTGTAGACATCCATAGCAAGTCTAAGTAGTTTTCCTTCACGTGGTGCCGCCCCGTTCTTGATCTGGTCCCCTAAGGAACAGATGTAACAAAAACTACGAGGCGTAATTCTTGAGACTTGGGAGTACCCACCCATAATCCTTCCTATCCTACCTTCCTACCAAACATCCCAACAAGTCCGCTACGGGAACAACGTGGTCTGTTTCTGTGGGCTTGTTATCCCCAATTGCGATAACAAGCGGGGGGTGACCACCCACGTATTTTGTACTGTACGTGGTGCCCCGTATGGAAGGATGAAGCAAACCTGGTGGCTGAGCGGGGACTGGTCAGGGTTGGTACCGCTCCCTTAGCAACACTCCTCTTTGGTGCGGATTTCTTCCAAAACGGGAGGGCAAAGGTTAGCCGACTTTGCCTATTCAGTATGGGCGACAGCCTTCAGCTTTGCCTGGCTAGAGGGGGGGACCGATGGGGCCTACAGCCGGCGATGCTCGCTGTTTCTGGTGGGTTTGGCGTCAGATTGGTTAGTGTCGTTAGGCTCATGGGTAACGCGGTCACCACCTCTATATCTTTCTCGGTAGCCCTGGTGTTGCTACAACATCCCCAAAGGTGCAGGCTCCGTGGAGGGTGGGGAGCCGAGAAGATGAATCGAATTAAGCTAAACATGGATCTTGTCGAGTCGAATAACCAAACAAGCGCAGCCGCGAAATTATGTTTACCCCCAATTGGGGAGGCGGTGGAAAACCTTGCTGCGGCTTTTGCCGTGGAGGAGGAAAACACTGCTGCCTGGAGAGTCGTTAAGCCGGAGGGCATAAAGAATAAGGGACCCCGGAAGGAGAGGAAACAGCCCACAGCTGAAGCCTCAAACTCAGGAGTCGCCTCCTCTCAGGCTGTTCAAGCCTCGGGAGGGAAATTAACAAAGAGTCAAAAACTACGACTTAAACAGAAACGAAAACGGGAGGCAGCAAGGGAGGCGAAACTCAGGGAACCGATGTCAGTGGCAGAGGGACCCAAGAGGAACACGCCAGGACCCAGTTTCTTCTACAAAAACAGGCAAAACAGCAGGGATACTGCTCCAAAGTTGGTTGCCCCGCCAGCAAACTCCGCGGACCAGTCCGTGGCAGTAGCCGGATCCGTGGGTCGAGACGAGGAGCGTGGATCCCAGCAACCGAACAAAGCCCCCAAACCTGTCGTCCCCAAAGCGAGCGCGTCGGAGGCATATGACGTAGCAGCTGAAGGAGCACATACAGGCAAAGGGTATAAGTACAGGCACAAACGTGACAATCGCTACAACCGCAAAAAGCGAGCAGCCATCGCGATTGCACGCTCAGCGGAGGATGAGCCGGAGCTCATAACGAGCCAAGCAAGCGGACGCGACTGGACGTCACGGTGTCACGGAGGGAACGTAAGAAACCTAAGCTGGACAGCTCCCGCCGGACCGCGATCAACTACTCGGAGATCGTCACGAACGAACTCCGTGTGGCGGTCACGCGGGCGGACAGCAGACCACTTAGTGTAGAACAAGCGACCACAGTGAAGGAGTTCCTGAACCGTCAAATTCTGGAGGACGTCATGGACCCTAATAACGATTTCGCTCCCAATTTTAGAGGTAAACCCATCATAGGGGATGGGGCTCTGAAGTTGTGGTGCGAGAACGCTGCCTCACTGGAGTGGCTACGAATACCGGAGACGACAGGCCCCAAGCTTGTTGTCAAAAAGCAGAGCGAACTGAACAGGAGGGTCAGAGCCGCCTTATTCCTGCCAGACTGTAAAGCCAACGTTGGGCAAACAAGCTTAGTCCTCAACAAGCAGAATAAGTGGGCAATGATTCCTAGCTGGACGGTGTACAGCCACACTGCACAAGAGGATGGGAGCCTCTTCCTGACCCTGGGGATCCCAGAGACTGTTGTTCCCATTCTCCTAGACAACGAGCGCCGTCTGGGACACAACCTCGGAAATGTCTACGTGCGGTTTTATGCGGCAGATGGGTCGCTGCAAGATGAGCCGCCGTCGACTAATAAAGACAGCGCGAGAAGTGACCAGCCGGGACCGAGCACCAAACCAGATTCGCAAAACACTGATGACGGAGGCAAGGCAAAAGCAGCCACTCCGGCACACTCCTCTCCTAAACCTTCCAGCTCTAGGGAAACAGCCGAAGACATGACTGTTGACGCTGAACCCAGGACGGATATTTGGAGGAAGGATGAGGATGTGCTAGGAGAGACTGGCGAGGACGAGGATGAGGGGAACCTAAATTATGGCGACCCAGACACCCTCGACTTACAGTAACGTCATCCAATGCAACCTCCAGCATAGCCTCACTGCTACGGCTAACCTGCGCAGAGTGCTGGGGGTAACAAACAAAAACGAGACCATCGCCTTAATTCAGGAGCCGTGGATTAGGGCAGGGCGTGTGTGTGATCTCAATAGCTTAGGCGGTAAGTTGGTTTTAGATTCAAACTGCACTAACCCCAGAGCTTGCATTTACATTCCCAGGAATATAACAGCACTGCCCCTCACTGAGTACCTTTCCAGGGATCTGGCCACCGCCAGACTCTTGAAGAACACTGGTGAGGAGGACAAGGAGGTGATCGTGGCGTCAGCTTACATGCCCGCTGACGAGGACATCCCACCGAAAAACGTCACCGACCTGGTAAGATACTGTGAACTAAACAAATTTAAACTTATCCTAGCAACTGACTCCAACGCTCATCATCCCCTATGGGGTATGCCGGCAGCAAACAACAGAGGAGAAGAACTGGTAAACTATCTTCTTACAACAAATCTCACTCTAGCAAACATCGGTGCAGAACCTACTTTTGTGACTAAAAGGTGTAGTACCATCATAGATCTAACTCTGGTAACTAGCAATGCTCAAGACATCGTCAACAATCTGAGGGTGTCAGAGGAATCCTCGTGCTCGGACCACAGATGGATCAGATTTGAACTAAAAGTAAGCAACACGCCAACAGTACCCAGACGTAACCCCCGTAAGACCGACAAGGTAATTTTCAAATCTTCCTTGGAACACAACCTAACTCGGCACACACAAGGTACACACACAACAAACACGGAAGAGATAGAACAAACAGTAACACGCTTAACCAACAGTCTAACCAAAAGCTTTGAAGTCGCATGTCCGCTGACCACGCCTAAGCCCATCACAAGGAATCAAGGCTGGACTAGAGACCTGGACAGACTAAGAGCTACGGCAAGAAAACGCCTCAACAGAGCCATGAACACCTACGACGATGAAGACTGGGACAAGTACAGAAAAGCACAGTCCGAATACAAGAAACGCATACGGCGTAAAAGTCGAAGGTCGTTCAAAAACTACTGCACAAACATAGAAAATAATACACAAGCGAATAGAGTCAGGAAAATCCTATCCCTAGATGCAAATCGCAGCATAGGAACACTCAAACGCAATGACACATACACCAAGACAGAAACTGAAACTAACACCCTACTTTTGGAAACCCATTTTCCGGGCTGTCTCATCACAGACACCGTTACATGGGAAACCACGAACCGGATAGACCCCCACGACGACGACTGGAGCGTTGCGAAACGGGTCGTGACGGAAGACAGAATTGGGTGGGCAATTAACACATTTCAACCTTATAAAACTGCTGGCCTGGATGGGATCTTCCCCAGACTTCTCCAATGGGGAGCTGAACTTATAATAAGTACACTGGCAAGTATCTTTAGGGCTTGTATCGCTCATAGATATATACCCAAAGGATGGCGTGAAGTCAGAGTCTTATTCATACCCAAACCAGGCAAAAGCGACTATACTAATCCAAAATCTTAACGGCCGATAAGTCTCACATCCTTCCTTCTCAAGACACTGGAAAGGTTATGTGACCGGTACATCAGAGACAACTATCTAAACACAATTCCACTTCATGCAAACCAGCACGCCTACAGCTCGGGTAAATCAACTGAGTCTGCTTTGCACCAAATGGTAAAAACTATAGAATGCAATATTAATAACAAAAATCTGTGTCTAGGCGCTTTCATTGATATAGAAGGAGCTTTTGACAAGACTAACTTCAGTAGTATCAAAGCAGCCCTAGATAAACACAGGGTAGAACAAACACTAGTAGAATGGGTCATCAACATGCTTCAATTAAGAGTGGTACAAGTAGAGACAACAGGCGCCACCAGAGGGCTGGTCTCTAAAGGCTGCCCGCAAGGAGGCGTCCTCTCACCGAGCTTATGGAACATAGTTGCAAATGACCTCATCACTAAACTAAACAGACAACGCTTTCTCACAATAGGATACGCAGATGACCTAGCTATACTAATACCAGGTCATTTTGCTAGCGTAACATGCAATCTAATGAACAATGCACTTAAGATCGTAGAAAAATGGTGCATAGACTACGGACTAAACGTGAATCCAGCAAAAACAGAACTGGTCATGTTCACGAATAAAAGAAATCTGGGCAGCTACGCCTTACCGCACCTCTTCGACACCGAACTAAAACTGTCAGATGAGGTGCGGTACCTGGGCGTCACCCTCGATAGCAAACTAAATTGGGCGAAACATATTGATAGCAAAATAAATAAGGCCACCATATCATTTTGGCAATGTAGAATAATGATGGGTAAGACATGGGGACTAAGCCCAAAGATAACCCTATGGCTATACAATACAGTAATAAGACCGTCTGTCTCCTACGGAGCCCTGGTATGGTGGCCTAGAACTAAATTAAACACCTGCATAAACAAACTATTAAAATTCCAGAGATTAGCTTGTGTAGCGGTAACGGGTTGTATGAGAACCACCCCGACAGCAGCGCTTGAGGTTTTGATGGGTCTGGCCCCGTTGCACCTACACATTCAACAAGAGGCAGCCGCGTCTGCCTACAGGCTTAAAGCATTAAATCTCTGGGAAATAAATTACCAAGCAACCCACACACATATAATACACGACATCGCCACATCTAAAACAATGATGAAGTCTATATATGATAGGGTACCTAAACAATACTTTTTCACAAAATACTATACAACTACACGAAGATCCCAGTGATTACTCTAACATACATGAAGTGAGGATATACACAGATGGATCTCAAATGAATACAGAATCAGGTGCGGGGGCATTCTCAGACGACCTCAACATCCATATATCAACACCCCTGGGCGCACACAACTCCATATTCCAAGCGGAATGTGTAGGTATAATCCAGGCGGCCTCAGCTGTGCTACAAAGGAAGGTATATGATCAAACCATAAGAATTCTCTCCGATAGCGCAGCTGTACTACGAGCCCTGCAAAGGTATGACTTCTCGACGGGGCTGATCATACCGTGCCATCATCTTCTGCAAGAGGTGGGTAAACACAACCGTATCATTCTTCAATGGATAAAGGGCCACAGTGGATCCAGAGGTAATGACGCGGCAGATGAACTGGCAAGGAGAGGTTCTAACCTGCACCCTGCAGGATTAGAACCAATGATACCTATACCGTTCAGCCAAATCAAAGCCTGGATCAGAGAAAACATCAGGATACAACATCAAGACTACTGGGCAGGTATTAAGGAATGTCGGCAGTCAAAGGAGGCATTCCCGGACCTAAATCCGAGATACTCCCGTAAACTGCTCAACCTTAAACGTGACAAACTCCGACAGATCGTCGGGGTAGTCACCGGACACTGCTCATTTAATAAACACCTATTTACCATAGGTGTCACTGACAGTCCTCTATGCAGAGGCTGCATGGAGGCCGAGGAAACGGCCGCGCATGTACTCCTGGAGTGCAGTAGCGTGGCGTCACAGCGGAGGACACTCCTCGGGTCACCGACGACGATGCGAGGGGCCTGCGCTGGCATCAGCGAGCTGCTGGCATTCCTCGCTGACATCGGGTGGCTTGAATAAGCGCGACGAACCTCACGCAAAAAGGGCCGATAAACGGCCTAGTTGCGGAAACCAGCCCGCGCACCAAGTACCAAGTAAGATACTTATCGGATCTCGATAAAATTACAATGGGACCACCTCGGAAACGTACCCTACCGATTACAAAAAGAACCGTTCGAATCGATTCAGAATTGACGGAGTAATTGCGTAACATACGCACAAAAAAAAAACATAAGGAGGAGGTTTCTCAATTCGACCGTA
Source organism: Cabera pusaria (assembly GCA_954871355.1). Taxonomy (NCBI): domain Eukaryota; kingdom Metazoa; phylum Arthropoda; class Insecta; order Lepidoptera; family Geometridae; genus Cabera; species Cabera pusaria. The sequence goes on along the minus strand of OX940906.1, from coordinate 5,734,901 downwards.
TATATATTTTTTTTATGTTTGTTCGCGGATAACTTAGACGTTTATGAACCGATTTTGATTATTCATTTTTTGTTGGAAAGGAGGCTCCCAAGTGTAGAACCATGGTAATTTTATCGAGGTATGATAAGTATCTCCAGAGATATGGAGATAAACACCTCAAAATTGCTTCTGAAAATTAATAGCGCGGCATTGAAGTCGGTTATTTTTAGTTTTTTAAAGGATCTTATAAATCTAAAAGTCAGAACGGGTCTAAAAACATCAATGTATATGTACTACGTACATTACATTTATTGTAAAATCGGTTAAAAATATTACCTTCATCTTTTGAATAGGTCTTGTAATTGTAATAGATCCTCGTAGCAAGTGATACTTCGTAGATGTATTATATATTTCCATATCCACAGTAGCCGGAGAGTCCTTCATGAGAGGGTTACTGATCTTCTTACAATCGTCTATTTTATACAGTGTGGATCTATAAGGACCCTGTATAGGTAGGAATATAAAAATATTTTTTAAGAAAATTACCTCTGAATGGCGTTAAATAATAATTTAAGATACGGCCACACAGCGGCGTCTTGCGATCTGTGGGCGCGATCTTAGTACTTTTCAATTGTTTCTGATCGCGTTTGGTGTGAACTAGTCGGTACAAATATTATTGCGCTATCTGATTGCCACCTAGATCGCGCACGCAGGAGGCTGTGGTGTGTACGTACCTTTTATTACATAACTTATATAGAACCAACAGTTCAATCGTTAAGTTGATTATATGACGACAACGATGATGATGAAAATCATGAAGATCTTCGGATACTAAACTCATATCTTTGAAGATTTCCATGCGATCATGAAAATAAAGCAAAATAAATGTATAGTGCAAATTTCAGCTTACAAACTGAAGTGGCAGTAACCGTCTGTATCAGCTGATTGAGCTAATTATTTTTGTCTGTGGTAGCCTAGATCCAGGAATAAAACATAGGGTTTTTATCCCGACACTCCCACAATATCCCACAAAGACCCACAATGTCTACGCGGGTAAAACCACGGGGCACGGCTACCATAATATCAGTCCATATTTCTCCACTAGCTAGAACTTTGCGCATTACTGCAACTACGGCCGTTGCTCTGGGACCTCTAATAAATTTCCTTTTGAGAAGATTTCACACAGTCAAAAACTTACAAAAGTCGGGGCCGTTTTCGTCGAAACCACGCATTTCATAAACTGAGACAAATATACATAAATTATTTTTCAAAAAAAATAAAACCGACTTCATAACCACAAACAGGCACTCAAAAGCGAAATTTTTTTTGAGTGCCTGTTTGTGGTTATGAAGTCGGTTTTATTTTTTTTTAAAGAAAAAAAAAAGTCTTAATTAAATTAAATGTATCTATAAATTTCGTGTCTGGGCCGTTATACACTGACGGATATATACTTTGTTAAAATTTCAAGTATGTACCTATTATGGTTAAGAAGATACAGATCTGTAAAGTGCGTACATATAGACACACAGACGGACGGACAGACGAACGGACAACAAAGTCTCAAAAAGTGTTCATTTGGTACCCTTCGGGTTCGGAACCCTAAAAAAAACTGGCCAAGTGCGAGTCAGACTTGTCCCGCACACGGAGGGTTCCGAACGCCATCTATCGAATTTCTAACGAACTTCTAACACCAACTAAGTAAACGTTAACGCAAAGGAAGAATAGTGTTAACGCCATTAATTGTTAAAAATCGGAGTGTTTTTTCTATTCGCATATATTATGTAATTGGCGTCGCAACATATTCCCATCCCTTTCTCCTCCCCACTTGTCACCTCTCCGCATCCCTTTCGCACGTCCGGCGGCTCGAAAAGCCCTGAAGTGAATTGGGAAGGAAGACATATTGAGTGTGATGTCAAATGCGAACCCGGAAGGTCGCACGCGCAAATACGTAAAACCAATTACCTAATTAAAATAATCCAAATTTCTCGTACGTCCGTATCTTTAACTGTAGACTTCAGTGCCAGTGAAGTGCATTATCAAAACATTGCATATAAACCACTGCATGGACTTTGTGAACGATGGTGTGATCCATTACGTTCGACGGAAGCTGTACACGTGTAAGTTCACCTATCTATCCTTATCTCTATTCTGTTGACGCCAATAATCATCATACAAATCAAAAAATATTAACTGGAACTAACTACCAGCGCATACATATATTTTGGTCACTTCGGCCTGGATTAACAACCCAGTTATATTGTAATATTTGTATCGGTTAGTCGCAAGCAGTGTGCGCCATTTTGTACAAATAGGTAATTTAATTTACTGTCAGTACATATAGCTTTGAATAAGTTAGTATTGCAGTTTGTAATTAATTATCTTGTTCAATATGGGTCCTAAAATAGACAAAGAAATTGATAGGCTTCAGAATAAACTATCAGCTTATTTCGAGCACATTCAATCTATATACGATTCTATGTTATCGTTAGATTGCACAAAGTCTGCTGCAGAGATTGAGTCATTTCTCGCATCTAGCTTTACTATTGACAGTATTCGCGATAAATACGTAGAAACGCTCGATCTTAAATGTAATTATGAAGTTTCATTAGACGATTCTTCTAAAAAACCTACGAACTCATATCAGACGTTGATGGCGTTTGAGCAAATTTACTCGCAGATTAAATTTAAAATTAAACAATTAACAACGAATAAGGAAAGCTCAGAAAATTCGGTAGGAAAGAGACAGAATAAATTAATGAACATTCGACTACCTAAGTTAGAGTTGTGTTCTTTTTCGGGGGAACCAGAAAGCTGGCCCATTTTCTATGAAACTTTTCGTACTGCTATTCATGAGAATCCTGAGTTATCTGACGGCGAAAAGGTACAATACCTAATTGGTAAACTGACAGGGAAGGCACAAATAGTCTGTCAGGGAATTTTGCCATCAGCTGAAAATTACAAGGTCATTTGGAATACCTTACTAAATAGGTACAATGATAAACGTTTGTTAGCTGCGACTTACTTGGATAAATTAATGAATCTTCCAGATGCTGATAACACGCCTACTGGTTTAGGAGATTTTATCGATAATTTCTCCTCGATAATTTCTGCTCTGCATCAATTAAAAATAACAAGCTTGGAAGATCTATTATTTATTCACATCGGTTACAAAAAGATTAACCTCGAAACAGTAAAGGCCTTTGAAATGTCGCTTACTAATGACGTGTCTAACAAAATGCCTACTTGTTCCGAGTTTGTCGAATTTGTACGTAAACAAGCCCATTTATTACAACGGGCACATAATGCAACAACTACAAACGTAAAATCAATTCAACCTCGCAAAAACGTCGCCTCAAATACAACTCAATCGTCGAATAAATCTTCCGGGTTAAGATCTAGTAACGTTAAGACATTTGTAAACGTGCAGGAACACTCTAATTGTGTTTGCTGTGGCCAGTCGGACCACACTAAGTTGGTTCACTGCCCCGCATTCCTGTCATCGTCTTCTCATAGTCGGTTTGCGATAATCAAACGTAACAATTTATGCGTGAATTGTTTTAATAAACACGCGTTACCTGATTGCAAAAATACGTCCCGATGTTCTAAATGTTCGCGCAGACATCACAATCTCCTCCATTTCGATAACGTAGATGTTACCTCCTATAGGAATGCAACCGCGTCGAATAATAAGGGTACCTCCCCAGTAAGTCGGAGTCCCGCTGTTATCTCTAACGCAGATAAACAAACAGTGCCTGCAGACGAGCGTATAAAAAACGCGCGTTCTGAAAGTTCACACGGGGATAGTCTTAACGGACAATGTAGTGCCGACCGTCCTGTTACGTTGTGTGCTGTGGGTGTGAAATGCGCCGCTGTCGGTTCGACTGACATTAAACCCGCGACTTCTGTCTTATTAGGCACCGCGCAATGTCACGTAGTTGACGAAATGGGTAATGTGTTTATAGTTCGTTCCATCATTGATAGCGCGTCGCAGCGCGATTTTATCACTACTGAGTGTTGTCGCCGTTTAAACCTGTCGGTCTACCCGACCGCTAATAAATATGTCTCAGGCGTTGGTGACGTCACCAACCCTATCGAAGGTATTACTTGCCTGACAATTCGATCTCGTCATAACGATGACGTGAAATTTACTATTCAACCGTTAGTGGTTAATAGGATTACGGATGCACTTCCGGTTTCAACTATTGATACCGCTAAACTGGATTACTTGCATGATTTACCGTTGGCGGATTGTCGCTTTAGCTCGCCGTCAGGTGTTGACCTCATTTTAGGTTCGGACCTTTTCGCGCGCATTTTGCGCCCGCGCACCGTCTCACGGGACCCCGGTGAGCCTGTCGCGATTGAAACCTTAATAGGTTACCTTGTCGTAGGCCAAGCACCGGTTGCTAATCCCGTTTGCAATATCGTTCGTTCGTATTGCACCATAAACGAGTCGCTCAATGACAGCGTAAGTCGGTTTTTTGAATTAGAAGAAGTACCTAGCAACACCGATAATTTGTTGTCACCTGATGAACGGATCTGTGAGGAGTTTTATTTGAATACGACACGACGCGATGACTCAGGCCGTTTTGTCGTTTCGCTGCCGTTTAAAGAAAATAATAAAACTTGTTTAGGTGATTCGATGACTGCCGTGACTCGTAGGTTCTTGTCACTCGAGCGAAAACTTTTGGCGGATCCTTCAATTAAAATGGAATACGACAATGTATTCAAGGAATATTTGGACAAAGGCTATTTACGAGCGATTGATAGTAGCATCGCGGACTTTAATAAGCCGCATTATGTAATTCCTCACCACGCTGTATTGCGGAGTGATAAAAGTACTTCCCGTCTCCGAGTGGTATTAGACGCTAGTTGTAGCACGACGAGCGGAATGTCTTTAAATGACATCTTACATATTGGACCTAATCTTCAAAATGATTTATTCCAAATATTATTGCGGTTTCGATTACTGCCTATCGCGATAAGTGCAGACATACGTCAGATGTACTTGCGAATATTGATGAATGAAGACGACTGGTGTTTTCAACGATTGTTATATCGATTCGATCCTAATGAACCGATTCAAGTTTTTGAGATGACGCGGGTTCCATTCGGCTTATGTTGCAGTCCGTTCTTAGCCGTACGATCGGTTCGTCAATTGGCGAAAGACGAGTCCAATCGTTATCCGAAGGCCAGTCGCGTCGCTCAACGTGAGATTTTTATGGACGATTTGGCTACTAGTTGCTTGTCTATCGATGACGGTATCGATCTTTCCGATCAGTTGATAAAAATGTTCGCTGCTGGAGGATTTGAGCTGGTCAAGTTCTCGAGTAACTCCCCTGAGGTAATGGCAAAAATTCCTGCCGATCACCGTGTTTCAGAAACCGTGGAGTTTACTCCTGATGACCAATTAAAAATATTGGGATTGCATTGGTTGCCGGCTGATGACGTATTTACGTTTAGTGTCAACCTCGAGCCGCGCCCGTGTACGAAGAGGTACATATTATCTCGAATCGCGCGTCTTTGGGATTTGATGGGGTTTATTGCTCCTGTCACTCTTATGGCGAAATTGGTGGTGAAGTCGCTGTGGGATGTTGGCGTAGATTGGGACGAGAGCCCTCCCCCACACATAGTCAAATTATGGCAGAATTTTGAATCTGAATTGCCGTTGCTTCAAAACATTAAATTGCCGCGTCACATAGGCGTCACCGATGATTGTGTCATTTCCCTCTTGGGGTTTGCAGATGCCTGTGAGCTTGCGATGGGAGGCGTTTTATATGTGCACGTGTATTTCCCGAAAATGGACTATACCGTGGTTAACCTCATATGCGCCAAATCAAGGGTTGCACCATCCAAATCTGTCGTGACAATCGCTAGGATGGAACTTTGTGCTAGTCTTAATTTGAGCAAACTCATGCGAGTGGTTATAGATACCTACGCATTACCTTCGTGTTCGGTGTACGCGTTTACCGATAGTAAAGTTGCGCTCGCATGGATCGACTCTGAGCCCAGTCGCTGGCAAACATTTGTTGCAAATAGAGTCTCACAGATTCAAGGGAACCTTGACCCCTGTCACTTTTACCACATCGCTGGTAAAGATAACCCCGCAGATTGTTTGAGTCGTGGATTAACACCCGCTCAGTTGATTGTACATCCATTATGGTTCAATGGGCCTAGGTTTGCTTATCAGCCTCGCTCGGAATGGCCATTAAATAAAGAATCAATTTCGAAAGAAGAAATTCCTGAAGCAAAGGTGAGTGCGCTGGTGACGACGAACTCGTCCCCCCCACCGCTACCTCCATTGGTCGAACTCGCGAATCAAGTTTCTACATGGAATAAATTGCTAAGGATCGTGATTTACGTCCTTCGGTTTACCAAAAAATTGCCGAACACCTTTGAAATTTCCCATTTGGAAATTGCAGAACTTGCTATAATCAAAAATCTCCAGTTCATGTATTTTGCGGATGAGATTGCGAAACTTAAGGCAGGTAAACTGTTGCAGCCAGCTTTTCGCAAACTCAATGCGTTTGTTGATGAAGATGGAGTGTTACGCGTTGGTGGTCGTTTGACTAACGCCCCACTGTCAGTATTGAGCAGTGATCCTGCGGAGCCTTTAGCGCTGACTCCCGCGCATTTCTTGGTCTTGACCCCGCTCAAGTCGTTGCCCGCGGAAGATTTAACCGACCAAAACGTCAATCTTTTGCAAAGAAAACGTGTTGTTGATCACCTAGTCCAGTCTTTTTGGAAAAGATGGAAGATCGAATATCTTCACACTCTTCAAATGAGACAAAAATGGACAAAGCCTACTGCTTCCATAGAAAAGGGAACTGTCGTGCTGCTTGAGTCAGCAAACAGCGCTCCCCTCGATTGGCCTATTGGTGTGGTCGAGCGCACGTTTGAAGGCAAAGATTCGGTTGTAAGAGTCTTAGATGTTCGTACTAGGACAGGTGTTTATCGCCGTCCTGCGGTAAAGGTTTATCCATTACCAACCCAATAAATTATACAGTCCACAACTCTAACTTAGCTATTAGAATTAGCATAATCATATTGTTTAGGAATACATATAACTTATTTAATGTTAACTTATTTATAATTGTAAATTGTAACACATTATAAATTAAAATATTTATCAGGCTGTCTTAATTAGATTACCTATTTGTACTGGTACTTCTGCTTAGCGCATTGTTGTTTATGCGCGCTGAAGTGACCTTTATTTGCATGCGCCTTGTAACTTTGAAGGCCTTTCGTCCTGTCAAGCCGGGGGGGATGTTAACGCCATTAATTGTTAAAAATCGGAGTGTTTTTTCTATTCGCATATATTATGTAATTGGCGTCGCAACATATTCCCATCCCTTTCTCCTCCCCACTTGTCACCTCTCCGCATCCCTTTCGCACGTCCGGCGGCTCGAAAAGCCCTGAAGTGAATTGGGAAGGAAGACATATTGAGTGTGATGTCAAATGCGAACCCGGAAGGTCGCACGCGCAAATACGTAAAACCAATTACCTAATTAAAATAATCCAAATTTCTCGTACGTCCGTATCTTTAACTGTAGACTTCAGTGCCAGTGAAGTGCATTATCAAAACATTGCATATAAACCACTGCATGGACTTTGTGAACGATGGTGTGATCCATTACGTTCGACAGAAGCTGTACACGTGTAAGTTCACCTATCTATCCTTATCTCTATTCTGTTGACGCCAATAATCATCATACAAATCAAAAAATATTAACTGGAACTAACTACCAGCGCATACAAATAGTATTATATAGTAGTAATAGTAATAGTAGTAATAAAGATAAAGATTCTTTATTTGCGTAAAACATGCGTATAACAAAAAGTTGTGACAAAATATTCAAACGATCGTCATGTTTTGCCTTAACAGGCGTGCAAACTTTGCAGATGGTGCTGCTTTACTCACTACATATAATCCAAATTTAAATACATATTACACTGGTCATTCTTATAAACTAAATTGAATTATAAAATTAAAAGGATACAGCACAATGTCATGAAAATAATAATAATGATTAAAATTTTTCACATAAAAATTCGTCAATACCATAATAATATTTCTAAATTAAAAATTGTTTTAGCCTATTTTTAAACATAATATTGTCCATGTCCTTTAAAGATTTAGGAATTTTATTGAAGACTGTTGGCGCCATACCAATTACACTTTTAAATAGTAATTGTAGTAATTAATATTATTAAATATCTGGTTGACCGAGCTTTGCTCGGTATTTTTTGCCACTTAAACAGACTAATATGACTCTTCCCGACATCTATAGACGAATAATAATACTATTTTTTTTAATTGAGAGCAACTAACTGCTTTACTGAAACAGTACTTCTACTCGCCAATAGATGTCGGGAAGAGTCATATTTTAAGTTGATTATCAATAAAGTTGATTATTGAAAACAAGAATAAAACAACATTTTCTGAAAATTACTCCTAGCTAGATCGATTTATCGCCCCCGAAATCCCCTGTAGGTATACTAAATTTTATTTAATCGGCGGAGCCGTTTCCGATATTCAGATTAAGGTAAAGACGATAGCGCGCCATCTTTGATGCTAGATAGGTGGCGCTGCGCTATCGTAAAAAACTGTTTTAAAACTTTTCTTCAATTTTTAACTTTGTTCTGTGCTTAGTATTTGTTGTTATAGCGGCAACAGAAATACATCATCTGTGAAAATTTCAACCGTCTAACTATCACGGTTTATGAGATACAGCCTGGTGACAGACGGACAGACAGACAGACAGACAGACAGACAGACAGACAGACAGACAGACAGACAGATGGACAGCGGAGTCTCAGTAATAGGGTTCCGTTGGTAGCCTTTGGGTTCGGAACCCTAAAAATTGACTTTAAATGACGCGCTAGTGAAAATATTCACTAGTCATAATGATGTCATCAAGGTATCAAAAGACAATGTCCAAAATGGCCCTGTGCAATAAAAGCATCTGACACATACGATAATTAATTGTCTATTTACTATTACAATAATTCCAAATACTTTTATAACACGGACTTGATGTATTCCAAAATGAATATTAAAAAGTATTATTTGCTGTAGCGGGAATATCTTGGTACAACAAAAATACTGATTGATTCCAACTACGATTTAATTTAAGTATTAATACAGTACATAACATAGGTGTGAGGGTCGTGCCCCACTAAGTTGGATCATTATAGGTAGGTAGGTACTATCCTGAGGGTGAGCCAAGGAGCAGCAGAGCGGTGCCAACGAAAACCGGTAGCCTCCAGATGGTGTTGACCCGTACCCTGGACCCTGGAATTATCATTCCGCCTTGTAAACATAAGTTCATAATTATTCTCGGGTTTCGTGTACGCCGAAGGTATGCTGTTGAAAAGTATCGTTAGTTGTGGCGGTGCACGAAACCGGAACGGAGAAAAGATTACAATATAATGATAGTAATTACAGTAAATAATGTATGCAAAATAAATACTTTTCAAAATACAAGAAAAAAGTATAACTACTGCAAGGGCTGATGATGATATGATGCCATGAAAATACTCCTATGCATAATAAAATAAGCCTACGCCATTTTGGTGTTGGCAAGCGAATATATTACAGTGCTTTTTAACAATGATAAAAACACACAACGTTTACGTTTAAAAATGTGTTCACACTTACCCAAAAGCAGGGGAACTATTCACTATAATTTCAATTCAAATAATCATAATTTGAAACGAGTAATATTTAAATAGACACGTTCGCGAATCTGCGCTAAGGCACAGAATAATGAATAGTACAAGTAGCTAAGGGCGAGGCGACGTGTTTACACCGATAAAGCTTCGGCGAGTGTGTGGCCGGCTTGCGATGCAACTGGTTTCCGATCTCTCACCTATAGCGATAGCAAGTAGTGGTGCCCGTCGCTGAAATGATACTTCGGCATCGATAGAATTTATTATTGACTGTCCGTTTATTTTAATTAAATATTAGCTATGTATAAAAATTAACGGTACTGTCCCACAAGTATAACTTGGCGGTGGTGGTTTTTGGAACTAATTCTTTTAATTGAAACTGTGAATTTGACGTTTGAGAGATTACCACGACATTATTGATGATCAATCTGCTACATTAAAATAGTTCAATAATGCCAAAAGTAATTAAAAGTGGTTTAAGAGAAACTGTTATCAAAGTACAAAGTAAAAGCACAGTGGCGCACAGCCGCGCCAAGTTATACTTGCCGGACTGTACATTGCAATTATTAACATTAATTGCCGCCATATGGCCGACAGGCCGACAGATACTACTAAATCACTCTACTACGTTGTAAGAGTTGGCACTTCCCTACATTGTTGATACCTACCCGAATTATGAAAGCACTGTGTAACCAACCTAACAACGGAAAGTATGATTTACTTAGTAACTATTATATAATCTGTGGTATTATGCTTATAATTTTTTTTGCAGTGTTGGTTAGTACAAAGTACGTTCATAATTATGTATGCAGTGTCGCGGGACTGATATGTTTCTATCTCGCTCACAGTTACCGTAAGAATATCTGCCAAAAACCAAAATCAACGTAAAGAAAGATGTAAAAACATTATTCAAGGTCATATTTTTAGGGTTCCGTACCTCAAAAGGTAAAAAAGGAACCCTTATAAGATCACTTTCTTGTCTGTCTGTCTGTCTGTCTGTCTGTCCGTCTGTCCGTCTGTCTGTCCGTCTGTCCGTGTGTCACCACCGATTTTCTCAGAAATGGGTGGACTTAGCAAGTTGAAATGTATACCAGATACAGAAGTCTATAGTCCCTATTAGGTGTATAAAAATCAAGGTCCTGAGTCAACACGATAAAAAGATATGGGCAAATTTAGATTTTCGCGAAAACAAGTACCAAAATTTACCTTAATTTTCAGCTTTTTTTATTTTTCGGAAATTTTCCTTTACTTCTGCTGTAAGACCTTGCTTTTGACCAAAATTGACAATTCTAGGTCAACCGGAAGTACCCTATGGGTTTTGGGTCGAAAAAATCCAAAAAGTAAAAAATGTTGACAATTAAAGGGTATTCCCTTACATACATAGTAACGCCAATCAAGGTAGGCTTCTGAGTGTGGGCGCTCATACAATTTAGAGGTCTAGCCTAATTGGTACTTACCAACGTTGGTACGGAAGCCTCGGTGGGCGAGTCCAACTCGACTTTGCCGGTCTTTATTTAGTCTTCAAAAGTATATGCAATAGCAACCTCCATTGTGTATAATCTCTTGGGACTTTTCTTCTAAAATCAGTACATTCTCCTATGTTTGAGGTATTTATCTCCATATCTCTGGAGATACTAATCAGATCTCGATAGGATCAAAATGGGATCACCTCGGAAACGTACCCTACCTATTAAAAAAGAATAATTTGAATCCGTTCACAATTGACGGAGTAATCGCGTAACATACACACAAAAAAAAACATACAGACGAATTGAGAACCTCCTCCTTTTTTGTGAAGTCGGTTAAAAATAGAAGATGACTTTCATTGTAATAAAATTAACAATCTGTTCTCATGTCTAAATGAACATAAACATTGATGTTCCATGCCATTAGTATTGGTGTTTGAGTAGTTACCATTAATGTATTCAGATATGAAAAATAATCACGTTGTTATAAATACATTAATCACACAATTACCCTATTCCATAGTGATATTATATGTATGCCTAGATTTGTAAATACTTAGCCACTGTCAGTAATATTAATCCCACTAAAAACATTTTCATGGAAAATGTTGCCAAGACGAGAAACATGCAGCTCGCACTGTCAAAAAGTTACCAAATCTCATTTAGAGCCAAGCTTCTAACGCCCTAATTGTATAAGCTCCCTCATTTTACAAGCTCTACACCATAGTTAAAATAAGTGGTTTGGTCATTTCGTTACTACAAGATCTATTTGTTTCACAGAAAAGTAATAAAAGTGAATAAAAGGTAAATGTAGCGAAATGGTAAACAATAATTAATGATCAAACGAACTTACCAAGTGAAGTTCGATCACAATTATGTGAACGGCTTCATTCAACGCGATTTATGTTTACATGTTGTAGTTATGTCTCCACGAACCGGCCTTCAACACGGATTTTTAGAGTTTTTTTTTTTTTTATATATTGTGGTAACATTGATTCGGACCATTTAACGACTACGGACTTGCAACACTCACTTCTGGCGCGAGCTGTCAGGCAAACCTCATTTTGTTCAGAGTAATTAAACCTACCTGCTTTGATATCATATTTTATTCTTAGGGCTAGGGTATAACATTGTATGATTTATTACTATTACTATTGTTATGTTATTATGTAAAAATACTAACTTTATTTTAGGGAGGGAGTGTATAAATCGCGTTGAATGAAGCCGTTCACATAATTGTGATCGAACTTCACTTGGTAAGTTCGTTTGATCATTAATTATGTTTCACGGCTTCATTCTTAGCGATTTTTGTTTACATGTTGTAGATGTTCAGAGAAACAATATGAAATATGAAATCAGTTTTTATTAATAGGTATAGTTATATATATACACCAACGATAATAAATTAATATAATTCTAAATTTTTTTTAAATTTATTAATTACTAGATAGAATCATCCTACCGAATTGTACGTTATCGTTCACAATATTTCTATTGTAGAACCTAGCAAAAAACGCTGGAGGTTTCACTCCACCCAGCAGTTTTCCTTACAATATCGATATTGACACCGATCCTATTGGCTGCCAAAGTGGCCGCATGTCGTGTACTGTGTGACCACTGAACATGTTTGTGTCTATCCCACTACATTTTAAGAATGTCCTTAATCCAGTTACTCAATCGCTGTGACCAACCTAGCGTGAGGGCGTATATAGCTGATGAATAAAAAATTATTGTTGGCAGAGCGCAAACATGTTTTTTTTTTCTATGTAAGTTTCTAAGCATCTTGCTGGACATATTTCAGATCTCTGATCAAAGTATGGAAGTTTTAAAATAGGTTGAGTACAATTGAGCCTTGAAGTCTTTATGATATTAGTTATTTTTATATGGATGGATCTTCTGTAAGTTTATCATTTATAAGAGACAATGCAGACTTGTATGAGTTTATGGTACCATATTTTACCCCACTATTGAATATTTGAGTCAAGAAATCAACTTTATCTCTGGAATATTAGCATTTGAAGAATTGTAATTTTGTCTGCCACAAAACGCAATCAATGATTTATTACAACAATTGTATTGTTGTTAAACACAATATAAAGTGTGTGACACTTCAAAGAATCATAATAATTGTATTGTTTGTAAGTATTAGGCGATAAAACATAATCTCTATCAAATCGAGAGATAATCCCTTATCTAACCACGCTTGCCGGATAATTTCGCGGCAACCAGCGTCAGAGTTTTGTAGAGCTTGTGCGTTGTCCTGAAAGGAGATTTTTCAATTTTTATATACAGGAAACCACGGCTGTGTTGGCCAGTATGTCACTTATAATTTTGTGAATCGTCTTTACAATAAGTGAGAATGGTGGAAAGGCGTAGAATAAGAGATTTTTCCAGGACATTATGAACGCGTCGACAGCCCATGCGTTAGGATCATTCTTACCTGTGACGTATGTAGTGCACTTTGCATTACACCGACTTGCAAATAAATCAACGTCTGGATAACCAAACTTATCCGTTATTTTGCGGAATGCGTCATCAGCCAACTCCCACTCAATATCTTCAAACTTTTTCCTAGACAGAAAATCAGCATCACGATTTTGTTTTGTATTATGAACGCGTATGTATGACGCGAATATCCAAATTTTTAGCCTCTCACACCATGTCTAAATGTTGCGAGATATCGCATTAAGATGTCTGTTCTGGACATTCTGTTAATGCATGATATTGCTGTAATATTATAATATTATCTATTCTTAACAATATATCAAAATTGTAAACATGCTAAAAGCTGCTTTGAGTTCCAACTGATTTATGTGCCAGTCTATTTCATTTTTTTTTTTTTTTTTTTTTTTTCAGTAACCATAGCAATCTTCATTATTGCAATGAGCGCCCCACCCGGTGGTGGACGCATCGGAATAAATTTCGAATGAATATGCATTACACCTAAGAGGAGAATGTCCTTGGCTTAAATTAGACATCCACCGACGGATGTCAGTCTTCAAATAATCTAGAATATTTATTATTTGATCATAGCTTGGATTTGTTAATAATAATAAATCCTTATATTAATGATTTTCAAATTGTTAAGTATATAACCAAGAGTATCGTATAGTTGGGCATGCGGCTGTCAGAATGCCAATAAACTTAGCAAAGTCTCTGATATATATTGTTTGTATGTTTAAAAATCTCGTAATAATACTTTTAATCTTAGATTTCTTTTCTTCTGGCAAAGAGTTAAGACCATCTTATTTAAATCAAAGATGAATCCTAAAAACTTACACATCGTTTTGATTTAACATAAAGCCAAGACTGTTTAATAATTTTATAGTAGCATCTATGTTGTTCTGGCATTCGATAATAGTCGAGCCAGTACAGAATATTATCGTCTGAATAAATTACAGATATCCATTCAACCATTTCGGCGCAAATTTTTCATGACCGGTTTAAGAAATTTTGTAAATACATAAGGCGATGTGCACAAGCCGAACAGTAAACAGTTGAATTCATACAAAACACTTTTATATTTAATCTTAGATACTTTTTATGTGTTTCATGTACTGAAATAAAAAAGTACGCGTCTTTAAGGTCTAAATACGCCATATGGCAATCGGGTGTAATTAACTTCGAAGCGGTCCTGTAATCTTCCATTTTGAAATGGCACGTATCTACAAACCTATTTAAATGTTCTAAGTTCAAAATGAACCGCTTTTCCCCTTTCTGCTTGGGTACTAAAAATATTCTAGACCAAAACTGACCGTCATCATGCGTACACTCAGAAATGGCATCAATGTCGAGCAATTTATTTATGGCCGTCGTGATATCCCAGTCTTCTTCGGAAGGGTTTGGATACACGTTCGGCAAGTCGTTTTGGTAAAGAATCGAAGTAAAAGGTATTTTATAACATTTAATCCATTAGAGTATAGTAGAATCAGAAGTAAGTCGGGATCAGGTATCATAGAAATATATCAAGCGACCTGCATAGGACAGTCGGTCTGTCGGTCTATCTCCGCGCAGGGGGCGCCGGGCGCGGCGGCGGCGGCGAGCGGGCGCGTTGCTGCGGCGGCGGCTCCCTGCTCTGCTGCTGGCGCGTGGTCTTGGTCACCGGCCGCGTCTTCGGGAACTCGCCGCGCGGCCCTCGAGCTTCACCGCGAAGCTGGCTCTTGCGATGTTGCGAGTTTAAATTACTTTTCTTGAGAAAGTTGTTTTTATTGAATTGCGACTTTGGATTAGATGGCATCTTCAAATCGTTGCCGGATTTTTGTATAATTTTGGCAGTTTTTAACTTTTCGGTGACATTATCACCGAACAGATATTTGTCCCGCTGGGTTTTCATCAGCGTATCTTTCATAGAGGAGTTTACCGCACCTAGTATAAAGTATCGTCTAGTTCGGGTCTAATTAAAATGGCTATCGCATAGTATACGGCAAGCGTCGCTCAGAGGCTTTATTATATCTTGACCCGTGTCCTTGCGAAGTACTCTGTCCATAGTCACCGCTAACGCGGACAACGCTTGGCCAAATTTGCAGCATAGTTGTAAGATTTATGCGTTGAGTTCAGTTCAGTTCAGTTCGGTGTCCGGTCCGTTGATGGCGAGATCGACAGCGGGCGGCGCAGGATCTGAGGCCGCGGACGTGCTGGCGACAGGTTCCAGGTCGAACTGCAGAGTGGCGGCGCTTGACAGCGCCGGCTAAGGCACTATAGCTGTGTTAAAACACAGTGTATGAGGGTAACGGTGCATTTTTCAACTAAGAAAAATTAGAAACCGTTGCTTAACATAAAAAAGTATAGCGCAGTTTTTTCTTGTGTTAATACACAATGTCGGATAGTATGAAAACTAGTGCTTAACTTAAACAAGTATAGCGCAGTTTTTTCATGTGTTAATACCCAATGTCGGGTAGTTATTGCGTAAGGCAAATCGTTTAGGAAAAAAATTAAACTAGTGCTTAACTTAAACAAGTATAGCACAGTTTTTTCTTGTGTTAATACACAATGTCGGGTAGTATAAAAACTAGTGCTTAACTTAAACAAGTATAGCACAGTTTTTTCCTGTGTTAATACACAATGTCGGGTAGTTATTGCGTAAGGCAATACGTTTAGGAAAAAATAATTAACTAGTGCTTAACTTAATCAAGTATAGCACAGTTTTTTTTTTTTTTTTTTTTTTTCTTGTGTTAATACACAATGTAGGGTAGTTATTGCGTAAGGCAATACGTTTAGGAAAAAATTTAAACTAGTGCTTAACTTAAACAAGTATAGTTTAGTTTTTTCTTGTGTTGACACAAAATTTCGGGTAGTTATTGTGTAAAGACACAATATTTTTAGTGAAAATTCAAACCAATGCTTAACTTAAAGAAGTATAGCACAGTATAGTATGTATAAGCACAAAAACAATATCGTGACAGTATCTGCCCGGGCACGGCAGTAACGCATCACTATTTAAATGTTAAATACATATCTAAACCTCAACTATATGTAGCAAATGCAGACCAAAAAATATCTTTTGAAAATAAATGTAGGTAGTTGGTACTTACGTTTATTTTCACTGTTCGAGGATGATATTATTCGCCTCCGTTTTAACTTCTTGTCCAACTTTTCCTGTAATTTTTCTTCTTATTTCTTCATCACCGTCGTTTTTTCGTGTTCTCCCCATTGTTAAAAGCACAAAAATATAATGAAATGTAATCTCGAGTCTATGGTGTGTTGACGTGCGAAGGCCTTGGCACGGAAACACGGAATGAGGTTTGCCTGACAGCTCGCGCCAGAAGTGAGTGTTGCAAGTCCGTAGTCGTTAAATGGTCCGAATCAATGTTACCACAATATATATATAAAAAAAAAAAAAAAAACGCTAAAAATCCGTGTTGAAGGCCGGTTCGTGGAGACATAACTACAACATGTAAACAAAAATCGCTAAGAATGAAGCCGTGAAACATAATAGTCAGTATATAACATTAATAATTGATCAAAATAGTTATGGCAAGAAAATTACTCTGACGGGACAGCTATTCTTATTATTATTATAATTACATAACTACTTCTATAGAAGAATTAATGTGTTTTTAACGAACACATTTTTCAAGCGCAATGTTTGCATTATGCACGTTTGGTAAACATTTTAAAAAGTTTTTGTAGTAATGAGTCACGGTAATATTATAATACAGTATTGTGACTCGGCGAGATCAAAATCTAAAGCCGCGCGGCCGCCGGCGGCACCGCGTGGTACGTACACGCGAGATAGGGCTGCCCGCTTACAGTATTTTAATTGCATCTACCTACTTGACGATCTTTCTAGTTTTTTGTGATTGTAATATTTTATATTTTACTAGAAGTTAAAGACTTATTTTATTTACTTAAACCTTTTATTTTGTAAAGACCTTTCTATCATAAAAGACATCAAAGAAGTCAGAGCTAAATCGGTTCAAACTTTGAACCCCTGTTTCATCCGCTTAAGGCGTACATTTAGAAAATCCTTTCTTAGCGGATTTCAACGTCAAACTATCTATCTGTATGCCAAATTTCAGCGCTATCCTAAACAAAATTAATTTCAGACTTTGTTACCCCACTTCACCCTTTTAGGGGTAGCATTTCGAAAAACTCTGGAGGACGTATTTACTTCTTTATTTACTAAAGTACTTGTAAGAAGTTTCGAATAGAAAAAACTATCTAATCTTGTTCTCTATACAAACTTTGAACCCCCATTTCATCCCCTTAAGCGGTTAATTTTAGAAAATTACTTCTCAGAGCGAACTAACGTCGTAATAACTATCTGCACGCAATCCGAAACCATATTTATTTTCAGACTTCGGTACCCGATTTCACCTTCTTAGGGGTGGAATTTCATAAAAGCCTGAAATACGTGATTACTTTTTTTTTATTGAATCACTTATGCGAAGTTTCGAATAGAAAATACTATCTAATCTTGTTTCTCCATACAAACTTTGAACCCCCCCATTTCATCCCCTAAAGGGGTGAATTTTAGAAAATCATTTCTCAGATGGAACTAACGTCATAATAACTATCTGTATGCCAAATTTTAGCGCAATCCGAAACAATATTTATTTTCAGACTTTGGTACCCCATTTCACCCTCTAAGGGGTGGAATTTCAAAAAATCCTGCAACAAGTATTTACTTATTTTTTTATTGAAGCACTTGTGTGAAGGTTTGAATAGAAAATACTATCTAATCTTGTTTCTCCATACAAACTTTGAACCCCCATTTCATCCCTTAAAGGGGTGAATTTAAGAAAATCATTTTTCAGATGGAACTAACGTCGTTATAACTTTCTGCATGCCAAATGTCTGCGCAATCCGAAACAATATTTATTTTCAGACTTTGTTACCCCATTTCACCCTCTTAGGGGTGGAATTTCAAAAAATCCTGAAACACGTATTTACTTATTTTTTATTGAAGCACTTGGAAATACTATCTTATCTTGTTTCTCAGTACAAACATTGAACCCCCATTTCATCCCCTAAAGTGGTGAATTTTGGAAAATCCTTTCTTAGTACACCTTTACGTACTAAGACAAATATATCCTCCAAATTTCAAGTCTTAACGACCAGCGGTTTAGGCTGTGCGTTGTCTGTCAGGCAGTCAGTATGTCAGGACAAAGATTCTTATAGTATTAGATTTAATAAAATGAAATTCGTTGTGAATATATGACAGTACATATTTTATATACTTCCATATCTTACTCGGACAGTACATTACAATGTAAATCTTATAACGTGGGTACCTTGGTGGCCGTTTATCTTAATAACTTCATAATATTATTTCGTCGAATTCAATAATATACGTAAGTAGCTCAATACATAAGTAAGTAGATAGTCTAGACTAGGAAACTACCTGAATACTAGTCTATTTTTAACACGAGCTTAGACTATAGGTCACTCGTTATTATCTATGTATTTGAAATACATTTATTTAATTATCTATGTATTTTATACTATCAGATAAAAAAAAATCAGCGAGGTAGTTTATAAATACGAGTACGTGTAGGGTCAAGAAATGAGGAAGACTCGAAAAATTAGTTCAGTAACAATATATTATTACAATGTTCTTAAAGTAAATGCTACGAAGTACTGCTATTTTACAAAGGCTCGATCTGACTTTCAAACTCCTTACAGCAATAGAGAACCGATCCCGAGCAGAATTCAGACACCCACAGTCGTCGTCCATATTCCATCTTGGACAACCAGAGATGTTGCAATTTATCTGGGTCTATATCCGTAAAGTTATATTGTCCCTGAAAAAAATATATAAGCATATTTCTGAACTGAATAAGAAAAGGCATATCACAAAATGTAATATTTTGAAATTAGAAATAAACAATTTAGTAGATCAGAAATTCGGATGTTAAGTTTCTGTGAAAACTAAGAGAAGAGAAGTTTAATCTCTCTTAAGTCGCTTGCAATTAACTTACGTGTAAGGAAGAATCACTGGAATGCTAATAACAAAGTATAAAAGACCAAATCTACAGCTCACGGAACAACAGCCGCAGTTCTGCTTTTCTGTGCTACAGCTAGTTATTATGTAGAAGTATAACATAACGGCAAAAATTAATATCTGTCTGTGGAAGTTTGATTTTACGAGGTTTTCCGCGTAGTATTGTCGATGACTGCCATATGATCTTGATATAAAGTGAAAGGCGGATTGATGCTCTTTGTGTGAATGAAACTAAGTGGAAAGGTTGCAATACCACCACGCATGACCCTACACAGCCTATTGCTCTGGAGTTCCAGATACCAGCAGAGGTTGTCAGAGAGTTGGTGTACTGCTTTCCGCTAGAATGAATGAATGTGTGACTGGCTTTGAATGTGTGAGTCCAAGACTTCTCTGGGTGAGATTGAAAATTCAGGGTCTAACGCCTACTTTCATATTAGGGGTCTCTGCTCCGCAAGATGCATGTTGGAACGGTTCCACTTCAGCCCAAATAGAGAGGCAGGAGTTTTAGGATAGCATAAAATATGTTTTGAGGAAATGCGAGCAAAATTAAATGAATGGTGAATGAAAACGGGAAAAGTTTTCTTGAAATATGTCTTGGGTGGAATCTTGTGGTAACAAACAGATGGTTCGACCATAAGATCCTCTTGTATCCTAGGGAAGAAGGAAGCGTGAGAAGTATGACTGATTTTGTTATGGAGGATGAAAGATTGATTAAGAAAGTAAAGGACACTGGGGTGTATCGTGGTGCCGGCGTAGGCTCAGACCACTTTTTGGTGATGTGCTAAATAAAAAGTCTTCTTAAGCGATGGTGGCATCGTGTACAGAAACCCGTTAATGTACTAGAAAGCATAAAAGTTGAGAGTTTGAAAAAAAAAGTGTAAAATATGAATTTGTACGTAAATTGAATCGAATTAGCAAGCTTAAGAGGCAATCAGCCGTCCACATTAGCCGAAGAACCGACGACCGCTGGGGTAAACGAGCTCTTGAGTGGAGACCGCGAATTGGAAAACGTAGCGTAAGACGCACTCATACTAGGTCATCATCATCATCAAAATCAGCCTGTGTCAGTCCACTGCTGGACGTAGGCCTCTCCCAAAATACGCCACTGAGCCCGATCTTCGCCTCATTGGGAGGGATATGCCCTAATCGCCATTCTGGGCAGGCGTGTTGGCAATCGCAGGACATAGCTCCTCGCACCGGTGATGCTGCTGCCCATCACCGGCCTGTAGTATTTAGCTACGCCATAATTTCGAAATGGTTATACCGCCATTTGTCGGTCGACAGAGCCTCGTTTGTTAATCATATTACGTGGAGCAATTATATTCGGTGGTGGCTGTCAAGAGCTGGATGAGAGTGGCCGAGGATCGTGCTCAGTGGCGTGAAATTGGAAAGAAAGAAAAAATATTTATTCAGCATATTCAAATAAAAAATGCTTAAAGTTAAGGAATAAAGTTAAATATTATGAAGTGCTGAAACAGGCCAGTCTCAGCACAAATGTCACGACTTCCAGGATCATCGACCCTGGAAATACTGGACGCCGATATTCTGAAAGGCCTGAAATGGGTGTTGGACTAACGCAGAAAAATAAATAGATAAATAGTAAGAAATAAGAACTTAAATAAAATAAAACATAGGTAAAATAAGATATTTAAAATAATACAGGTCATTACATATTATTTTGGATAATAATTGTCAACAGTGAACGTAATTAATAATTGTCAATATGTCAAATAACAATCTAGTTTACAAAATTTACAAAAATATTATAACTGTAAGTCCTGATGCCGTCCCTCGCGCGCCCAACCTATGGGTTGGTACCTACCGGTGTGATGCCGCTAGTGTGATGGGGTCTTTTGGCATACCAAAAGACCCCATCACACTAGCGGCATTGCCACGCTGGATTGCCAGGAAAATCTGCTGGACAAGGAACCAACTTGACAGAGAGGGAGAGAAACAGAAAAAGAAAGAGAGAGAAAGAGAAACTTAGAGTTGTTACAAGATAACGAACTTGTAAAAGAAAAATTTGATGTAGCCAATATATTCGCCGACTTTTTCATTAGTATACCTTTCGAAACTACTAAATCCTTACCATCGTGTATTCTTGGTGCTACAAGATTACTACAGGATAGTGTGGCAGAAAGCTCTTCGCAATTTCAGTTTCACAAAATAAGCAGCACAACTATTATAAAGACATTTAGAACACTTAAACATAAATCATCAGAGGATATTTGGGGGCTATCAGTTAAGTTTATAAACAATATAATTGAAATATTGGCGCCATACTTATCTTTTATTTTTAATAGTAGTATAGACGCAGGTATTTTTCCAAATCTAATGAAATTTGGAAAAATTTTGCCACTATTCAAAAGTGGAAATAAAAAAGATCCTGGTAATTATAGACCAATTTCATTATTGCCTGTGCTAAGCAAAATATTTGAAAAAGTATTATTGAATCAGTTAAGTGCTTATTTCAACTGCAGTCAGCTCTTACATACTCGACAATACGAGTTTTCCAAAGGATGTTCTACCATCGATGCGGCAACGGACTTTGTTAAAACTGTGTTTGAAGCTTGGGAGGAGGCACAAAATACTTTAGGGGTATTTTGTGACTTGTCGAAAGCGTTCGATTGTGTTAGGCATGACATTCTATTAATTAAGCTATCTCATTATGGAATTAAAGGTATATCACTGGATTTAATGCAATCATACTTGTCAAATCGTAACTTATCCGTCGATATTGGTGGAGTCCTCTCTAATGTTAAGGATGTTACCATAGGTGTCCCTCAAGGATCAATCTTAGGGCCCTTTCTTTTTTTAGTGTATGTTAACGACCTTCCATTTCTCATGAGTCCACTTTGTAATGTAATTTTGTTTGCTGATAATACATCACTCCTATTTAAAATAAATTGTACGGAAAATGATACCACTAGCATAAATTGCACGCTTGATACGATCCAAGAGTGGTTTAGTAAAAATAATCTAATGCTCAACGCAAAAAAAAACTAAATGCTTAAATTTTTCACTTGTAAATAACATTAAAAATTTTGACATCACTATAAATAATATTAAAGTTGACATTTCTAAAAGTACAACATTTCTCGGATTGACATTAGACTCTAAATTGACATGGGGAGCTCATATAGCTGAATTGTGTGGAAAACTTAGCTCAGCGGCTTATGCTGTACGAAAAATCAAAGAAATCTCAAACGCACAAACTGCTAGAACTGTCTACTTCAGCTATTTTAATTCATTGATGTCGTACGGCATAATGCTATGGGGCAATGCTGCCGACGCTAACCGTATTTTTATTTTACAGAAGAGAGCAGTGAGAGCGATTTATGGTTGAGGAAGTAGGTATTCATTACGGGAGTTCTTTAAAACTACAGGTATTTTGACAATGCCGTGTCTCTACATTTTGACAAATATAGTGTATGCCCGTAAACATTTACATAAGTATAAAGCAAACTGTGATATTCATACGCATAATACAAGAAATAAATATAAATAAGTAGTGCCAACAACAAGGCTATCTAAAATAAACAAATCATTTGTAGCTAATTGTGTACGATTTTATAATATTATTCCGGAGTGGTTAACAAATTTGAATGAAAGGCAATTCAAATTTCATATTAAAAAACTGTTATTGAGCAGAGCATACTACACTGTAAATGATTACTTATGCGACAAAACATTTTGGAAAAATATTAAATGTAACAATTCCAACTAATTTTATATATTTATAGATGACATTATTGTATGGTTAAATTTAATTGTTTTTGATATTATTTGTTATGGTTTGTTGTTTTTTTATGTTTTGATATAGTATACACATAAGTGTACAATGTACCGATATGAAAAAATAAACGATATGAACGGGGATCGCGACCCTTCTCCCGCAAACGTTGTCCCAAGTCCAGCACAAATTTCTTAGCCTCAGAGCCCCAAGGACCCGCTGTTTCGACAGCGAACGGTACGAAATCGTACACCGATTCCAGACAGGCGTACTTTAGGTTTTTGCCTCTAGCGGCCACTTCTGCGCCCGCTCCGGCAGCCTGTTGTGTGGCGGAAAGGTGGCAGGATGCAAATGTGCTTACACACGTAGCATCCCATACCAGGCACTTCCCCTTCTGCCAGGGGATCAGCGTAAGACCGTCCGGCCGTTTGCCATCTGAACGGGATAAGCCAGGCGGCTCCAAGACGCATGGCACTTCCGCCGAAATGAGAGCTCGCCGGATGATTTCGTTGATTGCGTGGTGACGAGGCCCCCGTCCGGCGCATCGTAAGCAGCTTAGGCCATGGTATCCTGTTGCCTAATTTAAAATATATATATATTCTTAGAGACCAGAAGTGAAAAAGGCTAAAAAAATATAATACCACAGAACACCAACATAATAACAATAAACACTATCACAATACCCACAGCTATATAATGCCACAGAACCTGAACATAATAACAATTACATAATGTGTCTAAGCTAACAACATAACCATTACGTTCGAACCGTACGACGGCCACACGAAGACTGAAGACTGATACCCGCTCGCTGTCCGCTTTTATACTATCGAGCCTAGTCGCAGCGTGAGAGTAGTTGGAAATATTCTAACAATATATATATATATCATAGGATATTATATAAATAAATAAAAGTAAATAGGATACTTAAAACGTAATAAATAAATATATATTTTGTAAAATACATAAATATTTTTACACATGACAATAGTTCATTAAATTTATTTAAACATTACATATAGATAGATATGTATAATATATAGATATATAGAAATTGGGAAGGCCTATGTCCAGCTGTGAACTTGTATAGGAGGATGATGATGAACAACGGGTATCTCTGGCTATTCATTCAGCGTATGAGTCCCCGGGGTTGCTATGTGTCTGTTGCAGTGTGATATAAATACTGTAAACGATTTATCTAAATATATAGGTAAACTAGTCCTCTTGCCACGCTAGCCCCGCAATGTTACTCTTTGGAAGATTCAAACCTTGCCGAAGCCACAATGCTCTTTATCGTATTTTACGCCCAGCGTCGTAAAAAACATGTTGAACAGAACTCCATTGCAGCTGATGTTGTTTACCAAGTATATTAGCTTCCATTTTCCGTTGCTCCACGCGTAGCCTTTGAGCTTAATCTGGAAGACGATAAAATCATGGCAGAGAAAGGCGAAGCTCTGATAAATATTAACATTTACCTGACCTTCTAAATTTAATTTTACATCATGATTTATGAGTGGCATTGTCACCCCCGACAGGGTAGGTCATTATTACCTTCCTGCGTCCGTATTTACCCTACACGTGATCCTTGGGTGCTGCTAAAAGTAATTAGTATTAAGTAGATTAGCACTTAGCTAAGTTATTATTGATGTATATTGTGTGCAATAAATAATACTGAATACTGAATACTAAACGGGTGATCACTGGTGTTAGGCTTAGACCGCGACTTGAACCACCCACCGGATAAAGACATTCTTCCATTTTGGTAACCGAGTTCCGGAATTATGCCGGATGCCAGCCTGTATCGAAGACAGATTGGGATAGTTGAGGTCTGTGGATTGGAATAAAGTCAGCTGTCAAAAATCTTGTCTTACTGTCGTTTTTAATTTTGTGCGATAACTTTATGTTTTAATACGTAGTATTTATATTCTCTTTGTTTTTAATGTGATCAAGTGCCTAATTGGCCAGCATAAAAAATTACCTTCATCTTTTGAACAGGTCTTGAACATGTAATGGCTCCCCGGAGCAAGTTATACCTTGTGGATGTATTAAATAATTCCAAATCCACAGTAACAGGAGAGTCCTTTATTTGAGGGTAACTGGTCTTCTTGCAATCGTCTATTTTATACGGGATGTATCTATAAAGACCCTGTATAGGAATGTAAAGTAAAATATGTAAAGGTAGGTATATAAAAATATTTTTTCAGAAAATCACCTTCAAATGGCGATTTAATGTATACATAGCTTATCTAGAACCAACAGTTCATTCGTTAAGTTGATTATATGACGAAGATGAAAATCATGCAGATCTTTGGATATGGAAGATTTCCATGGGACCATGAGAGTAGAGCACAATAAATGTGCATATTCTAGCTTACAAACTGAAGTGGCAGGAAGCCGTCTGTATCAGCCGATGAACCGACAACTGTTGGGATAAACGAGTACTTGAGTGGAGACTACAGATCGGCAAACATAACGTAGGACGCTCTCAATCTAGGTGGAACGTGATCTTCGCAAGGTGGCTGGCAAGAGCTGCATGAGAGTAGCCGAGACTATTGAACCGATTGAGCTAAAATTTGGTATGTAGATAGCCTAGACCCTGGAATAACACATATTAGGACTTTTATCCCGACTTTTAACGAGAACAATATCTACGAGGGTAAAACCGCGGGTCACAGCTAGTATGACATCAATTCAAATTGCTCCACTAGCTAGAACTTTGCGCATTACTGCAACTACGGCCGTAGCTCTGGTACCTCTAAAAGGTACGGACACACCGCAGCGTCTTGCATGCGCGATCTAGGCGGCGATCAGATAGCGCAGTAATATTTGTACCGACTGGTTCACACCAAACGCGATCAGAAAAAAAATTAAAAGTACTGAGATCGCGCATGCAGATCGCAGGACGCCGCGGTGTGGCCGTACCTTAAATTTCCTTTTGAGAAGATTTCACACGGTCAAAAACTTACAGAAGTCGGGGCCGTTTTCGTCGAAACCACGCATTTTATAAACTGAGACAAATATATAAAATAGTAGATGACTTTCATTGTAATAAAATTATCAATCTGTTCTCATGTCTAAATGAACATATACATTTATGGTCTATGCCATCAGTATTGGTGTTTCAATAGTAACCATTAATGTATATCAGATAAGAAAAATAATCATGCTGTTATAAATACATTAATCACACAATTACCCTATTCAATACTGTTATTAAAATTATTATGTATACCTAAATTTGTGAGCAGTTTACCACTATCAGTAATGTAACAATTTAAAATCGCTAGAC
Organism: Cabera pusaria; assembly: GCA_954871355.1. Taxonomy (NCBI): domain Eukaryota; kingdom Metazoa; phylum Arthropoda; class Insecta; order Lepidoptera; family Geometridae; genus Cabera; species Cabera pusaria. The sequence goes on along the minus strand of OX940906.1, from coordinate 5,708,322 downwards.
ATTTTCAACCAACTTTCAAAAAGGAGGCGGTTTTCAATTCGTCTGTATGTTTATGTGTTTGTATGTTACGAGATTTCTCCGTCAATTGTGAACAGATTCGAATTATTCTTATTTAATCGGTAGCGTAAATTTCCGAGGTGGTCCCATTGCAATTTCATTGAGATCTGATAAGTATATCTAGAGATATGACGATAAACGACTCAAACTTGCTACTGAAACTGACTCGCGGGGCATTAAAGTGGGTTGTTTTAATTTTGAGACTACCTTAATTATCAGTAAATTTAGGGACCTGTTATTTTTAAAGCTTACTGGCAATGTACAGTTTTTAGGTTTTTATAATTGACAACAAATCGGGGGGCCTTTACTGCTCGCGTCCGTAGAATTTAGCCCTCGATGTCCTACACGTGTCCCCTGGGTGGCGCCAAAAGAGCAGTACGTTTCAGGTGATGGTTTAGGCCGCGGCGTGTTACCACCCACCAGAAAAAGCCATGCCGCCAAGCGGTCGCTTTACGGCATTAATGTTTGGTGAAGCCATTATGGGGAATGGGTCGGAAACAGTTGCGTTGATTACTATAGCTGGTCGTGATACATTGAAGGTCAATTTACCTGACAGCCAATCTTGGAGAGCAGCGGGATCCGAGGCACGGTTCTCCGCTGGCCGACCGCAGATAGTTGGGGGCCCAAGTAGTGAGCCAGCCACTCATGAAAGGCTGCCCCGCCATCTCGCGAAAAATCCCGGAGGTGCGCCATCGTGCCGGTTGGCGACCGGACGAGTGGACCCGATGGACACCTCTGGGGGGGCTCGGGCGTCCCCGCAGTCCCCAGGATTGGTTCCCAATAGGTCAAAAGACCTAATGTGTATCATGGGTTGGTAATTAGCGCCTTGTTTCCACTTCCGTTTCCCTTACCTAACTTCACTCCCCACAAAATGAAAGGCAGAAACAGAATAGAGGTTAAACAGCGGGAGCACGTCCTCTCCCTTCAAGAGCACCTCTCAAATATTCGAGGCTTGCAGTCAAATATCCTCTTGGTCCACCACCATCTTGAGACCGAAATACCGCATATTCTGTTCCTCACGGAGACGCAGATCAAATTTCCAGCTGACGCGGCGTACTATCGAGGGACAATAGTCCAGTAGCACCTCAATGTTCATAGTAGCCTGCACGATATTTCTGTGGAATGTTCCAACGCAAACAATAACACGTAAGTACGGCATAGATGGCAAGCTTACCCAGACCACAGACGAATAAAAAGGAAAAACGTAGCGTCAGATACATTTGGTAAAAATAACAATATTCCACTGTATACTAGTTTTCTTTTTGTTGAGTTAACATAACGTTGAGAAAGCTAGGCAACAAGTAACGGATGCTTAAATTCGAATGAGTCATAAATAGCAGATTGGTCGAGAGGTAAAATGAACTGATAAGGAAGCATGAGGCCCGAGTTCGAATCTCCATGCATTGCATGATTTTGTTATAATTTTGAGGGCCCGGTGGCGTAATCGCGAGAACGTTTGGTTGAACTTTGATGCCAGAGGTACCGAGTTCAAACCGCCGCGCAACACTGGATTTTCTATCGAAATATATACGTGCGCTTTTGAAGTTTTTTTTTGGTTTGAAGGAAAAACATCGTCAAGAAGCCAACGACCCCCGCATGGTGGTAGGACACTATCTAGTGTCCGCCTGGCCAGCTACCACCCTCGAGTTAGAAAATCTGTCGTCAAACATCTAATGTGTTCCGGCAGCTATCCTTGAGGGCCAGTTCCCATTCTAGGCATAGCGTGCTTACCATCTTCGACGGCAACATCGCTTACCAACAAGTGAGATAGTGGTCAAACGCTAGTCTATACAATATTTAAAATAAAAAACAATTATTAATAGCTTGTATTATTTTATATCTGTTTAAACAAACTTCGCTACTATAGGTAAATTGGTTATCTATGTTATATGTGAAATAAAATAAATAGCACGGTGATGTTATCTTAAGTTTTTGAGGAAATGAATACACAGCAACAATGTTTTAAATAAACTGATTTACAACATATCGAAATATCATAAACTACTATTTTTATTATTATATTAAATTGAAACCGTCTTCATTGACAATTTTATTATTTGACAAAATAACACTCGTTTGGTTGCATCTAAGAATTGCTCTTACCTATTAATTATTTAAGGTATTTATATATTTTGTTAAATAGTAAAGTACTAGTTGCAAAAACTATTTATAAAAAAAAAAAATTACTTATTCTATATTATGTAAGTTAACATAGTTATGTCCACCGCGAGCCGAACCCTGCCCAAACGTTCCCAGCACGCTTGCTGCGTTGCCACGTTGCACGGCAAGGGAAATTTGCTGGATTAGGAACCAACCGGAGCGAGGGTCACGCCCCTTCTCTCTGAGGCGGCGCCCCAACTCCTGGACGAACTTCCTGGCCTCTAAACACCATGGTCCCGCTGTTTCGACGGCAAAAGGGACGAAATCGTACGCTGTCTCTAGGCAGGCGTACTTGAGGCGCTTACCACGGGCAGCCGCCTCTGCTCCTGCCCCCGCTAACTGCTGGGTGGCGGGGAGGTGGCAGGCTGCAAACGTGCTGACGCACGTAGCGTCCCATACTAGGCAGCGCCCTCTCTGCCAAGGTATCAGCGTGAGGCCGTCTGGCCGTTTGCCGTCCAAACGCGACAACCCTGGTGGCTCAAGAACGCATGGCACCTCTTTAAGGTTATAAGCTTAATTATTCATTTTCTATAGGAAAAGAGGATTGAAGCTTAATCCTTTATAATCATAACTTACACAATTAATTATTAAAAATTATCACAGCCGGCACATCGCCTAGTTTTTATATACTTTTAAATTAATATTTCGTGTGACTTCTATTGTTTTCGATGCAGATTAGAAGCCTTTGAGTATTCAACCAAGAAGCCTTCGTAATCCACTATATTCGCACATATTATGTCTGTCACGTAAATTTTCCCCAAACTAGATCCAGGAGGACTACAGCCACGTAGCTATTATATAATCTGTGCTACAGTTGCTCAGGACATCTCTCGTCTCGCGCTCATCTTTGCATTATTAAACCCCATGGCATAGAAAATAATAATATGCCCATGGGGTACGCAGCCAACATTCCATAATTGCGAATAAAATCCGTCTAAAAACACCAAATCTTATTAACAAACTTTATTAACAATTTACTTTCACAACTAGGATTTCTCAACACTTATAACTCGGCAATAACTTACACTTATGCCGCTTTCACTATACATTTGAGATAATATAATTTATTTAGTCCATTTCTATGCAATGCCTCAATATTCGCCGTCTTTAATAATTATATTTGCTTGCATTTTGATTTTTTAAGTTATTTATTAACCAAACTTCAACCACCACTAAAGTTTACCAACCGACAATGTTATCTTCATACATTTATGCCATCAATACATTTTGTTTCAAATCTACCCTCATTATTTGTAAAACTGATAAAAGAAGCAAAACTGGTCTAGCTATTGTACAATTAATACATTCCCTCTTTCTAATGGATTCATAATGAGATATTCATAACGATATATGGGTCTTTCTATCTCTTCTATCTATCTCTTTCATTATGTTACTTTCGAAACGTCTTATAGAAAAAGGTCGTATGTGCATATTTTGCTGAAATGCTATTGCTTTTTGAGACTGCTTCTCCAATTTTGAGCGATACTGTACCTTGCCTACCCAGGCTATGTTCTAGAACATAACTTTAGGGCGCGGGCGGGAGTTTGTATGTATGACCGCGATGACATTTGCTATCGGCGTCTCCGCAACCTTGAAGACCCTCAACTTTCCGTCATGTGGATTTTGGTAGACACTGGCATGGAGAAAATTCTTTATGCTAGTGTCTACCGTTCGCACAGCGGAGATGAAGAGACAAACAGGCTCACAAACCACCTCAGTGAGGCGGCTGATGTGGCCCAACAGAGGTATCCTTCTGCTCAATTAGTGCTTCTGGGGGATTTCAACGCCCATCATCAAGACTGGCTATACCCATACCAGAGCACAGATCACGCTGGTCGAGAGATGCGAAAGCTTGTTTTAGCGCTAGACCTCACTCAGTTGGTCCAGGGAGCAACAAGGGTACCGGACGTTGATGGCCATACAGCCCATTGCTTGGACCTTCTGCTGTCAACAGAACCAGACTGTTACTCGGTGTCGGTTTCATCACCCTTAGGTAGCTCCGACCACTGTCTGGTGAAGTCTGTCTCCGTCTACTCCCCGCCCGATCCCAGCCAAAAAGGCACCCGGCGGGTGTGGCGATACAGGTCAGCATATTGGGATGAGATGCGTTGTTTTTTCGCGTCTTATCCGTGGCGGCAGGTATGTTTTTCTTCGAGCGATCCATCTACTTGCGCGGATGCTGTGACAGAAGTGTTACGTCAGGGTATGGAATATTTCATACCATTTTCTGACGTTCCGATGCCAAGCAAAGCTCGTCCATGGTTTAATGCCAAATGTAGAGATACAGAAGCATCAAAACATGAAGCTTACTTAGCCTGGGCTGATGCTCGAACCCGCAAGACTAGAGATGTACGCGAAAAGAAGAAAGCCTTTAACTTAGCCGCCAAGTCCTGCAAAAAGGCTCTCAAGAAGGCTCGCTTTGATCACATACGCCGAACAGGGAACAAACTTGCTTCTTACCCCTCGGGTAGCAAAGCGTTCTGGTCCCTGGCGAAGTCGATCGAAGAGAACTTCTGCCGGCCCTCACTGCCTCCACTGCTGAAACCCGACGGGTTACTAGCGCACACTGCTGAAGAGAAAGCAAATTTATTTGCTACTCTACTTGCGGAGTCTTCACGTTTACATACTGGCAATGCTGTACCTTCTAGTTTGCCGACTTGCGGGACATTTATGTAGGAAATCCGCATTCGTCAGATTGAAGTACGCATAGCGTTGCGCAATCTAGACGTGAACAAAGCCAGTGGTCCAGACGGTATACCAGCTGTAGTCTTGAGGACGTGTGCGCCTGAGTTGGCTCCTATTTTGACACGCCTCATCGCTTGTCTATGACGACTGGTAAAGACATACAGATGAATCGAGAACTTCCTTTATTTGGAATTCGGTTGAAAAGACCTTGTGGGTGCAACAACAACAATCTCGTGCACAAAATTTTCAGTTTTTAGTGTAATAAATGGGTTGGATCTTATATCGAGTCGCCTGAATTTGAGTAAACTGTGGATGTGGGGGGGTTAAGGGGGTTCGTTCTAAGCGCCCTGAAAGCAAAACTTGCTGCCGGAGATGCTATAAAATATTTAATATTATTTTTTGAAATTACGTTAAATCCTACTACAGAACATACGAATGCGTAAAACTAAACGTAATTTTCATTGATTGCTTATCAATTTCAGAATTGTCAAAGTGCGGGAAAGAAACTAAGCCGCCATTTTGTTGACATAGACAGATGCTTATCTTAAAAAAATGGGCAGTAAGAAGTTATTTATTTGTATTATAAATTTGTTGTTGTGTAATTGTGGCCCTAAAGTGTAGGTTAGGTTATGTTAGAACAGTGACCACACGTCGCGCGAGCCTAGCGAGCGAAGCGAGCGTGTCGCGGCAGCGGCTAAGCGCCAGAAAGTAAAATGATACAAATTGTGTGATGAAAATATTTTAATTTCAATTTAAAAAACAACGCCTCTTCGGCAGGAGAAAACAAGTGGAGGGGACTCCCCTCAATTCCCTCTACCTCCCCGTCTATTCTTATCTTCCTGCGAAGACGACTTGATTCTTTGATTGAATCATTACCGAAATTTTTGAATAAATTACTACCCTTCATTTGTAAAATTCATCCCCGGGAAATAACTGTATTCATTTTCAGCCAAGCACTCGAAAAATCCCAGAGAATCCCGCATTACATTGTGATATAAAGCCATGCTCATTACGTATTTACTGTAATAGCACTGCATGGCGTACCCTTCCACTTATTAGACGTTAATGTACCTTTTATGTAGGTACAGTCAGAGATAAGTAACGTAAGAGATTGATCACTTCATTCGATTTATAATATACTAGCTGACCCGGCAAACGTTGTTTTGCCATATAAATAAATGGCTACTAAAAAATAAGGGTTGATCGTAGAAGGGTGAAAATTGAGGATTGTATGTATTTTTGTATGTTGTATCATAAAAAAATAGAAATTAAATTTTTTTTCTAATAAATAAAAATAAAATTTAGGGGTGGACTACCCCTAACATTTAGGGGGATGAAAAATAAATGTTGGCCGATTCTCATAGATACCGGATAAGCACAAAAAATTTCATCAAAATCGGTCAAACCGTTTCGGAGGAGTATGGCAACGAAAACTGTGACACGAGAATTTTAAATATTAGAAAATAAATGGCTATTAAAAAATAAGGGTTGATTGTAGAAGGGTGAAAATTGAGGATTGTATGTATTTTTGTATGTTGTATCATAAAAAAATAGAAATTAAAAATTTTGTCTAAAAAATAAAATAAAAAATTTAGGGGTGGACTACCCCTAACATTTAAGGGGATGAAAAATAAATGTTGGCTGAATCTCATAGATACCGGATAAGCACAAAAAATTTCATCAAAATCGGTCAAACCGTTTCGGAGGAGTATGGCAACGAAAACTGTGACACGAGAATTTTATATATTAGAAGAAGATGTACATTATTATTTATCATCTCAGCAGTACTACATATACTATTATTTATTCTGTGGCGGTACCTTGTAGTTCCAGTCAGTATTATGTGACGTCGTTACTGTGCATAGTACAATGGACAGTAACATGTTCCAAGAGACAAGCGTGTGAACAGTAAAGACTTATGTTAGATTGATTATTTATGTTATGATTGATTATGTTATGTTACTTACTTAGATTATGTTTATTGGAACCAGAGAAGAAATAGGAAGAGAAGTAAAGCTTTATTTTAAGCGTGCGTGAGAGACGCCCACATAGACAACACTCACGGACACGAAATCTCGGAACATGTCGAAACGAGTGCCGCCTCGCGTAATTCAATTTTTTTTTTAATATAGAAAAGGAGAAACAAATAATAGTTAAGGTAGTTTAAATACTAAAACGACCGACTTCCACGCCGCGCGAGTCAGTTTCAGTAGCAAGCTCAAAACATTTATCGTCATATCTCTGAAGATGCTTATCAGATTTTGATAAAATTGAAATGGCCACCTTGGAAATTAATACTACCCGTAGAAAAAGTAATCATTGGGATTTCATTTAATTCAAGCTACTGCATTGGGAAACACGCCAATTGCTTGTATTTTAAAAGTATTTTATAACAGTATTTTTACAATATTCATGTTCTAGATGAAGTCGATGTGTTCTAGGGATTTTACAATACACAGTTTTGACTTGCGATCGGCGCCCGGCCCGTTGGGCATGACGAAGCGACGACAGCCCAAATATGATCGCGGTATAATAAATGAAGTATCAGCTTTACTTGAATATTTCCCTCCCATTACCCTAAATGGATTGAATCTAAAGCGGGTATGCCAATTTAAATGTAATAATGTATGTATATGTAATATATGATATAATGTATGTAAGGCTCTAACGATATCTTCATACATGCTCTCCACCTCTTCATCCAAGTGTGTCGAGGTCGGTGCGTAAACCTGGATAACCTTGAGGCTGTGCCTCTCGGTTAACCTAATTATGAGGTACGCTACCCTGGTCGACACACTGGAGATTTCTACAACGTTGTCACTGCGAACCTTGTTACCAGAAACCCGACGCCGCCTTGGGATGGCTGGTCTCCTTCTCTGTAATACATAAGATGGCCCGATTCTAGAGTTATGGTGTCCTCTCCCTGTCTTCGGACTTCACATAACCCCAGAATGTGCCATCTTATGTGTCCCAGCTCCTCCTCCAGCTGCGCCAGATGATCATCCAGCCGAATCGTGCGTCCATTATATGTTGCGAGGGTCAGTTTGTTTTGGTGGCCTACCGTAGCCCGGAGATTCTTAGCACCCCCTGCCCTGCCGTTACCGTGACCGCCGCCCTGGTCAGGAATAGCAGGGCGGCCGGAAACTGGGGGCCGCGGCATATTGTGACTTTCCATACTACTTCTTTCATCCCTTGGGAGGGATATGCCCTAATCGCCACGCTGGGCAGGCATGTTGGCGATCGCAGGACGTAGCTTCTCGCACCGGTGACGCTGCTGCCCGTCACCGGCCTGTAGTATTTAGCTACGCCATAATTTGAAATGGTTATACCGCCATTTGTCGGTCGCCAGATAAAGTACGTGTTGTAGAATTTTTTGAACTTGTTACCATGGGGTAGGTAACATATTCTGAAAATGTAGGTTTTTCGGGTTATTAAATCCCGAATCGCCTTAGTCACGCGATAGCATGAAAACGGATGAATCGATTTGGCTTATTCTTATTTGATGTCTTTAATGATAGAATCGTTTTTACAAAAGAAAAGTTTTAAGTAAATAAAAGAAGCTTTTAACGCGGGTGAAGCCGCGGGGCACTTCTAGTTATGTATAAGTATAAATAATATATTGTATGAAATGAACAATCTTCAACGTTACTTATCTCTGGTACAATGTACCTACATGCTCAGAACTACCCGGGCGGTAATCGCATGTGTGCAATTTCCTATTGTTTGAGTATTCTATTTTCTATTGTGTGAAAAGGTCTTTAGAGTAATGTTTGCAGAGCTGTTAAGCTTGCATATAACTATTAAGAGACCAACTTTACAAAATAATGGGGAATGGGATGTAAGAGAGCACAAATACCACCTCAGAGCTCCCAGCTAACCTCACCTGCTCGTGGTGTATCCTGCTGGCCAATAAATGAGGCTCTGGCGACCGACAAATGGCGGTATGACTATTTCAAGTTATGACATAGCTAAATATTACAGGCCGGTGACGGGCAGCAGCGTCACCTGTGCGAGAAGCTACGTCCTGCGATCGCCAACCCGCCTGCCCAGCGTGGAAATTACGGTATATCCCTCCCAATGAGGCGAAGATCGGGCCAGTGGCGTATCTTGGGAGAAGCGTACGTCCAGCAGTGGACTGACACTGGCTGATTATGATGATAATAATGATTACAAAAGAAAGTATTCATACCTACGCTATGTCGACGCGTATATATTCTTTATTTTTTTTTACAGATGCCTGAAGAATCTTTTGCAATCTCACCTGATGGTAAGTGACGATTCAGCCGAAGGTGTAGTACGATTGCTCAGTAGAAACCTATTTACTCTAGACTTAAACATTTCGAGATTGTATTTCGGAGGAAAGACCGTCGCGGGTAAAGTATTCCATTTTTTGGCTGTTCTGATAATAAAGGTAGAACTAAACCGCATTGTGCGAATTTTAGGTCTATCTACCATAAATGGATGCCTACCGGATCTGTAATAAAACGGAGATGCAGGGTAAGGCTGTGTAGTTCCTGTGCACACTCTCCAAAGTGCAACCGGTAAAAAACTGAAAGACTTGCTAATTCTTATAATACTAGTTGGCTCTGTAAGCCTGCTGTAAGCTGTGGACCATGTTATCCTATCTAGGATGATGTATCATCATCCTAGATAGAGTAGCGTAATAACGCTACTCTTTACTGTAGACCAAGCAACTTTGACTTTGCGATAGTTTAGAAACTAAAACAAACGACTTCCATGCCCCGCGAGTCGATTTCAGTAGCACGTTTGAGACGTTTATCATTATATCTCTGGAGATACTTATCAGATCTCGATAAAATTACAATGCAACTACCTTGAAAACGTACTATACCGATAAAAAAAATCATTCGAAATTATTCACAATTGATGGAGTAATCGCGTAAAATACATACAAAAAATAAAATAAAAACATAAAGACGAATTGAGAACCTCCTTCTTTTTGGAAGTCGGTTAAAAAGGCCTAGCGCGCACGGCTGTTGCGGTGTGTTTATTTTACCGCACGCATATTCTGTGAAGTATTGAATGTCAAAGAAGGGGTTTTTTTTTGCGGTGAAATATTAAGTAAACCTACAGTTGCGGTAGAATAAACGCACCACAAACGCTGTACTCGCCATGCCTAAGAGTAACTTCGTACATTTTTCGAAATGGTTGAAATATTCCATAAATCCTTTACTTAAAAAAAATATAAACCAAATGCTAAAAAAAAATTAAAATTATCAAACCCGTTCACAAAATGTTTCTGCTGAAACCTTCGATATACATAAATAAGAGAGATAAGGGACCCCGTTCCTCGATGTGGATCGTATGAATTAGGTTTGCGAACCTTATTTCACCTTAGTCACAATCCAACTGGCGTTTGTGTACACGTACAGAATTACATGTGCAATTATCGCAGATCCATTTAAATGATTAGCAACAATGCCTTCCTCTGTTCTTCATGCACATCAAGCTTGACATCAGACATTTTTGTTTTTATGTAGTTGTTTCTAGTTCCATTATGTTTACCTAGCATAAGGGTGAGTACCGCATCAACCTTTATATCTATGGTTGAAGACCTTTCCTTCGCTCAGTCAATTATAAATGTGAAACATAAGCAGCTAAACGGATTTGGAACATATTTGGTATCTGACAGATAGTGTAGACGTTAACTACATTTTAACCTACATTTTATCCCGGTACGTAGTCGATATTATGTAGTAGGAACATTATATATCTATGTTCCGCCACAGAATAAATAATAGTACATGGTTCCTTCTGACTTGCTGCCAAAATAGCTTACCACCACCAAAAATAAAATCTAGGGCTATAACCTTACTGTATTCCGGCAGCACACAGCACTTGAGAGTCTTAACATTCTAGGCCTAGCGTGTTCACTATCTTCGGACACATCATCGCTTACCGCCAAGGAAGATAGTAGTCAAGATACTAAAAAAAATCTGCCTATTCAGCGTTTGTTAGCGTTGATGAAATGGGTATAAAGTCGTTTTAAATAAATAATTATAGGTTACATAATTATGGGTTGTAGTAACATAGTATTGTAGGTTTTGTTCTAACGATAATTTCCAATACAGATATTGTCAATTAACATTATATAACTAACCTAGAAATAACCTATTAACCTTTATATAGTGGCTTTTTCTATGGCTTGGTTGTCCTTTAAAAAGCTTCCATTCAGTTAGGGACATAGCCACATGCATAGACAATTAAATAAAGTTTTATATTACACAATAAAAAGGGACGAGCACTTACCGCAATATGTTACAGTTATTTGTAACTTTTAACGCAACAGTAAAATATGATATGTCTAGCGACTCGCCGCGGCTTCGCACGGGTAGAGCATATATGCCTAATTTATTTACATCAGTTTGTTGTGTCGAGTATGTGAATTAACATTATTCAAAAATCATCGTCATATATCCACTTATTTACACAAAAACTAAACGAATTATACATTCATACATTTCTTATGAATCACTCTATCTATTGGTGAAAACCGCATGAAAATCAGTTCAGTAGTTTTTAAGTTTGTCGTGAACAAACAGACAGATAGACTCGACGGGGACTTTGTTTTATAACATAATATGAGTACATGCGATATTGATCTATAGAAGAGACTATAGAGGCAACTTACCAACTACTTCCATTGTGACCGATAAAGCTCTATTACATAGAAATAGGAATAAATTATTCATATTTTTATGCTCTTTTCATAGAAATAGGAATAAACCTTATTATTCATATGTCTATGCTCTATTACATATTATCAAAATTAAATGAAACTGGGTATGTAAGAACATCTATGTATTGGTAGTGGGCTAAACATGGACTATCTAGTTTATAGATCTGACCTTAAAACGCGCGAGTCGTTTTCAGTAGCAAGTTTGAGGAGATTTTCTCCATATCTAATCAAAAACAATCTTATTAAAAACAAGTAATATAGTAAAAAACTTTTTAAACACAAGCTTCTACATAACCTAGGACCAGAGTAAGTTAAAACAAATCCAACGAGCCCAAACACGACGAGAATAACATGTGTAGTTTAGGAGTTCCTTTGGCCACCTTCCAACTCCGTATCATATCAGCACAATGTCAATATATTATTGCATTGTCACGCGATTTACACATATATGCAAAGTTTCAGCTCAATCGAACCCCTGGAAGTCGCTCTAAAATCAATCGCAAGATTTGTGACGGACAAATGAATTCGCCGTAAAGTAGAATCAAGAAGAATCAAAGCATTTATTCAGTATGTAGGCAGTATTAATATACGCACATGTTAGGTGCGATTTGATAGTAGCCATTTTTATAGTTAAATTCGTCATTTAGGTAGATATCATTCTGCCTTTCCATTACTGTTAGTATTTAATCGAGCATCTTAGATTGTCAACTAGAATGGATAATATATAATATTAAATCGGATTATAACGTCAAGCTTGATATGGCAAGCTTGACGTCAACCTTATTGTCTATGACCATAGATAAATATCTATGGTTATAGTTAATACCGATCCTCACCAACTTCATGGTGCTCTGTCATTGAGTTGTCAGTGATAATGTCAGTGGAAACGCAGTTAACTTCATTACAGAGAAAACATGGCACATTTATAATTAAACGGAGGCACTTTTTCTCGAGGTCTGGAATAGGATGGTCTAAGAGCTAAAACCATAAGCCGAACACAATGGACAATAGAAGAAACTGGTTTCATTTACCCTCGATGAAGTAGGCGTCTTACAATCAGAAATGGTACGTTCCTATACCTTATTTTATTTAAAACTGAGAGTTATAATTTCTCCTTGTAGATAATCACATAATTACTTTTCGTGAAATAATTTCTGCTAGTCTGTTTCATACAAATACCTTTCAAGTTGTGATAGTACCTACATATTTCTATTATTCCAAATTATATTTTTTTACCACACAATGAAGGTAGTTAACTACTAGTACTAACTACCTACTAGTTATCTCAATAATTGGCTAAGCGCTTAAATACCGTATTCATCAGATCTTTTCTTACGATATTTATTTAAGATGCCTATGAACTAATAATTTAAAGTGTATAATTGTTATCCTACATATCTTTCTTCTTCTTATTAGTATTTTTTTTTTGGCCATCCTTTTTGTTCGAAACTGAGTATATATATTATTAACATTTCTTTTTTTTCTCGTGTACACCGAGTACGATACATTGGGGACGGAAGACTGACAAAGCTAAGCTGACGAAGCTGAGCTGACTGAGCATCCCTGAGGTTTCGAGGCTGTCAGGAGAAAGAAGACTCCATCCGTAGTCAAGGTGACATCGGCAGGCTGCGCTACAGAAGTCGAAGCCGCCATCGTAGACGCAGCTCCGAGCATCACTATGACCGTCGATTCTGCTTACAACGAAGTTCTTCAAATCAAAATTAATTTATTTGCAGAATGTAGGTATTGATGATTTTATAATATAGTAGCACCTTAAATATTCTACCATGATTCATGGTGTACAAAATCTTACCATATGTACAATTTTTCGCCATTCTTAAAAAAAAAAATGACAAAGGAATCTAAATGAATAGGCGTTTTGTTTGTTGACACTGTTTCCATTCTAGGACTAGTGCGCTACCACCCTCGACCGCATCATCACTTACCTATAGTGATAGTGATCAAACGCTAGCTTAAAAATAAAACATAATGTATGGCCATTCTAAATGAATTTCTTTTCTTTTAGCATTGTCAACTTATATTTTTAATTTTGTAGTTCTCCCAATTCGTGTCACTACGTCTGAATTTTTCTCAAAGTATTGTGCATGTACATCACAAACGGGCACAATTATTCTATGTACATATACTGTGTTGATTGATTTTGTTTTTACTCCACATGAATGCGAGTGCTGTCGTGGCTGCAGCACAGCACGCGATCTCGACTTTGTGCTCAAGCACAAAAGAAGACTTGAAGATAATGTCATCGAACTTCAACGTCGCGGTGCAGTCAACGCAGAGCAGCGAGCGCCGTGTACGAGCCACGTCGCGGTGCAGTCGACGCAAAGCAGTGAGCGCCGTGTACGAGCCACATCGCGGTGCAGCCGCGGTGCAGCCGAAGCAGGGCAGCGAGCGCCGTGTACGAGCCACATCGCGGTGCAGTCGAAGCAGAGCACCGAGCGCCGTGTACGAGCCACGTCGCGGTGCAGCCGCGGTGCAGCCGAAGCAGGGCAGCGAGCGCCGTGTACGAGCCACATCGCGGTGCAGTCGAAGCAGAGCACCGAGCGCCGTGTACGAGCCACGTCGCGGTGCAGCCGCGGTGCAGCCGAAGCAGGGCAGCGAGCGCCGTGTACGAGCCACATCGCGGTGCAGTCGAAGCAGAGCAGCGAGCGCCGTGTACGAGCCACGTCGCGGTGCAGTCGACGCAAAGCAGTGAGCGCCGTGTACGAGCCACATCGCGGTGCAGCCGCGGTGCAGCCGAAGCAGGGCAGCGAGCGCCGTGTACGAGCCACATCGCGGTGCAGTCGAAGCAGAGCACCGAGCGCCGTGTACGAGCCACGTCGCGGTGCAGCCGGTGGGGCGCGCGCTCCAACGCTTCGACCCAGAGCAGCATGTCGCCGAGCCACACATCTACAAAATCCTGCTACGCTAGAATATTGTAGGTCAGAATTATGTTTTGTGTAATGATTTGATTTTTAGTCTTTAAATGCTCTTCAAAGTAATACTGCCCAACTATCAACTGGTAAGGACACCTATGAATAATAATAATGACGGTAATACGTAATTTTCTACCATAGTTACATCCCAAGTCGAATAGACTTAGGTCTCAGATGATACGAATGAGTGCGCTTAAGTTCAGGGTTGGAGAAGAGAACTGTTGTTTTAAAAAAAAAATGTTGCTATAGGACTGTCTGTTCTGTTTAATATCTGTTTAATAATAAGGACAACATTCTATTTCCATATTGTCGAATTTTAGACCCAAATAGACGATTTATATTCAATATCAAAAGCCGATGTAAATAAGAAATCTACAATGAACGAATAATTTCAATTATATAAATTAGGTCTTTTAAACTCGAAATGCCTAAAATTTTACGTTATATGAAATGTTTTCACAAAATTCACAAAGCTCAAACTTTCTGAGGTCAGTATCACACATCGTATTTTATAAAAAATCCGATGGTTTTCAATTTTATTGGGCAACGAAAGGACGTTGCGTTAGTGATACATTTTATTCAGTTTCCTAGAATTGTGTGGTATAAAACAACCTACCTAGCCTTTTATATACCTTAAACAAAAATATATTACTACTGCTACTACATTAAGAATAAGAAATATTTATTGTCACTTCCAGTAATGCATTGACATGCATTAACATAATCATTTAAAAAAAACGTAAGATTCATGACGCTGATTTTCAAATTGACCCTTAAGTAGTAGGGCTTAAATCTTCGCCAATAATTAACGAAATTGCGATGTGAAGCTATAAGTTAATAGTAAAATGATTGAAAGTAGATAGCCATGTATGTGGCAATAATTAACGAAATTGCGATGTGAAGCTATAAGTTAATAGTAAAATGATTGAAAGTAGATACCCATGTATGTCGCAATAATGAACGAAATTGCGATGTGAAGCTATAAGGTAATAGTAAAATGATTGAAAGTAGATAGCCATGTATGTCGCAATAATGAACGAAATTGCGATGTGAAGCTATAAGTTAATAGTAAAATGATTGAAAGTAGATAGCCATGTAAGTCGCAATAATTAACGAAATTGCGATGTGAAGCTATAAGTTAATAGTAAAATGATTGAAAGTAGATAGCCATGTATGTCGCAATAATTAACGAAATTGCGATGTGAAGCTATAAGTTAATAGTAAAATGATTGAAAGTAGATAGCGATGTATGTCGCAATAATGAACGAAATTGCGATGTGAAGCTATAAGTTAGAAGTAGATAGCGATGTACGTCGTAATAATGAACGAAATAACCGCGTGAAGCTATACATTAATTGTGAAATCTCTTATTTTAGTGTGTAATATCAGATTTTGTTAATTAATGTAACAGTTGCGTATTTAAAAACAAAATGTTCAGAAATTATTGTTGTGGATTATCAAAATACGTGAGAGGTTATAATGGTTCATAATTCGTGCTTTTATAATGTAATCTCAAATAAGCTGTGATTGCATTGCAATCTTAAAATACTCGTAGTTATGTAAGTTCACTTAGTTTTAGGTGCTTACTTTTATTTTATTTTTATCATATGTTCAGTTCAGTAGTGTAATGGATCGATCCCGTTTACCTATTTACCATACTTGAATGTAGTTGTTTTCACTCTTATTATAAAAAGATGTTTCCGTACTGCCAAAAATACACAACAATAATACTGTAAGCTTTTCACTTGAATATGATTGTCATGTAACCGTAATAATATAAATAATTGTTAAATGAAGTGTTAAAATTTATAAGTTACAAATTATTTGACTTAAAATAAAACTATTTATAAGTTAGACTTATACATTTATTTGTAAGTAACGAATGTTTGTAATTCAAAATTGAAATATATAAATGTTCATCTGCTTGTTTTACCTCTATCGATAGTTCCTCTTCCTTCCTACGAGATTTAGTGACCTCATGTATAGGCCATGTGTTAGGTGGGTAGTAAGTAGTTCATATTAGCGTGCCTGAGGACAGGCACAGGGTCAGGACGGACGAGTGTTAGGTGCGATTTGATGGTAGCCATTTTTATAGTTAAATTCATCATTTAGGTAGATATCATTCTGCCTTTCCATTACTGTTAGTATTTAATCGAGCATCTTAGATTGTCAACTAGAATGGATAATATATAATATTAATTGGGATTATAACGTCAAGCTTGATATGGCAAGCTTGACGTCAACCTTATTGTCTATGACCATAGATAAATATCTATGGTTATAGTTAATACCGATCCTCACCAACTTCATGGTGCTCTGTCATTGAGTTGTCAGTGATAATGTCAGTGGAAACGCAGTTAACTTCATTACAGAGAAAACATGGCACATTTATAATTAAGCAGAGGCACTTTTTCTCGAGGTCTAGAATAGGATGGTCGAAGAGCTAAAACCATAAGCCGAACACACTGGACAATAGAAGAAACTGGTTTCATTTACCCTCGATGAAGTAGGCGTCTTACACACATATACACGTCAAAATCATAAATCATAATATAAATCATAACCAATTATCAAGTAAACATAGCATAAGCAGAATTTAACGCTTTGAATTAGAAAAAAAAAAGTAATGAACCATTCAGCTGTCATCCAATCGTTTAAGTCAAAATATTTAAAAAAAATGCATTTACAGTCCGGCAAGTATAACTTGGCGTGCCTGTGCGCCACTGTGCTTTTACTTTGTACTTTGATAACAGTTTCTCTTAAACCACTTTTAATTACTTTTGGCATTATTGAACTATTGTAATGTAGCAGATTTATCAACAATAATGTCGCGGTAATCTCTCAAACGTCAAACTCACAGTTTCAATTAAAATAATTAGTTCCAAAAATCACCACCGCCAAGTTATACTTGTGGCACTGTAACTGTGTGTTTCAGTACTTCAGTCAATTTTTAATAAAAAAAGTGAAATAGTGAAACACAACTTAGAGAAACGCATACCGATCACAGTACATATCATAGATACTCGTATACATATAGTACATATAGTAGATTTAAAGCTTGTAAAAAATAAAGCTTCACCCCTGATCTAGGTACCCTACTCATGAAAATAAAAGTATAAAAAAATTGGCTAATATTAGAGCTGAGAAATCGCATCACATACAAATGTATTCCCCCGTTTCCTCCCTGGAAAATGTTTCAGAACAAAATTTGTTTCTACAAAAATCAAGGTCTGCTGTAGCTATCATTTGATTTTTTTGAACTACCAACTGCAAAGAGAAATAAGACCCTTCAAAAACCTTAAAGAGGAGCTAAGAAGAATTATATTTGTTTTAATTTTATTTAATTTATTAATAAAAAATAGTAGTGCCCCGCGGCTTCGCCCGCGTTAATAAAGACTTCTTTTATTTACTTAAAAGTTTTATTTTGTAAAAACCTTTCTATCATAAAAGACATCAAAGAAGTAAAAGCCAAACCGGTTCACCCATTTTCAAGTTATTGCGTGACTAAGGGAAATAGGGATTAATATTTATAAAACCCGAAAAACCATATTGATTTTCAGATTTTTTTACCAACCCCTTGCAAAAATCCTGCAACACGTATTTACTCATTTATTTACAGAAGTACTATCTAATCTTGTTTCTCCATACAAACTAACCCCCGTTTCATCCTCTTCAGGGGTGAATTTTAGAAAATCATTTTTCAGATGAAACTAACGTCGTAATTACTACCTGCATGCCAAATTTCAGCGCAATCCGAAACAATATTGGTCATCAGACTTTGTTACCTACCCCATTTCTTTATGGAAATTATCGTGAGAATAACACATATTATAGTTAATTAAAACGGCTTGACACTCAGGGGTAAATTATAGAAAATACTCCGACACGTTTCGGACATTTTCGAATTCCTTTTTCACAGGAGTCAGGCCTACCGCATATTGCACGTCCCTCGCGCGTCGTGATTCGGCAGTCGGCACGTAACTGCCTAGCCGTGCGGGGAGCGGGGGCGGGGACGGCGGCCGCCGGAGTTGGCAACGATTGTCTCTGCTCGGACGTACACGGAAGCTTGACGTTGACATCCGAGGAGCTATCACTGTCACTATTGTTATTGTCAGTTTGGATATTGGACAGACACAACACACAACGTAGTAATAGTGTCAGACTCACAAGTCCAGGTTTTGTTGGTGTTGGCGGTTAGCACTGGTTTCCATGCCGGCGATATCGTCCATCCCCCATCACGGTTAAAATTCGGATACCGGCTGATCTCGACTTTGTTACCCCATTTCACCCTCTTAGGGTTAGAATTTCAAAAAAGTCTGAAACACGTATTTACTTCTTTTTTTACAGAAGCACTTGTGTGAAGTTTCGAATTGAAAAGACTATCTAATCATGTTTCTCCGAACAAACTTTGAACCCCCGTTTCAACCCCTTCCTTGAAGGTGGTGAATTTTGGTAAATCCTTTCTTAACAGACATTAACTATGACGTTTACACGTTCACATGCGCCTGGCCAGTACTCTTACCACATGAGTGGTGCCCTCTGGAGCGCGTCACAGAAATTAGAGATCTAGGATTGACTTTGGATGCTAAATTAACATTTAATAAACATATACAGGATATTTGCAGCAGGACTTTTAAATCTCTTGGATTCGTTATGCGACAATCTTCCCGATTCCAAAACCGAAATGCAATAGTTTCTTTATACTACGCTTTCGTGCGCAGTAGGCTAGAGTACAATTGTTTGGTTTGGGATCCGCACGAACTCAAGTATAAGACCATGTTAGAGCGAGTTCTGAAAAAGTTCGCTCGGTTTCTTTATAAAAAATTGTTTGGGTACTATCCCTATTTATATCCATCTCTATTTGTTGGCGGGATGGTAGGATTAAACACACTGGAGCTAAGACGCAAGTGCGCCTTATTGACGCACTATTATTTGTTGCTCCATAATAGGATCGACAATCCTACGGTTTTGTCTCGAGTCTCCTTATACGTGCCAGATCAGTGCCTGCGGCTGCGCGCGCGACGTACCTAGCTCACGAACTCAGACCGCGAGGTTTGCTCCCACAAGTCAGGCTCTTTATCTCCTCAAAGATCTGATTGCAAAGGAGTCGAATGTGGATATACTTTTCTCCATTTTTACCTTTTTCTCAGTGCATGTATTAGATTTTTAGTAAGAAATATTATATAGTCAGTAGTTACTAGTTCTGGCATGATGTACGCTTTGATGTAAAACTGTAAGTGCAACATGTATTTTATTCATAAATAAAAAAAATAACGTAAAAATAACTATCTGCATGCCAAATTTCAGCGCAATCCGAAATAATATTGATTTTCAGACTTTGTTACCCCATTTTACCCTTCTAGGGTTGGAATTTCAAAAATGCCTGAAACACGTATTTACTTATTTATTTACTGAAGCACTTGTGTGAAGTTTCGAATAGAAAAAACTATCTAATCTTGTTTCATCATACAAACTTTGAACCCCCGTTTCATCCCCTTAAGGGGCGAATTTTAGAAAGTCATTTTTCATAGGAAACTAACGTAATAACTATCTGCATGTCAAATTTCAGCGCAATCCGAAACAATATTGATTTATTGACTTTGTTACCCCATTTCACCTTCTTAGGGGAGAATTAAAAAAGAGCCTGAAACACGTATTTACTTATTTTTTTACTGAAGCGCTTGTGTGAAGTTTCGAATTGAAAACACCTATCTAATCTTGTTTCTCCATACAAACTTTGAACCCCCATTTCATCCCCTAAAAGGGGAATTTTGGAAAATCCTTTCTTTCTTCACCTAAAGACTTCTTCACCTAAGACAAATATGCCCTCTAAATTTCAAGTCTCTACGACCAGCGGTTTAGGCTGTGCGTTGTCTGTCAGTCAGTCAGTCAGTCAGTATGTCAGGACAAAGATTCTTATTACATTTGAAAATATTTTATAATTTTTTTTAACGATCTTACATTATCAGAACCAAGTTTGAGGTGTTTATCAACCCTATCAGTATAGTCATCGAAAATGATATAGAATAGACCACAGAAAAGGCACATCTTTTTTATGTTTTTTTACACAATTATGAACAATAAATATTATTCAAGTGTGTCAAACAGTATTATGAATATAAATATTTCTCTCAAATGTAATATAACACTGCGCTAATTCTTCTAATTCCATGAAATTAAACAAACCCAGTAATACAGCCGTCCCATATTTTAGGTAGATTTAATGTAAAACCTGGATAAAAATGTTTGTTTTATTTCAGGGCTCCACAAGCTTATTAATGTCCTCATTTAATACTGGAAGAGAGCTGCTAAAGTACTGCTACCTATTTTTATTTTAATACTAGCTGCCCGCCCCAGCTTCGCGCGGACTAATGAAGAAATTTTTTATGATAGTAAAGAACTTTTAGACGTTATCATCAACACCAAAATTATATAAGTATACAGGGTGTTTGGTGGATGGACCGACAAATGTTTTGGTGGGTAAGGAGGGGGGGGGGTGGGGTCATGCGCAAGTTTTTCCCGGTAAACCCGAACCCGAAGTGTCACGGTGTTCCAGATATGATTTTTATGTTTTTTTTAGCATTTAAATCGTGCTAACTTTTTTGTTTGTTGTTGTTAGGGTGCGTACAGACTATGTAACATAACATGTTATAACACTGTTATTTCACATGTTCTAGATAATGTGGACACGAAATTTAACATGTTTTTTAACATTGACAAAATTTTCTGAAATATATTAATTAACAATTTTATAACATGTTATGTTGCACAGTCTGTACGCACCTTAATACGACGAATAAACTTGTGCTGTATTTTGCCATGTGTCCGAATTCTAAATAAAATATTATTTAACACATTTCCCTTCAAAAACAATAGTTCTTCTGAGCTTTCAAAGTCGTTAATCTGACTGTTTGACTGTTTTAAAAAGTGACAACTTCTCAATTTAGGGTGATTTAAAAAACAAACCAAAAATAATCATAACCAAAACACTGAGAGACTTAGGACTTCGGGTCTACCGGGGAAAACGTGCGCATGACCCCCCCAACCCTCCAAAATATTTTGTCGGTCCATCTACGAAACAGCCTGTATTTTCGGGACCTCTTCACGGTCAAAAGCTGGACCGATTTAGCTAAAATAAAAAAAATGCACAGGGCTAGCCAGTATTATGGATTAGACTATAGGATAGTTTTTAACGCGGGCGAAGTCGCGGGTGCAGCTTTTATGTAATAAAGGTACTAATGATAATTGATAACAATACATACTTGCCCAAATTCGACTGTCCTACCATTTGCCATTTATATGATGAATTTTTGCAATAATCAATATTTAATCTAAATCTAAATGTGTTTTATTTATTTGTAAATAAGCAAACCATCGCGGTTCGAGTTACACTGTGGAAACATAACTTTTTTAATGTTATATACGGGCTGTAATTCACGTACTTTTAGTCGAATTTTCTTGACCTAGTTTTCGACTAAAGGTACGTGAACCACCGTGTGAAGGCACCGTGAATTACAGCTTGTATATAACATTAATAATGTTACAAATTCTTGACAATTTTAAAACAAAAATAACTTTATTAGTTACTAAAATAGTTTTATTGAGATTTAATGCGATTTAGTAGCTAAGCAAGTGATCTAATCAAAAAACATATTGTGAGGTGGTGGTCCGAGGTCTCCGAGGTTGACGAACGATACGACGAAGTAGAACGACGAATTGACTGAATAACGAATGATACACGGGTTACGTTCTAACACTAACTATCAATTACCATAAGTACGCTGTCCCACCAACGAGGTGGAAGCAACGATCCTACGGCGAATCAATAGAAAGCGTGGATGTTAGTGCGTTAAGTAAACAGTAAAGCTGTGTCGAACCGTATGTGTTCGTTACTAAGTAACGAATACACTGCCTGACTTGAAGTACCGAATCGGTATTCTCGAATATGTTTCATTACTCGCATCACTCGCATGTGTCGGTATTCGGAAGGAGACGAGACAAATGTACGACATACGTACGCACGTACGATATCCGTCTCTGTCTAACAGCCTATGAATGACAGAGCGGCAATTGTTTTGCAACACGTTTTCTGTCCAGTAAAATATACGGTAACACTGAGTCTGTAATTTTTATTCTCTATCTGCACAACAGGATAAATTTAGTTAGTAAATCACATTTTTATTTTTAATTAACATAAATAACATACCTACTCATTTCTCTTCGTACTATAAACCCATATCTAAATATACAAGTACATTTAACGAACCACGAACCTATTAGTAACGTGCCTTTATATCAATACCTTTGTTTTTTTTGTAAATTCAAAGCAATAAGTTTTTGTTATATCTATAATATTTTTTATTGAATATGATTTATTTAATGTAATTTGACGAGTGTAAGTGCAAATTTTTAATTTGCCCATATACTTCGACTTTGACTTTGACTTTGACGTGCCAGAATGATATTGACACATACAATTATACATGACAGCCGATTGTAACGAAAGTAACGAGTAACGATACGAAACGAACGTAACAAGTTCGATGTTTTGTAGTAACGAATACATACGGGTATACATTTATTCGTTACTTTCACAGCTGTAGTAAACAGTCCCGGAAAGGTGGAAGCAGCTTCCAAGCAGCTTTAATATCCCTCTTAAGAGTACCTACGGTATAAAACACTTGCGTGTGTGAACGGTTAACAACGTCAACTAGTGGCACGTCGATGAACTAACTATGTATCCATACAATTCTTCGTCAATAATGTGATATGTTACAACATTTAATAATTTCAGTCCATAACAATCGTCTTCGCTAAAGCATGATGTTTAACCGAGTTCTAAAACGGAGAACGTTCTCAATTCTGTACCTATGTTTTTTTTTTATTTGTTACGCGATTAATCTACTAATTGTGGCCCGATTTGAATGATTTATATTTATGGGTATGGTACATTTCCGCGTTAGTTTCGTTCATATACAACGTGTAACATAATAAGAGCAAGACCTCGGACACCCCAATTAGAATATCAAATCCTAATATATGCGTAAACTCATTTCCAGACATGTAATTTTTTTTACATGATATTAGATATACCAACTTACCGCAATATATATGGACGCACCTTTGGACGCACTAACAAGTTATGTAGTAAGTACCTATAACTTTTTCTGTCACTCTCGTATCTCACTTCGCGCGCACACAATAACAAAAATCTTCACTAGCACGGATAATTGGGGTTTCGCGATTACGGGAGAAAACTTATTCATTAGCTGATTGTTTGCTAATTTGCTGTGACTGAATAATTATCTTTATTTACGCTGAATTTAATATAGGAATAAAAAACTGGCCATGTGCAAGTCGGACTCGCACTCGTAGGGTTCCGTACCACACTACAGTATTTTATAAGATCGAGCAAAAAATACCAACTATCATTTGTCGCCAGCAAAAAATAATAATGAATAAAAATTTTATTTCTTATAACCATCATATAATCATCTAACGTCTAGCAAAGGTGTTAGGGATCGACATTTCAATATAACGCCATCTATGGTACGTTTACCTAAGTAAGCGTTCATAGATGGCGCGAAATTCCGAAAAAAACACGTTTCTTGTATGGGGACCCTCTATTATTTTTAACTTTATTCTGTTTTTAGTATTTGTTGTTATAGCGGCAACAGAAATACATAATCTGTGAAAATTTCACTTGTCTAACTATCACGGTTCATGAGATACAGCCTGGTGACAGACGGACAGACAGACAGCGGAGTCTTAGTAATAGGGTCCCGTTTTACCCTTTGGGTACGGAACCCTAAAAATTGTATACCAAAACATATCATAATCGTATGACAGTGTCATAGCGCTCACGTCACCCAGAAGATTTTGGTGTTGTCTAATCGTGAAAAACTTAATGAAACTTATTTATTAAAGCTACACCACAGTTACTTAATAGTTACTTCGAAACTAACACGAACAATTTAGTACAAGTGGAAATGAGTCTGAAGTGTTTGAAATAAGGTTCAGTTTTCTAGATCAACCAACCAATGGAATCGTAAGCCTAATAAGTTATTTTTCAAAAAAAAAAACCGACTTCATAACCACAAACAGGCACTCAAAAGCGAAAAATAAATTACTTAAAATTATTACAAGCGCTACCCACTTATCTATTTGAAGTCGGTGCCAGCCAAGTCTAATAGGTAGTAGATATATAATACCTACATGTATCTACCTACTTACTAACCTACATGTACCTACTTACTACTACTACATACATAGTATCTATCTACTATCCAATAGACTTGGCTGGCACCGACTTCAAATAGATAAGTGGGTAGCGCTTATAATAATTTTAAGTAATTTATTTTTCGCTTTTGAGTGCCTGTTTGTGGTTATGAAGTCGGTTTTTTTTTTTTTTAAAATAACTTATTTTACCCTTTTTAGTGCAAAACAAGTTTTAATTAAATTACATGCATCTATTAAATTTCGTGCCTGGGCCGTTATACACTGACGGATATATACTTTTTGAAAATTTCATGTATGTACCTATAACGGTTAAGAAGATACAGATCTGTAAAGTGCGCACATATGTATAGACACACGGACGGATGGACGGACGGACGGACGAACGGACAACAAAATCTCAAAAAGTGTTCATTTGGTACCCTTTGGGATCGGAACCCTAAAAAAATTGACTTTAAATGCCGCGCTATAGTGAAAATATTCACTAGTAAATGATGTCATCAAGGTATCAAAGGACAATGTCCAAAATGGCCCTGTGCAATTAAAGCATCTGACACACACGATAATTAATTGTCTATTTTATTACAATAATTCCAAATACTTTTATAACACGGACTAGTTGTATTCCAAAATGAATATTAAAAAGTATTATTTGCGATTATTAACATTTATTGCCGCCATATGGCCAACAGAGTACTGAATCACTACGTTATAAGAGGCACTTCCCTATATTGTTGAAACCCGAATTATGAAAGCACTGTGTAGCCAACCTAACAACGGAAAGTATGATTTACGTAGTAACTATTATATTATCTGTGGTATTATACTTATAATTTTTTTTTTGCAGCGTTGATTGGTACAAAGTACGTTCATAATTCTGAGTTATTTAATAATGTATGCAGTGTCGCGGGACTGAAATGGCCGCCATCTTCGCCAAACGTCATGTCATGTCAAAAAATCTTGGGAATGTTTAAAAAAGTTTGCACCCTAACAAGACTTTGCCCGGTAGAACATTCCTGTGAAGACAATTTATTTATATTTATATATAATTATTTATTATAATTATTAATATATAATTATTTATTGAGGGCCCGGTGGCGTAATTGGGAGAACAGTCAGCTTTGATGCCGTGGTACCGAGTTCAAACTGCCGTGCACCAATGAATTTTTCTATCGAAAAATATATGTGCGCTTCTCACAGTTGCCCTCCGGTGAAAGAAAACATCGTTAAGAAACCAACAACCCCCGCATGGTGGTAGGACATATCTAGTGTCCGCCTGGCCAGCTACCACCCTCAAGTTAGAAAATCTGTCGCCAAACATCTAATGTGTTCAGGCAGCTATCCTTGAGAGCCAGTTCTCATTCTAGTCCACTTCTCTATCTTCGACCGCATCATCACTTAGCAACAGGTGAGATAGTGGTCAAACGCTAGCCTATAAGATATTAAAAAAAAAAAATATATCCCCACCTTTATTTCTATCTCGCTCACAGTTACCGTAAGAATATCTGTCAAAAACCAAAATCAACGAGAAGAAAGATGTAGAAACATTATTCAAGGTCATATTTTTTAGTCTTCAAAAGTATATGCAATAGCAACCTCCATTGTGTATAATCTTCTTGGGACTCTTCTACTAAAACCAGTACATTCTACTATGTTTGAGGTGTTTATCTCCATATCTTTGGAGATACTTATCAGATCTCGCTAAAATTAAAATGGGACCACCACGGAAACGTATCCTACCTATTAAAAAAAGAATCATTTGAATCCGTTCACAATTGACGGAGAAATCGCGTAACATACACAAAAAAAAAAAAAACATACAGACGAATTGAGAACCTCCTTTTGTGTGAACTCGGTTAAAAATAAATATAATTTCAGATATACTAAAAATTTATTAGGTGAAAATTAAAAATTAATAAAAACCACTAAATCGGATTCAGTAGTCGATTCTAAACAAATTACTCTCAGGTCTTGCGTTTAATATGTTACACGTTGTATATCTGCTGAGTATCTCTAGAGTTAGTTTACGAAGATAAACGACTCAAACTTTTACTTGAAAATGAACCGGTTTTTATAAATTTTGAGTAGGTGTGGTCATTTCATAATAAAATTTGTCAACTGGATGAGTATCTCCAGACATATGAAGATAAAAGTCTCAAACCTGCCACTGAAACTGATTCGAGCGGCAAGTGAAGTCGATTCGAAAGTCAAATACAAATACAAATACAAATCTTTATTGACATAATTTATGGTAAGTACAAGTTTATCGTTGAATCCATAGACTCCCGAACTAGTAACACTGTGTTTCAGGAGCCAATGGCTTCTCCCATAGTTTAATATTCTAGTGAAATTATGTCAGGTTGTTGCTATTAGGCTTGTATAGGAATTTGCTTCATTATACAATAAACTTTACTCATTATACTATACTACTATTATTACTATTACTATTTATTACTATACTATTTATTTATTTATTTTACCTCAGTTAAAAAGGTGCGTGCGTGTGTGTGTGTGTGTGTGTGAGAGAGAGAGAGAGAGAGAGAGAGAGTGTGTGTGGGTGTGTGTGTGTGTGTGTGTGTGTGTGTGTGTGTGCATGTGTTTGTGCGTGCGTGTGCTTATAATTAAACATGAGAGCTGAAATAAAACAATAATCTTTCATATTTTTTTTATTACAAAAACGTGTCCAGGATATTTAGATATTATACATATCCAATTACTTATGACCTGCCTATTTCATCATCTTTTTAATCAGCTAATGTCAGTCCACTGCTGGACGTAGACATCATGACAATTCGTTAATGTTCACAATTTATTCGTAGATACGAGTAGATGTCACATTTAAAAATCTAACCATGATTTTATAATAGTAGCATATAAAATGTTGCAAAATGAGTATGTAAATGAGGGAATCAAATACTCGTGTGGGAAACACACATTAACTCGTGTTTTAATAGTAAACGTAAAAGTAAAACTAGTTATGTGCACTTTTATTTTATTTTAAAATATCGTGAATTTGTTACATTATTATTGTTTATATACCGGCTGTAATTCACGTACCTTTAGCCAAATTTTCTCGACCTAGGTTTCGAGCGAGTCCGTCGCTCTTTCTCGGAAGTGAGGTCACGCGGTGAGATCGCGATGTGCACATCGCGGTCTCACCGCCGGTGAATTACAGCTGGTGTATAAACAATAATAATAGTTATGTGCAGTTTCATACACTACTTTATCTACACTCATTCAATTGGTAGTTAGCTATTCAAATAAAAAACCAAAAATAGTAAAAAGTTCGCAAAACAAACAAATTAATGGCTTACATTGGTCAACCGCGCATTTGCCAAGTAAATCCGCGCATGCGCCCTACCGCGTTCCCCATAACCAATAATAAAACATTTACAAACGAACTAAAAAAATAACCGGCCAAGTGCGTGTCGGGCCACGCGTATGTAGGGTTCCGTAGTAGCCTGCTATTCAATGCAAGTCTTTACCCGTTATAAACAAGCAACTAGGTACTCCGTCTTTGTCACTTTAAAGGATTTATTCTAAGGATTTTGTATTTGGTTCAAAATTATCCAACACCCAAGTTCAACGACTATTACTGCTAAACTAATAAAGTTATCTTAACCGCTATAGTTTTTCTTTAAAGTTCATAAAATGCGCTATTATCACGAATTTTCCCAGATTTTTCAAGCCAGCAGTTTAGCTTTTAGAGGGGGGAGGGGGGGGACGCCCTACTGGAACAAAAATTTGCACTTTAAAGTGTAATATTTCGTAAATGGAGCATTTAATCGAAAAATGGTATTAGCAACTCAACGGTACCCCACACAATGGGGTAGACGATGAAAAAAATGCATTCCCACTTCTCATATAGGAGAGCTACCCTAAAAAAATATTTTTCAAAATTTTATTTCAGCACTTTTATGTCGGCGTCATTTATTTACATACTCCTACAAAATTACAGCTTACTAGTATTAACGGTCTCTTAGCAAAACCTTGGACAGACAGACAGACAGACATACGGACATGACGAAACTATAAGGGTTCCTTGTCAGGACTACGGAACCCTAAGATCCAAAGTGCATAAAGCGCATTTCGGACTACGCTATAATATAATAGCATATAGGATATAGTTCATAGCACAACATTATACCTCACCATCACCGACATCCTAGCTCACTAAACATTTATAAAACACGTTTACACTTAGCCATAGCTATTATATATATGCTGGTGTCCTTGTAATTTGCTTGTCATGCTGCAATATATAGCGGAATAGTATAGCGTAGTCTGAAATGCGCCTAACAGAAAAAAAGTTATTTTATAGCATGATTTTGCTAAGAAATGTGTAGCATATTAATATTTATTAATTCGATTTCAGTTGTGCCTACATGCATAAAGTCTGCCATTATGCTACCAGAACTTTATGATATGAGTGTAGACAAAGAAAATAACGTCATTTAATAAGAATTTCGAAGCTTAGTTATGACGATTTGTATTTTTGGATTATCTGGAGTATTCGTGGTTTTTGGATAATTCATGAACGTGATGTATACGGCTATAACAGGTGTGCTTCTGGAAAAATAATCGTCATAATATACGTTCCTGCAAAAATGTCAACTTTTCAAGGTGTGAATGTCCCGTAAATTTAAGGCGTTATTGGCTGATGTTCTGTCTGATCCAAGGCAAGTACTGGGCGATATCAGTGAATACCACGTAGTGATTAGGATCGCTTTGGGATGTCTTTGGGTCCAAGACAGAAACGGACACCAGACCTCGGAAGTACCAGTAACCGCCGATGTTGAAGTAAAGCCCTCCACCGCCGTAACCGTTTAATGGGCCGGTCCTCCCTAAAAAAATAATCATAGAAAGATATATATTATAATACACCCCAAAAGTAGCAAGATCAGTCGCAAAAATGGCAGAGTGCTTCAAGTACGCAAGCATTGGGGAGAATTATGAGTTTCTGCCGTTTGGGATCGAACCCATGGAGCTCTAGGTATAGTTAAAAATATTGGTACTAAATGTAAAAACATACCGCAATTATGTATGTTATGTATATAAAGTATTTATTATTATGTATCCGTGATATCATTTTCACAAAAAAACTGTCCCGACGTTGGTATATTTGTTTAATGATATAAACAGGACAAACATAACGCTCACCTGATGGTAAGCGATCATGTCTACCTATTACAGATACAGCGGCATGCAAAATTCTGGATACTAGTATATATTATGTTACTCTTTGCTGGATACCCAGAATCTTACATGTCACTGCACTGCGCCTGTCACCTCGAGACATACGATATCCCTGTTAGTTAGTTTTACAAGCCCTGTAATTTTATTGGACGCTTTGATTTTAAAAAGCTGAACAAATTTTCTTGAACGACTCCCAAACGACTCACCCTCCAAACAAGGAAACCTAAATCAAAATCAGTTCATACTTTTCGACGGTTTCTTTTTTATTTTTGTTACCGTTACTGTGTTTTTTAAAATAATTTCATTACCGATTTAGTTTTTTTTATAAATTGTTAAACACAATCCAAAATTTCATCATACATACGATGAAATTTTGAATTGTGTTTAACAATTTACAAAAATATAAAGTGTGTGTAACAATTCAAAGAAACATAATATATTAATATTTTTTTTTTGTTTGAGAGAGTATGCTTTCTGTTTAGTTCCATTGTAATTTTATCGAGATCTGATAATTATCTCCAGAGATATGGATATAAATACCTGAAACTAGGAACTGGAAATGACTAGCATGGCAGTTAAGGTCAATTTCTTATTCGTTTTTTAAACGATCTTAAGTTATTGAACTCACCATCTCTGTATCCTGCACAGAAGGTATAATTTGTAACAAAATTTACAAAGAAATCTGGCATGGACCGTAAGCATGTCACCTGACTGACAACTGGCATTTGGACACTCTTGAGCTGACCTTTGCCGTCAGAACCATACCCTATCACCTGAAATGCACACATAAACACTTTTAACTGGCTTGAATGGTAGAAATGGGATACACTGAGACTATCGCAAAAAAAAATCTACATACATAGTTAAAATGATCAGTGTCATAAGGCAATTTTCAAAAACTATAAATAAGAGTTCAAGAAAATATGAGATGTATATTTATAAATTTTTTAATGATATAATGCCGGACAAATATATGAGACTCGCCTGATGGTAAGAAATGACTTTTACCTATTACAGACAGCGGCATGCAGAATTCTGGATATCCAGAAATTTGCATGTTTTTTTTTACATAGAACTAGGTAGCACTTGACCAATATCTCACCTGATGTTAAGTGATGATGCAGTCTATGATGGAGCGCGCTTACCCAAAAGATGCCAATTCACTCGGGATTTGAAGACCCCCATGTTGTATTTAGCCGGAAACACAGACTCGGGTAGAGCATTCCATTCCCTAGCGGTTCGCATGATGAACGAAGATGCAAATCGCTTCGTTCGGGTAGATGGTATATCAACCATAAATCGATGGCGCCTTAATGGGGAAGGTGGAATCAAATTATGCAGTTCCATAGCACAATCTCCAAAATGTAACCGATAGACAAGCGACTTTGCGCGAGACTCTGGAGTCAATTCAATTAAATTCATTATTTTTCATAACGTCAATAATATCATACAAACAAACAAAAATATAAAAATATAAACATCGAGTTAGTAACAAATAAACAAAAGTTGTCAAGTAAAGTAATTATAATAATAAATGATCTTGCCATGACTTTCTGTCCGCTAGGAAATCGTCAATTTTGTATATGCTTTATCCATTAAGAAGCGGTTTTTGCGCGAACACAAAAGGGAGCGAGACTGGAGCGCAGACGTTGCAGCCTAGGTGTGTAGATGTACAGGTTCGCGAAGCGCGGAGTGTTCGCAAACCACAGCGATCCTAAGTGGATTGAAGTGGACCCGGCTCTAAATAGCTCTAATCGCACGTTTTTGTAGAATAAAGATACTGTTAGCGTTCGCTGCATTGCCCCACAGTAACAGATCAATAACGAGTGGAAATAACTGTAGTACACTATACGGGCAAATGAAAATTGAAAATTGTAACTTCAAAAAACGTAAAGACATAGGTAGCTTTGTCTGTGGAACGATGTGTTGAATTATCATGTATAGAGCTGGGGCAACATATAGTCATCTGGGTATACAAACCTCCATCGGCTGATTATAAAATGTTTGAGACAATTATGGAAGAAGTAATGAGCAAAGTCTTCAACACCTCAATATGTTTGATAGTTTGTGGTGATTTCAATGTTAATTTAATTGAGCAGTCTATAATAAAAAAAGAACAAATAAAAAAATATATTTCTAAGCTTCAATCTGAAGCATCTTTTTAATCAGCCAACAAGAATCACTAGCTCATCAGCTACCTGCTTGGACAATGTGTTCTGCAACTATGAACCCGAAAAAATTGCAATTGTTGATAAACTTGGCACGGATCATCTGGGACAAAGTGTCACTTTCTCATGTAAATTATCTACCAAAAGCCAAAAACATTTTTACAGGCCCATTACCACCAAACGGGTTGAACAGTTTGTGGATATCATTGACAAGCAATTAATGAACCTAAGATTTTCTGAGGATCCTGATGACCTATGCAGTACTTTATTTCAAATGTTAGATGAGAGTTCAATAATATTTTTAAAATTAAAATGGTTAGAAAGGGTGCGAAGGTTCGTTTCGATGACTAGGCAACTCCTGGTATTTATAAAAGTATAAACAATTTGTATAACTTGTACTCACAAAAAACCATTAATTTACATATTACTAAATTCGTAAATCACTTAAAATTGTATTCGAAAACTTTTAAAGTTGTTTGTCAGACAGCAAAATCACTGCATCTAAGTAGAAAAATTAAGCATGCCGATGACAAAATAAAATCAACATGGAAAGTCATTAATACAGAAACTGGAATAAGTTATTTTTCATAAAAAATAAAACCGACTTCATAATCACAAACAGGCACTCAAAAGCG
This sequence comes from Cabera pusaria, assembly GCA_954871355.1. NCBI lineage: Eukaryota > Metazoa > Arthropoda > Insecta > Lepidoptera > Geometridae > Cabera > Cabera pusaria. The sequence continues at coordinate 5,675,552 of OX940906.1, read as the reverse complement.
AAAAATAAATTACTTAAAATTATTATAAGCGCTACCCACTTATCTATTTGAAGTCGGTGCCAGCCAAGTCTAATAGGTAGTAGATAGATAATACCTACATGTATCTACCTACTTACTAACCTACATGTACCTACTTACTACTACTACATACATAGTATCTATCTACTATCCAATAGACTTGGCTGGCACCGACTTCAAATAGATAAGTGGGTAGCGCTTATAATAATTTTAAGTAATTTATTTTTCGCTTTTGAGTGCCTGTTTGTGATTATGAAGTCGGTTTTATTTTTTATGAAAAATAACTTATTTTACCCTTTTTAGTGCATAACAAGTTTTAATTAAATTACATGCATCTATTACATTTGGTGTCTGGGCCGTTATACACTGACGGATATATACTTTTTGAAAATTTCAAGTATGTACCTATAACGGTTAAGAAGATACAGATCTGTAAAGTGCGCACATATGTATGGACACACGGACGGACGGACGAACGGACAACAAAGTCTCAGAAAGTGTTCATTTGGTACCCTTTGGGTTCGGAACCCTAAAAAATTGACTTTAAATGCCTTGCTAAAGTGATAATATTCACTAGTAATAATTATGTCATCAAGGTATCAAAGGACAATGTCCAAAATGGCCCTGTGCAATTAAAGCATCTGACACACACGATACTTAATTGTCTATTTTATTACAATAATTCCAAATACTTTTATAACACGGACTAGTTGTATTCCAAAATGAATATAAAAAAGTATTATTTGCGATTATTAACATTACTTGCCGCCATATGGCCAACAGAGTACTGAATCACTCTACTACGTTATAAGAGGCACTTCCCTATATTGTTGAAACCCGAATTATGAGAGCACTGTGTAGCCAACCTAACAACGGAAAGTATTATTTACGTAGTAACTATTATATAATCTGTGGTATTATGCTTATAAATTTTTTTTTGCGGTGTTGGTTGGTACAAAGTACGTTCATAATTCTGAGTTATTTAATAATGTATGCAGTGTCGCGGGACTGAAATGGCCGCCATCTTCGGAAAACGTCATGTTATGTCAAAAAATCTTAGGTATGTTTAAAAAAGTTTGCACCCTAACAAGACTTTGCCAGGTAGAACATTCCTGTGAAGACAAATTATTTATATTTATATATAATTTTTTATTATAATGATTAATATATAATTATTTATTGAGGGCCCGGTGGCGTAATTGGGAGAACAGTCGGCTTTGATGCCGTGGTACCGAGTTCAAACCGCCGTGCACCAATGAATTTTTCGATCGAAAAATATATGTGCGCTTCTCACAGTTGCCCTCCGGTGAAGGAAAACATCGTTAAGAAACCAAGAACCCCCGCATGGTGGTAGGACATATCTAGTGTCCGCCTGGCCAGCTACGAGTACCACCCTCAAGTTAGAAAATCTGTCGCCAAACATCTTATGTGTTCAGGCAGCTATCCTTGCGAGCCAGTTCCCATTCTAGTCCACTTCTCTATCTTCGACCGCATCATCACTTAGCAACAGGTGAGATAGTGGTCAAACGCTAGCCTATAAGATATTAAAAAAAAAAAAATATCCCCACCTTTATTTCTATCTCGCTCACAGTTACCGTAAGAATATCTGTCAAAAACCAAAATCAACGAGAAGAAAGATGTAAAAACATTATTCAGTCATATTTTTTAGTCTTCAAAAGTATATCCAATAGCAAACTCCATTGTGTATAATCTTCTTGGGACTCTTCTACTAAAACCAGTACATTCTCCTATGTTTGAGGTATTTATCTCCATATCTCTGGAGATACTTATCAGATCTCGATAAAATTAAAATGGGACCACCTCGGAAACGTATCCTACCTATTAAAAAAAGAATCATTTGGATCCGTTCACTATTGACGGAGAAATCGCGTAACATAAACACAAAAAAAAAAAAAAAAAAAAAAACATACAGACGAATTGAGAACCTCCTCCTTTTTTGTGAAGTCGGTTAAAAAAGAAGGATTTATCAAAGGTACACTTAATAGTTAGCTATGAATAGTTTTCAACTTACAACCTAAAATGTATGTACCAACACAAACTATGTGATAGTCTCAATAAAGATTTTATTTATTTAATTAAGCAGAGAGACTACCGTCTCTCTGCTTAATCTTTAAATTAACTTCGAGAAGGAAATTCAGAGAAGAATTCAGCTGGGCTGGGCAGCATTCGGAAAACTCCGTCGAGTCTTCTCGTCGCCTATACCGCAGTGTCTAAAGACAAAAGTCTTTAATCAGTGCGTCCTACCTGTGATGACATACGGAGCCGAGACTTGGACACTCACAGTTACCTGGTCTACCAATTGAAAGTCGCTCAGCGAGCTATGGAGAGAGCTATTCTCGGTGTTTCTCTGCGGGATCGAATCCGGAACGAAGTAATTCGCCAGAGAACTAAGGTGATCGACATAGCTCAACGGCAAACTGAAGTGGCAGTGGGCTGGTCATATCTGCCGTAGGACCGATAACCGTTGGGGTAGACTGGTTCTAGAGTGGAGACCGCGAATCGGTAAACGTAGCGTAGGACGCCCTGTGACCAGGTGGAGCGACGACATTCACAAAGCGGTGGGCAGTGACTGGAAACAAAGAGCCGAAGATCGGGCTCAGTGGCGTGACTTGGGAAAGGCCTATGTCCAGCGGTGGACTGATACCGATGCTAATTATGATGAAACCAATTTTGAATATAATTAAGCGTTTTATTAACTTTACTAATATCTTTTATATTTCTGTTAACCTTAACCACTAGCGACGTGTCATCAGCAAACAAAATAATATTAGCACTATTTCTAACAAAGAACGGTAAATCATTAATGTAAACCAAGAATAGAAACGGACCCAGAATCGACCCTTGAGGGACTCCAATTGTAAAATTACGGGCATTCGATAGTACAACATTGACATCCACTGATTGCACTCTGTTACTTAAATAGGATTTCATTAAAGTGTTTTCTCGCACACCATAATGGTGTAATTTTGGAGAAGTATATATTATCGTGGTTTATATAGTATTTATATGATTGCAATTAAAGGCTTTGGATTCATCGCGAAATATCCCTAAGCTATCTATTGAGTTTTCCCAATATTCATAAATTAAAAATACATTTTCTACAAAATTTACAGCAGCATCAATTGTAGAACAACCTATTGTAAAACCAAACTGCTTGTTATAGAGTATTTTTTTACAATTGAAATGCGCTGTTAGTTGGACAACAATGATTTCTGAAATATTTTACTCAGACATGGTGGAATTGAAATAGGCCTAAAATTGCTGGGGTCTGTGGTACTTCCAGTTTTATGCAGTGGTATAACTTTACTATATTTCCTAAGATCTGGAAAAACCTGTTCATCTATACAAGAATTAAATATGTGATAAATAAGGTGAAATAAATTTGATAAAATTACTAAAAAAATTACAGAAAAACCCCATAAATCCTGAGATTTCTCTCTCAGAGTCTTTTGCTTACAAGAAGATCGTCACCAATGAGCTTCTTGGCTTTCCTTTCAATAGTTTCCAGTGTCTCCAGCTGGTATTTGGCAGAGCCATCCCAAAGGTTAGAACAGAACTCCATGCACGATTGGAGTTGAGCTTAATAAAGATTGAGCAACTGTCCCGGTGTGAAGTATTGTCTCACCTTTGCCAAAATGCCAAGCTGTTTTGAGGCTAGCTGAGCTCTAGACTCAATATAAGAGCCGAAATTGAGAATTGGTGTTAAAGAGATGCCAAAAAGCTCTGTGTGATTGCAATGCATCTACCTTGAGATATAAAGATGTTAAGTCTCCATGTCCATTTCAATTTTTACTGGACATTTCCAATTAAATCCAAAAACATTCCCATTTCGCAGCTGAATTAATTCGCAAAGTGGTGGTATATCTGCCTCAAGTGGACTAGCAGTGGTCCTGCCACTACATAAACATATTTTCTATAATTAGTTAAATAAAAAGAAATAAATATCTTACCGTGCCCTCTTTGCCGACGACGTAACTTAAATCTTTCTGATCATCTATCCATAAACAGACTGGGCTAACTCTTGGAGTAAATACCACTTCTTCATCAAGTAGAAGTATAGCAATGTCTCTTGTATATGTCTTAGGTTCGTATTCCGGATGAAGTATTATAGAATTAACCTAAAAAACATATAAAAAGGGACCTGTAGTAATATAATTATACTCCTAACTCATCGATTTATAATACAAATATATATCAATGTCCTAACTGTATAATAAGTACACCATTGGTGGGAAGGCTTTAGCCGCGAGATTATTCACTCAGTCAACCATGTCACATTTGGAAGTTGGTTGGTTGGAAGTAGCTATATAGCAATAGATTTTCTCAAGTTTCTATGTGCATTCATGAATCATGGGTATTATTTCAAAGGTAGTGGGATAATTAAATCGTTGTTCTGCCTGACTCGGTACTAAAAAATTGTTTACCACCATCATGGGCAAAATCTGCAGCCATAAACTTGGGATGTTCCGGCAGCACAGCATTCGGGAGTCAGACCATTCTAGGCCTAATGTGTTCACCATCCTCCACCACATCACTATCAACACCTCAACACCAATATTATAAATGTGAAAGTCAGTTTGTATATTTATTTGTGACTTCTTCATTGTCAAATGGCGGGACCGATTTAGCTGACATTTTGCATAGGGATAGCCAGTATTATGGATCAGACCAAAGGATACTTTCTAAAGAGGGCAAAGCCGCGGGGCACAGCTAGTGATTAGATAAATAGATACATACATACATACATACACACTTGAAAAAAAGCTTGTCCTTCTAAAAGTAGCTATTTTAAATATTTCCATAAAGTGAACATTTTCATATTCTACTTATTGGCAATTGTCCTGCGATCGCCAACCATTTTTTTTTACATAGAACTGGGTAGCACTTTACCACTATCTCACTTGACGTTAATTGATGATGCAGTCGATGATGGAGCGCGGTTACCCAAAAGATACTTATTCACTCGCGATTTGAAGACCCCCATATTGTATTTAGCCGCAAACACAGACTCAGACAGGGCATTCCATTCCCTGGCATGGCGGTTCGCATGATGAACGAAGATGCAAATTGCTTCGTTCGGGTAGATGGTATATCCACCATAAATCAGTTGCGCCTTTTCGTGTCTCTGGATGTCCGATAATAAAATAGGGAAGGTGGAATCAAATTATGCAGTTCTATAGCATACTCTCCAAAATGTAACCGATAGAAAACCGATAAATAACCTGCCTGCCCAGGGTGGCGATGTGGGCATATCTATCCCTTCCAATGAGGCGAAGATCGGGCTCAGTGGCGTATCTTGGGAGAGGCCTACATCCAGCAATATACTGAAACTGGCTGATTATGATGATGACGATAATTTATTGGCAAAGCAAGTGCATCTGGTACTAACATCATACGTTGATGCAATATTTACAAGGATAATGGTGCAAAATGCTTCAGCGCCTTTTAAATACTTTTATGTAAAGTACTTGTAACTATGAGTTGGAAGGATGGATGTATGTTACAGTTTCACGGAAAAACGACTGGTCGGATTTGGATGAAGTTTGGCGTACATATAGTTCATGACCCGGAATATCACATAGAATACTTTTTAATACAGATAAAGCGGAGTAGCGTAATAAAGAAATGAAAACAATAATAAGCCTTACGTATCGTATCTGCACATCTCGTCTAGTCATAACCAGGTTATGCTTGCCAAGGTAGACAGTAAAAGAATTAGTATCGTCAGGCTGCGTTGAATCTCGATTAGATGTGACACATCTAGAAGCGGTTATCACGCTCTGACGGTTCACTAGCGTGCCACCGCATATATAGTTGAAATTCACTTGCTAAAAACATATATCAGTTTTGATTATTTAAGGACCCTTGGCAACCACGTATATAAACCATCAAAATTCACCAACGTTTAATTGACCAAAGACGTATCAAAAGCAAATGTGGTTAGAGGACAATTAAAAATTTCACGGTTTATATAAGTGGTTGATAACTGTGTGGTTAGTGGTTGCTTCATTCAATTTTCTAATAACTTACTGCCTAAAGAGACAGAAAGAAAATACTATGTATATTTAACTATATTTTTAACATGGCGGACAACTTTGTAGGTAGATGCTGCCATATTCGATTTGCTCGAAATAATAAATATTTGTCATGGCGCCGAGAAGGTGCGCTTTAATTGGCAGCCGCTAAAAAACTTTGCTGTTATATTATGGTAGTATAACTGGAACGAAAATAAGTTCATTTCGCTTCGCTTAGGTTACCCAACTATGAGAGCTAAGCAAAGAAGGTTCACGCTGAAGCTGTAGTGATTTGACAGATCGCCATGTTATGCTAGTCGACGGTCGTCATTCAAGAAGTGCAGTATTTGTTTGGCTTCGCTGAGATTGTCAGGTTCACTCTCTAGTTTGCATCGTTAGCGTAATTTAGCTCTGTCTAACTATCTGCGAATCCAAGTATATATAATGTATATATAAAGTATGTTTAGATAATCCACAAGAAACGTTCTCTTTTTGGTTCATTCGTTCGTCTTTGCTAAGTTAGTTTTGCTTCGCTCATGAATGAAGCATAACACATTTATCTTAGTTTCGCTTCGCTCTAAATGTGACCAGTGCATAAGCAGAAACTAACTCTAGTCTTGTAAATAGCAGCGTGCCAGGGCCATTCATTTATTTCTAACATGGGCTGTCCGGCCTCCGTCAGAGTCTCGTTCATTTCACCCGTCCGGTTTCCACATTTCTATAAAAAGAAATATTTTTTAATTATATCAGGCAGGCATTTTCCAACAGAGCACCTATAGTATATTTTATGATTAAACATGATAAAAATAGCTATACTTCCAAACCAAAACCAATCTGCCTGATAACGGTTTCAAAGGAATAGGAAATACTGTCATTTGACAGTATGGGATATTATAAATGGATAAGTATCGTTAAATTATAATGTATCGTGGTCATTGTCAAAAGCTTATCACTAACCCCGTTTTTTTTTTACGTTATAGGTTAGCGTTTGACCACTATCTCACCTGTTGGTAAGTAATGATGCGGTCGAAGATGGTAAGCACGCTAGGCCTAGAACGGAAACTGGGTCTCAAGGATAGCTACTGGAACACATTAGATGTTTGGTGACAGATTTTCTAACTTGAGGGTGGTAGCTGGCCAGGCGGACACTAGATAGTGTCCTATGTTTTCCTTCACCGGAGGGCCACTGTGAAAAGCGCACATAAATTTTTCGATAGAAAATCCATTGGTGCACGGCGGTTTGAACTCGGCACCACGGCATCAAAGCCGACCGTTCTCCCGATTACACCACCGGGCCCTCAAATAACTTACAGACAAGCACTTGACCACTACATCAGCGACCAGTTTGGAAGATAAGACGGCAGTATGCCTATGTAGGATACTCGAATATGAATCTAATGACTCAATAAATACTTACAAAGGCATTATGGTTCCAAGTACTTATTGGGAACTCCCAGTTTGACATTCTGAAAATGTGATAAGGCAAAATATCAAGCTGATGTTATATTGTCAACAACACTCTGCGCATATGTTGGTACATTATATAGACAATGTCATAGATTTTAATACGAAAAAGTGGAAAAACAATATGCCAAAATTTGTTTTAAGATAAATGCGAAAATTGGAGGCCATACATTAAATTGCCACCATTCGTGGTACTGTTGTCAAACTAATAATTACTACTACTCGTACTCTTCAAACATGTTAGATTTTTTTATTTTACTTGCATAAGTTAACAGGTAACAGGACAAACACTACGCTGGCTCGTAACTTTGAGACTTAAAGATGTTAACTCTCACTTGTCCTGTAATTTTGTAGTAGAAGGGGTTCTGCTAGTCCGCCTGGGGCGGTACCACCACTTTGCCAATTAATTTTCTGCCGTGAAATAGGAATGTTTTTCGGTTAAAATGAAAAAGTGACCAGTAATATTACAGGGCATGGTGAGACAAAAAATTTCAAGATCTATAAGTATTTTTAATGTTTCTATATTTATATTGTTATGTATTACTTAATGTTTATGCTCACATTTTTTCATACCAAAATCTGTTTTCGTATACGTGTGAGCCTTTAATTGGTTTTATGGTTTATATACTGTAAATCATTTAGTTTTAATTGAAACTGTTGGCTTACCATAAATAAATAAATAAATAAATAAAATAAAATAAAATAAAAATTTGGCAGTCCAGAATTTTGCATGCCGCTGTATCTGTAATAGGTAGACGTCGTCGCTTACCATCAGGCTAGCGTCGTGCTTGTCCTGTTAACTTATATCATAAAAAAAACAATCACTGGACACTATGCCATTCAAACCAAAAAATATTTCTATTCCACGGCCAGATAACTGAGAAAGTTTTACCACCCCGGGGCAGACTAGCAGAAGACCTACCACTACAAATTTGATCTTTAAGTACTAATTTAAAAGCATGATTTTATACTACTTACTCCCGAATCCAGGGTAGATACTGAGCCACATCTGTGAACACGACAAACTTCGAAGGGTCACAGACAATCTCGTCACTTTTGGACACGGTGACGGAGACGACCCCTCGGATGTACCAGAACCCACCCTCTTTGAAGAACATTCCACCACCGCTATCACCGTTGCACGCTGACCTTCCTGTGAAGATCACAAAATATGTTGGTTAAATCGAACCGAGTTGGATTTCCAGTTACTAGTTGCAGCGACATTCGCAAAGCGTGCAATTACTGGATGGACGAGTCAAAGATCTAGCTAATTTTCGCATAATTGGATCAGTTAGCTTGTCATCGCTGAAATAAAAGTGTTTGCAAGTTTTGGAAATCCACGGGTAAGTTGGATATCAGGCCGGGGCTCCCTGTGAGTGTATGTGGTATGAGTGAGCCAGTGGAAATTGCTGACCTATTCAAAACTCAGGACTCCTCTCAGGACCCCAACCGATATGCATACTCCTGACTATTGCTGTGCGGGGGATGAACCATTACTTCATTTATTATGTTTCTTTGAAGTGTTTCACACTTTATATTTTTGTAAATTGTTAAACACAATCCAAAATTTCATCGTACCGACGGGACTTGAACCCGCAACCTCCGGAATAACATGTTCCGGTGCTTTGCCAATTAAGCCACGGTGCGAAGTATCGTTACGACGAAATTAGTGGATTGCATTTGTTAACCCAATTATGCATTGGTGGCGCCATCTATGACTACTTATTACGTAAGTTAATCATTCGGAAGAATACATTACAGTTTTCAAATCCGACGAGAGATGTTGCACTGCGTAAATCAAATATTATGTTTCTTTGAAGTGTTTCACACTTTATATTTTTGTAAATTGTTAAACACAATCCAAAATTTCATCGTACCGACGGGACTTGAACCCGCAACCTCCGGAATAACATGTTCCGGTGCTTTGCCAATTAAGCCACGGTGCGAAGTATCGTTACGACGAAATTAGTGGATTGCATTTGTTAACCCAATTATGCATTGGTGGCGCCATCTATGACTACTTATTACGTAAGTTAATCATTCGGAAGAATACATTACAGTTTTCAAATCCGACGAGAGATGTTGCACTGCGTAAATCAAATATTATGTTTCTTTGAAGTGTTTCACACTTTATATTTTTGTAAATTGTTAAACACAATCCAAAATTTCATCGTACCGACGGGACTTGAACCCGCAACCTCCGGAATAACATGTTCCGGTGCTTTGCCAATTAAGCCACGGTGCGAAGTATCGTTACGACGAAATTAGTGGATTGCATTTGTTAACCCAATTATGCATTGGTGGCGCCATCTATGACTACTTATTACGTAAGTTAATCATTCGGAAGAATACATTACAGTTTTCAAATCCGACGAGAGATGTTGCACTGCGTAAATCAAATATTATGTTTCTTTGAAGTGTTTCACACTTTATATTTTTGTAAATTGTTAAACACAATCCAAAATTTCATCGTACCGACGGGACTTGAACCCGCAACCTCCGGAATAACATGTTTCGGTGCTTTGCCAATTAAGCCACGGTGCGAAGTATCGTTACGACGAAATTAGTGGATTGCATTTGTTAACCCAATTATGCATTGGTGGCGCCATCTATGACTACTTATTACGTAAGTTAATCATTCGGAAGAATACATTACAGTTTTCAAATCCGACGAGAGATGTTGCACTGCGTAAATCAAATATTATGTTTCTTTGAAGTGTTTCACACTTTATATTTTTGTAAATTGTTAAACACAATCCAAAATTTCATCGTACCGACGGGACTTGAACCCGCAACCTCCGGAATAACATGTTCCGGTGCTTTGCCAATTAAGCCACGGTGCGAAGTATCGTTACGACGAAATTAGTGGATTGCATTTGTTAACCCAATTATGCATTGGTGGCGCCATCTATGACTACTTATTACGTAAGTTAATCATTCGGAAGAATACATTACAGTTTTCAAATCCGACGAGAGATGTTGCACTGCGTAAATCAAATATTATGTTTCTTTGAAGTGTTTCACACTTTATATTTTTGTAAATTGTTAAACACAATCCAAAATTTCATCGTACCGACGGGACTTGAACCCGCAACCTCCGGAATAACATGTTCCGGTGCTTTGCCAATTAAGCCACGGTGCGAAGTATCGTTACGACGAAATTAGTGGATTGCATTTGTTAACCCAATTATGCATTGGTGGCGCCATCTATGACTACTTATTACGTAAGTTAATCATTCGGAAGAATACATTACAGTTTTCAAATCCGACGAGAGATGTTGCACTGCGTAAATCAAATATTATGTTTCTTTGAAGTGTTTCACACTTTATATTTTTGTAAATTGTTAAACACAATCCAAAATTTCATCGTACCGACGGGACTTGAACCCGCAACCTCCGGAATAACATGTTCCGGTGCTTTGCCAATTAAGCCACGGTGCGAAGTATCGTTACGACGAAATTAGTGGATTGCATTTGTTAACCCAATTATGCATTGGTGGCGCCATCTATGACTACTTATTACGTAAGTTAATCATTCGGAAGAATACATTACAGTTTTCAAATCCGACGAGAGATGTTGCACTGCGTAAATCAAATATTATGTTTCTTTGAAGTGTTTCACACTTTATATTTTTGTAAATTGTTAAACACAATCCAAAATTTCATCGTACCGACGGGACTTGAACCCGCAACCTCCGGAATAACATGTTCCGGTGCTTTGCCAATTAAGCCACGGTGCGAAGTATCGTTACGACGAAATTAGTGGATTGCATTTGTTAACCCAATTATGCATTGGTGGCGCCATCTATGACTACTTATTACGTAAGTTAATCATTCGGAAGAATACATTACAGTTTTCAAATCCGACGAGAGATGTTGCACTGCGTAAATCAAATATTATGTTTCTTTGAAGTGTTTCACACTTTATATTTTTGTAAATTGTTAAACACAATCCAAAATTTCATCGTACCGACGGGACTTGAACCCGCAACCTCCGGAATAACATGTTCCGGTGCTTTGCCAATTAAGCCACGGTGCGAAGTATCGTTACGACGAAATTAGTGGATTGCATTTGTTAACCCAATTATGCATTGGTGGCGCCATCTATGACTACTTATTACGTAAGTTAATCATTCGGAAGAATACATTACAGTTTTCAAATCCGACGAGAGATGTTGCACTGCGTAAATCAAATATTATGTTTCTTTGAAGTGTTTCACACTTTATATTTTTGTAAATTGTTAAACACAATCCAAAATTTCATCGTACCGACGGGACTTGAACCCGCAACCTCCGGAATAACATGTTCCGGTGCTTTGCCAATTAAGCCACGGTGCGAAGTATCGTTACGACGAAATTAGTGGATTGCATTTGTTAACCCAATTATGCATTGGTGGCGCCATCTATGACTACTTATTACGTAAGTTAATCATTCGGAAGAATACATTACAGTTTTCAAATCCGACGAGAGATGTTGCACTGCGTAAATCAAATATTATGTTTCTTTGAAGTGTTTCACACTTTATATTTTTGTAAATTGTTAAACACAATCCAAAATTTCATCGTACCGACGGGACTTGAACCCGCAACCTCCGGAATAACATGTTCCGGTGCTTTGCCAATTAAGCCACGGTGCGAAGTATCGTTACGACGAAATTAGTGGATTGCATTTGTTAACCCAATTATGCATTGGTGGCGCCATCTATGACTACTTATTACGTAAGTTAATCATTCGGAAGAATACATTACAGTTTTCAAATCCGACGAGAGATGTTGCACTGCGTAAATCAAATATTATGTTTCTTTGAAGTGTTTCACACTTTATATTTTTGTAAATTGTTAAACACAATCCAAAATTTCATCGTACCGACGGGACTTGAACCCGCAACCTCCGGAATAACATGTTCCGGTGCTTTGCCAATTAAGCCACGGTGCGAAGTATCGTTACGACGAAATTAGTGGATTGCATTTGTTAACCCAATTATGCATTGGTGGCGCCATCTATGACTACTTATTACGTAAGTTAATCATTCGGAAGAATACATTACAGTTTTCAAATCCGACGAGAGATGTTGCACTGCGTAAATCAAATATTATGTTTCTTTGAAGTGTTTCACACTTTATATTTTTGTAAATTGTTAAACACAATCCAAAATTTCATCGTACCGACGGGACTTGAACCCGCAACCTCCGGAATAACATGTTCCGGTGCTTTGCCAATTAAGCCACGGTGCGAAGTATCGTTACGACGAAATTAGTGGATTGCATTTGTTAACCCAATTATGCATTGGTGGCGCCATCTATGACTACTTATTACGTAAGTTAATCATTCGGAAGAATACATTACAGTTTTCAAATCCGACGAGAGATGTTGCACTGCGTAAATCAAATATTATGTTTCTTTGAAGTGTTTCACACTTTATATTTTTGTAAATTGTTAAACACAATCCAAAATTTCATCGTACCGACGGGACTTGAACCCGCAACCTCCGGAATAACATGTTCCGGTGCTTTGCCAATTAAGCCACGGTGCGAAGTATCGTTACGACGAAATTAGTGGATTGCATTTGTTAACCCAATTATGCATTGGTGGCGCCATCTATGACTACTTATTACGTAAGTTAATCATTCGGAAGAATACATTACAGTTTTCAAATCCGACGAGAGATGTTGCACTGCGTAAATCAAATATTATGTTTCTTTGAAGTGTTTCACACTTTATATTTTTGTAAATTGTTAAACACAATCCAAAATTTCATCGTACCGACGGGACTTGAACCCGCAACCTCCGGAATAACATGTTCCGGTGCTTTGCCAATTAAGCCACGGTGCGAAGTATCGTTACGACGAAATTAGTGGATTGCATTTGTTAACCCAATTATGCATTGGTGGCGCCATCTATGACTACTTATTACGTAAGTTAATCATTCGGAAGAATACATTACAGTTTTCAAATCCGACGAGAGATGTTGCACTGCGTAAATCAAATATTATGTTTCTTTGAAGTGTTTCACACTTTATATTTTTGTAAATTGTTAAACACAATCCAAAATTTCATCGTACCGACGGGACTTGAACCCGCAACCTCCGGAATAACATGTTCCGGTGCTTTGCCAATTAAGCCACGGTGCGAAGTATCGTTACGACGAAATTAGTGGATTGCATTTGTTAACCCAATTATGCATTGGTGGCGCCATCTATGACTACTTATTACGTAAGTTAATCATTCGGAAGAATACATTACAGTTTTCAAATCCGACGAGAGATGTTGCACTGCGTAAATCAAATATTATGTTTCTTTGAAGTGTTTCACACTTTATATTTTTGTAAATTGTTAAACACAATCCAAAATTTCATCGTACCGACGGGACTTGAACCCGCAACCTCCGGAATAACATGTTCCGGTGCTTTGCCAATTAAGCCACGGTGCGAAGTATCGTTACGACGAAATTAGTGGATTGCATTTGTTAACCCAATTATGCATTGGTGGCGCCATCTATGACTACTTATTACGTAAGTTAATCATTCGGAAGAATACATTACAGTTTTCAAATCCGACGAGAGATGTTGCACTGCGTAAATCAAATATTATGTTTCTTTGAAGTGTTTCACACTTTATATTTTTGTAAATTGTTAAACACAATCCAAAATTTCATCGTACCGACGGGACTTGAACCCGCAACCTCCGGAATAACATGTTCCGGTGCTTTGCCAATTAAGCCACGGTGCGAAGTATCGTTACGACGAAATTAGTGGATTGCATTTGTTAACCCAATTATGCATTGGTGGCGCCATCTATGACTACTTATTACGTAAGTTAATCATTCGGAAGAATACATTACAGTTTTCAAATCCGACGAGAGATGTTGCACTGCGTAAATCAAATATTATGTTTCTTTGAAGTGTTTCACACTTTATATTTTTGTAAATTGTTAAACACAATCCAAAATTTCATCGTACCGACGGGACTTGAACCCGCAACCTCCGGAATAACATGTTCCGGTGCTTTGCCAATTAAGCCACGGTGCGAAGTATCGTTACGACGAAATTAGTGGATTGCATTTGTTAACCCAATTATGCATTGGTGGCGCCATCTATGACTACTTATTACGTAAGTTAATCATTCGGAAGAATACATTACAGTTTTCAAATCCGACGAGAGATGTTGCACTGCGTAAATCAAATATTATGTTTCTTTGAAGTGTTTCACACTTTATATTTTTGTAAATTGTTAAACACAATCCAAAATTTCATCGTACCGACGGGACTTGAACCCGCAACCTCCGGAATAACATGTTCCGGTGCTTTGCCAATTAAGCCACGGTGCGAAGTATCGTTACGACGAAATTAGTGGATTGCATTTGTTAACCCAATTATGCATTGGTGGCGCCATCTATGACTACTTATTACGTAAGTTAATCATTCGGAAGAATACATTACAGTTTTCAAATCCGACGAGAGATGTTGCACTGCGTAAATCAAATATTATGTTTCTTTGAAGTGTTTCACACTTTATATTTTTGTAAATTGTTAAACACAATCCAAAATTTCATCGTACCGACGGGACTTGAACCCGCAACCTCCGGAATAACATGTTCCGGTGCTTTGCCAATTAAGCCACGGTGCGAAGTATCGTTACGACGAAATTAGTGGATTGCATTTGTTAACCCAATTATGCATTGGTGGCGCCATCTATGACTACTTATTACGTAAGTTAATCATTCGGAAGAATACATTACAGTTTTCAAATCCGACGAGAGATGTTGCACTGCGTAAATCAAATATTATGTTTCTTTGAAGTGTTTCACACTTTATATTTTTGTAAATTGTTAAACACAATCCAAAATTTCATCGTACCGACGGGACTTGAACCCGCAACCTCCGGAATAACATGTTCCGGTGCTTTGCCAATTAAGCCACGGTGCGAAGTATCGTTACGACGAAATTAGTGGATTGCATTTGTTAACCCAATTATGCATTGGTGGCGCCATCTATGACTACTTATTACGTAAGTTAATCATTCGGAAGAATACATTACAGTTTTCAAATCCGACGAGAGATGTTGCACTGCGTAAATCAAATATTATGTTTCTTTGAAGTGTTTCACACTTTATATTTTTGTAAATTGTTAAACACAATCCAAAATTTCATCGTACCGACGGG
This sequence comes from Cabera pusaria, assembly GCA_954871355.1. Taxonomy (NCBI): domain Eukaryota; kingdom Metazoa; phylum Arthropoda; class Insecta; order Lepidoptera; family Geometridae; genus Cabera; species Cabera pusaria. Next base: position 5,659,872 of record OX940906.1, on the reverse strand, counting down.
ACTTGAACCCGCAACCTCCGGAATAACATGTTCCGGTGCTTTGCCAATTAAGCCACGGTGCGAAGTATCGTTACGACGAAATTAGTGGATTGCATTTGTTAACCCAATTATGCATTGGTGGCGCCATCTATGACTACTTATTACGTAAGTTAATCATTCGGAAGAATACATTACAGTTTTCAAATCCGACGAGAGATGTTGCACTGCGTAAATCAAATATTATGTTTCTTTGAAGTGTTTCACACTTTATATTTTTGTAAATTGTTAAACACAATCCAAAATTTCATCGTACCGACGGGACTTGAACCCGCAACCTCCGGAATAACATGTTCCGGTGCTTTGCCAATTAAGCCACGGTGCGAAGTATCGTTACGACGAAATTAGTGGATTGCATTTGTTAACCCAATTATGCATTGGTGGCGCCATCTATGACTACTTATTACGTAAGTTAATCATTCGGAAGAATACATTACAGTTTTCAAATCCGACGAGAGATGTTGCACTGCGTAAATCAAATATTATGTTTCTTTGAAGTGTTTCACACTTTATATTTTTGTAAATTGTTAAACACAATCCAAAATTTCATCGTACCGACGGGACTTGAACCCGCAACCTCCGGAATAACATGTTCCGGTGCTTTGCCAATTAAGCCACGGTGCGAAGTATCGTTACGACGAAATTAGTGGATTGCATTTGTTAACCCAATTATGCATTGGTGGCGCCATCTATGACTACTTATTACGTAAGTTAATCATTCGGAAGAATACATTACAGTTTTCAAATCCGACGAGAGATGTTGCACTGCGTAAATCAAATATTATGTTTCTTTGAAGTGTTTCACACTTTATATTTTTGTAAATTGTTAAACACAATCCAAAATTTCATCGTACCGACGGGACTTGAACCCGCAACCTCCGGAATAACATGTTCCGGTGCTTTGCCAATTAAGCCACGGTGCGAAGTATCGTTACGACGAAATTAGTGGATTGCATTTGTTAACCCAATTATGCATTGGTGGCGCCATCTATGACTACTTATTACGTAAGTTAATCATTCGGAAGAATACATTACAGTTTTCAAATCCGACGAGAGATGTTGCACTGCGTAAATCAAATATTATGTTTCTTTGAAGTGTTTCACACTTTATATTTTTGTAAATTGTTAAACACAATCCAAAATTTCATCGTACCGACGGGACTTGAACCCGCAACCTCCGGAATAACATGTTCCGGTGCTTTGCCAATTAAGCCACGGTGCGAAGTATCGTTACGACGAAATTAGTGGATTGCATTTGTTAACCCAATTATGCATTGGTGGCGCCATCTATGACTACTTATTACGTAAGTTAATCATTCGGAAGAATACATTACAGTTTTCAAATCCGACGAGAGATGTTGCACTGCGTAAATCAAATATTATGTTTCTGTGAAGTGTTTCACACTTTATATTTTTGTAAATTGTTAAACACAATCCAAAATTTCATCGTACCGACGGGACTTGAACCCGCAACCTCCGGAATAACATGTTCCGGTGCTTTGCCAATTAAGCCACGGTGCGAAGTATCGTTACGACGAAATTAGTGGATTGCATTTGTTAACCCAATTATGCATTGGTGGCGCCATCTATGACTACTTATTACGTAAGTTAATCATTCGGAAGAATACATTACAGTTTTCAAATCCGACGAGAGATGTTGTACTGCATTAACTTACGTAATAAGTAGTCATAGATGGCGCCACCAATGCATAATTGGGTTAACAAATGCAATCCACTAATTTCGTCGTAACGATACTTCGCACCGTGGCTTAATTGGCAAAGCACCGGAACATGTTATTCCGGAGGTTGCGGGTTCAAGTCCCGTCGGTACGATGAAATTTTGGATTGTGTTTAACAATTTACAAAAATATAAAGTGTGAAACACTTCAAAGAAACATAATATTTGATTTACGCAGTGCAACATCTCTCGTCGGATTTGAAAACTGTAATGTATTCTTCCGAATGATTAACTTACGTAATAAGTAGTCATAGATGGCGCCACCAATGCATAATTGGGTTAACAAATGCAATCCACTAATTTCGTCGTAACGATACTTCGCACCGTGGCTTAATTGGCAAAGCACCGGAACATGTTATTCCGGAGGTTGCGGGTTCAAGTCCCGTCGGTACGATGAAATTTTGGATTGTGTTTAACAATTTACAAAAATATAAAGTGTGAAACACTTCAAAGAAACATAATATTTGATTTACGCAGTGCAACATCTCTCGTCGGATTTGAAAACTGTAATGTATTCTTCCGAATGATTAACTTACGTAATAAGTAGTCATAGATGGCGCCACCAATGCATAATTGGGTTAACAAATGCAATCCACTAATTTCGTCGTAACGATACTTCGCACCGTGGCTTAATTGGCAAAGCACCGGAACATGTTATTCCGGAGGTTGCGGGTTCAAGTCCCGTCGGTACGATGAAATTTTGGATTGTGTTTAACAATTTACATTACTTCATTTTCCTGCAAAGCTAATAAAGTCGGTCATTAATCAAATGAGCAGAGGTAAATCCCCCGGACACGATGGGCTCAGTATAGAGCACTTAGACACGCAAGGCCACACCTACCTCGTATACTATCCATGTTGTATACTCTTTGCCTGAGTCATGCATATCTTCCTGCCGACTTAATGAACACCATCGTAGTTCCAATAGTCAAAAACAAAACATTCTAAAAACAGTAGCGGAGAGATGCAATTCGCCCGTCATGGTGCGCTTTGTGCATGTACTGTTTGACAGAAAGCAATCAGTGTATGTGTAGAGTGCGCTGTGGCAGGTGGTTTGTTCTCCTCTTTTTACATTTTTTAATATTGTTCGTATACATTTTTACTAACCTATTGCTAAGCTAATGAATTACTAACAAATGGATGTGTCTTATCTGATAATAAATAGTATTAAATTGAAAAAAAAAAAAAAAATAATTGGAAGAGAGCTTGATATTAATTAATAGTTTGATGCAGGCTATTAGATGAAAAATGGATATATAATTATCTTGATAGCGACCAATACAAACAAGGCTGTAAGCAAGTAAGCTCATCTTTATCTATATGCCGTATTTCAAACGCTTTAGTACAAATTCATCACGAATGATTATGGACATTGCAAGAGTTTTTGTCAAATATTTACAGTTGACAACTGGCCTGATACCAAACCATCTTAGGAATAAATAATGAAATATTTACCATCTCTAAATCCAGCGCATAAGGTGTATTCTGAAGTGGCGTTGGCAAAAAATGTTGGTTTGGAGCGGATGCAGGTCTCCTGGTTAACCACTGGCATCTTTACCTGCTTCAACTCGCCGGAGCCGTCATTGCCATATCCAATTACCTGATAAGTTATTTAAGGATTTTTTATTAGCCTCTATCTCCACAGTTCAACTATTTGGATTAAACTAAAGTCAGTTTTATTCAACACATTGTCTCACAGGTGTATTTATTACATTTGGCATCGATGCTTGGTATTCGATGAGATGGAGTGATCAAGTTTTTTTTATGATAAAAGGTAAGGTCAAAGGCAAGGTAAGGTAACAGCACGACGCTTGGCTAATGTTAAGAGATGATATCTACTTATTACAGATACAGCGGCAGGCAAAAAAAAAAAAAAAAATTATTATTATATTATTATAAATCTTTATTTCAGGTAACTTATGTAAACATGAAATGCTATACAAGACCCATATTATTCATAAATACCTTACAGACTAGCATACATATAATATACCTATTTATCTATTATTATTCAATTCAAAAGACAATTGTCCAGTGCTTCCACATCATCAGTCATCATTCATCACAGCACAGTTCATATGCCACCTCGTACTTATGTATGCCTTTATTCTGTATTTCAATTTCGGGTATTGTGAAGTATATTAATGTTATAATGTTTTCTCACCGTTCCCTCCTTTCCAATGACGTTGTCTTTGTCAATTTGGTCATCCTGCCACAGACAAGCTGGGTACACCCATTCTGTGAACACGACTGGTTCGACAAGCTCTAAAATACTCAGGTCGTGCTTCAGGATCTTTGATTCGAACTCTGGGTGTACTATTATGGATTCCACCTGTAAAACCAATAATATAAGATTATTAGTTATCCTTAGTATATTTATCTCTGTTTTAAAATAGTAGATTTTATGACGTAATCGCAACATAGTATTTTTTGATGAGGCCGCCATTTTGAATCCAGGGTGGAGCAAAGGATTCCAGAGTGGAATCCGGAGCGTAGCAAAGGAACTAAAGTAGAATCCTGAGCAATGCCAGGGCCGAGAGAAAATTATTTTGTGATCGAGAGATACACTCTATTTTTCATCCCCCTCTATGAGTAATGAGTGAAAAGGAAAAGATAAAAAGCTCTTTAAAATACATGTATAGACTGACTTAAACAACCACAATAAACCAATGAATGGCTACAGTTTTTGCATTTTTCAATCGATAAAATGTGTAGGTATGTACGTTTCTTTCAAATATTTTTGCGCCTTTGCTTGTAATATATTTTCTATTTACATTAGATAGCTGTGTAGTTTCTTAAATTTTCAGGCATTAATAACACTTTGAACTGTTGGAACTTTTTTTCTTAAACACTTATTAAAAATAATAATTCACAGTAAAATGTACTGTGTTTATAGATACACGCAGCTTACTAAAATGAAAACGTGTCGTAAAAGTGATGTGACTATGACTGTAAGGGGTCCATTACACAATAGGTTTTGTTTTCAGCTGGCAATCACGGCTGTGACTGATGGATAACCTATCGTCTAATGGGGTGATTGACGGTGATTGACCGAAATTTACATACTTTTGATCGCTGCATCAGCAACCAAAAGTCATTGATGCTTTTGATTGATGGATAACCTACCGTGTAAGGGACGCCTTACGTAGTAAATTATTATTATCTTAATTCCGTCAACGAGTTATTCTAACAATTTAACAAAAGAACGTTCGTATTGCCAGCTTATTGGAAACATTACCAGTTGACAGCGACCTTGGTTCTACCGTCTGCGCGTAATGTCTCCAAAAAGCTTTATGTGCGCATTTACTAAGTAAAGCTCATGAATCTAATTCCCTACATGGAAGACGGGCGTATCCAGTATCCGCCTGGCTAGCTAACAGACCCTCAAGTTGAAAAATCTTTCGCTAAATATGTAATTGTGTTTTGATTCCAGCTTCCATTCTAGCCTAGCGTGCTCCTCGACCACATCGTCACTTACCGACATCAACACCAATATTATAAATGCGAAAGTCAGTTTGTTTATTTGTTTGTTTGGGACTTCTTCACGGTCAAACGGCTTGACCGATTTGGCTGAAATTTTGTACAAAGATAGTACATAGGGCAGAATAGGATATAGAATACTTTTTTTAGCTATCGAGTCAGGGGGTCCAGATATTTTTAATTGAATTTTGTAAATATAAGACTTCTTCTCCAATAAACGGCTTGACCGATTTGCCTGAAATTTTGTGTGAAAACATGTCATAGGGCAGAATAGGATATAGGATACTTTTCTTCTGGCTGTCGAGTCAGGGGGTCCAGATATTTATAATTGAATTTTGTAAATATCAGACCTCTTCTCGAATAAACGGCTTGACCAATTTGCCTGACATGTTGTATAAAGACAGTTCATAGGGCAGAATAGGATATAGGATATTTTTTTTGGCTATCGAGTCTGGGTGTCCAGATTTTTTTATTGAATTTTGGGTATGTGTGGCCACTTATCAGCTAAACGGCTTGACCGATACGGCTGAAATGTTCTACATATATAGCTCATATGGCATAGAAGCACATAGGATACTTTTTTTCTGGCAGTCGAGTCCAGGTGTCCAGATTTTTTTATTGAACTTTGTAAATGTGTGGCCTCCTCTCAGTCAAACGGGTCAACCATTTCAGCTGAAATTTTGTGCACAGACGGTCAATAAGACATAGGATACTTTTTTTTTTGGCTGGCAATTTCGGGTGTCCATAATTTTATTATGGAATAATGCGTGGACTCTTAGCGGCAATCGTTTTGACCGATTCAGCTCAAATTTTGTACAAATACAGTTAATAGGTTAGTTCATAGAACGACAAAGGATATTTTTTTTAACAGTTGAATTTGGGTGACTAATTTTTTTATTGAATTTTTTAAACGTGTGACCTCCTTCCTCTTCTTGGTTAAACGAGTTGAGCGATTGAGCTAAAATTGTACAGAGACAGTCAATAAGACATAGACCAAGAGTAGAGTCTATTATTCGAGCACATTGGTTACTTTTTTTACAATCGAGTCCGGTTGTCAGTTTTATATTGTTGAATTTTGTAAATGTGTGGCCTCTTTTCGGCCAAAATGCTTGATCGATTCACATGACATATTGTAGAAAGACATTTAATAGGGCATAAATGGGCAAAGAATACTTTTTTCGGCTGTTAAGTGTGGGTGCCTATATTTTTTTTACATAGAGTTAACATAATCATAAAAGTTTGACCTTAGGTTCGTCTATAATAACTTAATTAGTATCTTGATTAGGCCATAAAACTCAGGATCATTAGAAGTCATAAAAATTTACGCTTTGCTTGCCCAACGTGTTTATCTGCTTTGTAGGAAGTATTTCAAAAAAATTTCGTGTTTTAACAGCTACATTTAACCTTAGGGTAATCGGTGTTGACTTAATAGGTCATAAAAACTGTCAGGGTCATAAAAAGTCGTAAACATTTTTCGCTCGCGCAATGATAGCTCTCGCTGCGCTCGCGCAGCTATTCACCTTATTTTCTTTGTAAGAAATGTTTCAGGAACTTTTGTGTTGAGTCAAACATTTAAACAGCACAACTTCGTATACCTTACCAAAATGATTAATGACTTTAACAATAAAGGATATTGAGTTCGACTTTAGGGTCATCTATGGTGACTTGGCCTAATAAATCATCGATCTTGACCTCAAAGGTCATAAAGACTCAAATAACGCGGGCGAAGCCGCGGGTAACAGCTAGTAGTAGATAATTTCAAACCTTGGCGTATATACAAAAGTAAAAAAATCTTACATATCTGGTCTGCACGCCCCTCCTCGAAGTAATGAGATTATGCTGTCCTAACTGGACGGACAATGTGGCTGGATCTATAGTCCTGAATGGACGGAAGTTCTGCAGCGTGGTGCAGTGAGCAGCCGTCAGAATCCGCTTGTTGCTGATCAATGTCCCACCGCAGATGTACAGGTGGTTCACCGACTGAAAATTCAATAAAATCAATGTATTTATTTATGTATCAATATTCATCAAGTACATTATGTATATACATTGAAGTATGTATGCATGTTTGTGTGTGTATGTATGTGCGTGTGCGTGTGCGTGTGCGTGTGCGTGTGCGTGTGCGTGTGCGTGTGCGTGTGCGTGTGCGTGTGCGTGTGCGTGTGCGTGTGCGTGTGCGTGGGCGTGTGCGTGGGCGTGTGCGTGTGCGTGTGCGTGTGCGTGTGCGTATGCATGTGTGTGTGTGTTAGTGTGTGTGTGTGTGTGTGTGTGTATGTATAAGTGTGTGTGTGTGCGTGTGTGTATTATGACACTATAGGAATATTTAATTTTATAAAACACTTCAAACAAAGCACTTAACTGCTAGAAAAGCAAATTAACAGAAATAAAATATGAAGTGGAGTAGAACAAAGTAACAACACATCCCCATTCTAGGCCTAGCGTGCTTACCAACTTCGACCGCATCATCACTTACCAACAGGTGAGATAGTGGTTAAACGCTAGCCTCTAAGATATAAGAAATATATATAAATTTTGATGCTTTGGTCCAGTATCACCAGTTCCTGATAGCCTCATTAGTAACTAATTCGACAGATTTTTGATAGCTTTTCTATGGTATCAGCTGTCAGATAACTATCTAACACATTATCAGGAACCGGTGAAACTGGCCTACATACTACATACTACATAAGTATCTGGTATAAAAAAAGAGTGTGTTTTTTTTATATACATTATAGGCTAGCGTTTGACCACTATCTCACCTGTTGGTAAATGATGATGCGGCGAAGATGGTAAGCACGCTAGGCCTAGAATGGGGATGTGTTGTTACTTTGTTCTACTACAATCGTGTTGTTACTATGTTCTACTCCACTTCATATTTTATTTCTGTTAATTTGCTTTTCTAGCAGTTAAGTGCTTTGTTTGAAGTGTTTTATAAAATTAAATATTCCTATAGTGTCATAATACACACACGCACACACACACACTTATACACACACACACACACACACTAACACACACACACATGCATACGCACACGCACACGCACACGCACACGCACACGCACACGCACACGCACACGCACACGCACACGCACACGCACACGCACACGCACACGCGCCTAGAGGGGACTGGCTCTCAAGGATGGCTGCCGGAACACATTAGATGTTTGGTGACAGATTTTCTAACTTGAGGGTGGTAGCTGGCCAGGCGGACACTAGATAGTGTCCTACCACCATGCAGGTAATTATGTACACGCGTTAGAAGTTATACTTCTGTTGCGTATGGAAAAAAATTACTAAAATGCAGTAGTGATTAACGATAAATATTAAAATTAATCAAAAAGATTTTATTTAAATAAAAAAGGTTTTATTAACGTAAAACTATGACGTTAAATATGACATATACAACTTGAACATAGTCATGCCACCTAGAACTAACTTCACGGTGTAGAATTTAGGTGTCGGTGTGCGCGCGCATCATACCACCTAGAACTAACTTCACGATGTTAAATTTAGGTGTCGCGCATCGTAAAAATTCACTCTTATCATTTTTCTCAATCGCGCCAAAAGAAGTATAACTTCAAAATCAAACCAACCTGTGTTCTGTAAATTGCGACATGCCAGGGCCACTGCCTCTCTATCGTCGGAGATCCTTGGGTTATGAGTGGAATTTGCGTGTCCTCACTACTGTATGTTGAATTACCACAGCCCTGAAATATTTAAAAGATAATGTTATCGTAAGCTCAGTAAAATAATGTAAAATAAAAATTGTTAAAATATGTTAAGAAAATAATGGCTCACATAAAACAGGACGACACGATGACTGTTGTCCCAACAGGAAACTGTAAATCTTCCTCTAGAATGTAAACAATTTAAAATTCTTAATTCTAAACAAAAAGAGCATTGTCACCCATAGGTGGACCATTATAACGTTCTCGCGTCGGTTATTATTAACCCTAGCTAACGTAATTTTTGTGTGGTATTCAATTGGTGACTACTTGTGAAAGAATCCCCGTTGTGCACAAATAGATTTTTCCATCCAATAAAACCGGCTAAGTCGAGTTAAACTCGCCCACCGAGGCTTCCGTACCAACCAATTAAGCTAGACCTCTAAATTGTATCAGCGCTCATATAACTCAGAGGACTACTTTAATTGGCGCTACTATGTATGTATGGGGACACCCTTAAATTTTCAACTTTTTTAATATTTTTTGGAATTTTTCCTTAATTTGTGCTGTAAGACCTTGCTTTTTGCCAAATTTCATGGTTCTAGGTCAACGGGAAGTACCCTATAGGTTTTCGACCCAAAACCTATAGGGTACTTTCGGTTTACCTAGAATTGTCAATTTTGGTTATAAGCAAGGTCTTAGAGCACAAGTAAAGGAAAAATTCCAAAATAAATAAAGTTGAAAATTAAGGCACATTTTGATACTAACAAGTTTTCGCGAAAATCTTAATTTGCCCATATCTTTTATTGTGTCGACTCAAGACCTTGATTTTTATACATCCAATAGGAACTATAGACCTTAGTATCAGGTATAAATTTCAACTTGCTACGTCTACCCATTCTTGAGAAAATCAGTGGTGACACACGGACAGACAGACAGACAGACGGACAAGAAAGTGATCTTATAAGGGTTCCTTTTTTTTACCTTTTGAGGTACGGAACCATAAAAATGAATCCGGAGAAGAAAAACATCATTAAGAAACCCCTAACTTACGAAGTAACTATTATATAATCTGTGCCCTAACCCCGCATGGTGGTAGGACACTAGCTGTCTGGCCAGCTACTACACTCAAGTTAAACAATCTGTCGCCAAACATCTAATGTGTTCCGGCAGCTGTCTTCGACTCAGTTCCCAACTCGCATTCTAGGCCTAGCGTGCTACCATCTTCGACCGCATCATCACTTACTAGCAGGTGATGTAGTGGTCAAACGCTCGTCTATACGATATTTAAAAAAAAATGCAGTTACTCGAACTATTGACCAGATAAAAACGTGTTCGGTACCAGCCACTATGGAAGCCTTGTTGGAATAATTATGCTCTGTGTATTGTACTTAAGTCAAGTTCTCCAGTGCCTTGCCTCACTGGATCTTTCATCTTTCAAATCCTGGAATGCAAGATTCGAAATAGTCAGGATGCTCTTACCCAAGCTCACTAAATCCGGTTGGGTCTTTCGAAATGGGTATTTCCTGGAACAAATAAAAAGCGCTTCATTTAAAATGTTATCAACGCATCGGAAATATTGTGATTTTTTTTCTGGTTAAACTCTAGGTATATGCAAGCTTTATGACCACTACCTCACCTCGTGCTAAGAGACGATGTGATTTGAAACGTATCTTGTAGTTTCATATTATACGTTATTTATTGATAAATATTAATCAGATACACTTGTGAAATAAGCACACTAGCTAAATACTTACATTTTCATTAAACACCATTCTGTTTTGTATGTTATCAAAGTACATTATCCTGAAAGTAAAAAGAATTTTCATTATTATAATTACAAGAAAACAGTCCACAGAAATATTAGGCGTGATTGAAGTGAGTGAATTTTCTTCTGTTTGCCTGATGATTTCAGCAACGCGGCATCCGTTGGATATATCCGTTTTTGCAAGTATGTTGGTTTTCAATATCAATTAAATATTATGGTTTTCAACAAATCTTTAATTTTTTATTTATCGTACCCTTAGATAAGAAGTCGAAGTTTTATCCAATGCGCCACATAACTCATATAAATATTACAATGGGTTCCATTAAGTAGATAAAGGTCAATGAATAAATATATAGTTGTTGTTATTATTAATAACTTAAGAATATGTTTAAGTTTAAATAATTAGTTACTTGTAATAACTTGAATAGTTAGCATTTTGGCAATGCTGTAAGTTAACTATTTTCTGAAATAAATAAATAAAAATAAATACGTTTCAAGTCAGGTTTCGAGCGAGTTCCTCGCTCTTCTTCAGTAGTGAAATCACGTGTAAATCAAAAGTGACAAATGCCACGTAAACATATTATAGGACCACTGTAGAAAATGTTTTCTTTAGACTTACTTTTCTGGTATATCTTTCCCGTATCTGGACTGCAAGGGAGTAGAGATAAGATCTCGGTGTGTTCGTAAAACATCTTTGCATGTACGGCTACCCCAGTCTTCTTGAGACGCTACTCTGTATTTAGAACACTTTCATTGTTAATTGTTGGATATACTTAATTAAACAAGGATTTTTAAACGAATTTAAATCAGTGAAAGAACTTAAAATTATAGTTTAATAGACGGAATATTAACATGAAGTTACGCGAAGTCGATATAAGTATTGACAGTGTCTCTGCTTCATCCGTAAGCATCATTAGGGTCTTGAGTGAGAACTCTGCCTGTGCTGTACACAAAGCTGAAACACTGTCAATCACAATATTGACCTCACGATACTCTACGTCATAACGTTATACCGTTTATATACATTTTAAAGGAACTGGTTACGAAGACAGAAGAAGAAAGTACAACTAATGCTTAAATATGTTACAGTCCAACATCAGCGGATCCAGGAGGACGACTAGAGAGTTCAAGCCACCTCCAAAATCATCCAAGTTCAGCTGTGACATCCGTTTCCATAAGGTCAATGCAACCTGCAGCCTCCAGGGCCAAGAACTTCCGAAACTTAAACCCTGAATTGGCTACTGCAGTGCGTTTAATATTACTAATTATTGTTTCAGCTGCATTTTTAGATCTTAAAACAATGAAGTGTAGTTCATGAAGACAATGACCAATTCACACACCAACGTTTCTCTGCGGGAAGTATTGTAGACAACCATTGAAGCTAGGTTTAATAGTTTGATTTTATGTAATACTTACTTGTGAAATAGAAGGACTAGAGTCAAGCACAACCTTATCTGTAAAGACGTTAAGTAAATTTATTTCTGATTGTGTTTTATTGGTTTAAGTTTTTATCCAGAGGTCGTGGGGTTCATACGCATCATGGACGAATACATTTTTCATTTGAAAAATGCATGTGAAGGAAATCATCATATGGAATCCCCCGACTTGGCTAGCTATACAAACTTAATGCGCAGCTAAAGGTACGACCACACCGCAGCGTCCTGCGTCCGCGTGCGCATTCGCGATCTGATTTTCAATCGTTTTCTGATCTTCGTAGATCGCATGTGAACCAGTCGGTACAAATACTATATAATACGCCGTAGATCGCTGCCTAGCTCGCGCATGCAGGCCGCTGCAGTGTGGTCGTACCTTAACCAAGCATGCAGAAAACAGGTGTTGTGCAAGATTGTATAATCCAATACATGGTGGTATAGGGCATTGTCTAGTGTCCACCTAGGCAGCCTTAAGTTGGAAAATCGCCTAACATAACATCCGACAGTAACTGACTTTAAGAGCCACTTTAAAAATCTTTTTCCACCCATTTAGCATCACCCAGTCACGTGCAAAATTATTTAAGGTTGGAGGACGCGAGAAGGTAACAAACGAGTCTCCCGTTGGTGACAATGACCCCTGCCTACACAAATAAACTGGCCAAGTGCAAGTCGGACTCGCACTCGTATGGTTCCGTAACACAGTAAAGTATTCTATAACTATGATTTTTCGCAACTAAAAAATAACTTTGCTTTTCATAGTGTTTGTACGAAAAACAAAGTGATCTTTGCGGTCGCTATATCTCAAAAACCGCTGACTGTATCTCGTTCAAACCAATTTTGTTAGTTTTTATTCAGATCTACAGCATATGTTTTTTTAGATTTTTCACTCCCATACTTTAAAACTTAGAGGGGGGGGGGGGGGACACACATTTTACCACTTTAGACGCACCTATCTTTCAAATGATTGACTTTAAGAAAAAATGATTTTAGGAACCTCAATGTCATTTTTAAAGACCTATCCATAGACACTCCACACGTATAGGTATAAAGTTTTTTTTTTTTTTATTTCAGTTCCATGTATAGGATGCCCCCCTTAAACTTTTATATTTTTTATTTTTGTATAAAAATCAGAAAGCGGTTTACAGAATACATCTATCTACCAAGTTTCAATTCTGTAGTCTAAACAGTTTCGGAATAAAATTGCTGTGACGGACAGACAGACAGATAGAAATGACGAATCTATAAGGGTTCCGTTTTTTGCCATTCGGCTACGGAACCTTAAAAACTGCCGCTTCTTGTGATTTAACTTGTGGTGGTCCATCCTTTACAATTGCATATTACTTATTCTATGTTTACATACATGCGTTGTCCTCAAAGCTTTCTACGAATATAATATAATGTTAATTGTGCTGTTGTCATTTATTTTATTTACAGACTACGATCACATGAGTAAAGAAACTGAACTTTACTCATGTGCTACCATGCAGCGAGCGAGATGTGAGTGGTTTGCTGTATAAAGCTGTTCGCTAGTTAGCGAAAGACTTCGGCGAGGCAAATATATTAACGCTACACATATATTAATAGCCGTTTACACGAGATATTTATGTATATAGTATCTTCGTTTAGTATTATTGTAAGTTTAGGTAAGTACTGCGAATTATTTCTTATTTCTTTGATAAGATACTTTTATCTCCATTAAAAAATATAAACTTAGCAGCAGACTAAATCAGTAAATAATATTAAAACATGTTTCGTTTTACATCCTTGAAATCAGATATTAAAAAAAATGTTGTTTTTATTAAGTCATAGAATAAAGTAATGTTTTTCCCTATTGATAAAGCTGTTTTTGTATAAGAAACGATCATACAACAACCATCAACAGAAAACTGGTTTCCTAACGTTAACAAAGAACTATTTTGAAGAGTAATTCACACACAAACTATTTATTTTTGCAAACCAATAATTACAGAAAAATACTAGGTAAACTTACCATTTCAATTGAAAACCTTTACTCGTACTTTGGAGCAAAACTTAAAAAAACCACTGTACAAGCTGCAAAACAAGTTTGTTAAATAAACTTTTTTAATCGCGCAACAAGCGTCGTCCGCTCTACTCGTAATGATAATAATAACTAGTTAGGTATGTACCTATGAATGGACTTGAAGATTTCTTTCCTTATATGGTATTATTGTAGTCCCAGATTTCATAATATAATTATTTTGTTTCATTCATTTAATTTATTTATTTTAGTTAATTTACTTAAATTACGCAAATAAAAGCGAAATTAAAATGCAATATCACACAGAATCATTATCCTCACTAATATTATAAATGCGAAAGTAACTCTGTCTGTCTGTCTGTGTCACTTTCACGCCAAAACCACTTAACCGATTTAAATGAAATTTGGAACACAGATAGTTTAGAGCCTGAAAAAGGACGTAGGCTACTTTTTAATGCGAAAAGAGGGTTGAAAGGGGGGATGAAAAGTTGTATGGAAGTATCGTCATTTTTAATGCTTGAAACTTTATTTTTAGGGGGGATTAGCATGGCGTGGTAGGGTGCGGTTTAGCTGGGATACGTATGTGTCTTATTAGTTAATGCTACCCAAAGATACGCGGACGAAGTCGCGGGCACAGCTAGTAATAATTATAGTTTTGGTTTGTAAACAAGTAAATTATACATTTTTACTATTTTAAGGAAAGTTTAAGCACAATTCTAATTCTTAAATTTGTATCTTAATATAAGTAAGCACACAAAATATAGTCAATCTATGCGTATATATAAAATGAATCCCTATTTCCATTGGTCTAAGCATCACGCGTGAACGGCTTTGAGAAGAGAAGGTTTGAAAAGTAGGATCGCGGACTATGGATATAATTTTTATAGATTTTTAACAAATATCGTCGTTAACACACAATTCATAAAGATCTAATTCCGCCGCACGATTAACGAAGATATGACCTCAAAATTGATCTTTATTTTTTATCAAGGCCTTTGTCATAGGAAGGTAGGTACGTTAAAATACTAGTGGACAACAAGCACGAACCGCCACACCTTACCTATTTTCTGAATGCAAAGTTTAGGAAAGGAAACAGTAGAGTCAGTATGTACTACTTATAATTACAATAATTACTTAAGTAATTATTGCTCTTTGACTAGGCATGTCAGGCGTATAGATAGATGGCATACTTATATTCTTATTAGATAAAGAACGACATACGCAGAGCGACGGCAGTGATTTAAAATGATGAGCTGAAGATTTAGCTCAGTGGCGTATCTTGGGAGAGGCCTACGTCCAGCAGTAGACTGATAGAGGCTGATGATGATGATGATCTATAAACGATTGAAGTAGGTATATCTGTCACCATACGGGTAGGTTTGCGGTGCCAGTGGGTACATACCTAATATAATTATCGAAAAATTGCGATGAAATAACAGATCATGTTCCATGAAAACGTTATCATGGAGTGAAAATAATGCTGTTAAATTAATCTTAACTTTCGATTGCTTACTCGCTCCAACTAACCCCGTGTTCCAAAGATAAGCTTTATAAGCTGTCAAAACGCAAATTGGTAGAGATATCACACCCGTTTCAAACTCGAGCGGGTGACAAATTACTCCCTGATGACGTCACGGTTGATATATCTTTCGATGGTAGCAAGCTTCACATTGATATTCGAGCCTCTTGTGTTTTAAGTTTAGAAAAAAGTTAGATGGATTATCGTGGTCCAGAAATATACTTACCTTCTGCCAAAAAAAGTTGCTATATTTTGGGCCAGTGACAAAGTTTCCCAACTTGCAACGAGGGATGAAGCTTTGACGAAAGCAAAGTAGAAAGAAGGTAGAGCAAGGTAGGAAGTTATACGGGCGTTTTTAATGCTGTACGACAAGCATCTACGACGACTAAGAAACGATTAGATAGTAACGTGCTTGTTGTTGTTTTATGCTGTATAGGAAACCGATCGAACACTATATCACCTGATGTTAAGTGACAATGTGACTCAAAATGTTAGCACACTTGCTAAAAGATACCTATTTACTCGTTTCAAAATAGAATATGGCAGGACAAGACGTTAGATCGTAGTACCTCAATTTTGTAGGCTAGTAAACCGCTATATAGTAATTAACTCCCATCTCAATCGCTGATTTTGACGTTGTTCGTAGTCTGTAAACCAATTACAATAACGCAAAATACCTCGACTGATCTGTCGTACAATTTGCTTATTGACACCATTCTAATGAGACCCAATACGATATCCGTGCTAAGTGATGATGCGCGTGTCATATTATTGCATTGCATTATTGACCTGAACCCACTCCAGGCACAAGCATATTTAGCTTAGTTGGAGGGGTTAACAAGAGTAATAGTAATGTACCCACATTGCTAGTAAACTTTGAAAAATAAAACATCTCTAAGTTGGTACTGAAAATGACTAACACGGCATTTAAAGTCTTTATATGGGAAATGGCTATATTTTCCTTTAAGGAAATAGACAAGACAACAGGACACAACAGTCTATGCCTGTTTCCTGGACCTGAGTCGTGCGATTGACACCATTAATCATGACACACTATAGAAGAAGATACAAGATACGAATATCCCGCCTGAGGTTGTTGATCTTCTAGCGTACTGGTACGACCATCAGACAAACAAAGTCAGATGGGATAGTGAGATATGAAGTGAAGGATACAGGCTGTCCTGCGGTGTGAGGCAGGGGGGATCACATCTCCCGACCGGTTCAACATGTATGTGAATGACCTAATCGTGGAGCTGAGCAGCACCCCGGTCGGCCTCAGATTGGATGGCAGATACGTCAACAACCTGAGCTACGCTGACGATATGGTGCTGCTCAGCCCCTCGATTAAGGGTTTGAGAAAACTTCTCTATATATGTGAACAGTATGCAACTAAAAAAAACATGACCTGATTTACAATACCAGTAAAACGGAGATGATTTTCAGGTCGGGAAATGGTCCCCAATTTGTCCCTGAGGTTCGACTCAATGGACAGACTGTTAAAATAGTCGATAACTTCAAGTACCTTAGCCATATCGTGTCGTCTAATCAAGTAGACGATGAAGACATATAAAAGCAAAGAAGGTCTCTTCGCGTAGTAGGCAACATGGCTGCTAGAATTTTTTTAAAGCCGCCCCTGGCGTGAATATCACGCTGTTGAAGTCATTCTGCCAGACGTTTTACACGTGTCAACTCTGGACCAAATATACCCAGAAAGCTTTCCACGAAATACGGGTTGCATACAATAACATTTTCAGGCGCCTGATGGGACTGAAATGGTATTGCAGTGCATCTGAAATGTACACCGCGTGGACTCTTTTAATGCAATACAGCGCAAGAGTATAACGTCGTTCATGTCTAGGGTTGACACGTGTAAAAATACGATTATAAGAAGTCTGGCGGACAGACTAATGCTGACTGAGACATACAGACGATGGGTGGCTATAGCCACTTAAATTAATTTTCTATTTACAATCTTTACATTTATTTTACTTTTTACATTTTTATTTCTATTTTTTTATTTTTGTTCATTGTTTTTTGCCTGACAAATATGGATGCATGTGTCTGAAATAAAGAATTATTATTATTATTCGTTTATTCAATTTTACATCACGGGTCGTACGCCCGGTCTTTTGGAGCCGAATTGATGAAGCCGAAGCTAACATCAAGAGGCCCTTTACAATTTTTACTTAGGTATTATTAATGGATGAGGAGGAGATATGGGAAACTATATTATAAAAAGATGGTACATTATTTTATGAGACTATTGGGTGAGCTGATTAATGTTGGATCGCTGGTCTATGGGATGAGGAACGACACCCGCCAATTATGCCTCATTACAAAATATTTAGGTGGATGATGACTTGCCACCCACTGAATGGGCAGACATAAAGGCAGACCGTTATATTGGCGCCGAGGGGCAACATTGGCGTGGATAGCTAAGGGTGTTGAGAGGTGTGCTGCACTTTCACTAAACGCTACTAGCGGCTTTATGCCTTTAACACTTCCACCCTGAAGTTTAGGTCTTAGCTCTTGCGATTCCCACCACGTGGCGGCCGTTCAAGGCAAGCCGGTGGTCAGAGGGTCTCATTTAGCCCTCACGGGATAGGGGTCCGCGGTGTCGCCACTCACCGTCGGCTCGCCACAAAGCCGCCCCTGAGGGATGATTATTATGCTCGTATTTATTCTTTTTTCTTAAGTCTAGGTTTTTTTACAATATACGAGTAGATATCAAAACAACAATACAAAAATCATTATAAAATAAACAATACTATAAAAAAACCTAAACCTAGGGTGCCGCCGGTAGCGGGGCAGGGCCCAAGCTACCGGGGGTTAGGGCTGCAGAGAGAGAAACCTCCTGACGATGCGTGCCGTGTCAAGAAGCACTGCCTTCTGTATCTGGCCCTTGATCCAGCCGTCTAGCGAGAGCCTCTTGAGATGTAGGTCGAGACTCTTCGCTATTAGGCCGTTCGCAGAGACGACTATCGGTACAATGGCGGTAACCTCGTGGGCCAAGTCAAGGTACTTGCTAAACTTGTCCTTCTCGGCCTTTACGAGGTTCTCGTCATGCGGGATGGTGATGTCGACTAACACTGCCCGCCGCTGGGACCGGTCGACTATCACGATATCAGGTTTATTGGCGACAATAGTCCTGTCCGTGATAACCGATCGGTCCCAATAGAGCAAAGCACGACCATTTCCAAGAACTGGTGCGTACTTATAGTACGGCACCTCAGACTCGACAAGGCCATATTGAAGAGCAAGTTGCTGATGGATGATCCTGGCTACGAGGTTATGTCTGTGCAAGTACTCGCCGTTAGCAAGATGAGAACAACCGGAAATAATATGCCTGAGTGACTCTCCGGGACGGCGGCATGCCCGACAAATGTCGACCGTACCGTCCTTCATGATATATTTCCGGTAGTTGTTCGTCTTGATAACTTCGTCCGCAATTGCACAAACAAAACCTTCGGTTTCCCCAAAGAGGTCTCCGAATCGTAGCCAGTTCACCGACGCGAGCAGGTCCACATCGGGTCCCGTTAAGACTCGATAGAACCTCCCGTGCAGCTCCTTGCTCTCCCAGACGTCCTTGCGATCTTCGGTGCTCAGCACTTGAGGTTTGCGCCAGTTCTCTTTGCCTAAGGAGAGAGGTGTTAAGGTCCTGTCAACCGCCACCACATCGCGATGCATCCCACACTCGTTGTTTAGGAAATATTCCCGGAGACGGTATACCTCACGGTTATGGAGAGTCTTGGCATTTAAAAAGCCTCGACCGCCCCATTTCCGTGGAATATACAGTCTCATAACAGACGAGCGTGGGTGAAGCATGCGATGTGACGTCAGTTGCTGTCGGACCTTTCTGTCCAGGGCGTCTAATTCGGTCTGAGTCCACCTTAGTATGCCAAAGGTGTATATAAGTAGGGGCATAACCCAGCCGTTGAAGGCACGTACCTTGTTGCCTCCTGACAAAAGACTGTTAAGTACCTTCGTCAGACGACCAAAGAAACACTCCTTCACCGACTGTTTTATCCCCCCACTCTCGATACCTAATGACTCTGACATACCAAGGTATTTATAGGTGTCGGCTTCGGAGAGAGATCTGATAGTCATTGTGTCTGAAAGTTGAAAATTCAATGAATTCACAACTTTCCCTCGCTGTACGTGCATGACCGCGCACTTATCTACACCGAACTCCATGTTGATGGCGTTGCTGAAAGTCTCAGGGACTTTCAGTAATTCCATCAAATCATGGCGCTTCGGTGCAAAAAGTTTGAGGTCATCCATGTACAGCAAGTGTGAAATGACTTCACCTTCTCTCCTAAGCCGATAGCCCAGCCCTGAATCTTCTAATAATGTGTTTAGAGGATTTATGGCTAGACAGAACCACAACGGACTCAGACTATCACCCTGGAAGATTCCTCGCTCAATCCTTATAAAGTCCTGCGGATCAGAGGGGCTGTCTTCATCACCCGGTTGACGAAGGACTGTGGTCCACTGTAGAAAAGATCTCAGAGTTGTATCAATTTTATACAACTCCAAATTCCTCTCCAGCCAGGTATGAGGCACTGAATCATAGGCCTTCTTGTAGTCAATCCAGGCGGTGGAGAGAACCCCTCTGTTCCGCCGGACTTGTTGGCAAATGGTCGTGTCGATGAGGAGGAGCGCCTTAGTACCACGGGACCCAACCTTACATCCATTCTGAGAGGGGGCCAAAATATTGTGCGCAACAATGTGCGAATTAATTTTAAACCTCAGAATAGATGTAAGAAGCTTGTACAGCGTTGGCAAGCATGTAATGGGTCTATAGTTCTTCGGTTCCGTGGTACTACCGGACTTGTGGAGCAGGAAGGTGACACCGGTTGTCATGAATGTTGGCAAGGAACCAACCTCGAGGGCTTGTTGGAATTGCGCCGCTAAGCAATCGTGTGAGCATCGAATCCACTTTATACAAAAGTTGTGTAATCCGTCCGGTCCTGGACTTTTCCAGTTCTGGGCCATACGGATCGCACAACTAACGTCTTCGGGGCTAATACTAATAGCCCCCATGGATTCGATAGGCTCACACGCGCGCTCAACGACGCTCATCCAATCGCCCTCCGTGTGTTCGACGGGCACCGACCAGATACTACGCCAGAAGTTATTCATGGTAGTAGTATCCGGACACTGCTCCTCATTCACACGTTGATTGGTTCCTTCCCAACCTCGGTTTACCTTCCTTTGGTCACTTTGGAAGAGGCGATTTTGATAATAGCGATCTACACGCGCTCTATAGCGACGAATACGGTTTGCCAATGCATAAACTTTCTGCTTCAGAAAGTCAATGCGTTCCGTGACACAAGTCATGTAGTCCCGGGGTCTAATCCCGGTCCCAGCAAAGGCCTGATTCACGAAACGCATGACTCGGGGGCGATGATTACCCCCTCTGAAGCAGATCAACTTCGCAATAAGAGTCCTAAACATATTGATGCGACACTCGATTCGTTCTTGCCACGCAGGGATAGCGGGGCGTCGCGGTATTCGGTCAGTATCCGGAAACTTGACTTGAACAACGCGACACGCCGCTATAGCCGCGCAGTAAAGAATCGAGTGTGTATCAACTAATGTTTCACTAGTCTGCATATATGGGACTAGCAAAACGTTTAGGGCTCCCATTAACGCCAGGTTACGTTTATTCATTGGCAAACGTGGTAGTCGCGGCCTAGAGTCAGGAGTAGTGCGATACTCCAAAATCGCGTCTTCCAAAGCCCTCCTCAAATGCTCATTAGTCTGGGTACTTACGTTAGTATTCGTACAATCGTCTGCGTCTAGCGCGGCATCCGCCGGGGCAGACGTCGAAGCCGAGCCTGTCGGCCCCTGCGTCGACGACACACTGGGCGGGTCCCACGCTAATGCAGAAGTAGTAGGAATAATAGGTAACGCCTCCAGACGCAGCCGATCAAGCGCAGAGTCGTCCAACAGCTTGAGCCGCTGGATGGCCCGCACCTGATCCGATAGAGTTTGTGCGGTAACTGTGACGGCTGGTTCAAGGGCCTGAAACAAAGGTAGTACCCTATCGCGGTACGCGGTCAGGTTAGTTCTTCCCTCTGTAGCCCCGTAGTAGGCGCGCATGCAGTTCTCATTTAAAGACTGGGTCCATGCGACGCGCTACACCACCGGTAGCGAGGGCCGGGCGCGGAGCAGAATGCCCCACAGGCCCCAAGCGTGCCGGTAGCGGTGGCCGTCCTCGTCGTCGCGTAGATGGTGATGGCGGCGGCGGCGGCGTAGGCCCGTCTTCATCACTCGACGAGCTGCCCTCCGCGGGAGTGACAAACTCGTCTCCCGACGATGTGCTCGGAGATGATGCGACGGGCGGAGGTGGTGGGTGCGCGCTATGTACCGCTTGTTCTCGACGTGCTTTCAAACGAGTTATCATTTCTTCTATTTACTTTTATCTCGTATTGTTTGTTGGTTTTTCACTATTTTCACTATTGACATATTGTGTCATTACTATCACAGTTAAATAATAGCGATGTCCTTCGGATTTTCACAGAACAGGGGTAAAATAATCACTAATAGGTGCAGGGTTAATATTGTTGTGAATATGTTGATGCCAAATAATGTGGATTATGGAAATATATTCAATAAAAGTAAATAAAAAATAAAAATTTGTAAAAAGACACGTCCGTCAGTTAAGCGTTTTTTTTTTTTTTTTAGTGATTATTATTATTATTATTTATTTTTCGTTTTGTAAACAATTATTATCTTACCAATAGTAGTAAAGTTTTTCAGATCTAGGTATACATAATAATTTTATTATAATAACAGTATTGAATAGGGTAATTGTGTGGTTAATGTATTTATAACAGCATGATTATTTTTCTTATCTGATATACATTAATGGTACCTACTCAAACACCGATACTGATGGCATAGACCATAAATGTTTATGTTCATTTAGACATGAGAACAGATTGATTATTTTATTACTATGAAAGTCATCTACTATTTTATATATTTGTCTCAGTTTATAAAATGCGTGGTTTCAACGAAAACGGCTCCGACTTATGTAAGTTTTTGACTGTGTAAATTCTACTTAAAAGGAAATTTAGGGGTCCCAGAGCTTCGGCCGTTGTTGCAGTTATGCGCAAAATTCTAGCAATTGGAGAAATATGGATTTATGTTCTACTAGCTGTGTCTCGCTTTTTACCCCCCCGTAGACATTGTTCATTTATTTAGACTAATTTATTTAGATAGTTTATTTAGACAGTTTATTTAGACAGTTTATTTATTTATTCCAACATTCCAACTGTCTACATTACACTCGCTAATAACGAAAATACCAAATTTAAAAAATATATTGGTTCCCTATATTAAATGCGAAAGGCAGTTTGTTTATTTGTTTGTTTGTTTGGGACTTTTTCACGGTCAAGCAGATTGTCCGATTTGGCTGAAATTTTGTACAAAGACAGTTCATAGGGCAGTATTATCTTGCTTCTTACTATATATATATATATATACTAGCTGTGCCCGCGACTTCGTCCACGTGGAATAGTGTCTTTGGGTAGCATTTAAAATATTTAGGCTAATCATTTTACAAATAAGACACATGCGTATCCCACCTACACGGCACCGTACCACGCCGCGCAAATCCCCCTCCCCTCTTCCTCCCCCCTCCCCTCTCCCTCACCCCTCCCCTCTCCCTCACCCTCCCCCCTCTCCCTCTCACTTCACTCCACCCCCTTTCCCCTCACTTCCCTCTCCCCTCCCCTTTCCCCTTCTTCCCCTCCCCTCCCCTTTCCCCCTCTTCCCCTCCCCTCCCCTCCCCTCTCTCTTTCCCTTTCCCCTCCCCCTCACTTCCACCCTCCCTTGCCTCCCCTTATTCCCCCTTCCTCTTCTCCTTCCCCCTTCCCCCTCACAAACTTTGAATGTCATATTTATTTATATCAAATCAACAGCCTAAAAAATAAGTTTCAAGCTTCTAGCTCTAAAAATGACGATACTTCCATACAAATTTTCATCCCCCCCTTTAAACCCCTTACAACCCTCTTTTCGCATTAAAAAGTAGCCTATGTCCGTTCTCAGGCTCTAGACTATCTATGTACCAAATTTCATTCAAATTTCATTTATCGGTTCAGTGGTTTTGGCGTGAAAGTGACACAGACAGACAGACAGACAGACAGAGTTACTTTCGCATTTATAATATTAGTTAGGACTAGAAGTTCCCCGCGGCTTCGCACGCGTTAAAGACTTCTTTTATTTACTTACAACTTTTATTTTGTAAAAACCTTTCTATCATAAAATACATCAAAGAAGTAAAAGCGAAATCGGTTTTAAACTTTGAAACCCCCGTTTCATCCCCTTAAGGAGTGAACTTTGAACAATCCTTTCTTAGCGGATACCTAAGTCAAAATAACCATCTTCATGCCAAATTTCAGCGCAATCCGAAACAATATTAACATCAGACTTTGTTACCCTACTTCGCCCTTTTAGGGGTGGCATTTCGAAAACAGCCTGAAAAACGTATTTACTTATTTATTAACTGAAGCACTTGCGTGAAGTTTCTAATAGGAAAAACTATCTAATCTTGTTTCTCCTTACAAACTTTGAACCCTGTTTCATCCCCTTGAGGGGTGAATAAAAAAAACTCACTTTTCAGAGGGAACTAACATCGTAATAACTATCTGCAGCCAAATTTTAGCGCAATCAGAAACAATATTGATTTTCAGACTCTGTTACCCCATTTCACCCTCTTAGGGGTGGAATTTCAAAAAAGCCTGAAACACGTATTTACTTGTTATGTTTCTTTGAAGTGTCTCACACTTTTTTTTTTTTATATTTTTTGTAAATTGTTAAACACAATCCAAAACAATTTAACAATTTACAAAAAATATAAAAAAAAGTGTGAGACACTTCAAAGAAACATAACATTTAATTTACGCAGTGCAACATCTCTCGTCGGATTTGAAAACTGTAATGATTTCTTCCGAATGATTAACTTACGTAATAAGTAGTCATAGATGGCGCCACCAATGCATAATTGGGTTAACAAATGCAATCCACTAATTTCGTCGTATCGATGTATCGAACCGTGGCTTAATTGGCAGAGCACCTGGACGTGTAATCCGGGGGGTGCGGGTTCGAGTCCCGTCGGTACGATGAAATTTTGGATTGTGTTTAACAATTTACAAAAAAATATAAAAAAAAGTGTGAGACACTTCAAAGAAACATAACATTTAATTTACGCAGTGCAACATCTCTCGTCGGATTTGAAAACTGTAATGATTTCTTCCGAATGATTAACTTACGTAATAAGTAGTCATAGATGGCGCCACCAATGCATAATTGGGTTAACAAATGCAATCCACTAATTTCGTCGTATCGATGTATCGAACCGTGGCTTAATTGGCAGAGCACCTGGACGTGTAATCCGGGGGGTGCGGGTTCGAGTCCCGTCGGTACGATGAAATTTTGGATTGTGTTTAACAAAAAACGTATTTACATATTTTTTGACTGAAGCACTTGTGTGAAGTTTTGAATAGAAAATACTATCTTATCTTGTTTCTCCATACAAACTTTGAACCCCCATTTCATCCCCTAAAGGGTTGAATTTCGGAAAATCCTTTATTAGTACACTTTTACGTACTAAGACAAATATACCCTCCAAATTTCAAGTCTATATTACCAGTGGTTTAGGCTGTGCGTTGTCTGTCAGTCAGTTAGTCAGTCAGTCAGTCAGTCAATATGTCAGGACAAAGATTCTAATAGTATTAGACTAGAAGTGCTCCGCGGCTTCGCTCGTGTTAAAGACTTCTTTTATTTACTTAAAACAGTTATTTTGTAAAAACCTTTCTATCATAAAAGACATCAAAGAAGTTAAAGCCAAATCGGGTAAAACTTTGAACCCCCATTTCATCCTCTTAAAGAGTGAATTTTGAAAAATCTTTTCTTAACGGATACTAACGTCATAACAACTATCTACATGCCAAATTTCAGCGCAATCCCACTTCGCCCATTTAGGGGTGGCATTTCGAAAAAGCCTGAAACACCTTTTTCCTTATTTACTTACTGAAGCACTATAGAAATAGTATATATATATATACTATATAGAATATATACACTATAGAGAATAGAAAAAACTATCAAATCTTATTTCTTCTTACAAACTTTAAACCCCCGTTTCATCCCCTTAAGGGGTGAATTTTACAAAATAATTTTTCAGAGGGAACTCACGTCGTAATAACTATCTGCATGCCAAACTTCAGTGCAATCCGAAACAATATTGATTTTAAGACTTTGTTACCCCATTTCACCCTCTTAGGTGTGGAATTTCAAAAAAGCCTGAAACACATATTTATTTATTTTTTTACTGAAGCACTTGTATAAAGTTTCGAATAGAAATTAGTATCTAATCTTGTTTCTCCATACAAACTTTGAACCCCCATTTCATCCCCTAATGGGGTGAATTTCGGAAAATCCTTTCTTAGTACACGTTTACGTACTAAGAAGACAAATATTCCCTCCAAATTTCAAATCTCTACAACCAGTGGTTTAGGCTGTGCGTTGTCTGTCAGTCAGTCAGTCAGTCAGTCAGTATGTCAGGACAAAGATTCTTATAGTATTAGATTAGATAATATTATAAATGCGACAGTAAGTGTGTGTATGTGTGTGTGTGAATGAATGTTTGTTACCACGTATCTCGATAACCACTAAAGCAAATTTAATGAAATTTAAAACGTAGATAATTTAGGCTCTACCTCAAGACTTAGGCTGATCTTATTTTTGAAAATCATCCCCTAAAGGGGTTAAATAGGGTGATGAAGTTTCTATGGAAACTTATATATATTTAATATTTTATTACATACTTGGTTTGATTCACTCAAAATTCGTGTGCAAAATGAAATGTGTAAGTATAGAAAACATGTATTCCCTGGTTCCATTCACTATGTAGGGAATTACAGATTAACGTAAATAATGAAATGTGTATGTAAAATCTGTATATGGGTTATGACGTAGGTAT
Source organism: Cabera pusaria (assembly GCA_954871355.1). Taxonomy (NCBI): domain Eukaryota; kingdom Metazoa; phylum Arthropoda; class Insecta; order Lepidoptera; family Geometridae; genus Cabera; species Cabera pusaria. The sequence goes on along the minus strand of OX940906.1, from coordinate 5,633,239 downwards.
CCGCTAAGAAAGGATTTTCCAAAATTCACCCCTTTTAGGGATAAAATGGGAGTTCAAAGTTTCTATATAGAAACAACATAAGATAGTCTATTTTATTGGAAACTTCACACAAATAATTCTAAAAAACTTCACATAATAAATATAACTTAATAACATATATAACTTTGCATGAATAAATAAATAAATAAATCGTTCTGTAAATACGTAAGTAAATATGTGTTTCAGGCTATTTAGAAATTCCACCTTTAAGAGAGTTGAATGGGGTACAAACAAACAAAACAAAGTTTGAAAATCAATATAATTTTTTGGGTTTTATAAAAATGAGTCCCTATGTCCTTTGGTCACGCCATAACCTGAAAACGGGTAGACCGATATGGCTAATTCAGTTTTTCATGTGTTTTTACGAAACAAAATTAAATAAATGAATAAAGTTATTAACGCGTGCGAAGCCGCGGAGCACTGCTAGTAATAAATAAAAGATACATATATTCTGGCTGTTGAGTCTGGGTGTCCAGATGTTTTTAGGGTTCCGTAGCCGAATGGCAAAAAAACGGAACCCTTATAGATTCGTCATGTCTGTCTGTCTGACTGTCTGTCTGTCCGTCCGTATGTCATCATCATCATCATCATCAGCCTGTATCAGTCCACTGCTGGACATAGGCCTCTCCCAAGATGCGCCACTGAGCCCGATCTTCGGCTCTTCTCTTCCAGTCACTGCCCACCGCTTTGCGTATGTCGTCGCTCCACCTGGTCACAGGACGTCCTACGCTACGTTTGCCGATTCGCGGTCTCCACTCTAGGACAAGTCTGCCCCAACGGTTATCAGTCCTGCGGCAGATATGACCAGCCCACTGCCACTTCAGCTTGCTAATCCGTTGAGCTATGTCGATAACTTTAGTTCTCTGGCGAATTACTTCGTTCCGGATTCGATCCCGCAGAGAAATACCGAGCATAGCTCTCTCCATAGCTCGCTGAGCGACTTTAAACTGGTGGACCAGTCGGACTGTGAGTGTCCACGTCTCGGCTCCGTATGTCATCACAGGTAGGACGCACTGGTTAAAGACTTTTGTCTTTAGACACTGTGGTATCGGCGACGAGAAGACTCGACGGAGTTTTCCGAATGCTGCCCAGCCCAGCTGAATTCTTCTCTGGATTTCCTTCTCGAAGTTATGTTTGCCTAGTTGGAGCGTTTGCCCTAGGTAAACATACTTAGTGACAACTTCGAGTGGGATTCCATCTACGGCAATCGGTTCCGGAACAACGTGCTCGTTGTACATGACTTTGGTTTTGTCCAAATTCATCCGGAGACCGATGCTACGAGAAGAATCAGCTAGGCCATTCAACATCCTTTGTAGGTCCTGCAGCGTCTCTGCCATAATGACGATGTCATCTGCGAATCGTAAGTGAGAGATGTACCTGCCGTTGATGTTAATGCCACGATCTTTCCAGTCCAGCGTCTTAAACATATCCTCCAAGGTGTTAGTGAACAGTTTCGGGGATATGACATCCCCCTGTCTCACTCCTCGACGCAGGTGGACATGTTTAGTTCGCTGGTTCTGTACTTGTACAGTCATCGTTGCGGCATTATATAGACATCTCATCACTTCGATATATCGCCAGTCGACTTGGCAACGCTGCAAGGACTCGAGAACAGACCAGGTTTCGATTGAGTCAAAGGCCTTCTCATAGTCCACAAATGCTAAGCACAGGGGCCGATTGTACTCTTCGGTCTTCTGTACAATCTGCCGCACCGTGTGGATGTGGTCTATGGTGCCGTAACCGCTTCGAAACCCGGCCTGTTCCGGAGGTTGAAACTCGTCGAGTCTTCGCGCAAGACGGTTCGTGATGACCCTTGAAAACAGCTTGTAGATATGGCTCAGAAGCGAAATTGGGCGATAGTTTTTCAATAGGGTTTTGTCTCCTTTTTTGAAAAACAAAACCACCATGCTTCTGTTCCATGCCTGTGGAGTTCTCCCAGTAAAAAGAACGGAATTAAATAGCTGCTGAAGCTGTTGAACTGCTGGAGCTCCTCCGGCTTTTAAAAGCTCCGTTGTGATTCCGTCTTCTCCTGGGGCTTTTCCATTTTTGAGTTGTTTAAGGGCCATCACGATTTCGTCTCGGCTAATTTCGGGCAGATCTTCTGTGAAGTGGCGGGTTAAGGTGGCTCTAGAATCCTCAGTATCGGGTTCGGGCCTTGAAGCATGCGATGCGTAGAGCTTGCCGTAGAAGTCTTCGACTTCCGACAGAATCTCCGGCTTGGATGCGACGACGTTCCCCGTTGACGTTGTCAGCTTTGTGAGGTGGCTTCTACCCAGAGGCTGGACGAACACTTTCGACCCCCGATTCTGCTCAATTGATTCTTTAATCAAGAGCGTGTTAGAGGAACGGAGGTCGCGTCGTACCAGCTTCTTTATGGATTTGTTGCGCACCAGGTTAGTTGACAAAGCTGACAAAGGGTCTGTTCGTCTCTCTTCCATTAGCCGAAGTGTTTCTGCCGAGAGTTTGGACTTTTTGCCCGTACGCTTGCTCTCGCAAAACTTCGTCCCTTCATCCCTGAGGATTTCCACCACTTCTTCGAGTTTCTGGTCTACGTCATCTGTGGTTTCCAAGGCAGCGAATCGATTTTCCAATTTTAATTGGAATGTTTCGGACCCAACAACGGTTTGGAGTAGGTTCGGACGGAGCGTAGACTTCATCAATCGGAATCTCTCGGCTTTAAAGTCGATATCCAGAGTGCCTCGTACCAGTCGGTGATCACTTCCAGTATTAAACCTAGTGATCACTGAGACGTCTCTGAATATGCGCCGTTTGTCCGTAATGATGAAGTCAATCTCGTTTTTAGTCACAAAGTCGGGGCTTTGCCACGTCCATTTCCTTTGGGGCTGTTTCTTGAAGAACGAGTTCATCAAGAAAAGCCCCTCCCTCTCGAGGAAATTGACGAGCATTTGTCCCCTGTGATTCCTACTCCCAAATCCGTGTGGTCCTATAGACGATTCGCCGCAAGTTTGTACTCCCACTTTGGCGTTAAAGTCTCCCATGACAACGTTGTAGTGAGCCTTGGAGGTGGTGTGTAAAGCTCTGGAGATATCTTCATACATGCTCTCCACCTCATCATCCAAGTGTGTCGAGGTCGGTGCGTAGACCTGGATAACCTTGAGGCTGTACCTCTTGGTTAACTTAATTATGAGGTACGCTACCCTGGTCGACACACTGGAGATTTCTACAACGTTGTCACTGAGAACCTCGTTGACCAGAAACCCGACGCCGCCTTGGGATGGCTGATCTCCTTCTCTGTAGTACATAAGATGGCCCGATTCTAAGGTTATGGTGTCCTCTCCCTGTCTTCGGACTTCACATAGCCCCAGTATGTGCCATCTTATGTGTTTCAGCTCCTCCTCCAGCTGCGCCAGATGATCGTCCAGCCGAATCGTGCGTCCATTATAGGTTGCGAAGGTCAGTTTTTTCTGGCGGCCTACCGTAGCCCGGGGATTCTTAGCACCCCCTGCCCTGCCGTTACCGTGACCGCCGCCGTGGTCAGGAATAGCAGGGCGGCCGGGAACTGGGGGCCTTGGCTTTAGGTGTCCTTCCATAATTTTTTGCATCCCTTGGGAGGGATATGCCCTAATCGCCACGCTGGGCAGGCGTGTTGGCGATCGCAGGACGTAGCTTCTCGCACCGGTGACGCTGCTGCCCGTCACCGGCCTGTAGAATTTAGCTACGCCATAGATATGAATGGTTATACCGCCATTTTTCGGTCGCCAGAGCCCCGTCTGTTGGTCAGCAGGATGCACCACGGGCAGGTGAGGTTGGCTGGGAGCACCGAGGTCGTATTTGTGCTCCCTTACATCCCGAAATCGTCCGTATGTCACAGCCATTTTATTCCGAAACTGTTAAGACTACAGAATTGAAACTTGATAAGTAGATGTATTCTGTGAACCGCTTTCCGATTTTTATACAAAAATAAAAAAAATACAAGTTTAAGGGGGGGCATCCCATACATGGAACTGAAACAAAAAAAAACATTTTTTTCTTCAAACCTATACGTGTGGTGTGTCTATGGATAGGTCTTTAAAAATGACATAGAGGTTTCTAAAATCATTTTTTCTCAAAGTCAATCATTTGAAAGATAGGCGCGTCTAAAGTGGTAAAATGTGTGTCCCCCCCCGGACAAACCGGTCAAACGGATTGGATTGACCAATTCAGCTGAAATTTTGTTAAAAGACAGTCAATAAGACATAGAAGGACATAAGATACTTTTTTTGGCAATCGATTTCGGGTGTCCAGATTTTTATTTTTGAAGCTGTGCCCCGCAGCTTTGTCCGCATTTAATGACAGCGGCTCTTTATAACATCAGCTATCTGCCAGTGAAAGTCTCGTTAAAATCGGTTTAGCCGTTTCAGATATTAATTAGTTGGAACAAAAAGACATGACAGACAAAAAAATTAAAAATTGATTTTTTATCAAAGTACCGTATAAAAGTTACTTTCATATGCACTTAACCAACGCGGTGAATTTTTTCCGTCTATAGATAATCAATAAAGTAAGTACTTACGTAGTGATTCATAACAACCAATATCATAATTTATAGGCGTTGATCTAAGGGATCATCGATTTTTACTTTACTGGTCATAAAAACTTAAATGACGCGAGCTAATCCGCGGGTAACAGCTAGTCCCCTTATAAAAATATATGCATGTTTGTAGTTTGTCTGTATCTAAGTGATAATGCGATGATTGTAGCATGCTAGCAAGCAGGTCTATAATAGGATCTGGTTCTTAAGTACAGCTGTCAGCACGCACTAGTCTTTGGCGACAGATTTTCCGACTTGAGTGTGGTAGCTAGCTAGTACTATCATTAAAATCATCATCAGCCTATACGAGTCCACTGCTGGACGTAGGACTTTCCAACTACACGCCATTGAACCATGATCCTCGGCTACTCTTTTTTTTTACTGACGTGGGGAAATCCTCATGGATACCACCCTGGCACGGGGGTGCCAGAGTGATTATGCCGGATTCTTACCGACTAAAAACCCCACATGTGACCAGTCCTCCGTTGAGATGGGGCAAGATGTGGTCACGCAAGCATTCACCATCTTATCCCGGCGGTAGGCTCGGATGAAACATCCAGGCCCCGGCACAAAAAAGGGTGACCTCGCTCACCAATGCCACCCCTGAGACGTGTGGGGTCGTGCAAGCCGACTGAAAGTCCCCCGACCTTTGGCGATTGACCACACTATGAGTGAGGGGAAGGAGCCGGGCAAACCGTCTCCTTCTTCCCCCCGTACGTGTAGAGCGCCGTAACCTCTGGCGCTCCACACTCGTGAGTGAATCAGATAAAGGAATACGTGAAAACAAATATTACTGATTTTTTTATAATTTTTACAAAGAAAAATCATTTTCAAGCCCCCTAGGGGTAGTTTTGAAAAAATGAAATACATGTGTTGATTTTGTTTTTAGGTATATTTGTACCTAGTTTTGAGTAAATCGGCCCAAGGAATAAAATTTTACATAGAAACTTTATCACCCTATTTAACCCCTTTAGGGGATGATTTTCAAAAATAAGATTAACCTATGTCTTAAGTTAGAACCTACACTATCTACGTTGCAGCCAACTAGCTCAATTAGCCGTTCAATCAACAGCCTAGCCTCTTCACTAAACAGGTCTATTAGGTCTTCTGTACCTTCATTTCAACGCCATGGAGTCGGTTCTGGTGACGCGCGGCCGCTGCCGTGGCTCCCCTCCTCGCTAAGCTCGTCGGCGCACGTCACGCGGTGTTCACTGTACCAACTGTGTTGCCTTAGTGCCAGACTAAGCCAGTTTAATAAATGTTGTAACAAACGCTACGGCTGAATATCATTCAGGCCGCTAGTTGAAAGGCGCTGTTTAGTAAAGAAGCTAGGCTGTTGATTGAATGGCTAATTAAGCTAAGCTGCTGCGACATATACCTACATTAAATTCCCATTTGAAGTCGATTTTCTGAAAAATATTTTTATATACCTACATATACAGGGTCCTTATAGATCCTTCCTGTATAAAATAGATGATTGCAAGGAGACCAGTTCTCAAATAAAGGATGCTCCGGCTACTGCGGATATGGAGATATATAATACATCCACAAGGTATCACCTGCTCCGGGGAGTCATTACATATACAAGACCTGTTCAAAAGATTAAGGTAATTTTTTATGCTGGACAATTAAGAACTTGATCACTTTGTTACATAACTCATAATTAAGGACCTGTGGGGCTATTCTGTAAGCTAGTTTACACATCTCACCGACCGACACACTTACGAAGTTCAAACCGTAATATGATCGTAATGCGGTTGAATTTCGTAATACGAAATTTAAGTGTCACCGCGGATTCCGCTTCCGAAATGTATTAAACTAGCTTACAGAATAGCCCTATTAGGTATTCGATCAGAAGTTAACCTTTCATGACCACATAGTTGCGATAGCAAAAGATTCATTCCGACGTTTAAGTTTCATCCTCAGGATTGCTAAAGACTTCCAGGATCAGCACGTGTTATCCTCATGAAAGCAAATACTCATTAATGCTCGAAAAAGTACAAAAAGCTTTTTTGAGATATTCGTACAAACGCATCAATGGTACCCGTACATGTATTCCACGAAGTTTATCTTAGGATCATTGGGTTTTAATTCTCTTGAAGTTAGACGACAAAGGCACCAACTAACTTTTATGTGCAAAATTTTAAGGGGTAACATTGATGCGCCGGATCTGCATGACGAGCTGTGTCAGGTGTTTGTCCCCGACAATTACCTACGCAGCTGACAAACTGTTTGCCGTGGGGCATTGCCGCACGGTAGCACGCGAAATGTCGCCCATACCGCGCTCACTCGCAGCCTTTAAGGGGAAACGTCTAGGGTCACTAGCCAAGTCAGTGCTAACAGATGGCGCTGATTTCGAAAAAGTTACATTTTTATTATAATAAAACTGAAATCAACCAATTTCATTACATTTCGCGAACTTTTGAACATGCATATAACATTGATTAATAATAATTGAAGCGATTAATAAGCATTATCTGTGAATCTATTTCAATCGAAAGTTCATGGCCACCTTCCAGCTTCTTCATCAGACCTTGGATCTAGGTGTAAAGTTCTCTTTAAGACGAATCAACCAAGCCCAAACTCGGTGGGGTTGTGTTGTTTTATTACAGACATAGAGATTTTGAGGGCCCGGTGACGTAATCGGGAGAACGGTCGGCTTTGATGCCAGAGGTACCGAGTTCAAACCCCGCCGTGCACCAATGGATTTTTCTATCGAAAACTTTATGTGCGCTTTTCACAGTGGCCCTCCGGTGAAGGAAAAACATCGTTAAGAAACCAACAACCCCCCCATGGTGGTAGGGCGCTATCTAGTGTCCGCCTGGCCAGCTTCACCGTTTCCAATAAAAAAAGAATTATCGAAATCAGACTACTCTGTAAAAAGTAATGCGTGGTTATACATAAAAAATATATATAAGTGTCGACTTGATAACCTCCTCCGTTGTTTTTTTCGTCTGTTAAAAATTGTTACCCGAGTGAACTTTCTTTGGTGAGTTTTACGAGTTTTACTAGGAGACCTAATTTGCAACCTAAGACGACAAAGACAGTCGAAAAAAAAGTTTCTTACGAACGCCGCTTAATTGAAAATAGATGGAAGAATATTTTCTATGGAAAAGTTGTACAACTTAATCTTCTTCTTCTTCTTCCGTCCCTGATCCCGTTATTTGGGGTCGGGTCTCCTCACTCTTCTGCGCCAAGACACACGGTCTTGGGTTGTCGCGTCAGGCAATTGGGCTTTCTTGAGGTCTCTTGTAATGTTCGACCACCAGGTCATTGGCGGGCGGCCTCTACCTCTTTTTGTTTCCGGTAAGTTTAGAGCTATTTGGACCACATGATCTTCGCTGCGTCTTTTAATATGTCCATACCATCTTAGGCGGTTTTCTATAATTTTGTCTATGATAGGTGCGACTTTAAAGCTGCCACGTATATGTTTATTACGGACTTTGTTAAGCCGGGTCACACCTCCTGCCCATCTAAGCATCTTCATTTCGTTGGTATGTACCTTCTGCTCATGTGTCTTCTTTGTCGTCCAACATTCGGAGCCATACAATAACGCGGGACGAACTACAGTTTTATAAACTTTACCCTTAGTTTTAATGGGGATACGCGGGTCACATAGTACTCCCGTAAGGGATCGCCATTTTAGCCATGCAGTGCTGATTCTATGGGCCACATCAGTGTCAACATTAGCATCCGTTGTGAGCATAGAACCTAAGTACTTGAATTTCTCTACTGTGGGGATAGGCGTTGTTCCAATACAGATAGTGTCTGATACCGCGTTTCCGCTGAAAGAACACTTCAGATACTCGGTCTTACTCCTGCTCACCCTCAGGCCGTACTTCTCAAGAGCATGTGTCCACGTATTTAAGGTTTCCTGCAGATGGTTAGCGGTATTAGCAGCCAGAACAATGTCGTCCGCGTAAAGCATAGTCCATGGCAACGGGGCCGGTATATCCTTTGTAAGGTAATCCATCACCAAATTAAATAGTAGGGGACTAAGAGCAGAGCCCTGATGAACACCCACTTTAACCTCAAATGCTTCACTCACGCCGGCTAGACTTCGGACTCTCGTACTGACATTGTGATACATATCTTTCACAAGCTCGATATAGTACTCTGGCACGTATTGAGCACGGAGGGCTAGCCATACTAGCTTACGTGGGACTCGGTCAAAGGCTTTTTCTAGGTCGATGAATGCTAGATGTAGGTCTTTATTGTTCATTTTGTGTTTTTCCATCAGGATTCTAATTGTTTGGATAGCGTCAGTAGTTGATCTGGATGCTGTAAAGCCGAACTGATTTGGAGATATTTCAGATATGTTAGTGAGTCTTTTATTTATGATTCGTTCCCATATTTTAAGTGTATGTGAGGTCAATTTAATACCTATATAGTTCTCACACTGCGCCACATCACCTTTATTTTTATAGAAAGGTAGCAGATAGCTTTGGCGCCATGAATTTGGAATGCTTTTTTTTTTTTTTTTTATACGTTATAGGCTAGCGTTTGACCACTATATCACCTGTTGGTAAGTGATGATGCGGTCGAAGATGGTAAGCACGCTAGGCCTAGAATGGGAACTGGCTCTCAAGGATAGCTGCCGGAACACATTAGATGTTTCGTGACAGATTTTCTAACTTGAGGGTGGTAGCTGGCCAGGCGGACACCAGATAGTGTCCTACCACCATGCCGGGGTTGTTGGTTTTTTAACGATGTTTTTCCTTCACCGGAGGGCCACTGTGAAGAGCGCACATAAATTTTTCGATGGAAAAATCCAAATGCACTTAGTAGTTATTATGATATTAAACAGTTTAGTTAGCCATGATACAGCTATTGGTCCTAGGCCTTTCCATAAATCCGCTGGTATCTCATCTGGGCCTGTAGCTTTTCGGTTCTTCATTTTGGCTATTGCTTGTTTGACTTCAAATATATCTACTTCGGGTATTGGTCCAGATATAGGTAAGCGAGAAATTGGGTCTTCATTTGGGAATTCTTCGTTTAATAGTTGTTCATAATATTCCAACCATCTACTCAGAATTTGTGCATTATCCGTTAATAATTTTTGGTCTTTGTTTTTAATGTACTTGTTTGCCTTTATATCTTTGGTGGCTCTGTTTCTAAATTTTGCAACTTTAATTACTTCATCTGCAGTTTTGGCATTTTCTAGATTTTCATAGAAGGCTTGGTTGCTAGTAGATCTCTCTATAGCTACACATTTCTTAGCTTGTTTCTTCGCTTCTTTATATGAGTATTTATCTTCATCTAGTTGTGAGCCTTGCCATTTCTTAAAGAGATTTTTCTTATTTGCTAAAGTCTCCCTGACCTTGTCATTCCACCAGTTAGGGTCCTTACCGTTCCCTGGGGGTCCTTTGGAGACTCCTAGAATTTCTGCTGTCTTAGCTCTACAATGCGTTTCAAACTTAGACCACATATCCTCAGCGTTTTTGTAACTTACTCCAATATCAGAATCGAGATATTCCTTTATTGCACCCCGTAGTGATTCTCCTTTAGGGCTATCCAGATCCTTCCACTTAGTACGTGGTGTTCTGTCTACCACGGTTTTCACAGGTTCGGACAGAGCATATACGGCTACTAGTATGCGGTGTTGCGAAGTTAGCGACTCACCAGGGATGACTTTGCAGTCCTTGAATCTTTGTTTGACGGCCAGGTCCGAGATAATGTAATCAATTTGTGACACTCGTCCTGCACATTTGTACGTAATTAAGTGTTCTTCTTTTTTCTGGAAATTTGTATTTATCAAGGTTAAAGCGTGTCTAGCTGCAAACTCCAAAATGTCTTCTCCCTGTTTATTTGTCTCGCCCAGTCCAAAACCTCCATGTACTGCTCCAAACGTACTATTCTTAGCTCCTACGTGGCCGTTTAGATCACCTCCTATTATCTTGCGCTCGTTTAAAGGTGTTTCGTGGATTAAATCGTCCAAGTCTTCCCAGAATTGAACTTTCTCTGCTTCTGCGCAGCCAATTTGTGGTGCGTATGCTGATATGACGTTAATTATTTGTTGGTCATCCAGTGTCAATTTAGCAGCAATGAGACGGTCGCTCTTCCGCGTGATGTTTACTATGCGGCTCTTAAAGTTTTTATCTAAGACTATTGCCACTCCGTTTCTTTTGTTATCTATGCCGTAGTATATGGCCTGATAATCGTTACCTATGTCCTTTGATTTTGAGCCTTTCCATTTTGTTTCTTGTATACAGCAGATGTTAATGCACCTTTTCTTCAGAATGTTACTTAATTCTTGGCTCCTTCCTGTAAGAGACCCCAAGTTCCATGTTGCTAGTCTTATTTTTTTTATAATAGTATGTACATGTAAATGCGAATGTTTGTTCTTGTCCAAGTGACCGTCGCTTTGGGGGGACGCCCTAGTAGTATTGACATTGAGTATCATCTGATTCATCGTATTCGCATTTACGTCGCTTGGGGGGTACGCCCTAGTATTATTGCCCTGATTCATTTTATTGTACTTCATGTGAGGAGATACTTCTTTTTGGCATGTTGTTTTACGGCCGGTTGCCACCTGACGCCAATGCAGTAACCCTTCTGAAGGGCTAGGGAGCCGCCGTTGGACCGAGGTCTCCTCCGCCGCCATCCCTACTGCTCCACTCTGCATACTACTGCATGCTGTTGCAGCTCCAGTGTAACCTGTGGTCTCAATATGCGAGAGCAGCTTTCCACTGGGTTTGTGCTTCTTCCGCCTGCTCCGCCGTACCGATATCCATTATCTCCGCCTTTGCAGCCGTTGAAGTCTTCACCCGTAACCCTGGGCAAGGGACCGTGTTATACCCCACGGCACTGGGTCCCCGTCCGAACTCAGCCACTAATTTACTCCGGCCTACTGAAGTAAACGGTGCCCACCCCCGCGACTTGGACGCGCCGGACGGGAATTACCCTAGTGGGAGGCAAAGAAGATGTCTCTACCTCCCCTAGGGTCGGGTTAATGGTTGTGTCTGATACCACAACCAAGGGCAAATTTGTATTAAGTTGTACAACTTTGAAAAGTTGTACAACTTAATAAGACCTACAAAAAAGTCCGCGACAGCATATGTCTATCTCTTAAGGTTTACTCACAGTAATCATTTTAAACTTTATTTTTTTGTTAAAAAATATTACATAATTTCCAAGGCTATTTTCAAGTATATAGTATTAATCCTTATCCAAATAATTACGTTAATTAGCTTGGCCACATATTATAGATTAAAATTGTCCTGTAAAGTATATAATTCCAATGAAAGCTCTAGAAGATATCACGGATTTCACATACACGCATCGCAAAATTAATAAAATATTTGCAGTGAAACCATAGATTAGGCCATAGTTACTGCGAAAATATTATTATAAGCTTAGCTATTCTGTAGATCCCCACCGATCACAATCAATTTGAAGTCAATATAGTATACTCATATGATCTGTTGTATAAAATAATATTCATCTATCTAATACCATAAGAATCTTTGTCCTGACATACTGACTGGCTGACTGACTGACTGACTGACTGACAGACAACGCACAGCCTAAACGGTTGGTCGTAGAGACATGAAATTTAGAGGCTATATTTGTCTTAGTACGTAGGGGTGTACTAAGAAAGGATTTTCCAAAATTCACCACTTAAGGGGATGAAATGGGGATTCAAAGTTTGTATGTAAATAAAAAAGTAAGTAAAAGTATATAAATCAATATTGTTTCGGATTGCGCTGAAATTCGACATGCAGATAGTTAATTACGACGTTAGTTCCCTTTGAGAAATAATTTTCCAAAATTCACCCCTCAAGGGCATGAAACAAAAACAAAGTTTGTATGGAGAAACAAGATTAGACAGTCTTTTATATTCGAAACTTAACACAATTACTTAAGTAAGTAAATTCGTGTTTCAGGCTCTTTCGAAATTCCACACCTAAAAGGGTGAAGTGGGGTAACAAAGTCTAAAAATCAATATTGTTTCGGATTGCGCTGAAATTTAGAATGCAGATAGTTATTATGACGTAGGTATCCGCTCAGAAAGAATTTTCTAAAAATTCCTCCCGGATGCGGAACGGGGATTCAAAGTTTGTATGGCGAAACAAGATGAGATAAAGTACGTGTTATAGGATTTTTAGAAATGGGGTAGGTCACAAAGTCGGAAAATATTGGTTTTCGGATTTTATAAATATGAATCCCGAATTGCCTTAGTCACGCGATAAGATGAAAACGGGTGAACCGATTTGGCTAATTCTTATTTGATGTCTTTAATGATAGAATCGTTTTTACAAAATAATATCGTTTAAAAACTAAAAAAGAACCGACTTCAATGCCGCGCTATTCATTTTCAGTACCAATTTTGAGGTGTTTATCTCAATATCTCTGGAGATACTTATCAGACCTCGATAAAATTACCATGGTACTACACTTGGGATATCTCCTTTTCAACAAAAAAAGAATAATCAAAATAGGTTCATAAACGACGAAGTTATCCGCAAAAAAACATAAATATATATATATATATATATATATATATATATATATATATATATATATATATATATATATATATATATATATATATATATATATATATACGGTCGAATTGAGAAACCTCCTCCTTTTTTGAAGTCGGTTAATAAAAGTTTTAAACAAACAAAAGAAGTTTTTAACGCGGGCAAAGCCGCGGGGCACTTCTAGTCTATATATATAATAATATAATATTTTAAACCACCCCGACTGATCTAATCTTTTCATTAAAAGCATTCCAATGACTCTAAACACGACATTTAAAATCTGACCTATAAGTTGGTGAGGATTTGAGTATTCCTGTAGAGTCCAGGAGATGTCCCAGCATCAGGTCAATGCTTCCATGTTCTTACAATATCATTGAAGAAGAAGATTTTCTAATTGATCAGACCTATGAAAGTTGATTTCATAGCGCAATTAAGTAGAAAAAAGCTCATAATTTTATAACGATTGAACGCATTTTCATGAATCAAAGCTAAGAACACTCTCGATAAAGACATCTATCAAACAAAAAAAAAACTATCAATAATAAAATCAAAATCGATTCATCCGGTTGGGTGCTAAGACGCTACAGACAGTCAGACTCACAGACACACACGTTAAACGTATCATACGGTATGATTCATACCCCTACTTTTTGCGTCGGGGAACGCCGTAAGGTTGCGGCGGCAGATGTTCTCCTTGGTGGTAAGCTACATAGCGTTATAAAATACTCTACTGTTACGGAACCCTACGAGTGCGAGTCTGACTTGCACTTGGCCAGTTTTGGTAGACTTAATGATCCCACTACCACTGTATGAAAACCCATAATTCATGAATGCACATAAAACTTTCATTGGCAGATATATAGCTAGGATTACAACCAACGACCGTCGGGTCAGAATCAGAGTAACTATCCTTTACGCCAAAGGGCCGTCCAATACCACTACGTAAGTATTATAAAACAAAGTCCATCGCTGCGTCTGTCTGTCTGTTCGCAATAATCTCAATAGCTACTGAACGGATTATCATGCGGTTTTCACCAATAGCCAAGGTGTTTATGAGGAAGGTTTAGGTGCATAATTCGTTAAGGTTTTGTGTAAATTGGTTGAAATATGACGATGATTGTTAAATATGTTAATATTTTATATTCGAACTCACACAGACATCCCTGAACTTTAGTTGAGCTTAAATTTAATTTTTAAATACTATAATTCGAATTAAAACGGGATCCAAACTTGCGCCCCCTAGGAAACGTGCCCTGTCCCTCTAATCAGATATAAATAACTGTTACTGTTCAAGTGACTGTAATCTTCTAATACTATAAGAATCTTTGTCCTGAAATACTGACTGACTCACTGACAGTCAACGCACAGCCTAAACCGCTGGTCGTAGAGACTTGAAATTTGGAGGGTATATTTTTCTTAGTACGTAGGGGTGTACTAAGAAAGGATTTTTCAAAATTCACCCCTAAAGGGTATGAAATGGGGGTTCAAATTTGTATGGAGAAACAAGATTAGATAGTCTTTTCTATCCGAAACTTCACACAAGTACTTCAGTACAAAAATAAGGAAATACGTGTTTCAGGTTTTTTTGAAATTCCACCCCTAAGAGGGTGAAATGGGGTAACAAAGTCTGAAAATCAATATTTTTTCGGATTGCGCTAAAACTTGGCATGCAGATAATTATTACAACGTTAGTTACCTATGAAAAAGGATTTTTCAAATTTCACCCCTGAAGGGAATGAAACGGGGGTTCAAAGTTTCTATGGAGAAACATTATTAGATAGTCTTTTCTATTCGAAACTTCACACAAGTGCTTCAGGACATAAATAAGTAAACACGTGTTATAAGTTTTTTCGAAATTCCACCCCCAAGAGGGTGAAATGGGGTAACAAAGTCTGAAAATCAATATTGTTTTGGATTGCGCTGAAAAAATTTGGCATGCAGATAGTTATTACGTCGTAAGTGCCCTCTGAGAAAGTATTCTCCAAAATTCACCCCTGAAAGGGATGAAACGGGGGTTCAAAGTTTGTATGAAGAGACAAGATTGATAGTATTTTTATTCAAAAACTTATATAAGTGCTCGAGTAAAAAAATAAGTAAATACGTGTTTCAGGTTTTTTTTAATTACACCCCTAAGGGGGTGAAATAAAGTGTGAAAATCAATATTGTTTCGGATTGTGCTGAAATTTGACATGCAGATAGTTATTACAAAGTTAGTTCCCTCTGAGAAAGTATTTTCCAAAATTCATCCCTGAAGGGGATGAAACGAGGGTTCAAAGTTTGTATGGAGAAACAAGATTAGATAGTGTTTTATATTTGAAACTTAACACAAGTACTTAAGTAAGTAAATACGTGTTTCAGGCTCTTTCGAGATTCCACCTCTAAAAGGGTGAAGTGGGGTAACAAAGTCTGAAATCAATATTGTTTCGGATTGCGCTGAAATTTGGCATGCAGATAGTTATTTTGACTTAGGTATCCGCTAAGAAATTTTTTCAAAATTCACTCTTCAAGGGGATGAAGCGGGGGTTCAAAGTTTGGATAGTCATTTTATTCGAAATTTCACACAAGTATTTCTAAGTAAATCAACACCAATATTATAAATGCGAAAGTCAGTTTGTTTATTTGTTTGTTTGGGACTTCTTCACGGTCAAACGGCTTGACCAATTTGGCTGAAAGTTTGTATAAAGATAGAACATAAGGCAGAATAGGATAAAGAGTTTTTTTTTTTGGCAATGGAGTCAGGGGGTCCAGATATTATTAATTGAATTTTGTAAATATAAGACTTCTTCTCGAATGAACGGCTTGACCGATTTCCCGGAAATTTTGTATGAATACATGTGATAGGGCAGAATAGGATATAGGATACTTTTTTTCTGGCTGTCGAGTCAGGGGGTCCAGTTATTTTTAATTGAATTTTGTAAATAAAGGACCTCTTTTCGAATAAACGGCTTGACCGATTTGCCTGAAATGTTGTATAAAGACAGTTCATAAGGCAGAAAAGAATATAGAATACTTTTTTTCTGGCTATCGAGTCAGGGGGTCCAAATATGTTTAATTGAATTTTGTAAATATAAGATCTCTTCTCAAATAAACGGCTTGACTGATTTGCCTGACATGTTGTATAAAGACAGTACATAGGGCAGAAAAGGATATAGAATACTTTTTATTTGGCTATCGAGTCAGGAGGTCCAGATATTTTTAATTGAATTTTGTAAATATAAGACCTCTTCTGGAATAAACGGCTTGTCCGATTTGCCTGAAATGTGTTATAAAGACAGTTCATAGGGTAGAATAGGATATGGGATACTTTTTTTTTTGCTATCGAGTCAGGGGGTTCAGATATTTTTAATTGAATTTTGTAAATATAAGACTTCCTCTCGAATAAACGGCTTGACTGATTTGCCTGAAATTTTGTATAAATACATGTCATAGGGCAGAATAGGATATAGGATACTTTTTTTCTGGCTGTCGAGTCAGGGGGTCCAGTTATTTTTAATTGAATTTTGTAAATAAAGGACCTCTTTTCGAATAAACGGCTTGACCGATTTGCCTGAAATGTTGTATAAAGACAGTTCATAAGGCAGAAAAGAATATAGAATACTTTTTTTCTGGCTATCGAGTCAGGGGGTCCAAATATGTTTAATTGAATTTTGTAAATATAAGATCTCTTCTCAAATAAACGGCTTGACTGATTTGCCTGACATGTTGTATAAAGACAGTACATAGGGCAGAAAAGGATATAGAATACTTTTTATTTGGCTATCGAGTCAGGAGGTCCAGATATTTTTAATTGAATTTTGTAAATATAAGACCTCTTCTGGAATAAACGGCTTGTCCGATTTGCCTGAAATGTGTTATAAAGACAGTTCATAGGGTAGAATAGGATATGGGATACTTTTTTTTTTGCTATCGAGTCAGGGGGTTCAGATATTTTTAATTGAATTTTGTAAATATAAGACTTCCTCTCGAATAAACGGCTTGACTGATTTGCCTGAAATTTTGTATAAATACATGTCATAGGGCAAAATAGGATATAGGATACTTTTTTTCTGGTTGTCGAGTCAGGGGGTCCAGACATTTTTTATTTAATTTTGTGAATGTGTGGCCTCTTATCAGCTAAACAGCTTGACCGATTGGACTGAAATTTTATACATATTACAGTTCATATTGCATAGAATCAAATAGGATACTTTTTTTTCTGGCAGTCGAGTCCAGTTGTCCAGAATTTTAAATTTAACTTTGTAAATGTGTGGCCTACTCTCGGTCAAACTGGTTAACCATTTAAGCTAAAATGTTGTACACGGACAGTCAAAAAGACATAGAAGGGCAACGAATACTTATTTTTTGGGTGGAAATTTCGGTTTTCTTTATTTTTATTATGGAATTTTGTAAATGTGTGGCCTCTTTTCGGCCAAACGGCTTGACCAATTCAGATGAAATTTTGTACAGACATTTAATAGGGCATAAAAGGGCAAATAATACTTTTTTTCGGCAGTTAAGTGTGGGTGCCTATATTTTTTTAACTGTACATAGAGTTTGCATATTCATAAAAGTTTGAGCTTAGCTTCATAGATAATGACTTAACTTAATAAGTGCCTTAATTAGGCCATAAAACTGTCAGGGTCATTAAAAGTCATCAAAATTTACGCGATGGCTTTGCTTGCCCACCGTGTTTTATCTGCTTTGTGGGAAGTATTTCAAAAGCATTCGTGTCTTAACAGCCACATTTAACCATAGGGTCATCGGTGTTGACTAAGTAGGTTATAAAAACTGTCAGGGTCATAAAACGTAAAAATTTTCGCGCTCACTTCGCTTGCGCATTAATAGCGCTCCCTGCGCTCGCGCAAATCTTTGTTTTATCTACTTTGTAGGTAATATTTCAGAAACTTTTGTATTTTAATAGCCACATGCATCAGAACGAGTCCATAAATTGAAACGTACTGTTTCAATTTATGGTATATTTTCAATATATGTATACGTATTCAATTTATATTTAATAAAAACTGTCAGGGTCATAAAAGGTCGTAAAAAATTTTCGCGCTCGCGCAGTAATAGCGCTTGCTCCGGTCGCGCAAACTTTTGTAATATCTACTTTGTAGGAAACATTTCAGCAACTTTTGTATTTTCATAGCCACATTCATCAAGACGAGTCATAAATTGGACAGTACAACTTTCAATAATCATAATGATTTTTTACCTTAAAATAAGTGGATATCAAGTTTAACCTTTGTGTCATCAGTGTTAACTTAGTAGGTCATAAAAACTGTCAGGGTCATGAAAGGTCGTAAAAATGTTTCGCGCTCGCTTCGCTCGCGCAGCGATAGCGCTTACTACGCTCGCGCAGTAATAGCGCTTGCTCCGTTCGCGCAATCTTTTGTAATATCTACTTTGTAGGAAACATTTCAGCAACTTTTGTATTTTCATAGCCACATTCATCAAGACGAGTCAAAAATTGGAACAGTACAACTTTCAATAATCATAATGATTTTTCACCTTAAAATAAGTGGATATCAAGTTTAACCTTAGGGTCATCGGTGTTGACTTAGTAGGACATAAAAACTGTCAGAGTCATAAAATGACGTAAAAATTTTCGCGCTCGCTGCGCTCACGCAAACCTTTGTTTTATCTACTTTGTAGGTAATATTTCAGCATTTTTTTTGTATTTTAATATCCACATACATCAAAACGAGTTTATAAATTGAAACAGTACAACGTTCAATAATCTTAATGATTTTTTACCTTAAAATAAGTGGATATCAAGTTTAACTTTAGGGTCATCGGTCTTGACTTAGTAGGTCATAAAAACTGTCAGGGTTATAAAAAGACGTAAAAATTATTCGCGCAAACATTTGTTTAATCTACTTTGCAGGTAATATTTCAACATTTTGTGTATTTTAATAGCCACATGCATCAAAACGAGGCCATAAATTGAAACAGTACAACCTTCAATAATCATAATGATTATTAACCTTAAAATAAGTGGATACCAAGTTTACCCTTTGTGTCATCAGTATTAACTTAGTAGGTCATAAAAACTGTCAGGGTCGTAAAAGGTCGTAAAATTTTTTCGCGCTCGCTTCGCTCGCGCAGCGATAGCGCTCGCTGCGCTCGCGCAAACCTTTGTTTTGTCTACTTCGTAGGTTATATTTCATCATTTTTTGTATTTTCATAGCCACGGGCATCAAAACGAGTTTATAAATTAAAACAGTACCACCTTCAATAATCATAATGATTATTAACCTTAAAATAAGTGGATACCAAGTTTACCCTTTGTGTCATCAGTATTAGCTTAGTAGGTCATAAAAACTGTCAGGGTCATAAAAGGTCGTAAAAAATTTTCGCGCTCGCTACTCTCGCACATTAATAGCGCTCCCTGCGCTCGCGCAAACCTTTGTTTTATCTACTTTGTAGGTAATAATTTTGCAATTTTTGTATTTTAATAGCCACATGCATCAAAACGAATCCATAAATTGAAACGGTACAACCTTCAATAATCATAATAATTATTAAACTTAATATAAGTGGATATCAAGTTTAACCTTTGTGTCATCGGTGTTGACTTAGTTGGTCATAAAAATTGTCAGGGTCATAAAAAGTCTTAAAAATTTTTCGCGCTCGCTTCGCTCGCGCAGTGATAATTTGACTGACTTTGAATTGACAGCATAATATATCCACATTGCTCGAATTATTGCGTTGGTATTTAAATTTTAATATTTTGAATTTTGATGGTTGCCCCAGGTTATCATTGTTGGTTTGTTCAGAAATGTTTGTCATTGTATTGCACTTCAGGACATGGATATTCACTATTAATGTATAAAAACCGATAAAAACAAAATAAAATTGAATAATAAAGGGGGTCACCATACAAGAAACGTGTTTTTGAGGCTTTTTATGCTCGATCTTACAAACCTTACTAGATAGAGACTTTAAATTTACTCATGGTGTAAATATTACAATGGCTGCTTTAAGATCAATTCATAAAAACTAAATTAAATTAAAAATTAAAGGGGTGTCCCCTTACAAGAAATGAATTTTCCGGCAAATATTGTTCAATCAGAACCCTACGTGTGCGGGTCTGACTCGCACTTGAACAATTTATTTATATTTGCGGTACGAAGTTCGCCGGGTTAGCTAGTTGAATATAAATATAATATGACAACATACATGACATTACATGACATTTCATGATATTTCATGACAGCTTAAAAAAATCTTTTATTGATTATTTTCTGTAAAATTTCCTATGGTAGGCCACACCAACCCGCCATCGCAAGGTTATGTGTTTGTCTTTGTCTAATCTTAGCGACGGTATTATCCTTGTAAATGGTGTAAAGGAGACAGATATATTACATTAGTTTGCATTAAAATGTTAGGTGGTTTCAAAGCTATGTCATCACAGTTAAGTAGTGGTTACACCTTTTACGACGCGTGGTAGAGGTTTGCTTCTTTTATCCCAGTGTTTGTACTTAGATTCGTTCCGAATTTATCCGAACCTTGGTCTTATCCAAGTTCATCCGTAGCCGTTGAAAAACGTTAGCTAGGCCGTCCAGGATATATTGAAAATCTTGCAGCGTCTCTGCCACGATGACGATGTCGTCCGCAAATTGAATGTGAGAGTATGCAGGTGCATTTGCCTCTGATGTTCATTCCGTTTCTCTCCTATTCCAACGTCTTGAACATATCCTCCATAGCATTTGTGTACTTTTACTGCCGTTATTTTATCGTCTTTCAGATCAAGCTTAAAGGCTTCACGTGGAGCAACGGAAAATGGAAGCTAATATACTTAGCAAACAACATCAGCTGTAATGGAGTTCTGTTCAACATATTTTTTACAATGATGGGCCTAAAATACGATAAAGAGCATTGTGGGTTTGGCAAGGTTTGAATCTTTCAAAGAGTACCATTAGCTACTACGGCTAGTATAGCAAGAGGACTAGTTTATACTTATATATTTAGATATATAGTGTATAGTATTTTTATTACACTGAGAATACCAACCCCGAGGATTCATGCGCTGAATATTCATTCCGGGTAACTTTGGCTATTCAGCCAAAGTTACCCGTTATCAACGAGATAAATAACCATGAATCAGCATTTTTAATCCTTGTAATATAAACATAATAAAATTCATATACCTGTTTTACTGGAATAACTTAGTGAAAAAGATTAACTGATTTTATTATTTTATTATATTTTTATTATTTTTGAGATTTGGTTTCCTACGGGACACAATATATGCTTTGTTGGAGCTGTTTATCTGGCACGTGTTTGCCTGTTATCTGTTCGAGACTTATTTTACCTGCGGGGACCGTGTAAGTTTATGTTATACTAAGGATGGCACAACCCTGAGGCGACCTGAAAGCTGAAAGAGTAGCCCAAGTTTCCTCTAGTTCGTGACGTAGACGACCACGCATCATAACTTCAAACCTACATATTCTGCATATATAATAATTTAGTGAGAAAAGATTAACTTATTATTATTTATTCGAGAATTACTTTCCCTGAGGGGACCGTGGGAGTGTTATATTAAAGATGGCAAAACCCTGGAGAAATTCACCTTATTCTCGTAACTGATGAAGAGAGATGAACTCTTTTACGAGAATAAGGTGAATTTGAACTTGGGTCATGCCGGAGTTGAGAAATAAACTACTTTCAACTATAATGCAAACGATTCTAGCCTGCTGGGCTGCTCCTGTATTGGAGAAATATCATCCTTAACCATGACAATGAACTAACCTGGCTCTTTGAGTCATTCCTTTGTTGGAACTATACTTTGCGGTTCTGGTAAGGATTAGTTATTGATTAGGTTAGATAGACCCAGTATGGGGTAGAAGGAACAATGCGATAGGTAAATCATCATCATCAGCCGGTGTCAGTCCACTGCTGGACGTAGGCCTCTCCTTAGATGCGCCATTGAGCCCGATCTTCGGCGCTTCTTTTCCAGTCACTGCCCACCGCTTTGCATATGTCGTCGCTCCAACTGGTCACAGGACGTCCTTCACTACGTTTGCCGATTCGTGGTCTCCACTCTAGGATAAGTCTACCCCAACGGTTATCACTCATGCGGTAGATATGACCAGCCCACTGCCACTTCAGTTTACTAATCTGTTGAGCTATGTCGATAACTTTAGTTCTCTGGCGAATTATTTCGTTCCGAATTCGATCCCGCAGAGAAATACCGAGCATGACCATAGCTCACTGAGTGACTTTAAATTGGTGGACCAGTCGAATTGTGAGTGCCCTCGGCTCGGCTCCGTATGACATCACGGATACGCACTGGTTAAAGACTTTTGTCTTTAGACACTGTGGTATAGGCGACGAGAAGACTCGACGGAGTTTTCCGAATGCTGCCCAGCCCAGCCAAATTCTTTTCTGGATTTCCTTTTCGAAGTTGTATTTGCCTAGTTGAAGTGTCTGCCCTAGGTAAACATACTTAGTGACAACTTCGAGTGGGATTCTATCGACGGCAATCGGTTCCGGAACAACGTGCTCGTTGTACATGACTTTGGTTTTATCCAAATTCATCCGGATGCGACGAGAAGAATCGACTAGACCATTCAACATCCTTTGTAGATCCTGCAGCGTCTCTGCCATAATTAAGATGTCATCTGCGAATCGTAAGTGAGAGATGTACTTGCCGTTGTGTTAATGCCATAATCTTTCCAGTCCAGCATCTTAAACATTTCTTCCAAGGCTTAGTGAACAGTTTCGGGGATATGACGTCCCCCTGTCTCACTCCTCGACGCAGGTGGACATGATTAGATCGCTGGTTCTGTACTTGTACAGTCATCATTGCGGCATTGTACAGACATCTCATCACTTCTATGTATCGCCAGTCGACTTGGCAACGCTGCAAGGACTCCAGAACGGACCAGGTTTCGATTGTGTCGAAGGCCTTCTCATAGTCCACAAATGCTAAGCACAGGGGCCGATTGTACTCTTCGCGGTCTTCTGTATAATCTGCCGCACCGTGTGGATGTGGTCTATGGTGCCGTAACCTCTTCGAAACCCGGCTTGTTCCGGAAGTTGAAACTCGTCGAGTCTTTACGCAAGACGGTTCGTGATGACCCTTGAAAACAGCTTGTAGACATGGCTCAGAAGCGAAATAGGGTGGTAGTTTTTCAAGAGCGTTTTGTCTTCTTTTTTGAAAAACAGAACCACCATGCTTCTGTTCCATGCCTGTGGAGTTCTCCCAGTAAAAAGAACGGAATTAAAGAGCTGCTGAAACTGTTGAATTGCGGGAGTTCCTCCGGCTTTTAAAAGCTCTGTTGTGATTCCGTCTTTTCCTGGAGTTTTTCCATTTTTGAGTCGTTTAAGGGCCATCACGATCTCGTCTCGGCTAATTTCAGGCAGATCTTTTGTGAAGCTTCTGTGAAGTGTATACTACTCGTTATTAAATAACTAGAGTGAGTAATTATCTGCATAAACAGGTGGTGATGGATGTTCTGCTCCAATAAAAGACAGAGAACTTCACACTATCTAAGGCTACTCTGTGATTAGAGCAAGTGAATGTTCCCAAGCTAAGCTGTAATAGATGAGTGTTTAGACTGACTAACAAACATAGTTGTCTTCCCTTTGATAAAATATTGAGTCCTCTCACATTTAGCAGTAACTCAGTACTGACAAATAATTTAAGACTTTAAGTATAATTAAATCATGTTGATTAAGTTTTACTGATTTTGACTTGTAGGTATCAGGCTTAAACTCGGTTTCTTGGTTTCTTCTATGTTTCAATAATTATATATAGGTAATTTTACACACAAACCTTGTTTCTCGTCAATACTTCGATTAGGAAATATAGGTCATGCTTCTTGCGGAGTGGTGGTACCCATGGATGGTTGCTAAATACTAGATCAAGTAGAGACTGTACAGTATGGTGACGCAAGCCATAATTTTGGGTGCGGCGGTGGGGGCCAAAATCAATCATCCATTGCACACACTACGTCAAAAACATGCCTTTACACTATTTCTCTTTTAAAAGAATTATAATCAGAAATCTTTTTTCGAAATATAATTGTTTATCAGACCTTTGTGACTATATTTTACTACAACAGTAATATTACAGTTGAATTGGATTGTAGCAATGGTTAGGATTATTTGCGACTGTAAAACTTTTATTTATTACTTTTAATCTTTAGTATGTGAGGACGACAAATGAAAGGCTTGAATGAGGTGACAAGACTGATTTATTAATCAAAAGACATCCTACCTTATACTACTAAATGAATACAGGTTAGGTCATAGTAAGTTCGACACTACACCTCCCTTCCAAAAAAAAAATATGCTTATATTAAAATGAGCTTATTTTTTTTGTTACAAACATTATTACAATTATTTTAGTAGAATATAACATATTTTGTTTACCCAAATATAGAGAAGTTTTCTTTTCTTTTTTTAACATAATAATAGTATCAAAACAACTAGTAAGAATAATAATATTGTATAGTAATTGAAATTAATCGTAGACTTACATAATATTATCATTAGTTTTATAACTTTTAATTATAACTATTAATTTAAAAAAAACTAACTTATATTAAGTAGTTAAAATTAAGGGTAATACAACTTTGTTCTGTTTTTGTGAACAATGTCGGTTTTACCGTCTTTAAGTATTTTTACATTTGGTGATAAATCTCTTATAACCAAATATGGACCTGAGTAGACCTCTGTGAGATTATTTCCAGTTTCATTTTTTTACCAAAACTAAGTCGTTAATTTTGTAAGTTTTCGGGTTAATTTTAACATCGTGTTTAGATTTTCTTACCCATTTATTTTTGATGAAATTTTCTCTTGCTTCTTTTTGAGAAACTTGCAAACGATATTTTAATTGTAGAGGATAGTTTTCGTGATTATAAAGTGGTTCTACCGATTTATTTAAGATACTAGGTAAATTGCATATTTTACCATACACCAATTCAAAAAGGGTATATTGAGTTTCTCTGTGTACAGAAGTATTAAAGGAAAAACACCAAAAAGGTATCCACGTACTCCATGATTCTGTGTGGTTATCAGTTTGAATGCGCAAAAATGCTCCTAAACTCTTATGAGAGTTTTCAAGAGCTCCAATACTCTCGTGGTGGTAAGCTGTGGAATTCAATTTCTTAATTTTTAATAATGTACATACGTCTTTCATCGTTGTTGACAGGAACTCTTGTCCTCGGTCTGTGCAGATTTCAGCTGGAATTCCGTGACGAAGAATGAAATTGTTCACAAAAGCTTTAGCTACTTCTATCGAACTCTTAGATACTAATGGATAAGCTTCTACATACTTAGTTAGTTCGCATTGCAGCGTTAATATATAGGAATAATTATCGTTATCTCTATCTAAGGGCCCTACTACGTCTAAAAAAATTTTTCAAACGCCGTATGACTTGTAGTAGTTACAGTCATTGGTTCTCTATTAGTAACAGAATGTTTCTGTTTTTGGCATTTTTCACACCGTCTAATAAATGTTGTTATATCGCGTTCAAGTCCTGGCCAAAAGTAATAGCGTTTAATATTGTTTAACATCCTCTTGATTCCCGCGTGGCCACTTGTCGGGAGAAGATGAAAGTCATTCAGTATGACTCTTTGGTCATCTTGGTCCGGACCAATCTGTAGTTTTCTTTATCTCACTTATAACTTGCTCTATAAATATATTATTTTCTTTTGATTTTACAAAGTATATTTCATTTATATTTATTTTCTTACAATAATCCGACAGCTCCCTCACAAATTCGGCTCGCGATTGTTGTGATCGGACAGCTGGGTTTATATAAATACTCATTTTCTTCGGTACGTAAAACTACGACTCTCGCATGCGATTTCATCATTTTGTCGTAATATATTTAATTCATTTTCTTGTATAAATCTTAACTCTACTGATATCTTCGGTTTGGTATGTGCTTTTACGACTCTTGGTTGATCAGGCCAATTATCAGTATCCACCATATCAAACGAAGTATCCTTGTCTTCACTTTGTTTTTCTTCTAACTTTCTCTTCATAGCTCTTGTCATTACATTCAAACTACATTCACTCATCTCTTTCAATACATCTGATGTAATACGTATTCTAGAAAGGGCATCTGCACTATTTTCTGATCCATTCACGTACTCTACAACATAATTATACTCTTCCAATGCTAATCTAAATTTTAGTAACCTACTAGAGGGGTCCTTCATATTAAACAAATAAATAAGTGGCTTATGATCCGTACAAATTTTAAAAGGTCTTCCATACAGGTAAGGTCTAAAATATTTTACTGCCCATACAATGGCAAGCATTTCCTTTTGTATGGTCGGGTAAAGTTTTTCGGCTTGATTTAAAGCTCTACTGGCGTATACCACTGGTCTGCCATCACTATTTGATAATATTGATCCGATTGCGAATCCAGACGCATCCGTTTTTAGTATAAACTGATTATTTTCTGAAAAATCTGGATATTGCAGTACAGGAGGAGAAGTCATACTGTACTTCAGTGATTCAAATGAACGTTGGCAGTTGTCATTCCACTCAAATTGTACATGTTTTCGACATAATTGATTTAAATAAAAAGCCTTTTCTGCAAAGTTGAGTATGAATTTGCGATAGTAGTTTGCGAAAGCTACGAATCGTTTTACCTCATCTGTTGCTGTAGGGGTGGGGTAATTTTTCAGAACTCTTATCTTTTCAGGATCTGGTAGAACGCCATCTCCTGAGACAACATGGCCTAAGTAATTTAATTCCTTTTTTTTTAAGTTACATTTATTCGGATTTAACCTTAAATTTACGCGTTTTAAGCGTTCGAATACGTCAATAAGGTTTTTGTTATGTTCAGTTAAATTACGTCCAAATATTACAAGTCATCAAGGTAAATGAAGCATTTTTCGTAAGTTAAGCCTGCCATAGCCATGTTCATCATTCTAGAAAACGAATTAGGACTAGATCGAAGGCCCATAGGCATTCTGGTCATACAATACTATCCAGAACAAAAAGCGGTATATTTTCGGCTGCCAGGTTCAAGGTCAACGTTAAAAAATCCTTGATTTAGATCTAAATGAGTGTAGCACACCCAGATAGCGAATCCAATATTTCGGTGATGTTCGGGAGTGGAAATTTATCATCTTCAATGCAGTTATTTAATTTTCTATAGTCAACGACTAACCTCCATTTTTTATTATTAGTGTCTGATTTTTTGGGAACTAAAAGAATGGGTCTAGACTATTCACTTCTACAAGGTTCAATAAGACCTTGTTGTAACATGTTATTTAATTGATTTTTAATTTCTTCTTTTTGTGAGTGAGGTAATCTGTATGGTTTCACGTAAATCGGTTTTACATTTGGTTTCAAAGTAATTGAATGTTGATATATGTCAGTTGTAGTTAGTTTGTCACCTGGCAAATGAAAGATATCGCAGTATTTTGCACAAATATTTTCGTTTGAAGTTTGCTCTTCATTGTTTAAATATTCATTTAGTTTTAAAATATCAAACAACTTTTTCACTATCTGCATTTTTATTCGACTTATCAAACATACATAACTCATAGTCACTCGCTCTATGTATGATAGGGCTGACGTCACTGAAACTAAAGTCTCTATCTGTAGTATTCAATATACGAATAGGTAACTTGCCGTTAGTCGAGCATACTAAAGCACTCGCCAAGTAAACACCTTCCGAAATTTCCTTTGAACATACCACACAATCCTCTTTCACACTTGTGTTTATAAAATGTATCGACTCAGATCGAGACGGAATATACAAGAAGTCATTATTCGTGTGTTCTAATGTCGGTAAATAAATTCGTTCATTGTCTGTGTTCACCAATGATAAGTAATTTTTCTCGTAGTTTATGATTGCAGAATACTTCTTACAAAAATCATCGCCTATAATTGCAGTTGCTTTAAAAGGTAACGACTCAAATACGAAGAATTAATGATTAAATGTACCTCCAGGTGCATTTAAGCTTAAATAAACATATCCGATTGCATTTATGTTCCCACCAATTCCGTTGAATTGGCTTATCTCTGTATGGAATGGAATATTATACCTAACGACATGTTTATATTCCAACGCTGAAATTGATGCTCCCGTATCAACTAACCAATGTAAGGTGCAACAATTGTTTAATGTTAATTCAACTAAACGTGAATTATTTGTACATGTGAAAATACATCCTTTAGGCACGAAAAAAACTATTGCTACCCTATGGGGTGGGGTTAACCTTTTCGGAGTCGGGTTGCCCCATGGTTTTTCCACGTTTATTTGACGCTGGTTTTGTGCATTATTGTCGTTGCGATTCGAAAAAAATTAAGGCCTACTCGTACCTCGATAGCTTTGAAACGGTCGAAAACCGCCTCGCTGGTGGGGCTGACAGCTACCTCGATAGTTGCCGCGCCACTGCTGCTGTATCGCTGCGTTTGCTCGAGGTTAACCTCCGAACGACCTACCTCGCTGACCTCGGAAGTTTGAGCGCCCCCTGGAATTTCGGAAATAGGAAGTTCTGTTAGTCACAGCTAAAACATCTCCAGAGAGAGAAGGGTTGGAAAGCTCTTCATCCAACGCAGCTTGAATAGAATCCTTCAACGACTCATAATTACGTGCTGAAATAATAGTACTGGTCCGTCGATTTCGAAGTCCGTCGGCGAACCGTTTTATGGCCTGCCTTTCATTCAAAGGTTTCAACGCCTTATAATTTTCATCCTTTCCGTCTGCCTGTGAAATTGTCAGGTCATTAAACATATCTGTAATATGTTTACCGTATTGCTCGATAGTCAGCGTTCTGTTTAAAACTCAGCAGTCGTGATTGAATGGCATTGGCCGATTTTTTAGCCAAAAGCTCCTTATTCATATCTTTCACCAGGTCGCTCACGCTGGAATAGCTGGGAAGTAATTTTAATTTAGCTGACTGTGACAAGCGATTTTTTAAAACAAAAGTAATTAACTGACTTTTTGATTCAGCCTTGAGAGTGGTTTCGTAATATTCAATCGAGTCTATTAATTGTTTGGTCACAGATTCTTCACCATTCATAACCGGTAATAAACTCAGAGCAGTCTTTAATTCAAATTTATCTAAGTTATCCATTTTTGGTTCAGTTGGTTCCTCTGACAAAGAACAAAGTATCGTAATCCTATTAAAATACAATTTAATGTTTTCACACAATAATTCTATCTCCTAATATCCGAAGAGTTAATTGCCTCGCGAATTATTTTTTCATTTATTATTTCATACGTACTTTAAAATGTAGTATACAGACTCGTTGCTTCATTCAATTTTTCTTGTTTTACTTTTATACTTCTACGAATTGGCCCGAGTTTTACAAGATATTCTTTACATGTTTTAGTTGCTCACTTATTTCTTTTAATTTGAGGCCCATAACAAAACATTATTATAATAATAATACAAATGACTCACCTAGAAAGAAGTCGTTATATAACGTCGAAGTAATTAACTTCGTTACTTACTTAATCATTATTCACTAAAATGTCTCTAATTTAGTCCATACACTAATTTAAAAAAAACTATTGTCCATCTTAATAAAATAATAAAACACTTCACTACGTATACCGACCGCAATTGTACCGCACTGACTACTAAAATCACAGCATGATTAGACGGAACCCTAGGTTTCTTCAGCATGACGAAGACGACGGATCGATGTTCTCAGTTTAGACAGCGATATATGGGTTATTTCTCGTTGAATCCACTGTTTGTGGCATCTTTTATACAAGCGGGCTAGCAAGAATAGACCCCCAATCAGCAGGAACAATACTATGAACCCAAGCATGAAATTAGTGATACTGGTATGACTTAATAACTGGTCCACCGTGGCAGAATTACTTCCACCGGCCGCATATTGGGCAATTATAATTTCTTCTTTTTCGGTCGAATATGTTTTACCCATCTTGATTATATGTGCTCCTTGTTATAACAAAAAAATGGTTTGAATATTTATTTTCTGTACGTAGAAGAACAATTTCAACTTATTATTCAAATAATAATATTGCACTGGTAGAATCCATCATAATTTAGCTTCTCGAACACTGCACACTGTCTAGATAGTTCTCAGAAATCACTTGTATCAGGTTACACTTCGCGCAGGGTCGCCATGTGAGGATGACAAATGAAATGAAAGGCTTGAATGAGGTGACAAGACTGATTTATTAATCAAAAGACGTCCTACCTTATACTACTAAATGAATACAGGTTAGGTCATAGTAAGTTTGACACTACAAGTAAATCTTAATCTCTTATCTAAATCTTTAATCTTTACTATAAGAATCTTTGTACTTACATACTGACTGACTGACTGACAGACAACGCACAGCCTAAACCGCTAGTCATAGAGACTTGAAATTTAGAGGGTATATTTGCCTTAGTATGTAGGGGTGTTCTAAAGAAAGGGTTTTTCCAAAATTCACCCCTGAAGGGGATGAAACGGGGGTTCAAAATTTGTATGGAGAAACAAGATTAGATAGTTTTTTCTATTCGAAACTTCATACCAGTGCTCCAGTAAAAAAATTAGGAAAATACGTGTTTCAGGTTTTTATTTAATTACACCCCTAAAAGGGAGAAATGGGGTAACAAAGTGTGAAAATCAATATTGTTTCGAATTGCGCTGAAATTTGGCATGCAGATAGTTATTGCCACGTTATTTCCCTCTGAGAAGGGATTTTCCAAAATTCACCCCTGAAGGGGATGAAACGGGGGTTCAAAGTTTGTATGGAGAAACAAGATAAGATATCAAATATCAAATATCAAATCATTTATTTGGCAGAATGTAGGTGAATTAGAATATGCACAGATGATAATGCTTGTAGTAGTCCCATTACAGTCTGAGCCATTAGGCATTCAAATATTAAGATAATAAGTAACTACATATTAACAAATAATAAGAATAACTAAAAATATGAAAGTTTAAATTAAATTACAATCTAAGCATTTCAAATCAATAATAATTACAAATATCGTGTCAAAGAAAAAATAATAAAATAAGTGTAATAAAAAAGTCAAATTATTAAAATATAACATATAGATAAATAGAAATGTTAAAATGTCATGTTAAAATGTGTGTCCAATATTAAAGTCTATCATTGAAAAATTCGTTGACACTATAATAACATTTTTCAATTAATATATCTCGCAATTTTTTCTTGAAACTGGCCAAGTCGCATTCCTTTAAGTCCTTTGGAAGTTTATTATAAATTTTTGGAGTCATGCTGAATACGCTTTTGCTCATGAGAGATGTTCTACACGGCCTACTACACAGTCTTAATCTATTTCTCATATTAAAATTATACACGTCTGCTAAAGTTTCAAAACGGTCAAGGTTTTGTTTCACAAATATTGCTATTTCATGGATGTATAAACAAGGTAAAGTTAAAATTTTCAACGTCTTGAAATGTGGCTTACAACTATCTGTTGGTTTAAGATTCATGATTGCTCTTACGCATCTTTTTTGTGCCAGAAACACATCGTGCTTATTTGTAGAGTTAGCCCAAAAAATTACCCCATATCTTAACAGTGATGCAACCGTACCGTGGTAAGCAGTTATAGCTGTCTCACGGTTAACTACTTTTGAAAGATGATATAGAGCGTATGCTAAACTATTTATTCTTTTTACTAGATTGTCAATGTGGTGTTTCCATGTCAGTTGCCTATTTATATATAAACCTAGGAATTTCGTTACTTCACATTTATTGATAATGTCATTTGAGTATTGAATTTCAAAATTATCTTCGGGAATTCTCTGATTAAAGTGCATGATCTTAGTTTTTGTTAAAGTGGGAACCATCAATGTAGTCGATGAGCTAGGTACTTGCTAAGTTAGTACTTAAGAAGTATGTCAGATGGCGATAGCGTCGCTTGAACATTTTCCTGAATCACGCTATCGTTTCATTTTCAAAAATGGTATACGTGCCGCGATATGTTAATTTTGGTAAACAATAAATCCGGTGGTGAAAGTTACTAGTGTTTCATTTACCGAGCTATCGAAGTATACATTGGTCCTTCGAGCCGGATCTTAGGAACCCAGTTTTGCACGGTGGTCATTGGGGACCACTGAACCCGTGCTCGCAGTGGATAGCTGCAAAGGCTAAGCACGTGGAAGGAGGACTGGCGGGAAGGAGCCACACCACCGGGACCAGATCGGAGTACAGGCTGCTGAGCCGTCAAGCAGGTGCCGGAGCGGTGCCAAACTGAGGGAGCGGCGGTAGCCATAGGAGAGGAGCAAGGAGACGACGTCACATATCTGGAGGTTCTATGTGCATGTGTGTCGTGAGTGTGAAGTGCAACTGTGAGTACATTTATACTATTCAGTAGGCGGATTTCAATCAAGAAGATAGAAAAAATTCATCTTGGAACTGGACATGAATACTTAGAACGTAGTTTAGTAGTTACTTAGTAATTAGTTTAGGACTTAGAAAAATAGGTGAAAAATCGGGGATACGGAGAATCCATGCCCGATTTTACTTAGGGTTGTAATAACTAAAAACACTTGTAAAATTTTCGCGAGATTTTGAGACTCAGAATAATTTTCTTGATTATTTTTCCGACCCAAATATCGACCAATAGAATTGCACCATTCGACGTCACGTGGTACAACCTACATGGTATTATACTGAAAATTTTTTGAAAATTTTCTCTGTTGTACCACGTGACGTCGAATGGTGCAATTCTATTGGTCGATATTTGAGTCGGAAAAATAATCCCCCGAATACCACACGAGCTTCAAAATTTATCTGGCATTTCCCTCAAGGTTCCCTGCAAACAAATGAAGTCGTCAAGTTTTTCAGGAAAAATCACTCGCGCTTCGCGCTCGTGATTTTTTAAAAAACTTGACTCCTTCATTTGTTTGCAACGAACCTATCGGGAAATATCCGATAATTTTGAAGCTCTTGTGGTATTATAAGTGAAAATTGGAAATATTTGCATTGTTTACAGTTGACAGATTATTTTGTCATATCATAGAAGTCTTTCGGAATTGTATTGATTGGTGATTTCATAATGTCAAAAATGGAATCTTTGCTAAATTTCCAATTTGAAATATCGAAGCGGATTTTTAAGGCTAGAACAAACTTTAAAAAATCACCAAAAGATCGCTTAAATTATGATTATATTCAAATGCGTTTGGAATCATTAGAACAACTTTGGTCTGAATTTAGACAGAGTCATAAAAATCTAGTCCAACAGGGTGATCCTAAATTATTAAATAGAGAATCATATGTGACTGAGGACATTTATGATAAAACTGAGGAGGAATACACAGATTATAAAAGTGATATCAAAAATAGTTTGCTGAAATATAAAGAGGCTAAGCCATTGGATAGTAGTGACGGAAATTCTAATAAGTCAAGCCATGTCAAGTTGCCTCAAATAAGTATTCCAACGTTTTCGGGCAAATATACTGAGTGGATCACATTCCGGGATCTATTCGTATCAATGATTCACAAGAATAATTCTTTGGATAACGTGCAAAGGTTGCAATATTTAAAGGGTTATTTGACTGGCGAAGCAGAGCAGCTGATTCGCTATATGCCGGTTTCCGACACTAACTACATACAATTTTGGAAGGTTTTAGAGGAAAGGTATAGTAATAAAAAGTACTTGTCACATTGCATTCTAACTCGATTGTTAGGTCAAAAGAATGCAACTACGGAGTCGGCAGGGTCTCTGAAGGAACTAGTGGATACTTCATCGGATTGCTTGAACGCGTTGAGTAATCTTGGCATTGATGTTTCTACATGGGATATCATTATTATACATCTGCTTTCGCTAAAATTAGATCCTGAGTCTCGAAAGCAGTGGGAACTCAATGTTACAACGAACATTACTTCAGATTCCTTGCCCACTTTTAGTCAGTTTAAACAATTTCTTACAAGCAGGTATCGTGCTTTAGAATTCATAGTACCTAATTATGTCAACAGGCCAGGTGCATCATATGCAAGGTATCCTATAAGTCAAAAGGTTAGTCAAACTAAGGTTTTACACGCGGCAAATGTATCTAAAATTCAATGCGAGTTTTGTGGCGACGAACATAAATTATGTTTCTGTAAGAAATTTGCCTCTCAAGATTACGAGGAGAGACGAGGCTTTGTTACCAATAATAGAATCTGTTTTAACTGTTTGGGTAGCAACCACGGTGTCAGATTTTGCCAAACTCCTACTAATTGTAAGATTTGTAATAAAAGGCATCATTCCTTACTTCACCCGAAGGGTATTCCCACCGATGCACTGAAGGTTTCTTCTAGGAATAGTGTCGGGCCTGAACATGCACTAAACATTGAGGCAAGTGAGAACAAGCCAACTACATTGGCAAATGAGACGGTAGCATGTTGTGCCAAAAGTGAAGTGAGTAATCAAGTACTATTGGCTACAGCCCTAATACAAGCTGAGGATAGGACTGGTCAGTATTCAGTTATAAGGGCATTACTGGATCAGGGATCACAGGCTTCGTTCGTGACAGAAGCCATTGTTCAAAAATTGGGATTGAAGAAGTGGTCTGTGAATAATGTTATATCCGGATTAGGCGGTGATAAGTCGTCCGTCATTTCAAAACACATGGTGGCATTGAAAATAAAATCTAGAATTGATCAGACGTTTAAAATGGATTTGAAGGCGTATGTTCTCAGCAACATTACCACATATCTACCAGGCAAAAAGGTATCACTTGACAGTTGGGTAGACGTACGACAGTTGTGTTTGGCTGATCCCGCATTCGATGTACCAAATAAAATAGATGTGCTGCTAGGAGCAGAAGTTTACTGCCAGATTTTAAAAGAAGGTTTGTTACGAGGGCCCTCGGGATCCCCCGTAGCTCAATGCACAACCTTAGGTTGGTTGTTATCTGGACCAGTAAACGCAGCCACAGGAAACAATAACATCACAGTGTTGCATAGTCATAATGAAGATGATGAATTAAAACGATTTTGGGAATTAGAATCTGAACCTGTATTAAAATCAAAGTTATTATCAAGGGAAGAACAAAGTTGTGAAGATTTCTTCGCAGCGACTACGCGTCGTACTGATGTATCGTCAAATTGCCATTTCGCGATGAAGACCCAGCCTGCAAAAATGGAGATTCACGAGAAATTGCTATTAAACGATTGAAGAGCCTGGAAAGAAAATTTGTTAATGATCCGGTGCTCAAAGAAAGGTACAGCGATGTAATTAATGAATACTTACAGTTAGACCACATGGTGTTGGTGCAAGTACCTGATGAGAAAAGAGACCAGGCTGTATACTTACCGCATCACGCTGTTGTAAGGGAGGATAAGACCACGACAAAAGTAAGAGTAGTTTTTGATGCATCCTGTAAAAATATCAATAACGTGTCACTAAACGACACCTTAATGATTGGACCAATACTGCAGCCAGAATTGCGACATTTAATTATGAATTGGAGAAAATATCCGGTGTGCATAATAGCCGATATTGTGAAAATGTACCGTATGGTAAGAGTCGCAGATAAAGATTGTGAGTACCAACGCATTGTATGGAGGAATCAACCTGAAGAGGAAATACGCGACTACAAACTGCTAACTGTCACATTCGGTACAGGTTCAGCACCGTATTTAGCCGTAAAGGCTTTAAATCAAGTGGCTATAGATCACAAGACGGAATACCCAATTGCAGCAGAGAGAGTAGAGAAGGAATTTTACATGGATGATTTAATGACTGGCTGTCAAACTGTAGAGGAAGGAAGAGAACTAATGAGGGATATGGATGCACTACTACAAAAAGGAGGATTTAAGCTACAAAAATGGTCAAGTAATAAGGATGAGTTATTAGATGATTTAGAACAAAAGGCAAAAGGAGAAAAGAAAACATGCACAAAGGGAAAGGAAGGAAAGGATAAGGAATTGGAGTTCATTAAAGATAATATTGTAAAGATTTTAGGACTTACCTGGAACCGAAGCCGTGATGAATTCCAGTACTCGGTGAATCTGCATCCATTATCTGCACCTGTAACAAAAAGAAAAATTATATCGGATGTGGCACGTCTGTTTGACCCTTTAGGATGGTTAGCGCCATGCGTGATTAAAGCAAAGGTTTTTATACAGCGATTGTGGATTGCAGGAACAGGATGGGATGAAGAACCACCAAATGAAATATTACAAGATTGGTATACTTACCGTAGAGAGTTGGCTGAACTGTGTGAATTTCGTATTCCATGATGGTTGCACACGAAGTTAGATGATGCAGTTGAAGAATTACATGGTTTTTCAGACGCCTCGACTTTGGCTTTTTCAGCTGTAGCATACCTACGCGTAATAGATTTTGCAGGCAACGTCCATGTCAGCCTAGTCGGAGCAAAGACGAGAGTGGCCCCTGTGAAACAAGTCAGTATACCACGCCTAGAGCTTTGTGGTGCAGTTATGCTGGCTAAGTTGTTGGTCGAGGCTGCTCAGGTATTAGACATTCCAAGAAATCGAGTACGAGCATGGACAGATTCCACAGTGGTATTAGCTTGGCTTAATAAACATGCCAGCACATGGAAAACCTTTGTGGCCAACAGAGTTTCAAAGATTCATTCAACTCTGGAATCGTCACAGTGGTCGCATGTTAGCACAAAGGATAATCCCGCAGATTGCGCATCTCGTGGGGTACGGCCTACCGAACTAGTTCAACATGACTTGTGGAAGTTTGGTCCAAAGTATTTATGGGAAAAAGAGATCACGTATACCAAACTTAAAGATAATGACACACAGGAAGAAACGATCAGGGTTCATATTGGCGCTGTAGACGAGTCTATTTTGGAGAAATATTCATCGCTCACGAAATTAGTTCGTGTGGTAGCATACTGCAGGCGATTTATTACGAAACGCATTGTTTCCCAAGGAAGGCATTTAAACACACAAGAATTAAATGAAGCTCTACAAACGTGTATCAAGTTGTCTCAGGCTGTAGCGTTTAAACAAGAAATCAGCGAAATAATATCACATGGACAAGTCAAGTCGAAATCATCGAAAATTTTATCCCTCACCCCATTCCTCGATGAAGCAGGGTTGCTCAGATCAGACGGTAGGATATCGAAGTCTCAAGAAACTGAGGACGCTAAACATCCGATCATTCTGTCACCTCAATCAGCTTTGTCAAGGTTATTAGTTGATGAAGCTCACCGAAAATTATTACATGGGGACGTGCAACTGACGGTAAATTATTTATGGTCAGCGTATTGGATTATAGGGGCAAAAAATTTGGTGAAATTTCACGTTCGCAAATGCGTTATTTGTGTACGCCACAAGGCACAAACACAAACCCAGTTGATGGGATCTCTGCCTTCCGTAAGAGTTACACCTGCCAGAGCGTTTTTAAATAGCGGAGTAGACTACGCGGGTCCAATTATGCTAAGAACTGCAAAGGGTAGAGGACACAAGGCATATAAGGGTTATGTCGCTTTGTTTGTGTGCATGGTTACAAAAGCCGTTCACATAGAATTAGTAAGCGATGCGACATCAAGAGGTTTTTTAGAGGCATTTAAACGGTTTGTGGCAAGGCGTGGTCATTGTGCTAACCTGTATAGTGACAATGGTACAAACTTTGTAGGATCGTCAAAAGAGCTCAAGGACATGTTTAACGTAGAAAAATCCACAATGGCCCAAGAAATAGCTGACAGTCTAGCAATACAGGGCACTGAATGGCATTTTATACCTGCAAGGGCACCAAATTTCGGTGGATTATGGGAGGCGGGTATTAAATCTACTAAATACCACATTAAACGCGTTATTGGAGAATCTACTTTAACTTTTGAAGAGCTGACTACATTGTTAAATCAAATAGAAGCCTGTCTAAACTCTCGACCGTTGTCTGTCATTTACAATGAACCAGGTGAAGCCAATGCGCTAACTCCAGGACACTTTTTAATTGGGGAGCCAATTATCGTAGTTCCTGAGGTCAACTACGAAACAGCAAAGATTAGCTCATTGAAAAGATGGCAACTGACGCAATCTATGCTACAAATTTTTTGGCGAAGATGGTCAAATGAATATTTAGTTCATCTTATGCATCGCTACAAATGGGCATACAAGATTCCTGAACCTCAGGTTGGGGATATTGTTTTGGTGAGGAAGGATGATTTACCTCCATGTAGATGGGTTTTTGGTAAAATTCTCGAGAAACATCCTGGATCTGATGGAATTACAAGAGTTGTCTCTTTAAAATGTAAAAACCGGGTTATCAAACGTCCAACTTCAAAACTCTGCATTTTACCAATTACAGACTAACTAGTTTAAGATTCTGCGTGGGTAAATATGTAAAATCTGTTAGTAATATTGCTCTCGATGGCATCCATATAATACTGTATAATTAATGTAATATAGAAAACTTTGTCATGGTGGGCGGTCGGAAAGGACATTCTGTCCTTGGTGGGCGGAATGTTAAAGTGGGAACCATCAATGTAGTCGATGAGCTAGGTACTTGCTAAGTTAGTACTTAAGAAGTATGTCAGATGGCGATAGCGTCGCTTGAACATTTTCCTGAATCACGCTATCGTTTCATTTTTAAAAATGGTATACGTGCCGCGATATGTTAATTTTGGTGAACAATAAATCCGGTGGTGAAAGTTACTAGTGTTTCATTTACCGAGCTATCGAAGTATACAGTTTTACTTAAGTTAATTTTTAAATTATTTATGTCAAGCCAGTTAATAATGTCAGTAAGTGTGTTGTGAATATCAGATTTATAATCTACTTCCTGTTTCTTTAAAATTACAGTACTGCCATCAGCAAATAGTACCATCGGGTGATACTTTGGAAGGTCATTTATGTAACACAGGAAAAGAAGAGGCCCTAGTACGCTTCCTTGTGGTACTCCATAAATAACATTACGTGGCTCTGATAAATAGATATCTTCTGTTTTTGTTTTTGTGTTGACTCTTACTATTTCCGTCATTTGGATTCGTTTTGATAAATATGATTTTATGAGCTCTAACATATTTCCTCTTATTTCAAATCGTTCTAATTTATACATTAAGATATTGTGATCTACACAGTCAAATGCTTTCGGCATATCCATATACATTGCACATATTGGTATTCTACGGTCAATATTCATCATCACTAGCTCTAAGAAGTCATATATGGCAATATTAATTGATTTTCCTTTCCTAAATCCTTTTTGTTCATTTGTCAATATGTTATTATCTTCTAAATATTTATAAAGTTTTTCATAGATTATTTTTTCAAATACTTTTGCAAAGACGGGAATTAAAGCAACAGGTCTGTAGTTATTTATAAGATCTTTTTCTCCCTGCTTATATAAAGGTTTAATGATGGATTTCTTGAGCCCTTCTGGAAATATACCTTTTTCAAAACACAGATTTAATATGTGACATAAAGGCAAACAAATAATCATCTTTACTTGCTTGACTACTTTTGTGGAAATATTATCGTATCCGACACTTTTAGTATTTTTAAGGGATTCAATTTTTTTCACAATATCATAAGGTGTAACCGGTGTAAGAAACATTGATGAACATTTATTAGGCAGTAATTTAATATAATCTGTTTGAGAATACTCGTAAATGTCTGATTTATTTTCTACATGTGTAGCAAAGTATTTGTTAAATGCTTCAGAAATATGTTTTGGTTCTGTAACACTTTAATTTTTATATGAAATCTTAAATATATAATCTTTGTTCAATATTTTGTCTTTATTAATTACTTGCCATGTAGCTTTAGATTTATTTACTGCTGATTTTATACGGAAGTTATTTTGAGACTGTTTTGTTAGTCTTATGATTTTTTTAAACAATTTCGAGTATTTCTGTAAGGCAGTTTTATTTTGATCAGTTGGCTTTTTGCGATATTGCCACAACAACATTATTTTCTTTTTGCTACATTTTCTTATACCCTTAGATAACCACTGTTTCCTTTTATATTTTCGAATAATAATATTTTTTAGATAGTCTTTTATATTCGAAACTTAACACAAGTACTTAAGTAAATAAATACGTGTATCAGCCTCTTTCGAAATTCCACCCCTAAAAGGGTGAAGTGGGGTAACAAAGTGTGAAAATCAATATAGTTTCGGATTGTGCTGAAATTTGGAATG
Source organism: Cabera pusaria (assembly GCA_954871355.1). NCBI lineage: Eukaryota > Metazoa > Arthropoda > Insecta > Lepidoptera > Geometridae > Cabera > Cabera pusaria. Next base: position 5,593,177 of record OX940906.1, on the reverse strand, counting down.
CAGATAGTTTTTTTCACTTAGGTATCGGATAAAAAAAAATATTTCAAAATTCACTCTTCAAAGGGTTGAAGCGGGGGTTCAAAGTTTGAATAGTCATTTTATTCGACATTTCACACAAGTACTTCTGTAAATAAATAAGTAAATACGAGGTTCAGACTTTTTTAAAATACCACCCTAAGAGGATAAACTGGGGTAAAAAAGTCTAAAAATCAATATTGTTTCGGATTGCGCTGAAATTTAGAATGCAGATAGTTATTATGACGTAGGTATCTGCACAGAAAGGATTTTTTTAAAATTCTTCCCGGATACAGAACGGGGATCCAAAGTTTGTATGGCGAAACAAGATGAGATAATGTACGTGTAGTAGGATATTTCGAAATGGGGTAGGTAACAAAGTCTGAAAATTTGGGTTTTTCGGGTTTTATAAATATGAATCCCGAATTGCCTTAGTCACGCCATAACATGAAAACGGGTGAACCGATTTGGCTAATTCTTATTTCATGTCTTTAATGATAGAATCGTTTTTACAAAAGAAAAGTTTTAAGTAAATAAAAAAAGTTTTTAACGCGGGCGAAGCCGCGGGGCACTTATAGTATATTATATTTCTCTTGAGATTTCCTGAAAAGACTTTATAGGTTACATCAACGGTACACAATAATGGGTCCTGCCACTAATTAGATGAACAAAATTGGCCAATATTGTATTCAAGTCCGATTAATATTCTAGTCTTACGAATAAATAATAAGTCTAGTCCTATAAATATTTTAATATACATCTGATTTCATTAAAATTTACATATTTAACGTCAGTTTTAATGAAATCAGAGATTTAAAAAACATTGTTTAAAGTGAGAGGTTATTACCACAGATCTAATCCTAGATCTCCTAGATCTGTGGTTATTACAAAAAGCAAATATAAATAAAGTTCTCCGACAATTATAAACGCCCGTTGACATTTAATCACTTCCATTAAATCATTTTAAAATACGACACAAAATTAAAACCCGTGGAAAGCTTCGCCAAGCGTTTAAATTGTTATTTTGATCTCCTGTCAATGGAGAAAAACAGAGGAAAAGAATTTTATCTTCTCGCCCGGGATAATGTCATGCTGACCCTGTTGGAATCTTCTTTCTAAAATTATTCACCAGTTACTGCAAAACTTTGGAATCTATCAATAGATACAGAGTACAATTAGAAAATAGACTGATCTGTTGGTCTAATTGTTAATGATACTAGGGAAACTAGGCCACGAAGCGTAGGGTCGGTCATGGGTTCGATTTCCACACTGGACAATTATTTGTGTGATCTATAGTCAATTGTTCAGTGTCTTGGTGTAATGTGCCCATAATATGTGTTTGTGACTCGAGATAATGTTGGCGATCCAAAATTTTCCCATTTAATTAATAAGATCATCATCATTGAATCGCAGTCATCGAAAATAATACGCAAAATACCTCGTAAAATCAATGTTCCACAGACAGATATTAATTTTTGCCGTTATTTAATACAAAATAACTAGCTGTAGCTCAGAATAGCAGAACTGCGGCTGTTGTTCTGTGAGCTGTGACTTGGTCAGTACTTACTATATATATATATATTAGTATACTTTGTCAGTAGCATTCAAGTAATTATTCCTTATGTGTATGTTATATGTAAGTAATGTTGGGGGGATGTACTGCTCGCGTCCGTAGGATATAGCCCTTGATGTCCTACACGTGTCCCCTGGGTGGTGCTAAAAGAGCAGTATTTTCAGGTGGTAGGCTTAGGCCGCGGCGTGTTACCACCCACCTGACAAAGCCATGCTGCCAAGCGGTCGCTTTACGGCATGATTTTAGGTGAAGCCATCATGGGGAACGGGTCGGAAACAGTTGCGTATATAACTTTAGCTGGTCGTGATACTTTGAAGGTCAATTTGCCTGGCAGACAATCTTGGAGTGCAGCGGGACCCGAGGCACGGTTCTTCACTGGCCGACCGCAGATAGTAGGGGGCCCAAGTAGTGAGCCAGCCACTCATGAAAGGCTGCCCCGCCATCTTGTGAAAAATCCCGGAGGTGCGCCATCGTGCCGGTTGGCGACCGGACGAGAGGACCCGATGGACACCTCTGGGGGGCTTGGAGGTCCCCGCGGTCTCCAGGATTGGTTCTCAATAGGTAAAAGACGTAATTTGTATCACGGATTGGTAATATGCGCCTCGTTTCCACTGCCGTTTCCCTTACCTATCTTCACTCCCCATAAAAATGAAAGGGCAAAACAGAATAAAGGTTCATTAGCGGAAGCACATTTTCTCCTTTCAAGTGCACCTCTCAAACATCCGAGGTTTGCACTCTAATTTCAACTCGGTCTACCATCATCTTGAGACCGCTAAACCGCATATTCTGTTCCTCACGGAGACGCAGATCAAATGTCCAGCAGACGCGGCATACCTTGCGTACCCAGGCTACGTTCTAAAACACAACTTTAGGACGAAGGCGGGAGTTTGTATGTATGTCCGCGATGATATCTGTTATCGGCGTCTCCGCTACCTTGAAGACCCCAAATTTTCCATCATGTGGGTTTTGGTGGACACTGGCATGGCGAAAATTCTTTATGCTAGTGTCTAACGTTCGCACAGTGGAGATGAGGAGACAACCAGGCTTACAAACCACCTCAGTGAGGCGGCTGATGTGGCCCAACAGAGGTATCCTTCTGCTCAACTTGTGCTTCTGGGGGATTTCAACGCCCACCATCAAGACTACCTATACCCATACCAGAGCATAGATCACGCTGGTCAAGAGATGCTCAAGCTTGCTTTGACGCTAGACCTCACTCAGCTGGTCCAAGGAGCAACAAGGATGATGATGGCTACTCAGCCAATTGCTTGGAACTTCTGCTGACAACAGAACCAGACCGCTACTCGGTATCGGTTTTATCACCCTTAGGTAGCTCCGACCACTGTCTGGTGAAGTCTGTTTCAGTCTACTTCCCGCCCGATCCCAGCCAAAACGGCACTCGACGGGTGTGGCGATACAAGTCAGCAGATTGGGATGAGATGCGTTGTTTTTTCGCGTCTTACCCTTGGCAGCAGGTGTGTTTTTCTTCAAGCAATCCCTCAGCTTGCGCGGATGCTGTGACAGAAGTGTTACGTCAGGGTATGGAATATTTCATAACATTTTCTGACGTCCCGCTGTCCAGCAAAGCTCGTCCATGGTTTAGCGCCAAATGTGGAGATGCAGAAGCGTTGAAACATGAGGCCTACTTAGCCTGGGCTGATGTTTGAACCCGCAAGTCAAGAGATGAACGCGAAAAGAAGAAGGCATTCAACTTAGCAGCCAAGTCCTACAAAAAGGCCCTCAAGAAGGCTCGCTTCGATCAAATACGCCTAACAGGGTACAAATTTGCTTCTTACCCCACGGGTAGTAAAGCGTTCTGGTCCCTGGCGAAGTCGATCGAAGAGAACTTCTGCTGTCCTTCACTGCCTCCACTGCTGACACCCGACGGGTCTCTAGCGCACACTGCTGAAGAGAAAGCAAATTTATTTGCTACTCAGTTTTCAGAATCTTCACGTTTAGTTGCTGGTAATGCTGTACCTACGAGTCTGCCAATTTGCGGGACGTTTATGTCCGAAATTCGAATTAGGCAGACTGAAGTACGCAAAGCGTTGCGCGATCTAGACGTGAACAAAGCTCCAGACAGTATACCAGCAGTAGTTTTGAGGGCGTGTGCACCTGAGTTGGCTACTATTTTGACACGCCTTTTTCGCTTATTCATGACGACTGGTCAAGTGCCTAAGTCCTGGAAGCAAGCTAACATGCAGCCCGTGCCCAAAAATTTTGTAAAGTTCAATGCTGCAAAAACCCAGGCGAGTCTTTTCTCCGCCAAACGGAGCCTATTTCTTCTGGCTCCTACTTTCCGAGATGTATCCGTCCTGATAAGTAACCATCTCGAGCTTCTTGGCATTTCATTAACACCAACTCTCAATTTCGGCTCTTATATTGAGTCTAGAGCCCAGCTTGCCTCAAAAAAGCTTGGCATTTTGGCAAAGGTGAGACAATACTTCACACCGGGACAGTTGCTCAATCTTTACCAAGCACAAGTCCGATCGTGCATGGAGGACTGTTCTCACCTTTGGGATGGCTCTGCCAAATACCAGCTTGAGACACTGGAAGCTATTGAGAGGAGAGCCAAGAAGCTCATTGGTGACGATCTACTTGTAAGCAAGAGACTCCAGAGTCTCGCGCATCGCCGGAAAGTCGCTTGTTTGTCGGTTTTTTATCGGTTACATTTTGGAGAGTGTGCTTTGGAACTGCATAATTTGACTCCACCTTCCCCATTTTATTATAGGACATCCAGAGACACTAAAAGGCGCCACCGATTTATATAAGTGGATATGCCATCTACCCGAACAAAGCAATTTGCATCTTCGTTCATCATGCGAACCGCCAGGGAATGGAATGCTTTGCCTGAGTCTGTGTTTCCGGCTTAATACAATATGGGGGTTTTCAAATCACGAGTAAATAGGTATCTTTTGAGTAAGCGCGCTCCATCATCGACCGCATCATCACTTAACATCAGGTGAAATAGTGTTCAAGTGGTACCCAGTTCTATGTAAAAAAAAAGTCAATAATATGTAATTCTTCTTTATAGACCGGGAGATGGTAACAGAAAATACTTGGTCATTTGTACCAGTATGGCGATTCTTCAGGGGTCTAATTACGGAATGACAAAAAAGAAAATGATGGTCATAGCGCTGGTACCGGCGATCCAACGTGGGCATTAATCGAAGGTGTCGGATAAATAATAGTGTCGAACGATTTGTTACACAAAAAAAATATATATATATATACGGTCGAATTGAGAAACCTCCTCCTTTTTTTGAAGTCGGTTAAAAATTCTTTTATTTTCCGATAGTCGATAAAAAAAGAAGTATGCGGTAGCGTAATGCCATACTTCTCCGGTGTGACTTACAGGCGCGAATACATTAATTTTAAAAAAAGCAATTCAACCATTTGTTCTAGGCCAATTTTTGCACAGCTAATCATCGTCGAGTAGCCATTCACGGTGGCAAACGTGTACAATATTTTTTCAAAATTCTAATATTTTATTCGTAATTCGCACGATTTGTACAAGTATGGCACTATTTTTTCCTGTAAGTTAGGGGTTTAACGTATATAAATACAAAATTTCAAGCACCTAGGTGGCGGCAATCTTGTCTTATAACCAGATTTTTTGTCGTATAATATTGTACGGCTACCGGCGCTCGAAAGATTTTTCGAATCGTAGATATAAGCCATATAAGCCGTAAAGTGTGGGAACGCACTTTTAAATAACACCACGTAATAATATAATAATAATGTATGGCGCCACTTGTTCCCTCAACTACAGATATTCACTGTTGTACATAGATGATAAATACCTATATCTGTGTCACGGCTACATGTATGAAGGCAGTGAGTGTTTAACAAGGAGGAATTATGTAAAGTTCCGAGGACTTGTTCACCCTTGACATAATTTGAAAATAGAGTTCGGAATTTATATTTGAAAAAGGAACGAGAAGACAAAATCAAAATTAGCCGGTCCGAGGGGTATATAAGCGGTTAGGGTAGCTCCCCTACATGTAAAGTGGGGATGAAATCCGATAGATGGCGTTGTACACCGTTAACACACGCAAGTGTTTCATTATGCATTTTTACGTAAATCAAGTTTTAGTATTTAGGCATTACATACAGTAATATAATTAAAAATCCGATAGATGGCGTTGTACACCGTTAACACACGCAAGAGTTTCATTTTGTCAAGTTTTATCATTAAATTGAATGATGTGTGAAACCAAAGACGACCTTATCTCTACTACGCTAAGGCTTAAATAAACTGGCCAAGTGCAAGTCGGACTCGCACTCGTAGGGTTCCGTAACACAGTAGAGTATTCTATAAATTTGATTTTTCGCAACTACAAAAATAACATTGTTAGGGTTCCGTAGCCGAATGGCAAAAATCGGAACCCTTATAGATTCGTCATGTCTGTGTGTCTGTCTGTCTGGCTGTCTGTCTGTCTGTCTGTCTGTCTGTCTGTCTGTCCGTCCGTATGTCACAGCCATTTTATTCCGAAACTGTTAAGACTACAGAATTGAAACTTGGTAGGTAGATGTATTCTGTAAACCGCTTTCCGATTTTTATACAAAAATAAGAAATATAAAAGTTTAAGGGGGGGCATCCCATACATAGAACTGAAACAAAAAATAAAAATGTCTTCAAACCTATACGTGTGGGGTGGGGTGTCTATGGATAGGTCTTCAAAAATGACATTGAGGTTTCTAAAATCATTTTTTCTCAAAGTCAATCATTTGAAAGATAGGCGCGTCTAAAGTCAATCAGGTAAATCATGTAAAGTGGGCTGAACAGCTTTCTGAGCCATACGGGTTGCGGTGTGGGGTTAGGCAGGGAGGGGTAACCTCTCCCAAACTGTTTAACCTTTATGTGAACGAGCTGGTAGAGGGTCTTAGTGGTATGCAGGTCGGATGTTCTATTGACGGTACTTTTGTCAACAACTTAAGCTACGCCGACGACATGGTACTGTTGGCACCCTCTATTAGCGCTCTGCGGAAGCTACTGAAATTTTGTGAATCGTACGCTGTCAACCACGGTCTACGCTATAATGTCAAAAAAACTGAAATTATGGTGTTCTCTAAGGGTGGAAAAGGACCGTGTTATGTACCTCCTGTTGAACTAAATGGTGCCCCACTTAATCGGGTAAAACAGTTTAGATACTTGGGGCATATATTGAGAGAGGATCTCAAGGATGACGATGACATTAACAGAGAGCGTAGAGCGTTGACGGTGAGAGCTAATATGTTGTCCCGTAGATTTGTTTCTTGCTCTGAGGAAGCAAAAATTACACTCTTTAAGGCGTATTGTCAAAGCTTCTACGGAAGTAGCCTATGGACAACATACACTCAGAAAACCATCAACGCTCTACGTGTTCAATACAATAACGCTTTCAGATTGCTGATGCGGCTGCCTAGATTTTGTAGTGCGTCTGGTATGTTTGCAGAGGCGCGCACAGATGGCTTTGCTGCCATCGTTCGCAAAAAAGTAGCGTCTCTGCTATACAGGGTACGGGGCAGCAGCAACAGCATTCTGAGGGCTATAACAGATAGGTTTGACTGTCCTATCCTTAGTCATCAAATTGGGATCCTCATAAAATAGTTTCAATCTCTGAATTTAAATGCATAATTTTTAATTAAGTATATATTTATTGACATGTATATAATTAGATTGACATGTAATTTAATTTAATAATAATAATTTGATTTTAAATATGTAATTAATGACTAACAATTTATTTTAATTAAGATTCAAGACTTATGATAAGTACCTACTAACCAAATGGATCTATGTGTCTGAATAATAAATGAATTGAATTGAATTGAATTGAATTAAAGTGGTAAAATGTGTGTCCCCCCCCGTGAAAATATATATTTTCTTTGACTTATAATATAACATAAATCTTGTATAAGAAGTTTTGTCTTTTAGTTCTACACCTTGTCTACATGAGTCAAGAAAATAGAAATGCTTGAACCGAATATATTTGGCAACAAAACTGAATAATTTGGCAGAATACAAATAATGGAAAAGATGCCGATACGCTGAATACCGAATACATACCGAATGTTATAGCGGCAACAAAAATACATCATCTGTCCGTCACGGTTCATGAGATACAGCCTGGTGACAGACGGACAGACAGACAGACAGATAGACAGACGGACAGCTGAGTCTCAGTAATAGGGTTCCGTTGGTACCCTTTGGGTTTGGAACCCTAATTACTCCTTTGCGGCGGTATGGCGGCCATTTGGAACCATCAGAAAAGTATGGCATGGTGTATTTCGTGAATGGCTATTCGACGATGATTACCTGTGCAAAAATTAGTCTGGAACAAATGATTGAATTGTTTATTTTTTAATTAATGTATTCGAGTCGGTATGGCGGGCTGTAAGTCACACCGGAGAAGTATGGCATTAGCTACCCCCTACTTCTTTTTTTACCAACTATCGGAAAATGCAAGCATTTTTGTGGAACAAATCGTTCGACACCATTATTTAGCCGACACATTCGATTAACGCCCACGCGATTGGGCCGCCAGTACCAGCGCTATGACCATCATTTTCTTTTTTGTCATTCCGTAATTAGACCCCTGAAGAACCGCCATACTGGTACAAATGACCAGTATTTTCTGTTACCATCTCCCGGTCTATTATATGTACATTTCAAATGACTCGAGTTTGAACTTCTTCTCTTTTAGTTTTCACAGAAATTCGGTGTTAATTTCTAGAGTCTACGCAAAAAGAAAACCGTCGTAGAAATATAGGGCGCGCGTGTTGATGGTTCTAATTTACTGTTTATGTTGCGTTGACAACATTTCTCTGTCATTGCCAATACGACTAAAAATGTTTGATACCTTTGTCGGTACGTAGGTACCGACAGTGTTAAACAATTTTAGTAACACTACCCTTATCATTATCGGGTGATGCTAGGGAGGTATATATACCTTCCTTCCTTACCTTTGAATGTTAGTTCATCGTTAAGCCACGACGGTTCTCTTTTTGCTCTAACACTAATTCAAAAATAATACTTTTTGAGAAATGTGCACTTTCTTATTCGGTTCAGAATTTTTTTTCTTTTCCAGGGTCAATATAACTTTACGGATATGGACATAGATAAAATGCAACATCTCTGGTTGTCCAAGATGGAATATGGAAGACGGCTATGGGTGTCCGAATTACGCTCGGGATCTTCTCTCTTTTACTGTAAGGAGTTCGAAGCCCGAATTGAGCCTTTATAAAATAAGAATACTTCTGAGGGAATTGCATTTTCTTTAAGAACATTGTTATAATATAATGTTACTGAACTCCTTTTTCTTGTCTTTGTCATTTCTAGACCTAGCACATGTGTATAATATAATATTTATAAGCAACCTCGCTGATTTTTATAACTGATAGGCTAGCGTTTGAATATTATCTCGCCTGGTAGTACGCGATGATGTGGTAGAAGATGGTGAACACGCTAGGCCTAGAATGGTGGTCCCACCATACTAGGCCTAGCGTGTTAAAAGCTTGAGGCACAGAAGTATAGTAAGTACTTACCCTGTAAAACGGGTAGTGCCTCAAGCTTTTAAGAATATAGGTACTCGTACGTACCTACACGCAAAATACTTACTAGAATATTTTTTTTGTCCATTTTCCTAGATTGTTTTTAAAAATATTTTTACTCGTATTTTATTTCACAATTAGTTTGTATGTGACGCGATTTCTCTGCACTAATAATCAGCCGATTTTTACAAGCTTTTATTTAACTTGTAATGTATGTATGTATGTCACTATGTATGTTCGGGTGGAATCTTGGAAGCTAAATTAGACCCACTTCCTGATGTCCGATTGGACTCAAATTTCGGTACTTATGTATCTTAGGTGACAATACAATGATATGGTACCATGGAGCTGGTCTGATGATGGAGACGGAAGGTGGCCATGGCATCTCTGTGATAAAACAACATAACCCCACCGAGTTTGGGCTCGATTGATTTGTCTTGAAGAGAACTTTACGCCTAGATGATATCCAGGGTCTGATGATGAAGCTGGAAGGTGGCCACGGCATCTCTGTGATAAATCAACGTAACCCTTCCGAGTTTTGGCTCGATTGATTCGTCTTGAAGAGAACATTACATAGGTGTAATGTTCTCTTTAATTATCTAGGGATAATATCCAGGGTCTGATGATGAAGCTGGAAACCAGCCACGCAATATCTGTAATAAAAAATAAAACACTACCGAGTTTAGGCTCGATTGATTCGTCTTGAAGAGAACTTCACACCTAAATGATATTTAGCGAAGAGAAACACCAAGCGTAGCTCTCTCCATAGCCCACTGAGCGACTTAAAGTGGGTGGACTAGTCGCACGTCTCGGCATCTAATGTCATAACAAATAGGACGCACTAGATAAATACCTAAGTTTTAAGGCATTGAGGTATGGGACACCTATGTATCACCTGGCCAGCAAGCCTCCGGTGAAGGAAAAACATCGTTAAGAAGCCAACAACCCTCGCATGGTGGTAGGATACTTACTATCTAGTGTCCGCCTGGCTATCTACCACCCTCAAGTTGGATAACCTGTCGCCAAACATCTAAAGTGTTTCGGCAGTTGTTCTTTATGAGCCAGTTTCTATTCTATACCTAGTGTGCTATCATCTTAAACCGCATCATTACTTACCAATAGGTGAAATAGTGTTTATAAATGATTTAAACATAAGACGAGCGTCTTGTTTGCATTGTTCAATGCAAATATAATACATAAACAAGTGTTATATCGGCTTGAATAATGCATCTGTAATTTTTTTTAAGTATGTAGGTACGTGCCCACTTAAGGCAAGGACAACGGTATTCTGGCCTTCTGGTTTCAGAGTAGTTCTACAACCCGTTGGGGTTTAACCTCGAGAAGCACCATAATATAATGTTTAAAAAACATTAAATTTGTTGTTTTTAGGGTTCCGTACCTCAAAAAGTAAAAAAGGAACCCTAATAAGATCAGTTTCTTGTCCGTCTGTCCGTCTATCTCTCTGTCTGTCCGTCTATCTGTCTCTCTGTCCGTGTGTCACCACCGATTTTCTCAGGAACGAGTGGACCTAGCAAATTGAAATGTATACCAGATACTGAGGTCTATAGTCCCTATTAGGTCTATAAAAATTAAGGTCCTGAGTCAACGCGATAAAAAATATATGGGCAAATATAGATTTTTGCGAAAACTTGTAAGTACCAAAATTTACCCTAATTTTCAACCTTTTTTTTCAGAATTTTCCCTTTACTTCTGCTGTAAGACCTTACTTTTAACGAAAGTTGACAATTATATGTCAACCGGAAGCACCCTATAGGTTTTCGACCCAAAACCTATAGGGTACTTCCCGTTGACCTAGAATCATGAAATTTGGCAAGAAGCAAGGTCTTACAGCACAAGTAAAGGCAAACTTCCAAAAAATAAAAAATAAATTAAATTATACAGTGTCCCCCATACATACATAGTAGACGCCAATTAAGATAGGCCTCTGAGTTATATGAGCGCTCATACAATTTAGAGGTCTAGCTTAATTGGTACAAACCAACGTTGGTTCGGAAGCCTCGGTGGGCGAGTCCAACTCGACTTGGCCGGTTTTTTAAACCCTTAGCGCAAATAAAATTCTATGTATTTAGCATGATTATATCTTCTCTTATATATAAAAATGAATCCCAATTACCCTTGGTCACGGCATCACGCGTGAACGGCTGGACCGATTTCGCTAATTCTTTTTTTGTTGTGTTTTTTATCGTCAGGAGATGGATCTTATGAAAAAAAAAGTTGTTTTTAACGCAGGGAAGCCTACGTTCAAATATTTTCTCATATTAATTTAACATGCCACCGTCCATGCTTAACGTTAATGTCATTCCATCATAAGTTCGTCTGGAAGAGATCCCTCTTAGCGATAATACCGCCCATTTGCCATTAATGTAGGTATACAAATGTTGTGTATTTTTTCTGTGTAAGTTGGTGACAATTTAAAATTATTGTATTGTAATGTATTATATTGTATTTTAAAGAAGGGATGTTATAAGTTGACGTGTGTATCTGTGTATGTGTGTCTGTCTGTGGCGTCGTAGCGCCCAAATAGATCATTCAGGATATTGTGTATTAGGAGTTGTGGCTAACGTATGTAGATGGTCGGTCAGATAAGATTCACCTGTAGACTTATTTTATTAGGCAAGTCTCCTCAGCAGAAATATAAATCGGAAAATAAAATACCAATTATTTTTTCCCAAACGATAAACTGGATTTAGGAGATACATAATCCTTATCCTTACTAATATTATAAATGCGAAAGTAACTCTGTCTGTCTGTCTGTCTGTGTTGTTTTCACGCCAAAACCACTGAACCGTTTTTAATGAAATTTGGTACACAGATAGTCTAGATTCTGAGAAAGGACATAGGCTACTTTTTAATGCGAAAAGAGGGTTGAAAGGGGTTGAAAGGAGGGTTGAAAAGTTGTATGGAAGATTCGTCATTTTTAGAGCTTGAAACTTATTTTTTAGGCTGTTGATTTGATATAAATAAATTTGACATTCAAAGAGGGGAAAGGAGGAGTGAGTGAGTTAGGAGAAGGTGAGGGGAGGGGAAGGGGAGGGGGAGGGGAAGTGAGGGGAAGGGGGGAGGATAAGTGATGGGAGATTAGCGTAGCGTGGTGTGGTGCGGTGTAGTTGGGATACGTATGTGTCTTATTAGTTAATGCTACCCAAAGACACTAATCCACGCGGCCGAAGTCGCGGGCACATCTAGTAATATATATTATACGAAACAACAAACAACCCCTTATACGAAAAAAATAATGAATTACATTTTATGATGGAACTTTTTTTGCGCGCTAGTCATCATTTTTAGGGTTCCGAACCCAAAGGGTACCAACGGAACCCTATTACTGAGACTCCGCTGTCCGTCTCTCTGTCTGTCTGTCTGTCTGTTTGTCTGTCTGTCTGTATGTCTGTCTGTCTGTTTGTCTGTCCGTCTGTCACCAGGCTGTATCTCATGAACCATGATAGTTAGACGGTTGAAATTTTCACAGATGATATATTTCTGTTGCCGTTATAACAACAAATACTAAGAACAAAACAAACTTAAAAATTAAAGAAAAGTTTTAAAAAGTTTTTTACGATAGCGCCGCGCCATCTAGATTATCATTAAAGATAGCGCTATCGTCTCGAATCGTAATCTGAATCTCGGAAGAGGCTCCAACGATTAAATAAAATTTTGTATACAGGGGATTCCGGGGGCGATAAATCGATCTAGCTAGGAATCGTTTTCAGAAAATGTTGTTTTATTCGTGTTTTCAATAATCAACTTTATTGATAATATAAACAACTTAAACAAAATAACTTAAAATATTACTCTTCCCGACATCTATTGGCGAGTAGAAGTAGCTTTAGTATTACTGTATGGGTAAAGCAGTTAGTGGCTCTCAATTAAAATAAATAGTATTATTATTCGTCAATAGATGTCGGGAAGAGTAATATTTGTCTGTTTAAGTGGCCAAAAATAGCTCGGTCAACCAGATATTTAATAATATTAATTACTACTATATAATACTATTCTACCTTTGTTTTAACGTTTACTTAGGTGGTGTTCGGTTCGGAACCCTCCGTGTGCGGGACAAAAGTCTGACTCGCACTTGACCAGTTTTATTAGTATTATTCAAGGTGGCGTAATAATGCAAAAAACACAATATTATTACAAATCTTGCTAATGGGGAATCCCACGGGTAAATCAATATCCTCATGAGAAAAAATGTCGTTACTTATTAAACAACGCGTTTTAGTTCTTGAATTATAAATAACTAGCAGCCCGCCCCGGCTTCGCACGGGTAGAACATATATGCCTACAAAATTTGCATCAGTTTGTTGCATCGAATATGAAATATGAACATATTTAACAATCATCTTCATATTTCAACCAATTTACACAAAACCTTAACGAATTATGCACCTAAACCTTCCTCATAAACACTCTGGCTATTGGTGAAAACCGCATGGTAATCCGTTCAGTAGCTATTGAGATTATTGCGAACAGACAGACAGACGCAGTGATGGACTTTGTTTTATAATACTTACGTAGTGATATTGGACGGCCCTTTGGCGTAAAGGATAGTTACCCTGATTCTGACCCGACGGTCGTTGGTTCTAATCTTAGCTATATACCTACCAATGAAAGTTTTATGTGCATTCATGAATCATGGATTTTCGCACAGAGGAAGTGGGATCATTGAATCAAAATCAATCAAATCATGGGATCAAAGAAGGGGTATAATACGTTTAACGTGTGTATCTGTGTCTGTCTGTAGCTTCTTAGCACCCAACCGGATGAACCTATTTTGATTTTATTATTAATAGTTTTTTTGTTTGTTTGATAGATGTCTTCATCGAGAGTTTTCTTAGCTTGGATTCATAAAAATTCGTTCAATCGTTATAAAACTATGAGCTTTTTTCTAGTTCATTGCGCTATGAAATCAACTTTCATAGGTCTGATCAATTCAAAATTGTTCTTCTTGAACGATATTGTAAGAACATGGAAGCATTGACCTGATGCTGGGACATCTCCTGGACTCTACAAAATACTCAAATCCTCGCCAACTTACAGCTCAGATTTTAAATGTCGTGTTTAGAGTCATTGGAACGCTTTTAATAAAAAGATTATACATAGATCAGTCGGGGTGGTTTAAAATTTTATATTATTATATATATTGATGAATATTCTTTTATACAATAGATCATATTATTATACTATATTGACTTCAAATTGATTGTGATCGGTGGGGATCTACAGCATAGCTAAGCTTATAATAATATTTTCATAGTAACTATGACCTAATCTGTGGTTTCACTGCTTTTTTCACTAATTTTATTAATTTTGCGATGCGTGTATGTGAAATTCGTGATATCTTCTAGAGTTTTCATTTGAATTATATACTGTAAAGGACAATTTTAATCTATAATATGTGGCCAAGCTAATTAACGTAATTATTTGGATAAGGATTAATACTATATACTTGAAAATAGCCTTGGAAGTTATGTAATATTTTTTAACAAAAATTTTAAGATTAAAATGGTTACTGTGAGTCAACCTTAAGAGATATACATATGCTGTCGCGGACTTTTTTATAGGTCTTATTAAGTTGTACAACTCTTGCATAGAAAATATTCTTCTATCTATTTTCAATTAAGCAGCGTTCGTAAGAAACGTGTTTTTTCGACCGTTTTTTTCCCGACTTAGGTTGCAAATTAGGTCTCCACGAATGTACCTTTAATTTAAACGGGATAATATATAGCCTATTTTCATTCCGAAAGTCTATTCTATGTATTAGTGAAAGAATTTTTTAAATCGGTTCAGTAGTTTTTGAGCCAAATCATTACAAACATACAAAAATACAAAAATACAAATGTTCTCTCTTTATAATATTAGTATAGATATAATCGAGTTCTACAATTTTAATGTCAATTCTCGCGGACAGCTGTGAAATAATATAATTCTTAAATTCAAAATTTAAAATCAACCCTGACTGATTTATTTAATAATATGTTCAGTGAGACCAATATACCAAATATCTGCTGTGAGTTGGTGTGTGTGGTTGGTCCAGGATATACCTCTGTATCTGCTGTCAATGCTACCATGTTTGTACAATATCATGGAAGTAAGAGGATACCGAATTTCGAATTGATTAGACCTATAAAAGTAGATCTCATAGCGTCATCGTCCAGAGAAATGCTCGTCCGAAATCGGCTGAACGGATTTTCATAACTCAAAGCTAAGAACACTTTCGATTAAGACACCTCTTAACTAAATCAAAATTGGTTCAGCCGTTTAGGCACTACGATGCCACAGACAGACACACAGATACACACGTCAAACTTAAAACACCCCTTGTTTTTGCGTCGGGTCAAAAATATCCGAAATCAATTGGTATTTCAAAGTCAAAAACAAACCAATTATGATAGAAACATCTGAATACCAATACCAGTTATATAAGGAAAAATTCGGTGGATTATTTACGTGGCTTCGCAACGACTGCAACTACTAGTGATGGAGTAAAAAAAAATAATCAAAGAATAACTGGTTTTATTCGCGCGGTACTTTCTGAGGTAAACACACGTATGTAAGTGATTGTAAGGGTAGGACAATCAAGTTCAAACTGGTTCACTGAAGTGTTAGTGAGGTTTTAGAAAACAGTGTTGCGCTCTTGGATTGAAATGGTAAAGTATAATTTACATTTTCTGTATAATAATCAGATATTACTTCTCCATTTAAATTGAATTTTATTAAATGCATTTTATATCTGTGCGCATTCTATAATAACTGACGTCGCAATTTATATGCAATAATGGTGAAAATAATATTTAAGTATTTTTTATTGGTAGTTAGTTGTATATCTACTTATATTATCATTGTGATTTTAATTGATAAATTAATTTATCAATTCTATACCAATAAATATTATGTAACCTTATAAGAGGGAAATTTTATAAGTTCCAGGTTATGTAGGTAAAAGAAAAAAAATCGCTTTAAATTATATTTTTGATGAGTTTTTTCAACTGCCTGGATTCATTTGCAAGAGATAAAATGTCTATTAATAAAGTTTTACAAGGCGCTACTTCGTATGTCACGAGAGTGATTCATAGTAAGGTTACTGGGATTTTTCGTTCCATATCTCCAGAGATTGCCAAAGCATCTTGATAAAAAAAAGTCTTACTGGCGTGACTGATAACGGTTGAAAATGAAAATTTTGATGACTGTTTTATTAACATTTCTATGTGTGTGTGGAACACTCTAAGGAGATGAACCACAGAAATATTAATAACCTTGTTAAACTCAATCCAAAATTTCATCGTACCGACGGGACTTGAACCTGCAACCTCCTGGATAACATGTCCAGGTGCTTTGCCAATTAAGCCACAGTTCGATACATCGTTACGACGAAATTAGTGGATTGCATTATATAAGTAGTCACATAAGTAGTCATAGATGGCGCCACCAATGCATAAATGGGTTAAAAAATGCCATCCACTAATTTCGTCGTAACGATATATCAAACTGTGGCTTAATTGGCAAATCACCTGGACATGTTATCCATGAGGTTGCGGGTTCAAGTCCCGTCGGTACGATGAAATTTTGGATTGAGTTTAACAATTTACAAAAATATAAAGTGTGTAACAGAAAACAGTTTGTAGTATGTGCAACAGTAACAGTGTGTAAGAATTATATTATTAATAACCTTATTATAATAATTTCTGTGAGCTTAACCAATGTACTAAATACATTTTCAAATCATTTTAGTGCAACTGTTCCTATCCGAAAAGGCACTAACGACAATATTCATCTCTCCTGGAATCTACAGAATACTCTATTTCTCACTAATTTTTCGAAGGATCTCAATGAATTAATTATATATAGGTCGGATGATGGTGGTTTTATAATTATGTGTTGTATTGCATTTGATACTGTAATACTTGTTTTATTATTTCAAATATTTGTATTCTTATATTTTAATTTATTTTAGCAGGCCCTAGTAAAACCGATAGAACTATATTCAGTTTGATTAATTTAATTTAATTTCAATAAAGGCGAGAATATAGCTGCGATACACATGCTCATGGTCTTACAGTCAACAAAATAATCTGTAGTGAAATCTATTTATTTTCAGACTAGACTGGCATTGCCGTATCTACTAGCACTATTAGTTCTTTCTGAAGGGTATGTATATAACAACTTACTTCATATATTTATAAGAACACGCACTGTCTTGTTAACCTGAGACATCTAGAAGTAAGGGTGTGTTTTTAATTAATAACCACCCCCTTACGTTGGAAAAGCACTGAACATGAAGGTGCGTTTTCACAGCTGTCCTTGAGAGTCATTTTCCATCCTCAGCCTAACGTACCATCTACTACATCCACAGAAATATGCAGCCGTGCACCAATGGATTTTTCTATCGAAAAAATTATTTGCGCTTTTCACAGTGGCCCTCCGGTGAAGGAAAAATATCGTTAAGAAACCAACAACCCCCGCTTGGTGGTAGGACACTATCTGGTGTCCGCCTGTCCAGCTACCACCTTCAAGTTAGAAAATCTGTCGTCAAACATCTAATGTGTTTCGGTAGCTACCGAGGATAGCTATCCTTGAGAGCCAGTTCCCATTCTAGGCCTAGCTTTCTTACCATCTTCGACCGCATCATCACTTACCAACAGGTGAGATAGTAGTCAAAAGCTAAGAATCTACGGTATACAATTAATATAGATAATACGTTGGCCTTTACGAAAAAGTATACGTTTCTGTAATATAGGGTATACGTAATAATATACGTAGTGTAGGACACCCTCCAGTTAGATGAAGCGATAATTTACGCTAGCTGGCTGGCAGCGGCTGGAGACAAAGTGCTGAAGATCGAGCTCAGTGGCATGCCATAGGTGAGACCATGTCCAGCAGTGGATAGAGATAGGCTGATGATGATGATACGTTTCTTTTTCTTTTATAACGAATATATACTTATGGTGGTAAAATATGGTCATCAAAAGAAGAGGCTGAATGAACAAATATAAAATATGACTAAGATGATATTTTATGTAAACGAATTGGGGTTTTTTACACCGAGCTGTGTAGCACTTGACCACTATCTCACCTGATGTTATGTGATGATGCGTTCGATGATGGAGCGTGCTTACCCAGGAAGATACCTTTTCACTCGCGATTTGAAGACCATGGGTGTCTTCTTTGTACTTAACCGGAAACTCAGGTACTCAAAAACTCAAAAACCGGAAACTCAAAAACTCAGGTAGGTCATTCCATTCCCTGGCGGTTCGTATGATGAACGAAGATGCAAATCGTTACGTTCGGGTAGATGGTGATCCACCATAAATCGGTGACACCTTTTAGTGTCTCTGGATTCACGATTATAAAATGGGGATGATGGAATCAAAGTATGCAGTGCCATAGTCCATAGCGCACTCTCTAAAATGTATTCGATAAAAAAACCGATAAATAAGCTACTTTGCGATGCGCGAGACTTGGTTGAGGGGTTGTTGCAATGTTAGTTGGTTGATTTCGGGGTTAAATATTGAGTGAAAATAAGGTAAATTTAAGGTAAATTAATTTTCCACTTTTTTCAGATATGTCATATTTGACCCCCAGAGCCACAGGTACATTTTTGATGTAAGTTTTTTGATATATTGGCGAAATATAAATAAGTATGGAGAATATTTTCTACAATGTTTTTTTTTATGGTAAAAGGTAACAGGACAAGCACGACGCTCGCCTGATGGTAAGCGATGACGTCTGTCTATTACAGATACAGCGGCATGCAAAATTCTGGCAGTCCAATTTTGCATATCACTGCACTGCGCCTGTTACCTTGAGACATAAAGATGTTGAATCTCACATGCTCTGTAATTCCACTGGACACCTTGCCATTTCAAACACACATTCCTATTTCAGGGCCGAAAATTAATTAGCAAAGTGGTGGTACCGCCCCAGGCGGACTAGCAGAAGTCTTACCACATATACACTAAAATGTGCAAATTATAGTGGAAAGTAGTGCTGCGATATAATATCTTGTCAAAGAATACAAACAAGAGTCTGTGCAAAAAGAGAAACGTCGTATGAATTGAGGTTGCAACGTTCGGGGTTCGTTTCGTTCGGTTAATTTACTGTTTTTTAACCGACTTCAAAAAAAGGAGGAGGTTTCTCAATTCGATCGTATATATATATTTTTTTTTTTATGTTTGTTCGGGGACAACTTCGTCATTTATGCACCGATTTTGATTATTCTTTTTTTGTTCGAAAGGAGATATCCCAAGTGTGGTACCATGGTAATTTTATCGAGGTCTGATAAGTATCTCCAGAGATATTGAGATAAACATCTCAAAATTGGTACTGAAAATGAACATTGAAGTCGGTTCTTTTTTAGTTTTTAAACGATATTATATTGCATTGACAACACTGCTGTCGTTACTAGTACGACTAAAAATGTTTAATATCTGGTAAGTAACTACTCTTCGTTACCGTGTGCTACTAGGTATACTACTATACACCTTCCTTCTAGGCTACTAGGCTTGTGGCTTATAGGCTACTATATACCTTCCTTCTAGGCTACTAGGCTTGTGGCTTATAGGCTACTATATACCTTCCTTCTAGGCTACTAGGCTTGTGGCTTATAGGCTACTATATACCTTCCTTCTAAGCTACTAGGCTTGTGGCTTATAGGCTACTATATACCTTCCTTCTAGGCTACTAGGCTTGTGGCTTATAGGCTACTATATACCTTCCTTCTAGGCTACTAGGCTTGTGGCTTATAGGCTACTATATACCTTCCTTCTAGGCTACTAGGCTTGTGGCTTATAGGCTACTATATACCTTCCTTCTAGGCTACTAGGCTTGTGGCTTATAGGCTACTATATACCTTCCTTCCTTACCTTTGAATGTTAGTTCATCGTAACGCCACGACGGTTCTCTTTTTGCACAGACTCTATCTGTGAGTGATTGCAATAAAGGTACGGCCGTACTTTTACATTTATAAGTAGTAGACCAATATAGGCTAAAGATGATAATCCACTAGTCACATTATGTCCCACCATGTTTTTGCATCGTGATGAGGGGGGGAATGGTTTACTGTAAGGCCAGGAAGGTTAAAAAAATAAAGACAGACCACTTCCTTGACCCCAGCAGCTGGAGTTTCCCTTGTAAAATAAAATAAATAGTATTCTAAGGATACAAGTCAGGCGTGATCTGTGATGTCTGAATAATCTGCTATAGCTGCTGGTCAATGTAGTTTTTTTTTGCTCCCCAGCCAGCCACGAGCCCCAACGAGAAAGAGCAGTTTCCTGGGATAGGAAAGTACTTCTTTGGGTAAACGCAAATTATAATGACCTTCATGACTATTTGACCTTCGACAAGGTCTGAAACATTCTTAATTAAGTTGCCAAAGAATCCGGGATGTTGCTTGCTATAAGACAGTTTCGCTTTGTCTCTCTCGGCCGAAGTAAGACTGACATAATAATGTTTTATAGATTTTGTGCTGGACGCTAGATTGAAAAGCAATGATTTCAATCCCAAATTACGAATTCCGAATCAAAGTTCATCATTCGCTCTTCAAAAGAATCTATTTATGTTTTGTATAAAATAAAAGATAAAGTCAAACTAAAATCTATGTAAAATTAAGTCAAGTTAAAAGACACCAATTTTGCGGCCATCCATGTCTTACGTCTCTTTATATGTGACTTGCGCCTAGGAATATGGGTGACGTAGTTATAAACAGAATTTCCCGGTGCGAGTCATATTAATTGTCAACGGTCTTCTCAAGCTAATAACTATGTTTAAGTGTATTAGAGGCGCTGTGCTCTCACATTAATAAATGTCTACAACCTAAACGTCATAGCAACTATACATATCCAATTAATATGCTAATAATCTAGCAGGAAATAGGCATAATTTATGTGATAATTATATACTTTTCTTTTTATTGCTTTTAATCAATCAACCATTTAATCAAATTTAAAATCTAATAATACCTATAATCACTAATAAGTACATTAAAAGGAAATTATCATTGAATTTAAGCTAGTTTCATATTGCTGTGTCGGGATGTGTCGGGTCGCCGTCTGTTGTGTCGCGGAGTGTTCATACTAATGTGTTGTCTTGTGGCGCAATATGTCGCATTTTTAGATCATTCTGTGGCGCGACAGATCCCCCACCACCTCTCTGGCGCGTTCGGACTTCGAGCGATTTTACTGCGACAGAACGCGCCACAACACAACACAACCTACTAATGTGAATCTATTCATAGTAAATGAACGTAAGCGATTGCGTTCTGGCGCGCCCCGACACACCCCGACACAGCAATATGAACCTAGCTTTATAATATTATTTTTATGAGTATTTATATGTTTAGTTCTAACATTGATTAAATCGATATAAATTCAATATACCAATAGACAATAAGTAATAATAACAAAAGTTAGTTCTATTTGAAATTAATAAGTTATCTTCTTTATCCGTGGTCTTTACGTTTACTGCATGATTTTGTATTTAAATGTATAATTTATGAGTTTGTAGGAAGTGTGAATGTACTCCAATCTATGTATATCTGAGTGGTTCACGTACATAATACATAATTTTGTAAACATAATATGTAATAATAATGTTATGGGCTCCCAAGATACAGGCATAGCCTAGTTTGGGGCCCATTGCGAAACTTGTACTGTACCTAATTATGGCAATAAACAATTTATTTATGTTTATCAACTTAAATAAGTAAGTAAAATATCGAATCGTTTCAGGGCATCAAATTGGAATTTCCCTATATATAGTTGGGCCCACCTTGTTCATGTAAGTACTGCAAAATTAACTGTTAGGGAACAAGCTTCGTAAGCTTCTTTTTTATCGTTCATAATCGTGCAAAGTAAGTTTGTTTAGATCCTATCTTGTGATCATAATTTCAATTTCTTTGCGTCTAATTGAGCTGAAATTTTGTTAAAGGTTATGTAGCAATCAATGTTATGGTACTACTATCAACTTGGTCTGTTTTTGATGTTTTGTAGTTGGCATAGGAATGTTTAAGCTACAAATGGTAAAACCCGACGTGTTTTAATTTTCAGTCCTGTGGAAATAGGACGACCGATAAGACTGTCCCGCTCGTGGTGAATGGGTCACCTACAATAGAAGGAGAATGGCCGTGGCATGTCGCCATTTATAGCTCACAGGTTAGTCCTTTTATCAATTATTTAAATTATTAGCTAAGCCCCAAAGTTTTGCCTGCGTTGAATCCTAGTTATAAACGTTCCTCTTAAATTACTCTATCTATTGCTGAAAACAGCATTAAAATCAGTAGCGTAATTAAAAGGATACAGATAGCGGGAGCGACTTTGTTTTTAACCGACTTCACAAAAGAAGTTTCACAAAAGGAGGTTCACAATTCGACTGTATATATTTTTTAGAGTCATCTCAGACCTCAGAACTCCATAAAATCTGAACCAATTTAAATCATTCCCATTCCCATTCAAATTTTATCGAGATCTGATAATCATCTCCGGAGATATGAGGATAAGCTTAATTTTCACTATGGCGGCATTTGAAGTCAGCAAACGTAGCGTAGGACGTCTAGCAGTGGACTGACAGCGGCTAATGATGATGATGAAGTAGTTTTTTTCTACTACTACTTTTGAGGGCCCGGTGGCGTAATCGGGAGAACGTTCGGCTTTGATGCCGTGGTACCGAGTTCAAACCGCCGTGCACCAATGGATTTTTCTATCGAAAAATGTATGTGCGCTTCTCACAGTGGCCCTCCGGTGAAGGAAAAACATCGTTAAGAAACCAACAAAACCCCCGCATGGTGGTAGGACACTATCTATTGTCCGCCTGGCCAGCTACCACCCTCAAGTTAGAAAATCTGTCACCAAACATCTAATGTGTTCCGGCAGCTATCCTTGAGAGCCAGTTCCCATTCTAGGCCTAGCGTGCTTACCATCTTCGACCGCATCATCACTTACCAACAGGTGAGATAGTGGTCAAACGCTAGCCTATAACGTATAAAAAAAAAAAACAACTAGAGACCTAAAATTATGGTTACATTACGAGAGTAATTGTAACCCACAGGAGAATCATTGATAGACCTTAAATTTACGCTATACGTTATATCATCTATATACATATCACTTATCGCTGCGTGGTGCCACCCACTGGACAAAGAAACGCCAATAACTTCGCTTCGCCGAGTTTGGTATGATATCTGGTGCCAGCCAGTATAGAAAACGACATAAGAAAGTTGCACTCTATGGAGTGGCTTATAGTCAGTTGCCCAGCGCGGAAATGATGCTTGTCTGAAATTAAAAGATGACACTATAAGTGGCACAAAAGACTAGCCTACAGACGCTATTGGATAACAATGACTTTTCCGTCAGTGACAACGGCAGCAAACGGCCGACCAGATGCAAAGTGGTCACCGTCGCCTAAGTGACACCTCTAGTGTTGTAAGGGTTCATAAACCCTTACAACACTAGAGGTGTCACTCATGCTTTACCCCGAACTGTCAAGATTCTTTTAACGCCTCTTTTGAAGGACTCCATATTATATCTCTGTGAAAAAACAGCTTGTTTCACATTTTAAAAGTAATAAGATCGTTTAAAAAACTAATAAATAATAGTTTAAAAAAACTAAAAAACACGCTTTTTATAGAAAACCGAACTAAAAAATAGAAAATAAATTTTATTAAATTTAAATTAAGAATAGTGTTAAAAATTTCAATAAATATAAATTAATAATAGTGTGAATAAAAAAAATATATTATATTTAAAAAAAAGCGTGAGGTGCATGGTGTCAATAGTTATAAATATTTCATTGACAGATAGTAGAGTGATTATCATTTTGATAATATCTTAAAAGCACCCCACGCTTTTTTTTAAATAAATTATTTTGTTTTAATTCACACTATTATTAATTTATATTTATTGAAATTTTTAACACTATTCTTAATTTAAATTTACTAAAATTTATTTTCTATTTTTCAGTTCGGTTTTCTATAAAAAGCGTGTTTTTTTTAGTTTTTTTAAACCATTATTTATTTTCTACTTTTTACTTGAAAAATGGAATAATTTTTTATCAAATTAGTGTATTGTCATCGGTCCTCAATAAATCTTTAAAGTTTGAACGAAATCTGGCCGTTTAAAGTGGGTCAAAATTGCGCCCAAAGAAGTCGGTTATAAAACATACAAACATACAGGTGAAGCTAATAAAAAAGAACCGACTTCAATGCCGCGCTATTAATTTTTAGTACCAATTTTGAGGTATTGATCTCTATATCTCTGGAGATACTTATCAGACCTCGATAAAATTACCATGGTACCACACTGGGGATATCTCCTTTCCAACACAAAAATAATAATCAAAATCGGTTCATAAACGACGAAGTTATCCGCGAACATACATAAAAATATATATATATATATATATACGGTCGACTTGAGAAACCTCCTCCTTTTTTTGAAGTCGGTTAAAAAGGAGAAATTACCGCTTGAATCGAGATGTGTACTGTGTGACTAAGTGTCTAATTCTCTACCACAACCGATAATTTGCCTTCTCCATTTCAGACAGTGGATCTCCAATACATTTGCGGTGGTACTCTTATAAACCAACAGCGAGTGATCACAGCAACCCACTGCACCACCGTGAGGAACACGCGACCTTTCCAGACTGTGAAGACCAGCTCCTTGACTGTCTACTTGGGGAGATTCAACCTGGTCACCACCAGGACTGGCTACCAGACTAGATATGTGAGGTTTTTTTCCTTGAACATTTTACTTTTGAGAGCCCGGTGGTGTAAGTGGTAGAACGGTCGGCTTCAAAGCTAGAAGTACCGAGTTCAAACCTCCCAGTGCACAAATGGATTTTTCTATCGAAAATGTTTTTGTGCGCTTTTCAGTGGCCCTCCGGTGAAGGAAAAACATCGTTAAGAAACTAAGCAAAAGCATGGTGGCGTAGGACACTATATCTAGTGTCCGCCTGGCCAGCTACCACCCTCAAGTTAAAAAATCTGTTCAAAAAATCTCATGTGTTCTGGCAACTATGCTTGAGAGCCAGTTCCAATTCTAGGCCTAGCGTGCTTACCATCTTCGACCGCATCATCACTTACCAACAGGTGAGATAGTGGTCAAACGCTAGCCGATAAGATAAAAAATACAATATTATGGCAGCTGACAGGCGGACGATTTCTTCCATACGAATATTTTTTATCGTATACGCTAGTGTTTAACCACTATCTCACTTGTTGGTAAGTAGAAAATGGTATCACGCTAATTGTATGTTTGTTTCTTTGTGGCGCTTTGGAGACCAAACGCGTGGACTTAGAGAATAAGACCAGCTTATTATCTTAACGAATGGCCCAATTTTAATGATTCTTACGTCAATCCAATAGACTCAATATGACGGGGATCAGACGCTATATGACATAGCGTCATATAGCGTCTGATCCCCGTCATATTGAGTCTTGAAACCAGTTATGCTTAAACGTTTTTTAAAGGTTCAAACCGGTTTTAACCAATTATTTCGCTCGAAGCAGGCTTTGAAATCGGTTTATGGATAACCGGTTTAAATACGGCATAAACTGGTTTTTAATTATTTCGTTCTAAAACCTCTAATAACCTCTATAAACCGGTTTATTCCGCGAGAGGCTCACGCGTACTTACTTTCATTTGGTACGGGCGATAAAAAACACGCACTTTTCGATCTTTGCTTGCCATATATATATATAATTGTTATGACCGACCGCTGTTTTCAATATGTGATTTACAAATACTAAATCGTTGTTTGCTTGCTGCCAGTGCACACACGGCTGCAAATTGAAAAGTGGTCGCTGACCATAGCTAAAACCGTTCTAAACCGGTTTATTCAACAAAACCTTTACTAAAAAGGTTTTTGCTCAATATCGTTCAATAGCGGTTTATAGAACAAACAAAAACCGAAAAGAAAAGTTCATATGTACCTACGCCCAAACCGGTTTGAATTTTTAACCCGGTTTCCAAGCCTTGTATATTAGTAAAAAAATGAGTCGACGAAATACGTAGATATTTTTTACTTTGAGTGACCATTTACATTCTATACTAATTTAAAAAATGGATAGCCTTTCTCACTTAACATTAATTATCCGCATTCAGGTTAATTGTGTTCTAGCTGCAACCCGCGGCTTTGCTCGTAGCGTAGTTTAAAAGGTCTAAGCGTACAGACAGCAGCTAGGCTATTCTAGTACCATATCTACCAGAATGTAAGAAGCGAGTCGACAAATGCCCTGTTCCACGCTGTAACAGTGCTCTCGCATGGAGACATTTCAAACACATGGCACCTATTTTCTACAATTTATTAAATTCTAAGAGTAAAGTAAAACCATTAAGCAGACATAAACTAAAATTCGTAATTAAGGACTGGCTAACGACCCTTGATTACGAAGCAATAGAGAAATTATTTCTTAAAATTTCATAATCAGAAATAACTAATCAACAAAAAATTGACCTTATTCACACTCGCATATATAATAAAATCACACATACTGACACACACACACACACACACACACACACACACACACACACACACACACGCGCGCGCGCGCACACACACACGCACACACACACACGCACACACACACGCGCACACTCATTTGGGGAAGACACTTTTTTTTTGCAACACAGTATAATAAATAATACTAACGCAAAAAGACAGGGCTTCAAAACTTATATGTACATAATTCGTTTTTTGTCAATAAAGTTATTTGTATTTGTATTTTGTATTCTGTAAGCTATCTCGACAGCGGAATCTGCGGTGAGATTCGAATTTCGTAGTACGAAATTCATTCGTATCACGATCGTAATATGGTTGAATTTCGTAATGCAAAATTCAAATCTCACCGCGGATTCCGCTGTCGAGATAGCTTACAGAATAGCCATACAGGAGCGGGAGCGACATTGTTTTAAAATACTATGTCAAGATGTCTTATTAATTTCAGATTAAGTCCATCATAGTTCACCCAGAGTACAATCCAAAGATATTCCACAATGACGTGAGCGTCCTATGGCTAGATGAGGCAGTGCAGTTCAACGACAGGGTCTATCCAATTTGTTTGTGGATTGACGAGCAGAAAGACCTTAATTTTGTTATAGACAAAGAGGGTACGGTAAGTTCTCTACTTTATTTTTAAAAGTCACTACTAAGAATAAAGTTAAAGTAAAGTAATATAATAAGATCGTTTAAAACACTAAACGGTTTGAAGTGTTTATCTTCATATCTCTAGAGATTCTTATCAGACTTCAATGAAATTACCGTGGTACCGCACTTGGTATATTTCCTTTCTAACAAAGAATCAACAAAATCGGTTCATAAACGACAAAGTTATCCGCGAACAAACATAAAAAAATATGTATTACATACTGGCGGATACGGACTGGACTAACTTCAAAACACTTACCAAAATTCATCTAAATCAGTCCAGCCGTTTAGGAGGAGTTCAGTGACATACACATGTACAGTAGAATTATATATTTTTTTTTTTAATGTATTTTTTTATGTATATGTGTATGGTGAGCCCTCGCTCACTATACATAGAACTGAAACGATAATTTTTTGTCAAACCTATTGATGAGATTCCTTGAGAACCTTGAGATTCCCAATACCATTTTTAGGGTTCCGTACCCAAAGGGTAAAACGGGACCCTATTACTAAGACTCCGCTGTCCGTCTGTCTGTCTGTCTGCCTGTCTGTCTGTCTGTCTGTTTGTCTGTCTGTCTGTCTGTCTGTTTGTCTGTCTGTCTGTCTGTCTGTCTGTCTGTCTGTCCGTCTGTCACCAGGCTGTATCTCATGAACCGTGATAGTTAGACAGTTGAAATTTTCACAGATTATGTATTTCTGTTGCCGCTATAACAACAAATACTAAAAACAGAATAAAGTTAAAAATAATAGAGGGTCCCCATACAAGAAACGTGTTTTTTTCGGCATTTCACGCCATCTATGAATGCTTAGTTAGGTAAACGTCCTATAGATGGCGTTATATTGAAATGTCGATCCCTAACACCTTTGTTAGACGTTAGATGGCGTTATAAGAAATAAAATGCTTATTAATTATTATTTTTTGCTGGCGAAAAATGATATTTTTTGCTCGATCTTATAAAATACTGTAGTGTGGTAGGGAACCCTACGAGTGCGAGTCCGACTTGCAATTGGCCAGTTTATTTCTCAAAGTCAATCATTTGAAAGATTTACTTCTACTTCGACACTACTCAAGTGATAAAATGCTTTAAATGAAATATATAAAATGCTTCACACACTTCACAAAATAAATATTGTTTCGGATTGCGCTAAAATTTAGCATGCAGATAGTTATAACGACATTAGTACCCTTTGAAAAATGATATTCTAAAATTCACCTCTTAAGGGGATGAAACGGGGGTTCAAAGTTTGTATGAAGAAACCAGACAAAATGCCACCACTAAAAGGCTGAAGTGGGGTAATAAAGTCTGAAATCAATATTGTTTCGGATTGCGCTAAAATTTGGAATGCAGATAGTTATTTTGACGTAGGTATCCGCTAAGAAAGGATTTTTCAAAATTCACTCTTTACGGGGATGAAGCGGGGGTTCCAAGTTTGGATGTTCATTTTATTCGACGTTTCACACAAGTACTTGTGCAAATAAATAAGTAAATACGAGTTTCAGGCTTTTTTTTAATGCCACCCTAAGAGGGTCAAGTGCGGTTACAATGTCTGAAAATAAATATTGTTTTGGATTGCGCTAAAATTAAGAATGCAGATAGTTGTTATGCGTAGGTATCCGCCTAGAAAGGAATTTCTAAAAATTCCCCCCGGATATTACTTTCTTTGATTATTTACTTTAAATAATCAAAGATCACTTATTATTTTTAATAATATATAGGTATAGACTTATAGATTTTCTTAAGTACTTCTGTAAATAAATAAATAAATACTATTATAAATATAATAATAATAAATAATATATAATAAATAAATATATTTGTTGCATGATTTTTGCAAGGGGTTGGTAAAAAGTCTGAAAATCAATATGGTTTTTCGGGTTTTATAAATATGAATCCCTATTTCCCTTAGTCACGCAAAAACTTGAAAACGGATGAACCGATTTGGCTTTTACTTCTTTGATGTCTTTTATGACAGAAAGGTTTATAAAAATAAAAGTTTTAAGTAAATAATAGAAGTCTTTAACGCAGGCAAAGCCGCGGGGCACTTCTATAAAAAATACAGTCGAATTGAGAGCCTCCTCCTTTTTTGTGAAGTCGGTTTGAAGTACTTTACTGTGTTACGGAACCCTACGAGTGCGAGTCAGACTTGCGCTTGGCTAGTTTATTTTACATATTGTTTTTATTAGGGTTCCGAACCTAAAGGGTACCAACGGAACCCTATTACTGAGACTCCGCTGTCCGTCTGTCTGTCTGTATGTCTTTCTGTCTATCTGTCTGTCTGTCTGTCTGTCTGTCCGTCTGTCACCAGGCTGTATCTCATGAACCGTGATAGTTAGACGGTTGAAATTTTCACAGATGATGTATTTCTGTTGCCGCTACAACAACAAATACTAAGAACAGAACAAAGTTAAAAATTAAAGAAAAGTTTAAAAAAAGTTTTTTACGATATCGCAGCGCCACCTATCTAGTTGCTAAGATCGCTATCGTCTTTATCTTAATCTGAATCTCGGAAGCGGCTCCAACGATTAAATAAAATTTAGTATACCTACAGGGGATTTCGGGGGCGATAAATCGATCTAGCTCGGAGTCATTTTCAGAAAATGTTGTTTTATTCGTGTTTTCAGTAATCAACTTGGCAAAATTGGCTGTAGTAGAAGTACTGTATCAGTTAAGGAGTTAGTTGCTCTCAATTAAATAAAATAGTATTATTATTCGTCAATAGATGTCGGGAAGAGTCATATTTGTCTGTTTAAGTGGCAAAAAATACCGAGCAAAGCTCGGTCAACCAGATATTTAATAATATTAATTACTACAATTACTATTACTACTATTACTATTACTACTATATAATACTATTCTACCTTTGTGTTAACGTTTACTTAGTTAGTGTTAGAAGTTCGTTAGAAACTCGATAGGTGGCGTTCGGAACCCTCCGTGTGCGGGACAAAGTCTGACTCGCACTTGGCCAGTTTTATATGATATGAGTTTCTACTGAGAGTACCTACCGTCAATAAATGAAATTATCCCTTGCTTGCCTACTGTGAGATCACCGCCAAGAAATTTCAAGTACTAAGTCACCGACTGACCCCACCGGAAGACCAGCGTTAGTTCTGATACTAGAGTATGCTGTAATCTGGCCAATCGGTAACGTAGGTTAACAATAAACGTTTTCATTTAATTTCATTTCAAATTAAATGTATGTACCTCGATCCTTAGTCATAACCCTCATGTGGTCGGGTAAAAATGGATTTGGCATACATGTGTATATCGCGTGACAATGCAATATTATAATGACATGGCACTGATCTGATGATGGAGCTGGAAGGTGGCTGACCCGTCGTGTTTTGGCTCGTTGGATTTGTCTTGACTAACTCTGGTGTTAGGTTATGTAAAAGCTTGTGTTTAAAAAGGTTTTTTAAAATATGACTCGTTACTTGTACTATCATTTAATTTTATTATGTGGTAAAGCTGCATTTTTCACTATTTGACTCTTGTTTATATAGATTCTCTTCATAATAAAATACATACATGTAGTAGGTATGTTGTCTTGGTGCCACTAATCATGAGTATGTAGTAAGTACCTTTATAGCGTTTTAATAGTAATTTAAAATAATATTTTCAGGTGGTAGGATATGGCAACGACGGCACGGGCGAGCTAAAGAGAGTGCAGATGCCGGTGGTTAACCAGGAGACATGTATTAGATCACAACCTGATTTCTATGGCAGAGTCACTTCCACTAGAACCTTCTGTGCTGGATTCAGAGATGGTAAGTAAATACTAGTGCTACTCCCTTCTAGTGCGGCTCCCGAACTAATGCTAGTTCGGGAGCCTAATTGCCTATTGTGCAATAGGCTAATATCATGTTTGTCTATTTTTTTTATTTGTTTATATTTATAAGTACTGTTACTAAGCCAAACAAGATGCTCGCATGATGTTAAGCGATAACATCTAAACTCTCCTTGTCAAATTTCAAGTTTAGGTTTATCTTGACTACACTCACGAGAAGAAGAATGTAATAATGTAGTGTGTATATAGTAAGTAATGTAAGCCTATCTAGAAGAAAATAAGACAGGACTTCTGCATATTATAATATGCAGAAGTCCCGTCATGTTTTCTTGAAGAAGATGGATTTAAGTAAGAGATATACTATATATAACTATACTATACTATAACTATGAGATAAATCTCCATCCATCCATCTGCTTGAGAAATAAAAGGCTGCTTTTTCTCTTCATAAATATCCTTCATTTTTTCAGGCAGATCAGCGTCAAACGGTGACAGTGGTGGAGGCATGTTCTTCAAGATCAAAGGATTCTGGTACATCCGGGGGATAGTGTCCCTCGCCCGGGCAAAAGATGACGAGAACGTTGGAGATCCTAGCCACTACGTGGTCTTCACCGACCTGGCCCAGTTTCTACCCTGGATCCGACGGCATATTGGATAATGATGAATAAATATTGAAGTTGCATGGATGTATAATTATGTTAAATTAACTAAAGATTTTGTATCTGATTTTATTGTTAGCCTCCTTATTACTGGTACTTTTATGTTCTATCCTTAAATGTACTCAAGAATAATAAAATCCTCCTAACTTAAGTGTCTTCGTGCTCCAAAACTATGAACGTACTAACGTCTAACGTAACGTAACGTCTCGTCTAACTTCACCTAATTAAATTACGTAATTTAATAAGTAACGTGGTTTTGTGTACTAACGTACGTACGTAACGTAACTATGAACGCGCCTCAAATCGTGAATAAGTTAAAGTTTAAAATATGAATACAACAACAATTACAAGTAGGTTGAAGTTGGTTTCCACGATTTCATTGCATTACAATAAAATAATTCATTATTGAAAACCATAAAGAACTATTACTATTATTTAAAACTAGCAGTGTCTCGCGGTTTTACCCCGTACCCGTTAGAATACAGGGATAAAATATAGCCTATGTTACTTGCTGATAATTTAGATTTCCATTGATGACAGAATTTTTAAAATCGATCCAGTAGTATTTGAGTTAAATCGATACAAACAATGAATAAAATCTTTCTTCTTTACAATATTAGTTTAGATAAAAACATCTAGATGGCGCTAGAGTAGGTTGAATAGCTTTCCTTGTAAATATTCCTTTAATGTATGAGATCCTGCATCGCGCAAACGATATTTTCCGCGATGTTGGAACCTGATGCACTTGCTTCGTCATCAAACTTCTTAAAATTTAAACTCGTTATAAAATTGTTAAACACAATCCAAAATTTCATCGTACCAACGGGACTTGAACCCGCAACCTCCGGAATAACATGTACGATGAAATTTTGGATTGTGTTTAACAATTTACAAAAATATTAAGTGTGTAACACTTCAAAGAAACATAATATTCGTTATAAAATGTTTACTCATATTAGTAGGATATATAACAACTTCCTGATTCGGTGATACAATCGGCGGTTTTATCGCATAAAGCAATCTCTTCCAAACAACCTATTTCTGGACTAGTTGAAACATTATAATTATCAGATTATTATTATAATTAGCAGCTATCCTTAAGAGCCAGTTCCCATTCTAGGCCCAGCGTGCCACCATCCTCGACTGCATCATCACTTACCAACAGTGGTATATATCTAGGTATATGAGATTGTAACGGTCAGCCGGTATGCCAAGTCCTCATCGTGTGCCGAGCCTGCCATGCCCGCCAAGCCAAGCCATGCCGAGCCACGCCCTGCCAAGCAAAGCAAGCCAAACAAATAAATTATTTGACTGTGACGTCACGTCCGCTTGATGACTCGCCTCAAGGGGCTTTGCCGTCTTGTTACCTCCTGTGATTGTGGTGGGGGGAACGGTAATATAAGTCCGCGTAGCTCAGATTTAAGGGCATTCTGTATCCTACGCTAATTATAGTCGTTACGCTGCCCAAGTGGGCCCGAAATATATATAGTTTTGTGATTACAAAGTGTTTTATATTTCATTTCGTTTCAGATATAAAAAAAAACTTATGGTTTTGTATAAATTTGTTGAATTATGACGATTATTGTTAAAGATGTTAATTTATACTCGACGCAACAAACTGATGACAAAAATGTAGGCATTATTTGCTCAACACGTGCGAAGCTGGGCCAGATCGCTAGTATATATATATATATATATATATATCCCATTCTATCATATCAAGGAGTTATTTCATTTGTTGTGTTTGGAAAACAACACATAGTTTTTATCCAACGCACATGTTAATGAATATAAATTAAACTTCAGGTTTGGTACATATAGCACATCACATAATGTAGTTTTCACCCATGTCTTTCCATTGTGAGCTTCTACCGTTACATTTTCAAATTCTTAAGATATTATTTATCTACCATCACCTAGCATAATCCGCCTAGGTACTTCTAACTCGATATACTCCTCAATTAAGCTTTTGCTTTTGCATATATATTCTGTCGCACTACTGTCCATGTACCAGTTATTGTTACTAGTACCAACCAAAGCACAAGCGATAAAGGCCTGATCAGATTTTGATCGTTCCTTGCTAAGCCTAAATCTACACTATTTTATGAAATGGCGTGGTTTTTTTTGCAATAATAAAATATTTTACCCTTATTCTGTGCCTTATCTTGAGTTTCCTTTTTGCTTCTTGAATCTTTGGCAATAAAAGCTCCAGAACTTGTATCATCTACCTTTTTATCCGCATCTTCATCTTTTCTTTTCAATCTTTTTCCTCCATAATGAGCCGTGCCGCTAAATCATTCAGATTTTGGTCTGCTGTTGCCACTGATTCCCAAGCGCATACGAAATGGTTGTTTTGAAACTTTCTGGCAATGTCATCAAAATTTTCGTGTTTAACATTTTTTCGTTAATATCTTGTCCATATGTTTTTAGCTTGCAGCACATATTTTGCAGCATTGAGATGTGAGTGCTTACAGAAGCAGTGGTATCGAATTTATAGTTAAAAAACTCTTCCTGCAGCATGTATATGCTCACCGATGATTTCAGTTCAAACACACTGTGCAGCTTTTCCCAAATGTCGTGTGCTGTATCACAATTAATTACATGTATCATGGCACCTTTCGTCAAACGACTCACTATGATAGATTGTGCCTTTGCTTGTGTCTTTAATTTTCCAATCTTCCCATCCGACATCATCGTCATGTTTTGTAGGTTTTTCAACTCTCCCATTCGTTACCTCTAAGAAACCTAAGCCGTTTAGGACTACTTTTACTTGGAACTTCCACAAGCTCCAATTGCTCGACCCTTCTAGCAGCAGGGCTCCGACAATAGGGAATATGTATGAAGCTCAGATTTATTTGAAATAATTTTTTTTCGATTCTTTGTTGTCCTGGAGTTATATGTAAAACCTTTTTTTTTTAGTTAATTCCATTTTATTTGCTTAAAATAATAAATAAAAAATGCGATTTCAGCGAAGGAAATTTAAGTTTGTAAAACAGATCACCATTGGTCGAATCGAAAGTTGACGTCATTATGCACTACTCCACGTGATAGAAACATTGAGAGCGGGAACATAAAAATAAATGTATGATGTGGTCTTATTGTATTTATTTCCAAATATTGTGTTTGCCGCGTATTATTGTTCAAAAATGTATATTACTAACCATTTAATATAGATATAAGTTAGTTTTCAAAAAAAATAAAACCGACTTCATAACCACTAACAGGCACTCAAAAGCGAAAAATAAATTACTTAAAATTATTATAAGCGCTACCCACTTATCTATTTGAAGTCGGTGCCAGCCAAGTCTAATAGGTAGTAGATAGATAATACCTACATGTATCTACCTACTTACTAGCCTACATATACCTACTTACTACTACTACATACATAGTATTTATCTACTATCCAATAGACTTGGCTGGCACCGACTTCAAATAGATAAGTGGGTAGCGCTTATAATAATTTTAAGTAATTTGTTTTTCGCTTTTGAGTGCCTGTTTGTGACAACTAACAACGGAAAGTATTATTTACGTAGTAACTTTTATATAATCTGTGGTATTATACTTATATTTTTTTTTGCCGTGTTGATTGCTACAAAGTAAGTTCATAATTCTGAGTTATTTAATAATGTACAGTCCGGCAAGTATAACTTGGCGTGCCTGTGCGCCACTGTGCTTTTACTTTGTACTTTGATAACAGTTTCTTTTAAACCACTTTTAATTACTTTTGGCATTATTGAACTATTTTAATGTAGCAGATTTATCAACAATAATGTCGCGGTAATCTCTCAAACGTCAAACTTACAGTTTCAATTAAAATAATTAGTTCCAAAAACCACCACCGCCAAGTTATACTTGTGGCTCTGTATGCAGTGTCGCGGGACTGAAATGGCCGCCACCTTCGCCAAACGTCATGTCATGTCAAAAAATCTTAGGTATGTTTAAAAAAGTTTGCACCCTAACAGACTTTGCCCGGTAGAACATTCCTGTGAAGACAAATTATTTATATTTATATATAATTACTTATTATAATTATTAATATATTATTATTTATTGAGGGCCCGGTGGCGTAATTGGGAGAACAGTCGGCTTTGATGCCGTGGTACCGAGTTCAAACCGCCATGCACCAATGAATTTTTCTATCGAAAAATATATGTGCGCTTCTCACAGTTGCCCTCCGGTGAAGGAAAACAACGTTAAGATACCAACAACCTCCGCATGGTGGTAGGACATATCTAGTGTCCGCCTGGCCAGCTACGAGTACCACCCTCAAGTTAGAAAATCTGTCGCCAAACATTTAATGTGTTCAGGCAGCTATCCTTGAGAGCCAGTTCCCATTCTAGTCCACTTCTCTATCTTCGACCGCATTATCACTTAGCAACAGGTGAGATAGTAGTCAAACGCTAGCCCATAAGATATAAAAAAAAATAAAAAATATTAATTATCCCCACCTTTATTTCTATCTCGCTCACAGTTACCGTTAGAATATCTGTCAAAAACCAAAATCAACGAGAAGAAAGATGTAAAAACATTATTCAAGATCATATTTTTTAGTCTTCAAAAGTATATGCAATAGCAACCTCCATTGTGTATAATCTTCTTGGGACTCTTCTATTAAAACCAGTACATTCTCGTATGTTTGAGGTATTTATCTCCATATCTCTGGAGATACTAATCAGATCTCGATAAAATTAAAATGGGACCACCTCGGAAACGTATCCTACCTATTAAAAAAATAATCATTTGAATCCGTTCACAATTGACGGAGAAATCGCGTAACATACACACAAAAAAAAAACATACAGACGAATTGAGAACCTCCTCCTTTTTTGTGAAGTCGGTTAAAAAATGAGTACGAGATTAGAGAAACTGTATAATTTAATAAAAACATGCCATTGGCTAAATACAATAATCGCGCGGAGTCTTAGTTAAAGAAAAAAAAGCTAGTTTGCTTCAAGCGGCGTGTGTCTGACGTAAGTGCGTGACATCACAATGCACTACCAAAGAGCCCGGGAAACGATGGCGTTTAAACTGCTCAAATTTATTTTATATTTAAATGTTTATTTAAAAAATAATTAGACTAATTCCAGCAGTATTTTATTTTTTTATTATGTTATATGGATGTAATGAGTGAAATAAAAATATTTCAAAAAAATCATGCATATTCCCTATTGCTGTCGATTCCATAACAGAATAAATAATAGTTTAAAAAAACTAAAAAAATACGCTTTTATAGAAAATCCAACTAAAAAATAGAAAATAAATTTTAATAAATTTGAATTAAAAATAGTGTAAGAAAAAATGATTTTATTGTAAAAAAAGCGTGGGGTGCATGGTATCAATAGTTCCAAATATTTTATGAACAGATATGACTAGAAGGGTTATTTTGATAATATCCTGAAAAGCACCCCACGCTTTTTTTTACAATAAAATCATTTTTTCTTACACTATTTTTAATTCAAATTTATTAAAATTTATTTTCTATTTTTAAGTTGGATTTTCTATAAAAGCGTATTTTTTTAGTTTTTTTAAACTATTATTTATTTTTCATTTTTTAGTCGAATTTTTTTAAAAGTGCATTTTTTAGTTTTTTTTAAACTATTATTTTTTATGTCCGATAAATGGGTAAATTGATTGCCTGGTGCCTTCCGTGGATGAGATAGGCGGTTCTCAGGTTCCCTCTCCGAAAATTTTATCATAAGCACAGGTGAAACTCTTGAACTTCAAATGCCTCTTCACTCTTCCCAATACTATGATAAATCGTTCACTGTACAAGCTATACGTTTATGGAATTCTCTGCCTTTAGATATCAGACGTGCAAAATCTTTGCCTATTTTTAAAAATATGGTAAAGAATTATTTTCTATCCACTGTCAAATGAAAGCTATCGATCTGTCTTATTTACCGTTTAGTAATACTATACCTATATATATTAGTATATTTGTATTATGCCTATATATGTATTAGAATCCGAATTAGATTGTAAGTAGGCATTAAGTAAAATATGTAGCAGATTTTTTTTATTTTATTGTGCACCGCCGTCCATTCTTTAATTTTACTCCAGTCCATCCTAAGGTTGTCTGG
This sequence comes from Cabera pusaria, assembly GCA_954871355.1. Classification (NCBI taxonomy): domain Eukaryota; kingdom Metazoa; phylum Arthropoda; class Insecta; order Lepidoptera; family Geometridae; genus Cabera; species Cabera pusaria. The sequence goes on along the minus strand of OX940906.1, from coordinate 5,555,369 downwards.
AAGAGATCGCTCTTAGCGATAAGACCGCCGATTGTATTACCATAGTATAGTTGTATTACTTTAAGTTGTATTTTTTTTTCTGGTGATCAATAAAGAGTTATTGTATTGTATTGTATTGTATTGTAACTTATCCTAGAAATAGGTGATCGGCGCGGCTGGTAGTTTCCTTTATTGGTCTTGACGCAGATCTCCGGGTCTCAGGAAAACAAAAAATTGCTAATCCGGATTATCCTAGTAAGGATAACGGGTCAAAATGTTTAAAATATTGAATTGTCATCGGTCCTTAATAGGTATGCCAAATTTCGAGTTAATCCGACGTTTTGAAGGGGGTTAAAATCATGTTCAAAGATTCCGTTACATACTAACATACAAACATACATACGTCTGAAGCTAATAAAAGCGTATTAAAAAGGACTCTGGGCCCATAACCTGTTGACTTGTATGTTTAAATACAGGTTATCAGAGCCTACAGTGGCGACCGGCTTAATAAATATGAAGATAGGCAACTAATTAATGGTAATAAAACATATATATAAATCGGGTTCGGAAATGTAACGGTAGAAGCTCACAATGGAAAGACATGGGTGAAAACTACATTATGTGATGTTCTATATGTACCTAACCTGAAGTTTAATTTTTTTAATTTTCTTTTACTGTTTTTTCGTCCTTACCGCTTTCTTACACCCAAGCTTTACCAGACTACAGAATTGTCTAAATCTGTTCGCAAACTGTTTATACTAACATGTATTTTACACATGCACTCTGTTAACCCCTCGGATGATTTACGAGCCACATGTGCTCGTAAGAATCGCCGCCACTGTAGCGACTTACGAGCACACGTAGCTCGTAAGACATTGCGCTCATTGGCGATTTTTTCCTGCATTGGTTTATAATGTCACAGATAAAATTTTGACACAGTGTGGTAGATTAGTTCACTCACAACAATTTTAGAACGAATTGCATCATGGAAAAGGGTCATTATCGGAGAAATAAAAACTTAGCGGACTGTACTCACAGCAATAAGTTTTACGTGGGAACAAAATGGCGTCGCAAGCAAGAACGCCCCCGCGGATAAATATTGTCATTGCAAGCTACAAAAGGGCTTTTAGTGTAAACTAATGGTTAATATCTGTGAAGTGATGGTGCTAGTTTATTACAAACGTAAAATCACGGTGTGTGCGGAATTTTTTCCATGTAAAAAGTTAGTTGAAATGTGAAACAAGGTGTAAGAAAAATCAAAACATTGCATTCTCCGCAGATTTATTGGTATGTAGTAATGTAATTCTGTATCACTAATTATTTCATCAGCTAGTCCGTTTCAAGACCGTAATTATGGTATATAAATCTTGACATAAGATTGCATATAATACCAAAACAATCGATTTTCAAAACGTCATTTGACAATATTTTTTCGTGTCAATAATTTGTGGCACGTCGCGACCAGTCGGTGCACGTAGAGGTAAAACATCCGACGGGTTAAACCCGTAAACTACGTAGATACTAAAAGACGTAAAGATAGGGTGCATGTATCCTTAAATCATGTTTTTTTCTACCTTTGCACAAAGATCGAGTACCTTTATAATCTGGCCAACCGAAAGCTTTCCATTTATACCTATTATCCGTAAATATTAATGTAAATTAAAAATCACAAACTGGCTTTTCAAGATGACGTTTGATGAGGCAGAAAGCCTTATTCAAATTGTAAAATAATAGAACCAATAAAATAACCACACTATTTCAAATAAAGTATTCAACTCATTAACCAAACACATACTTACAATCTAACTTCCTACTATTTTTTACAAAACACTTTCTTAGGTATGTTATACAATTATGCCGCCGGAGGAACACTGTCTCACAAGTCACAGTTTTCTACTAGATTGTGAGGCAGGGAACTACCCCATATTGTAAATGCCTTATTAAAAGTCAAGAATATAGATTATGGACATCTAAAATGTTTAATAAATATGTTTATTTATTATTTATTTATTTAGTTAAAACATAAATAAGTCATTCCATTTCGACATAAGTATTTAAGACCAATCAATTTGAATGTAATTTATCTAAGTATTTAAATATCATAATTTATTGGAATTTGATTTATTGGAATTGGATTTATTGGAATCGGCTTTGGGTTATTTGGATTAGAATAAGGTAGATTGGGATGATATGGATAGTTCATAAATTGATTGTTCACGATCATTGTTGGGGTCGTCGTCGCAGATAAGTCTTCTGAAAGCTTCTGAGTATTGGCTTTGATCCAAGGCAAGTATTTAGCAATATCTGTAAAGATGATGTACTGCATAGGATCACAGATTGGATTGTTCCCCTGAGCAACGGATAGAGAGACGATGCCTCGGATGTACCAGGAGTCCTTCAGCTGAAACACCATCCCACCGCCGCTGTCGCCATTACAGGCTGAATTTCCTGAAAAATAGAATTAAAAGTAAGTTACCTAACGGAGCCTGTTGTTTATTTTATATCTAACTAGCTGGCCCGGCGAACTTCGTACCACCTAACAGACAACGAATGTCGTGTTACCTTTTAGATTAACTTAATTTAGGCTTTTATGAACGTAATACAATGAATACAAAAGAGATATTAAGTTCAGTAATGTATTATGGCACTTTGATTATTAAGTAAATTATAAAGTTGTGGCAATACAGAAATAGAATAAAAATACAACAATCAAGTACTTCAACCGCGTGTCAGCAAGACATGATGCAATGAAACAATGTTATTATTGTTATAGATAAGTTATTAACTTGAAATTAGGTCGATTGAGTTTAATTTTGATTGTAAAAATATAATGACCAGTATTTAATTTTAATTCTGAATAAGTATAGGTATACTTACATAATGAATAACTGTCTAATATATTTTGCCTTATCGATAAGACTGTATACATAACATACGACTTTCATAACTTGGCTATCACATTCTTGCATATCTCTGTATTTACCTACATTCTGACAATATATAAAATAGATTAGGCATTGATTATTATTGTCTCGATTGCTTGTAAGCATACATTTTTTTTTAAGTTTCATTATGTCTTCACTCGGTTAGTGTATTTGTCAGTCAGTGTCAATTTTTTTTTTTTCACGTTTTTATCAATTTTGGTCGTAAAGATGGGTCAGAGTCACATTTCAGCTCAGTTTTCAAATAAAAGTCTAGTCTAAGTCATACCTTTAGTAAAGATGAGGTGTTTACTGAAGGTTTTCAGTGGAATTTTGGTGAGAATGCAAACAGTATTTTTTTCAACATTGTGCTGTTTCCGTACAGATGCACACATTAATAATAAAAAAAAAAAACACCAATATAAATAGTATCCTATGTCCGTCTCCTGGCTCTAAGCTACCTCCTCACCAATTTTCAGCCATATCGGTAAAGCCGTTCTTGAGTTATAAATAGTGTAACTAACACGACTTTCTTTTATATATATAGATTGACGATGCGGTTGAGGATGGTAGCACCTCGCCCTCAAAGACTGACAGTTGTCGGAACACATTAGATTTTCGATCGCACGATTTTCGATCGCGGCGATCAGATAGCGCAGTAGTATTTGTACAGACTGGTTCACACCAAACACGATCAATAAATAATTGAAAAGTACTGAGATCGCGCCCGCGCGCAGATCGCAGGACGCCGCGCGCGGTGTGGTTGTACCTTAATGCAGAACTGGGTCCTGTTTACCAACTTAACTATTTACGGAAAATACCAGTTGCCATCATCATATCATCCAGTAAGAATTTAATTGGATACTTTTGCTCAGCAGGAGCAAAGGTATCTCTCTTCCTCATCGTCAGTCTATGGGTACCTATACTATGTCGACTTGCAAGTTTACCTTCCGGAGTGCGTTCTGCTGCCGCGGTCCAACTATTCTAACTTGAATCTAGCAGTTTTTTCTTGACATACTAATGGTAACTTCTAAATTTTAACTAACCATCTCTGTCTCCAGCGCAGAAGGTGTAATCTGAAGTAAACTTGTTGTAGAAATTTGCATTGGATCGGATGCAGGTCAGCTGGTCTACCACAGGCATCTCTACCATCTTCAGCTCACCTGAGTCGTCGTTACCCCAACCTACCACCTGGAAAAAATGCAATAAGAAAGTGTTCCAGTAAAACTAAAGTAGGACAATGTTTTAAGTAGAAAGTGACGATCGTATGATATATGTAAATAAAATTTGGCTTTTTTAGTGAGATCATGTTTTCTTTCAGCCTGGGACACCGCCAACGCTTTTAAGCAATCGTTTTAGAATTAAGGAAAAGTAGCCTATTAATCGTTAATAAGTCGATTGATACACAAATTTAAGCACAAAAGAGCATGTACAGGCCATTTGTAGTATTTATAATTTGATAAAACTTACGCTTCCACGTTTCCCGACAACGTGCTCCAGGTCTGTCAATGAATCTGGCCACAAGCAGGCAGGTTGCACCAAGTCCGTGAATTCAACTGAATCCCGAAGTATCAGTATGCTCAGGTCATTGCGCTTATTCGAGTTATTATATTCAGGATGGTTGATGATACTGGTTACCTTTAAATGTATTTTTTTATCAGCGATATTTCTACAGCATACTAATCATCGATATATTATTTTCTATATATAGAAAAGGATGATAAGGTAGATAGATAGATAAACTCTTTATTGAGCACTTAAAAAAAACAGAAACACATTAAAACTAAACAATTTAAATCTAATAGCGTCAATGGGTGGTCTTATCGCTTTAAGCGATCTCTTCCAGCCAACCATGCAAGGAAAGGATTACAATTATGAAGGCGGTGGTTTATAAAATGTGTGAATAAAATAACAAAACTTTCACTATTAAGTATAGTAATAATTCCCGCAGGGCGGCTTTGTGGCGAGCCGACGGTGAGTGGCGACACCGCGTACCCCTATCCCGTGAGGGTTAAATGAGACCTTCTGACCCCCGGCTTGCCTTGACTGGCCGGTGGTGGGAGCAAGAGCTAAGACCTAAGCTCCAGGGTGGAAGAATTAAAGGCAAAAAGCCGCTGGTAGCGTTAAGTAAAAGTGCAGCACACCTCTTAACACCCTCAGCTATCCACGCCAATGTTGCCCCTCGGCGCCAATATAACGGTCCGCCTTTAGGGTTAATTTATTTTATTGTTATTTAAGTGGTTGGCACCACCCGCCTAAATATTTTGTAATGAGGCATACTTGTAACTGGCGGGTGCCCCACCTCATCCCATAGACCAGCAATCCGACATTAATCAGCTAACTCAATAGTCTCATAATATAATGTACCATCTTTTTATAATATAGTTTTCCAATCTCCTCCTCATCCATAGATAATATCTAATTTAAAATTGTAAAGGGCCTCTTGATGTTGGCTTCGGCCCTATATATATATATATATATATATATGAATAAATACCTAAATATTACAAAATTTACCCCGCTCTTCAACATGCACCGTATGAATTTAGGTTCGCGAACCTAATTTCACCTTAGTCACAGTCGAACTGGCGTTTGTGTAGCACGCACAGAATTACATGTGCAATTATGCAACAATGCCTTCCTCTGTTCTTCATGCACATCAAACTCAACATTAGAAATTCGCATAACAGTGAGTACCGTATCTCTCTTTTTATATCGATGATACTAATGATATAAATGGAAAAGTTTGTAAGAGTGATACTAGGCCCACTGAACATAGTTCATAGCGCAAGCATCCCACCCAACCCATATCTCGAACAATGTAGATTATTTGTAGGAACTTACGTATCTGATTTGGGTGCCAAAGGCTGCAGTGGTGAGGTAGTGAACACCCAAGTAGACAGTTAGAGAGTTTTTATTTACGGGCCTTCTACGGTGTGTAGTGCAGTGAGCAGCGGTGATCACGTGTTGATGGGAGACCAGCGTGCCACCACAAATGAAGTTATGATTCACCTTCTGAAATAAGTAATTTCTTAGTTTTAAAAACTTAATTTACAAGAAACAACTTAAAACTTAAAGCATAAGCTGTTGATGCAGTGTGAAGTATCGATTCGCTTTGTTCAGCACCGAGCTTCTTGGAAGCAAGTTGTGCTTTGGCTTCTAGATCACTTGCTAACTAAACTAAAATAGCCTTGGAAGCAACATTCGAATTCGAAAGTGTCCTTTTGTTTAGAATACATATTGATTAATCAGTAGTCACACAAACCTTTTCCATTAGAATCTTTAATTAAAAAAAATATAAATGTCATCTCATCTTTTTTTTAAACTGAATATTAAAAGTTTTCGATTCAAAGAATAGGGAATTTTTGTATCGAATTTGTTTTCAAAAAATTGTATATAGCCCTGCTGCGTTTCATATTCACGTAGTTCTGTGGGTGATGAAAATCAGAACATAGACATTAAACAGTAAGTCCATTCAGTCTACAGATAATTCTACACACCTCTGTTCTATAAAGAGCAACTTGCCACGGCCACTGGCCTTCCAACGTGGAAGAACCTCCCAGTACCAGGCCTACCGCATTTAAGTGTACTCTGCCGCAGTGATGCTCCTGCAAATAGTGTAGTAAAATTATTATATCACCAACATTATAAAAAGCCAATGTTTGTGTGAGTGTCAATAAGTTAGTTAATTATTCTTATTCTGATATGTTTTAGTAAATCACTAATCTATCTCGGTCATTTTTCAACCGACCTCCAAAAAGAAGACGGTTCTCAATTTGTCTGTATGTTTTTTTTGTATGTATGTTACGCGATTACTCCATCAATTCTGAACCGATTCGAATGATTCTCTTTTTAATGGGTATTGTGCGTTTTCGAGGTAGTCCCTGTAATTGTAATTACATCACGATCTTATAAGCATCTCCAGAGATATGACGTCTCAAACTTGCTACTGAAATTGACTCGCGGGGCATGGATGTCGGTTGTTTTAGTTTTTAAACTATCTTAATTATATTATTAGGCTATAAAGTTCATCAATCAACCTAGTACGTGCAGACTGTCTATAGATAGGTCTTTAATAACCGGCCAAGTGCGTGTCGGGTCACGCGCAGTGTAGGGTTCCGTAGTAGCCTGTTATTCAATGCAAGTCTTTACCCGTTATAAACAAGCAACTAGGTACTCCGTCTTTGTCACTTTAAATTATTTATTCTAAGGATTTTGTATTTGGTACAAAATTATCCAACACCCAAGATCAACGACTATTACTGCTAAACTAATAAAGTTATCTCAACCACTATAATTTTCCTTTAAAGTTCATGAAATGCGCTATCATCATGATATAAAATATAGATAGATAAAATCATTTTTTCTTAAAGTCAATCATTTAAAAGATAGACGCTTCTAAAGGTAAAATGTATCCCCCCCCCCCCCCCCTCTAACTTCCAAAGTAAGAAAGTGAAAAATCTAGAAAACATATATTCTGTAGATCTCAACAAAAACTCTCAACGAAAATTGGTTTGAACGAGATACAGTGAGCAGTTGTTGAGATATAGCGACCGCAAGAATAACTTTGTTTTTCATATAAACACTAGTAAAAACAAAGTTATTTTTGTAGTTGCGAAAAATCATAGTTATAGGATATTCTACTGTGTTACGGAACCCTGCGAGTGCGAGTCCGACTTGCACTTGGCCAGTTTATTTAGAGTTATATAATAAAGTTATTTATTCATTTGTGCAAAATATATGAAACAAAACATCGCTTGTAGTGCGCGCTTGTATGAACTAGGATGTTTTCCGAATTGTAGGGCTTTATTTAACCCTATTCCTACATCATCATAAACAGCTAGTGTCAGTCCACTGCTGGACGTAGGCATCCCTCAAAATACGCCACTGAGCCCAATCTTAGCCTCTTCCAGTCACTGCTCACCGCTTCACGTATGTAATCGCTAGGTCACAGAGCATCTTACGCTATGTTTGCCGATTACCTAGACATGACAAGTAGATCTCTGGATAGGACAAGCCCACCTCAACAGTTAAGGAATCGAAAACTGATAACGCTATTAATGGGTCGCACTAAATGGGTGGACCACTGGTGGTAGGCTTTAGTCGTAGCTCGAACCACCCATTGAACACAGATATAACAGCAATTGGGTTAAAACCGTATTCAATAAATATAAGTAGATTATGATTTATGACTCACTTGATCTTTTGGAGTAAACATGGTTGGTTTAGAAGTAAAAATGGTACCTCCGTTTTCTGGTCTGGAATACCAAATGCAAAAATTAAAGTTCGCTTCTCAAAATCTCCCTCTTGATTACACTGTAGGTAACAAAATCTTAGAAGTCAATTTCAACGAGGATGGAAAACACGCTAGGCCTAAAATGGCCTGACTCTCACTGGCTAAACTAATTTGGTTGAAATTTGCATTGAGATTAAGATAAAACAAATACAATAGTTTAACGCAAGCAAAGCCGCAGGACGAAGCTAGTTATATCATAAATTACTAGACTTACATTTTATAAGTATTTGAAGCATCTTTACAGATCTCATTGCCGTCAACACGTATGGATTCTACCTTCGGAGGAGTCTGTAGAGGGTCGTACTTCACGAAGAACCTCATCCGGTCTACCGTTGTCAAGACGTTCAGATTTGTGACCGTATACTCGATGTTATTGTTTGTCACAACTTCACCTATCGAGTTCTGAAAGTTTGAGATAATAATAAATTATATTTAAAAAAAAAGAAAACCGACTTCATAACCACAAACAGGCACTCAAAAGCGAAAAATAAATTACTTAATATAATTATTATAAGCGCTACCCACTTATCTATTTGAAGTCGGTGCCAGCCAAGTCTATTGGATAGTAGATAGATACTATGTATGTAGTTGTAGTAAGTAGGTATATACATGTAGGTAGTATCTATCTACTACCTATCCGTCCGCGTGCGCGTTCGCGATCTGATTTTCAATCGTTTTCTGCTCGGCGTAGATAGTATTTGGTGAGAACCAGTGAGTAAAAATACTACTGCGCTATCTAATCGGTGCCGAGATTGCGCACGCAGGACGCCGCGGTGTGGCCGTACCTTTAGATGACTTTTTTATATACCTATACATAGCAATGTGGGGATGCACATAACTAGCAGTCTCTAAGCTAAATATGCTTGTGTCTAGAGTGGGTTCAAGTCAATAGTGCAATGGGTGGGGATCGAACTCCCACATTCTAGGCCTAGCGTAAATTTCGATCTACTCATCATTTAGCAATAGGTGACATGCTAGTCAAACGCTAGCCTATCATTAAAATTCAATGAAATAAGTAAAAATTATCGACGTATATGTACTACGTACCGGATGTGGGGTTGTGAACTAGCTCTACGTTCAAATAAAAAGCAGCTAGGCTATTCTGTAAGCTATCTCGACAGCGGAATCCGCGGTGAGATGTGAATTTCGTATTACGAAATTCAACCGTATTAGGAACGTGATACGATTGAATTTCGTATTGAATTCGAAATTCAAATCTCACCGCGGATTCCGCTGTCGAGATAGCTTACAGAATAGCCTAGCAGTGTTGGCTCTACTCGCTTAGTTTAGCGTCCTCACGCCCGATCGCGCGCCGCTCGGCACGTAAGTCAGTTTATAATGGGCGCCTTTGGTTTACATGTACCTTGATGGTAAAAATGCTCCTAAAATACGTACCCCAAGTAAGTCAGCCTTCTTGTCCAAACTAATGGTAAGTGATGTCCAGGCGGGATAGTTTTTTAAATGAATGTCTCCACTCCATCGGTCCTGGCCTTCGTATCCGATTGTAACCGTGAGTATTTCTGGACATGGTGACTGCGCTGCAGCCGAAGCAAGGAATAAGAAGGAAGCTAAAAGCTTTATCTGAAACAAAAAAAAATCAGTTAAGAGTTCAGTGGCATACCACACGTAAGGAAGAAATTCTTTTTATATTTAACTGACTAGTACTTGACCCTTATTTTCAACCGTCTTCCAAGAAAAAGAAGGTTTCTGAATTTTTTTTTTGTATCTATGTTACGCGATTACTCCGTCAATGCTGAACCGATTTGAATGATTCTTATTTAAATGGGTAGGGTACGTTTTCGAGGTGTTCCTATTATAATTTTAACTAGATCTAATAAGTATCTCCAGAGATATGACGATAAACGTCTCAAACTTGTTACTGAAATTGACTCTCGGGGCATGGAAGTCGGTTGTTATAGTTTTTAAACTATCTTACATACATACAGTCGCGCCATTTTCCCGTTGAAGTAGGCAGAGACTACTTCTTTTTAAATGCTACGATTCTGACATACCTCTTTCGCTTCTTCCACTTTCAGAGCGCCTTCATACATGCTCGCTAAAACTCTCTGAATTATTATTTTTTAGGCTTACTAGCAATGTGAGTGGCGCATTACTAGTAGTCCCTAACCCCTTACCCCCTAGTTAACCCCTCCTACTAAGCTGAATATCCTTGTGTTTGGAGTGGGTTCATGTCAATTGTGCAATGGGTGGGGATGACTATCGCAGCATTTAAAGGGGTACGATTTCCATACAATAGTATAATGCACAAATATGAGTAAATGGAGCAAAAAATTGCACTAAAATCATATCTATTGGTCTTTTATAAGTATTTACGTGTCGGAAAATGTATTTACTTATATAATTTGATTGATTAAGATTAAATTATTTTGAATAATACTAAAATTCAAGTTGTAACAAAAAAATATTAATTGAATAATATGTTTATATTAGTCATTTAAATCACGTAGGTAAATATAATTCCCGGCATGTAAATACTTACTATACAAGACCACTAAGATTTAATTTCAGTGCAAGTTTTTGCTCCATTGATTCATATTTGTGCGTTACACTTTTGTATGGAAATCGTACCCCCTTAACGTTGGTTTTTTTTTCGATTTGTAAACGGTCTTTGATCATTTAAATTTTGTTAGTATATATTCTTTCTTATACATTTTTTTATATTTATAATTTATATCTTGTTTTGGATACAATTCAGTTCATATAATGGTAACCGATGGGCCGGACCTGTGAATCTTCAAACCAGTTTGCGCTGCAGCGCAACGCCGCGGTACCGTCATTTTCCATCCGGTTATATTGAGGTTAAGTGCTTGCCTGTTTTGCTTAAAGCTGTAGATAACAAAGTTTATACTTTAATAACTTAACAAATAAACGGCCAAGTCCGAGCTGCACTCGCACACGTAGGGTTCGGTACAATAAGTAATAAGATTGAACAAAATTTGCCGCAAAAATAAGTTTCTTTTATGGGGTAAAAATATATATATAAAAATATATAAAATTAAAGGGGACCCCCCTTTAATTTTTAATTTAATTTCGTTTTATTATTTAATATTGTAGAAGCCTTTGTAAATATATTATAAGCAAATTTTAAGTCTACATCTATTACGGCTTACAAAATGAGCAAAACACATCGAAATAAAAAACTGGCCAAGTGCAAGTCGGACTCGCACTCGTAGGGTTCCGTAACACAAGTAGAGTATTTTACTACTATAAGTTTACGCCACCAAAAAATTAACTTTGTTTTTCATAGTGTTTGTATGAAAAACAAAGTTATATTTGCGGTTGTATATCTCAATAACTTTTCGTTCAAACCAATTTTCATTAAGAGTGTTTATTGAGATCTACGCATAATTATGTATTATATTTTTTTCAGATTTTTCACTCCCTCACTTTAAAAGTGAGAGGGGGGGGGGGCGGGACTCACAATTTGCCCCTTTAGAAGAGTCTATCTTTCAAATGATTGACTTTGATAAAAAATGGTAATGTCCGTTTTAAGGACTTATTTATAGACACACCACGCACGTATAGGTTTGATAAAAAAATTGTTTCAGTTCTATGTATGGGGTAGTCAATTATCTTAAAAAATCGTAAAGCGGTTCACAGAATACACCTACCTACCAATTTTCAACTGTGTAGTCTTAATAGTTTCGGAATAAAGTAGCTGTGACATACAGACAGACAGACAGACATGACGAATCTATAAGGGTTTCGTTTTTTGCCATTCGCTACGGAACCCTGAAAATCACGTTTTTTGTATGGAGACCTCCTTTAGTTTTTATTTTAATCTGTTTTTAGTATATGTTGTTATAGCGACCATACTATATACATACTTTGTGAAAATCTTATTACGGTTTCGGAGATACAGCTCTTTGCCAGACGGATAGACGGACAGACAGCGAAGTCTTAGTAATAGGATTCCGTTGGTGCCCTTTGCGTACGGAACCCTAATTAAAAAATCGTCTTCATAAGCCACGTCAAGATTTTTGATTGATGGCAATGTCTCACAGCATTTTTTTATCATTTAAAACACTATCTCATTTATTAAACTTTTAATTTATTTTATTGCAAACAGACAAGCACCAGAACACAATCTCACCTGATGTTAGAAAGATGTTAAGAGATGATCGGTCTAAGATGAAATCGAGCTTGGCTGGTAATTGAATACGGTAGTTAAATGAGGCGCAGGATCACTGAATTTAGTCTAATTAGAATATAATAAATAAATAATTCTAATTTTATAATCGGACATCCAGAGATACTAAAAGGCGCCACCGATTCATGGTGGATATACCATTTACCCGAACGAAGCGATATGCTTCTTCGTTCATCATACGAACCGCCAAGGAATGGAATACCCTGCCTGAGACTGTGTTTCCGGTTATGTACAAAATGGGGGTCTTCAAATTGCGAGTGAATAAGTATCTTCTGGGTAAGTATGCTCCATCATTGATCGCATCATCACTTAACATCAGGTGCGGTAGTAGTCATGTGCTACCCAGTTCGATGTAAAATAAATCACATAAGTCTTCTATTACAACTCGTTTCTCAAGCATACTTATATGGTTACTAAGGTTATTTTCCGCAGTTGGTAGGAGTATATTATAACGATGTTCAGTGTGATTGGTGACCAAAGAGTAGCTACTACCATCAAGGAGAAAATCTCTCGCCTTATCCTTACGGTGTTCCGGCAGTACATCCCTTGTTAGAGTAATCTAGCACAGATTATACAATAAATACTACGTAAATTCTAGGCCTACCGTGTTCACTATCCTCGACATCATCGCTTACCACCAGGCGAGATAGTAGGCAAACGCTAGCCTATCAGATTGATATAACGAAACTATTTATTGAAAAATAAAATTAGTACTCACTTACCATTATAAATCACTAAAAGATTTTGAATAATAATTATTTTGAATAATAATGACAAACAAGTATAATTCGGTAATGAAAATGCCTTAAAACACTTGTCTAAGAAACGCAAGCATTCCCGCAAAGGAATACAAAACGACTACCAAACATATTTTTGGAACATAAAAATAAATAAAACAGTGCATCAGGCTAACTGTAGGACCCACTAAAAGTACGGTCAAGCCGCAGCAATCTGCAGGCGCGTGCGCGAGCGCGATCAGATAGAGCAGTTGAATTTGTACCGACTGGTTCAAACCAAACGCGATCTACGGCGATCAGAAAACTATTGAAAAGCAGATTCGGCCCGCGACCGCACACGCAGATCGTACCGGTTTGACCGTTCCAGAGCCACGACTGGTTCTGAATGTATGAAATCATTAAATGGCTAAAGCCACCAATTAAGGCACGCATCGCCGAAAAAGTGTCGCTGCTATTTACCCGACTACGGCGAAGCAAAAAGAAGGGGTTATGTTTTTGACCGGTATGTGGGTATGTATGTATGTATGTTCATCTGTTCCCTCATAACTTCTAAACTACTTATCTTAATTTCTATACCTGCAAAAAATATTCGAAAGGAATTTTGTAAATGAAATGCCTTTGTTTAAAAACAGTACTTACAAGTTTTTTTTTTTTTATGAACACTTAATATTGTAATTGACATTTCTTACTTATTATTTTTTGAAAGATAAAAACCACCGCCAACACCACTACGTATTTATAAAAATATTTAAATAATTTTGTTCTAAATATTAATTTATGATCGTACAAATCAAAAAAACCGACTTCACATGCCGCGATAGTGAAAATATTCACTAGCCATAATAATGTCATCGAGGTACCTATCAAATTTGTTTATCTCCATATCTCCGGAGATTATTATCAGATCGAAAAAAATTGATTAGGACCAAACTGGAGGCAAAACCTCTCAAACAAAAAATATTTATTTAAATCGGTAAGATTGGACGAAGTTCTGAGGTAACAAACATAATGAAAATTATACAAAGATAAAACTAAAATTTAAAATTTGATACGACTCCGACTGATTTATAAACTGACAATATAATCTGTTCATTGAGACAATTTCAATGAGCCTAAATACAACATCTCTGCTGTCTCCGTGTCTCCAGATTGGGGGTTTCTTTCCCCATATTGGGGAAAAATAAAAATTTTGGGGAATGAAAGGGGAAATGAAAACTGTGGGGAAAATTTTGGGGAACGCATTTTTTTTTATGTAAGTCATAACAAGTGTATATATAAAGTCACGAATAATATTGTGAACAATTATGACATCCAATAATGATTGGAGGTAACATAGGTGAAACCTGTGTTTGATTTTTAGTGGCTGCCAAAATAGTAATAAAATACAAGGACAAATTAATTTTTTGCATTAGATTTATTTCATATTAGATACAAGATTAATTTGGGGAAAATTGTAGAAAAATGTATATTTTTGGGGAAAATTAAATCTTGATTTGGGGAAATTTCATATACATAACCTGGAGACACTGTCTGCTGTTAATAAGTATTCTACAGTTTTCTAGGAGATGAAGGTGAACGTTGTGAATGGTATGAATGTTCTTGCAATACCATTGAAGTTACAAGAATACCGAAATCTTTTATTTATTTATGCAAGCCATATACAAGTATCCTTATTTCTAAGCATACTATATACATGGACCCCGTTACTAGGGTATGGCATTTAAATTAATTTAATTTAGAAAATTGTACAGGTAAAAATGTAGGTATGATTATAATCTAATATATAAAATTCTCGTGTCACAGTTTTCGTTGCCATACTCCTCCGAAACGGCTTGACCGATTTTGATGAAATTTTTTGTGCTTATTCGGTATCTATGAGAATCGGGCAACATCTATTTTTCATCCCCCTAAATGTTAAGGGTAGTCCACCCCTAAATTTATTTTTTTATTTTTTAGACAAAATTTTTAATTTCTATTTTTTTATGATACAACATACAAAAATACATACAATCCTCAATTTTCACCCTTCTACGATCAACCCTTATTTTCTAATAGCCATTTTAGTAATTTAATCATTTTTCCTCTCCGGTCGAAAACTGATCAATATATGGCAAAACAACGTTTGCCGGGTCAGCTAGTAAGTAATAATAATAATATATCCGTTTATTTTCTCTTCACAATGGTTGAGTATCATAACAGTAGTCTAATATTTAGTGGCAAGAATTGGATGCAACCAATTTTGTGAAGAGCCGGTGCCTGATGTAGGTTGTTTAAAACCTGTATTACAGGTCACCAGGCCCTCACTCCACGGGTACAGCAATTCAGTTGAAAAGTGGGTAAAAAAAATTAACTGATTATAACAGATATTGTCCTAATATATGAATTTTATAAAAATCCAACATTTTTTTTATTTTGCCGTAAATCAAAAATACAATAAACAAATAATAAATACAATAATAATCCCGCAGGGGCGGCTTTGTGGCGAGCCGACGGTGAGTGGCGACACCGCGGACCCCTATCCCGTGAGGGCTAAATGAGACACTCTGACCACCGGCTTGCCTTGACCGGCCGGCCGGTGGTGGGAATCGCAAGAGCTAAGACCTAAGCTCCAGGGTGGAAGTGTTAAAGGCATAAAGCCGCTAGTAGCGTTTAGTGAAAGTGCAGCACACCTCTCAACACCCTCAGCTATCCACGCAAATGTTGCCCCTCGGCGCCGATATAACGGTCCGCCTTTATGGGGGGCCCATTCAGTGGATGGCAAGTCACCACCCGCCTTAATATTTTGTAATGAGGCATAATTGGCGGATGCCGTATCTCATCCTATAGACCAGTAAACAGACATCAACACATTCATAGCCATGACAAAATGTACCGTCTTTTTATAGTTTTTCATCTCTCCATCCACAAATCATAGCATTTAAGTTTATCTTTGTAAAGGGCCTCTGACGTTGGCTTGGGCTCCGTCAATGCCTTCCAAAGGACCGGGCGTTCAACGACCCGTGACGTTAACGAAATACAATAATATAATAATACAAATACAATAAATGAATAATAAATCATGACTTCTCATTATTCGTCATTACAAGTCATTATAAGCGACACTATCGAATGGTGTGTGTTTTATTTTTTAATACAGGGTGTGTGTTTTATTTTTTAAATCAACGGGTCCGATTCTTTCGCTTTTCGGTTTTCGGTTCCAAAATCCAATGATGCAGTTTAAGTTTTCTTCAAAATCGGGTCCTTTGTCTTATATATAGCGAATAATAGATGGCGAATAATACTCAAATCTCTCTTGTCTTCCTTTGAGTATTTTTCGCTATCTTCCTCATAGTTTCGGATTTGGCCATCCACGTCCACTCGTAAAATTAAACCTGTACATGGGATCTACATACCGTACATAAAATAATAAAACATTTATAAACGAAAGTCCTACACAACCATAGGCATTCCTCTGAAAAACAAAAATAATTATATTTATTATTTTATAAAGTTTTCTTTGAAAATTATTTACTAGCGCCGCTTTTCTGTTAGGGTCACACCGCGACGTGACGCGATGAGACGCGACGCGACGATGCATTTGAAGTCGCGCGGCACAGCGCGGTGCAGCCAGAAAACGCGCGACGCCACCAAATTATCTCAATGCAATTTTTACCTTATTTTGTAGTTAATAAAGTTCAATTGTTTATCACGTGGTTCAATTGTTTATTCCCGCTGCGCCGCGCGGTGCAGCGCGATGCCGCGCGGCGCAGCCAGAAGCCGCGCGGTGCAGCGCGCCGCATCCTGAAGCCACCGAACTAACTCAATGAAATGTGTATCTTTTTATATAGTAAATAAAGTTCTTTTTTGGAATACTCTCTTAATAAGTGCGCGCCGCGTCGCGTCGCGGTGTGAGCCTATCCTTAGTTCATACTAATTATTTAATCAGTGGTTCAGTCTGCAGAGGCGCTAGGGCAGCTAAAATCTAGGATAATTATGCAAAACTCGGTATTTGCCATAAAGTGCAAAAATAGAACCGTCGTGGCTTACCTTTTATATTATTAGTCGTATTGGCAATGACAGCAATGTTTTCAACAAAAATAAAACAATAAATCAGAACAAGCAACACGCGCGCCCTCAATATCTACGACGGGTCTCTTTTTGCACAGACTGTATAAAAAAACTTCATCTATTCTGTGGTATTTTCTAAAGCTTCATCATCATTATTACAATCAGCCAGTGTCAGTAAGCTGCGACTTTTTAAATACCCTTTTTTTAATATCATTATCTCTGGCACCAATAAGAATTACGTGGCCCTGTAATATAACTAAAATAAATAAATAGCTATTCATGTTTTTTTTATCATATAAATAAAGCGTTTGACCACTATCTCACCTGTTGTTAAGTGATGATGCGGTTGAGGATGGTAGAACTGGCTTTCAAGAATAGCTGCCGGAACACATTAGATATTTGGCGACAGGTTTTCTAATTTGAGGGTGGTAGCTGGCCAGGCGGATCCTAGATGATGTCCACTACCACAGAACGGGGTTGGGGTTTTATAACGATGTTTTCCTTCACTGAAGGTCCATTGTGACAGCGTACATAAATTTTTCGATAGAAATCCATTGATGAATAGCGGGGATTGAACTCGGTACCATTGGCGTCAAAGCTGATCATTCTTCGACTGCACCACTGGGCTCTCAAAATCGTTTTACTAAGGTACTTACTAAAATTAATACATAAACTTATATATAGTCTACCCATCCCTGGGAATTGCTCTAAATTGGGTGTATTCTGTGAAACAAACATTATTATTAACTTGTTAAGAAGATAAAATAGTTTTAACCGACTTCAAAAAAGGAGGATATATATATATAAATGTATATATATAAAGACGTTTATCGACATATCTCTGGTGACACTTATCAGATCTCGATGAAATCACAATGGTACCACATTACAATGGAATAATATCTCCTTTCCAACAAAAGAATAATCATCAAAATCGGTTCATAAACGACGAAGTTATCTACGAACACACATAATATATAACAACCTTAAAAAGTCCAAAACCAGCAGTCTGAATCTATCCCCATGCATCGTGGTGTGAGACAAGGGGATGTTATATCCCCCAAATTGTTAACAAATGCATTGGAGGATATGTTCAAGACGCTGGACTGGAAGGGACGTGGTATCAACATAAACGGCGAGTACCTCTCACAGCTGCGATTTGCAGACGACGACATCGTCATTGTAGCCGAAACGTTGCAAGAACTGCAACATATGTTGAATGGCCTAGCTGATTCTTCTCAACGCATTGGTCTCCGAATGAACTTGGATAAAACCAAGGTCATGTGAGTCCGGAACCAAACCAAAGTCCAACAAAAAAAAGTCCAAAACCAAGCAGTTCAGGGCAGTATTCTCGAGGTTGTTAAGGAGTATGTTCACCTCGGGCAAACTCTGCAGCTGGGTAAAAACAACTTCGAGAAAGAGGTTAATAGAAGAATACAGCTGGGCTGGGCAGCATATGGGAAATTACGTCGAGTCTTCACATCGCCAATCCTACAGTCTAAAGACAAAAGTCTTCAATCAGTGCGTCCTCTCCGTCATGACATACGGAGCCAAAACGTGGACACTCACGGTTGGACTTGTCCACAAATTTAAGATCGCTCAGCGTGGTATGGGAAGAGCTAGGCTAGGAGTTTCTCTGAAGGATCGAATTCGTAACGAAGTGATCGGGCAGAGAACCAAAGTCACCGATATAGCTCACCGAATTAGCAAGCTGAAGTGGCAATGGGCCGGCCATATAAGCCGAAGAACCAACGATCGCTGGGGTAAACGAGCTCTTGAGTGGAGACCGCGAATCAGCAAACGTAGCGTAGGACGCCCTCAGACTAGGTGGAGCGATGATATCCGCAAGGTGGCTGGCAAGAGCTGGATGAGAATAGCCGAGGATCGTGCTCAGTGGCGTGAAATTGGAGAGGCTTATGTCCAGCAGTGGACGAGTATAGGCTGATGATGATGATGATGAATGTAAACATGTTATAAATATTTACAACAATGTTATATTAGTCACGAGTACTTACTAGCACTGAACAAATGGTTAAATAACATTGTTATTCTAAATTCTAATGTGTAAAGTATTGTTTTATGTTGCAATGTTGAATAACAAGGTTACATAAAGTGGAGGTGTTATAAAACACAAGTTATATAGCATGTTACATAGTCCGTATCCGTACGCACCTTAACAATAATTGTTTTGGGTGCTATTGCGTTGATAAAGGTTCCAATAGTATTTTTTCATATATATCTTCTATGTACAGACGATCCGTTACATTTTTATTATATGCATAAATAAAGATAGGATTTCTACATATATAATGATAAGCTAGCGTTTGATCACTATTTTACTTGTTGATAAGTGGAGACTTAGACGAGAATGGTAGTTCGCTAGGCCTAGAATGGAAACTGGCTCTCAAACCCCACAACTCAGACTATCATAAATAAGGCAGACAGATTCGTGCCGAACACCCCGACCGCAAGTTCAGTAATACTACATTCTTGAGTGATAAGTTTCCGCGCTCTGTCCGGCATAGTGAATACGGCATGATTACTATGTAAGCAACGCTGCGAAGTAATACTGCACGGAAGCGTCCGACCCTGCTGCCGTTTGGTAGCAAACTGAGCGCGGAAGCGTATTACTCAAGCATTAAGTATTACTGAGCTTGCGTTTACTCGGGTGTTCGGCACGAATCTGTCTGCCTTTTTCATGATTGATTTGATTTTTGAGGCCCACAAGTATCATTCGTTTAAATTTGGTCAACTTGAGGGTGGTAGCTAGCCAACGGACAGTAGACAGTCCTCTCACAGTGGACTACTAACATGCAAAGCATTACAGTGCGGTGGTGACATTAAGTGAGTCCTGATATCTGCAAGCGGCAATAGCCCAATGGATAAGGTGAGGACTGGCAAGTCATGAGTTCGATACCCACCCATTGCGCTATTGACTTGAACCCACTCCAGACACAAGCATACTCAGCTTAGTTAAAAGGGTTAACAAGAATACTAGTAATGCGCAACCCACATTGCTAGTAAGCTTTCATCTTAAAAAAAAATTAAGATATGTTGGTAATATGGCTCATCATTAGGTCTAGGTTCTCGGTAAACTTAAAGTAAGTATTTTTAGTAAGCACAACTGGTATTACGGAATCTCGGCGATCCAAAATATCAGTCAAACCGATTGAATCTGCAGAAGTAGTAAAGGAATCATCACTATCAGCCTGTATTAGTCAACTACTGGAAATAGGCCTCTCCTATAGCACGTCCCTGAGATCGATCTTCAACTGTCCTTTTCCTACCGCTACCAGTCACCTTACGAATATCTAACTTGCAGCCCGTGCCCAAAAAGGGTAGTCGTGCAGACACTGCTAATTACAGGCCTATCTCTGTCACTTCCATACTATGACTAGACTATAGAACGTGTACTTTACCATAGGCTTCTGGCATACCTAGAAGTGAACGATCTCCTCAGTGACCGATAATACGGATTCTGTCGAAACCCGTCTACTGGGGTTTTTCTAGCGTATGCCACTCACGTCTGGAACGAGGCTATCAATAACCGCGGAGAGGCGCTTGTCGTCTCTCTTGAAATCTCGAAGGCGTTTGACAGGGTTTGGCACGATAGCCTTATTAGCAAGCTTCCTTCATACGACCTCCCCACTGATTTGTGTGTTTGGATATCAGATATATCGAGGGATCGGAGTGGTCATCGATGGCTGTTCTTCCGACCGATCCATATATTCCATAAATTCCCGAGTCCTTCAAGGATCAATACTCTCTGCAACGCTTTTTCTGCTGCATATTAATGACCTGCTTAAAGCCCAGTATTTTTGGGTACGCAGATGACAGCACCGTTGTAAGGAGTTATACATCTAACGGACGAACGAGTACATTACAAATCCAGTCTCAGGGAAGATATGGTCTAGCGCTTGAACTTTTCTTTGAAGGTTGTCTCCGATTGGAGCGATTCCAATCCAGTCAAGTTCAATGCTGCTAAAACCCAGGCGTGTCTTTTCTCCGCCAAACGGAGCCCATTTCTTCTGGCTCCCACTTTCCGAGATGTGTCCGTCCCGATGGATAACCATCTCGAGCTTCTTGGCATCTTATTAACACCAACTCTCAATTTCGGCTCTTATATTGAGTCTAGAGCCCAGCTAGCCTCAAAAAAGCTTGGCATTTTGGCAAAGGTGAGACAATTCTTCACATCGGGACAGTTGCTCAATCTTTACCAAGCACAAATCCGATCGTGCATGGAGTACTGTTCTCACCTACTTGACAAACTCACAACCCTTTAGATCATTCAATACATAAAGGTCTAAAGGTCACAAGCTGCCACACCATGCAAACGAAGGTGAACAAATGACGAATGGAAGAAGATGCATCTATACAGGCGTATATAGCTCCACCTCCCTCTATTTAGCGTTCGTTCTCTTTCGTTTAATTAATTAATAAAACAAACTTCAATACAATACAACAGAAAACTCTTTATTGTATACCATTACCGAAAAATTTATGTGCGCTTTTCACAGTGGCCCTCTGGTGAAGGAAAACATCGTTAAGAAACCAACAACCCCCGCATGGTGGTAGGACACAATCTAGTGTCCGCTTGGCCAGCTACCACCCTCAAGTTAGAAAATCTGTCACCAAAACATCTAATGTGTTCCGGCAGCTATCCTTGAGAGCCAGTTCCCATTCTAGGCCTAGCGTGCTTAACATCTTCGACCGCATCATCACTTACCAACAAGTGAGATAGTGGTCAAACGCTAGCCTATAAGATATATAAAAAAAAACATTACATTATATAAGTAAACCTAATTGAATTGAAGGAGAAGGTATGTGACTCCCCTTCCGGCACGTACCTGGTGCAAAGGTTGGCCATTGATACTTACTACTACTCATGATTACTACTATTACTATTCATTATTCTATACACAAACACATGTTCTATATACTATTCATGATTCTGTGCCATTGCCATCCAACGAGAAACGCTCGGCAAGCGATCGAAGTGGACGTGTTACTGTATTTTATTTTAACTTTATAATCTGTGAACAATCAAAATTCAACCATACCAGAAAGTAACAATATTCAATTTACCGAATACTTGGAGTTACAACGTTTTAAAATTGGATTACAAAGCAATAATTTTGCAACGAGTAAGCAAGACCAACCACAATTCAAACTACTTGCTTACAGTGATAATAACCTTAACTCTCAATCATAAGATATAGATTTGGCTAACATGAGCACATTGCGATCTCCTCCCAACGCTGGCGGGTCCTAGCCGGACCTAACCAAGCTTCGTGAATTGGAATATTTACGTAAACGTAAACAACCAGAGACGGACTGCAAATGTGCGACAAAAATAGAAGGTCTACAAAATAACCTTATGGATCTATTGAGCAAATTTACAGCATCACAAGATAAACATATGACTTGTATGCGTGAAGATATAACTCAAATAAAAAATAAAGTAGACTGTATACAAACAACCACCGAATACTTAGTTACGGAACGTAAAAATTTTACTGCTGAAATAAGTGACTTAAAGAGCAAGAATGAATTATCAGAATAAAAAATTAAGGAGCTACAAAAAGAAATAGAAGGTTTAAAAACTAACTCTATTATCGCATCTCCATCTGAGGTGGCTTCTACACTGTGTTCGCAGGAAGATCTTATCCAGGAAATCAATGACAGGTCAATAAGGCAAAAAAACATTATAATTATTGGCATACCGGAACTACACGATTCAGAAAAGAACAATGATTTCCGCATGATAAAAAAGAAGCATTTGATATAATAAATAAGATAACAAAAACTAATCCAAATATTCACACCACAGCACGACTAGGCAAATACAAGCCAAACGTCAATCGACCCATGAAGGTGTGCTTAGACTCCGCTGAAATTGCTAAAGATATCTTGCGGAACCGAGAACAATATACGAACGAAAAAATCAAAATATTCTCTGATCAAACGCCGTCCCAGCAAACACATATGAAGGAATTGCAAAAAGAACTCACAAGAAGACACGAAAAGGGAGAAGCAGATCTTATTATAAAATATATTAAGGGTAAACCTAAAATTGTGTCGACGACAAAAAACGAATAGTGCCTTCACACAACAAAAAAAATCCTGACTATGACATACCCAAACTCAGCCAAGAAACAACATATCAGATAATAAACACATATGATAGCTTAGAAACAGCCAGGACATCTATGAATTTTTTCTACACAAACACACGAAGTATAGTTCGGTCAGGAAAACTTGATGAACTTAAATGTATCATAAAATCAATCAACATTACCCTACATTTAATATTAATAACAGAAACCTGGATAAAAACAGAACACGAGGGGAGTACAATCCAAACACCGAAGTACACACATTACTTTAACTATAGGACAGGCGCAAGACGTATCAATATTTGTGCATAATGATTTGAAACACAGCCTAAGCGCCCAAAAATGTGATCATAGAAACAATTTTCTATGGATAACTATCGAAAATATGAAACTAGACATTGGCCTTATGTATAAGTCTGGAGACAGCAACTTATCACATTTCTTAGAAGAATTTGAATCACAAATATCGACCAGAAAAAAAGCTATTATCTTCGGTGACTTTAACCTTGATCTGTTAACGAACGACAGAAATACCAGAAGATTTAAAAACGTGATACAGGAAGCTGGTTTTACATTTCTTAACAATATAGAAGAGAAATAATCAACTCGCACAACAGCGACGACGAAATCCATCATAGACCACGTTATACCCAACCTAAAAGACCGTAGCTGCCACCTTTCTGTTCACGATTCATCAATGTCTATCACAAGCAAATATTTTTGGGAATGAAAAAATACAAACCTGAGCCACCGAAACCAGTTCAGTATGAAGCTATTGATTATGACTCTCTTTATAAGCACGGTAAAACAGAGTTTTGTGATAGAAACATATACGAATTTAAATCTCTATATACATCTATAAAAACTATTGTAAACAAAAGCAAAATAAACAAAATCAAAATTCAAAACCTTCCACAAAAAGACATAGCAAAAAGATAAATAAAAATATTGTTAAAAGCATTAATGAAAGAAATATAATTTGGCAAGACTTAAAATTAGATTCTAAAAATGAAAAACTACAAACTAAATTCAAAAAGACTCGGAATGAAGTGACAGAGACAAACAAAACTAAAAGTAACTACTATTACGATTCATTTAGTAAATGTAAAAATAACCCAAAAAAGATGTGGAGACTCATAAACACGTTGTCTAGCAACAAACACAATCTTGACAGTATTCCACCAAAACTTCGGACGGATATAGGTATAATAACAGATAAAAAGCAATTTGTGAATAATTTAACACATATTTCGTTAATATTGGTTCACACCTTGCTACTCAAATACCATATAATCCACCAACAAATTCTAACACTGTTTCACCGAGTAAACAATACGATGGATGTGAACTAAATATTTTGAAAAAATGCAGTGAAGATGAGGTCTTAAAAATTATTGACTACCTTGACTCAAATTTGAGCGCTGGCATAGATGGTATTACAACCATAGCGATAAAGTGCATTAAAATGGAAATTCTTAGAGAACTCACGCGATGCATAAACGACTGTTTCGAAGTAGGAATATTTCCCGATGAGCTCAAAATTGCGAAAGTGACACCAATATTTAAGATTGGTATGAAATGCTATCCCAGTAACTATCGTCCTATATAGGTCCTGCCGGTGATATTCAAAATTTTTGAAAAAATTATCCATAATCGTTTAAATAATTACCTAACTGAACAAAATGTTCTGTCCGATCACCAGTATGGTTTTCGTCCAAAATCAAATACTCTTACTGCTACAATAGACCTTATTACAAAACTTAAGACAAATATAGATGAAAAAAAAACTAATAGTAGGCATTTTTAGTGACCTAAAAAAAAGCATTTGACACGGTTAGTCACTCTCTACTAATAAACAAGCTTTCGAACATTGGTATCACCGGTATCGCCTTAAAAATCTTCGTAGATTACCTAAGTGATCGAAGTCAAGTTGTGAAAATTGGTCAACACGAAAGTTCCCCTCAACACATCACGTATGGAGTACCACAAGGCTCAATATTGGGTCCACTCCTATTCCTTATTTATATAAATAACATTACAGAGCTGAAACTGAGCGGACAAATTTCTCTATATGCAGATGACACCTGTATATTCTATTTTGGTCATTCAATCAATGAAATTGTCCCACAAGCCCAAGCCGACTTAAATATTCTACAAAAATGGTTCCATAGCAATTTGTTGACAATAAACACTTCAAAAACATCGTACATGATTTTCAAAGCCTAAAATAAAAAAATCGATGTGTATTCCCCACTAACAATATACAAATCAAAAAGGCTACAGAAGAAAAGTATTTAGGTTTGATATTGGATGTTGGCCTAACATGGAAACCTTAACGTAGATAAAATAAAACGCAAAATATCATCTCTGCTAGGCACGTTATACGGTTGTATACGATGTCTTCCACGATCAGTCCGCTATACTATTTATTATTCGTTGGTGAAACCACACTTACATTACCTTGTTGAAGTGTGGGGAAATGCATATAAAACTACTTTCAAAGATTTACAAATAACACAAAATAAAGTATTGAAAATACTTTAAAATACTTTAAATACTTTTGAGGGCCCGGTGGCGTAATCAGGAGAACGTTCGACTTTGATGCCGTGGTACCGAGTTCAAATCGCCGTGCACCAATGGATTTCTCTATCGAAAAATTTATGTACGCTTCTCACTGTGGCCCTCCGGTGAAGGAAAACATCGTTAAGAAACCAACAACCCCCGCATGGTGGTATGACACTATCTAGTGTCCGCCTGGCCAGCTACCACCCTCAAGTTAGAAGATCTGTCACCAAACATCTAATGTGTTCCGGCAGCTATCCTTGAGAGCCAGTTCCCATTCTAGGCCTAGCGTGCTTACCATCTTCGAGCGCATCATCACTTACCAACAGGTGAGATAGTGGTCAAAAGCTAGTCTATAAAGTATAAAACTAAAAAAACTTTTTAATTTTGATTTTAGAACACCCACTAAACATTTATATAAACAAATTAAAATATTGCCTTATATTTGTTTATTTCGTCATTTATAAAATCAAAATTAATACAATTTATAATAAAAATAATTAAAAAGGTAAAACAAATTAAAATAATGAATATTTATCAAACGTATTGCTACACAACAAGTGTCCTTATTAAAAAAAAATTACACAAAAAATTACACAAAAAATTACACACTAAAATTAAATTTATAACTAACAGGGAAAAGGGTCGAAGAATATTACGTAATGCTGCTGACATTTTTACTCCTAAAACAAGAACAAACTACGGTAAAAAGACTATATTTTATGAAGGTGCTAAATTATATAACAAACTTCCAAAAGAAATCAAATCCATTAAAAGTTATAATATTTTTAAAACAAAACTCAAATCGTACATAATTACTCACTTCTAAATCCGACCCTGCCCATTACACCGATCCGAACTTCGACCGGTCCTGTTGTCGCTAAACTACCCTCAATTGACTATTTAAATCACCTATTAAACGCAAATGTTATCATGTTTGTTTTATTGTTTTTGGTTATTCCTACAATTCATACGCATAAAAACATCACTCATTAATAAAGTGTTACTAATATTAACAACAACAGTGCACGAATTGTTCTAAATACAGATAGGTAAGTCCATACAATATGAATACTATTCCAACACAAAACTCTGTCATATCTACATTTCTTACGAAATACGAGTACACTGTTTTTTATACAGTAATAAATTATAATTGTTTAGTATATGGTCCAATAGTTGTTACATTAAAGACTTATATTTAAATTAGTTAGAGTAGGTACATGCACGACCTACATCTGATTGCTTGTTGTAAATTAACTTAAAACAATATTGTTATTTTCTCATGCAGTTAAATGTGAAGGCACGCGAGTACCCCCATCAGTATTTGGGTTCATTATAGGCTGCTGAGCGTACCTTGGACGTAGATAATCGGGCAAGGAGAAGAGAAACGCCTCAACTACTTCTTCACGGACACTCCTCGAACACGTAGTGCCTCCGCGCGATGCAAACGAATTATCTGATCTCCATTGCGTTGCTTCGCTTTCTGTTAATCACACTAGCGTCCGGGGTTGTGTCAGAGTGACACAAACGTCAGTTGTCAACGTCAATTCCGTTTGTTGCCACTCTCAAAACTCTTTGCGCCGTTAAATGTAATTTCTTTTGAGAAATAAATATCTTTAACCACAAACGCCGCCAGAGTTATGGGTTAGTTACCTTTGCACCGGGTACAGTTAGGGGTGGGTTATTTTTATAGTATTGGAACTTTGTTAATTATAAAAAAATATTTATATATAAAAAGTGTTTGAGTTATGACATTTTCACGAGTGATATTGATATTTTGTTTTAACTAACCGGCATTCACTTGCGTTAAAATAAACGCGAGTGAATGCCGGTTAGTTAAAACAAAATATAAAAAGTGTTGTTCTATAAATCTAATAGTTATAACTTTTAACCTCATTAAAATACGAATTACTAAATTTATAATAAAAAAAAAATTAATTCAAAAAACTTTATTATAAATTCTCTAATTTTATTCTAGCAGTTTTAAGATTGGATAATTACAAATGGCAGTGTCCATTTCAAGTATCGGGAAACAACATGCTTTTATTAAGTCTACAAGCGATTTAAGTTTGGTGCACTTTTAACCAAAATTCTACCATTAAGCGGCGCGTGATCAACTCGCCGTAGACGCGCTTGCGGCCAGTCGTCCACGAGCTTTCGTCATTTCAAGAGGCCAACCCAAGAGGTCTGTAAGTACATACTTATTTTGCGGGCTATTCAATAAAAATCAATCTTACGATATTGACATAAGGTTGCACATACGCTGCCATTTCCACTGCTAACGTCTTGCCGTAAGTGCGGCGTCACCTAACCGTAGACGCAACATTGTGCCGGCGCTGCTGATCCGCTAGAGTGACGCTCCGTTTTCTTTACGTATACAATTAAATACCGCTTAAAGTGGACATTGTCATTTCACTGTTTACATGAACTTATCCCAATAATTAATTAAAATATTTTGAAGTTATTTAATTCATCAAAGACAAATGTTCTAAAGTCATGATCTTTATAGGTGTACTCTCGGATCCAGGGTAGGTACTGGGCCAGGTCTGTGAACACGACGTACTGCGAGGGGTCGCAGACTGGCTCGTCATCCTTGGCCACGGTGACGGAGACCACCCCTCGGATGTACCAGAACCCACCTTCGTTGAAGAACATTCCTCCACCGCTGTCACCATTGCAAGCTGACCTTCCTATTGAGAACAAAAGAACATTCTAGGCTTATCATGTTCATCATTCATCCTCGACGACATCATCGCTTACCTTCAGGCAAAAAAGTGGGTAAACGCTTGCCTTTACGATATTAAAAACAAAATATATTAAAAAAAAATTGGAACAACCTAACTGAAACAAAGTCTTATCCTGATCAGTCTTCATTCTATTATTATCTTCTCAGGTATTCATATATGTTATGTATTAATATTAAATATAATAAAAAGTATACGTTAATTAAATAATGTAAATAATACCATTCATTTAATAATTCACCAATTTTTAATAATATAATTTAGTAATTATATAATAATATAATTTATTTTTAATAATTATTTTTTAATAATAAATATTTTGTAATGAGGCATAATTGGCGGGTGTCGTACCTCATCTTATAGACCAGTAAACAGCCATCAAGCAGAACACATTCATAGCCATGACAAAAATGTACTATATTTTTATAGTTTTTCATCTCTCCATCCACAAATCATAGCATTTAAGTTTATCTTTGTAAAGGGCCTCTTGACATTGGCTTTGGCTCCGTCAATACCTTCCAAAGGACCGGGCGTTCTACGACCCGTGATGTTAACGAAATTTATTTTGTATAGTTGTTCTCTAAAATTTCTAAAAAGTGGCCCTGATCCTCTCAGGCCATTCTAATGCCGACGAGCGTGCGTACTTGGCATCAAAGAAGAATCAAAGAATCAAAGAATTTATTCAGTATGTAGGCAGTATTAATATACGCACATATACACGTCAAAATCATAAATCATAACCAATTATCAAGTAAGCATAGCAAAAGCAGAACAACTCCAAAGAAGACATCTCCTGGAATCTGCTAAATACTCTCCTCTTCGCCAACATCCAGCAGTGAGTACACACAGCAAAGCATGGTGGGACTATTCTAATGACCCCAAATAAGACATCTCTGTTGTCAGACAAAAGATTATAAATAAATCAGTTGGGGGTAGTTTAAATGTGCAATTTAAGTATTGTATAAGATTTTCTACAGGTTGATATGTTATAAGATAGACTGACCATCTCTAAATCCTGCGCACAAGGTTTTGTCTGAAGTGGCCTTGGCGTAGAATTCTGGCTTCGAGCGGATGCAGGTCTCCTGACTAACCACCGGCATTTTCACTTGCTTCAGCTCTCCGGATCCATCATTACCGAAACCTATTACCTGAAAAAAATATTATCGGTCTGTAAAAATTGGAAAAATAAAACGAAAGAAATCATCATCATGATCAGCCTATGTTAGTCCACTGCTGCACATAGGCCTCACCAATTACACGCCACTTAGCACAATCCTCGGCAACTCTCATCCAGCTCTTGCCAGCCACCTTGCAAAGATCATCGCTCAAGGACAGCAGGGCTACCGGGAAGAAGTTCCAAAAAGTATTTTCAGAGATGTGACGATAAACGTCTCAAACTTGCTACTGAAACTGACTTGCGCGGCATGGAGTCGGTTTTGCTTAGTTTTTAAATGGTTACTACACATTACTACTCTTGTTGCCCCCTCCAACTAAGGTAATCATTACATATGTTTGTGTATGCAGTGGAATCACGTCAATAGTGTAGTATTGTAATGGGTGGAGATCAAACTCATGACCTCTCGATCGCCAGGCCGACGCCTTAGCCATTGAGCTATAGCTTATACATATGTATATATATCGCATCAGAGTACAAGTTACTTGCTGCTTTATGCAGCACCTCACATCCCTAAATAATACAGAAATCATTGAAACTTACCGTTCCCTCTTTCCCAACAATATTGCTCAAGTCTTTCCGTTCATCTTCCCATAAACAAGCTGGATTTACCCATTTGGTGAATTCGACATATTCACTGAGCTCTAGCAAGCTTAAGTCATTGCTTAGAGTTTTTGGGTTAAAATCTCGATGTACTACGACGGATTTCACCTGCAAACCAATATTTATTGAAGTAAACGAAAAATAAGCTATAATACGTGTGTCAAACCATCGCTGCCCGCGAGGCCATAAATCATTGGTGCAATAGGGAGAGGTACGTGGGGCGCGCCACTTATCGATAAACTGGTTATTCATGACGGCTTATCTTATTGTTTCGCGGAATATTGCCGCCAAATGCGCGCTAGAGGAGGTTTGATGTCACCTCGCTACCTGCATGACAGCAAAAATATATCTAATACTATAAGAATCTTTGTCCTGACATACTGACTGACTGACTGACTGACTGACTGACTGACTGACTGACTGACTGACTGACTGACTGACTCACTGACAGACAACGCACAGCCTAAACCGCTGGTCGTAAAGACTTGAAATTTGGACTAAGAAAGGATTTTTCAAAATTCACCCCTAAAGGGGATGAAATGGGGGTTCAAAGTTTGTATGGAGAAACAAGATTAGATAGTCTTTTCTATCCGAAACTTTACACAAGTGCTTCAGTACAAAAATAAGTAAATACGTGTTTCAGGTTTTTTGAAATTCAACCCCTAAGAGGGTGAAATGGGGTAACAAAGTGTGAAAATCAATATTTTTTCAGATTGCGCGGATTGCGAAATAATTATTGCAACGTTACCTTTGAAAAAAGATTTTTTAAATTTCACCCCTGAAGGGGAGGAAACGGGGGTTCAAAGTTTCTATAGAGAAACATTATTAGATAGTCTTTTCTATTCGAAACTTCACACAAGTGCTTCAGGACATAAATAAGAAAACACATGTTTTAGGTTTTTTCGAAATTTCACCCCTAAGAGGGTGAAATGGAGTAACAAAGTCTGCAAATCAATATTGTTTTGGATTGCGCTGAAATTTGGCATACAGGTGGTAATTATGGCGTTAGTATCAGCTAAGAAGGGATTTTCTAAAATTCACCCCTTAAAGGGATGAAACGGGGGTTCAAAGTTTCTATGGAGAAAAAACATTAGATAGTCTTTTCTATTCGAAACTTCACACAAGTGCTTGAGTACATAAATAAGAAAATACGCGTTTTAGGCTTTTTTGAAATTCCACCCCTAAGAGGCTGAAACGGGGTAACTAAGTCTAAAAATCAATATTGTTTCGGATTGCGCTGAAATTTGGCATGCAGGTGGTTATTATGACGTAAGTATCAGCTAAGAAAGGATTTTCTAAAATTCACCCCTTAAAGGGAAATAAAGGTAGTACAAAGTTTCTATGGAGAAACATTATTAGATAGTCTTTTTTATTCGAAACTTCACACTAGTGCTTCAGGACATAAATAAGTAAACACGTTTTTTAGGTTTTTTTCGAAATTCTACCCATATAAGGGTGAAATGAGGTAACAAAGTCTAAAATCCATATTATTTCGGATTGCGCTGAAATTTGACATGCAGATAGGTATTTTGGCGTAGGTATCCGCCAAGAGAGGATTTTTCAAAATTCACTCTTTAAGGGGATGAAACGAGGGTTTTTAGTTTGTACGGAGAAACAATATTAGATAGTTTTTTCTATTCGAAACTTCACACAAGTGCTTCAGTAAATAAATAAGTAAATATGTGTTTCAGGTTTTTTTGAAAATCCACACCTAAGAGAGTGAAATGGGGTAACAATGTGTGAAAATCAATATTCTTTCGAATTGCGCTGAAATTTGGCATGCATTTAGTTATTTTGACGTAGGTATCCGCTAAGAAAGGATTTTTCGAAATTAACTCTTTAAGGGGATGAAACGGAGGTTCAAAGTTTGTATGGAGAAACAAGATAAGATAGTCTTTTCTATTCGAAACTTCACACAAATTCTTCAGTAAATAAATAGGCTTTTTCGAAATGCCACCCCTGAAAGGGTGAAGTAGGGTAACAAATTTTGGAATCAATATTGTGTTGGATTGCGCTGAAATTTGGCATGCAGATAGTTGTTTTTACGTAGGTATCCGCTAAGAAAGAATTTTTCAATATTAACTCTTTGAGGGGATGAAACGGGGCTTCAAAGTTTGTATGGAGAAACAATATTAGATAGTTTTTTCTATTCGAAACTTCACACAAATTCTTCAGTAAATAAAAAGGCTTTTTTGAAAGTCCACCCCTAAGAGGGTGAAATGGGGTAACAAAGTGTGAAAATCAATATTGTTTCGGATTGCGCTGAAATTTGGCATGCAGATAGTTATTTTTACGTAGATATCCGCTAAGAAAGGATTTTTCAATATTCACCCTTTAAGGGGATGAAACGGGGTTTAAAGTTTGTATGGAGAAACAAGATAAGATAGTCTTTTCTATTCAAAAATTCGCACAAGTACTTCAGTAAATAAATAAGTAAATACGCGTGCCACCACTAAAAGGGTGAAGTGGGGTAACAAAGTCTGAACTCGATATTGTTTCGGATTGCGCTGAAATTTGGCATTCAGATAGTTATTTTGACGTAGGTATCCGTTAAGAATGGATTTTTCAAAATTCATTCTTTAAAGGGATGAAACGGGGGTTCAAAATTTGAACCGATTTGGCTTTTACTTCTTTGATGTCATTTATGATAGAAAGGATTTTACAAAATAAAAGTTTATAAGTAAATAAAATAAGTCTAACGCGGGCGAAGCCGCGAGGAACTTCTAGTAAATATATAAAGGCAAAAATATCGTTTATTACGGTTCCGCAGGTACGGCCACACCGCAGCGTCCTACGTATGCGTGCGCGTTTGCGATCTGGCGTGAACCAGATACTACTGCGCAATCTGATCGGTGCCGAGATCGCGCACGCAGATTCATCATGTCTGTCTATCTGTCCACCCGTATTTTACAGCCACTTTATTCTGAAACTGTTATGACTACATCGTTGAAACTTGGTAAGTAGATGTGTACTGTAAACCGCGTTACGGTTTTTAAAGAAAAAAAATAGATTAAGGGAGTTCCCCTTAATCTCAGTTGTTTTTTCTTTTTTTATCCCCATAGATGGAACTGAAACTAAAAGAATATTTTTTCATCAAACCTACGGGGTCTCAATAGATATGTCTTTAAAAATGACATTGAGGTTCCTAAAACTAGTTTTTATCAAAGTCAATCGTTTGAAAGACACTTCTATCTAATGTGTGTGATCGATGCCATCGCGAAAATTACTGAATACCGGACCGCCCCCAAACACGCTACCGACGCGCAGGCAAATCTGCACATCACTGCATATGGTAACATCTCCGGTAGGTAGACCACGTAGCGTATATGACGCACTTAAACTGTCTTAGTCTAGTCTTACAAATCTTATCTGCATTCCTCTTTATCTGCACGAGGTTATGTCTGCCAAGGTTATCGACTTAAGGTAGATGGTCAGAGAAGCCGCCTGCCGCGTACAGTCGTGATGGTTGGTCTAGCCTAGTCTTACTAATTTTATCTGCCATCCATTCTGAATCTGCACAAGGTTGTGTCTTCCAAGGTAGATTGTCAGAGAGGCCGGGTCGACGGCACGGACAGGCCGCCTGCCGCGGACAGTGGTACAGTGAGCTGCTGTGATGATACGCTTGCGGTTGATCAGTGTGCCACCGCAGATGTACACGAAATTGACATTCTGAAAGATCAAACGGACCTATTTTAAATAAAACGGGCCAAGTGCGAGTCTGACTTTTGTCCCGCACACGGAGGGTTCCGAACTTCCGATCGCCATTTAACGAATATCTAACGAACTTCTAACACCAAACCAACTCTAAGTAACCGTTAACTCAAAGGTAATTGTTATTATTAAATATCGGGAAGACCGAGTGTTCGTACGGCTTACTGACTTTCCACTGATTCTAGCTAAATGAGACTCATTAAGTACTAAATTAAAAGATATAATAATCAATACTGTACTCTACTACTTGCAATAATACTCTAATAAGTAAACAAATCGACCGAGGCCCACAAATTTAACAAACGAAACGCTTGCGCGTGCTAATTTTTCCTGTGCTACCATCTAGTTGCATCGAGGTGAATTAATGTCAAAGGCTATCACACAGGTAAGTTATTTGTAGTTGATAAACTGTTTAATATTTTACTTTGTTCTGTTCTTAGTGTTTGTTGTTAAAGCGGCAACAATAATATAACATCTGTGAAAATTTCAACCGTCTAACTACCACGGTTCATGAGATGCAGCCTGGTGACAGACGGACAGACAGACAGACAGACAGACAGACAGACAGATAGACAGATAGACAGACAGACGGACAGCGGTGTCTCAGTAATAGGGTTCCGTTGGTGGTTTGGGTTCGGAACTCTAATAAAAAAGGGCTGCTTTACAACAAGGCATTAGGAAAACAAAAAACCCGAATCCATTAAACATTTTTGAATTTTTCAAACTTACTCATATAATATGCATGTAAGCTTGTATGTATATATTTTTTAACCTATCGAGTGTGGTAACACACGACAGGTTTAGAATTTAAAAAAATGTAGCGCCAAATTTCGACCATTTCTTTTTTCTATTTACAATGTCAATCTGAGGACACCTATCACGCTAAAATTCATAAAACTGTTTAGACTACAGAGCATGCCATAGAAACTATATACTTAGGTACACACGAAAAGCATATCCGTCCTACTGGCGCAGTCGAGTAAATAGGCTTTTAAAATATACTACATGAGAAAATGAGGCGCCATTTATTCGTATGCAAGTAACTTTTGGATGCCGCCGTTCTCATGCGTAGTTATAGGGCGTATACAGATGATATAAGCTTGAAATCTCGATCTTCAGCTCTTTGTTTCTAGCCGCCACTGCTAGCTTGCGTATATCATCGCTCCATCTAGCTGGAGGGTGTGGAGGGCGCCCTACACTACGTTTGCCTAGCCGTGATCTCCAATCTTTTCTCAGTGACGTGCCACAGGTAAAGCCTATGTTCGACAGTGGCAGTGGTATATGAGTACCAGTCAATACCTATTTACGGTATACATATATTATACATATATTGTTTTGTCGCGTGCCAATTTGATTTCGCGCCATATACATCGCCTGTCTTTTGGCGAAATACGTCTATCGTGCGCGGCGACCTTTGGGCTACATGTCATTTTTGACGTCTGTCACTTCGCCGCGTCTACGCTGTGACATTCCTTGTTTACTCATGTGGTGACATGATGGATTATCGATATTCACTTGCACATTTTGGCCTTTTTAGGGTTCCGTACCTCAAAAGGTAAAAATCACTTTCTTGTCTGTCCGTCTGTCCGTCTGTCCGTCTGTCCGCCTGTCCGCCTGTCCGTCTGTCCGTCTGTCCGTCTGTCCGTCTGTCCGTCTGTCCGTCTGTCCGTCTGTCCGTCTGTCCGTCTGTCCGTCTGTCCGTCTGTCCGTCTGTCCGTCTGTCCGTCTGTCCGTCTGTCCGTCTGTCCGTCTGTCCGTCTGTCCGTCTGTCCGTCTGTCCGTCTGTCCGTCTGTCCGTCTGTCCGTCTGTCCGTCTGTCCGTCTGTCCGTCTGTCCGTCTGTCCGTCTGTCCGTCTGTCCGTCTGTCCGTCTGTCCGTCTGTCCGTCTGTCCGTCTGTCCGTCTGTCCGTCTGTCCGTCTGTCCGTCTGTCCGTCTGTCCGTCTGTCCGTCTGTCCGTCTGTCCGTCTGTCCGTCTGTCCGTCTGTCCGTCTGTCCGTCTGTCCGTCTGTCCGTCTGTCCGTCTGTCCGTCTGTCCGTCTGTCCGTCTGTCCGTCTGTCCGTCTGTCCGTCTGTCCGTCTGTCCGTCTGTCCGTCTGTCCGTCTGTCCGTCTGTCCGTCTGTCCGTCTGTCCGTCTGTCCGTCTGTCCGTCTGTCCGTCTGTCCGTCTGTCCGTCTGTCCGTCTGTCCGTCTGTCCGTCTGTCCGTCTGTCCGTCTGTCCGTCTGTCCGTCTGTCCGTCTGTCCGTCTGTCCGTCTGTCCGTCTGTCCGTCTGTCCGTCTGTCCGTCTAGCAAGTTAAAATTTATACCAGATACTGAAGTCTATAGTCCCTTCCAGGTGTATAAAAATCACGATCCTGCGTCAGCACGATAAAAAGATATGGGCAATTTTAGATTTTTGCGAAAACTTGTAAGTACCAAAATATACCTTTTAAGCTTAGACCTCTAAATTGTATGAGCGCTCATATAACTCAGAGTTCTGGTCAACCGACAGAAGTACCCTATAGGTTTTGGGTCGAAAACCTATAAGGCACTTCCCGTTGACCTAGAATCATGAAATTTGGCAAGAAGCAAGGTCTTACGGCATAAATAAAGGGAAAATTAAAAAAAAAAAAAAAGTTGAAAATTAAAGGGTGTCCCCATACATACATAGTTTACGCAAATTAAGATAGACCTCTGAGTTATATGAGCGCTCATACAATTTAGAGGTCTAGCTTAATTATAATAATATAATAATAATTTTTGTTTCGGAAAAGGATTACAAATTAAAGCTTAAAAACACCTAAACTAGGCTCAAAACCCGTGTTTTAAGTGCCAGGACTCTTTACGTCTGTTGACACAGTATAGTTATTTACCTACGAAGAGGTTAGTACTTGCAAGAATGATTGGAGCAGTCATCACGGCGAGTTCAGGGAAGTACAATTTAATTTATGCATGTGGCCACATTACACTGACACTGACTGATTGACACTGACGGTACGACTAGTTCACCAAGTCGCTCAGCGAGCTATAGAGAGGGCTATGCTCGGAGTTTCTCTGATGGATCGAATTCGAAACGAAGTCATCCGTCAGAAAACCAAAATTATCAACATAGGTCAAGGATTAGGCTGAGCGCAGACTATAGACAAAACAGTCTTAAGTCTGTCTCAAGACTGTCTCAAGACAGTTTTGTCTATCACCCTGCGCACACTGCGAACAAAACTTTTTTGTCTGCGAGGATGCCACACAGAACAAAATATAGAATGGACACTTTGAATACTCCACCAATACATGTATTATGTACCATCGCGTACAGTTGTGCGTATCCAGTTTCAAAACATTTTCGGTTGCAAGTCTCGATTATATTTCTAACCAATCAGAAGAGCCAAAACCAAAAAAATCTTACCAATCAGAAGAGCCAAAACCAAAAATAAAACATAATTTTTGGCTTTGTCCCTTCTTGTCATTGGTCAACAATGTCAACATAGACAGAAGCGAAATGCCAATTCAATAAGAGTGCACAGGAAATTATTCCTTAAGGTGGATACGCACAAATGAAGGCGATTGTATCTACCTACAATTTGTCTTCTTCAGTTATACAGTAACTAGATATCTACATTATCATTTTTAGGGTTCCGTTTCTCAAAGGGTAAAAAAAGGAACTGAGCGCTCATACAATTTAAAGGTCTAACTTAATTGGAACCAACCTTAAAATATGTTAATAAATAAAATAGTGCTATTGAGTGATTTATTTACGTCGCGTCGTTCGCGTGTGGCGCGTCCTTGCTCAAGTTAGTTCCTCGACAGCTCAAAATCGGTAGGGAGGTGAGTAAGACTCGATTGTTGGGGCGAACAGAGTGTCCATTCTATACGTAGTATCTGTTCTGTGTTGCATCGGTTTTCTTTGTCGGCACCGAGAACAAATAATAATACTACGTATAGAATAGACACTCTGTCCCACCCACCAATCGAGGCTTCCTCACCTCGCCACTGATTCTGGAGCTGCTGAGGAGCTAGTTTAAGCAAGGCACCACACGCGGACGAACTTCAAATTTACGTAGGTACGTAGGTTCTATATTATATATAAAAACCAGCAAAATCGAGTTGAACTTGCCCACCGAGGCTTCCGTACCAACTTCTCAGACTAGTTTAATGGACAAACTTAACTTTGTAGTTCGATCCATATAGGAAATGTATTGCAACAACTACAATTAATCATAAGTTAAATATTATGTTTCTTTGAAGTGTTTCACACTTTATATTTTTGTAAATTGTTAAACAATTATTTGTTTAACAATTAATCATAAGTTTGTATAAGTAAATTAATCGTTTTTAGGGTTCCGTATCTCAAAAGGTAGAAAAGGAATCCTTATAAGATCACTTTCTTATCCGTCTGTCCGTCTGTATGTCCGTGTGTCACCACCGATTTTCTCAGGAACGGGTGGACCTAGCAAGTTAAAATTTATACCAGATACTGATGTTTATGGTCCTAATTAGATATATAAAAATCAAGATCCAGAGTCAACACGATAATAAGATATAGACATATTTAGATTTTCGCCGAAATTTGTAAGTACCTAAATTTACCTTAATTTTCAACTTTTTTATTTTTCGGAATTTTTCCTTTACTTGTGCTGTAATACCTTGATTTTGAACATAGTTGACAATTCTAGGTCAACCGGAAGTACCATATAGGTTTTGGGTCGAAAACCTGTAGGGTACTTCCCGTTGACCTAGAACCATGAAATTCGACAAAGAGCAAGGTCTTACAGCACAAAAAAGGGGGAATTTCAAAAACGAAAAAATTATTAAAGTAAATGGTGTCCCATACATACATTAATGAACGCCAGTTAAGATATGCCTCTGAGTTATATGAGCGCTCATATAATTTAGGGGTCTAGCTCAATTGCACCAAACTTAAGTTTGGTGCCATAAGGTAAGGAAGCCTCGATTGTTGGGGCGAACAGAGTGTCCATTCTATACGTAGTATCTGTTCTGTGTTGCATCGGTTTTCTTTGTCGGCACCAAGAACAAATAATAATACTACGTATAGAATAGACACTCTGTCCCACCCACCAATCGAGGCTTCCTCACCTTGCCTCTGATTCTGGAGCTGCTGAGGATCTAGTTTAAGCAAGGTACCACACGCGGACGAAAACAGAACAATAATACTACTCACGTGAAGATTAACGTCAACTTCATACATATATGTTGGGACCAGTACACACAGGAGGTTCAAATTTACGTAGGTTCTATATTATATATAAAAAATAGGCTAAATCGAGTTGAACTCGCCCGCCGAGGCTTCTGTACCAACTTCTCAGACTAGTTTAAGGGACAAACTTAACTTTGTAGTTCGATCCATAGGAAATGTATAGCAACAACTACAAATCATAAGTTTGTAAAAGTAAATTAACCGTTTTTAGGGTTCCGTGTCTCAAAAGGTAGAAAAGGAATCCTTATAAGATCACATTCTTGTCCGTCTGTCTCTTTGTCCGTCTGTCTCTCTGTCTGTGTGTCTGTCTGTCCGTCTGTCTGTCCGTCTGTCCGTGTGTCACCACTGATTTTCTCAGGAACGGGTAGACCTAGCAAGTTGAAATTTATATTTGATGCTGAAGTCTATAGTCCCTATTGGGTGTATAAAAATCAAGGTCTTGAATCAACACAATAAAAAGATATGGGCAAATTTAGATTTTCGCGTAAACTTGTTAGTACAAAAATGTACCTTAATTTTCAACATTTTTTATTTTTCGGAATTTTTCCTATACTTGTGCTCTAAGACTTTGCTTATAACCACAATTGACAATGCTAGGTAAACCGGAAGTACTCTATAGGTTTTGGGTCGAAAACCTATAGGGTACTTCCCGTTGACCTAGAATCATGAAATTTGGCAAGCAGCAAGTACAAATAATGAAAAAATTCCAAAAAATAAAAAAGTTGAAAATTAAAAGGTGTACATACATACATAGTTTATGCCAATTAATGTAGACCTCTGAGTTATATGAGCGCTGATACAATTTAGAGATCTAGCTGAATTGGTTCGTACGGAAGCCTCGGTGGGCGAGTTCAACTCGACTTAGCCAGTTTTATTTTTAACTTTATATTAGTTTTTAGTATTTGTTCTTAAATTCCCATAATAATACATACTTAGTGAAAATGTCAAGTATCTACCTATTACTGTAAAGGAGATACAGCTTTGAGAAAGGCGGATAGACAGACGGACGGATGGACAGCGAAGTCTCAGTAGTCCCTAGGGTCCCTTTGGTTTCGGGACCCTAAAAAATGTCTGATTTGATATTTAACTTGTGTAATATAACACGTCCACACCATGTAACCTTGTTATTCAACATTGCAACCCAAAACATTACTGTACACATTAGAATAACAATGTTATTTAACAATTATCGTTTGTCGTTCTCGGTTAGTAGGCTTGGGTTACTCCGGACACATCTATATCTTCGGATATATAACCCTAAGCGAATCTATACCCATCATTCCACTTCCCGAAACCTCAATACTAGTATATCCCATATATCCGGTATACCTTTATGAAACACAAAAAAATATGTGAAATCGGTTAAAAAGTAAAGCCGTAAGTGGTATTTTCTAGGCAACCTTGCCATATTATTTAGGATCACATCATCACTAACAACGGGTACAAAAACAATGCAAACACACAACAGATACGGTCTTATAATGTTACATAATATCGGTTATGAAATGCGGATATGCTTTATTTTGGATATGGGATATACTAATCATTGTAATATTATTTATCTATTTATCTGCAAAGTCTGAAACACATTTCACATGGATATACCGAACATACTAAGCAGTTATACTAAGCGGATAATATATTAAGCGGACATACTAAGCGGATATATATCCTTACATGGAATGATATACGATGTACTCACTCCTCTGTTGGATATAGTTAGCCCAAGCCTATTTAGTAGTGTACACGTGTTCCGTCGATGGACGCGGCCTCTTTGAACTTTGCCGCAAAAGGCAGAAGCGGCGCTTTGACGACTGTTTTGCGAATATTAGGCGCGGTTTATACAGAAGAGACGTGGCGAGGGCTTGTGGCGTGGCGCCAACTTTTGTCACGTAGTTTCGTAAATTATACTGAAGTGGCGGAGACACGTGGCGCGATGCGGCTAGTGTGACCATTTGTGGCAGGTTCCTACCATTTTGGCAGTATTGGCTTCTTATTTTAGCCTCTGACACGATCGGCTAACGTTTTAAAGAACCGGGCGCAATTCTCTTTAAGCCAAAAATTACTCTATATTACGCACTATAAGGTTTATCCGTACAAAGGTTGTCTGGAAGATAAGCGATAAGACCGCCGATTGTTTTACAGTGTTTGAAAAATGTATTTTTTTTGTAATCTTTTACATGGTAATCAATAAAGAGTATTTGTATTGTATTGTATTGTATTGTTTATATTGCGTTACTTTGACTATCTACCTCCGCCATCCGTCCGCGCCCTCCAGCTAACGACCCAATACCACGAGGCGCCCCCACAGTGCACCGTAGGGGAGGAAGAGGAGGGAGAAGAAGGAAGAGAACGCGAAGGGAGGGTAGACCAGAAAGCGCCGCGCCCACGGCAGCATCCACCTCGGTACCCCCCTCAATGCGACCGGCCAACTTCACACCATTCCTGCCCAAGATGCAACCACCACAAGACCCAAGGCTACTTGCACCCACAGTAACCTATGGGCCGTCTAGAGCCTCCATGGCGCACTACCCTCCACTACCCGAGCCAGCAACAACCAGACCTCGCTCAAGGTGGAGAGCCCCAAGAAGACGGCAAGCACCTGCTAGTACTCCAGCAGGAGAATCGGACACTGCGACAGAAGAGGCACCCCTGCAACACCAACCGCAACAGCCCACCACTAATACAACAGAAGTACCAAGACCAGCACAAGCACTAACAGAGACCAGACCGAGACCAGAGTCACGAGTCCACTTCGTGCCAGTAACTCAGGTTGTCACGGGTACCACCACTACAGCATCGGCAGTGACTAGACCCACACCGAGACTGGCGAGAGGGACCACCAGGAGCACCATACTATATGCAAGCAGGTGCGAGTGCTTTTGCCCAGCCACGCCCACGCTCTGCAGCAAGGTTTCCTACAAGACCCATGCCAACAGGTCCATACCCATGGGCCCTACCATACCAGCCACAAATGACAGCCGTCTTTACTCAAGCCGGATACCCCTGCTACCAAGCAGGTCAACAGCAGAGTACCTTCCTGGAACCCATCTCAGCATTGGTGGGAGCCCTGGTGGGCCTACTTGCAGCCATAGCAGCCGGACGATCTTCGGACGGCAGCTATGCGAGGACTGTCCGCACTATCCCGGTTCCAGTATGCATAAATAAGACCTCCGCATACTGTACTGGTACCCGGGCGGCATCAAGACCAAGACCGACAACTTACGCATTCTCACCCACTCGCAGGATGTTCATATCATCCTCCTGGGTGAGACCAAGCTGAAGAAGACGGAACAATTTAAATTCGCCAACTACTTCGTGTACCGGCACGACGATGTCTCACCCCAGGGCCGACCATATCGTGGAACGGCTGCCTTAGTGCGGAGGGAAGTGCACGACGTAGTTGGTGACCTACCAAATCAAATCACCAAAACTACTGCCGTCGTGGTCCAACTTGGAGGACACGATGTGAAGATATTTGGCGGATATCGGCCACCGAACTCCATCTTCGACCCTGGTGATATGAGGCGTATCTTTTTGGACGCCACTCCAACCCTGCTGGCAGCGGACCTCAACGCCAAACATTTGGTGTGGGGGTCCAGAGTCATTAATCCCATTGGAAGAAAACTCCAAGAGGATACGGAGAGGAATGGTTACGAAGTAATCGGCCCAGACTCTCCTACCCACATCCAATCCACACCACAACCCGGACGTCATCGATGTAGTAGCCCACAAGAACCTGCCAGCCCCAATTCATCTGGAGGTCCTCTACGATCTGGATGAGCAGCACCTACCACTGCTCATCACGGTTGGAGCTTCGGCAGAAGCAACTCTTTGTCGGGGTACTTACACGAAGACCAATTGGCACCAGTTCCAACAACGACTGATGACGATGATAGTAGGCCGATTAACCACATCGGAGGACGTGGAGAGATGCACGGCTGAAATAACTGCCTCCATCAAAGAAGCAAAAGAAGCAGCATCTACTACTGAACCTCGAACAAGCTGGCGCGAAGAACTCCCAGGCCGCTTAACACGTTTAAGGGCAAAGAAACGTGCGATGCGTGAACTATGGGCCCGCACCCGCTGCCCAACAACAAAAGCACGACTAAATGCTATAACTGCAACGCTCACCAATGAAGTCAAGAAGTGGAGAGGTGACGCATGGGATTCTCGTATCGCCCAAGCCACTGAAGACGAAACCAACCTCCATGCCCTGAATAGGAGTTTGTTAAGGGCTAAGATACCAGTCTACCCACTAACGGACTCATCAGGAAGCCGGAAATTTGCCCCAGCGGAAAGAGAACTGTTGGTTGATCATTTGGAATCACAGTTTCAGCTGCATCCCGTTCCTCTCAATGCTGACCCTGTTGTCGTGCCCCACTACAACGCAGTATCCGCGGAAGTAGTCCAACTGCTGCAGACTTCGGCGCCCCCGCTGGGAGGGGATGATTTCATCTCCCCAATGGAAGTGGCACGAGCTGTACGCTATTTACAGACGAAAAAGGCACCCGGTCTAGATGAGGTGTCGAACGCGGAACTCAAGCAGATGCCGCAGAGAAGT
Organism: Cabera pusaria; assembly: GCA_954871355.1. Taxonomy (NCBI): domain Eukaryota; kingdom Metazoa; phylum Arthropoda; class Insecta; order Lepidoptera; family Geometridae; genus Cabera; species Cabera pusaria. The sequence continues at coordinate 5,511,549 of OX940906.1, read as the reverse complement.
CTGGCGTGTATAGACAGACTCTTCAACGGTATCTTAAGAACAGGATACTTTCCCGCAACGTGGAAGACAGGGAAAGTCATAGTACTACCCAAACCCGGCAAGGTCCGTCGTCTATCCTCCAGCTACCGCCCTATTACCCTGCTGTCACACCTCGCTAAGCTGTTCGAGCGATTACTGCTGCGGAGACTGCGCCCTCACTTTACCCCACGTGAGGAGCAGTTTGGTTTCCGCACGCGTCACTCCACAACGCTCCAGCTGACGAGGGTGATCCACCAGCTCACCAGTGAACTGAACCGAAATAGTAGAAGCGTCGCCGTGTTCCTGGACATCGAGAAGGCCTTCAATAGAGTGTGGCACGAAGGCCTAATCTACAAGTTATCCAGGACACCGACTCCAGCGGCGCTAATCCACATCCTCTCATCGTTCCTGAGAAACCGACAGTTCTGCGTGTCCGTCGAGGGCGCCACTTCCGGCAACCGGCAGATCGCAGCGGGAGTCTCCCAGGAGAGTTGTCTCTCACCGTACATGTACGCGGTTTACACAGACGACATACCGGTTCTGGCGGACGAACACCTTGCACCAGGAGAACGAGGAGTAACACTAGCACTTTTTGCCGACGACAGTGCGTATATAACGTCCTCTGTCAAAGTTACTATAGCCGCCAACAGAATGCAGAAGGTTCTGGACATCCTGCCAGTCTGGCTGGACAAGTGGCGCATGGCCGTCAACGTAAGGAAGACGGCCACGCTGCTGACCAGAGCCCAAACCCATCCTGCCACCTCCACTGCAGCTCCGAGAACAAGACGTCAAGTGGGAAACGAGTACAAAGTACCTGGGCTTCTACATCGACCGGACGTTGAGGATGCGCCCGCACGTGGATCACGCAGTCCACCAAGCGAAAGCCGCTAAGGCCCTCCTCCATCCGGTCCTCCGATCGAAGCTGCCACTCTACACCAAAGTCGGCATATACAAGACGTATATACGCACGAAGATGACGTATGCTGCTCCTGCGTGGTATGCCCTATGCTCGGAAACCCAGTGCAAGCGTCTTCAGATCATTCAGAACGTCACCCTGCGGATATGCACGGGAGCCGGTCGATACATACGCAATGACGCCAACGCCCGGGACGTGAAAATCGAGACGGTGAGGGAGTTCGTGGTCCGGTTGGCGCGCTGTCAATATGACCGTGCAGACAACGGACCACACCCTCACCTCCAGAACATTGCACCGCACCACGCCCGGCCGCCTGATGGCGCTGTATCGACCTGGCGTGCACTCCTACGCGACTTAGTCCCGGTGGATGAAAGCAGCAAAGAGGAGGAGTAGCGGTTACCACAGCAGCACAAGACCACCATGCCAAGATGGCCAACATGACCACCACGCCCAGATCTGGCCAACGACCATATCGGACCACTATAGGGCTGATTAAAACCCGCGCGTACCCCGAGGGTAGTTGCCCCAGAGCCCAACCAGGGTAAGGAGGCTCGCCTCGAAACCCTCACACGAACCCAGAATGGGAACGAACGTCCACACTGACATCCGTCCGCGCCACGTTTCTTCTGTATAAACCGCGCCTTACCGTGTACACGTGATTCGCCGATGGAAGCGGCCCGCTTTGAATTCTGCCGAAAAGCGAAGCGGCGCTTTGACGACTGGCGATGTTATTTGAACATGTTTTATGAGTGTCCAAATCATCTGAAACATGTTATCTCACCATGTTATACAATACGTTATGTTACATAGTCTGTACGCACCTTAACAAATGAAATAAACGCATCCTGTTTGACGGGTACGAACAACTTGTATGGAAAAAGAAAAACTATTTATTTTATTTAAATCGACTTCAGATTAGATCGTTTAAAAACTAAATAATTTAAGATCGTTTAAAAAAACTAAAAGAAACGACTTCAAACGTCGCGCTAGTCAAAGTAGCCAGTAGACGTAGTAACTATTATATAATCAGTGCCAGTAGGTAAAGTGCCAGCCAAGTAGTAAGTCGTCGAGATAAGTAAATGCGTCATAATACAAATGTTGATATATTAAAAAGGTTCGGCCGATTTCGTTAAAATTTAAATGGAACCACCTGGGAAGGGTATGTTTTGAAACAAAAAAATAATTTTCCAAATCGGTTCAGGCATCTTCGAGTAATCGGTGAACTAAAATAAAAAAGAAAAAAGATTCTTACGAATTGAGAACCTCCTCCTTTTTTGTGAAGTCGGTTAAAAAGAACCGACTTCAATGCCGCGCTATTAATTTTCAGTCCCAATTTTTTGGTGTTTATCTTCATATCTCTAGAGATACTTATCAGACCTCTTTATACATATCTCCTTTCCAACAAAAAAAATAATAATCAAAATCGGTTCATAAACGACGCGGTTATCTGCTAACAAACCTTAAAAATGTATATATATATATATATAATAAATACTAGCTGTGCCCGCGACTTCGTTCGCGTGGAATAGTGTCTTTGGGTAGCATTAACAAATAAGACATATACGTATCCCAAATACACCACGCCGTACCACGCCACGCTACTCCCCCTTTCCCTCCGTCCCTCACATGCTCTCCCCTCCCCCTACCCCCTCACTTCCACCTAAACCCCCAACCTCCCCCTCGCTTACCTACCCTCCCCCTTTGCTCCCCTACCCTCCCCCTTCCCCTCACTTCCACATCCAATCCCCTCCAGCTATCCTTCCCTCCATGTATCTCCAGAGATATGGAGATAAACACCTCAAACTTTGTACTGAAAATATAGCGCGGCATTTGAAGTCGAATGTTTTAGTTTTTTAAACGATGTTATTCGTTTATTTTGTCTTCTCTACAAACTTTGTCTTGGCAATAACAAGTGACTACGACTCACCACTAGGCTATAATATCGTTTAAAAACTAAATAAGATCTTTTAAAAAACTAAAAAAGAACCGACTTCAATGCCGCGCTATTAATTTTCAGTACCAATTACGAGGTGTTTATCTCCATATCTCTGGAGATACTAATCAGACCTCGATAAAATTACCATGGTACCACACTTGAGATATCTCCTATCCAACAAAAAATGAATAATCAAAATCAGTTCATAAACGACGAAGTTATCCGCGAAAAAACATAAAAAAAAAACATATATACGGTCGAATTGAGAAACCTTTGAAGTCGGTTAAAAATGAAGCGACAAAACGAAAATAATAACACAAACATGTTTCACCGGTCGCCGCCGACGGACGCGGCCCCTTTGATTTTTGCCGAAAGGCAATGCGGCGCCTGTGGCGGCGGTATGACTGAGTGCGTGTAGTTCACCAAGAGCGAGTCGATTTAAGAAGGTTTGATTTCAAGTACCTAGTTAATTATATATATTTTTTTAATATATATTTTTTTACTGATTTCTTTACATGGAGTATACATACCCCTGCAAATATGGTGGGAATTCAAAACTTTGTATATACAGATCTGATAGTATTCTCGTCTGCAATTGACGAAGCTTTTTGAAAACAAGAATTATCTTTTTAATACTTGCTGTTGACACCACTAACATAAAAATACGATAAGCCATTCAGGCTCTAGGGCGTGCCAAAGAAATATACATACATTCATACATTTATATGTATATACAAATGTATACATAATATATATACGGTTAATATATATATAATATGTATGTATATATATATATATATATATATTAACCCTCCTTTCGCAGTCACCGGACTGCGGAAGAAGGAGGGTTACGTTTTAAAAACAATCGTCTCGTAGCGTCGTCCGCGTGTTGCACGTTCTTGCTCAAGTTAGCTCCTCGACAGCTCAGAATTGATAGGGAGGTGAGAAAGCCCCGATTGGTGGGTGGTACAGGGTGTCTATTCTATACGTAGTATTATTATCTGTTCTCGGTGCCGACAAAGAAAACCGATGCAACACAGAACAGATACTACGTATAGAATGGACACTCTGTTCGCTCCAACAATCGAGGCTTCCTCACCTCCTTACCGATTCTGAGCTGTCGAGGAACAAACTTGAGCAAGGACGCGCCACACGCGAACGACGCGACGAAAATAAATCACTCAATAGCACTATTTTATTTATTTACATTTTTTAAGGTTGGTTAGCTAGACATCTAAATTGTATGAGCGCTCATATAACTCAGAGGCCTATCTTAATTAGCGTCAACTATGAATAAAATAAATTACACAGAGGCACAATTTTAGTTACATATTTACCTTTTGGCACCAAACTTAAGTTTGGTGAGCTAGACCCCTAAATTGTATGAGCGCTCATATAACTCAGAGGCATATCTTAACTGGCGTTAATTATGTATGTATGGGACACCATTTACTTTAATATTTGTTTCGTTTTTTAAATTTCCCCTTTTTTTGTGCTGTAAGACCTTGCTCTTTGTCGAATTTCATGGTTCTAGGTCAACGGGAAGTACCCTACAGGTTTTCGACCCAAAACCTATATGGTACTTCCGGTTGACCTAAAATTGTCAAATATTGTCAAAATCAAGGTATTACAGCACAAGTAAAGGAAAAATTCCGAAAAATAAAAAAGTTGAAAATAAAGGTAAATTTAGGTACTTACAAATTTCGGCGAAAATCTAAATATGTTTATATCTTATTATCGTGTTGACTCTGGATCTTGATTTTTATATATCTAATTAGGACCATAAACATCAGTATCTGGTATAAATTTTAACTTGCTAGGTCCACCCGTTCCTGAGAAAATCGGTGGTGACACACGGACATACAGACGGACAGACGGATAAGAAAGTGATCTTATAAGGATTCCTTTTTTAACTTTTGAGATACGGAACTCTAAAAACGATTAATTTACTTTTACAAACTCATGATTAATTGTTAAACAAATAATTGTTTAACAATTTACAAAAATATAAAGTGTGAAACACTTCAAAGAAACATAATATTTAACTTATGATTAATTGTAGCTGTTGCAATACATTTCCTATATGGATCGAACTACAAAGATAAATTTGTCCCTTAAACTAGTCTGAGAAGTTGGTACGGAAGCCTCGGTGGGCGAGTTCAACTCGATTTTGTTGGTTTTTATATATAATTCTATATTATACCTACGTAAATTTAAACCTCTTGTGTGTACTGGTCCCAACATATATGTATGAAGTTGACGTTAATTTTCACGTGAGTAGTATTATTGTTCTGTTGTCGTCCGCGTGTGGTGCCTTGCTTAAAGTAGCTCCTCAGCAGCTCCAGAATCAGTGGCGAGTTGAGGAAGCCTCGATTGGTGGGTGGGACAGAGTGTCTATTCTATACGTAGTATTATTATTTGTTCTCGGTGCCGACAAAGAAAACCGATGCAACACAGAACAGATACTACGTATAGAATGGACACTCTGTTCGCCCCAACAATCGAGGCTTACTCACCTCCCTACCGATTTTGAGCTATCGAGGAACTAACTTGAGCAAGGACGCGCCACACGCGAACGACGCGACGTAAATAAATCACTCAATAGCACTATTTTATTTATTAACATATTTTATGGTTGGTTCCAATTAAGCTAGACCTCTAAATTGTATGAGCGCTCAGTTCCTTTTTTTACCTTTTGAGAAACGGAACCCTAAAAATGATAAAGTAGATATCTAGTTACTGTATAACTGAAGAAGACAAATTGTAGGTAGGTACATAATACATGTATTGGTGGAGTGATCAAAGTGTCCATTCTATATCTTGTTCTGTGTCGCATCCTCGCAGACAAAAAGTTTTGTTCGCAGTGTGCGCAGGGTGATAGACAAAACTGTCTTGAGACAGTCTTGAGACAGTCTTAAGACTGTTTTGTCTGTAGTCTGCGCTCAGCCGTATGGAAAAAGAAAAACTATTTATTTTATTTTAATCAACTTCAGATAAGATCGTTTAAAAACTAAATAATTTAAGATCGTTTAAAAAAACTAAAAGAAACGACTTCAAACGTAGCGCTAGTCAAAGTAGCCAGTAGACGTAGTAACTATTATATAATCTGTGCCAGTAGGTAAAGTGCCAGCCAAGTATTAAGTCGTCGAGATAAGTAAATGCGTCATAATACAAATGTTGATATATTAAAAACGGTTCAGCCGATTTCGTTAAAATTTAAATGGAACCACCTGGGAAGGGTATGTTTGAAACAAAAAAATAATTTTCCAAATCGGTTCATGCATCTTCGAGTAATCGGTGAACTAAAATAAAAAAGAAAAAAGATTCTTACGAATTGAGAACCTCCTCCTTTTTGTGAAGTCGGTTAAAAAGAACCGACTTCAATGCCGCGCTATTAATTTTCAGTACCAATTTTGAGGTGTTTATCTCCATATCTCTGGAGATACTTATCAGTAGGGCTATTCTGTAAGGTATATCGGAGGCGGAATTCGCGGTGAGATTTCAATTTCGTACTACGAAATTCAACCGTATAACGACATGATACGATTGAATTTCGTAGTACGAAATTTGAATCTCACCGCGGATTCCGCTGTCGAGATAGCTTACAGAATAGCCTAGCAGACCTCGATAAAATTACCATGGTACCACACTTGGGATATTTCCTGTCCAACAAAAATACAATAATAAAAATCGTTCTATAAACGACGAAGTTATCCGCGAACAAACATAAAAAAAAAACATATATACGGTCGAATTGAGAAACCTCCTCCTTGTTTTGAAGTCGGTTAAAAAGAACCGACTTCGATGTCGCACTATTAATTTTCAGTACCAATTTTGAGGTGTTTATCTCCATATCTCTGGAGATACTAATCAGACCTCAATAAAATTACCATGGTACCACACTTGAGATATTTCCTATCCAACGAAAAAAGAATAATCAAAATCGGTTCATAAACGACAAAGTTATCCGCGAACAAACATAAAAAAAATATATATATACGGTCGAATTGAGAAACCTTTGAAGTCGGTTAAAAATGAAGCGACAAAACGAAAATAATAACACAAACATGTTTGACCGGTCGCCGCCGACGGACGCGGCCCCTTTGATTTTTGCCGAAAGGCAATGCGGCGCCTGTGGCGGCGCTATGACTGAGTGCGTGTAGTTCGCCAAGAGCGAGTCGATTTAAGAAGGTTTGATTTCAAGTACCTAGTTAATTATATATATTTTTTTACTGCTTTCTTTACATGGAGTATACATACCCCTGCAAATATGGTGGGAATTCAAAACTTTGTATATACAGATCTGATAGTATTCTCGTCTGCAATTGACGAAGCTTTTTGAAAACAAGAATTATCTTTCTAATACTTGATGTTGACACCACTAACATAAAAATACAATAAGCCATTCAGGCTCTAGGGCGTGCCAAAGAAATATACATACATTCATACATTTATATGTATATACATATGTATATGTAATATATATACAGTTAATATATATATATATAATATGTATGTATATATATATATATAATATATACATACACTCGAAACAAAATTAACCCTCCTTTCGCAGTCACCCGACTGCGGAAGAAGGAGGGTTATGTTTTAAAAACAACCGTCTCGTGGCGTCGTCCGCGTGTTGCACGTTCTTGCTCAAGTTAGCTCCTCGACAGCTCAGAATTGATAGGGAGGTGAGAAAGCCCCGATTGGTGGGTGGTACAGGGTGTCTATTCTATACGTAGTATTATTATCTGTTCTCGGTGCCGACAAAGAAAACCGATGCAACACAGAACAGATACTACGTATAGAATGGACACTCTGTTCGCTCCAACAATCGAGGCTTCCTCACCTCCTTACCGATTCTGAGCTGTCGAGGAACAAACTTGAGCAAGGATGCGCCACACGCGAATGACGCGACGAAAATAAATCACTCAATAGCACTATTTTATTTATTTACATTTTTTAAGGTTGGTTAGCTAGACATCTAAATTGTATGAGCGCTCATATAACTCAAAGGGCCTATCTTAATTAGCGTCAACTATGAATAAAATAAATAACACACAGGCACAATTTTAGTTACATATTTACCTTATGGCACCAAACTTAAGTTTGGTGCAATTGAGCTAGACCCCTAAATTATATGAGCGCTCATATAACTCAGAGGCATATCTTAACTGGCGTTAATTATGTATGTATGGGGCACCATTTACTTTAATAATTTTTTCGTTTTTGAAATTCTCCCTTTTTTTGTGCTGTAAGACCTTGCTCTTTGTCGAATTTCATGGTTCTAGGTCAACGGGAAGTACCCTACTGGTTTTCGATCCAAAACTTATATGGTACTTCCGGTTGACCTAGAATTGTCAACTTTGGTCAAAATCAAGGTATTACACAAGTAAAGGAAAAATTCCGAAAAATAAAAAAGTTGAAAATTAAGGTAAATTTAGGTACTTACAAATTTCGGTGAAAATCTAAATATGTCTATATCTTATTATCGTGTTGACTCTGGATCTTGATTTTTATATATCTAATTAGGACCATAAACATCAGTATCTGGTATAAATTTTAACTTGCTAGGTCCACCCATTCCTGAGAAAATCGGTGGTGACACACGGACATACAGACGGACAGACGGATAAGAAAGTGATCTTATAAGGATTCCTTTTTTACCTTTTGAGATATGGAACCCTAAAAACGATTAATTTACTCTTACAAACTTATGATTAATTGTTAAACAAATTACAAAAATATATAGTGTGAAACACTTCAAAGAAACATAATATTTAACTTATGATTAATTGTAGTTGTTGCATTACATTCCCATTACTCGATTTTGCTGTTTTTTATATATAATATAGAACCTACGTAAATTTGAACTTCCTGAGAACAGAGTGTCTATTCTATTCATAGTATTATTATTTGTTCTCGGTGCCGACAAACAAAACCGATGTAACACAGAACAGATACTACGTATAGAATGGACACTCTGTTCGCCCCAACAATCGAGGCTTACTCACCTCCCTACCGATTTTGAGCTGTCGAGGAACTAACTTGAGTAGATATCTAGTTACTGTATAACTGAAGAAGACAAATTGTAGGTAGGTACATAATACATGTATTGGTGGAGTATGCAAAGTGTCCATTCTATATTTTGTTCTGTGTCGCATCCTCGCAGACAAAAAAGTTTTGTTCGCAGTGTGCGCAGGGTGATAGACAAAACTGTCTTGAGACAGACCGTTAAGACTGTTTTGTCTATAGTCTGCGCTCAGCCTTAGCAAGCTGAAATGATAAAGGGCTGGTCACATCTGTCGTAGAACCGATAACTGTTGGGTAGACGAGTTCTAGAGTGGAGACCACGGCTCAGCAAACGTAGTTGTAGGACGACCTCCAGCTAAGTGGTGCGATGATATACGAAAGCTGACTGACAGCAGTTGGAAACGAATATATATATTTTTTTGTAGTTGAAGATCGAGCTCAATGGCGTGCCACAGGAGAGGTCTATGTTCTGCAGTGGACGGAAACTGGCTGATTATGATTGTGATAGTATTAGCGGTTTATTTAATGAAAATGTTTTGTTTAATAGAAGCTAATTTGGTCGAAAACTGGCAATCAAAGTTTTATGATTATTTTGATACTTTTATTTGAGAGGAAAATCACCTAATTATATTATATTATTATATTATATATCACCTAAAATAAGATATTATATATGATACACATTTTTAATTTTGTGATGATTTTTTCATTATTTGAACCGAAAAGATATGCAAAAACATACGTAAATGTAAATTTCTCGACAACCCGAGAAAACCCGAGAAATTGATAAGCTCGAGAAATCATGAACCCTAGCTGTGACATACAGACGGACAGACAGACAGACAGACATGGCGAATCTATAAGAGTTCCGTTTTTTGCCATTCGTCTGCGGAACCCTAAAAATGCTATGCTATAGCTTTACCGCGGCAGTCTCCGAGTGCCACACGTCTTTTAATTTGAATATTTTAATGATTTTTTTTGTGCGTGTATCGAATCGGCTGTAGTAGTTTTAAAAATATGGACATTATAATAATGATAAAGTCTGAAACAAATGAATTGAATTTAATTTAATTAAAAGATATCCAATTTATCAGTTACTTAGCTTAGGGTCGTCAACAAGTCTAACGGCTCTTCTCTGGAGGGAGTCCTCTTCTCTGGGGGGAGTCAAATCGTTGCAATTGATATTTCGGTGCACCACTCCACAGATGAGAACAGTACTCCATATGTGGCCGAACCTGCACCTTATAGCAACAGACGCTAGCTCGGATTGAAGGACTGTTTGGCTCTATTTAGTACGCCGAGTTTTTTAGCAGTAAGTTTAACTTTGGATTCTAATTGACTCCCAACTGGACCTCGCTAGAAATGTGGACTGGATAACCAATAAACTAATCGATTTTGACAAGGTAAGGGAAATGTTCAGGAAAACACACACATTTGTACACTCAAATGAAAATTCCTCAATTTACCAAATGTATATGAAATGTTTGGAATAATAAATAGGTCAATGGCAATAAAATAATTTGTATACCAACCTGCGTTCTGTATATCGCGACATGCCAGGGCCACTGAGCCTCTTGTACTGGAGTCCCATCCACCACCAGGGGTACCGTTTTGTCAATATCCGACGTCGTGTTTCCACATCCCTTAAAATATTAAAATATGTAAAATACCATACTAAAATAGCTTACCACTATGAAGGAGTAAATCTGACACTATAACCTTACGGTGTTCCTACAGCACAAAGTCTTTGAGTCGGAGTATTCTAGGCTTAGCGAGTTCACCATCTTTGACCACATCTTCGCTTACCCACAGGCGTAATAGTGGTTAAACGCTAGCCGTAACCGAGACGAAATAATTATAAGGACTGCGCAGCCGCGGCGACGCGACATGCATTGCGAGATAGGGCCAAATTAAAAGTTAATAATTTTTTAACACAAGCTTTTCATATTATTATATCAGAATGAAAAGAACTAATGATAACAATACACACATGTCTCAGTAATAGGGTTCCGTTGGGTTCGGAACCCTATTACTGAGACTCCGCTGTCCGTCTGTCTGTCTATCTGTCTGTCTGTCTGTCTGTCCGTCTGTCACCAGGCTGTATCTCATGAACCGTGATAGACGGTTGAAATTTTCAAAGATGATGTATTTCTGTTGCCGCTATCACAACAAATACTAAAAACAGAACAAAGTTAAGAATTAAAGGGTTTAAAAAAAACGTGTTTTTTACGATAGCGTTTACGTGTTTACCTTAATCTCGGAATCTGAATCTGAATTTCGGAAACGGCTCCAACGATTAAATACAATTTTGATAACAGGGGATTTTGGGGGCGATAAATCGATCTAGCTAGGATTCATTTTCAGAAAATGTTGTTATATTCGTGTGTTCAATAATCAATTTTAGAAAATCAACTTAAAATACGACTTTTCCAGACATCTATAGTTGGTTGTCTGGAAGAAATCGCTTTAAGCGATAAGACCGCCCTTTGAATAAGTATACCTTTAGTATTTTTCTGTAATTATTGGTGCGCAAATAAAGTGTTTATCTATCTATCTATCACCGAGTAGAAGTAGCTTTAGTGTTATTTTATTTAGTTGGTGTTAGAAGTTTGTTAGATATTCGTTAGATGGCGTTCGAAACCCTCCGTGTGCGGGTCAAAAGTCTGACTCGCACTTGGCCAGTTTTATTTCATAATTTTTAGGTAAGTGCTTGACCATCTTACCTAATGATAAGTGAAAGATTTAAATCAACTATAACCTGCCCCCTGATTCTCAATCAATCGAAAACCTATTAAGATTCGGAAGCTTCATTTTGAGTTTCGAATATATATTATTCCGTGAGCTAATTGGTCGCGGAAACCTTTCCGATTAGAATCACTGATTGTTTCAAATTAATATGTCAAAAGTTATGGATTAGAGCATTGTGAATGGCATAGATTTAAGTCGAAGCGAATCCGAATTTGAAATGATTGAGAATCAGAGCGCTGACTGTTATTCTAGAAACAATAATATATTCGTAATTATGTGGGATTTGAACAGTTAAAACTTATCACCCATTGTAAAAAGCTTTCGGTTACATAATTTATGATCGTACAACACAAAAATAAAACTGGCCAAGTGCAAGTCGGACTCGCACTCGTAGGGTTCCGTAACACAGTAGAGTATTCTATAACTATGATTTTTCGCAACACAAAAATTAACTTTTCTTTTTCATAGTGTTTGTATGAAAAACAAAGTTATATTTGCGGTCGCTATATCTCAAAAACTGCTGACTGTAACTCGTTCAAACTAATTTTCGTTGAAAGTTTTTATTGAGATTTACAGAATATATTTTTTATAGATTTTTCACTCTCTTACTTTAAAAGTTAGAGGGGGAGGGGGACACACCTTTTACCACTTTAGACGCGCCTATCTTTCAAATGATTGACTTTGAAAAAAAAAATGATTTTAGGAACCTCAATGTCATTTTTAAAGACTTATAGACACCCACACCACACGTATAGGTTTGAAGATATTTTTTTTATTTCATTTCCATGGGATGCCCCCTTGAACATTTATATATTTTTTTTTGTATAAAAATCGGAAAGCGGTTCACAGAACACATCTACCTACCAAGTTTCAATTCTGAAGTCCTAATAGTTTCGGAATAAAATGGCTGTGACATACGGACGGACAGACAGACAGACAGACAGACAGACATGACGAATCTATAAGAGTTCCGTTTTTTGCCATTCGGCTACGGAACCCTAAAAACCGACTTCACATACCGCTATAGTCAAAGTAGCCAGCCATTCAGCCATAATCATGTGCCAAATTAGCCATAATCATATCAACAAGTAATACATATGATTATTATCATCATCATTATCAGCCGGTATCAGTCCACTGCTGGTCGTAGGCCTCCCCCAAGACACGCCACTGAGCCCGGTCTTCGGCTCTTTGTTTCCAGTCACTGCCCACCGCTTTGCGAATGTCGTCGCTCCACCTAGTCACAGGGCGTCCTACTCTACGTTTGCCGATTCGCGGTCTCCACTCTAGAACCAGTCTGCCCCAACGGTTATCGGTCCTTTTTTTTTTTTTTCCCAGGTAAATCCTTTATGGATACCACTCGCCTGGGGGAGCGAGATGGTTATGTGGGAGTCACTGCCAAGGGCAGCATACCCACTAAAAACCTGGGGTGAGCAGTCCTCCGCCGAGATGGGGCAAGATGGGGCCGCGCTATTATTCGCCATCTTGCCCCGGCGGTAGGCCCGGATCAAACATCCAGGCCCCGGCACAAGGAGATGTGACCTCGCTCACCTAGGCCACCCCTCAGACGTGTGGGGTCGTGCAAGCCGGCCGAAAGTCCCCCGACCTTCGGCCAGTGACCCCACTATGAGTGAAGGGGGAGGAGGCGGGCAAACCGCCTCCTCCTTCCCCCCGTACGTCTGCGCCGGATTGGGTCAGAAGAGGCGTCGTCCTCCCTGGCCCGCTCCACGGTCTCCTTCTGCGTCATTACCTCTTCGCAGAAGGAGACCACCGCCTGCCACGATCTCTCGCTGTCGAGCATGGCATTTACCACGCTCGGCAGAGAGAGAGATCCTGCCCTATGACCGCTGAAAGCGTGTGCCGCTGCGGACTCCATGCGGCACACACCCCCAGCGTGTGGAGCGCCGTATCCTCTGGCGCTCCACACTCGTGGCAGGCAGGGGTCACCTCCCGTCTCGCGATATGGTGCAGGTACTTACCGAAACATCCATGCCCGGAAAGCAACTGCACCAATCGGAAGGTCAGCGACCCGAATCGCCGCCTCACCCACCTCCGAAGGACCGGCCTGACCGCATCCACCGTCCACTTTCCAGGGACCGGTGGGGCCAGGTCCTCCGTCCACCGCCGCAACAGGGCGCCCTGCGCCTGCCTCCGCATGCATGCGACCTCCTCCCACGCTGGGGGCACTCCTCGAGATCTCCTCGCTGCCACGAAGTGGTAGACTTCGGCGAGGATCTCCGCTTGGAGCTCCCAGGGGGGATCACCGGCCAGCACGCACGCCGCCGTCCAGGACACCGTCCGGTATCCGCGGATTACCCTCGTCGCTACAACCCGCTGCGGACGTCGCAGCAGGGTTTTGTTGCCGCGACTGAGAGCGTCCACCCAGACGGGTGCCCCATACATGGCCATACTCCGGATGACTCCGGAGTACAGCCTACGACAATTGGCGCTTGGGCCACCCAAATTTGGCAACAGTCTCCCCAACGAGGCGGCAGCTCCCACGACTCTTGGGGCCAGGCCGGCAAAGTGGGCCCCGAAAGCCCACCTCCCGTCCAGGATGAGGCCCAGATATTTCATCTGGGTCCCAACCCGGACTGGGACCCCGTCGATCAATACTCGTGTACCTGGAGGGGGTCCCCCCCGAGGCCCATGAAACAGTAGGGCCTCGGTCTTGGAGAGGGCGACCTCCAGCCCCAGGGCGCGTATGCGGTCGACCACAAGTGTTGTGCCCACTGCGGCCGACCGCACCACCTCCCTGAGGTCCCTTCCCCTGGCCACGACTAGGGTGTCATCCGCGTAGCACGCAACCCGCATACTTGTGGGAAGCGTGCCGCGAAGCACCCAGTCGTAGCCGACGTTCCACAGAAGCGGTCCCAGCACCGACCCCTGCGGAACACCGCACGAGACGCGACGGCGCCTCAAACCATCACGTCCCTGCACCAGGACCTCGCGGTCCCGAAGGTAATCGTCCAACAGCCCCCGCAGATACAAAGGCACTCCATGATAACGGAGCGTCTCCTGTATCGTTGCGTGCGGGACTCTATTGAAGGCGTTGGCTATGTCGAGCGAGACAGCCAACGCCTTTTCCCCTTCATGGACCGCCGTCTACGTCCACCCTTTGAGCCAGAGCAGAGCGTCCATTGTGGACCGTCTCGCTCTGAACCCGTACTGGGCCTCAGACAGCCCAGGCCCTGTCCCCTCCAGATGCTGGATGACACGGCAAGCCACCACTCTCTCGAGCAGCTTACCCGTGTCATCTAGCAGAACAATAGGCCTGTATGCGGAAGGCGAGTCGACAGGGCGTCCCTCCTTCCGCAACAGGCACAACCTGCCCTTTTTCCACGGCTTCGGGAATCGTCCAGACGTGAGGCACGCGCTGAACAATTCCCTCAGCCGATCACCCATCTCCCTAAGGGCAATTCCCAACACCCGGCCCGGAATTCCATCCGGGCCAGGCGCCGTAACGGTTATCGGTCCTACGGCAGATATGACCAGCCCACTGCCACTTCAGTTTGCTAATCCGCTGAGCTATGTCGATCACTTTAGTTCTCTGGCGAATTACTTCGTTTCGGATTCGATTCCGCAGAGAAACACCGAGCATAGCTCTCTCCATAGCTCGTTGAGCGACTTTAAACTGGTGGATTAGTCGGACCGTAGCACCCAGCACCATGACATATAGGACGCACTGATGAAAGACTTTTTGTCTTTAGGCACTGTGGTATAGGTGACGAGAAGACTCGACGGAGTTTCTCAAATGCTGCCCAGCTCAGCTGAATTCTTCTCTGGATTTCCTTCTCGAAGTTGTGTTTGCCTAGTTGGAGCGTTTGCCCTAGGTAAACATACTGCGTGACAACTTCGAGTGGGATTCCATCTATGGCAATCGGTTCCGGAACAACGTGCTGGTTGTAAATGACTTTGGTTATCCAAATTCATCCGGAGACCGATGCGACGAGAAAAGTCAGCTAGGTCATCCAACATCCTTTGTAGGTCCTGCAGCGTCTCTGCCATAATGACGATGTCATCTGCGAATCGTAAATGAGAGATGTACTTGCCGTTAATGTTGATGCCACAATCTTTCCGGTCCAGCGTCTTAAACATATCCTCTAAGGCATTAGTGAACAGTTTCGGGGATATAACGTCCCCCTGTCTCACTCCTCGACGCAGGTGAATATGTTTAGTACGCTGGTTCTGTATTTGTACTGACATCGTTGCGGCATTATATAGACATCTCATCACTTCGATATATCGCCAGTCAACTTGGCAACGCTGCAAGGACTCAAGAACCGACCAGGTTTCGATTGAGTCGAAGGCCTTCTCATAGTCCACAAATGCTAAGCACAGGGGGCGATTGTACTTTTCGGTTTTCTGTACAATCTGCCGCACCGTGTGGATGTGGTCTATGGTGCAGTAACCTCTTCGAAACCCGGCCTGTTCCGGAGGTTGAAACTCGTCGAGTCTTCGCGCAAGACGGTTCGTAATGACCCTTGAAAACAGCTTGTAGACATGGCTCAGAAGTGAAATCGGGCGGTAGTTTTTCAATAGGGTTTTATCTCCTTTTTTTAAAAACAAAACCACCATTCTTCTGTTCCATGCCTGTGGAGTTCTACCAGTGAAGAGAACAGAATTAAAGAGCTGTTGCAGCTGGCTTACAGCTGGAGCTCCTCCAGCTTTTAGAAGCTCCGTTGTGATTCCATCCTCTTCCATTTTTGAGCTGTCTAAGGGCCATCACGATCTCATTTCGGCTGACTTCGGGCAGGTCTTCTGTGAAGTGGCGGGAAATGATTATCAGATCTCGATAAATTTGAATGGGACCAAACGGGTAATCTCTCAAGCAAAAAATATTTTTTCAATTGGTTAAGATTTCCCGGAGTTCTGAGGTATCGAACATTAAAAAAATACACTCGAATTTTGAACCTGCTCCTTTTTGTGAAGTCGGTTAAAAACACAGCAATGCATGCATGCAGCAAAAAAGCATAACCAAATTAAATTGATGAATTTGTTACATACTTTAGATTTCCAATCTGATGTTGATGATGTCTTCTACTTACATAAAAAAACAAATAAGCAGTACTCTGCCCTCCTGTGCAACCAAAGTAAGGCATTCCTCTGAAAAACAATACATTTTTTACAAGTTTTTATTATTATCACAAGCTTTATCTCTACTTCCCCGCTAATTTGTCCGTCACAAATCTTGCGATTGATTTTAGAGCGAATTCCAGGGGTTCGATTAAGCTGAAATTTTGCATACATGTGTAAATCGCGTGACAATGCAAGATTATGATGACATTGTGTTGATCTGATGAACTCCTAAACTACACATGTTATACCGGTCGTGTCTGGGCTCGTTGGATTTTTCTTGACTTACTCTGGTCCTAGGTTATGTTAAAGCTTGTGTTTTAAAGTTTTTTAAATTATTACTTCTTCATACATAATTTTTTCTTTGATAATTATATATTAGCTAAAAACTATACCTACTTTGTTTTTATTTAGGTTTATTTTTTTGGTTTATAGTTAGGTAATTAAAAAGTTATTTTAATATACCTTCAATGAATTAATAATAAATTTACTAGCACCGCAATCTTCTCTGTTCAGTCATAATGTTATTTATATTGTGGGTCAGTCGACATAAGCGCTAGCAGCTACATCTAGTAGTAAGATAATTATGCAAAACACGGTAATTTCCACAGAAAGAAACCTTATGTGTTTTGTGGCTGTGGGCTTAGTCTTTGCTAAGCCTTAGCGAAGCTTAGCAAAGACTAAGCCCGCAGCATAGCAGAGACAGATAGACAGTTTTGTGTTGAAAAACATGTAATTTTACGTTCACATTAAAATTCCACGGAAAGCATTCAGTAAAGTAGGTACACATTCTTAGCAAGGGCATGACTTGGACTGGAGAATGACTTAAGCTTGACTTTACGACTTGAATATAAAATATACGAAAACTGGAAGTATTCTTATACTTTGACACTGGCTAAATACACTAATCAAGAAGAGCTCTAATAAAACTACAAAAAAAAAGTACGCGGCCCTGTAATACAACTATTTCTGTACTTACTGTAACTAATACATAAAACTTACGAATATAGTCTTCCCGATCCTGGAAATTGTTCCGAATTGGGCGTATTCTGTGAAAAAATCATTTGATTAACTAGTTTATAATGAGAACATCAAATATTTTATTGATAAGAGTAGATCCATTTAATAGTTTTATATCAAATCAAATCAAAATATTTCTTTGCGAGAATGTAGGTTTACATGCTTGTTGATGTTAAAGGTACAGGTACATACACCGCGTGCGCGATCTAGGCAGCGATCAGATAGCGCAGTAACACACTTTTATGGTTGTAAAACTGTGGCAGTAGTATTTGTACCGACTGGTTCACACCAAACGCGATCAGAAAACAATTGAAAAGTACTGAGATCGCGCCCGCAGATCGCAGGACGCCGCGGTGTGACCGTACCTTAATTCGTAATAATTATAGACCTTGACATTCTACCATTATAATTTGGTGTGCAAATGATGTACAGTAGAACCTCTTTAAGTCGAACCTCGATAAGTCGAAAACCTCCCAAACTCGAAAAAAGTGTTTGTTCCCTTCTCTTCAAGCCCCAAAACCTCCGTTTCTTGAAATCTGAACCCTCTATAAGTCGAAATGTTTAGTGAGTCCCTATAAGCAAATTCAGTACGTCTTTTTCCTCGATAACTCGAAAAAATAAATTTGACCTCTGTATCTCGAACATAGTACTTTTTATTTTTTACAACCTTTACAACTCTATTATTTGAAACTTATTACCTCTACAGTTCGATGAAAAATAAGTTGCCGACTTTAAGAAATTGCCGACAGTGTAAGTAGGTACACTATTATTTCTTAGAAAACAATTTAAGAGTATACAATAAATAGGATTGTAAGGAATTTATGACTCACGTTAACACGTGCTTGCTTGCTTGGTGTCAGGTGTAAATGTTTATTATTTCTGATTTTATTTTAACTTTAGCGAAGCAAGTTATTTGTTGTCGATTGAAAATTTGTCAGAAGTAGTTTGGTTCTACCGCAATACACATCAATTTTTAGAACAGTTTACAAATAAAATTGTTAAAACATGAGTATTGTGAAACATAAACAAAGACTCAAAATTATTGAGAATGAATCTTAACCTCTACAAATAGAATTAAAATCCGCCTAAGTCGAAATCCTCCATAAGTCGAATACTCTAAACTCGAATTTTTTGGCGTTTCCCTTGAGTTTCGACATATAGAGGTTTTACTGTACTTGTAAAATTAATATCATCATCATCAGCTTGTGTCAGTCCACTGCTGGACGTAGGCCTCTCCCAAAAAAATTTATCATATATGTTTTATTATATTTTTTAATTTTTGTATAGTATATAGGCTAGTGTTTGATCATTATCTCACTTGTTGGTAAGTGGTGTTTTTGTCGAGGTAGCACGCTATGATGCCTAGAATGGGGACTGGCTCTCAAAGGCAGCTGTTGGGACCCACAAGTATAATTGTACGTGCTACCATCGTCGTCCACATCATCACTTACCAACAGGTAAGATAGTGGTCAAATTTTTATGATATTAAAAAAAAATAGTACAGATTTTTTCAACTTGAAGGTGGTAGCTAGCCAGCCGACTCTACACAGTGACCGCAAAGTGGGCTACTAAAATACAGTGCAGACGTAATAGATATCTGCAGTCAAGATATGTTGGTAATATAAGGCTTATCATCAGATATCACTTAGAGTAAGTGATTGTAGAGCTAGAGAGTACTTCGGAATCTCGGTGATCCAACATATCAGGCAAACTGATTGAATTAATTGAATATGCAGGACACTATTAATACCTTCATCAAAGACCTATGATTATCAGCCTCTATACGTCCACTACTGGGCATAGGCCTCTCCTATAGCACGTTACTGAGATCTTTCCGCAGCTGTCCTTTTCCAACCGCTTCCAGCCTTCCTGCGAATATCGTCACTCCACCTAGCTCGTCTTTTAATGCTATAGTGGATTGTGTTCGGGTGTTGAAATAAACAACCATCACCATAATATGCTTGTAATACGTTTTATCTGACTCCAATATTTTACAATAATATTCTTCCTTTTCGTAGATGGATAATTAAAAAGATCTGACATTAAAATAACAATAATAATATGAGACGGATAAAACTATACAATCACTAGTATGAGAGAGCGAGATGAACAACAATTTTGTATCCCTTACCTGCGTATACGATTAAACTATATCCAGCAATGTTTGGATACAAGTTCTAGTGCACCCATTGGCTCTCACCCGCTGTCATGTATAACCCGACCAAATTACATTGTTCATTTAATAAAATAATAATAATCTAATCCTAACCCTTCTCCCGGACCGAGTTGTAACTGGAAGCTGGCTCAGGAACGGTTCTGGTGGTGATGCTAATGGGCATGACAGCATCCAACTGGTGGGAGGATCTGGATCGAGCGGCGGCAAAGACGCATCGACGATATACGCCGGATCCAAATAAACAGGCTTGACACGATCTACACTAACTGTTCGCTCTCCTCCGATTACAACCAAGTCTTCTCACCTCTCGCAGTTACGCGATGTGGTCCAGTGTAAGGAGGCTGCAGAGGACGCCGAACGGAATCGTCACGTAATAAAACATGTGACGACGTTGCCAAATCTTTAAATACAAAATACGATGACTGGGCGTGGCGCGAAGCAGGAACAGCTTCCATACGACTGCGCAAATCTGCGACAGAATCTGCAACGTCTGATGGGCTTTTAGGCGTTTCCGAAGAAATGATAAGCTCGCCAGGCAAGCGTAACGTTTCTCCGTACACCAGCTCTGCACAAGAAACACCGATGTCTTCCTTTAATGCCGTTCTCATGCCTCATAAAACAAGAGGCAATGCCTTAACCCATGTGTCAGCATGGCACATTAAGGCTGCTTTCAACTGCCTATGCATTTGTTCGACTATGCCGACTATGGCGCATGGATGGTAACTGGTAGTGCGAACTCGATTTGAGCCACACACGTCCACGAGACATCTAAACAGAGAAGACTCAAATTGGCGGCCTTGGTCAGTCGTAACTATACTGGGGACTCCAAAACGAGACACCCAACCAGATACAAAAGAGTACGCCACATCTTCAGCTGTAATGGAAACTAAAGGCCATACCTCCGGACATCGCGAGAAACTGTTTATCGCGGTTAGACAGTATTTAAAACCCATAAAAAAGGCAGTGGACCAATTATGTCCAGGAGTACGTGCCTGAAACGATTTGACGGTAATTTGAAGCTACCAAGGGGTGCGGTAACATGTCTGGTACCTTACTACGCTGACAATGAAGGCATGATCGAGCCTACTCGCGGTAATTTGCGTTTACCCGAGGTCATATATATCGCTCAGTCACCAAGCGAGCGGTAGCCCGCGCGCCTGGGTGACTGAGGTTGTGACATCTGTCGAACGCAGCTCGACGAAACGGCGGCGTCAAGTAAGGACGCGGGCGTCCAGTGGAAGTGTCACAAAGCACAGTAACATTTGTGCCTGGAATAAGGAAAGGCTCCAGCTTTAAAGATGAGTTGCCGCAAATACCGGCTAACTCTTCATCTGAGTCTTGTGACTCTGCAAGCGCAGCCCCTGTGCCTTGCGTTTGTGGACTATGAGAAAGCTTTTGACTCTGTAGAAACCTGGTCTGTTCTAGAGTTTCTGCAACGGCGCCAAGTTGATTGGCGATACGTCCAAGTACTGATAGGCCTGTATGATGCCGCGACTATGACCATCCAAGTACAAAATCAGCAGACTGAACATATCCTTTTACATAGAGGAGTGAGACAAGGGGACGTTATTTCCCCCAAATTGTTCACCAACACTCTTGAGGATATATTCAAGCCGCTCGATTGGAAAGGACGGGGCATAAATATAAACGGCGAGCACCTCTTTCACTTGATGTTTGCGGACAATATCGACATCATGGCTGAAACCGTGCAGGACTTGCAATACATGCTGACCACCCTTGCTGATTCTTCTGCACGCATCGGTCTCCGGATGAACTTGGATAAGACCAAGATCATGTTCAACGAACATGTTATTCCGGAACCGATTGCCCTAAACGGAGTTCCCCTCGAAGTTGTTCACGAATATGTCTACCTTGGGCAAATCTTGCAATTGGGTAGAAACAACTTCGAAAAGGAAGCTCGCAGAAGAATACAGCCGGGATGGACAGCATTTGGAAAACTTCGTAGAGTCTTTTCATCGCCCATACCACAAAGTTTGAAGACGAAAGTCTTTAACGAGTGCGTCCTACCTGTTATTACCTACGGAGCCAGGACGTGGACGCGGACAGTGCGACTGGTTCACCAATTCAAAGTCGCTCAGCGAACTATGGAGAGGGCTATGCTTGGAGTCTCTCTGAAGGATCGAATTCGAAATGAATTCATCCGTCAGAGAACCAAAGTTATCGACATAGCTCAAAGGATCAGCAAGCTGAAGTGGCAGTGGGCTGGTCGCATCTGTCGCAGAACATATAACCGTTGGGGTAGACGTATTTTAGAGTGGAGACCACGACTCGGTAAACGTAGTGTAGGGCGCCCTCCAGCTAGGTGGAGCGATGATATACGCAAGTTGGCTGGCAGCGGTTGGTAACATAGAGCTGAAGATCGAGCTCAGTGGCGTGCCATAGTTGAGGCCTATGTCCAGCAGTGGACGGAGATAGGCTGATGATGATGATGAAGACTCTTTTATACTATTTACTATTATATTACTATTACTCGTTTATACTATTTTTGCATATAATTTTAGATTCCCGATCGCAGCGCCACCTATTGGGTCCAATTGTGAATCTAAACCATCTATGGACTAATTCAAACAAACACACCAAAATTCATCTAAATCGGTCCAGCCGTATGTACGAAGTAACTATTATATAATCTGTGATACGGTGATTACGAGCGACAACCTTAGACATCACGCAAACAAATGCACGTATAGAAAAACGACATGTGTGTAATGTCTGTGTCGGTGTCACAGTGTCGGTCGTTAAAACGCTAGTTTGTATGGAGATTTAGTCGAGTGTCTGGGGTGTGACACAGTACAGCAACACTACACAACTATACACACATCTCATCACAAACAGTCCAATGTCGGACTTACCATAGCAATATATGTAGCATGCACTAGGAAATTTTATAAATCTCTTGCTTAAACATAACCGAATCCTTTATAGGTTATGGTTATATAGTTTATGGTTATTTTATGTTATTTTATTAAGAGTTTTAAAATATTTAGAGAACTTTAAGTTTCTATATTAGCAGTATATATTACATAATATAAAATTGTATAAACGAATTTAATATTGTAAGACTATAGGGCACCTATTATTATATGTTTATATGTAAAGTCAAGATTAGAATATAAATTAATATTATGTAAACACCACTCAATCAAAATAGCATCATTAAAGTATGGCACTGACCAGAGATGGTCACTGTAACCCTCAATACAGGCTTTTTAGACCTAGTGCAGGGTACAGCGGTCAACAAAGGTACAACCATTGTATTGACTTTTATCCTTCAGATCATAATACACATTATGAAAATATTAGGTATCGATAATAATGGTAGTGATGAATGGCACTGACCAGAGGAGGGACACTGTAACCTGCAATACAGGGTTATTAGACCTAGTACAGGGTACAGCGGTCACCAAAGGCACAACCATTGTCTTTTTATCATAAGTTGCATATTATTAACTATGTACCATCACAAGCTATTCTGAATAAAGAAATTTCTATTTTATTCTATTCTACAACAACCCTGCATGATGGTAGGACACTTTCTAGTGTCCGCCTGGCCAGCTACATTAAGCTAGCTTCAAGTTAGAAAATCTGTCGCCAAAACATCTAATGTGTTTCGGCCTTTGAGTATTCATGAATACTCAAAGGTTTCGGCAGCTATGCTTGAGAGCCAGTTCCCATTCTAGGCCTAGTATGCTCACCATCTTCGACCGCATCATCACTTACCAACAGGTGAAATATTGGCCAAACGCTATAAGATATTAAATAACCGGTCAAATGCGTGTCGGGCCACGCGCAGTGTAGGGTTCCGTAGTAGCCTGTTGTTCAATGTAAGTCTTTACCATTATAAAAAGCAACTAGGTACTCCGTCTTTGTCACTTTAAAGAATTTATTCTAAGGATTTTGTATTTGGTACAAAATTATCCAACACCCCAGTTCAACGACTATTACTGCTAAACTAATACAGTTATCTTAATCGCTATAATTTTTCTTTAAAGTTCATGAAATACGCTATTATCACGAATTTTCCCAGATTTTTCAAGCCCGGAGTTTAGCTTTTAGAGGGGGAGGGACGCCCTACTGGAACAAACGTTTGCACTTTAAACTTCAATATTTTGTAAATAAAGCATTCAATCGAAAAATGGTAAAGGCAACCCTAAATCATTATAAAAGACCTATTCAACGATACCCCACACGATGGGGTAGACGATGAAAAAAAATTGATCCCCACTTCTCATATACGGGAGCTACCCTAAAAAAAAATTTTTTTCTAAATTTTATTTCAGCACTTTGTTGGCGTTATTTATTTACATACCCTCACAAAATTACAGCTTTCTAGTATTAACGGTCTCTTAGCAAAACCTTGGACAGACAGACAGACAGGCATGACCTTGTCAGGACTACGGAACCCTAAAAAGTAGTTTCCCAAATGCTACGTATAGTTGTATCTTCCACAGAGCTTCCTTCTTAAAGTTATTTTTGCAGAATAGGGAATATGCATGTAGCTCAGATTTATCGGAAATATTTTTTTTTAGAATCTTTGTTGTCCTGGAATTATATGTAAAACCTTTTTTTTATTTGATTCCATTTTATTTGCTTAAAAAAATTAATGAAAAATGCAATTTCAGCGAGGGAAATTTAAGTTTGTAAAACAATTGATTAATGATGATGAATGAACAATTAATCCCCATTCGTGTGTCCCGACTGTTAAAGTCTCTACATTCCATATAACAATAAGTACAATAGTATAATTTATTTTATGAGTGTATCGACCGAGAAAGAATTTAAATGGTATAGTTTTTTGATATCCCTAAACAGAAGTCTAAACTACTAGACTTACTTGCTTTTTCTTTTCAGTTCGTTTTTTAACATTTCACTTTTTGCGCAGTCGGGTTTTTTTATTTTTTAATTTAATGTTTTATTTCCAATTATTGTGTTAGCCGCGTATTATTGTGTTTCATATAGGTAAACATGAGTATGAGATTAGAGAAACTGCATAATTTTATGAAAACATGCCATTGGCAAAATATAATAATCGCGCGGAGTCATATTTTAAGAAAAAAAAGCTAGTTTGTTTCAAGTGGCGTGTATCTGACGTAAGTGCGTGACGGCACAACTGACTACCAAAGAGCCCGGGAAATGATGGCGTTTAAACTACTGAAATTTATTTGTATATTTAAATATTTATTTAAAAAATAATTAGACAAATTCCAGCAGTATTTTATTTTTTATTGTGTTTTATCGATTTAATGAGTGAAATAAAAATATTTAAAAAAAAACATGCATATTCCCTATTCGATAGTAATCAAGGACTCATTAGTATACATTTTATACTTACATTTGTCCAAACTATTCTATTTTTTTCTTCGTCCAGTTTAATAGATCTGAAAATATTAAATAATGTAAAGCTTTTTAAAATTCCAAACAAACCCGGACTTAATTGTAAAATATTATAATTTTAAGTCAAAGTCAAAGTCAAAGCATTTATTCAGTATATGGGCAAATTAAAAATTAGCACTTACACACGTCAAATAACATTAAATAGATCATATTCAACAAAAAATATAGATATAACAGAAACATAACGCTCAAAGCGTTATGTTTCTGTTAATTCTATATTTTTTTATTTCCTAAAAACAAACAAAGGTATTGAGCCATTCAGCTTTCATCTAGACGTCGAACGTCACACTTAAAACACATGTTTAATTCCCCTTATTAATGTAGGGTTGCCAACCGTACCATTACGTGCACCCGCAACCCAGTGCATGTTTCAGTACTTCAGACAATTTTTATCCAAAAAATTGTGAAATAATGAAACATAATAGATAAATAAAACGCAGACTAATTGCAGTACAAATCATGTTCCGAATGGAACTGATTGTCCGACTATCAGCCGCATAATACCGTCGTAACAGGCAACCCTAGATCTGCAAACGAAAGATGAAAACTGATTGACTGTTGAATCTACTGGTGTTTCGGAAGTACTCCCATCAGAGAAGAAACACCAAGAAACTCTATGGGGCTTGTCACTTATTTTAATTCATTTTTTTTTTAATTCATATGATTTTTTTTTATGTACAACAAGTAATTATATTATCATACAATTTATATTATATCTTGGAGCTTGGGGCATTCAGGCCAAGCATTTTTGTCATTCATATAGTAATTTATTGTATAGTACGATTTCTTCATTAAATTGGATTTTACAAAGGTTTTAAATCTGCTCATAGACAGTTAGTTGATCAATATCTTTAGGAAGTTTATTGTAAAAACGTATACAGTTCCCCAAAAAAGAACCACTAACTTTCCACAACCTGAATTGAGGTAGAATTAATCTATTTTTGTATCTTGTATTGAAATTATGTACAATCGCCTTCATTTGTGCGTATCCACCTTAAGGAAAAATTTCCTGTGCACTCTTATTGAATTGGCATCTCGCTTCTGTCTATGTTGACATTGTTGACCAATGACAAGAAGGGACAAAGCCAAAAATTATGTTTTGTTTTTGTTTTTGGCTATTCTGATTGGTAAGAAATTTTTTTTTTGGATTTGGCTCTTCTGATTGTTTAGAAAAATAATCGACACTTGCAACCGAAAATGTTTTGAAACTGGATACGCACAACTGTACGCGATGGTACATCGGACCTCTTATCATACTCATTCAAATTTTTGCGTACATACATAATATTTTCATATATATATTGACATGCCACTGTGAGAATTTTAATCTCCTTAAATTTTTCACGAAGTGAGTCTCGCGACTTCATGGTATATATAGATCGAATAGCTCTTTTTTGTAAAACAAATATAGATTGGATTTCGGCGGCTTTCCCCCACAATAAAATGCCATAGGACATTATACTGTGGAAGTAGCTAAAGTAAACCAATCTAGCAGTGGATTCGTCAGTCAAGTTTCTGATTTTACGTACTGCGTATGCAGCGGAGCTCAATCTACCTGCTAGAGCCGATATTTGAGAACCCCATTGTAGTTTTGAATCCAGGGTGATGCCCAAGAATGTAGCGGATTCAACAAATTCTAGTGGTACATCGTTTATTAATATCCTGCTATTAATGACACCCTTTCTTACATTTGGCAGCGAGAATTTAATACATTTAGTTTTTTTGGCGTTCAGTAATAAGTTATTGGTTGTAAACCAATTCAAAACCTGTGCGATTGATTTGTTAACATCGTCAAATCTAGGCGCAATCCTATCTATTTTGAATATTAAGGATGTATCATCCGCGAACAAAACAATGTCACATAAGTTTTGCACGAAAGACGGCAAGTCATTAATATAAACTAGAAATAAAAATGGTCCTAAGATCGATCCCTGCGGAACTCCCATTTTTATGAGGGATCCAGATGACCTGATGCCATTGACCTCAACCATCTGTATTCTATTACTGAGGTAGGATGAGACCAGATCAAGTGCTTTTCCGTTAACGCCGTAGTGTTTTAATTTGCAAATTAGCGTTTTGTGACAGACGCAATCAAACGCTTTAGATAAGTCACAGAAAACGCCGATAGCATCTTGTGCTTTCTCCCAGGCATCAAATATATGTTTAAGAAGATCTACTCCAGCATCAGTAGTAGAACGCCCATTTATACGCCCACTTAGTGAAACCATATTGTTTGTGATTTAAAAGATGATTAATATTAAAATGTGCCAAAAGCTGGTCTAATATAACTTTTTCAAATACTTTACTGAGCGCCGGTAATATAGAGATTGTGGTCTATAGTTTGAAGGGTCATTTTTGTTCACTGATTTGAATAGGGGAATTAATTTACTTTTTTTCATTACATCAGGAAAGACACCTTCATCGACGCATCTGTTAAAAATAAACGCTAAGTGAGGGCTAATTACATTAATAATATAACTAAGTACTTTGGTTGACATACCCCACAGATCCTCGGTTAAATTTTATTAGATTTAGAATATAATTAGATGATGTGATCCAAGATGGCAAACGGGCAAGGCTACTTCTACTCATTATTAATTATTCTGTAACAAGGCCTAAAATACTCAATATTGTGCGCACAAAATTACATTTAAGTTGTAATTTATTAGAGACTATACTACATTCCAACTGTAGTACCTATGCGTTTTTAGGGTTCCAAACCCAAAGGGTACCAACGGAACCCTATTACTGTGACTCCGCTGTCCGTCTGTCTGTCTGTCTGTCTGTCTGTCTGTCCGTCTGTCACCAGGCTGTATCTCATGAACCGTGATAGTTAGACGGTTGAAATTTTCACAGATGATGTATTTCTGTTGCCGCTATAACATCAAATACTAAGAACAGAACAAAGTTAAAAATTAAAGAAAAGTTTCAAAGAAGTATTTTACGATAGCGCCGCGCTATCTAGATGATCATTAAAGATCTCGTCTTTACCTTAATCTGAATCTCGGCGACTCCAACGATTAAATAAAATTTAGTATACAGGGGATTTCGGGGGTGATAAATCGATCTAGCTAGGAATCATTTTCAGAAAATGTTTATTTGTGTTTTCAATAATCAACTTTACTGATAATCAACTTAAAATATTACTCTTCCCGACATCTATTGGCGAGTAGCAGTAGCTTTAGTGTTAGTGTGTGGGTAAAGCAGGCTCCCAATAAAAAAAATAGTTTTACTATTCGTCAATAGATGTCGGGAAGAGTCATATTTGTCTGTTTAAGTGGTAAAAAATACCGAGCAAAGCTCGGTCAACCAGATATTTAATAATATTTAATAAAATTAAGCCGGAACTCTTGGAACCTCCCTAAAACGAGCACCCAATTTGCTCAACGTTCCTATTCATACAAAGGGTATTTCTTTACAGACGCTTAGACAGATCACTCCAAATTTTTAATAACAAACGATTCGAATGTAAGCAAAAAGTTACCCTCTGGCTTATGGCTTTGAACTATGAGGAGACTGAGAGAGTACTCCAAAATGATAGATAACAACACGGGGCCTGTCACAGTGTCAGTAAGGCAGAGTCACTCGGGCTGCTGGTTCGGAACTGTAAGTCCGTTAGTATGAACGTGCCCCATAAACCTTTTATTATATAATAATACTAACAGATCCTTGAACTCAACAAAGTCAAGGTTGCTGACTTTGTCGATTGATACTGTGAACAGGCCCCTAACGTAATGTTATTAAATTTAAAATATTTAAATGATTCTGCCGCATCACTACGATTTTAAACTGCTACATCTTTTTTCTGTTTCTCTCTCTCCCTCTCCCTCTTTCTCACTAAAAATAATATATTAATTTTAAAACATGCATTCACATTCACATCATTACATACTTAACTTACATATAACATCGCATCCATCACACGCAAACTCACTTTCTTTATACATCACTGCCATACAAACCATATCCAAAAGATTCAGACAAACACTTCTGACTGGGTCGCTCATATCATTATCATATACTTAGGTGCATACACTATTGCGATAACAAAACTTTAATGACCAACCTGTAATACTTACTGCACACATAAACCTTACACTTACATAAAAAATAAAAAATCAACAAGATCGGTATTCTTGGGATTGTTTTTTTCAGTTGAAATTGTTTAATACGTTTTCAGTTTCTTTGTTTATATACTTTAATACAACTACTGCATACGTTTTATACATTTAGCTGAATTTGTCATAATATTAGATCAATATATTTATCCATATGTTTAATGCTCATTGTAGGAAGATACTGAATTCTCACAACACAGGATTATCCTAGTGTGAGAATCAGAGCTCATATTTAAGCTTTGTTTAGTACCTAAGCTAATTTAAAACTCTGTTTTTGTTGTGCTAAGTGTGCAAATACATTATTATTATTATTATTAATTACCACTATTACTACTATAATTGTTTTAACGTTTACTTAGTTGGTGTTCGGTTCGGAACCCTCCGTGTGCGGGACAAAAGTCTGACTCGCACTTGGCCAGTTTTATTTTTTTAGGTTGTGTTCATTATTTGAATTCATCTGTTCATTTGTTCTTTTGATTGTATTAATTATTTCGAATTTTTCATTAAAAAAATCTGAAGTACTACCTATTGAAACATAGAGGTACGTGTAATAGTGGCTGGTAAAATCGGCGATCAGATAGCGCAGTAGTATTTGTACGGAATGGTTTACACCAAACGCGATTTACGGCGATCAGAAAACGATTAAAAATCAGATCGCGACGCTGTGGAGTGGTCGTACCTTAACTCTCTCTGTCATTATGTCTGTTCGTTACCTAATCACGACTAAACGGACGATCCTACCTTACTGAAATTTAGCAAGCAGATACTTTATAGTGTTATGCCGTTATAACAGAATCTTCTAGAAAACAATAATAGCCGTGAGAAATAGACTAATTGAGATCCATAATCATCGCTCCGTCATAAAAAGTAACCTTCCTAAAATTTCGACCCTAGACAATGTATATTGTTTTGTTATTAAGTATACAGATTGAACCTTATTCTTAAGTTATTAGAGACCAAATTTGCATGTATGGTAAAAGTTGCTTACATCAGATGTTTAAATGGAAAGTCGTGCTATTTTTTGTGATTTTTTGGGGCTGTTTTGGTTTCTGTTTAGTTTTGTCTTCGAGTCGATGCTGGAAGGTTCTAGTTAGAAATATTTTGGCTCTATATAAAGCGTCGAAGCGCGGCGTTCAGTCAGTCATTCTTTGGAAGCGACAGTGTAAACATCTAAGTGCGGATAGCGACCAAGTATTTGTAAAGTGTGATCACCGAATAAGTGTTCGTGAAGTGCGAACAGTGAAATAAGTGATTGTGAAATACCGACGACCTCAGTGTGTGTTGACGGACATTTGATCATTGTGCAAGACGTTAGGACAACTGCTGTGGAACATTGTGCTATTCTTGTGTTCAGTGGAAATAAACGTTCATCCGATAAGCATTTTTATACCACCCCGCACGTAACAATAGCATGAGGACTTACATAGGCTACTAAATTCTTGGTGTACGTAAATGAAGTCGCGGGTATCAGTTACAACTGAATATTTTGAACTTTGGACTGCACATCTTAGTTTTTAGGTTGATTTCTATTTCATTGTGTATCTTAAAAGCCCAATGCCCAATAACATGGTCTAATACTAAATATAAATTTTGGGACTACTTTGATACTTTAATAAATCTAATTCAAAGGGAAATATCAAAATCGGTTTTTTTAAACTGAGTTATTGCTGTACATACATAAAACAATTATATAGTAGACATAAAACCTTCCCAACATACAGACAAATTTTACAAGCTCTTCCTTTTAGGAAATTGGTTAAATAAGTAGTACTAACCCCCCTGCTACAACTTCTCCATATCTCGCCTTAGCCGCATAGATGCTGGCATAATTTTTTGAGAGAGCGCTCTCGCAGAGTTCTCCTGTCAGCCGCCAGTCTGTGTACGCTATTACTCTGTAAAAACAACATTTGAACGATTAGACCGATTAGACTATCAAATTCGTATTGGAAAAAAAAAATACGTGGATCTGCACTCCATATACTTAATATTTGGATAAATTATGATATATTATATATTAAATATTATGTTTCGTTTAAAGTGTTACACACTTAATATTTTTGTAAATTGTTAAACACAATCCAAAATTTCATCGTACCAACGGGACTTGAACCCGAAATTTTGGATTGTGTTTAACAATTTACAAAAATATTAAGTGTGTAACACTTTAAACGAAACATAATATTTGATATACGCAGTGCAACATCTCTCGTCGGATTTGAAAACTGTAATGATTTCTTCCGAATGATTAACTTACGTAATAAGTAGTCATAGATGGCGCCACCAATGCATAATTGGGTTAACAAATGCAATCCACTAATTTCGTCGTAACGTTACTTCGCACCATGGCTTAATTGGCAAAGCACCGGAACATGTTATTCCGGAGGTTGCGGGTTCAAGTCCCGTTGGTACGATGAAATTTTGGATTGTGTTTAACAATTTACAAAAATATTAAGTGTGTAACACTTTAAACGAAACATAATATTTGATATACGCAGTGCAACATCTCTCGTCGGATTTGAAAACTGTAATGATTTCTTCCGAATGATTAACTTACGTAATAAGTAGTCATAGATGGCGCCACCAATGCATAATTGGGTTAACAAATGCAATCCACTAATTTCGTCGTAACGTTACTTCGCACCATGGCTTAATTGGCAAAGCACCGGAACATGTTATTCCGGAGGTTGCGGGTTCAAGTCCCGTTGGTACGATGAAATTTTGGATTGTGTTTAACAATTTACAAAAATATTAAGTGTGTAACACTTTAAACGAAACATAATATTTGATATACGCAGTGCAACATCTCTCGTCGGATTTGAAAACTGTAATGATTTCTTCCGAATGATTAACTTACGTAATAAGTAGTCATAGATGGCGCCACCAATGCATAATTGGGTTAACAAATGCAATCCACTAATTTCGTCGTAACGTTACTTCGCACCATGGCTTAATTGGCAAAGCACCGGAACATGTTATTCCGGAGGTTGCGGGTTCAAGTCCCGTTGGTACGATGAAATTTTGGATTGTGTTTAACAATTTACAAAAATATTAAGTGTGTAACACTTTAAACGAAACATAATATTTGATATACGCAGTGCAACATCTCTCGTCGGATTTGAAAACTGTAATGATTTCTTCCGAATGATTAACTTACGTAATAAGTAGTCATAGATGGCGCCACCAATGCATAATTGGGTTAACAAATGCAATCCACTAATTTCGTCGTAACGTTACTTCGCACCATGGCTTAATTGGCAAAGCACCGGAACATGTTATTCCGGAGGTTGCGGGTTCAAGTCCCGTTGGTACGATGAAATTTTGGATTGTGTTTAACAATATTATATATTGACAAATATATTCATTGATATATTCATGAAAAAAACCGGCCAAGTCAAGTTAGACTAGCTCGCCGAGGCTTCCGTACCAACGTTGGATCGTACCAATTAAGCTAGACCTCTAAATTGTATGAGCGCTCATATAACTCAGCCTATCTTAACTCAGAGGCCTATCTTAACTGGCGTAAACTTGTATGTATATAATTATGGGGGCACCCTTTAATTTTTTACCTTAATTTTCAACTTGTTTATTTTTTGGAATTTCCCTTTATTTGTGCTGTAAGACTTTGCTTCTTGCCAAATTTCATGATTCTAGGTCAACGGGAAGTAAGTACCCTATAGGTTTTCGACCCAAAACCCATAAGGTACTTCCGGTTGACCTAGAATTGTCAATTTTGGTTAAAAGCAAGGTCTTACAGCTTAAGTAAAGGAAAAAGGTGATAATTAAGGTAAATTTTGGTACATACAATTTTCGTCAAAATCTGAATTTACCCATATCTTTTTATTGTGTTGACTCAGGACCTTGATTTTAATGCACCTTACAAGGACTATAGACTTCAGTATCTGGTATAAATTTCAATTTGCTAGGTATGTCCGTTCCTGTGAAAATCGGTGGTGGCACACGGACAGACAGACAGACGGAGAGGCAGACAGACAGACAGACGTACGGACAAGATAGTGATCTTATAAGGGTTCCTTTTTTGCCTTTTGAGGTTCGGAACATAACAACAAATAAAAATATGACTACATTTAATAAAAGTATCTATTTTATTAGCGATACAATGCAACGCGAGAATGCAGCCAGCGTTCTTGGCACTTTACCAAACGTGTGCTACTCATCTTAACTTATTTTTGTATTAACTACTCTAACAAATAAACATCTTTATTGTACATCTTGTGCCTAAACGTGGGAGAAACGAGACCATCAAGATCCGGGCGTTCACTCGTCCAGTTTGATGTCTAGCTACTTTTATTTAAGTGTGTATTATTTTTGTAAAACGCGAACGAGAATCTAGTTATTGGTTACAAGCACTACCTTCATCAACATTGGTACCCTAATGGACAATGAAAGTTTTTCAATTGCCATAGGGTTGCGTCTGGGCATCTCTAGGACGGAACCTCACAATTGTCACTGCGGCAGTGAAGTGGACAGATTAGGCCACCACGGCCTGTCATACCGCCGCAGTGCAGGGCGCCTCTCACGCCACGCCACAATAAACGACGTCATCCGTCGGGCCCTTGCCACCGTGAACGTGCCGGCCATATTAGAGCCGAACGGTATATCACGTGACGATGGTAAGAGGCCTGACGGTATGACGTTGGTGCCATGGTGTCGAGGAAGACCATTGGTGTGGGACGCCACATGTGCTGACACATTAGCGGCGTCCCATATATACGGGACCTCACGGTCAGCGGGCGCGGCAGCGGATGCTGCAGAAAACCTCAAACGGTGGAAATATGCTACCATTGGTGATGGATACATATTTCTTCCGTTTGCGGTCGAAACAATGGGCCCATGGGGTCGAGATGCCCGAGGTTTTGTTAAGGAGTTGTCCAGACGCCTAATTGACATCACCCGTGATCAAAGAGCTGGCGCTTGCCTCGGCCAACGTATTAGCCTAGCTATACAACGAGGTAACGTCGCTAGCTTTTTGGGAACATTACCGGCAGGTAGCGACCTAGGTTCTGTCTTTTATTTATAGTATAGATATTATTATTGTAGTTTTTATAATATTGATATTGTCATTAGGTAATTATTTTTAAGTTGTTAAAATAAAGTTAATTTTTGTGCAATAAAACATTTTGAATTTGAATTTCAAATTTGAAACGGACATCCCTTAATTTTTGTTAAGTTTATTTTTTTATTTATTTTTTATTTTGCGCAAGTACGTATAAAATTCTATGCCATAACATAACATAAATCACAACTAAAACATTTGAAAATTTGTTTTTTTTTTAATTATTAAAAATAAAGTTCAATTTTTTTTCCGTAGCGGCCCGTAAAAAGTATAACTTCAAAAACTTTAACCAACTTCCAAAAAGGAGAAGGTTCTAAATTAGTCTGTCCGGTTTTTTTTTGTATGTATGTTACGCGATTACTCCATCGATGGGGAAGAAAACTGTCAATTAGTTCAGACTAGAGGTCGCTAAGCTTATGTTACAAAAAAAACTGTCAATCTACATAGAAATTGTATGGTTTTAAATTATGTTTACTTATTACGTATTCACGATTAGTAGTTCACGATTGATGGCGAAGATTGAGTGGCAATATCTTCCTTCTGTGATATTTGATAACGTCATGATTCCTTACAGCAAAGAAGTAAAAAATCTAGGCATCATGTTCGACCGGTATCTGTCTTGGAACACACACATTAATACATTGAGCCGTAAGATGCATCAAGTGGTTCATTAAAAAGACTGCGTAATTTTCTTCCAACTGCCACTAAAATTACCCTTGCACAATCTTTACTCCTTCCCATATTAGACTACGCTGACGTCTGCTATATTGATCTTACCGAGGACCAGCTAAATAAACTTGAGCGCCTCTAAAACTTCTGCATCAGGTTCATATTTGGATTACGCAAATATTTTTCGTAATCACAATTTCGTGCTATACTCAAGTGGCTGCCTATACGACTTCGACGGGATGCACACATTCTTTCGCTTCTCTATAATGTACTATTTCATCCTTCCGCTCCTCACTATCTTCGCCAAAAATTTAACTTTCTCTGCAGCTCTAGTACTTTCAATTTGAGGTCATCAGATAATTTACTACTTAAGATCCCCAGTCATAGTACTGGGTTCTATGATAGATCGTTCGCTGTGCGAGCTGCTCGTTATGGAATGCGCTCCCTATTCCGATAAGGAAAGTCTCCTAATGCTTTTAAAACGCAGGTCAAAGATCACTTTTTAAGTCTGCAATCATAGATTACTTGTAGGAAATTGTCAAGATCCGTGTTTAAAATTATCTTTAAACTTCTTTTAGATTGCTCTAGCTTCATTTTTGTATTTATTTCATTCATTTATACAATTGTTGTGGTAGGGTAGTAATATTAAGTAGGTTTAGAACAATATTAGTATGGTTCATAGACATTTTGTATCACTATTTATTTATTTAAGGAACACCTCCGTCTAAAGCATCTTTTAAAGTCCAGTCCATCCAAAGGTTGCCTGGAAGAAATCGCTGTTATTAGGCCGCCCATTGTTACACTATAACTATTACCTATTTATTGTACGTATGTAGTTTTAGGATAAGAGGTGTCACAATAAAGAATTTTGTATTGTATTGTACGTAAAATATGGGTCGTATTAACTTTTGGGTGTGAAGAAATAGAGATAGGGAAAATGGAAAAAGCATTAAAAAGATAACACTTTAAGTCAAGCGATTTTTCGAGGTTATGTAGTAAACACTTCAAAGAAACCGACTATGAAACAACCTCTCTTAGAACAGGTACCCATGACCCGCCCCGTCTTTGCACGGGTATAGCCTACATTTTTCCATTAGTTTCTTGCGTTGAGTATGAATTAACGTCTTTAATAATCATCGTAATATTTCAAACCCTGACAAATTATTTATCCGAACCTTCCTCATGAACCATTCTATTTATTGGTGAGAACCACATAAAAATCCGTTGAGTAGTTTTTGAGTTTATGACGAACAGACAGACGCGGCGCGGGACTTTGAGTTTATGACGAACAGACAGACGCGGCGCGGGACTTTGAGTTTATGACGAACAGACAGACGCGGCGCGAGACTTTGAGTTTATGACGAACAGACAGACGCGGCGCGAGACTTTGAGTTTATGACGAACAGACAGACGCGGTGTGGGACTTTGAGTTTATGACGAACAGACAGACGCGGCGCGGGACTTTGAGTTTATGACGAACAGACAGACGCGGCGCGGGACTTTGAGTTTATGACGAACAGACAGACGCGGCGCGAGACTTTGAGTTTATGACGAACAGACAGACGCGGCGCGAGACTTTGAGTTTATGACGAACAGACAGACGCGGTGTGGGACTTTGTTTTATTCTGCGGCTATCTGTTTGTTCACTATAAATTCAATAAAACTGGCCAAGTGCGAGTCTGACTTTTGTCCCGCACACGGAGGGTTCCGAACTTGCGAACGCCATTTAACGAATATGTAACGAACTTCTTCTAACTCCAAACCAACTAAGTAACCGTTAACTCAAAGGTAATTGATATTATTAAATATCTGGAAGACCGAGTGTTCGTACGACTAACTAACTTTCCACTGATTCTAGCTAAAAGAAACTCATCAAGTACTAAAATAAAAGATATATTCATCAATATTGTACTCTATTACATACAATAATACTCTAAATGACTCTAATAAGTAAACAAATCGACCGAGGCCCACAAATTTAACAAATGAAATGCTTGCACGTGCTAATTTTTCCTTTGCTGCCATCTAGTTGCGTTGAGGTGAATTAATTTCAAAGGCTATCACACAGGTTAGTTATTTGTAGTTGATAAACTCTTTAATATGTTACTTTGTTCTGTTCTTAGTATCTGTTGTTATAGCGGCATCAGAAATACATCATCTGTGAAAATTTCAACCGTCTACCCATCACGGTTCATGAGATACAGCCTGGTGACAGACGGACAGACAGACAGACAAACAGACAGACAAACAGACAGACAAACAGACAGACAGACAGACAGTTGGTACCCTTTGGGTTCGGAACCCTAAAAACGCAATGAAAAGCATTACAATTTTAACATTTAACAAACTTATACCGCCCTCTGCTGGACAAGCTTTCAGTTATCTTCTGGGGAATGGCGATTCGAATGATTCGTATTCAGTCGATAGGGTACCTCTCCAATGTGGTCCCATTGTAATTTCATCGAGGTTCAATAAGTATCTCCAGAGATATGACGATAATAGCCTCAAAACTTGCTATTAAAGCTGACTCGCCTCGCGCGGAATGGAAGTCGGATGTTTAAGTTTTTAAACTATCTTAATTCACTCCTCCTTTTGTACTTATGTTTATGCAATAAATAATTTACAGACAAGCAAACAAACAAATATTATATCTATAATAATGTTTAAGGAATAAAAAAATAATAAAACAAAAGAAAATGATAACTTACTCAAGACATAGCACTGCTAGGCCCAGAATTATCTTCAACTGTAAAGGAAAATTTGCTCCTTAATTATAATTTTCATAAAAACAATATCTTACAAGATATAGGCCGTTTTCAAAGAAATTATACCAAAAGCACCTAATAGTGAATATGCATGATATGTAATTTTTATATTTTTATTTCACTCATTACCAAAAAAATAATAATACTCAGTGTTCAAATTAAGCTACAATAATAATTATGAATTATGAAAACTAAAACAACCGACTTCCATGCCCCGCGTCATTTTCAAGTCAATTTCAGTAGCAAGTTTGAGACGTTTATCGTCATATCTCTGGAGATACTTATCAGATCTCGATGAAATTAAAATGGGATCACTTCGGAAACGTACCCTACCGCTTAAAAATAACCATTTAAATCGGTTTTCAATTGACGAAGAAATCGCGTAACATACACACAAAAAAAAGAAAAAAAAAACACATACGAATTGAGAATGTCCTTCTTTATTGAAGTCAGTTTAAGTATTGAGAAAATATGAGGTTTCTAAAACGTCTGTCTAATACGTACACCATAATAATATCGTTTAAAAAACTAAAAAGAACCGACTTCAATGCCGCGTTATTAGTTTTCAGTACAAATTTTGAGATGTTTATCTCCATATCTCTGGAAATACCAATCAGACCTCGATAAAATTAACATGGTACCACACTTGGAATATTTCCTTTCCAACAAAAAAAGAATAATCAAAATCGGTTCATAAACGACGAAGTTATCCGCGAACAAACATAAATATATATATACGGTCGAATTGTTCCCCTCCCCCTATTTCAATAAAATATTTATACGAGGTCACCACTAACACACCCCTTAGTGAGAGTTCTTAAGCTTTATTTACTTATTTCATCACGATAAAGTAAACGCAGATGTGTAAGGAAATTACCACAGAAATATTCAGGGCCGTATTTCTGCCTAGGCCTACAAGACACTGGCCTAGGGACCCAGCATCCAAGGGGCCCTGCCCACCCAGATACCGCAACGGATTTTTTTTTAATAAATCTATTTTTATCAGCTGCAGTGCAAGGCAAAGGCCTCCTTTTCCTCCTTCTATACAATAATTCATCACAATCAATTGTTTTTATTGTATGTAATCAGTAGAACAAATTCCCAACAGCTTCGGGATGTAGGGGGGAGGGGCCTCAAATGTAAAGTGCCTTGGGCCCCTGATCTCTAAATCC
Source organism: Cabera pusaria (assembly GCA_954871355.1). NCBI lineage: Eukaryota > Metazoa > Arthropoda > Insecta > Lepidoptera > Geometridae > Cabera > Cabera pusaria. The sequence continues at coordinate 5,472,410 of OX940906.1, read as the reverse complement.
GGCCCTGGAAATATTACTTTTTTTATTGTTATATAGGCTAGCGTTTAACCACTATCTCACCTGTCGGTAAGTGATGATGCGGTAGATTATTATAAACTTATTGTTAATACTAGCTTTGCCTGCGAATTCGTCCGCGTGGAAAAGTGGGTAGCATTAACAAATATGACATACGTATTCCAACTACCCCGCGCCGTACCACGCCACGCTAATACCCCTTCCCTCCTCCCCTCACACACCCTCCCCTCCCCTTCCTCTCACTACCACATTTCCTCCCCTCTAGCTTTCCTCCCCTCCCTTACCCAACCTCTCAACTCCCCCTACTCTCGCCCTCAATTCCCCCTACCCTACCCATCCCCTCACCTCCCCCCTCACATACTTTGAATGTCATATTTATTTATATCGATATCACAGCCAAAAAAATAAGTTTCAAGCTTCTAGCTTTAAAAATGACGATACTTCCATACAACTTTTCACCCCCTCATTCAACCCCTTACAACCCACTTTTCGCATTAAAAATGTAGCCTATGTCCTTTCTCAGACTCTAGACTATCTGTGTACCAAATCTCATTTAAATCGCTTCAGTAGTTTTGGCGTGAAAGCGAGATAAACAGGCAGACAGATTTACTTTCGCATTTATAATATTAGTAAGGATAAATAAAACCCAGAAATGGCGCTAGCGTAGATTTTAATACCTCTCCTTTAAATATTGCCTAAATGTATGAGATCCTGCATCGCGCAAACGATATTTTCCGCGATATTGATACTGATTCACTTGCTTCGTGATTAGACATATCAAAAGTTGAACTCGTTTAAAAACCGGTCTCCACAGATTAATTATTTTTATTAGAAACAGTACGTATTCGTACAACAGTGCGTGTAGTATTTCTATGAAAAATATTTAATCTGTGGAGACCGTGTGGTGCCCTGTGACGTCACTTTCTAATTGACAAGTGGTGATGTGTTTTGCAAATTAAAATTTCCCACGCTTTTTTTGCATTCATCATTTCATATTATATTTTAACACATTTAAGAGTATTTTATTTACAAAAAAATGTTTGACAAACAGCACCAGAACAATAATGATTCGGAAATAAATGATTTCAAGTAAATGACATGCATATTCCCTATTACAATGTATGTCACCAGCGCACTAGATGTACATAATAATACACAATAGATGGCGCTTGGTGACATTTTAATTTCCACATAAATCTGCGTTTACTAACTATATCGTTATTAAGTAAATTAACTAATCTAGAGAAACGATATCATCAATAACATCCCACCTCCAATGGCGATACAATATTTAATTCCTTATTGATTTTTATGTTAAAAGATAACTGTTTAAACATAATAAAAGCCCTGTTTTTGGATGTAGGCTAAAATATGTCAATATAGTACATACCATTGTAACGTGAAATAAAAATAATAATATAATATATATGTCTATATATAAATATATATATATGACAAACACAACACAAATCACATACGATTCTTTACACTAAAACTATAAAATAGTTTATGCAAGATCCGCCAAGATGATACTGTATACTACATTTTCCTCTTATAACCGGTACCTAAAGGTTGGGCCAGACAAAACGCGTACCTAATGAGACGTCAAGGCGTAATTTTTTCACGGCTTCTTGACACAACGTAAATTTACGCCAGGAAAATGTTTACGCTCTCAACGCGCCGCTTTTGATGAACAACATTGTTTTTTTAGTATATCTATTAACTAGCGTTTGACCACTATCTCATCTGTTGGTAAGTAACGATGTGGTCGACGACGGAAGCACGCTAGGCCGAGAATGAGAACAGGTTCGAAGGATAGCTGTCAGCTGGCGTCTGATTTGACAACTTGAGAACGGTAACTAGCCAGATAGACTCATAGACAGCCCCTTACCTCCATGCAGTGTTATAACTAGTGTTTTTGTGAGAACAGTACACCTCGTGAAGGCGCAAGATATAAATAATAGATATAAATTCTCCGAAAAAAATTCAAAACAAATATTTTTTACAATTTTACTTAAACTATTTATCTTCTAATACTATAAGAATCTTTGTCCTGACATACTGACTGACTGACAGACAACGCACAGCCTAAACCACTGGTCGTATTGACTTGAAATTTGGAGGGTATATTTTTCTTAGTACGTAAGGGTGTACTAAGAAAGGATTTTCCAAAATTCACCCCTGAAGGGGATGAAACCGGGGCTTAAAGTTTTTATGGAGAAACAAGATTAGGTAGTCTTTTCTATCCGAAACTTCACACAAGTGCTTCAGTAAAAAAATAAGTAAATAAGTGTTTTAGGTTTTTTTTTAATTCCAGCCCTAAGAGGGTGAAATGGGGTAACAAAGTGTGAAAATCAATATTGTTTCTGATTGCGCTGAAATTTGGCATGCAGATTGTTATTACGACGTTAGTTCCCTCTGAGAAAGGATTTTCCGAAATTCACCCCTGAAGGGGATGAAACGGGGGTTCGAAGTTTGTATGGAGAAACAAGATTAGATAGTTTTTTTATATTCGAAACTTAACACAAGTACTTAAGTAAGTAAATACGTGCTTCAGGCTCTTTCGAAATGCCACCCCTAAAAGGGTGAAGTGGGGTAACAAAGTCTGAAATCAATATTGTTTCGGATTGCGCTGAAATTTGGCATGCAGATGTTGAATTTTGACGTAGATATCCGCTAAGAAATAAATTTTCAAAGTTCAGTCTTCAAGGGGATGAAGCGGGGGTTCAAAGTTTGGATAGTAATTTTTTTCGACATTTCACACAAGTACTTCTGTAGATAAATAAGTAAATACGAGTTTCAGACTTTTTCAAAATGCCACCCTAAGAGGGTGAAGTGGGGTAACAAAGTCTAAAAATCAATATTGTTTCGGATTGCGCTGAAATTTAGAATGCAGATAGTTATTATGACGTAGGTATCCCCTCAGAAAGGATTTTCTAAAAATTCCTCTCGGATACGGAACGGGAATTCAAAGTTTGTATTTTTCGAAATGGGGTAGGTAACAAAGTCTGAAAATTTGGGTTTGTCGGGTTTTATAAATATGAATCCCGAATTGCCTTAGTCAATTATTTTTTGCAGATTTAGCTAATTATTTCATTATGTCTTTAATTATAGAATCGTTTTTACAAAAGAAAAGTTTTAAGTAAATAAAATAAGTTTTTAACGCGGGCGAGGCCGCGGGGCACTTCTAGTAATATGTATATATATATGTATTATGTTTGTAGTTTAGTGTATAGTTTAGTGGTAAAAAAATATATAATACATATATATAGATATATATATATTTATATCCTATAGGCTAGCGTTTAATCACTATCTCACCTGTTGTGAATAAATATATATATATTATAAAGAATAATGGCGTCTTGCATTTTACGTATTTTTTAGCATTGCACATTTTCTTTTTTACTATACTATACTAATGTTTTATCCAAAAGCAGCATCCAGACTACATGTCCTAATTTTAGGTATTACGAATCACAATGCCTTGAATTGAAGTTGTCAGTCTTTGTTGTCAGTGGAAATGGATTTTTAGTACGCCATCTGTTTGGCCACGCCTTATAATTTTTTTGTTTACATTGCGTACTTATACGCTATGTGACTGAAAACGTGTTTTACCCGACTGAGATTAAAGGGTGGGTTATGTTTTTTTAAGTATTTCTATGTACATTTCTTTGGCACGCACTGTAGCCTAAACGGCTTGATGGATTTTAGCTTGGAGATGTTTGTTAGGTTCGTCGAGTAGAGTAGGTGTCGTCAAAATTATACAAAAATTATACTAGCTACCCGAAGATATTGATCAATAATCTGTTTATAATATTATAGTGTAGACAAATCAGTTGTCATTAACTGCATCTTGATACTCGATGATTGTGATATATCTACTTCATTCAAAAAACTACAAGAACCGACTTCAAACGTCGCGCTAGTCAAAGTAGCCAGTAGACGTAGTAACTATTATATAATCTGTGTCAGCAGTAAGTATAAATCGTCGAAATAAGTAAATGCATCGTAATACAAATGTTGATATATTAAAAACGGCTCGGCCAATTCCGTTAAAATTACAATGGGACCACCTCGGCAACGTTGCCGAGGTGGTAGGGTATTAAAAGGGTGGTAGGGTGGTAAAAAAGAATCATTCGAATCCGTTCACAATTGACAAAATAAACATACAAACGAATTGACAATCTCCTCCTTTTTTGTGAAGTCGGTTCTGACCTATTTAAGGAAATGATCATAAAACTATAATGATTGCACGCAGTCTTAAGGTCAACTAGTCTTGGCCAGTCGTTGTGTATTTTTATTTATTTTATCGTTTAATAATATTTTATTTTTACTTACAAGTTGTGTATTCCTTTGCGAGACTGCTTGTGTTTCTCAGAGAAGTGTTGTAATACATTTTTATTAGTAATTTATAATGGTAAGTGAATTATAATATATAAACTTATAGGCATAACTTGTGAAAAGTTAACTAATGTTACAAGCTTTTATTTAGTTCTATCCGTCCCGGTGTCTATAGGTAATCAAGTCTTTCAAGTTATAAGAAATGGCAACTTCTTCCCCATAAACTAAACTGAAATGAGTGTCCGACCGAAAGTTCGGTTTCGGTTTCGGTTTCGGCCAAAAATCAAGTTTCGGCGGCAGTTTTGGTTTCGGCCAAAATTGGCCGAAACTTTTGCCGAAACCGAAACTGATTTCGGAAGTTGTCGTACACGCTCGCCTAACTTCGTTTCTCGCGGCAACGCTTTGGCGGACGCTGGCGGCCCTGTTCGGGAATTGTCGTTCGCCGTTCGGATAGCTCTGTAGCAACCGTAGCTGGGAGTATTAGTGTAGATGTGGTAAATAAATGATTACAACAAAATTAATATACTGTGTTTCCATTTCATGTCGTAATTAATGCAGAATAATGGGTAAAATGCACCAAATTTCAGTATTTAAAGGAATTTTATAATTGATCACGTGAGTTTCGGTTTCGGTTTCGGCCGGAAAACCAGTTTCGGTCGGACTCTTACTGAAATGTACGATTATGCTGCGAATTGTGTAGTACCTTCCTTTATGAACTTGGTCTACAATAGATATGTATTTTTACCCTACTATGGCGAAGCAAAAAGGAGGGTTATGTTTTTCTACATCTATTCCAAACGACATGGATATCGGAAATACTAAAATAAAATTATTTTTAACTAACTTCAGATAATTGAAAAACTTTAACAAAACGAAAAAAAAACTACTTCAAATGCATTCAATGCCACCTTGGAGATGACCCTACCAATTTAAAAAATAATAATTTGAATCGGTTCTCAATTGGCAGAGTAATCGCGTAATTAGCTTACAAAAAAACATAAAGTCGAGTTGAGAACCTCCTTCTTTTTAGAAGTCGGTTGAAAAAGGAGAAGGTTCTCGATTTGACGGAATCTTTTCTACGTATACCCAATTATTGAAAATCGCCTGGACTGCTTTGGAAAATTCTTATTTTGTTTGCCTTGGAAGACCCCTTCAGTCTTCCAAGGTAGTTAATTAAATTTAAATTTCATTGAAATCTGACGAATGTATCCAGAGATATAACGATACACCTCAACTTTGTACTGAAATTACTAGCGCGGCATTTGAAGTCCGTTCATTAAGTTTTTAAACGATCTTAAATGATTTTGCATCCGACTTCCAAAAAGAAGGAGGTTCTCAATTCGTCTGTATGTTCTTTTTAGGGTTCCGAACCCAAAGGGTACCAACGGAACCCTATTACTGAGACTCCGCTGTCCGTCTGTCTGTCTGTCTGTCTGTCTGTTGCCGCTATAACAACAAATACTAAGAACAGAACAAAGTTAAAAATTAAAGAAAAGTTTTATAAAAGTTTTTTTACGATAGCGCCGTGCCATCTAGATGATCATTAAAGATGGCGCTATCGTCTATTACCTTAACCTGAATCTCGGAAGCGGCTCCAACGAAAAATAAAATTTAGTATACAGGGGATTTCGGGGGCGATAAATCGATCTTGCTAGGAATCATTTTCAGAAAATGTTGTTTTATTCGTGTTTTCAATAATCAACTTTATTGATAATCAACTTAAAATATTACTCTTCCCGACATCTATTGGCGAGTAGAAGTAGCTTTAGTGTTACTGTGTGGGTAAAGCAATTAGTGGCTCTCAATTAAAAAAAATAGTATTATTGTTTGCGCCAATTCAATATTTTCGATGATAGCGATTTAATAGTAAATTGTAATGTTTGGGTGATGCAATATTTCCCTTCCTTTATCCCGCTCCCGCACATACCTACTCGCATATGTAAGAGCGAGACCGAAAATACTCGTTTCGGATCGCTATAGACAGTGCTGCCTCTCGCGGAGGTAGAAGGAACAAGTCTCGTCGAATAACTCGCAATGGAGGCGACCGCTCTCGTGCTTTAAATTGAAATACCTATGTAATTGTGCTATCAAAGCTGTGAAGTGTACCATATCTGTGAAGCTATCTACGCAGGCCAGCTCCAAGGACTCAAGGTATTGTGCACTCCTTTTCCTTTCGAAAGCTGCCTTTTTTCTCTTGTCTACTCCCGCGCAGTTTTTGTAGTCCATCACATGCATCAACCAAAAATCAAATATACAGTCCACTATTCGTCTAACCCGCGCACACATTTCGTGGTCCTGTCGATCCGGATATTGAATTAGTGTTAGCTATCACTCGGATATCTCGCTAAAATCAAAGATCTCGTTGATAAAATCGCTTGGTCGCCCCGCTCAAAACTACCTTCAATTTCTTCATTATTTCTCGTTCGTTGTCGCTTTAACTTGCAAACTCATTCTTTAGTTTTATTTGCGTTTTATTATAATATTCGTACTTATTACTATAATATACGTATCACTTATCGCTAGTTTACCTAAATATTCGATTAGTCGTTTCGCTTGACCCGCATCTACATACAAAGTGTACCTCCATCGCTACTTGTAAATCTCGTTATTCTATTTAATATAATATATCATTATATATTAGATAGATACATGTATTGAAAATAAAATATTATTGTCGTTATATTGCATTATAAAACTATTGGTCGTTTCGCTTCAACTTAGTTGAGTTATTATTAGTTGAGTCATGTAGGTACCTACATAAAAATCGTCTAAGTAAACCGCATCGCTAATTTCTTATATACTTATAGGTACTTACCAGGCTGAAGTTTCTTGTTAATCACATTGATTATATTTATAAAAGATATACCTAAGTAATCTTATTGTTGTTCATCCCACTTTACTATAAACTATTATCATACCTACCTACCTATCAAATTGTTAATCACCCCGCTTAGTTAGCAAATCGTAAATCGCTTGTTTAAATACATAGAATAAAATTTTGTTTTATATTCGGTCGTAAATAGCCTTCAACTTGCCATATTATACCTTAATATACATTATTTAATTCTGTCGCGTCGCATCATATAGGTACTTACTTCGCACTTACTCGCTGGCGTAACAGCTGTATAGCTACTCGTTTCTCCGCCGCTTATCTGTTTAACTATTTATAATAGATTAACTTGTTGAAATGGCTCCTACAGAGTTAAATTCACAGTTAAAGATGCTTTATGCTAAAAGAGACAGGATTTTTGCTCGTATGCAAGGAATTTCTAATCACTCTAGTGACCTTCAATCGGAAGCAATTAGGGAATCATTTTTGATTGAAATAGAAACCGTAGATGATTTGCATACTGACTTTCAAAGTGTGTTGGACAAAATAATTAGCATCGAGCTAAAATTAGATCCAGACTATAGTATTGATTATCAGTCGCTTTCTTCGTTTGAGGATCTATTGGGCAGCGTTCGTCGAGCCGCCAAAACATTGAAATTGCAGATTAGTGACGTCAAACCCGTGACGCAATCTCAACACAAATCGCCTAGATTACCACCGATTGAAATACCCGAATTTAATGGTGATATAAAGAATTGGCCGCTATTTTTCGCTAGTTTTCAAAATGCTATACATAATAACAGCTCGCTAACTGAATCTGAAAAATTGTATTATTTGATAGGTAAGTTAACTGGCAAAGCTCGATCCGTTTGCGCCGGCATAACGCCTTGCGCCGAAAATTATTCGTTAATTTTCGATTTGCTTAAAAATAAATACGAGGATAAACGGCTGGTTGCAACTTCGTATTTAGATCAAATGTTCGATCTCAAAGCTATTTCGTCCGCAAATCCTAACAATCTTGAACAATTTCTCGATAAATATGCATGCTCAGTCGCCGCTTTGAAAAAACTGAAAGTTGATGATCTCTCAGATTTCGTATTTTTGTATATCGCACTCAAAAAATTAGACCCAGAAACCGCCCGTGCATTCGAATCATACAAACGCACTTGTGAAATGCCCTCATTCGATGATTTATCGTTATTTGTTCGCGATCATATAAAAATATTGCAACGCACTTCTTCTGTAAAACATGAAGCAACGAAGAAGAGTTTCGATCGTAGAATGGACATGACATCTAAGTCGCATAACACTTCCACTACGCAAGTCTATGTAAATGCCACCTCCAGTTCTCAACAATCCTCGTGCTCCTTGTGCAATAGTAAACACGATCATCTATACAAATGTTCCGTGTTTCATAACTATAACCCGAATGAGCGTTTAAAATTCGTTAAGGCAAATAATTTATGCATTAATTGTCTAAGTGCAGGACATCGTCTATCCACTTGTGGGTCGAATTCTTTGTGTAAAAAATGCAATTCGAAACATCACACTATGTTGTGTTTTCGAAATGCATCCGTAGCTAATAATAATAACAGAAACTCTCTCGTAGCGCGCGCGCACATATGCGCCCGCCCCGCTGTCGTCCCCCCGCCGCAGACCGCGGGACAGGAGGACACGTCCGTCGCATTGACTAACCCCGCTCGAACTGATGACGTCACTCTTTGTGCGTTATCAGATAACAAAGTCGTTCATCGTGGCCCTACCACGATCTTGCTCGCAACTGCGCGTGTCGTTATCGTCGATTCTCGTGGTAATGAATATATCGTTCGTGCTTTGTTGGACAGCGCCTCACAAAGTAATTTTATAACTAAAGGTTGCTGTCAGCGTTTAGGTTTGAATATAAATGATAACCGCACTATTACTACCGTGAAGGGAATAGGTGGTTCGACTAAAAATGTTCAAGGGTCGATAAATATTCGATTTTTCTCTCGTTTCGATCGTGATATTAATTACGATATGAAGTCGCTGATTATAGATAGGATAACTGATTGCTTGCCGACTGTCTCGGTCGATGTTTCGCATTTGTCGAACTTTAAAAACATACAACTCGCGGACGATACGTACTTCGCCTCCGGTTCGATCGATTTACTGATCGGAGCCGCAATCTTCCCGCATCTTCTCTTGTCGCACAAGGTTCAAGGACATCCCTCTCGTATCTCCCCGCTCGCACTGGAAACTGTCCTTGGCTATGTGATTGTTGGTGAGACACCAACTCATGTTGATCGTTTCGAAACCGCTTCGTATTGTTGTATTGCTGATCCTCTCGATTCTGCAGTTCGTAAATTTTGGGAGCTGGAGGAAGTGAACGTTCCACCCCTCCTCAGCCCAGACGATAAAATCTGTGAAGAAATATATACACGGACGACCTCTCGCTCTGATGATGGCCGATATGTAGTAGCGCTGCCTTTCAAAGGAGATGTACATTCACTTGGTGATTCTCGACAAGCAAGTGAACGTCGATTTCTTTGTCTCGAGAGAAAATTGCTGGCTTCTCCAAAGTTGAAGACGGCCTACGACGGTGTCATCAACGAATACAAGGGTTATATTTCGCCTGTACCTGCAGACACAGAATCCTCGGATGACCAATCTTATTTCATACCGCATCATGGAGTCGTAAAAGAGGACAAGGTCACGTCGAAGTTAAGAGTTGTCTTAGATGGTAGTTGTAAGACAAGCACTCACGCCTCTCTTAACAGCCTCCTCTATAGTGGACAAAATCTTCAAGGGAATTTGTTCAATATACTTGTCAATTTTCGCTTATTTCCAATCGCGCTCTCGGCTGACATTCGCCAAATGTTTCTCAGCATCGGTGTTCGCGAATGTGATCGCCAATTTCAACGAATATTGTATCGCTTCTCCCCGCAACAGCCTTTACAGGTTTTCGAATTTAATCGTGTCGTATTTGGCCTGAAATCTAGTCCATTTCATGCGCTACGAACAATTAAACAACTTGCTGTCGATGAAGGTGATTCTTTCCCTAAGGCAAAAGCCATCGTTGACCACGGTCTCTACATGGACGACTTCGTCTATTCGGTCCTAGATGAAAAGGAAGGCATATCGACCTCTTCTGAAATGATCGGTCTGATGAACGCCGGCCAATTTGAACTAGTCAAATGGACTAGTAATTCGCAATCGGTACTCGATTCGATTCCGCAGTCGCATCGTCTTTCATCCGTTAAGGAATTCGATGAATCGGAACAACACAAGATACTCGGCTTGTGTTGGTCACCTGCATGTGATTTGTTTAGCTTAAAGCTTAGTGCACCCGCACAAGCTTGTACAAAACGCACCATACTATCATGTGTCGCGAAAATATGGGACGTTATGGGTTTCGTTGCACCTGTCGTCCTTCATGCAAAACTGCTCATCAAACAGCTTTGGCTGTGTGGATGTAATTGGGATGACACCCCACCCGATGAAATTGCTCATGCTTGGGCTCAGTTCAGAGAAGAACTCCCTTTGCTCTCCAATATAAAAATTCCGCGACATGTCGGAATTGTCGCTGATAGTGTCGTCACACTTCTCGGCTTTGCTGACGCAAGTGAAAAGGCTTACGGAGGAGTGGTTTATTTCCATGTTCACAATTGGGACAAAAGTACCGTAAGTCTCATAAGCGCGAAGTCAAGAGTTTCTCCGCAGAAAGTCGTATCTCTTGCTCGTCTTGAGCTTTGCGCTATACTCATTCTTGCTCAGCTCTTGAACAATATAATTGTCGCTTGCCAAAACCGCTTTCATATTGAAAAAGTTTTCGCTTTTTCGGATTCGACTGTAGCGCTCTGTTGGGCACATTCATCCCCTCATCGATGGGATGCGTTTGTAGCCAATAGAGTGACAAAAATACAAAATCACTTGTCACCACATGATTTGTATCACGTGTCCGGTAGAGAAAATCCGGCGGATTGCCTCTCTCGCGGACTAAAACCGTCGCAATTGATTGAACACCCGCTCTGGTTTGATGGCCCTCCATGGGCATGCTTAGATGTCTCGCAGTGGCCTATCGTCCCCTTCAACCCTTCTATGATAACAGAAGTATTTGAAGAGAAGAAACATTCGTTACTTACCGCTTCGCCACCTGAAGATTCTCTTATAATTTCGTTGGCAAATCGCTTCTCGTCCTGGTCGAAATTACTGCATTGTGTAGTTTATGTTTGTAGATTTGCAAAACTTTTACCACAACGTAATCGTATTTCGGCTTCAGATCTTGACTTCACAGAGTTATTGATACTGCGCGAATTGCAACGCTTGCATTTCGACGCTGAATTTTCCAATCTACAAGCAGGCAAACCTTGTACGCGCTCTTTTCAACATCTGAAACCTTTCATTGAGAATGGAATCATTAGGGTTGGTGGTCGCTTAACCAATTCAAATTTAGGCTATTGTCAAAAACACCCTATCGTACTTCCTCGAAAGCATCACATTCTCGATTTACTGGTTGACTATCACCACAAGGTGAATTGTCACGCCGGTCCTGATTTGTTGATGTCACTCTTACGCCAGAAGTATTGGATACTTTCTGCCCGCAATTTAATTAGATATAGAGTGCATAAATGTCTGCCTTGTTTTCGACTTCGGCCCAAGCCGTCTTTTCCGGAAATGGCAGATCACCGCGCGTGCCGTGTTGTTGAATCTGCAAAGGCCTTTGTCCACACTGGCACGGATTTTTGCGGGCCTTACAGGGTCACCGTAAGTCGCGGCCGTGGTATTCGATCGACGAAAGCCTACGTGTGTCTATTCGTTTGTATGACAACTCGCGCGGTGTGTATCGAATTAGCTGGAAATTTGAGCACCGCAAGCTTTTTGGGAGCTTTTAAGCGGTTCCTATCCCGTCGTGGTCCAGTTGGTAGAATTTATTCAGACAATGGAAGTAACTATATCGGCGCCAAGCGCACACTTTCGGAACTACACGATTTTTTGTGTTCAAAGTATCATAAAACTGATTTCGGTAATATGTTAGCAAAAAATCGCATAGAATGGTCACTAAACGTCCCTGCTGCAAGTCATTTCGGCGGCAATTGGGAAGCAAATATTAAGAGTTTAAAAAATCATTTGTATCGCGTTATCGGTGATCAAATACTTTCGTTCGAAGAGCTTAGTACTGTACTCGCTCAAGTAGAATCAGTCATGAATACACGACCTCTATGTAGAATGCTATCTAGCGACCCTTCGGAACCTCTCGCTTTAACTCCAGCGCACTTTTTGAATCTCACGCCTTTAAAATACTTACCCGCATTAGAAATCGATGATAACCTGCATACACTTTCTCGGTATGAACTTCTTGACAAATTAGTTCAGTCTTTTTGGAAGCGCTGGAGAACTGATTATCTTCACACGCTACAGTCGCGTCGTAAATGGAATACACCAGTCGACCCGATTACTGTCGGGACTGTTGTTATTCTTTTAACCGATAACTGCCCTCCTCTTCACTGGCCTTTGGGCATTGTAGAGGAAGTTTTTCCTGGTTCCGATGGAGTTCCACGGATAGTACGCGTTAGGACTGTGACTGGCTCATATATGCGTCCAGTTGTACGTCTTTGCCCTTTACCTAATCAATAGTTGGGTAAACTCGCATGTTTAGGTTAGGAAATCATATTAGGTTAGGTTACATTCGTTAGTGTCGTAGATATTAATTTAGATATAGCTAACCGTTGCTTTAGTTTCGATTTTTTGAAGGCATTCCTTCAAGCCCGGGGAGATGTTTGCGCCAATTCAATATTTTCGATGATAGCGATTTAATAGTAAATTGTAATGTTTGGTTGATGCAATATTTCCCTTCCTTTATCCCGCTCCCGCACATACCTACTCGCATATGTAAGAGCGAGACCGAAAATACTCGTTTCGGATCGCTATAGACAGTGCTGCCTCTCGCGGAGGTAGAAGGAACAAGTCTCGTCGAATAACTCGCAATGGAGGCGACCGCTCTCGTGCTTTAAATTGAAATACCTATGTAATTGTGCTATCAAAGCTGTGAAGTGTACCATATCTGTGAAGCTATCTACGCAGGCCAGCTCCAAGGACTCAAGGTATTGTGCACTCCTTTTCCTTTCGAAAGCTGCCTTTTTTCTCTTGTCTACTCCCGCGCAGTTTTTGTAGTCCATCACATGCATCAACCAAAAATCAAATATACAGTCCACTATTCGTCTAACCCGCGCACACAATTATTATTCGTCAATAGATGTCTGGAAGAGTCATATTTGTCTGTTTAACGTGGTTGCTCGTCGTCAGCTAACCACAACAGAGCCAATAGATGGCCCTGATACTCTTATTTGATGAATTTAATTTTTTAATGACTGAAATAGTATTTGGTAAATAAAAAATATTGATTTTGCGAGTAAAGCGTATACATTTTAATTTATTCAGCTAAATTTGAAGTATATATACACTCTCTATATACTTTTATTTGTAAACAAGCGTGGCGTCAGGACTGATCACGCACACACGCGAAAGTATTTTCGTATCACAGATTATTTAATAGTGTATTTGACGTTTACAAAAGCATTAGCTAATTTTGTCACTTTGTAAATGAGTGATGTAGCCGATTGGTGAGAACTACTGGATTAAGCGCATCAGGGACCGGGTTCGAACCCTTCCTTACCAACAAACTTTTTTCGTTTTCCATTCTAAACATTACCTTTTTATTTATTGTTATTAGTTTACTGTCTACATTACTCTCGCTAATAACAAAATACCAAATATCATATAGATTTGTACCACTTTTTGATGTGAACTGTACCTACTCATACTAACGCTATTGGGTGGTTTTTCGACGAGGTTCAACGTACATTTCGTTGCTGCATGCTGGAGTCTGTTCTGTAGATCCCAAAGCACAGAGTACTAAGGACCCAAAGTGAAGCATTTGGCGTATTAGTTGTGCTTTGCGGTTTTACCCACAATCTAATAGAAACTGCTATTTGCGATGAAATGTAGCCTATGTGACTACTAGAGCGAGTAGAAGGCATTTGCTGATTATAAATTACAAACAAAATAAAAACAGTAAGGCATATGTAAGGTATATTAATTACCCGACTACGGCGAAGGAGGAAAAAAAAGGAGGGTTATGTTTTTGACCGGTATGTGGGTATGTATGTATGTTTGTATGTATGTTCATCTGTTCCCTCATAACTTCTAAACTACTTATTATAATTTAACAAATGAGGTGTCGTTGGACACGTCTTATTTGTCTGCTGGTTATAGGCTATATGACGTCACAACAAATTGAATGTGGCGCCCCCTGGAGGGGACTAAGTCCAGAACTTAAAAAAAATCTCACCCCACCCTATCGTGTGCGGTGTCGTTGAATAGGGATTTTAAGATGAAGATAGGGTTTAGTACATCATATTTTTGTAGGGCGAGTGTGTGTGTGTATATGTTTGTTGATCACTATGTATGTATGTAAGTATGTTAACATATACACATGTATACATCTATCCAAAACCCCCAAAATACTTTAAATAAAAAATAAGTTCAAAAACTAAAACCCGACTACTGAAAAATCACTCTCTAAAAAGTATGAAACAAGAAAATATTCTCATCTGAGGGCGCTAAGTACAAACTAATCAATATGTATCGTGTATTATACAAACAACTAACTTGTAATAAATATTTTATTGTATTTCATAAATATTCTTAGTGGTGCTCAGAGGATAGCCGTGGTCGTATGACACCTACCGTAACAAAACAATACACTCTGCAAAGTAACATACCACGGGTATCCACTGAACACCACAAGTTTTTATTTACTTACTAAGGTATACTTTCCTTTTATAAGTATTTCAAAAATATTGTGCACGACAATATTTTATTTTCATTTCCAATATTTATATAAAAATAATGAATATATCTGTAAATGATAATGGAGCGGTCCTAATAGAGCAATGCATGACCATTTTCGAGATCTGGCGCTGGTATCATCATCATCAAAATCATCCGGTACCAGTCCACTGGTAGACATCGTCGCTCCACCTGGGCCCCTAGTCAAAATCCAATTTCTGTTTTCATTCACGCTAACGCGACTTAAAAGTGTAAGGGAATGACAACTTTGTTGCGGAAACATAAATGTCATTCCATACATTTTGACCTTGCGTTAGCGTGAATGGCAACTGAAATTGAATTTTGTCTAGGGGGGCTGGTCACAGGACTACGCTACGTTTGCCGATTCGCGGTCTCCACACTAGAACCAGTCTGCCCCAACGGTTATCGCTCCTATACGGCAGATATGACCAGGCAACTGCCATTTCAGTTTGCTAATCCGGACATCAGGAAACTATATGCCTGATACTTCTACTTTGGTCCTACCACAAATAAAATATCTAAACAATTTAGTCAATTAGTCGTACTCTCTCAGTACACTCTCTGGTAAAACACATTTTTTATAAAATATCACTAATTTTGGTAACATGTTTGTTATAAAATCTTCGTCACGTTAAATTTTGAGAATAGTGTTGTCATGTGTGTTTCGGTAATATAGCCAACATAATTTATAATCGTACAAAATTAAAAATCCGACTTCACATGCCGCGATAGTCAAAATAGCCAGTTGCCATAAACATGTCATCAAGGTATACAAATTTGTTTACATTGTTTAACTCCATATCTCCGGAGATAATTACATGGTAATATTATAATATTACCGTGATGACTATCAGATCTCAATAAAATTTGAATGGGACCAAGCGGGAAGCATAATCTCTCAAACAAAAAAAAATTGAAATCGGTTAAGATTTGACGAAGTTCTGAGGTAACAAACATGAAGAAAAAATACCGTCGAATTGAGATCCTCCTCCTTTCTTGTGAAGTCGGTTAAAGAGTTATTCCGTTAGTTAGTCCGTTTATTGGTATACAAAGACGTATTTGAGAATGATCTGACAGATGGTCTGACAGGATCGGATCGGTTTATCTATGAATGAAAAGCTGATGTTGGTTTTAAATTGGCCTCTAAAATATCACCATCATCAGGCTATCTCACCTACAGCACGCCACTGAGCTCGATCTTCAGCTCTTTGTTTTCAACCACTGCCAGCCAGCTTGCATATGTCTTCGCTCCATATAGCTGGAGGGCGCCTTACACTATTACGAAAAAGATACTTTTAGTGCGTTTATCGAGCCGTGGTCTCCACTCTAAAACACGTCTACCTCAACTGTTATCGGTTCTACGACAGTTGTGAACAGCCTACTACCACTTCACTTTACAAGCCTTTTCCTTTGAGTATTCAGCCAGAATACTCAAAGATGTTCACCGATTACTCAAAGATACCTAAATCGATTTGAAAAATTCTATTTCTTTTTTGTTTCATAGGCCCTTCCCAGGTAGTCCCAACTAAAAGAAACGATATCAAATGCCGCGATATTAATGTTCAGTACCATGTTTGAGGTGTTTGTCTCCATATCTTTAGAGATAATTATCAGATCTCAATGAAATTACTATGTTACCACTCTTGGGATATCTCCTTTCCAACAAAAAAAAGAATGATCAAAATCGGTTCATTAACGACGAAGATATCTACACACATAAAAAAAATACTATACGGTCGAATTGAGAAACTTTTTTTGAAGTCGGTTAAAATATATCGAAATTTCAAAACTTGGAGTACCTATCAATTTCAATATTACAAAATATGCCAATATGGTCCAAAATTTCCAAAAAACACTAAGCGATAAGATCCATTAAAAAAAACTTAAAAAAAGAGAACCGACTTCAAATGCCACGCTATTAATTTTCAATACCAAGTTTGACGTGCTTATCTCCATATATCTGAAGATTTATCAGACATACATCATGTCTCCTATCCAACAAAAAAATAATCATCAAAATCGGTTCAGAAACGACGAAGTTATCCGCGAACAAACATAAAAAAATATATACGGTCGAATTGAGAAACATCCTTTTTTGAAGTCGGTTAGAAACAAAATAAAACTAAATTTGAGTTTGTTAGAGCCTAACCTAACCGATAAACCGACGAAATATTTGAAGGCCACAAACTATAATAATAAGTACTGTAATGCTAATGAAAACTTGAAAAAGTCCTGAAAAAGCGGCGACTCGCATTTCAGCGGTCTGGCATCGTCGCCTTTTCAGCGAGCGCACGGTTTGGCAACGTCTGACGATCGCCGCAATACACACTAATGAGTTTAGCGTATGACACTGTAAAAACTTCACACACATATTGACAAAAATGAATTAAAATATCGATTCTAGTTTTCATATTATTTAATCTAATTATGTAGTAAGATTGGATTTCGCGTATGTAAAGAGTTGTATAAAGACCAATAGATGTGATTACATAGCAATTTTTTGATCCATTTACTCGTATTTGTCAATATACTTTTGTATGGAAATCGAACCACCTTAAGTGGCAAAAAAATACCGAGCAAAGCTCGGTCAACCAGATATTTAATAATATTAATTACTACTATTACTATTACTACTATATAATACTATTCTACCTTTGTTTTAACGTTTACTTAGTTTGTTTTCGGTTCGGAACCCTCCTCCCTCGGGACAAAAGTCTGACTCGCACTTGGCCAGTTTTATTTTCTTTTCTTTTTTTTTGTATGTATGTAACGCGATTACTCCGTCAGTTGTACACCGATTCGAATGATTCTTTTTTTAATCGGTAGGGTACAATTATTATTAGTATAAGTATCTCCAGAGATATGACGATAAACGTCGCAAACTTGCTACTGAAACTGAGTCGCCGGGCATGGAAGTCGGTTGTTTTAGTTTTTTGCTCTAGAAGCATTTTCCAGGGAGGAAACACGGGAAAACGTTTGTATGGAAAACTGCACACCGCGTACTATCCTAATTATTTCTTTAAAGTTTCTAGCAGCGGCAGTGTTTCTTCTACTGTCGACACCGGCGCGTGGGCAGGTTCAGTCGCCATGCCCACATGTACTCACGTTCGAAAAGCTCCCGGAATCCTACATAGACCGGTGGTATGGGTCTGTTAACTTAAAGGACTACCCTTCCTGGCTTTATCTCACCATCACTTTGGACAAGAAGGCTGATATGCTTGGAGTGAGTGTTTTCTTTTTATTGACAAACTTACAACCCTAAACCGCAATTCAGACTACGCTCCAATATGCTGCTATATAGCTTGATACGTCATCAAGCTATACTAATAGCATGGCGTTCACACTACGCGTAGATGGATAATTAAAAAGATCTGACATTAAAATAACAATAATAATATGAGAAAGATAAAACTATACAATCACTTGTATGAGTGAGCGAGACGGACAACATTTTTTTTTATCCTTCTCGCGTATGCGATTTTATTCTTTGCCACCAGCTCTGCCCCCAGCTCTAGCGGCGCCTATTGGCTTTCACCCGGTGTCATAAATAACCTGACCAAATTACGTTGTTAATTATATCTCATAGCTGGCATATGTATCACGTGTTCATCATTTTAGACGGGTTATATCTCTATAGCTATTTCATCGTATACGCCAAATTCTTCACCATTTAATTTTCCCTCCACGACACCAAAGAGAATATAACCACTACGTTAAGAAGAGTCGGGACTCCCACAGAGCAAACTGACCAAATAGCGAAATGTCAAAACACAGGGCTTTTATAGTAGCCAAAATACCAGCGAAATAATCTTCTGCTAATTGACCAACATAACAAAAAAAAACCTAGTCATGTACCGTGTCGGCAAAGACATCGATAACGATCGAACTACCGTTGCTTGGTCAATACTTTAGGAGGTTATATTTTGTACTTAACTAATTTTGTTTCAGTGGTTAGATTGTGAAAGTTATATTTTTCCTATTTTCGTTTAACAACTCCACCACTAAGACAAAACCAGTTTGAGAAAATGATAGGCAGTAAAACAAAATATTAAATTTTTACAAGTTTTTTATTTTTGGAGTATGATGCTCTGTAGTGTTCGCTCATTCGGCATTGGCATCAGCAGCTTAAGATAACGATATACCTATAATGTAATATTGACTTATTAGTTTATCGCTTAACACTAATTTCGGGGGCATGCTGTATACAGGGCCGGATTTAGGGGAGGGCAACCGGGGCAGCAGCCCCGGGGCCTACACACACCCTAAAATAAAAAAAATCAAACATCTAAATCATCAACGATATTTCGGTTAAAAAAACCGGCCAAGTCGAGTTGGACTCGCTCATCGAGGCTTCTGATGTGTACCAACGAAGCTAGACCTCTAAATTGTATGAGCGCTCATATAACTCAGAGCCTATCTTAATTGGCGAATCTATGTATGTGGAGCACCCTTTTATTTACAACATTTTTTTGTTCCATTTATTTGCGCTATATGACCTTGCTTCTTGCCAAAATTTGTGATTCTAGGTCAACGGGAAGTACCCTATAGGTTTTCGACCCAAAACCTATAGGATACTTCCAGTTGACCTAGAATTGTACATTTTAGTTAAAAGCAAGGTCTTACAGCACAAGTAAAGGAAAATTTCCGAAGATTAAAAGAATTTGAAAATTCAGGTAAATTTTGGTATTTACAAGTTTTGCGAAAATCTAAATTTGCCCATATCTTTTTATCGTGTTGCCTCAGAAACTTGATTTTTATACACCTAATAGGGACTGTAGACCTCAATATCTTCAGTATCTTCTTCATCTTCAGTATCTCAGTATCATCACACGGACAGACAGACAGACACACGGACAGACGGACAAAAATTGATCTTATAAGGGTTCCTTTTTTAACCTTTTGAGGTACCAAACCCTAAAAAGCTCGGAAGGTTTCGTTCGTTAACGCTAAAATTTCATTTCAGATCATTCTTATTTCCGATTATATTTATATTATTTTTGGTTATAAATAAAAGAATCTATACTACTTGGTTTCACAATAAATTATTTATTGGAAAACTCAACTGAAATTATCTTCAATTTATTATGAAAATAATTTGGGCCAGGCAGCATCCACTCCTATGATTCCCCAAGGCTTCAAGACCTCTAAATCCAGCACTGGCTGTAAATTATACAAGGTGTAACAATAGGGTGTAGTAATACTTAAACTGTGCATGCCATACCTAGCCTGATGTATAGTCTACCAAGAAAGTCTTCCTTTCCTCAGTATCTAACTGGGATCGCGAGTTATCATATTATCACATGTTAAACTTTTACGTAAACTTAGCCAGATTCAACCGTAAATCAGCTATTCAGCGTCATTGACCTAATTAAAACAGAATAATAAGTGTTGTCTGTGCAGAAGCAAAATTGTTATGAGTGGACGCCTGAAAGGGTCTGGGTATAGTGCCAGTTGCGGTAGCTTGAAGTTCGTCTTGATGTATTCATCACCAGAAGCACGAAATCATTGCCCGATAATGAGTATGAGCTTGCGGACATTGTTGGTTAAAATTACTCAATATCACTTTGATGGTTTATCCCTATTAAAATATCGTCATGACATCTCGCGAAATTACACTTCTATTCCGATCACTGATCATATCATAACTATATAATAATATACACTATCGATATCGACAAGCACCGTAATGCGCCCCGCACTATTTTTCACAGAGTTTATAAAGATTGTTAATTGATGAAATATTGAGATATTTGGCCTAAAGAAGCAGTAAACGGCTATTATTTTAAGATATTCTACTAACTGAGCTTCATAAAGTGGAAATCTTACCATAAAATAATGTTTAGTAGAGTAAGTCTTTGCAGTCCTTAACCCGCATATTTCACTATTTATGTTTCGTTATCACTTACAAGCAACGTGTTAATAATCAAACACCTTAAATTCATGCTAAATGCCTGCTTTCTATAGTCCACACTAGGTTATTTATTGTAAAACACAAAATAAAACAATAAAATAATTATTTTGAAAAAGCCAATTAACACGCTACCGCAGGCTAAGTAGAAATACATGCTAGCCACAGACTAAGTAGAGATGAAACTTCTTTTTCTTCACATCATGCTACTTGATGGCATTTATTATGACAACCAAACGAAAGAGATAGTTAGAAATAGTGAGTGAGACGAATATAGACTTCTATCGGACGCGCCCCTCTTTTCATAGATCTTTTTTTTTTGTACTGCAGCTTCAGTAGACTGCACGACACTCGCAATATAATCGCAAGCAAGTATGACATATGGCAAGCTCAGTTGACATTTCATAGAGCGTGCCATCTAATTGCACAAATTAGTCCCACCATCACCGTGGTAGTGAGATATCTACGTCATGTGCCTAGATAAATCATTATAAGAAAAAAAAAGTTTAAAATCCCCCTTTGGGTAAAATTCCCCAATCTGGCAGGTACGCTATATAGCACAGCATATCGCTCAATTTTATAGCTCATAGCAACCCAATAATATATAGTATATCTAAGTGTGAACGTGTTCATAGTAAATGTTTGGTGAGCGATATTGTAGCGCTATAAACTATATGCTATAAAGCTATATATTATAGCGTAGTCTGAAATAAGCTTTAGATCTTTTAATACAAAAAGGTTTAGGTCACAAGCTGTCTTCAGCTAGGCTATTCTGTAAGCTATCTCGACAGCGGAATCCGCGGTGAGATTCGAATTTCGTACTACGAAATTCAATCGTATCACGTTCGTAACACGGTTGAATTTCGTAGTACGAAATTCAAATCTCACCGCGGATTCCGCTGTCGAGATAGCTTACAGAATAGCCTAGCTGGTTGTCTCTGTCAGTCTTTGTCTTTGTCAGTCTTTGTCAGTCTCTGTCGTGTTTGTCTCAGTCTGCTGGGCTTACACCATACGAACGAAGGTGAACGAATGACGAATAGAAAAAGAAGCATCTATACAGGCATATAGCTCTAACTCCCTCAATTCAGCGTTCATTCTCGTTCGTTTGCCCCGATGTGAACCCCGCTTGAGATGGGATCGTTTTGAACTTATTTTTTCTTTATTTACGACCCAAGAGTAACATAATATATGTTTACGACTAAGCATGAAATGGTATGTATGAAAGTGATATTGAACGCAGAGTTTTGGCAGAAAACCAAGTGAGTGGGGCACTGCATAACTTTATGAGCAGTCAGAACGTGTCTAAAAAAGCACGACTGGCTGTACATTGGGAAGTGTTGGTTCCCACACTCATGTATGGAAGTGAATGCTGGGTATGGCAAAAGAAGCATGAAAGTAAAATTAATGTTGTAGAAATGAGAAGTTTGAGAAGTATGATTGGAGTGACTCTGATGAATAAGTTGGAAACAGCGTGATAAGGGAATGTTGTGGTTTGGTAGAAGATGTATTGACCAAGATAGAGCAAGGGAAGCTTAGATGGTTTAGACATCTAGAGACGATTGATGAAGAAAGACTGACGTAAGAAATTTATAAGACGAGTGTGAATGGGCGAGCCGGTAGAGGCCGTCCTAGGCGAACGTATCACGACCACATCGGAGACGTTTTAAAAAAGCCCAAGTCAAAAGTACCTATATTCGGTGAGCATGTATGAAGGCGCTCATGAAAGTAGAAGAAGCGAAAGACGTGTGTGAGGATCGTAGCATGTGGAAAGAAGTAGTCTGTGCCTACCCCAACGGGAAAACGGAGTGATTTTATGTATGTAGATAGATAGATAGATTAACACTTTATTGCACATAAGAATACAGAGGTAGGTATTACAAACACTTAAAAAACTAACTGTACAATCGGCGGCCTTATCGCCAAACAGCGATCTCTTCCAGGCAACCGGGAGACGATTGGAGATACATTATTATTACTATCGGTGGCAGTGTGCATTTACGAATTAACAAAGTATTTAAAATTATTTATCTAATCAAATACAATAGGCGCAATACATATAATTAACCGTATAGATATATATTCATACATACTCCATTTATACATATACATATAACTTATACATATAAATAAACTTATTCATAAATATACAAAATGCAAAAAAGGGGGAAAAAAATACATAAATAGAGTTAGGGAACACAACAGCATTATACGACATTAGGGACTAAGTACTAAGGACAACTACAAGTAACATTGAGACAAATAGAAGATTTTGACACGAATATTAAATATATGGAGAGAAGTGGAAGTTCTTACATCAACTGAAAACGAATTCCATAACCGAGCTGCTTAACTGTAAACGATTTACTGTACAATGAACTCGTGTGTTGCGGGATACTGAGAGTAATATTTTCTGATGACCTGAGATTGAGGTTGTTAGAGCAGTATAAAAATTCAAAACCATCTTTAAGATAGCAGGGATAATATAGGACAAAAAGTATATTATATATATAGTATAGAGAAAAGAAAGAATGCGGGTATTCCGGCGAAGACGTATAGGGAGCCACTTGAGCTTTTTGCGAAAGTGAGAGACGTGGTCATACTTGCACAAACCAAATATGAACCGGATGCAAAGGTTTTGAATGCGCTCAAGCTTGTCTAATGTACGACTACGACTAACCTTCGGTTTCAGTCTGATGTCAAGTGATAATGCGGCTGCAGACGTAGCACGTCTGCCTGTTATCCAATCGGAGAGCCAAACTCAACTGCGCCTAATTTTCAACAAACTTACAAAAATGTTCTCAAATTCGTCTGTATAAATGAGTGAAACTTCTTTGAGCGCACTTGGGTAAAATTTGACGGAAATTACGTAGCGTCACGGTCCGAAGAAACATTCCAAAAAATAGATTGATAATTGATTAGATTAGATTGATTAGATAAAAGGTGTCTCCATACATACAAAGTTTACGACAATTAAGATAGGCCTCTGGCCCTCTGAGATAAGGGCCCGGTAGTGTAGTGGGAGAATGGTCGGCTTTGATGCTAGAGGTACCGAGTTCAATGCCCGCCGTGCACCAATGGATTTTTCTATAGAAAAAAATTATGTGCGTTTCTCACAGTGGCCTCCCGAGGAATACATCGTTAAGAAAACCACAACCCCCGCATGGTGGTAGGACACTATCTTGTGTCCGCCTGGCCAGCTACCACCCTCATGTTATAAAATCTGTCGCCAAACAACTAACGTGTTCTAGCAGCTAACCTTGAGAGTCAGTTCCCGTTCTAGGCCTAGCGTGGTATAACCGTAACCATCTTCGACCGCATCATCACTTACCAACAGGTGAAATCGTGGTCAAACGCTAGCCTATATGATACAAAAAAAAAACACCTCAAACTTGAGAAAATAGTGCGACTATTGAAGTCGGTTTTTTTCGTTTCGTGAACGGATCTTAAACTACTATTACTATTAATATGCGATCTCGATATAGTGAAATTTTATCCACCAGAAACCATAGTACGAGTTTTCATCGTAAACGCTTTTAACAGATCTCACATAGTTTTCGACTTATTCTGGCTCCCTGATTGGTCTAAATTTAGTGAAGTGTAGTAACTACTAGAGGCGCTGTACTGTTTTTCATACAAAATTTGTTCGAAATACGATATCGAGTTTGGTATGAAAACTCGTACCTACTTAGGGTAGCACGTAACATTTCGCTTTCGCATTCATCATTACTGCCAGAAAAGGTTTATTTTCTCAGATACCTATTGTTTCTCGATAGGTGGAATCGAGGGAAAACAAATACATATAAAGGTTAGCCAACATTCAATACTGGGTAAGCCCAGTGGCTTAAAGAAGAGTAGGTTAAATCTCCGTTTTTTTTTTGCAAACAGACTAGTAGTTGAGTCGAGTTGGACTTGCCCACCGAGACTTCCGTACCAACGTGTACCAATTAAGCAAGACCTCTAAATTATATGAGCGCTCATATAACTCAGAGGTCTATCTTACTTGGCGTATTATGTATGTATGGAGATCCCCTTTAATGTCCAACTTTTTTATTTCTTGGATTTTTTCCTATATTTGTTCTGTGAGATCTTGCTTCTTGCCAAATTTCATGATTCTAGGTCAACGGGAAGTACCCTATAGATTTTCGGCCCTATAAGGTACTTCCGGTTTACCTAGAATTGTCAATTTTGGTCAAAAGCAAGGTCTTACAGCACAAGTTAAGGAAAAATTCCGAAATATAAAAAATGTTGGATGTTAAGGTAAATTTTACCCATATCTTTTTATCGTGTTGACTCAGGATCTTGATTTTTATACACCTAATAAGAACGATAGACCTTAGTATTTGGTATAAATTTCAACTTGATAGATCTACCCGTTCTGAGAAAATCGGTGGTGACACAGGGACAGACAGACAGACAGACAGACAGACAGACGGACAGACAGACAGACAGACAGACGGACAAGAAGAGTGATCTTATAAGGGTTCCTTTTTTACCTTTTGAGGTACGGAACCCTAAAAACATTGGTTGTCTTGCTTGTCTGAAATTGGAATGTCTGAAATGTCTAGAAATGTATCTCGAGGAGAAAAAATCTCTTAATAAAGTAGTCCATAAGAATAACTAAATGGTAGAGTACATTTGTTTAGAACCTGCTTATAACTTCCAGAACTGGTTAGGCGAAGTGGTCACCAAGACTAACATCGACTTCAAGATCGACAACATCAACGTTCTGACGAAGGTAGATCGGATGAGGTTCTTTGTGAAGCATGACCCATTACAGCCTCCGCCAAAGATCAAATCCATACTTGTGAACGGGGATGAAATCTGCAAAAATGCTCCAGCTGATTACAAAACGTGAGTTTATTTAATTATTTTTGTATGACATTTTTAATTGACATTTTCTAATATTTCTATAATCTTTTAACTCAATCTTATTCTATTCGTCATTCGTTCACCTTCGTTCGTATGGTGTAAACCCAGCAGACTGAGACAAACACGACAGAGACTGACAAAGACAAAGACTGACAGAGACAACCTGAAGACAGCTTGTGACCTAAACCTTTTTGTATTAAAAGATCTAAAGCTCATTTCAGACTACGCTATAATATATAGCTTCATAGCATATAGTTTAAAACGCAACAATATCGCTCACCAAACATTTACTATGAACACGTTCACACTTAGTATAACTACATATTATTAGGTTGCTATGATCTATAAAATTGAGCGATATGCTGTGCTATATAGCGTACCTGCCAGATTGGGGAATTTTACCCAAAGGGGGATTTTAAACTTTTTTTTCTTATAATAATTTATCTAGGTACATGACGTATGTATCTCACTACCATGATGATGGTGGGACTAATTTGTGCAATTAGATGGCATGCTCTATGAAATGTCAACTGAGCTTGCCATATGTCATACTTGCTTGCTATTATATCGCGTAGTGTCGTGGAGGGAAAATTAAATGGAGAATAATTTGGCGTATACGATGAAATAGCTATAGAGATATAACCCGTCTAAAATGATGAACACGTGATACATATGCCAGCTATGAGATATAATTAACAACGTAATTTGGTCGGGTTATATATGACACCGGGTGAAAGCCAATAGGCGCCGCTAGAGCTGGGGGCAGAGCTGGTGGCAAAGAATAAAATCGCATACGTGAGAAGGATAAAAAAAAATGTTGTTCGTCTCGCTCACTCATACTAGTGATTGTATAGTTTTATCCTTCTCATATTATTATTGTTATTTTAATGTCAGATCTTTTTAATTATCCATCTACGCGTAGTGTGAACGCCATGCTGATGACGTATCAAGCTATATAGCAGCATATTGGAGCGTAGTCTGAATTGCGGTTTAGGACAACCCTAAACCGTAAGTTTGTCAATAAAAAGAAAACACTCACTCCAAGCATATCAGCCTTCTTGTCCAATGTGATGGTGAGATAAAGCCAGGAAGGGTAGTCCTTTAAGTTAACAGACCCATACCACCGGTCTATGTAGGATTCCGGGAGCTTTTCGAACGTGAGTACATGTGGGCATGGCGACTGAACCTGCCCACGCGCCGGTGTCGACAGTAGAAGAAACACTGCCGCTGCTAGAAACTTTAAAGAAATAATTAGGAGCGTACGCGGTGTGCAGTTTTCCATACAAACGTTTTCCCGTGTTTCCTCCCTGGAAAATGCTTCTAGAGCAAAAAACTAAAACAACCGACTTCCATGCCCGGCGACTCAGTTTCAGTAGCAAGTTTGCGACGTTTATCGTCATATCTCTGGAGATACTTATACTAATACTAATTGTACCCTACCGATAAAAAAAAGAATCATTCGAATCGGTGTACAATTGACGGAGTAATCGCGTAACATACATACAAAAAAAAAGAAAAGAAAATAAAACTGGCCAAGTGCGAGTCAGACTTTTGTCCCGAGGGAGGAGGGTTCCGAACCAAAACCCAACTAAGTAAACGTTAAAACAAAGGTGGAATAGTATTATATAGTAGTAATAGTAGTAATTAATATTATTAAATATCTGGTTGACCGAGCTTTGCTCGGTATTTTTTGCCAATTAAGGTGGTTCGATTTCCATACAAAAGTATATTGACAAATACGAGTAAATGGATCAAAAAATTGCTATGTAATCACATCTATTGGTCTTTATACAACTCTTTACATACGCGAAATCCAATCTTACTACATAATTTGATTAAATAATATGAAAACTAGAATCGATATTTTAATTCATTTTTGTCAATATGTGAGTGAAGTTTTTACAGTGTCATACGCTAAACTCATTAGTGTGTATTGCGGCGATCGTCAGACGTTGCCAAACCGTGCGCTCGCTGAAAAGGCGACGATGCCAGACCGCTGAAATGCGAGTCGCCGCTTTTTCAGGACTTTTTCAAGTTTTCATTAGCATTACAGTACTTATTATTATAGTTTGTGGCCTTCAAATATTTCGTCGGTTTATCGGTTAGGTTAGGCTCTAACAAACTCAAATTTAGTGTTATTTTGTGTCTAACCGACTTCAAAAAAGGATGTTTCTCAATTCGACCGTATATATTTTTTTATGTTTGTTCGCGGATAACTTCGTCGTTTCTGAACCGATTTTGATGATTATTTTTTGTTGGATAGGAGACATGATGTATGTCTGATAAATCTTCAGAGATATGGAGATAAGCACGTCAAACTTGGTATTGAAAATTAATAGCGTGGCATTTGAAGTCGGTTCTCTTTTTTTAAGTTTTTTTTAATGGATCTTATCGCTTAGTGTTTTTTGGAAATTTTGGACCATATTGGCATATTTTGTAACATTGAAATTGATAGGTACTCCAAATTTGAAATTTCGATATATTTTAACCGACTTCAAAAAAATGTTTCTCAATTCGACCGTATAGTATTTTTTTATATGTGTAGATATCTTCGTCGTTAATGAACCGATTTTGATCATTCTTTTTTTGTTGGAAAGGAGATATCCCAAGGGTGGTACCATAGTAATTTCATTGAGATCTGATAATTATCTCTAAAGATTTGGAGACAAACACCTCAAACATGGTACTGAACATTAATATCGCGGCATTTTATATCGTTTCTTTTAGTTGGGACTACCTGGGAAGGGCCTATGGAACAAAAAAGAAATAGAATTTTTCAAATCGATTTAGGTATCTTTGAGTAATCGGTGAACATCTTTGAGTATTCTGGCTGAATACTCAAAGGAAAAGGCTTCCGTTTTTTACCATTCGGCTACGGAACCGTAAAAATGAGATTGATTTTATTATAACGGACAAGAAGCGTATATTTAAAGATGTCACAGTGAGAGTCACAGAGGATCACTAGGTTCAACACCGTAGTATTCACCCACTGGTCTTTTCATCGCTTTTATACGAATACGAAATAGCCTCAATACGAAAGTATTTAACGTGTGCGTCCTGCCTGTTATTACTTACGGAGCCGAGACGTGGACACTGATAGTGCGACTGGTTCACCAATTCAAAATCGCTCAGCGAGCTATGAAGAGGGCTATGCTTGGAGTCTGTCTGAAGAAACAAATTCGAAATGAAGTCATCCGTCAGAGAACCAAAGTTATCGACATATCTCAAAGGATTAGCTAGCTGAAGTGGTAGTAGGCTTTTTTAGGCAGGCAGTGTAAGAGAGACATGAGCGGGGAGTTGTTTTAAGTGGCCTGCGAGTGATATTAGAGTCTGGGTTTTTTCCAACATGGTGACGCTCACACCTTCGGCGAATATGGGGGCGCCTAACAGGCACAACGATTCGCGATCCATAATCCTATAGTCCATCCATAGTCCTGGTACGAGGGAAGCGAATCTGGCATTTGACTCTGCGGCTTTAAAACTACAGGGAAACAGTTCACACTTGGCAGTGTTAACATCTAAGCCTAGTTTCTTAAGTGCCGGAAAAAGTAACTTCTCATCCCTCTCCACCGCGTCAGGGCTGCCGCCGATGGTGCCGTCGTCCAGGTACCAGATGTTGAGGGGCGCCTGGAGAGATGATATGGCTTTATGTATCCCGAGGCTGAATATGAGAGGGCCCAGGGGATCTCTCTGCTGCACGCCTACTTGTGATTTTATGCATGCATCATCATACGTGAGATTGCTCGGGGACGAATAGCATTGGTATAAAAAGGGGAAATGGTTGGGGTCAAATGTTTGACTTCCGACAGTAGAGCGTCTCTGTCTATACTATTGAACGCATTACGGATATCAAGCTTTAAGATTACGAGTACATCATGACTGCCCGCATAGCAAATACACGAGTGGCGTGAATGGCCGCTTCACAGCCAAGCGATGTGCCAAATCCCACTTGGTGTGGCTGCAAGTACGATACCATGGCAGTTTTCTCTGAATGGCAACATCTTCATCATCATCATCAGCCTGTATCAGTCCACTGCTGGACATAGGCCTCTCCCAAGATGCGCCACTGAGCCCGATCTTCGGCTCTTCTCTTCCAGTTTCCACCGCTTTGCGTATGTCGTCGCTCCACCTGGTCACAGGACGTCCTACGCTACGTTTGCCGATTCGCGGTCTCCACTCTAGGACAAGTCTGCCCCAACGGTTATCAGTCCTGGGGCAGATATGACCACTTCAGCTTGCTAATCCGTTGAGCTATGTCGATAACTTTAGTTCTCTGGCGAATTACTTCGTTCCGGATTCGATCCCGCAGAGAAATACCGAGCATAGCTCTCTCCATAGCTCGCTGAACGACTTTAAACTGGTGGACCAGTCGGACTGTGAGTGTCCACGTCTCGGCTCCGTATGTCATCACAGGTAGGACGCACTGGTTAAAGACTTTTGTCTTTAGACACTGTGGTATAGGCGACGAGAAGACTCGACTCTCGACGTGAGAGATGTACCTGCCGTTGATGTTAATGCCACGATCTTTCCAGTCCAGCGTCTTAAACATATCCTCCAAGGCGTTAGTGAACAGTTTCGGGGATATGACGTCCCCCTGTCTCACTCCTCGACGCAGGTGGACATGTTTAGTTCGCTGGTTCTGTACTTGTACAGTCATCGTTGCGGCATTATATAGACATCTCATCACTTCGATATATCGCCAGTCGACTTGGCAACGCTGCAAGGACTCGAGAACAGACCAGGTTTTGATTGAGTCAAAGGCCTTCTCATAGTCCACAAATGCTAAGCAAAGGGGCCGATTATACTGTTACATCGCGTCGTCGAGTCGCGATGTTTCGCCAAGCTTCTCGAACAAAAATACCGTGGGAAAGAATAGACTAATTACGGGCTATAAACACCCGACCCGACCGTCATAAAAGTTAACCTTCCGGGAATTCAGACCCTAGTCAATGTACCTAGTTTTGTAGTTAAGATTGAACCTTATTCATAAGTAGTTAGAGATCAAATTAGCATGTATGGTAAAGTTGTTTACGTCAGATGCTCAAAGGAAAGCCGCCCCTTTTGTTTGTGATTGTTATTGCTTTGTTTTGAACGTCTTTTGTCTATTGTTTCGAGTCAATACTAGAAATTTCTGTAGAAATATTCTCGTCCTATATAAGACGTTGAAACCGCGGCTTGAGTCAGTCTTTCTCTGGAAGCGACAGTGTAACTATCTAAGCGCGGATAGCGACCAAGTGATCGTTAAGTGTTATCAGTGAACTAGTGTTGTGAACTGTGAAATCAGTGATTGTGATTACCAACGACCTCAGTGTGTGTTAACGGACTTTTGATAATTGTGCAAGACAATTTGGACAACTACTGTGGAACATTGTGCTAACCTAGTGATCAGTGGAAATAAACGTTCATCTCATCGGATTGGCATTTTAATACCACCCCGCACGTAACAATTGGTGTCAGAAGCGGAATGCCAATCACTCCGAGGGAAGATACGCGTACTCCACGCACCAGGCGCCAGGCGGAGATGGATGCAACCCGGCAGAAGGAGCTCGAAGCATCGGGAGCAGGAACATCCACATTGGAAGAGCCAGCAGCAACACCGATGGCACCCACCATGGCAGCGCCACCTACAGCACCGCCGGTGAGTCTAACTACGGATGGAGGCCTGGAGGCCATGCTAGCCGCTCTCCTAGCTGGACAAGAAGCTGCACGCCAGGAACAAAAGGCTGCACTACAAGCTGTACGTGAGGAACAACAGGCCGCACTACAGGCAGTACAGGCAGCACAACAAGAAGCTCGCCAGGATCAACAGGCTGCACTACAGGCTGTACAGGCGGCACAAGAAGAAGCTAGCCGCAAACAGGAGGAGGCTCGCCAGGAACAACAGGCTGCACTACAGGCTGTACAGATGGCCCAACAAGAAGCTAGCCGCAAACTGGAAGAGACAATTGGACGTCAGTTGCAGAGCGGGCTTGCCGGCATGGGAGAGAAGATCAAAATGGTGGAAACCAGTATCAAGGAAGTAGAAGGGCGGCTTGACATACATGAGCAGACCGTGAATGACTTGGCCAACGAATTTCAGAAACTGAAGTTAAGAGGAATTGGACATAGCAGCCAGGGTCCCACTATGACCTCGCCCTTCAAGCTAGATTTGCCGCACTTCGACGGAACATCTTCGTGGGCAGCCTACAAATTCCAATTCACAACGCTGTCCAAAAGTTGCGGCTGGACAGACGAGCACGCAAATACAGCGCTCACATTAGCGCTGAAAGGAGACGCTCAGCTTATCCTGGAACGCATACCTGAAGAGGAAAGGACCCTGAAGACCCTGCTGGAAGCCCTCGAAACGCGCTATGGAGACAAGCACATGGAGCATGCGTACAGGGCACAACTACGTGAGCGCACCCAGAAGCCCACAGAGACATTGCAACAGTGGGCAGATGAAATCGAGAGGTTGGTCCGACGAGCCTACGTGTCGACGCCATCAACCATTGAGGTGACATCTCTACAGAGCTTCGTGGATGGAATCAGGGATGATGAGGTACGCGCTGCGGTACGATTAGGACATCATCAGACACTCAAGAGCGCTCTGGCTCATGCTTTAGAAGTGGAAGCAGTGCGACGGGACACCAAACCATACAGAGTTCGGGAGCTGGTGACTGAACCCAGGAAGCCCCGTTATGGACCCACATGTTACGGGTGTGGAGAAAGAGGGCATATTCGGATCGATTGCCCGAAAACGAAGAAACGGGTCAGAAATTGCGAGACCCAAGTGGATGAGGAGGCGTTAAACTAAACGTCGCCAGGGCCGCGGGGCGGGCGCTGGCTGGACAAGAGAGAGCCCCCACCATCACTGTGACACAAGTGTGCAACGGGAACAGCTTAATCGTCGAGGGCACCCTGAACAACAAGACCTGCAAGTTCACAGTGGACACAGGAGCATCGCGCACAATTGTGAAGCCTGAATTCCTGCAACGATTTATATCACGGAAACATCGATCTGCAGCATGCTCACTACGGACAGCAACCGGCCAGTCAGTTCCTGTCCTTGGCGATACAGATGTGGAGATAGTCATCGGTGAGCACTCATACATTCATCCTGTGCTTATTGCCAACATAACTGACGATTGCATTCTGGGATTGGACTTTTTGGAGAAGCAGCAGTGCATATTGGATGTGGCCCGTGGTGTACTCCGGTTTCCCGAGCAAGAAGTGTTTTTCGATGGAACGGCACCGTGTAAGCTTTACTGTCTCAAGGACGTCGTGTTGGCTCCAAAATCGCAAAATATTGTTCGAGTGAAATTTCCAAATACAGTCAAGAGTGGACTATGTGTAGTTGCCGAAGATGAGGGCACACATCCGACCTGGATTACTGCAAGAACATTGCTCATGACAAACAGAACGGCCAGTGTGCGAATTCTTAACCTTGGCAATGAAGAAGTTCATCTGAAGAAAAACAGCATAATTGGAAAATGTCAAGAAGTGAAGTACCTGCGACGAACGGATATTACTTCTACGGAACCAAGCTCGGAAGATCAAATATCACAGCTGCTGGAATCATCCAAAGACAACTTAACATTCGCTCAGCTGTCACGAGCAAAACATCTGTTGATGCGGTATAAAGACGTATTCGCCGCTGGAAACAACTGTGGACGTACCGGACTTGTTAAACACAAAATTGACACTGGCGACGCAAGACCTATACGACAGAGGCCACGAAGGATTCCATGGGCGAAAGAAGCTGAAGTTGCAGACATGATACGAGACATGGACAAAGAAAAAGTCATCGAACCATCTACAAGTCCTTGGTCATCGCCAGTGGTTCTGGTGAAAAAGAAAGATGGCTCCACCAGATTCTGCGTAGATTACAGAATGCTTAATGAAGTCACAAAGAAGGACAGCTACCCCTTGCCTCGAATAGACGATACACTGGACATGCTCAGTGGAATGAAGTGGTTTTCAACGGTTGACCTGAAAAGTGGCTACTGGCAGGTAGAAATCAGTCCAGAAGACAAAGAGAAGACAGCATTCAGTACGGGCATTGGAAATGGACTCTGGCAATTCAACGTCATGCCATTTGGACTGTGTAATGCTCCAGCAACGTTCGAACGTCTCATGGACAGAGTAATGGTTGGATTACTGGGAGACGTATGCTTGGTGTACCTGGATGACGTCATCATTTTGGGCCGTGATTTTACTGAACATCTGCAGAATCTGGAGAAGGTTTTGAACCGTCTACGTGAAGCAAACCTGAAGCTAAGTGCCAAAAAGTGTGACTTCTTTAAATCCAAAGTCAGCTACCTTGGACACATCATTTCGGAGAACGGGGTACAAACTGATCCTGACAAAATCAAGGCTGTTCAAACTTGGCCTACCCCGAAGAATAAAACGGATGTAAGGTCGTTTTTGGGACTATGCGCTTACTATCGGCGGTTCGTCAAGAACTTTTCTGGAACTGCCAAACCCTTACATCGACTGACGGAAGAAAAGCGCACATTTGTATGGGACTTAGAGTGTGAATCCGCCTTCAACGATCTAAAGCAGCGACTGTGTGAAACGCCGATCTTGGGATACCCTACCAGAGATGGAAGATTTATTGTGGACACTGATGCCAGCAACACGGGAGTTGGAGGAGTTCTCTCACAAATCCAAGGAGACAAAGAAGTGGTCATAGCATACTTCAGTAAATCATTATCCAAACCAGAACGAAACTACTGTGTCACCCGCCGCGAGTTGCTAGCCGTGGTAAAGACTCTTCAGCACTTCAACAAGTACCTCATCGGAAGGGAGTTTACGCTCAGAACTGACCACGCTGCTCTAAAATGGCTTCTACAGTTTAAGAGCCCGGAAGGTCAAGTGGCACGATGGATCGAGCAACTTCAAGAGTTCAACTTCGTGACAGAACATCGCAGTGGAAAGGGCCATAGCAACGCCGATGCCCTGTCAAGAAGACCTTGTGCAGATGACTGTAAACACTGCGAAAAGCACGAGTCTCGAGAAGAAGTCAGAGTCATCAGGATGGACAGAACAGATGACGAATGGAACGGCGAAAATATGAGACAAGCACAATTGGAGGACAGAGATTTACGACCTGTACTGGATTGGATAAAGTCTGGAAACAAGCCCCAGTGGAGCGACGTGTCAGCCTGCAGCCCAATCACAAAAAGTTACTGGGCTCAGTGGGACAGCCTGACTCTGGAACAAGGAATCTTGTACCGAAAATGGGAAAGCAGCAATGGAAAAGAAACTACGATGCAGGTCGTTGTTCCCCGGAGCAAAGTGGCATCTCTACTACGACACATTCATGATGGAGTTTCTGGTGGACATCTAGGAGTCAAGAAAACTCTTGTGAAGGTTCGTCAACGATTTTACTGGGTACACAGCCGCGAGGATGTGGAAGATTGGTGCAGGAAGTGCACCGCGTGCGCATCAGTAAAAGGACCGAAGACAAGAAGTAAAGGACAACTAAAATTGTACAACGTTGGAGCACCATGGGAGCGCATTGCCGTGGATGTTGCCGGGCCATTTCCCGAGACTGAAGAAGGCAACAAGTACATCATCGTAGTGCAAGATTACTTCAGCAAATGGCCCGAAGTTTTCGCGACACCAAACCAGGAAGCAAAGACAGTTGCAAAGAAGTTGGTGCAAGAAGTGATCTGTCGATTTGGTGTACCGATGGAACTGCATTCCGATCAAGGAAGGAACTTCGAGTCTGCCCTATTTCAGGAAATGTGCACCCTCCTCGGGATCCAAAAGACGCGAACAACGGCAGCTCATCCACAGTCAGACGGAATGGTTGAAAGGTTGAACCAGACGTTGGAGAATCACCTGGCTAAAGTCGTGGACGCACATCAACGTGACTGGGATCAGTACATACCTCTGTTCTTGTTGTCATACCGTTCCGCTACCCATGACAGCACTGGTATGACTCCTGCAAATGTGAATTTTGGACACGAACTAAGACTTCCTATCGACGCCATCACTGGTTCCCCGCCAGATGCTCCGAAGCCTGTAACCGACTATGTCAGTGATCTTCGTAGTCAGCTGGACGAAGTGCACAGGATAGTTCGAGAGAATAGTTTAAAAACTGGTGAAAAAATGAAGACCCGGTACGATCGTAGAGCGAATACGATGGGTTTCGAAGAAGGAACTCTCGTCTGGTTGCACAACCCACTACGAAGGAAAGGAAAAAGTCCGAAGCTGCAGGCTCATTGGGAAGGACCATACCAGATTATCACGAAGATAAACGACGTTACCTACCGCATTAAACGAGGCCAGAGAGGAAAGCCGAGGGTAGTACACATCGATCGACTTACACGATACCATGGAACAAATGATGATCGGGACGATCATAACTAAGAAGGGGATAATGTTACATCGCGTCGTCGAGTCGCGATGTTTCGCCAAGCTTCTCGAACAAAAATACCGTGGGAAAGAATAGACTAATTACGGGCTATAAACACCCGACCCGACCGTCATAAAAGTTAACCTTCCGGGAATTCAGACCCTAGTCAATGTACCTAGTTTTGTAGTTAAGATTGAACCTTATTCATAAGTAGTTAGAGATCAAATTAGCATGTATGGTAAAGTTGTTTACGTCAGATGCTCAAAGGAAAGCCGCCCCTTTTGTTTGTGATTGTTATTGCTTTGTTTTGAACGTCTTTTGTCTATTGTTTCGAGTCAATACTAGAAATTTCTGTAGAAATATTCTCGTCCTATATAAGACGTTGAAACCGCGGCTTGAGTCAGTCTTTCTCTGGAAGCGACAGTGTAACTATCTAAGCGCGGATAGCGACCAAGTGATCGTTAAGTGTTATCAGTGAACTAGTGTTGTGAACTGTGAAATCAGTGATTGTGATTACCAACGACCTCAGTGTGTGTTAACGGACTTTTGATAATTGTGCAAGACAATTTGGACAACTACTGTGGAACATTGTGCTAACCTAGTGATCAGTGGAAATAAACGTTCATCTCATCGGATTGGCATTTTAATACCACCCCGCACGTAACAATACTCTTCGGTCTTCTGTACAATCTGCCGCACCGTGTGGATGTGGTCTATGGTGCCGTAACCGCTTCGAAACCCGGCCTGTTCCGGAGGTTGAAACTCGTCGAGTCTTCGCGCAAGATGGTTCGTGATGACCCTTGAAAACAGCTTGTAGACATGGCTCAGAAGCGAAATCGGGCGATAGTTTTTCAATAGGGTTATGTCTTCTTTTTTGAAAAACAAAACCACCATGCTTCTGTTCCATGCCTGTGGAGTTCTCCCAGTAAAAAGAACGGAATTAAATAGCTGGTGAAGCTGTTGAACTGCTGGAGCTCCTCCGGCTTTTAAAAGCTCCGTTGTGATTCCGTCTTCTCCTGGGGCTTTTCCATTTTTGAGTTGTTTAAGGGCCATCACGATTTCGTCTCGGCTAATTTTGGGCAGATCTTCTGTGAAGTGGCGGGTTAAGGTGGCTCTAGAATCCTCAGTATCGGGTTCGGGCCTTGAAGCATGCGATGCGTAGAGC
Organism: Cabera pusaria; assembly: GCA_954871355.1. Classification (NCBI taxonomy): domain Eukaryota; kingdom Metazoa; phylum Arthropoda; class Insecta; order Lepidoptera; family Geometridae; genus Cabera; species Cabera pusaria. The sequence continues at coordinate 5,435,089 of OX940906.1, read as the reverse complement.
TTGCCGTAGAAGTCTTCAACTTCCGACAGAATCTCCGGCTTGGATGCGACGACGTTCCCCGTTGACGTTGTCAGCTTTGTGAGGTGGCTTCTACCCAGAGGCTGGACGAACACTTTCGACCCCCGATTCTGCTCAATTGATTATTTAATCAAGAGCGTGTTAGAGGATCGGAGGTCGCGTCGTACCAGCTTCTTTATGGATTTGTTGCGCACCAGGTTAGTTGACAAAGCTGACAAAGGGTCTGTTCGTCTCTCTTCCATTAGCCGAAGTGTTTCTGCCGAGAGGTTGGACTTTTTGCCCGTACGCTTGCTCTCGCAAAACTTCGTCCCTTCATCCCTGAGGATTTCCACCACTTCTTCGAGTTTCTGGTCTACGTCATCTGTGGTTTCCAAGGCAGCGAATCGATTTTCCAATTTTAATTGGAATGTTTCGGACCCAACAACGGTTTGGAGTAGGTTCGGACGGAGCGTAGACTTCATCAATCGGAATCTCTCGGCTTTAAAGTCGATATCCAGAGTGCCTCGTACAAGTCGGTGATCACTTCCAGTATTAAACCTAGTGATCACTGAGAAGTCTCTGAATATGCGCCGTTTGTCCGTAATGATGAAGTCAATCGTTTTTAGTCACAAAGTCGGGGCTTTGCCACGTCCATTTCCTTTGGGGCTGTTTCTTGAAGAACGGGTTCATCAAGAAAAGCCCCTCTCTCTCGAGGAAATTGACGAGCATTTGTCGCCTGTAATTCCTACTCCCAAATCCGTGTGGTCCTATAGACGATTCGCCGCAAGTTTGTACTCCCACTTTGGCGTTAAAGTCTCCCATGACAACGTTGTAGTGAGCCTTGGAGGTGGTGTGTAAAGCTCTGGAGATATCTTCATACATGCTCTCCACCTCATCATCCAAGTGTGTCGAGGTCGGTGCGTAGACCTGGATAACCTTGAGGCTGTACCTCTTGGTTAACTTAATTATGAGGTACGCTACCCTGGTCGACACACTGGAGATTTCTACAACGTTGTCACTGAGAACCTCGTTGACCAGAAACCCGACGCCGCCTTGGGATGGCTGATCTCCTTCTCTGTAGTACATAAGATGGCCCGATTCTAAGGTTATGGTGTCCTCTCCCTGTCTTCGCACTTCACATAACCCCAGAATGTGCCATCTTATGTATTTCAGCTCCTCCTCTAGCTGCGCCAGATGATCGTCCAGCCGAATCGTGCGTCCATTGTACGTTGCGAGGGTCAGTTTGTTCTGGCGGCCTACCGTAACCCGGGGATTCTTAGCACCCCCTGCCCTGCCGTTACCGTGACCGCCGCCGTGGTCAGGAATAGCAGGGCGGCCGGGAACTGGGGGCCGCGGCTTAATGTGACTTTCCATTTTGGTTTCATCCCTTGGGAGAGATATGCCCTAATCGCCATGCTGGGCAGGCGTGTTGGCGATCGCAGGACGTAGCTTCTCGCACCGGTGACGCTGCTGCCCGTCACCGGCCTGTAGAATTTGGCTACGCCATAGATATGAAATGGTTATACCGCCATTTGTCGGTCGCCAGAGCCCCGTCTGTTGGTCAGCAGGATGCACCACGGGCAGGTGAGGTTGGCTGGGAGCACCGAGGTCGTATTTGTGCTCCCTTACATCCCTGTGCTCCCTTACATCTGAATGGCAACACAGCTTGGCAACTAAACGGCGAATTGTGGTGCCTACTGCGATGTTCCTTTTTTTGAAGGGCAAATAAGGAAGCACCATACAAAAAGGGACTAATTTCAGAGTTAAGACGTCCGTCCGGGCGCAAGCCGTCAAGACCAGACGCAGTGCCACGGTAGTATGAATGCAAAGCACTGGTAACATCTTCCACATTTACAGACAGACATGGCGACGCGACCGATCAGCGGATTAGCAAACTGAAGTGGCAGTGGGCTGGTCATATCTGCCGTAGGACCGATAACCGTTGGGGCAGACTGGTTCTAGAGTGGAGACCGCGAATCGGCAAACGTAGAGTAAGACGCCCTGTGACTAGGTGGAGCGACGACATTCGCAAAGCGGTGGGCAGTGACTGGAAACAAAGAGCCGAAAACCGAGCTCAGTGGCGTGTCTTGGGGGAGGCCTACGTGCAGCAGTGGACTGATGATGATGGCGACGCAGCTTCAGAGTGTGGAGTGACAGAAGAATGTCGGGAAGGGGTTGGATGCTTATCCTTGAGAGAGGTTAAGGTATCTCATTAGGGGCAAATGAGCAATCCGATGTCAACAAACGGGCTGCACCTTTGAGGTTCCCTTCGTAGACCTTTTCTTCTACAGCTCTGTAAACGGAGAGAGGCCTACGAGGCAGATACTCTGTGACCGAATCTAACTGACACCCTTCAATATTATTCTTCACTTTGGCAGTGAGTGATTTATTATCACCCTTGTTGGGCAATCTTAAGGCCGTAAAAGCGAAAAACAGAAGCGCCAACCAATCCTTTGAACTGTTGGATTGAAGACACTGTTCAATCACATCCGCCAATTTTCCGGCCGCTATACATCTCGCCCCCTTTGGTACAGTCTGAGGACACGAATTTTATTTTTGAGCGAAAGCAATTCTGTTAAAGACAAGTCTTGTACCGATGAACGCCTCTCGGGGGCTTCGGGCGTTGGGCTTGCGTAGTTGAGCGGTAAAATATATATGTGCTTACGACCGATATGCACTCGGATACCGTGAGTGAGGTACAGAGTAAACCTTTCCTGTGTCAAGGCAATGAGGACAAGGCGCGCGCGTGGAGCTAGTCATCATTACAAAAATAACATGGGTATCGTCAAATATAAAAAGTCAAATATAAAGATAACAATATTATTTTTCTTAAATGCAATTAGGTATTGAGAATATGTGCGTTAAAATAGAATTAAAAATTAATATAAAGTCAAAATTACAATTCACACACAACGATAAAAAAACTGACTATCTCAAAAAAGAAAGTTGTTTTATATAAATAAATTCATCAAACATTACCTAATAATATTTTCTTGCATAGAGGAATCAACCAATTTATTGATCTAAATAATTATCCTATAACAATACAATGAAATGGTATAATTACTTATAGTTAATAAAATGTATCTATGAACCAATTATATAATCAAAGCTATAAATTAATATATAAACAAAGTTAACTTTTTCTTCAACTGTAGTTCGATGGTGTTAAAGTTTTGCAAGACTAGTCACGCCATCTATAACAGGCACACTGTTTGTTGGTGTTGTTACTTGGTTACTTGTTGTACCTTGTCCTTGAATATCGCATTGGGGTAAAGCAAGAGAAAACGTGTGAACCACAGTTGTGAACAATCGAGTTATAGGTTGTGTAGATGTGTTGCAGAGTTTCGTCCAGAGATAGCGCTATTCGTAACAAAGGTGTGATAATTTAATTATTTAATAAATTAATCACATTTGGCACCTTTTTTTATCGAGGCACTGTACAACCAGTTTCCGAATCACTGCCAATCACCTTAATTTTGATAAACACTTCATGTTTGAATTCGGATGGCACTTATCAGTTTGTTCCTTTGCGGTAGTCCAGTTGGTTTTTCACTCATTGTGGCTTTATTTCTCAATAAAGGCGCAAGATAACAAATGTACTGGTTATCAATTGGTAAATATTGAAAACTATGGTCAGTGATATATGAAATCCAGTCGATTAGGTAAAATAACACAAAATAAATACAGAGGTCTTATGTGAAGCTGGCGGGCCTCATATCCGCAATCTTTCTCTCTTCTTCTTTCTTTAATTATTTATTTGTTTATTTATTCATAGCACACAAAACTGATTACAATTTAAACATAGGGTAAGTGCAATATTTATGACTATGTATTGTTCTAATTTATGTATGTCGGGTTCATACCCGACATACATAAATTAGAACTATAAATATAAATATAAATTTTAATTAGAAATATTAATGTGGAATTGTGAACCATGAGGTTCACAAGGTATTTTTGAAGTGAAAATGTATTTAGCAGCGTTGTGAACTTTTTGGAATGGGTAAAACAATTTTAAATTCGCGTCAGGACTTCGCGTCAGGACACGTGACCTGATCGAAAATTCGTAATACGGAGGGAGAGTAGAAACTTTTTTTGGGATGGGTAAAAATGTTAAACTCGCGTCAGGACACGTGACCTGATCGAAAATTTGTAAGACGGAGGGTGAGTAGACCAAATGCACAACGTTAATGTTCAAGTTTTCACTTCTGCCGCCACTCCCAGAGTGCAACCCGTTGTTTTTATTCGAAGGGTTCCGAACCCAAAGGGTACCAACTGTTGGTGATCGCATGGTGTCGAACTTGGTCAGCAATCAGTTTACGAATTCAATTGGCTAAATAAGAAGACTGCAATACTTTCTTTGACACTGACTTTGACATTAGAGACGTCAACAGACAGCCAACCTGAAGAAAATAAAAACTGAGACATTGTCATCTCTATTTAGTCTGTCTGTAAACATTGTGAAAAATACTGTCGAGCTAACAAGATGTAATATGGAAATGAAATATAAAAGGAGAAATATTAAACAACTATTAAATCACCAGCATCTGACTATCATTCCATCGGCTACCCAAGGCAAAGGTATAATACAACGGAACTCTATTAATGAGACTCCGCTGTCCGTCTGTCTGTCTGTCTGTCACCAGGCTGTATCTCATGAACCGTGATAGACGGTTAAAATTTTCACAGATGATGTATTTATGTTGCTGCAATAACAACAAATACTAATAACGTGTACTAACGATACAAAAAACATGTTTTTACTATAGCGCCATCTATGAACGATTGCTTACCTTAAATTGTTAAACACAATCCAAAATTTCATCGTACCGACGGGACTCGAACCCGCACCCCCCGGATTACACGTCCAGGTGCTCTGCCAATTAAGCCACGGTTCGATACATCGAGGGTTCGAGTCCCGTCGGTACGATGAAATTTTGGATTGTGTTTAACAATTTACAAAAATATAAAGTGTGAGACACTTCAAAGAAATATAATATTGTTTACCTTATTAATAAATAATATTAATTACCTACCTTTGTGTTAACGTTCACTTAGTTGGGTGTTAGAAGTTCGTAGGATGTTCGTTAGATGGCGTTGTAGTTAAAAAGCATGTTTGGTATTGACACGGTACTATAATATAATATTATACTTATACATTGTTATACTGCGGTTCGGAACCCTCCGTGTGCGAGACAAAAGTCTGACTCGCACTTGGCCAGTTTTATTTCTTTCTCTGACGACGTCCTAGAAATCTGCAGTGTTTCGACTGGAGTAGGCATATCTTAACACCTGAAACATGCTACTGGAAATGCTTCGTGCGACATGTAATTCTAAAGTCGGTCTTTTAGTTTTTAACGATTTTAATTACAGGATTTAATCAAAGTTCATAAATTCAAAAACGTTCAAAACACGTTTTTAGCCCAGTTGACAGATTCTGATATGATTTTGTTTTGTTTTTACAGATCAGATATTGATGATACTACTGAGGCTACTCCTGAGGAAGAGGTAAGTTGTGGCTATTTATTGCGAGTACTTGAAAATACAGGTGTATGTTTGTTGTTTGTGGGTGAGTTGAGAGGTTTAAGGTATTTCATAATTTTTAGGGTTCCGTAGCCGAATGGCAAAAAACGGAACCCTTATAGATTTGTCATGTCTGTCTGTCTGTCTGTCTGTCCGTCCGTATGTCACAGCCATTTTATTCCGAAACTGTTAGGACTACAGAATTGAAACTTGGTAGGTAGATAGATGTATTCTGTGAACCGCTTTCCGATTTTTAAACAAAAATAAAAAATATAAATGTTTAAGGGACATCCCATACATGGAACAGAAACAAAAAAAAAATGTCTTCAAACCTATACGTGGGGGGTGTCTATGGATAGGTCTTGAAAAATGACATTGAGGTTCTTAAAATCATTTTTTCTCAAAGTAAAAAATTTGAAAGATAGGCGCGTCTAAAGTGGTAAAATGTGTGTGCTGCGGGCGCGGGCGCGATCAGATAGTGCAGTAGTATTTGTACCGACTGGTTCAAACCAAACGCGATCTATGGCGATCAGACTGTGATTGAAAAGTAGATCGCGCCCGGCCAGCGCTCGCAGATCGCAGCGTATGGCTGTAACCATAGAGCATTAGTTTAGAACACACTAAAAATTACTAGATGTTTACATCAAGTAACAGCCCTTGCATGGTGGTAACCATGCAGAACACTGTCTAGTGTTCGTGTGGCCAGCTACAGCCTCAATTTGGAACAATCTGTCACCAATCACCTTACGTGTTCCGGCAGCTGTCTTTGAGGCCACTTCCCATTCTATGAAATAAAATGAAATGAGTTTATTTCACATGAAATAGAGTAAACAAAGTTGGAAAATCATATTAGACCATCTATTTCGCCATGTAATGGCATGCGAAAGAACTGGGATAATTAACAAATTTTCAGGTTACATTAAAATTATTACTCATATTAAAATTAAAATTATTACTCATATCAATTAAAATAAAATCTCAAATTAAATATTAAATTACAAAATAAATCATCATTGAATTAACGTGTTAATAATTGAGACAATAATAAAAAAACAAATAATTACATGTCAGAATTTAAGATATTATAACTTATATTTTATATTTTGTAAATGTCATTTATAATTCTGTCTCAATCTCGGATTATTCATACATAGGTACATGTCATTATTTAATTTTGCAGTTAAAAAGTCATTTATACAACAAAAAGCTTTGTCTAATATAAATATTTTAAGCTTTCTTTTAAATAAAGACAGAGGTAATTCACGGATCGAAGATGGTATCTTATTATATACAGTAACGCACATAGCATAACAATTTTTCATAATCAAACTAGTTCTCGCCCCAAGATTCAGGACGAGTCTATCTCCTTTTCTTGTGTTTCGCGTGTAAATGTCTTTTGCTTTGATAAACAATTCAGGATGTTGCCTTACAAACACTCCTATTTCAAAAATGTACATGCCAGTCAAGGTCATAATACCAAGATCTTTAAAATGAGGCTTACATGATTCCCAGGGAGGAATACCTACTATGGCTCGTATACAACGTTTTTGTAACAGAAATGCCCTATGTATGTCTGTCGAGTTTCCCCAAAGAAGCAGGCCGTACCGTAATACTGAACCCACATAACCGTGATAGGCTAGTAATGCTGTCTGCCGACAGTGTCTGCCGAGTTCCTCCTGAGTCTATTTAAGACGTACACAAATCTATTGACCTTAGTGCAAACTTGACTTATTTGAATTTTCCAGTCACAGTATTTATCAAGTGTAATACCTAAGACAGTGACATGATCTACTTCGTTAAGTTTATTGTTGTCATGAAATACATCTAACTGTCTCGATTTTGATCTCTTTGTCTGAAATTGAACATAATTAGTTTTTGTTACATTTGCTCTTAAATTATTATAATTTAGCCATTGTGTTATCGCCTCTATAGTATTATTAATGTCTTCTTCTATAGTAGTATTATTATTATTATTCTATAGTATCATTCTAAGCCTAGCGTATTCGCATCGACACTTACAAAAAAATTACATAGTGATCAAAAGGTAGCCTTAAAAAACAGAAAAGATCCTAATGAAATGAGTGTTTGTCTGTAACCAGTAAATTCATAGTTAACAGATATTCGGATATCTGTTACTGTCCGATACAATCAGAACAAGACATAAAAATCTACGCTGCCCCAAGTATTTCCTACTAAAAATGTTCAAAACAAGTCAATTATTCCTTCACGGACATGCAGACAAAGACACTTCCTGGCAACCAGTTGTCCTTACAAGCCATCATTTAGAAAGTAACCCTTAGGAATCTAGTCGTCCTTCATGCTAAGAAAGCCACCACGTGCCTAAATAACAAATACTGAATTGCCCGTATTCTTGAACCTTACTGCCGTTGAAATAAGAGCGAAAATCTGTATTCAAAGATTATTAAGTTTTTGCATCCGGAACAAAGTCCAAGAGATAATTATTATATTCCATATAAGGAGGTTGAGTATGCAATTCGCAATTACTATCTAGTAGTACGTTAAAAATACGCGTTGGTAAATATCAATATCTTATGTTTACATAAAGCGGGACTTTGCCCTACGCTAGCGTTGAACTTTTATCAGTTAAACCTTAAAATGAGATGGAATTGAAATCTATTGAGATTTAATTGTTTCAAATGTTTTACAGGCTTTGAATAGTCTTCTCCTTCCTGAAAAACCGTCTATTTTTAAAGGTTGTCTGGAAGAGGTTATCTTATAGCGATAAGAAATTCCTTCGATAAATATATATCTGTATGTATGTTCCTTTTTATGTCGAATCTGCTGAACAATTTTGATGAATTTTAGCATGAAAATACGTAGATATGCTACCTTTCGTGCTCGCGAATGAAGTCGCGGGTACTAGCCAGTATGATATATTTTTAATGTCTGACAGAAAAGCACTTGACACCTATCTCACCTGATGTAAAGTAAAGGCGAGGTCTTAAATGAAATCTCTCTTGAAATTGAATTGGTAGACGATACAGAGCGTTAGAACTGGAACTGCCTTTATTCCAATCCAAAGAGCGCCACGATCCCAATCCGTCTTCCATACTCTTCTCCACTGGTGGTAGAAGCATACTTTATCGATGTTCCGCCTGTCTTGCTGCCAGAAAGTAACTAACTACCATAAAAGATTTTTCGTACAATTTTTAGTATTATTAGTTGACAATAGTATATTTGTTAAACCATTCAGCCTCATCACTGCGGCAGAGTACAGTTGAATCCAGTAGCCCTGGTGGTGGGCGGCTCGTCCACGTTGGAAGGCCAGTGGCCGTGGCAAGTTGCCCTTTACAGAACTGAGGTGCGTATAACTTACAAAGTAACTATTATATAATCTGTGGTATAACTATTTATATTTATAAAAACCACACCTGAAATCTTCTGATGATGAGACATTTGGTTATATGAACATGACAGCACTTAGGTGAGAATCACTTTTAGGCCAGCGCTTAGAGTAGATAAAGTACTTTATGATGGCTGCAATGGAATAGGTGCTTATTGGATAATAGATACCCTCGTGACTTCGCCCCGTTCAAAAGTATCCTACGCCCAAATCATCCATATTTGCTATCATAATCAAACAGTACCAGTCTTATGCTTGGTATAGGCCTTTTGTAGCCTGGGGAAACGCAGTCAGGGACCACTCCGTTGTGGGGCCAACGAAGTGGTTGTTGGGTTCCAACCGAGTAAAACCCCCGGATGCTCCGTCTCGACGCCTAATGTTGGCGCTAAGGGGTCGCTTTCATATGCAACCGCAACCCCGACAGCATTTGTCTGTGAGGACCCCACTTCGGGGGGGTTACTAGGCTTTTGCCCCCCCCCCCCTCGTCACGTACATGGCACGTCGCAACCTCCTTTCAAGGCTGGACAAAGACCTCTCCCAACACTTGCTATCCCTGTACTTACATTTTAGCGAAATCGATCAATCCATCCACCTGTATGCTAAAAGTAAAGGATTATTAAGTGGTAGCAATGATGATGAAGAGTTTGTTTGTTTTCAAATACTTTATTACACAAAAACAAATTACAAAAGGAGGACTTAATGCTGAAAGCATTTTCTATCAGTCCTCCAGCAGAGGTGGGAAACATTTTGAATCGTGCTTATAGTAGTACAAAGTGTTGGTTTTACATACTTACCAAAATAATAATAATACTACAGGACTAATTAAGGTACGGCCACTAAGCGGCGTCCTGCGAACTGCGGGCGCGATATCAGTACTTTTCAATTGTTTTCTGATCGCGTTTGGTGAGAACCGGTCGGTACAAATACCACATGAGTAAAGCCTTTTCTTTACTCATGTGCAAATACTACTGCGCTATCTGATCGCCGCCTAGATCGCACACGCAGGACGCTGCGTTGTTGCCGTATCTTTTTAATATATAAGCGTATATACTATAATAAATAACATAAAAACAAATAAATAATATACACAAACGTAATGATACTATAACATATTGTGCTTTCTTAATTGTTAGTACGGCTCCTGTCCTAACAAAAATCTTTTTTACGGTCCCATCCGGAAAAAAGCATGAAACTTTACATGCATGTAGCTTTCATATATGTGATTTAATGGCGATATGGAAACAAGTCGAGAAATGACTTTTCCCCCCCCCACTTCACCCCCTTTTATCACCCTCATTCTGGTTTTCTTAATTTTTTACAATAACGGTAGGACTGAGGAGTTTACTTTCTTAGTACCAAACCATGTTCGATAAATTATCTACAAAACGATACTAAATTTATAGTGGTAGGATTTATATTTTTTTAAATACGGCCATCAACATATTATAAAATTATGAAAACAGGTCCAATTTTTTCTTTCTTTCTCCATTTAAAGGAAGATGACAAGAGCTGTGATAAAATGGGCAAAAGAGGTTAAATACCTCATTTATTTAGCTGCAATATGACACCAAATTAGTTATGATAGATTTAGTGGAGGCAGTTATAAAGTTTACCCAAAAAAAAATTATGGAGCTATGAGCTTCACCATATATGTTCCTTGAGTGATTCTAAGCATTTCTAGTCCGGGAGGCAACACGAAATGTGCGGCTAGTTCGGGAGAGCGGGGGAGGAGGGGGGGACAAAGATGGCCGCCGTCACCCGTCATTGAAAAAAAAATCTTTTCTCCTCCTGGTAGCTACTAGGGCAAGTTTGGTATCATTTTCGTATAAACCGAAGACGTAGAATTTATTGCTGACATTATTTTTTTTCAGTTTCATAGTAATTTTACAATAAAAACTTAAAAAAGTGAAAATTTTGGTTAAAGATTTTTTCTTTGGGAGCTAATAATAACTTTTGTATAGTGGCAAAAATATCATACAAAAAATATTATAATAAAGCGCAATTCATGCTAATTTTAAAGATATACACTTTTTATAATGTGCTTATGCAAAAAGATGGTGAAAAAAAATATTAAATGACCGCAGCGCGGGCTCGCGCTAGGCGGCGTTTATCTTACAAAATGGTCGAGTACGAGTATCTGCTTATGCTTTCTTTGTTAAATTTTATGATGCCAAATTAAATAGTTTCTATTTATTCTTATAAAACAATTTAACCGTAGTTTCCGGTACACAGACATAATTCTGTGCACTTTAATTTTAGTTGCAACAATTTTTGCAACCTGTCTTGCACCTGCAACGAGTGAGTTCCAGGCACACACTTGCGACATCTCGTAAATCTGACCAAACAAGAGTCCATTCACTGTCTTCCATTCTCTGAGGAACTGAGCCTTATCCCCATTCATGGTATCCTTGATATATTGCCCGAAGTATGTGCTGGCGAAGAGCAGCTTCCGTTGATGGGATGTATTTTAGCTGTCTGTCCCGTAAGTAATTGTCTTCGTAAATATATATTTTCTGCATTCGTTGATTGATGGCTTGAGCTGAAAAATAAAATCTCGGAGTCATTATTACGTCATTAGCATTAAAATAAATAAGTAACAATTAAAATATTTAAAATAGAGTAAATATTTTATTTTAAAATAGGTACGCTGAATTTGTATCAAACAAGTTTATACTTACCAGTTGTACATTGTAATAATACATTTCTGAATAAAAGTGTCTGCTTTTGCTAATTTTCTGCCCAACAATGTCTTCTATCCGCATGTTGTTCAGGGTAGGCATTCCAGGCGTCAAAGGCACTCTTTTTACCTCTCCCATTTAAAGAAGACACCGTGTCGCATCCTGTCAAGGCATAGTAAATTTGGCAGTACCTCGGATCTCTCTGGTCCAGTAATATGTAGAAATACATTTGTTAGTATGCATTGACTACGGAAATTTACACATTTTGGAACATTTTAGATATCGTTAGGAACAGGCAAAGCTCCACGTGTTATTACTATTCACCAACTCGTGAATACACTCGGTCCAGACAGATGCAGTGTCATGTTATGCATTTACAAGCTGTGATACTGTATCAGGCTTTTGTTTCCACAAGGGGAAGTCTTTTTGTAAAATATGGAAGCTCGTCCCTGAAGTCAGCAAAGTATTCGAAATATTCTCGAAACCCATCATTTGGATGTTTTGGCAAGATATTTCATCCTGACTTACGATACGACAAACCAAGCGACGGAAACGACGTTAACCAAGCTTTATTCATCTACAGGGCACAGGCCATGGATAGGCTGCCACCACCATTTGGTGCTTTTCAACAGTAGGTATATAAAACGAGCATATTCATATTCAAAAGCAGCATTGATCTGGGGGTTAGAGTTTGGTACCAAACCCTGAATATTCCAACTTTGAGAATCGACTCCATAATGGAGTACGACCAAAGAAACCTCAACATGCGTTAAGGAGTTGACAAAATGTTCCTGTCGCAGTTTATTTTAAGGTCAATGCCTATGTAGAAAGTCAGGGCATGTTTAGCCGTTGGTCCAGGTCATCAACACACTAATATCATAAATACGAAAGTTTTTATGTGAATTTGTGAGTCTGTTTGTTACTCAGTCACGGGAAAATGGCTCAACAGATTTAAATGAAATTTTGCATTCTGGTAGATAATGATCTGGATTAACACAAATGCTTATTTTTATTCCGGTTGAAAATTCGAATTACACGTATATGAAGTCGCTGGCGTAGGACTAGTGTTTGTAAAAACGTAAAAAAAGAGTTATATTGTTTCGTAGAGTCAAGCGCGTTGAGCTGTATCTCAGGAACCAATATATCTACCATAATGAATTTTGTGTCATATTGCAGCTAAATAAATAAGGTATTTATTAAATAAAATAATATTTAACCTTTTTTGCCTATTTTATCACAACTCTTGTCGTTTTCTTTTAAATGGAGAAAGAAAGAAAAAATTGGACCTGTTTTCATAATTTTATAATATGTTGATGGCCGTATTTAAAAAAATATAAATCCTATCACTATAAATTTAGTATCGTTTTGTAGGTAATTTATTGTACATGATTTGGTACTAAGAAAGTAAACTCCTCAGTCCTACCGCTTTTGTATAAAATTAAGAAAACCAGAATGAGGGCGATAAAAGGGGGGAAGAAGTCATTTCTCGACTTGTTTCCATAACGTCATTAAATCACATATATGAAAGCTACATGCATACAAAGTTTTGTTATTTCTTCCGAATGGGACAGTATTTTAAGTTAAGGACCCGTATTAGTAAGAAAAGTTAAAGATACTCAGTTGCTGTCTTGAATGATCCTGTATCCAGCAGCAAAAAAGTAGCATACTGATCTTATTTATGATAGTTTTAGCTCTTGCCAACCCTTTACTGTTATCTATTGCAGAGAGTGAACAACAACTTCATTTGTGGGGGCACGCTGGTCTCCAACCAACACGTGATCACCGCTGCTCACTGTACTACATATCGGAAGAAGGTCATCAATAAGAACTATCTGACTGTCTACCTAGGAGTACACCACCTCATCACCACGACACTTGGCGCCCAAATCAGATTTGTAAGTTCCTTAACATGGTCTGAAGGAGTATTTTTTGTATTGGGCTAGGATTGTTGAGCCATGAAGATTTGGGCAAAGATTTTTGTGCAGGGCCTGAGATTTTACTTTAGTCCCCCTTTTCCTCTCAGACAATTACTATTATACTATTCTATTATAGATTATCAGGTGAGATTATGATAAATACTTGACTCTCGAGAATGGCGTGAGTGCCAGAATATCCAAATCAGGGTTTAATAATAATAAAAAATCACAAACAGTTTATCATCACGCAACGTGTCAACAATCAACACTCCTAAATCATTGAATCATCTGAACCATTTGAAATGACCAATTTTTTGAAATGAAAAATGAATGATCAGAAAACTCAAGAAAAGAAATTTTCCTAGGTGGAAAAGATCATCAATTACCCTGAATATTTGGAGTTCAACAAGCGCCACGATCTGAGCATCCTGCTACTTCGGGAGCCAGTAACCTTCACGAACTTGGTACAACCAGCTTGCTTGTGGCCAGATCTTTTGGCAGACCTGAAGCACGTTATTGGGGAACGTGGGAGCGTAAGTCTTATTGATAATTGTAGTTCTTGGCAGCACCTGTTTATAAATTCTGGATTCACTTTGGTACATTATTGTCTTAGTCTTTCTTCTTGACACCAACAGACCGCACGACTACCGCTTTGAGACAATTTTTGAGAATCACACTATTTTAAATTAGTTAAAATGCTACTTATTTTCAACCGACTTCCCAACAAGAAGGAGTTTCTCAATTCGTCTGTACGTTTTTTTGTATGTAAATAGTCTCCGAGTCTCTCTACACACCGAGTCCAGCGCTTTTCCAAAACTTCAATCCCTTTAAAAAAAAAGTTTTGTCTTGGTCTGAGTTCCAAAATATTGAGGCCATAACCTTGCCAGCCGATGCCACGGCACGAAACTTTTTCGGGGTCGGTGATGATGGCCGTTTCCATTGCGAAGATTGCTGTTTTGTCTCGGGATCAAAACGATGAACCCATGTTTCGTCCATTGTTACTAAACGTGACAAAAAGTTTTCAGAATCTTCTTGAGACTTGTCCAACAGTATCTTCGAAATGTCAAGTCGATTTTGTTTCTGACTGTCGGTTAATATTCTCGGCACCCATCTTGCGGAGACTTTTCTCATATTCAAAGATTGTTTCAATATGGATTGAATACTTCTATATGAAATGCCCGTTTTTAGGGTCGTAGTCCTGACAAGGAACCCTTATAGTTTCGTCATGTCCGTCTGTCTGTCTGTCTGTCTGTCCGAGGTTTTGCTAAGAGACCGTTAATACTAGAAAGCTGTGATTTTGTGAGGGTATGTAAATAAATGACGCCGACAAAGTGCTGAAATAAAATTTTGAAAAATTTTTTTTTTAGGGTTTTTTTCCCTTATATGAGAAATGGGGATGAATGTTTTTTCATCGTCTACCCCATCGTGTGGCGTATCGTTGAATAGATCTTTTAAAATGATTTAAGGGTTGCTAATACCATTTTTCGATTGAATGTTCCATTTACGAAATATTAAACTTTAAAGTGCAAATTTTTGTTCCAGTAGGGCGTCCCCCTCCCCCTCTAAAAGCTAAACTGCTGGCTTGAAGAATCTGGCAAAATTCGTGATAATAGCGCATTTCATGAACTTTAAAGGAAAATTATAGCAATTAAGATAACTTTATTAGTTTAGCAGTAATAGTCGTTGAACTTGGGTGTTGGATAATTTTATACCAAATATAAAATCCTTAGAATAAATCCTTTAAAGTGGTAAAGACGGAGTACTTAGTTGCTTGTTTATAACGGGTAAAGACTTGCATTGAATAACAGGCTACTAAGGAACCCTACACTATGCGTGGCCCGACACGCACTCGGCTGGTTATTTGAGTTAAGTATCGGATGGTAACTCTTCGATCGCTCAATACAATTTTCTCGACATTCGCAACATTTTCTTGGGTGACTGACGTCGATGGACGGCCGCAACGATGTTCGTCTTCCATGCTCGTTCTCCCTACTCGAAATTGAGAAGCTCACCTTGCGACAGTGGAATACGGTGGAGCAGACTCTCCTAATGTTGCCTCCAAATCGCAATGAATCTCTTGCGTCGTTAACTTTTTTAAACAGAGGTATTTAATAACGGCTCGCACTTCGTTTTTCTCCATTTTCGAGAACACGTTCCGACACGAAGCAAACAAATGACTACATTCAGAAAAAAACAAAAGAGAATCGAAGATTTTTTCTTTATTAATATTACAAATATGTATCTGAGCTATGCCTGCCAGTATTTTTTTTTCTAACCAAGGAGTATGTCGTTCTCACTACTTTTTGATCTCGTATGTAACGTGATTACTCAATCAATCATGAACCAATTTGAATGATTCTTTTTTTAATCGGTAGAGTTCGTTTCCGAGATGGTCCCGTTGTAATTTTATCGAGATTTGATATGTATATCTAGAGTTATGACGATAAACGTCTCAAATTTGCTACTGAAATTGACTCGCGGGGCATGGCAGTTATACATAGTTTAAAAACTAAAACAACCAATGTTTAAGTTTTTAAACTATCTTATTATATTATTTATGCTCATTAGGCAAGCAGTTGGCCACAATCTCACCTGATGTTAAGTGACGATGTGGTCCAAGATGTAGCACGCTTGCCTAGAAGATACATATTTACTCGCGACTTGAAGACGCCCTGGTGGTAGTTATCGGGAAACACATACTCAGGCAAAGAATTCCATTCCTTGGCAGTGCGTATGAGGAATGTACAAGCAAATCGCTTCATGCGTATTGATAGAATATCCACCATGTAGTATATCATTAAGTCTAGTTATCCGATAGAAAAATGGGGATGACGGTATTATTCATTAGTGCCTCAAATGGACTTATCAAAACTGTTTTATCAAACAGTCCATTCAATCAATTTTGAAAGATGGATAAGCTAGCTGTTGTATAATTGAAGTTAGCCACCCAAGCACCTCATCTGACTGTATTACTACACTACTACACACTGTTTTTCTACTGTATTTCTCTATTAAACGAGTCAGAGTTCATTTATGCACTTTACTTTTGCTTTGCACCTGGAGAGTTTGTAGTCAATTGTCTCTGCTAATCTGAAAGGCTTCCTATCCATAATGACTTTGTTCTAGGTGGTGGGTTGGGGTAACGACAACTCCGGTGAGCTGAAGTTGGTCAACATGCCTATAGTTGACCAGCTGACCTGCATTCGATCCAAGGGAGATTTCTACGTAAGGTTTACTTCAGATTTCACATTCTGCGCTGGAGACAGAGATGGTTAGTAGAACTCTAGAAGGACCTTTTTGGTTGCACTAGTTCGACCACTTTCAAAGTAGTTCGATTACTTTTTGAGCAAAACAAATAACCCAACTTTTGTCAACATTTATAAACTGAAATTTTTATTGAATTAAGATCGTACAATCTTCAGTTCTCTGTTTTCCACCACTGCCAGCCATAGGTGAGGCCTATGTCTAGCAGTGGACAAATATAGGCTGAAGATGATGAAGAACATAGGGACTCAAACCAAGCCTGGTAACCCAAAACACACAAAAAGAGGGCGACTATTACTACTAGAACTATTTCTTCTATTACTTCTATAATTAAAGAAAGAAAGAAGGAAAGAAAAATCATTTATTCAGCTTTTCCTAAATTACACAAATGATATGAAGATATTTGAAATGTTGACATAAAGTTCACAGCACAAATGTCCAGATTTTTGGATCGTAGACCCTAAAAAACTAAACGCTGATTTTCAGAATGGCCTGAGAGCGGGAGTAGGACTAACGCCGATAGCAATAACTAAAATAAAATAGATACAATAACAATAGTCAAAGAACAAAGATAATAGAAAAAATTAACAAGATTGAATTCTTTAGGAAACTCAGCGTGTAATGGCGATAGTGGAGGTGGCATGGTCGTCAAGCTGCAGGACTCCTGGTACATCCGTGGTGTGGTCTCACAAGCCATCGCCAAGCAAAACGAGCCAGTCTGTGATCCCACGCAGTATATCATCTTCACAGACCTTGCGAAGTACTTGCCCTGGATCAGGGCCAATACACAGAGCCTCGTTGAAGATCTGCCATCAGCTGCGATCGTGGAAAATGCCACATCTATATAACTTCTCATCACCAAGCGTGATAATAGCAATACTTAGTGGATTTTGATGCCTAATAATTACGGTTACTAATGTTATATATTCATGTAGTAGTCACACGAATATATAATATACTTACACAAATTTAGCTGTTTTATAAACGACGTCACAAAAAAGAAGGAGGTTCTCAATTCACCTTTATTTTTTTAATGTATCATAACTCCGTCATTTATAAACCGATATCGAAAAATCGTTTTTTTGTTTGAGAGGGTAAAGGCCAATTTCACCGTTTCCTGATAGCCCTTCAAGAACCGGTGAAATTGGTTCTTATTCAGAACTTATCTGACAGCTTTTTGACAGCTTTTTTAAGGCGTCGTATGTCAGATAACTATCTGCCACTTTATCAGAAACTGGCGGTTAAACTAGCCCTAAGTATGCTTCCCGTTTGATCTCATCGCAATTTTATCGAGATCTGAATAAGTATCTCCAGAGATATGAATATAAACACCTGAAACTTGGTAATGAGAGTGAGCAGCGCGGCATTTGAAGTCGGTGTTTTTCGTTTTGTAAACGATCCTTGAAGTGAGCCGCGGATACATATGTATGTCACTGTTCACTAGTGTATTGCCTTAGTGTTATATACATATAAGGCTACCTAGTATTTACGTTCCTTTTCACGCATTTGCAAGGTAGTAACATAAATATAAACGCATAGAATATAAATGAAGACATGATTAATGTATTATCGCAAAAAACATGTTTTTTAACTTACAAGCAAATCTAGCAATGTGCGTTGCACTTTCCCAGTAGTCTTGTCTAACTAAGCTAAGTATACTTGTGTCTGGAGTAAGTTCACAACTTTAACTACAACCTAATTAAATTAAATGTGTTTAATTAGATAAATTATCAAGAACTTTTGTAAGCGCTCAATAAAATGTATTTTATTCTTTTATTTTCATTATTTTGATTCAGTCAGAAAATTTTAGTACCCAGATGCCCAGGACACTGTCTGGTGTCCGCCTAGCCAGCTACCATCCTTTTTTTTGTTTGACGTCAGGAAAATCCTCATTGATGCCCCACGTGTGAGCAGTTTCCTCCGTCAAAGATGGGGCAAGATAAGGTTGAGCTGGCATACACCATTTTGCCCCGCGCCAATCATCTAATAATGTGTTCCGGCAGCTGTCCTTGAGACCCAATTCCCATTCTAGGCTTAACGTGCTACCACGCTCAACCGCATCATCACTTATCACCAGTTGAGATAGTGGTCAAACGCTAGCCTATATGATACAAAATAAATAATAGTTTAAAAAACTAAAACAATACGCTTTTATAGAAAAGCCAACTAAAAAATAAAAAATAAATTTTAATAAATTTGAATTAAAAATAGTGTAAGAAAAATGATTTTATTGTAAAAAAAAAAGCGTGGGGTGCATGGTATCAATAGTTCCAAATATTTTATGAACAGATATGACTAGAAGGGTTATTTTGATAATATCCTGAAAAGCACCCCACGCTTTTTTTTACAATAAAATCATTTTTTCTTACACTATTTTTAATTCAAATTTACTAAAATTTATTTTCTATTTTTTTAGTTGGATTTTCTATAAAAGCGTATTTTTTTAGTTTTTTTAAACTATTATTTATTTTTCATTTTTTAGTCGAACTTTTATTTTTATTTTATTTTTTTTATTTATTTATTGTCATCGGTCGTTAATAAGTATGCCAAATTTCGAGTTAATCCGACGTTTTGAAGGGGGTTAAAATCATGTTCAAAGATTCCGTTACATACTAACATACAAACATACATACGTCTGAAGCTAATAAAAGCGTATTAAAAATAGATCAGCATTGCACTTATTTTAAATATTAATAAACTTCTAATTGAATAGACAGGCAATGCCATATTTGGCAGAAGTGACTCAAGTCTGAAGTCCAAATGTCTGCGCCAGTTGTAGAATTTCCAGACAAATATTCTCCTCCGTTTTACAAACAGCACTATGAGGTCTCACAGTGCTTTTTTTAATGAAAGAAGGTAACAGGACAAGCACGACGCTCGCCTGATGGTAAGCGATGACGTCTACCTTTTACAGAAACAGCGGCATGTAAAATTCTGGAGCATGTCACTGCACTGCGTCTGTTACCTTGAGACATAAAGCTGTTGAGTCTTACATGCCCTGTAATTTTACTGAACACATTGCCATTTCAACCGAAAAACATATAACATAACAAAACATACATATAACATACTATTTCACGGCTGAAAATTAAGTGGCAATGTGGTGGTATCGCCCCAGGCGGACTAGCGGAAGTCCTACCACTACAATACACTAACGAACTTATAATGCCATGAAAACCAATACATTAGTGACATTACTTGCTATGCGTTCATCAAAATGTTCATAAATACGGCCGTTTATCTTTCATGTAGGTAAGTTAATGACGTCACTAAACCATGTGAGAAGCTTCACATCGGATTCCTTTATAAGCGGACTTTGTAACCGTTATCGTTCACTTAGTACTGAACCAAATCGGCACAATCACCTGTTATTGAATGCTGCACCTTTAATTATAAATTCCATAACAGTTTTGTCCATCATAGCCGACCTGTTTTGCGTATGCGCACTGTGCGCTTACCCTCAAGTCGACGGCGAAACGCCAACGCTATAGCTGTCTTCTTTACTCATAAGGAATATCATATTCCATCTCACTACATTGGCTATCGTAAACTTGACCTTAAGATAATTAATTCTATCATTTTCTTTTGTCATTCGATTATATTCTCTTTGGTCATTCGCACAGCATCCACCGGTGGTAGTGCGCGTTTCGCGGTGCTCAAAATATTACGGAAAGCATTTTTGTTTTAGTGAGAACAATTAGGTGTTTTATTCTAGCAAAGTGTTGAAAATGGTAAGAGTTTTACTAAATTATAGCTGTTCTTGTGTGCGTGCGTGTGAGTAATTAAATAGTGTATTTTTCCTCTGTAATTAAGACTATAATTGTAAGGAAGTTGTTTACATGTGTTGTGATTTTTGTGTGGTAAATCTGCGGTTGGATTGGGAACCGGTTCGGATCGTTTTTGCCAGAAACTGTGTAACCCGTTACAGGGGCGTTAAAGGGATATTTATATTCGTCCTCAGAGGGTGTTGCACCCGCTGGCACAGAATAATTGATAGTACTACATAAGACGTACGGGACGACGTGAGGAATGGGGGCTAGTGAAGCAGATGATAGAATGCTAAGAATAGATAAATAAATTTCAAATTACATAGTTCCTTAAAACACTCGTTGTTAATCCTACAAACAAACAACAAAAACTGCACAAAATTTTTTTTACTAGGAAAAACAAATCAATGGCATACTTAGTTACATTGTTAATAGTAATACTTACTAATGATATCAAATCGAATTATAATATTTGCTTCATCATCATAAATCAAATTAAATTAAAGTGCTTATTTTATTTGAGTATTCTTTATTTATTAAGAATAAATAAAAAAGTTATTTATTTACGTTTTTCTAACGTAAAGTACCAGTAAACCTTATGCAGCTGTGAAAATAAAATCTGAATAAAAATCTTTAATAATTATTTATTATGCAGCAAAAATCTTTTTTAAAAAGAAGCTATTGTAAAAACGTTATCATGATGAAAATTAATAATGATAGCTATACATACTGTCCCAAGTTCCGACTGTCCTACCATTTACCATCACGGAGTTCTAGTCCCTCAGCCCGGCATCATCATCAGGCCAGCCCGATGGTACCATATTATTGCATTGTCACCAAAGATACGCAAGTATACCAAATTTGAGTCCAATCGGACTTCAAGAAGCGGTTCTAATTTAGCTACCTAGATTTGACCCACACATAAAAATAAAACCGGCAAAGTCGGGTTGGACTCGCCCACCGAGGCTTCCGTACCAACGTTGGTAAGAACCAATTTAGCTAGACCTCTAAATTGTATGAGCGCTCATATAAATCAAAGGCCTATCTTAATTGGCTGAAACTATGTATGTATGGGGACACCCTTATTTTCAACTTTTTTTATTTTTTGGAATTTTTCCTATATTTGTGCTAAGACCTTGTTTCTTGCCAACTTATTCTAGGTCAACGGGAAGTACCCTATAGGTTTTCGACCCAAAACCTATAGGGTACTTCCGGTCGACCTAGAATTGTCAATTTTGGTCACAAGCAAGGTCTAACAACACAGGAAAAATTCCGAAAAATAAAAAAAGTTTAAAATTAAGGTAAATTTTGGTACTTACAAGTTTTCGCAAAAATCTAAATTTGCCCATATCTTTTTATCGTGCTGGCTCAGGACCTTGATTTTTATACACCTAAATAGGAAATATAGACCTCAGTATCTGGTATAAATTTCAACTATAATATTGAAATACGGGACTTACGAGAAGACTGAAGTTGTGGGTATCAGCATTGTTATGATTGAGAGTAGTTTGAAACTACTCTCATTTGATCTTGTTCGGAGTTGCCATTGCGACACACAATACTGACGACATCGGCAGATTTTCGTTGACTTAAACTTCGACTGGAACACTTGCTAATCACTGGATTCCAAGTTGTGGCCAACCTAAAACCATCCTCCCGGTTGAAATTCGGTTTTTGTTTTATTATATAATTATTATTTAATATTATATAATTTATATAATTATGTGTGTAACTCGCGAAAGTTTAAAATTTACTAAAGCTTGTAATTGCCTTGATATTTAATTTAAATTTATAATTAAAATATTAACGATGACTTATTAATAAAATACTAACTACAAATAAAAAACAGAATTTGGGTCGCTTTATGTTGGTTGAGTACGTACCCTAAAATCTGGCGACATTGAATGGCGAAACTAAACTTGTTTATTATCTTATCCTTGATAACTAAATACATTAGTCTACTGATAGACACGCTACTAAGCGCGATCTTTTCCTGTTCTTTTACAGTCATAACTTTGTGGTTGTTCAGTCACATGGATTAAATATTAAGCGGATGGCATTTAAATAATAATATGAAAAGTATACAACTATACAATCACTAGTATGAGAGAGCGAGACGGATAACATTTTTTCATCCTTCTCTTGCATATGCGATCTTTTTGTTTGGATACATTTCAAATGTTTCCAAATAAACAGCTGTAACTGTGTGAGAGGTTATAGTCTTAACAGTGTTTTGACTGCGTTTACGGGAAGTTTTCAATTTTTCTGTGATAAAACGCTATTTTGCTGGTAAAGTTGCATTTGTGTAAAAATATTACGGTTATTCATTGGGCGTTGCTGTGTAAAAGAGTTTAAGAACCGTCCTGACCGTTAGGATGAAAGAATAACATTTCACCGGTAAGTAAGCGTGTTGATGCAATTATATCTTTATAAATTTAGTAAATATTGTTGCTATATAGTCTTCTGGTATGTATTTCAGAGCAGTAACTGTTAGAAATAAGGCTAGCTTTAGCTTTAAAGTTTTTTGTATGACCCGACCTAATTAAGTAGTGTTCATTTATCTTATAGCTGGCATATGTATCACGTGTTCATCGTTTTAGTCGGGTTATATCTCTATAGCTATTTCATTCGCATACGGTAATGTTCTCTCTACATATTATATACTTTCTCTATGTTCAGTCAGTATATATAATGTTACTCTTTGGTTGTATCACCTGACCAAAAATGGCGTTTTTTGCCACTCTTGTCAATAAGGCGATTTACCCTTAAAAAACATGGTAGTTCATGGAGACACCACACGTAGTAGCACATTATATTAATATTCCGCCTGGCTTGCGACCAAAAGTAGCTTACCACCACAAGGAGAAATTCTACCGCCATAACCCTACGGTGTTCCGACAGCACAACTCTTGAGAGTCAGAGTATTCTAGGCAGCGTGTCACCATCTATGATTAGATTATCGCTTACCACCACGCGAGATAGTGGTCAAACGCTAGCCTATAAGTCATAACAAAAAAATGGCTTATCAGATGGCTTTCGAAATGCACGCAATGGTCTGACACTGTCATACTGGAATAATCGGAACACAGGCATCATCTCAAAGAGTAGTACAATATACTCGTACTGGACGAGTTTTGGCGGGAACGTGGAAAAGTGTGCTTGCTCTTATTGTATTTTTTCCTAATATTCCTAAAATTAATTCGCGGAAGAACACAATCTTCCGCGAATTAATGTGTAATAAATGTGGATTATTAACCATTAAGTGCCGATGAATGTGTGCGTGTAGAGAAACAGCACAATGTTGAAAAACATGCTATTTGCGTTCTCACCAAAATTCCACTGACAATCTTCAGTAAAGTCCACATTTTTACTGAGGTTATGACTTAGACTAGACTTACTTGAAAACTGACCTGAAATGTGACTTTGACCCATCTCTACAACTAAAATTCATAAAAACTTAAAGAATTTCAATACTTGACACTGGCTAAATACATTAATCGTGTGGAGCCATAATAAAACTTAAAAAAATATATATACTGGACACCTCATGTTTTCTTTTCATTCGTTTTGCGATTGATATTTATAACCGCAGAAATATTCCTATTTCTGTGTTTATAACTCTTTTATGCCTTATATTTGTAACATTTGTAATTTTCGATAACCTTAGCTTTACTAAATAATATTTTTTTGCGCCTAAAAATAACAAAAATACATCTTGGTAGGTCTGCATGAAAACGGCTCATTCGTTGTCTCCACTCCAGAATCTATCTACCCTTGTGGTTATGGGTTCATGTTATTAAAGTGCAACATTTATTACAAATTCGCCTCAAATTTTTGAACCGAAAATTTCTTTAGCGGCATTGTGAACTTTTTGGGATGAGTAAAAAATGTTAAATTCGCGTCAGGACCTCGCATCAGGAATCGTGACCTGATCGAAAATTCGTAAGACGGAGGGAGAGTAGACCAAATGCACAACGTTAATGTTCAAGTTTTCACTCCTGGCGGCACTCCCGGAGTGCAACCCGTTGCTTTTTTATCTAACTATCGCATGTCGGATTACAGCCGATGCTAAAGCTTGATTGGTGGATATGATGTTTGACATTTAGATCTCGCTGTGATTGGCGGATGCTTCCGCAGCCATATTTGTACACATGCTAATGTATCATGTCAAATGCTGTCATAGTAGCTAGCTACCATAGCTACACATTAAACAAAAAGTATCACATGCATCGTGGTTTCTTATAACCACACCACACTATTTTTCTTATCTTATAGCTTATCACATAAGCTTTTCTTTTGGGCTTGATTCCCCGCAAGCAAAATGGCGTTTTTTTTTTAATAAAAAAGCTTTCTATCAATGTGGGTTCACTATTGACGTGAACCCACTCCAGACACAAGCACATTTAGCTTAATTGAAGGGGTTAACAAGAACAGCAATGTGCAAACCACATTGATTGTAAGCTTTTTTATTTAAAACTAGCAGCCCGCCCCGGCTTCGCACGGGTAGAACATATATGCCTACAAAATTTGCATCAGTTTGTTGCATCGAATATAAAATATGAACATATTTAACAACCATCGTCATATTTCATCCAATTTACACAAAACCTTAACGAATTATGCACCTAAACCTTCCTCATAAACACTCTGGCTATTGGTGAAAACCGCATGATAATCCGTTCAGTAGCTATTGAGATTATTGCGAACAGACAGACAGACGCAGCGATGGACTTTGTTTTATAATACTTACGTAGTGATATTGGACGGCCCTTTGGCGTAAAGGATATTTATCCTGATTCTGACCCGACGGTCGTTGGTTCTAATCCTAGCTATATACCTACCAATGAAAGTTTTATGTGCATTCATGAATCATGAGTTTTCGTGCAGTGGTAGTGGGATCATTAAATCTACCAAAAAGTAGCTTACTACCAAGGAGAACATCTGCCGCCGTAACCTTACGCGTTCCCCGACGCAAAATGTAGGGGTAATATACGTTTAACGTGCGTATCTGTGTGTCTGTCTGTAGCATCTTAGCACCTAACCGGATGAACCGATTTTTTTTAAATTATTGATAGTTTTTTTTGTTTGACGTTAGACGTCTTCATCGAGAGTTTTCTTAGCTTTGATTCATGAAAATTCGTTCAATCGTTATAAAACTATGAGCTTTTTTCTAGTTAATTGCGCTATGAAATCAACTTTCATAGGTCTGATCAATTCGAAAATCTTCTTCTTCAACGATATTGTAAGAACATGGAAGCCTCCTGGACTCAACAGAATACTCAAATCCTCACCAACTTACAGCTCAGATTTTAAATGTCGTGTTTAGAGTCATTGGAAAAAGCTATTATACATAGATCAGTCGGGGTGGTTTAAAATATTTTATTATATTATTATATATATAGATGAATATTATTTTATACAATAGATCATATACTTATACTATATTGACTTCAAATTGATTGTGATCGGTGGGGATCTACAGCATAGCTAAGCTTATAATAATATTTTCGCAGTAACTATGACCTAATCTGTGGTTTCACTGCAAATATTTTATTAATTTTGCGATGCGTGTTTATGAAATTCGTGATATCTTCTAGAGTTTTCATTTGAATTATATACTGTAAATGACAATTTTAATCTATAATATGTGGCCAAGCTAATTAACGGATAATTATTTGGATAAGGATTAATACTATATACTTGAAAATAGCCTTGGAAGTTATGTAATATTTTTTAACAAACAATTTAAGATTAAAATGGTTACTGTGAGTCAACCTTAAGAGATAGACATAAGCTGTCGCGGACTTTTTTGTAGGTCTTATTAAGTTGTACAACTATTGCAAAGAAAATATTCTTCTATCTATTTTCAATTAAGCAGCGTTCGTCAGAAACGTGTTTTTTCGACCGTTTATTTGCCGACTTAGCTTGCAAATTAGGTCTCCACGAATGTACCTTTGATTTAAACGGGATAATATATAGCCTATTTTCATTCCGAAAGTCCATTCTATGTATTAGTGAAAGAATTTTTTAAATCGGTTCAGTAGTTTTTGATCTTACTCATTACAAACATACAAAAATACAAAAATACAAATGTTCTCTCTTTATAATATTAGTATAGTTTAAAATATATAATAATAAAATTTTCCATTTTGAGAATTAGGCATTTTGAGAATATGCCATTTTGAGAATTGGGCATTTTGAGATTTTGCCATTTTAAGAATTTACCATTTTGAGAATTGGTCCTTGTAAGACTCATATGCCATTTTGAGAATTGGGCATTTTGCGCCAGAGAACAAATAGGTATTTTTCTGTGCCGCAAACTGTTATTCACCCGCAGACTTAAAACTAGTAGAACCAGTTTACGCGTCGTTTTTTTTCTGCATGATTTTTTGCTTTGCCTTCAAGATTATGCTGTCTTTATTTATTGTTACTTCTGTCTTTACCCAATAAAGCATTTTCTTTTAAAAATATATTTAGTTCCTGGAGACTCAACAGATGGCGTACATGAGAATAAATCAAATACAATTTTAAAAAAATATTCCGACGAATTGAGAACCTCCTCCTTTTTTGTGAAGTCGGTTAAAAATAAAATAAACATAGATTAAAATTAAAAAATAATAATATAATTAAAATAGGTTAAAAACTAAAACAACCGACTTCCACGCCGCGCGAGTCAGTTTCAGTACTATGTTTGAGGTGTTTATCTCTATAACATACATATCTGTAGATACATATCTGATCTCGATGAAATTACAATAGGACCACCTCGTAAATGTACCCTACCAACATAGCAAACATGATAATACTACGTACCACCAACCACGCGCTACTAATTAAAATAAAACTGGCCAAGTGCGAGTCAGCATCGCGTCTCTTATCGCACACTTAGGGAAGGTTCCGTACAATACGAAACATAACAGAGTTTCAACCTCATATATTTGATTAATTGATATTACCAAGAATATTTGGTTTGGTCGCGATCTAGAAAGACGGGGCTCGTTTACTAGCGCCATCTATGTCATTTTGCCGAAACTAATTAGATAGATGGCGTTTAAAAACACGTTTTTTGTATGGGGACCCCCTTTATTTTTTAACTTTATTTTGTTTTTAGTATTTGTTGTTCTAGCGGCAACAGAAATACACCATCTGTGAAAATTTCAACTATATAACTATCACGGTTCATGAGCTATAGCCTGGTGACAGACGGACAGACAGACAGACAGACAGACAGACAGACAGACAGACGGACAGCGGAGTCTTAGTAATAGGGTCCCGTTTTACCCTTTGGGTACGGAACCCTAAAAAGAATAATTCGAATCAGTTCACAATTGACGGAGTATTCGCGTAACACACATACTTTATACAAAAAAAACATACAGACGAATCGAGAATTTTTTTGGAATTCAGTTGAAAAAGAACAATCTAACGAGCCCCTGTGTATAGGGAGGTGGTTAAATAAAATCCTAGATGACAATGCAATTTTTACGCTTTAGGCATTATTTAAGAACTTTAATAGATACATTTTATTCCTCTGATTTATTAAACTTACTCACTGAATTTAGTCAGAATTAGTTAGGGATTTTCGCAAAGTCACACCTGTCTGAATCATATTTATGTAGTTATCCCCAATTGCTACCTTCCTGCGTCCGTGGTAGGCATACCTTAACCCTACACGTGAATCCTGGGCGGTGGTAAGTGACCACTGGTGGTGGGCTTCGGCCATGGCTCGCCGGGGACCACCAGCCGATTAATAGCATGTCGCCAATCGGTTCTCTAATTGACGACATGATATTCGGCGCAAGTCAAGGTAGGAAGATGAGTTGAGATATATAGACTTAAGTCAGTTGTCCTGCGACGTGTCCCTGCCGTTTTACATGTTTTTAACCGACTTCACAAAAAAGGAGGAGGTTCTCAATTCGTCTGTATGTTTTTTTTTTCATTTATAAACATCAGATCAAAACCAAGTGTTAAGTCCGGAATTTCATACAAAGGTATATTAAATAATAGTGAAATGTTCGTTATATTATAGCGCATAACTCAAGAATGTTGTTTTTGTATATGAACTAAATCTTTTGCTGTAGCCGCATGAGTTTGGCAAGTAGTAGAATAAAAGGTAGGGTCATAACGTCGAAAAGTGTGGGAAAACGGGTTCCAATATTTTTTATATTTTAAACCGACTTTCAAAATGAAGAAGGTTTTTAAAAGAGGTTAGTGGTGGTAGCTATGTGCCCTTTTGCACCATTTTTGCACCTAGATATTTTCTATACATAACGTCGTAAAATAAAAAGTAAAATATGACAATTTACGTCATATTCTAAAAAAAAATAAATAAAAATATCTAAAAAAAATAAAACACATAAAAAACTTCAATTCATAGAACAAAACATTAACCATAATTCACTCGTACTTCTTATCATAATGGGTCAATTATTATCTCCATGTCCGAGCTATAGACAACATCTATATCATAAGTCATTAAAGTTCTTAGAAAGTACAAATTATTTATTGTAGATGCCGTTATGATCTAAATATTAAAGTTTTAAGTTCACCTCCTAGGTACTTAAATCTTTAATATTTAGATCATAACCGATACTAATCAGACACGATTTAGAAGGTATTCCAGCTATTAATTAGTGCCGAAATTTGATCTAGATTTAGAGCATTAGATAGAATGATGTTGGTGGGTCATGATGCTGATCAAAAATACACAGGACCTAAATTAGTAGTTCTATTTACTAATCGATTATGGTAGGTGGTAGCGTCTGTTTTTTTTTTTCATATAGTGCTAGCGTTTGACCAGTATCTCCTCTGCTTCCCTGGACAAAGTACAATGTCTGTTAGTGTTCACGCCAAACGCAACTACAATATGTATGGAGAAAGTGGGGGTGAACGCTGACAAAAATTGTACTTTGTATGTTGGTACTGGTAGTGACGATGTTAAACACAACTACAACTAGACCTAGAATAGGATCTACACAGTAGATGAAAATAAATAATTAAGACAGTTTAAAAACTAAAACAACGAATTCCATGTTTTGCGAGTCAAATTCAGTAGCAAGTTTGACACGTTTATCGTCATATCTCTGGAGATACTTATCAAATCTCGATGAAATTACAATGGAACCATTTCGAAAACGTACTCTACCGATTAAAAAAAGAATCATTCAAATTGGTTTACAATTGACGGAGTAATCGCGTAACATAAATACAAAAAAAAATCGCTATATCGGCATCAGTAGATCGCAAAGTATCCCATATTTTAACAGTAATAAACCTCACCTAACATTATGACTATGGAATAAATCATAATTAGGGTAAAAAAGTGGAAATTCTGGCACCCACCATTCACAAAGTATACGTAATTAAGCCCACTCCAGCCCGCCTTGATGATAAAAAGATCCAAAAATGGGTCGAGAACTGCAACGGTACGGAAGTACATTTTGTACTGAAAATACTGGAAATACGGAAATGAAACTGTATGATTTGTAAAAGCCTTTGAAATAAGCTAACGAAAGCAGTCAAGTAGTAACGGGATCAAAGGGTCGCGGTTGAGTTTTTCAGTTTTACATCACTCCTTTATTTTTGTTGGCAGAGGCACATGGTATCTCTTATTCGCAGTTTATCAGCGCAAGAAAATTTATAATGTCACGTTTTTCTTTGGTTTGAGTCAGTAGTTTCATTTGAATTTTATAAGGATTTTATAATTTTAATTTTAACTTCTAGAAGCAGAAAAAAACTTGGCCACTATTTTATGTTATGAAAAGTGATGATTTAAGGTACGACCACACTGCGGCGTCCTGCGTGCGCGATCTAGGCGGCGATCAGATAGCGCAGTAGTATTTGTACTAACTAGTTCACACGCACGACGCAGGACGCCGCGGTGTGGTCGTACCTTTAGTCTAAAATAGACGGAGATTATGAAAGTGGAAGAAAGCATCTATAAAACGTTAGACACTGTTGGTATCATCATTATAAGCCTATATCCGTCCACTG
The DNA here is from genome assembly GCA_954871355.1 of Cabera pusaria. Taxonomy (NCBI): domain Eukaryota; kingdom Metazoa; phylum Arthropoda; class Insecta; order Lepidoptera; family Geometridae; genus Cabera; species Cabera pusaria. The sequence continues at coordinate 5,404,584 of OX940906.1, read as the reverse complement.
CTGGACATGGGCCTCTCCTATGGCACGCCACTGAGTTCGATCTTCAGCTATTCGTTTCCAACCGCTGCCAGCCAGCTTGCGTATATAATCGCTCCATATAGTTGGAGGACGTCCTACACTATATTTCGCATAAGTTTCCTTAAATCTACTTTTCTGACTAAGACCCATCGTGTGACTGAAATGGCTACTCCAACTACCCAGTTCTATACGAGAACTTCAACATCGAATCTATTAGTTACCACGAGTCTTTTTTACCTATCTTTTCGGCCAAAGACCACAAATATACAAAGTTAAGCAACGGATGATTGTCCTCCTGTTACTAGGCATACAAATAATTGTTATCAACATTTGTCTATATGTTTCTATTTATGGCATTTTTTTGAGAAAAGGATTGGTCAGATATGTGATACCTATCTTAGCTGAAATGGTAATAGGCCGGTGCCGACCGATGACCATGAAGACTGAAGAAGACAAGTTTTTTAAGTGCCGTATAGACCGCGACTCAGGAAGCAGTATTAAGTGTAGCTAGGAATAGCGAAGCCGTGGTCCAAACCAAAACTTGAATAATAAATAACCTTCGAATATGGCGGGGGATAACATTGGAACTAAAGTTTTTCCAAAGAAAATGTATGAGGTTACTTTGATAAAACGCTACACTAGCGACGCAACGAACTGTACAGATAAGGTGGTCACGTTATAGCTGATGCTCAATTTCAGAGGCATTAGACGTCATATCCAACAGTGCAAAGGTTGATGCTGAAACTAATAACTGAAATTATATTTTATTAATCATTCTTTGGATGGGCACAAGTCACCCAATTCACCCATCCAAGTCCTTAAATCTATAATTATACTAGCTGACCCGGCGAACTTCGTACCGCGAATATAAATAAACTGTCCAAGTGCGAGTTGGACCCGCACACGCAGGGTTCCGATTGAACAATATTTGCCGGAAAAAAACGTTTCTCGTATGGGGACCCCCTTTAATTTTTAATTTAATTTAGTTTTTATGATTTGATCTTATAGCAGCCATTGCAATACACACCATGAGTAAATTTCAAGTCTTTATCTATTAAGGTTTGTAATATAAAAAGCCTCAAAAACACGTTTCTTGTATCGGGACCCCCTTTATTATTTAATTTTAATTTGTTTTTATCGTCTATATACACAAATAGCGAATACCCATGCATGGAAGCGCCGTAAATACAACCATCAAAATATGTCAATACAATGACAACAATGTCTGAACAAACCAACTATGAGAACCTGGGACAACCATCAAAATTCAAAATATTAAAATTTAAATACCTACGCGATAATTCGAGTAATGTGGATATATTGTGTTGTCGATACGTGCTTCAAATTTCAATTCGAGAGTGGAACAGAGTCTACCCTACCGAGTACCGTACCAAAGGGACGAACGTAAAATGTTTGAATGTAATGTTTGAAAGTTTGTTAATGTTAATGTTTGAAAGTAGGTAAAACAGATTATATGGGAAAATAAAATTGTTGTGTTTACTATCTTTCTCGCAATTTTCCCATATTTTCTCATCGTTTTAACCTTCCCTGGACTACGACAAACATTTCAAAACCAAAATCAGCTAAATCGGCCCAGCCGTTCTCGAGTTTTAGCGAGACTAACGAACAGCAATTGATTTTTATACAAGATTAAGGTGGTACGATTTCCATACAAAAGTATAATGCACAAATATAAGTACATGGAGGGAAAACTTGCACTGAAAACACATCTATTGGTCTTTTAGAAGTATTTACGGGCCGGGAAATGTATTTACCTACATGATTTGATTGATTAAGATGAAATTATTTTTAATAATAGTAAAATTCAAGTTAAACCAATAAAATATTGATTGAATAATACTCGTTTGTTTATATTATTCATTTAAGTCATGTAGATAAATATAATTCCCGACATGTAAAGACTTATACAAGACCAAAATATGTGATTTCAGTGCATATTTTTGCTCCGTTTACTCATATTTATGCATTATAGTTTTGTATGGAAATCGTACCCCCTTAAAAACAAAATTAAAACGTAATTATTATACAATAATGTGTGCCTTTCTTTCCAGATAAGACTGATCCTCGCCTGTCTCGCTCTAGCAGTACCGTCACATGAACAAAGTACTCCGCACTCGCCATGTCCCAACGTGTTCATGTATGAACCACCAGGCACGGAGCCAGGGCGATGGTATGGAGTGGTCAACCTGTCCACTGACAGCACGCTTCACTCCCTCTGGCTGAACATCGTGCTTGATGTCAAGGCTGATATATTAGGGGTGAGTAACTTTAAATTCTTTTTTAAAGGTCAGTTTCACCGGGTCCTGATAAAGTTTCTGATAGTTATCTGTTCCAAATTAACTGACATATGATGTGACGTCATAATTATAAAAGTATCTCAACTGTTGGTAAGTGATGATGCGGTCGATAATGGTAGTACGCTAGGCCTAGAATGGGAACTGGCTCTCAAGTGCCTTTGGCCTGTCACATAAGTTCCTAATAGGGCTATGAGAACCCGATGAAATGGGTCCTTAGTCTGGCGATCCATTCTATTCGGGGTTGGTGCTTTCCAGCTTATGTTTACAGTTCATGTTGTATAGACATTTGACAAACATGATGTTACTGCTGCCTGCATGATACTAAACCTTTTTGGGGTTGGCTGTTACCTATGATTGGGATAGTTTTTGTTTCTTATAAGCTAACATTTGACCACTATCTCGCCTGGTGGTAAGCGATGGAGTGGTCGGTGATGATGAACACGCTAGGCCTAGAATACTCTGACTCTCAAGGGCTGTGTACTGCCGGAACACCGTAAGGTTATAGCGGCATTTTTTATCTCGGATGGTGGTAAGCTACATTTTGGAAGCAGGGGATTTGGTAGAAGTCAAGATATCCATCCTTGACGTCAACGATTCTCTCAATAGAAGAAAGGTTGGTTTCTCGACATATTATATAAAGGCAAAGCATTCCAAAGAATTTTATCTATTTCTCAAAGACCTCGTATGTGAGGTTTTCCTCGTCAAAACTAACGCAAATATGTACCTGGCGCAACTTATTCAGTTGGCAGAGACAGTTTATATATATATATATATATATCTTATAGGCTAGCGTTTAACCACTATCTCACCTGTTGGTAAGTGATGATGCGGTCGATGATGGTAAGCACGCTAGGCCTAGAATGGGAACTGGCTCTAAAGGATAGCTGCCGGAACACATTAGATGTTTGGCGACAGATTTTCTAACTTGAGAGTGGTAGCTGGCCAGGCGGACACTAAATAGTGTCCTACCGCCATGCGGATTATTAGTTTCTTAACGATGTTTTTCCTACACCGGAGGGCCACTGTGAAAAGCGCACATACATTTTTCTATAGAAAAATCCATTGGTACGGCAGGGTTTGAACTCGGTACCTCTGGCATCAAAGCCGACCGTTCTCCCGATTACGCCACCGGGCTTCAAAATACCACAGATAAAGAATATGATCTGCATGGCTAGGGGACTATTTATCCCGGGTAATAGATAAAAACCTTTTCCTTTCTGTAATTTACGCTCCACTTTTTGCGTTTCTAACGTGAAAATGTAGCTCTAATACGCACGCGACATTGTTATTTAGGCAAAAAAGATAAATGAACATAAACCTACCTCTTATGATAGTAGATAAATTTGTCCTTTTTAAATGTCAAATATCGCAGTTATTCCCTTTCCCTCTGTCATTCATGCTTTGAAAGGTGGAAATACTCAAACGTCAAATGATATATGGGGATAAATCTAGTCCATCATCCTAGGGATAAATGTTGTCTTTCCACTTAACCATGCTTTGACAGGTAGAGAAAACAATGTTATCTCTTTTCAGTTGAGAAATAGGTATACAATCGTCTAAAAAACTAAAATAACCGACTTCAAATGCCGCGCTATTTTTCAGTACCAAGTTTGAGGTGTTTATCTCCATATCTCTGGAGATACTTATCAGATCTCGATGAAATTACTATGGTACCAACACTGGAATATCTCCTTTCCAAAAAAAAAGAGTCATCAAAATCGGTTCATAAACGATGAAGTTATCCGGAAACAAACATAAAATATATATTATATATATGTGTGTATATTCGGTTGAATTGAGTAATTTAAGTAATTGATATAAAACATACAAATTTACATAATTATCTTAAACTTTTGTGTACTCAAATTGTAGAGCATTGTCCAAAGTAGGTAAGGTTCCGCTACATCACTATCAGGGTCCCATCGGAAGACCAGCGTTGGTCATGTCCATCATGACCAACATTATGCTGAGCTGGCTCCTGTTTTGCAACATACTATTTATATTATTTATATACAGTATTAGCAGTAGGTGATTTATAATTGTGATTTTGTATTTTGTTCATTATGTGCTGTTAATCATATTGTTGCGAAATAAATAATTTTCATTTCATTTCATTTCAAAACCTCCTTTTTGGAAGTCGGTTAAAAACAGGACACAATATTTTGATCTCTTCGGCATGCTAGCCCTGCTGTGATCTATACTATCGTGAGAATATATCCTTTCATGAGACCACAGAAATATAAACCTACCTTATCTTCTAATACTATAAGAATCTTTGTCCTGACATACTGACTGACTCACTGACTCACTGACTCACTGACAGACAACGCACAGCCTAAACCGCTGGTCGTAGAGACTTGAAATTTGGAGGGTATATTTGTCTTAGTACGTAAGGGTGTACTAAGAAAGGATTTTCCAAAATTCACCCCTTAAGGGGATGAAATGGGGGTTCAAAGTTTGTATGGAGAAACAAGATTAGATCGTCTTTTCTATCCGAAACTTCACATAAGTGCTTCAATAAAAAAATAAGTAAAGACGTGTTTCAGGTTTTTTTGGAATTCCACCCCTAAGAGGGTGAAATGGGGTAATAAAGTGTAAAATCAATATTGTTTCGGATTGCGCTGAAATTTGGCATGCAAATAGTTATTACGACGTTAGTTCCCACTGAGAAAGGATTTTCCAAAATTAACCCTCGAAGGGGATGAAACGGGGGTTCAAAGTTTGTATGGAGAAACAAGATTAGATAGTCTTTTCTATCTGAAACTCCACACAAGTGCTTCAGTAAAAAAATAAGTAAACACGTGTTTCAGGTTTTTTTTAATTCCACCCCTAAGAGGGTGAAATTGGGTAATAAAGTGTGAAAATCAATATTGTTTCGGATTGCGCTGAAATTTGGCATGCAGATAGTTATTACGACGTTAGTTCCCACTGAGAAAGGATTTTCCAAAATTAACCCTCGAAGGGGATGAAACGGGGGTTCAAAGTTTGTATGGAGAAACAAGATTAGATAGTCTTTTCTATCTGAAACTCCACACAAGTGCTTCAGTAAAAAAATAAGTAAACTCGTGTTTCAGGTTTTTTTTAATTCCACCCCTAAGAGGGTGAAATGGGGTAATAAAGTGTAAAATCAATATTGTTTCAGATTGCGCTGAAATTTGGCATGCAGATAGTTATTACGACGTTAGATCCCTCTTTGAAAGGATTTCCCAAAATTAACCCTCGAAGGGGATAAAACGGGGGTTGAAAGTTTGTATGGAGAAACAAGATTAGATCGTCTTTTCTATCCGAAACTTCACATAAGTGCTTCAGTAAAAAAATAAGTAAAGACGTGTTTCAGGTTTTTTTGTAATTCCACCCCTAAGAGGGTGAAATGGGGTAATAAAGTGTAAAAATCAATATTGTTTCGGATTGCGCTGAAATTTGGCATGCAGATAGTTATTAATTACGACGTTAGTTCCCTCTGAGAAAGGTTTTCCAAAATTGATCCCTGAAGAGGATGAAGCGAGGGTTCAAAGTTTGTATGGAGAAACAAGAATTGATTGTCTCTTATATTCGAAACTTCACACAAGTAGTTTAGTAAATAAATGAGTAAATACGTGTTTCAGGCTTTTTGAAATTCTATTCCTAAAAGGGTTAAGTGGAGTAACAATGTCTGAAATCAATATTGTTTCGGATTGCGCTGATATTTTGCATCCAGATAGAAATTTTGACGTAGGTATCCGCTGAGAAAGGATTTTTCAAAATTCACTTTTCAAGGGATGAAGCGGGGGCTCAAATTTTGGATAGTCATTTTATTCGACATTTCACACAAGTACTTCTGTAAATAAATAAGTAAATACGAGTTTCAGACTTTTTCAAAATGCCACCCTAAAGAGTGAACTGGGGTAAAAAAGTCTGAAAATCAATATAGTTTCGGATTGCGCTTTATTGGGTTTTCGGGTTTTAAAAATATGAATCCTGATTTGTCTTAGTCACGCGATAACATGAAAACAGGTGAACCAATTTGGCTAATTTTTATTTGATGTCTTTAATGATAGAATCGTTTTTACAAAAGAAAAGTTTTAAGTAAATAAAAGGAGTTTTTAACGCGGGCGTAGCCGCGGGGGACTTCTAGTTATATATATATATATACCTTATTATATATATATACCTTATTATTCATATCCGAGTGTAAGCCGAACTCTCTGAGTGTAAGCCGCGCTTAACTTACAGATTTACCTTCACCTTCTAGCAAGTCGCTGATATTTGCCATTATAACAGTAATACATAAACTTGAGAGGCATTCGCTGGAACGCCCAATTTTACTTACCACTATAATAAGTAGTTACTTGCAACTTTTGCTGCGCTCTAGATTTTTACGCGCATACAATCATAAATGGATTATAATAATGTAATAATAATAATGTTTATTTTTCCAAAAAGATTTCACACATAGTTTACATGATAATCATTAAGTATTAGATGCCTAAATTCTGACAAGAAGATCTGTGAAGCCCAAACTAGGCGGTGAGCCTGTGTCTTGGGTTTCTGAGTGCTTAACAATTTACGATTAGGTATTACTAACACATGTCACACTGTGTTCGATCAAAGTACATTTGTTTATATACTTAGCTTTTTTACATATATATATATATATATATATATATATATATATATATATATATATATATTTATTTATTTAAAGTATACATTTTTTACCTAACTTATCTCACTATTGTAAACAAGAACAAAAGAGTATAAAAATTACAAATAACAAGGAGAGATGGATGTGACCGGATTCGTGTATGTATGTGTGTGTGTTTGTATATGTGCGTGTGTGTTTGTGTGGATGTATGTGTGTGTGTATTTGTGTGTGCGCGCTTATTATATTATATTTTATTTTATCATGCTTTCAGTTTCCTCGTACGATAATGGCAATAGCCATTCCTTTAATTTATTTTTACACGTCGAGGTTCTACAGTCCTTCATATTGCAAAATTTGCATATATTATTGTATGTATTAAGGTGAGCGAAAGCTGGGCTTCTACGAACTAAGCTAGAGGTGGCTTGAGGGAGAGGTAGTCGGAATGCCCGTCTCGCCAGTAAGTCCTGATGATCTGGTCGGTTTAGAAAATATTTATGGGCTTTGATGGCAGCATGTAACACATATAGTTTACGCACACTGAGAACTGAGAATTCACTTAATAGCTTGTTTGTAGAGTAACGAAATGGTTTCTTTAGTAACACTTTTATAAGCGCTCGTTGAGCCCTATCTACTGTTATAAATGTAGTTTTGCAAGCGCTTCCCCATATAGTAATGCAGTATTGCAGTATTGATTGGCAGAGAGCTATGTAGATGTCGCGTAAAATTTCAAGCGGGCTGCAGTCTCTCAGCTTTTTCATTACGTATATTAATTTTCTTGTGCGGTTTGAAATATCAATGATTTGCTCTTTATAATTTAGATTTTCGTCTATGAAGACACCCAAGTATTTGATTTTACTGACTTTATCAATAGTGGAACATGTGCAGGTTATTATTTGGTTACTGATTAATTTGTGACATGCATGTATTTTAAGAGAGAGATTACTAGGAGGGTTTGTGGCGCGTGTTTTGGAGAACGCAATGTATTTTGTTTTAGTGACATTTATTGTTAGTAAATTATGATCTAATAAGTTTTGGATTTGAGAAAGTCCTACCTCGGCATGTCTAAATACGTTTTCCCAAGTAGTTTCGTGAAAGATAATGACTGTATCGTCTGCGTAGGTTATAATATCAGTATTTTTTAGTTGCAAGCTATATCATTAATATATAATGTAAAAAGTGTCGGGCCGAGAATACTGCCCTGTGGGACGCCATATTCTATGGGGAGGGGGGAACTTGCATAAGAACCGATCTTGATGAATTGCCGGCGATTGGTTAGGTAGCTGCAAAACCAATCTAGTGTTACGCCTCTTATTCCTAGAGTCTCTAACTTCTTAAGTAATAGGCCAACCGAAACGGTGTCAAATGCCTTAGCAAGATCAATGAAAACCGCCATGCAATTTTCCCCGTTTTCAATGAACTGTGCAACCGAATTGGTGAGTAAGGTTACAGCGTCTTCGGTTGACCTACCCTTACGAAATCCATATTGTCTGGATGATATAACTTTATTTTTCTCTAAGAATGAAACCAAGCGAATGTTTACAACTTTATCTAGTATTTTAGAAATTATACTTAGTAATGCTATTGGCCTGTAGTTTTCAGGCAGATTTTTTGAGCCATTTTTATGTATTAAAGATATTGCAGGGATTTTCCAGACATCCGGAAAGATACCAGATATCATGCTTATATTAACAATGTGGGTAATGGGGATTACAAGTGATCTGACAGATTTTTTGAGTAGAGGTACTGTAAAACTATCAGGGCCAGGTGCGCTATCAGAATTGAGCTGAGATATTATTGTAGTGATTTCGAAAGTATATTATATTTATTGTGAATTCTTGAGCGACTCAAAAATAAGACACAATTGTTAAAACAATAATATTATAGTGGAAGCATCGACGTCCTATTGCTAGGACGTCGATGGAAGGGAGTCGAGTGGAAGTTATCCATGGCTAATTAGGCTACAGCGCTTGTGCGTGTTACCCGGAGGCGTGGTTTCAAATCTCGCTGGACGGCGATAATTTTGGATTGTACTTAATAATGAACGTGGGGGCCTTCTTCAAGCTTTAAAACATTTTTTTGACCCGACTACGGCAAAGCCAGAAGTACCGAGTTCAATCGTCGCCGTGCACCGATGGATTTTTCAATCGAAAAATGTATGTGCGCTTTACACAGGGACCCTTCTACCTAGGACGTTAAAGAAAAAACGTCGTTAAGAAACCCCCAACCCCCGCATGGTGATAGACACTGTCTAGTTTCCGGCTGGCCAGCTCAAATTAAAAAATCTGCCGCCATACATATATGTTCCCATTCTAGGCCTAGCGTGCTACCATCCTCGACTGCATCATCACTGACCAATAGGTGAGATAGTGGTCAAACGCTAGCCTAAATATATGATATGATAAAAAATGCCAAAAAGAAGGTTTAAATGTTTGCATTATAATGTAAGTACGAGTTGTATGTTTGTATTTACCTATCTTCGTATGTTCTACCAAAACGTAAATAAACATCTACTCCGATTTTGATGGACGCAGTGTTCGTTATTATGACCGGCTGATCAACGCATTTATTTTCCGTGGTTGGTTTATATATCATTTTTTAAATTAGGTAGGTAATAAAATCGACCAATTAAGTAGTTAGAAGATATATTTTTTTCTTTGCTGTTAAAATAAAACGTGCGCAAAAACCCACAAACCTATCGAAAGACACAAATATGAAAAAAACACTATATCAAAAATATACGGTCGAATTGAGAAACCTCCTCCTTTTTTTGAAGTCGGTTAAAAAACACGAAAGACTACAGAGATGGACACAATCCACAACTTAATGCCAAGGTTACCTCGGTTCTAATATAATAATATTAGATACCTACATATTAATTGTCTTCTTACTAGGAATGCTGCTACTTAGAAGTAAAAATACCACGTAGGTAGTAGGTAGGTGATACATTACGTCAAATAGGAAATAAAAAACTGGCCAAGTGCAAGTTGGACTCGCACTCGTAGGGTTCCGTAATACAGTAGAGTATTTTATAACTTTATTTTTTAGCGAACAAAAAATACCTTTGTTTTTCATAATAGTGTTTGCATCAATGACAAAGTTATAATTGCTGTTGCTATATCTCAAAAACTGCTGACTATATCGCGTTCAAACCAATTTTCGTTGAAAGTGTTTATTTGGATCTACAGCATACAAATATAGGCTACGGAACCCTAAAAAAGATCATCCACGATCTCTCTTATTACATGTCCGGAACTCCGGACACTGCGTTGCACCGAAAAGAAGGAACAAACAAACCCACAAACACTCTCTCATATCTAATAAAACATGGTACAAAGGCGAAGTGTGAAGACCACCTTAAAAGGTTGGTGTTAAAATAGAAACGGGTTTTTGTTGAGGCTTAAATATTATTAAGAGACTTTTAACAAGGCTCCTCTGTACTTGAAAATTGCTTAAACTTAATGTAGGTACTTAAGCCCCGGGAACATGTGGGTGGTATGTATCTAATGTATCGCAAGTGTGTACTTTATTATATTTTTTACGACGTCTGTTTTAAATATAGTGCGGAGGTATTAGATGCAGGCATTCAGTTTAATTTGAAATTATGAATCATATTTATTGATTGCATCCTATAGCGTATCTACTTACAGTGGTAATAATAAAAAATAATACTATTGTAATATAACTATTAACTATCAGATAAATTACCATGTTTTCATTATTTACGAGGTAATTTTTTTCAATGACGATAAAGCGATCATGACAACTTTAAAACTTGTAAAATTGAGTAACAATTATATAACCCTTTGTATACAGCAAAGTTGTATACCAATATAAAAGAATAGATACACAATTTATTTTCATGTAAAATAAAATATTTTCGCTGTACCCTTAAATATCTTCGGCATTATTACGTTATGGACATCCTTCAAAATTAACCTACAAAAGTAATCTTATTTCTGCCGAAGTTGGATACCGACAAGGCGATCCACTTACACCGGCTATTTTTAGTCTCACGATCCATCATATCATTTAAAATCGATGGTACCCTACAGCTCAATACGGCCTTTCTTCCAGAACTGGGTAGGCGATGTCTCCACTCAAGACAACATCGACTTCAAGATCGAGAACACTGAAATGAAGATCAACCCTGGACCAGCAATTGCTGTCCGATTCTTCGTCCAGTACAACCCTTTGAACAAAACTCCGAAACTGCAGGCCATCCGGTTGAATGGACGGGAAATCTGCAACGCCAACACGCCCCAACCTGCTGTTGACAGAACGGAGATAGAAACTCCAAGTAGACCAAGCAGGCCAGCTACTACTTCCAGGCCGAGCAGGCCTGTAACGACTTCAAGGCCTCATACTACGCAGCCACCGGTCATCAGGCCTGAGGATCGCCCTCAGACCAGACCGGTGCAAGGCAGGCCGAACGGAGAAGGGCCGGTATATGTGAGGCCGCCCAATCTACCTAATCCTTCAAGCATGTGAGTAGAAATTTGTCTATTAATTGTTAACATTCGAAAAGTATACCATGATTACCGTAGAAGACCGTAGAAGATAAAGAGCGATAAAAGAGTATATATATTGTTACATCGCGTCGTCGAGTCGCGATGTTTCGCCAAGCTTCTCGAACAAAAATACCGTGGGAAAGAATAGACTAATTAGGGGCTATAAACACCCGACCTGACCGTCATAAAAGTTAACCTTCCGGGAATTCAGACCCTAGTCAATGTACCTAGTTTTGTAGTTAAGATTGAACCTTATTCATAAGTAGTTAGAGATCAAATTAGCATGTATGGTAAAGTTGTTTACGTCAGATGCTCAAAGGAAAGCCGCCCCTTTTGTTTGTGATTGTTATTGCTTTGTTTTGAACGTCTTTTGTCTATTCGTTTCGAGTCAATACTGGAAATTTCTGTAGAAATATTCTCGTCCTATATAAGACTTTGAAACCGCGGCTTGAGTCAGTCTTTCTCTGGAAGCGACAGTGTAACTATCTAAGCGCGGATAGCGACCAAGTGATCGTTAAGTGTTATCAGTGAACTAGTGTTGTAAACTGTGAACAGTGAAATCAGTGATTGTGATTACCAACGACCTCAGTGTGTGTTAACGGACTTTTGATAATTGTGCAAGACGATTTGGACAACTACTGTGGAACATTGTGCTAACCTAGTGATCAGTGGAAATAAACGTTCATCTCATCGGATTGGCATTTTAATACCACCCCGCACGTAACAATTGGTGTCAGAAGTGGGATGCCAATCACTCCGAGGGAAGATACGCGTACTCCACGCACCAGGCGCCAGGCGGAGATGGATGCAACCCGGCAGAAGGAGCTCGAAGCATCGGGAGCAGGAACATCCACATTGGAAGAGCCAGCAGCAACACCGATGGCACCCACTATGGCAGCGCCACCTACAGCACCGCCGGTGAGCCGAACTACGGATGGAGGCCTGGAGGCCATGCTAGCCGCTCTCCTAGCTGGACAAGAAGCTGCACGCCAGGAACAAAAGGCTGTACGTGAGGAACAACAGGCCGCACTACATGCTGTACAGGCGGCACAGGAAGAAGCTAGCCGTAAACAGGAAGAAGCTAGCCGCAAACAGGAGGAAGCTCGCCAGGAACAACAGGCTGCACTACAGGCTGTACAGATGGCCCAACAAGAAGCACGCAAGGAACAGGAAGAAGCTAGCCGCAAACTGGAAGAGACAATTGGACGTCAGTTGCAGAGCGGGCTTGCCGGTATGGGCGAGAAGATCAAAATGGTGGAAACCAGTATCAAGGAAGTAGAAGGGCGGCTTGACATACATGAGCAGACCGTGAATGACTTGGCCAACGAATTTCAGAAACTGAAGTTACGAGGAATTGGACCTAGCAGCCAGGGTCCCACTATGAACTCGCCCTTCAAGCTAGATTTGCCGCACTTCGACGGAACATCTTCGTGGGCAGCCTACAAATTCCAATTCACAACGCTGTCCAAAAGTTGCGGCTGGACAGACGAGCACGCAAATACAGCGCTCACATTAGCGCTGAAAGGAGACGCTCAGCTTATCCTGGAACGCATACCTGAAGAGGAAAGGACCCTGAAGACCCTGCTGGAAGCCCTCGAAACGCGCTATGGAGACAAGCACATGGAGCATGCGTACAGGGCACAACTACGTGAGCGAACCCAGAAGCCCACAGAGACATTGCAACAGTGGGCAGATGAAATCGAGAGATTGGTCCGACGAGCCTACGTGTCGACGCCATCAACCATCGAGGTTACATCACTGCAGCACTTTGTGGATGGAATCAGGGATGGCGAAGTACGCGCTGCTGTACGACTGGGACATCATCAGACACTCAAGAACGCCCTGGTTCATGCTTTGGAAGTGGAAACTGTGCGACGAGACACCAAACCGTATAGGGTTCAAGAACTGGTTACTGAACCCAGGAAGCCCCGTTATGGACCGACATGTTACGGGTGTGGAGAAAAGGGGCATATTCGGATTGATTGCCCGAAGACGAAGAAACAGGACCCAAGTGGCAGAAGAAACGTCGTCATAGCTGCGGGACGGGCGCCGTCTGATCGAGAGAGAGCCCCCGCCATCACTGTGACACAAGTGTGCAACGGGAACAGCTTAATCGTCGAGGGAACCCTGAACAACAAGACCTGCAAGTTCACAGTGGACACAGGAGCATCGCGCACAATTGTGAAGCCTGAATTCCTGCAACGATTTATATCACGGAAACATCGATCTGCAGCATGCTCACTACGGACAGCAACCGGCCAGTCAGTACCTGTCCTTGGCGATACAGATGTGGAGATAGTCATCGGTGAGCACTCATACATTCATCCTGTGCTTATTGCCAACATAACTGACGATTGCATTCTGGGATTGGACTTTTTGGAGAAGCAGCAGTGCATATTGGATGTGGCCCGTGGTGTACTCCGGTTTCCCGAGCAAGAAGTGTTTTTCGAAGGAACGGCACCGTGTAAGCTTTACTGTTTCAAGGACGTCGTGTTGGCTCCAAAATCGCAAAATATTGTTCGAGTGAAATTTCCAAATACAGTCAAGAGTGGACTATGTGTAGTTGCCGAAGATGAGGGCACACATCCGACCTGGATTACTGCAAGAACATTGCTCATGACAAACAGAACGGCCAGTGTGCGAATTCTTAACCTTGGCAATGAAGAAGTTCATCTGAAGAAAAACAGCATAATTGGAAAATGTCAAGAAGTGAAGTACCTGCGACGAACGGATATTACTTCTACGGAACCAAGCTCGGAAGATCAAATATCACAGCTGCTGGAATCATCCAAAGACAACTTAACATTCGCTCAGCTGTCACGAGCAAAACGTCTGTTGATGCGGTATAAAGACGTCTTCGCCGCTGGAAACAACTGTGGACGTACCGGACTTGTTAAACACAAAATTGACACTGGCGACGCAAGACCTATACGACAGAGGCCACGAAGGATTCCATGGGCGAAAGAAGCTGAAGTTGCAGACATGATACGAGACATGGCCAAAGAAAAAGTCATCGAACCATCTACAAGTCCTTGGTCATCGCCAGTGGTTCTGGTGAAAAAGAAAGATGGCTCCACCAGATTCTGCGTAGATTACAGAATGCTTAATGAAGTCACAAAGAAGGACAGCTACCCCTTGCCTCGAATAGACGATACACTGGACATGCTCAGTGGAATGAAGTGGTTTTCAACGGTTGACCTGAAAAGTGGCTACTGGCAGGTAGAAATCAGTCCAGAAGACAAAGAGAAGACAGCATTCAGTACGGGCATTGGAAATGGACTCTGGCAATTCAACGTCATGCCATTTGGACTGTGTAATGCTCCAGCAACGTTCGAACGTCTCATGGACAGAGTAATGGTTGGATTACTGGGAGACGTATGCTTGGTGTACCTGGATGACGTCATCATTTTGGGCCGTGATTTTACTGAACATCTGCAGAATCTGGAGAAGGTTTTGAACCGTCTACGTGAAGCAAACTTGAAGCTAAGTGCCAAAAAGTGTGACTTCTTTAAATCCAAAGTCAGCTACCTTGGACACATCATTTCGGAAAACGGGGTACAAACTGATCCTGACAAAATCAAGGCTGTTCAAACTTGGCCTACCCCGAAGAATAAAACTGATGTAAGGTCGTTTTTGGGACTATGCGCTTACTATCGGCGGTTTGTCAAGAACTTTTCTGGAATTGCCAAACCCTTACATCGGCTGACAGAAGAAAAGCGCACATTTGTATGGGACTTGGAGTGTGAAACCGCCTTCAACGATCTAAAGCAGCGACTGTGTGAAACGCCGATCTTGGGATACCCTACCAGAGATGGAAGATTTATTGTGGACACTGATGCCAGCAACACGGGAATTGGAGGAGTTCTCTCACAAATCCAAGGAGACAAAGAAGTGGTCATAGCATACTTCAGTAAATCATTATCCAAACCAGAACGAAACTACTGTGTCACCCGCCGCGAGTTGCTAGCTGTGGTGAAGACTCTTCAGCACTTCAACAAGTACCTCATCGGAAGAGAGTTTACGCTCAGAACTGACCACGCTGCTCTTAAATGGCTTCTTCAGTTTAAGAGCCCGGAAGGTCAAGTGGCACGATGGATCGAGCAACTTCAAGAGTTCAATTTCGTGACAGAACATCGCAGTGGAAAGGGCCATAGCAACGCCGATGCCCTGTCAAGAAGACCTTGTGCAGATGACTGTAAACACTGCGAGAAGCACGAGTCTCAAGAAGAAGTCAGAGTCATCAGGATGGACAGAACAGATGACGAATGGAACGGCGAAAATATGAGACAAGCACAATTGGAGGACAGAGATTTACGACCTGTACTGGATTGGATAAAGTCTGGAAACAAGCCCCAGTGGAGCGACGTGTCAGCCTGCAGCCCAATCACAAAAAGTTACTGGGCTCAGTGGGACAGCCTGACTCTGGAACAAGGAATCTTGTACCGAAAATGGGAAAGCAGCAATGGAAAAGAAACTACGATGCAGGTCGTTGTTCCCCGGAGCAAAGTGGCATCTCTACTACGACACATTCATGATGGAGTTTCTGGTGGACATCTAGGAGTCAAGAAAACTCTTGTGAAGGTTCGTCAACGATTTTACTGGGTACACAGCCGCGAGGATGTGGAAGATTGGTGCAGGAAGTGCACCGCGTGCGCATCAGTAAAAGGAACGAAGACAAGAAGTAAAGGACAACTAAAATTGTACAACGTTGGAGCACCATGGGAGCGCATTGCCGTGGATGTTGCCGGGCCATTTCCCGAGACTGAAGAAGGCAACAAGTACATCATCGTAGTACAAGATTACTTCAGTAAATGGCCTGAGGTTTTCGCGACACCAAACCAGGAAGCAAAGACAGTCGCAAATAAGTTGGTGCAAGAAGTGATCTGTCGATTTGGTGTACCGATGGAACTGCATTCCGATCAAGGAAGGAACTTCGAGTCTGCCCTATTTCAGGAAATGTGCACCCTCCTCGGGATCCAAAAGACGCGGACAACGGCAGCTCATCCACAGTCAGACGGAATGGTTGAGAGGTTTAACCAGACGTTGGAGAATCACCTGGCTAAAGTCGTGGACGCACATCAACGTGACTGGGATCAATACATACCTCTGTTCTTGTTGTCATACCGTTCCGCTACCCATGACAGCACTGGTATGACTCCTGCAAATGTGAATTTTGGACACGAACTAAGACTTCCTATCGACGCCATCACTGGTTCCCCGCCAGATGCTCCGAAGCCTGTAACCGACTATGTCAGTGATCTTCGTAGTCAGCTGGACGAAGTGCACAGGATAGTTCGAGAGAATAGTTTAAAAACTGGTGAAAAAATGAAGACCCGGTACGATCGTAGAGCGAATACGATGGGTTTCGAAGAAGGAACTCTCGTCTGGTTGCACAACCCACTACGAAGGAAAGGAAAAAGTCCGAAGCTGCAGGCTCATTGGGAAGGACCATACCAGATTATCACGAAGATAAACGACGTTACCTACCGCATTAAACGAGGCCAGAGAGGAAAGCCGAGGGTAGTACACATCGATCGACTTACACGATACCATGGAACAAATGATGATCGGGACGATCATAACTAAGAAGGGGATAATGTTACATCGCGTCGTCGAGTCGCGATGTTTCGCCAAGCTTCTCGAACAAAAATACCGTGGGAAAGAATAGACTAATTAGGGGCTATAAACACCCGACCTGACCGTCATAAAAGTTAACCTTCCGGGAATTCAGACCCTAGTCAATGTACCTAGTTTTGTAGTTAAGATTGAACCTTATTCATAAGTAGTTAGAGATCAAATTAGCATGTATGGTAAAGTTGTTTACGTCAGATGCTCAAAGGAAAGCCGCCCCTTTTGTTTGTGATTGTTATTGCTTTGTTTTGAACGTCTTTTGTCTATTCGTTTCGAGTCAATACTGGAAATTTCTGTAGAAATATTCTCGTCCTATATAAGACTTTGAAACCGCGGCTTGAGTCAGTCTTTCTCTGGAAGCGACAGTGTAACTATCTAAGCGCGGATAGCGACCAAGTGATCGTTAAGTGTTATCAGTGAACTAGTGTTGTAAACTGTGAACAGTGAAATCAGTGATTGTGATTACCAACGACCTCAGTGTGTGTTAACGGACTTTTGATAATTGTGCAAGACGATTTGGACAACTACTGTGGAACATTGTGCTAACCTAGTGATCAGTGGAAATAAACGTTCATCTCATCGGATTGGCATTTTAATACCACCCCGCACGTAACAATATGTTATAGAAACTAAGTTATTTAATAAATTTAAACACGGGCAATGTCGCGCGCCTATTTATAATATATAATCTAACTTTATACACCTAACTAATTAATCAACTGAGATCACAATAATTGAGCATAACGATTATTTTGCCGAAAATTGGCATCACTTGGCACAATGTGAATTGGTACTGGATCCGGGTGTCCTTTAGGGCCAGTTATGCTCTTTGGTACTGTCGGATCCACCGGACTACCGAATCTGGCTTTTCGGATTGTAACCCCTATTTTCAAAGCATGATATTATTAGTTAGAGTATTGCGAGGTCTGTGATTCAAATTCAAAGCCACAAATGGTATCTTATAAACTCTCACGATAATTATGAGTCTATAACAATGGTATCATTTAAAACCCTTCTTTTTAGATCACGATCATAGACGTAATATAATATATAGTAATTTCATATATATAATTTATTATAATAAATTAAAATAAATTGTTTTTATTATAATTATAAATATTTAAAATGATATTTTTATTTGTTTATTCTTATTAATTAATTGAATATATATTAATGTTTTCGAATTTATTCGTTGTATGTAACGAGTAATTGGAGAAAATTACTGTAACATTTTAAAGAAAGTAACCTTAGTAATTAACAATAGTTCTTAAATTATACTAAAAAATACATCGTCCAAAATTACAAATTGACTACACGCGTAGCACATACTCTATACTTTATATTATGTTACTTACTCTATATTATGTTAGTTAACATAGTTATGTCCACCGCGAGCCGAACCCTGCCCAAACGATCCCTGCACGCTTGCTGCGTTGCCGCGTTGCACGGCAAGGGAAAGTCGCTGGATCAAGAACCAACCGGAGCGAGTTATATCTATCTATCTATATATATATAAAAGAAAGTCGTGTTAGTTATTACACTTATAACTCAAGAACGGCTGAACAAATTTTTATGATTTTTGTATTTTTGGAATTGTCTTTGTCAGGAATAGGATAATAAGTATTAAAAACAATGAAAAATTGACCTAAAAAAATTATATCTCGTATTTTTTTTTGTATAATTATGGCTCCACACGATTAGTGTATTTAGCCCGTGTCAAGTAAAAAATCTTCAAGTTTTTGTGAATTCAAGTCATGTAGATTTTAAAAATGTCAAATATTGTCAGTAATGATATTTGTGTGACATATTTATTGATTGTCAAATATGCATACGTTCAGAAATGTATGCTTACAAGCAACTTAAAAAAGTGTATATATTTCCAAAAACCATTTTTACCAATTTTTATTCTATATCTGTATTGTCATAATACATGAATAAACTTAATATCTCTTTTGTATTCATTTATTACGTTCATAAAAGCCTAAAACTAGTTCATCTAAAAGGTAACACGACATTCATTGTCTGTTAGGTGGTACGAAGTTCGCCGGGCCAGCTAGTATTATATATATTAGTAATTTAATATACAGTAGCAGGTCTTTGATCACGATACAGTGAAATGATTATAGATACACGTCTGTCAGTGCGGTGTCTCATTATTACCGCTTTCTCCAACTAGCCTTCCAGCAGTTTTTTGCCTGTTCTACAATGTCTAATAGTGAGGAAACCCCATGGCTTAGTAAGTTGACAAGATTCAGCCCCCATATCACGAAATTTGACAGTTGATTATTGAATGATCAAAATGAACTAATTGACGGGGACGCTGCCACAGAACAGATAATAATTGACGCTGCTATGCAAGCTGTATATCTCCACCTCTGTCATTTCATCCCTATCATAATAAGCCTGCAAGTGTTGGGCAAACTTTTATCAATCTTATAAAGTTCTACATGATAGTAGCACTTTTTACTGTCAGTGTGGTGTCAGCTTGGCCAGCTACCACCCACGGAGGATAGATACTACCCTAAAGTTGGAAGAACTGTCTAAACATCTAACGATTGGTTCCAATAAAGTCTACTATCCTTGACGGCCACTTCCGTTTAAGGCCTAACATGCTACCAACCTCGACAACATCCTCACTTATCAACAATTGATATTGTCGTCAAACGCTAGTCAAAATACCTACTTATAAAAACATCTTGTAGAGGTTTTAAGGTACGGACACACCGCAGCGTCCTGCGTACGCGATCTAGGCGGCGATCAGATAGCGCATTAGTATTTGTACTGACTAGTTCACACCAAACGCAATCAGAAAACAATTGAAAAGTACTGAGATCGCCCGCAGATCTCAGGATGCCGCGGTGTGTGCGTACCTTTACTTTGGTCAGTAACGCATGAAATCGAAGCAATATAAATAGGTTATTTTTGTACCTATAAGACTTTTCCGGCAACTTGACAAGATCCAAATATCCTCATAGCCGTTATTGAAACATTCTGCTCGTTGACCCAGAAAACTGGAGAGCTTCTAGGTATCGCACGTGTAATTTTGCCGGTTTGTAGAAATTCGCAATGACTAAACCTATATCAAAATATGTTTCTACTTATGTCCGTTAAAACAAAACCGTCCGTATGAAACAATTCAACCGATGTGCCCCAAATCGGTATCATTAGAAAGGCAATAATGCGATTTAAGAATTGCGGCAAGAATTTATTAGGTCACAATCCTTTTTAGGGTTCAGTAGCCGAATGGCAAAAAACGGAACCCTTATAGATTCGTCATGTCTGTCTATCTATCTGTCCATATGTTACAGCAACTTTATTCCGAAACTATTAGGACTACATGGTTGAAACTTGGTAGGTAGGTGTATACTGTGAACCGCTTTACGATTTTTATACAAAAATAAAAGATTAAGGGGGGGCTCCCCGTACATGGAACTGAAACTAAAAAAAAAATCTTTTCATCAAACCTATACGTCTATATATAGGTCTTTAAAACGTTGAGGTTCCTAAAACAATGTTTTCTCAAAGTTCATCATTTGAAAGATAGACACTTCTAAAGTGGTAAAATGTGTGTGTCCACCTCCCCCCTCTGACTTTTAAAGTAAGGGAGTGAAAAATCTCACAAAAATATGTGCTATAGATCGCAATAAAAACTTTCAACGAAATTGGTTTGAACGAGATATAGTCAGCAGTTTTTGAGATATAGTGACCGCAAATATAACTTTGAAAATAGAAGTTAATTTTATGGTGGCGAAAAATTATAGTTATAAAATACTCTACTGTGTTACGGAACCCTACGGGTCCGAGTGCGAGTCCGACTTGCCTTTTTTTTTAGCGTAGAAGCACACGCCGATTGCTAGTTTATACATATATAAATATTGATAAGACAGCGTTTGACCACTACATCACCTGATGTTAAATGACGATGAGATTTTGCGCCATTACACTTTGAGACAATTATAACACAGTTTAACAATCATACCGTTACTTAAGAATCGCCTTTGATGTCGGCCGACACCGCCAGCCGAGCAGGTACGAGTACGGGCAGGCCGAACATACGCTATCAAATGTGCAAGGGTTGTCAAAAACAAAAATTGTTATTGATTTTGAAAAATAAAAGTACATGAATGTCTCACAGAGATATTCTATACGATAGTACCTTTTTACATAAATAAAATAATTTATCGTGCGCGAAGCGAAGGTAGGTAGGTAGGTACCTATATCAAATAAACTGATTAGTAGTGTAAAACTCTGATTCACACAAGTTCATAACGACGTGATGCGTATGTACTTAGGTACAAACCTTAGTTTATATAGAGGATCATTGCCATAGGTACACATAGGTACCAAATATTAATGATGTAGTTTTTTTTTCACAAACCTTCTTGAAGTCATTTTTTATCCTCAACTCAATTTTACTAAATAACTTTGTAAAGGGGGTATCATTAATTTATACAAAATAAATATTGTATCGTATTAATTAATATGTAGTATTAATGTTAATTAAACATTTGTTGCTTTTGTTTTAATCATTTATGTTATTCTATGTTGTGTGCGAAATAATTTTACAAACAACTTTTTTTTTATACTCTAGGTATTTCACGTGAAATATAGTCATTTCATTGCAAATAAAAGTATAAGACAATATAGTATCTAACCAATACTTAGTTATAGGAATAAACTTCCCTCGCGTCACGAAGAAATGAAATCGTTAGTCCTTGTTGTATTTTGCTGTCGGGATATCCATACACAGAACAAGTGTGCACCATTATAATTAATGTCATCAACGATTCTCGTAATTAAAACTCGATCTTACACTGTTGCGGCAACCCGCAAAGTGCGAGCGCACAAACTAAGCGAGATTGAGGACCGCGAATACCGCGATCCGCCCGCTCCACCGCGAGTACCCCGCCGTTGCTCTGCGCAAGTACATTCGATTCCAAACTGTATGATTGTAAAACTGTGATTGTATGTAGAGTCCACAGAAACATTAATATTTCTGTGGTTGAGTCTTACATAGCCTGTAATTTTACTGGATATACCTACTCTAGCTAGAATAAGATACTTTTTCCATCTGCCGTCATCAAGCAACATGTCCCGCCCATATTATTTATATTTGCGTGCAGTAACTAGTTAAGTATATACGATTATGCACAATGGCTGCTTAATACCTGATTCATGTAACGTTTTGTTACGTAATTTGTTATGTAATGAAATGAAATGATTTACATAATGATGGTTATCATTATGTAAATCATGCGAATATATCATTTTGAATATTAAAAGAACTTCATAGGTTTTTATATCTTATTTAAATTTGTCGGAGTAAACTAATTGCGTCCCGCCGCTTTATCCGCGTTAAATCCTGGTTATAAAACCTTCCCCTTGAATCACTCTATCTAAAATTGCTCAAATCCGTTCCGTAGTTTAAAAGATCTAAGCGTACAGACATAGAAAAGTAGTAATACTACGTAGTACAGACAGTGACTTTGTTTTATACTATGTAAAGAAGATCGGTGTTGATCAAGTTTCTAGACTGTAATTATTTTTTTATTTACAATATACGAGTCACGGAGAATAGACTCTACTCTTGGTACTGAATCACTCTGCTACGCTATAAGAGTTGGCACTTCCCTACATTGTTGATATCCGAATTATGAACGTACTTTGTAGCCAACCTAACAACGGAAAGTACTATGCTTATAAATTTAATAGAAACTTTTTTTGCAGTGTTGGTTGGTACAAAGTACGTTCATAATTATGTATGCAATGTCGCGGGACTGATTTGTACAGACAATTATGACGAGACGTGTAAATTTGTCATCATCGACTACAAAAACTGGTCGTAACTAATCTGTGGTATTTTATCGTACCGCTCTACAACCAGAAAAACCCGTAGCTACGTAGTACTATTAGGTATTCTGTGCCGTAGCGCAGAATGATTGACTGTGCCGTAGCGCTTGTAGCGCAAAGAGAGCGAACTGAGCGAAATGCAGCTATACGATTATATCAGTAATATGATAAGCTTTTATTATATAGGGTGCCGGGTTTCATATGGTCCAAACGAAAACCATCGATGGAGGACTCCAAGGGCTACCCAGAGAACCCCCAATGAATAGGTTCTTTAGGAAAAACTACATTTTTTATTTAGACTTATATTTTTTCTGAGAAAAATAAAAAACACCACATTTTTTTATTTAGATTATATTTGAACTTTTACTTTGGGCAGGCTTTTTTCCAAAAAAACACAGAATAAAAAAGTTACAACAGACAAGTTTTTAAAATCGGTGGTAACTTTTTTTATTCTGTGTTTTCTTGGAGAAAAGCCTGCCGAAAGTAAAAGTTCAAATATCGTCTAAATAAAAAAATGTGATGTTTTATTTTTTTTCTCAGAAAATAATAAGCCTAAATAAAAAATTTTAGTTTTCCCTGAAAGACCTATTCATTGTTCATAGTCCCACAAAAAACTAGGGCTCTGGCCTTTTTAGTTTGGGAGAAATTCTAAAGGTTACAGCTGATTATACTCACCCGGCACCCGACTCTCCTGTTAGAATTCTAACTTACTTACAAAATAGGTATTTTTTATGTTATATGCACGACGCTCGCCTGATGCTAAGCGATGATATCTAACAATAGTTAGCCGCTGTATCTGTAATAACAGATACAGCGGCATGCAAAATTCTGGACTGCCAAAATTTTGCATGTCACTGCACTTCGCCTGTTACCTATAAGGATGTTGAGTCTCACATGCCCTGTAATTTCACTGGACACCTTGCCATTTCAGCCGAAAAACATTCCTATTTCACGGCTTAAAATGAATTGGCAAAGTGGTGCTACCGCCCCAGGCGGACTAGCAGAAGTCCTACCAAAATAACCGACTAAATTAGTCTCACAGACAGTTATTTCACTGTAAACAGGCAATAAAATACATTATTTAACCCCATAGGAACCAAATCAACAGCCCTCGTTAATACCCCGGAGTAGTGTCGTTTATTAATTAGAGCTATTAAAAGATCGCAATGAATTTCTTCGGGAAGTTTATGTTTCACAACTTTTGTTGCCCGTATTGTTGCTTTGCTTTTTATACGACATAATTGGCATTGATCATCATTTCCATTCAACTGGCTTATATACTATATTCCTTAGTGACTTACAAATTTTAACTACAAACAAAAAAAATATGTGCCGTATTTCGCGCAAATGGATGACTAAAAACGTATTAACTTACGGTTAAATTACACTTACGTCTTCTGATATTCTTTGATGGAGCTGACACCAACATCAAAACGTCTTTTTTATAAAAAAAAATTAAAGTATAAATTTGTTATTATTTGTAACACATTCATGAAACCAAAAGCAATGTTCACCCGAATATGATACCTAAACCTAAAATACCTAACTCTGGTAGGTTCACCCATACTAAACAAGTGAATTATTGAAAAGTACAAAGAACCCGACTGCGTGAAAAAAGATTTACTAGCATTTCCTATTCTAAACTCCAATAAAACATATATATATATATACAAGGTTTGGTTTTGCATTCTCGCCATATTTGCAGGGGTAGGTACTCCATGTATAGAACAAGAATCAGTAAAAAAAATATTTAAAAAAAATCTAATGATAGAGCCAGCTGGTAGAGCGGCGGCGGTACACGTCACCGACCGCCACAGCCACAGCTGACCGCTCTATCAGTGTCATAACATCATCTACGTATGTGTGTACGCGCCTGCGAAGTTTACATGGCGTTTTTTAGATATTACTCGGGGATGATTCTGAAAATCACAAAATTGTTTTATCAAATATCCGGGTATTAGTTCACGGGCGAACTTTAATAATATTACTAAGTGATTAAGGGTACCCGTTACCATCGACTATGCAAATATGGCGAGAATGCATGCATATATATATATATATATATAATATTCGTAATCACCTTTAAACACTCTTAATTTTGATACCACACTCGATGTATTACGAAAGGATTTTTTTTTTTCAGATTACTTTATGGCGCCAAAAATCCTTAATTTTGATTTTTTTTAATTTTTATGTACATATGCATATACACTCGAAAAACATAACCCTGCTTATTTCGCAGTCGGGTAAAAAGCAATACCTACTACTAACATAAATGAGTCCTTTGTCCTTTTATGAAGACGTGTAAAAATAATTATATTTTAAAATTTGAATTATAATTGCCTCATGTAAAGCCTTTGAGCATCTTCGCCGAACTCGTTAATTAAGGAGAGCAAGAAATAAATTTGTTTTGAAGCATAAAACAATTTGTTCCATTAATTGTAGGTAAAACCTGTTGGTAATACCAGCCTGCAATTATAGGTTTTTTTTTAAATAACGTACATACGAGTAGGTAACGTTATTTCTGACGATGTCTTTACAGTCAATTAACATTCGTTGATTTTTAGAATGAAATTGTAAGTGTGGATGAATTATTCTATTATTTATTATTATAACTCTTCAAGCATAAGCTCGAAGTTATAACTATTTGTATTCACACGTCATATTAAACATTATTACCCACGACGGAACGGAGACTGTATATATATGCGTTTGGGGTGAGAGGATGTTTGTTTGTTTGTTTGTGTGTGCAAATCCATGTTGCCGTTTTTCTCCAAAACTACTAGTCGAACCAAAACTACGATTTTGATGCAGTTTTCAGTTATGGGTTCGGGTGTAATTGGTGCATGTTTAAATAGGTTTTACGGTGTCAACTCACCAGGGGGCGCTGCAGTAATCATTTGTTGGTGCAAATTGAAGTTGCTATTTTTCTTCAAAACGACTAACCCGATTTTTATGCAGTTTTTAGTTATGGGGTCGTGTTTGATTGGTGCATGTTCTTAAATAGGTGTTACGGTGACAACTCACCATAGGGCGCTGCAGTAAACATTTGTTTGTGCAAATCCATGTTGCCATTTTTCCGATTTTGTCTTTAAACGGTTCGTAATTAATCAGTGGTGGTTCTTAAATAGATGTTATGACGTTCATTTTCTAAAGGACATTGTCGTGGGTTTTAATTTTGTTAATTGTAGGCTTGAGTTTTAGAGTTTACTTAGAGATAGAAAAAAGCACTTAATGTATACTACATTACCTGATGTAGTACATTAGGTCCTTTTTCTGTAAAAAGCAAACAGCAACAACGGACTACAAAGTGATCCTATAAAAGGTTCTTTTTTTCTTTTGAGTTACGTAACCCCAAAAAACTCAGTCTTTTATAAGACAGCTTTTTGGGGTTGAGCCCTTTAAACGGCTGAACGTATTTTCTTGAATCAAAACTAAGAACACTCTCATTAAGAGACCTACCAAACAAAAACAACAAAATCACTATTGGTTCATCCATAGACAGACCGACACAAACACAGATAAACACGTCAAACTTATAACTCCCCCTTCTTTTTGCGTCGGGGGGGTAAAAAACACTTACAATTGTTTTGTCTAACAAATTGAAAGTCGATCATTTAAAAGATAGGTACGTCTAAAGTGGTAAAATGTGTGACCCCCCCCCCCCCCCCCCCCCCTCCCTCTCTAACTTTTAAAGTAAGGGAGTGTAAAATCAAAAAACATATATGCTGTAGATCTCAATAAAAACTTTCAACGAAAATTGGTTTGAACGAGATACAGTCAGCAGTTTTTGAGATATAGCGACCGCAAATATAACTCTGTATTTCATACAACATTTATTAATTAAATAACATTTTTTAACAAACACTATGAAAAACAAAGTTAATTTTTGGTAGTGAAAAATTATTGTTATAAAGTACTCAACTGTGTTATGGAACCCTGCGAGTGCGAGTCCGACTTGCACTTGGCCAGTTTATTTTACTTATTTCGTAAAAACGAAATAAGTAAAATAAAAATTATACTAGTTAGTATAAAAATACTAACTCACGTTTATTTTTCGGATTATGCTCCGACCGATTTTTTTACTTGTGTTTTAATTGTTAAATGTTTATGTGATGATCGCAGTGATGGAGGATCATCGCAGCAGGGCATCAACAGGCCCACCTACTTCACGACCGCACCTCCAGTCCGCACCACCACCCGGAGACATGAGATTCCCGACTTTGATAACGATAACGTAAGGTAAGGTAACTACAGACTATACTTTTTATTATATTCTTTCTGTTTAAGCACGCTTGCCTAGAAGATTTAAAACTTCTATGTCTCAGGATAACATGCGCAGAGCAGTGTTGCGTACAATTTTGATGATCCAGAGTGTTGCGTGTCGTAGTATCTGTTATAGTGATACATCTTAACTTACCAGCAGGCCTTGCTTGATCCACTACCCAATATCATGAAAAAAGCAAAAAGCTTTTCTAATCTAGGCACCAAATCTTATAAACTTGATGTAGGTAAAGTTTATTTATAATCGATGACAAGCACTCCATTAGAAACGGCCACACCGCAGCGTCCTGCGTGCGCGATCTAGACAGCGATTAGATAGCGCAATAGCATAGAAAAGATAATAATACTACGTAGCAATAGTATTTGTATCGACTGCTTCACATCAAATGCGTTCTACGGCGATACGAAAACGATTGAAAATCGGATCGCGAACGCGCACGCAAATGCAAGACGCCGCGTTGTGGTCGTACCTTTAGGTCTTCTACATAGTTATTCTCATTTCAATCGAAAACATTCTAATTCGGAAGCATCATTTTGAATTTCTATTATTTATTATTCCGTGTGCCATTTGGTTGCGGAAAACTTTCCGATTAGAATCACTGATTTTTCGAGTTGAAATATTAAAAGTTATGGATTAGACTTTATAAACATTGTTAATTGCAAAGATCTGGGTCGAAAGAGAGGCTGCTTTCGAAACCGAATTTGCCTTCGATTGAATTGTGAATAGTCCTGCAGCTGATCTTACGATATTGAATTTTAATTTGAAGGAGAGACAATATTTTGTTATGAACTTTAAAAAGGAAGATGTTATCAATGCGTTTGTATTTTTTTTTCCAGTAACGGTGAGCCCGAATCCCCAGAATATTGGGGAGGCGGTTCCATCACATTCACAATCCCCAGTAGTGGCAGTACTAACCCTAAAAAGCGCCCACCACAGGTAAGCTATGTGTCACTAATACTCTTTAGGTAATATTGTATACGATTGACCAAGTGACCACATTTTTATAATCCTAACTATCCAAAAGTTGTCTGGTAGAGATTGCTGTAAGCGACAATACTGTCTATATGTCTGTCTATATGTACTATTAGGTATCAAATAATATATCATATTTTATTTAGTGAGCCCGTAAACATAAATTAGTATTACTTGAACACAAAATATCATCATCATCAACCAGCTTGTGTTAGTCCATAGCTGGACATAGGCCCCTCCTAATGCTCGCCACTGAGCCCGTTTCTTCTTTTGCCACTCACCTTCGGCTTTTCGCATCCAATATAAACACGAAAGAAGTGTATTATAAATTATCCAGATTTTTTATGCACAAAAAGTATATTATTTCTGAAGATAAGGCTGTACTTACGATTCATCATTACCTAAAACACCCTTCGTACTAAGAAATTTTAACACTTTAAACACTAAAATAACAATATTAACTGGACAGTTTAATCCTTATTGCTACAGACATAAGAATAAAAATTATCAACAACACTTCGTTCATTTTTGCATCCGGAACGAAGTCCAAATCGTATATAAAACCAGTCTATGGATTAAGGACGGGTCAATGTAAGGTTAACGCAATTATAACTGTTTTAACGAAACCATGCCTTATCGGCATCTTGCTTGATACATATTGAATAAATATTGGCACATTTTTTTATCATACTAGCTGTGCTCCGCGGCTTCGCCCGTGTAAGAAGTATCCTATAGCCCAGTGGTTCCCAATTAGATTTGTTTGCGCACCCCTTCAAAAAACTACTTCATCTCGCGTACCCCTTAAGCTACAAAATGTAACCCAGCGGTCTGCAGGCCAGCACACAACTGCATGGTCAAGAGACTACCGCACGTACCCCCTCAAGTTACTTTACGTACCCCCAGGGGTACGCGTATCATTAATTGGGAAACACTGCTATAGCCTAATTTATATCTCTATCTCGATACTATACTCTATATATCTATATATCTATAATTCATAGTACTGGCTATCCCTATACAAACTTTCAGATAAACCGGTCCAGCCGTTTGACCGTGAAGTAGTCCCAAACGAATAAACAAACTGACTTTAGCATTTATAATATTGGTGTTGATATCTGATAGGCTAGCGTTTGACCACTATCTCGCCTAGTGGTAAGCGATGATGCGGTCAAAGATGCTGAATACGCTAGGTTTAGACACAGAATACTTAATAGTACTACGTAGTAGTGGTGGTACGTGGTAGTGGCCTAGAATACTCTGACTGTCAAGGGCTGTCTGCTGCCGAATTACCGTAAGGTTATATGGCGGCAGATTTTCTCATTGATTGTGGTAAGCTACTTTTTGGTAGCAAGTCAGGCGGAACATCAATGTAATATGCCACTTTACCATTAAACTAAAAAGGAGTATTGGTAGAGGTTTCCAGGTCATAAAACAAATGACCAGCTCCTTTGGCATTCTTTATTTTTTTAAACTTAGGAATGACATTAAATTTACCAATAATTCGTACCTATAACATTCACATATCTGAGAAGGTAAAACATTAACAAAAAATCTATAAAAAACTTAATAAACCGTTCTCCAGCTATTAATACACATTGTTTCTTTAAATTATATGGTAGGTACCTACTCCGTAATTACGTTTACATTATGAAGAGTAATTATGTAGGTTAATAACAATGTAGGTTATTTTTAGTTTAGTGTTGAAGACAGTAATGACTACAGATAGACCCAAATGGAAGAAATGTAGCATCAACCCCACTAAGTCAGATAAGGGTAGGAGGATGACCATTTTACTTACTTTACACTCAAAAAATCTATTACTGCAAACTAATTTTTAGACTATCATTAAATACAGAGGGAAATCCCCTGTCTTTTTACTTTTTATAACATAAACCTGTTTGCCAAGAATGTCAAGTATGTAAACATGCTTGCGTGAGCCGACTTGTGATTGTGATGTTAACTTAATGACAACTTGTAATAAAATACCTATTCACACATTGTTATTTACTTCTTGAATTATGTACTAAATAGATAAATATCATTTTGATTTGATTGTATTAAAGTTTAAGCTGAAGTTCCTTCTTGAACTACTTATCGCACAATTTATTTACCAAAGCAGTGTTTTTCAACGTATCGGTCGCGACTCCCCGGGGGGTCGCGAAGCCTCAGAAAAAATTGAAATAAAATTTAAAAATAAATTGAAAGTAATTTATTTTATATTTGTATTATTTGAATTTGATATTTATAGTATAATAAAGTACAGATTATAAACATTGGAGGGTAGGGGATAACGAATTTTTTTTTGCAAACTAAGAGGGTCGCGTCATGTATAAGGTTGAAAAACACTGTACTAAAATTTACGGCCAAACCGGTGTGGTGCGATCGGCGCAGGTGCTCTTCTAATAAAAATAACTTTGTGGAACTGAGTGACTGTGTAGTCTTGAATAATGGACGTATAATTAAAAACAAAAAAATATCTTGTCTCATCTAAAGAAAACTCGTTTCTCTAGATATTCTATGACAAAAAATCCTAATTACCTACAATCGTTTTCCCCGAAGTAAAGTTGATACAATAGCAAGAACCAAGCAAGTATTTATATATCAAATAAACCCACTTAATTACTGTATTAGTCACATTAAATTAAATCACTTAATAAATCTAACATCGTAGTAGAGGCAAGGAATTTAAACAAAGCAATTTTTGTAGTGCGATCGCTTGCACCATAACGCCACTTATCTAGTGGGCGATGTTTTAATCAATATTTTCAGTCAGATATACATAATATAATTGACAGTTCTTTTCTGAAAACAATTAAACTCTCGATTGGATTAGATTAGGTGGAAACACTGCCTCAGTGAATGTGTATGGAGAAATAATATATTTCCATACCTATGATTATAAATGTACAGCATTATTTTTTTAAACACTGTCTATGTGGCATGGTATGTATAGCAATAAAAAAGTTTGTAAATTCAATTCATCAACAAATTAATGCGTGTATCACATTAATAATATCTAATTTAAAATGCACATATGACCATCAAAGTATATGTACTACGTACCAGATGACGCGTTGCGAACTAGCTCTGCGTTCAAATAAAACGCAGTGCTGAATCTACATCTCGCTTAGTTTAGCGTAAGTTCTCCTCACGCCCCATCTCGCGCCGCTCGGCACGTAAGTCAGTTTATGATGGGCGCCTCTGGTTAACATGTACCTCGATGCATGTGACAAATGTTGATTGATAGCTATCGCGCTACAAAACCTCGCCTCATGTAGACCAGTAACTTAACAAAAGCACCAAGTACTTAACTAGTTCAATTAATGTAGTAATAATAAACCAGTAGTAATTGAAATACTAAACTTGTAGTTAGAAGTTGAAGCACTCCGTAAAAACTGCTAACTTTCTGTGTTCTACAAAACTCCTTTTTTTTAATTTTAAGTTAATGAAGTAGCTCGGTAGCTTACTTGTTAATAACTTATTCTGTAACAAAAGTGCTAGAGTTTTTCCCTGGAAGGTAGTTGTCAGTAAATTAAATTTTTAAAACATTTTTAAACACAAGCTTTTTGTAAAGATGTCAATAAGTGTATTGAAAAGTACCAATGATAACAATACATCGGTAATAGGTACTAGCCCAAAGTTGACTAATCTACCATTTGCCATTACGCAGTTCCAGTTGCAAAAGTCCGGCTCCAACATCATTTCAGTTGTATGGTACCATATTATTGTATTGTCACCGATACGATACGTATACGTATACCAAATACGATATGTATATCAAATTGGAATCCGTTCGAAGTTTAGAAAGTGGTTCTAATTTAGCTTCCAAGATTTAACCCACACAAACATAAGCTTGTAATTGATAAGCGCCTTTTTTCCTTTTATTGTGTAGTATAAATCAACCTCACGTCTTCTCGTTTTTGGACAATTTCTGTAGTTATTTATAGTAATCAAAATATAGTTTTATGATGTCTTAGTACCTACGATACATTTTGTATAAAAGTTAAGGCCTAAGCCAGGAACAAACTCTAGTCTAGGCTGAGTTGCACGATCTTACTTTAACCGTTACTATAAGTATAACCGGTGGTTTTGTATGGAGTTTGACTGATTTTTGACGTTTGTTATAATTAAAGTAAGATGGTGCAACTCAGCCTAACTCTCTGAAAATTATCCAGTGAACTGTTTGATCATCAAAATATTGATATTTTCAGCAACAGCAATGTGGGAAAGTGACACTCAACAATCCTATCCCACTTGTGGTGAATGGAACTCCTACTTTGGAGGGACAGTGGCCCTGGCAGATCGCACTGTACCAGACCCAGGTTAGTTAATTTTCACTGTTGATAAACAATTTATTTTTAAAGCTGTTCCAATGAGGGTTGCACATTACTAGTAGTCTTTTTAACCCCTCCAATTAAGCTAAATATGCTTGTGTCTGAAGTGGGTTCACGTCAATAGTTCAATGGGTGGGGATCGAACTCAAGACCTCTCAATCGCTAGGCCGACGCCTTAATACGAAAATAAATAATGTTTGGTCGTACAAAACGAAAAAACCGACTTCACATGCCGCGATAGTCAAAGTAGCCAGTAGCCTGTTATCATGTTATCAAGGTATACCTACGAACAATACACATTTGACTATATTGTTTATCTACTTATCTATCGACTATCGCGCCATGTGAAGTCGGTTTTTTTTGTTTTTTAAACGATCTTAAATTATTTGTGAAGTCGTTAAAAAAATAATTGACATGAAATATATGTGTGTGAATGAGGATTAATGAGTAACAAATGAATATTCGTCTTCATCACTACGGTACAGGCTATTAATGACCTGTGAAAGAAATCCGTGAATCCATTTTCCAGACCGTAGACAACAAGTACATCTGCGGAGGCACCCTGGTCTCCCACAAGCACATCCTCACGGCAGCTCACTGCATCACCCTGAAGGGCTCCACCCGGGCCGTCAATAAGAACACCCTCACCGTCTACTTGGGCAAACATAACCTCAGAACCTCGGTGGATGGAGTGCAGATCAGATTTGTAAGTATCCAACAGCTTCTAAATCCTTTCAAGCCAGTAATTAAGAATAGGTGGAGAGGGAGTCAGGGGCGCTCGAAGATTAAGAAGGTGAATCTTCTCAATGATAGGTACCGTCCACAGACCTAGGATTCACTACGTAATATAGTGAATCCTATGTCTGTTGTACCGTCAGCAGACCCAACCGACCCGACAGCGTGGGATAGTATAATTCTAACTTTATTTCGTTAACACAACTTGACCTGTACCTATACTCATAAGAAAAATACTTTGTTATATACAATCCAAAATTTTACAATAACTAACGGGATTCGAACCTGAGCCTCCTGGGAGCATGCCCGGCGCTGTACCAATTCAGCTACAGTACGACCATACCGACACGACGAAACTAATGGATTGCATTTTCACCAATTATGCATTCAACTTCTTCATCATCATCATCAGCCGTTGTCAGACCACTGCTGAACGTAGGCCTCTCCCAAGGTGCGCCACTGAACCCGCTCTTCGGCTCTTCTTTTCCAGTCACTGCCCACCGCTTTGTACTGTATGTCGTCGCTCCACTTGGTCACAGAACGTCCTACGCTACTTTTGCCGATTCGCGGTCTCCACTCTGATTTAAACTTAAATAAACATAATATTAGAATAATACTTAAATTTAAATATTTCAGGTAGATAAAATCAACGTCCACCCGGACTACAACGCGACCATCTTCAGCCGAGACCTGGCAATACTGACCCTACGTGAGCCGGTGACGTACACGGACTGGGTGCGACCAGCCTGCCTCTGGCCTGACAATCAGATCGACCTCACCAATGTCGTGGGGAAGAAGGGATCGGTGAGTTAGATTTTAATAATTATCACCTAAGCTCGCCTCATCGTGTACATACACAGTAACACGCAAACACATATAACGAAACAACGCCTTACCTTGTCAGGCGCGCGGATTGTCACGATGTCAAAATACCGAATTGTGTTGTGAAAGGTGTAAAAACCATGAGAAATAAAAAGCAGAATGGAATCACATTTTATACGTATTAAACAACATCGACAACACTCACTAAGTGCACAAATGTTTACGAAACCGACCTCACGTCATTGTTGACAGCGCTCCGTCCTAACTTCTTATTTCGTCTGAGGTTCTAAGTTATCCTTACTTGATGTAAGTACACCTGCGAAGGTAACCCAGGCTATTTATCTAGCTTTGACAATGTCTGATTCTAATAAACTGAATAAGCTAATGAAACACTATCACGTCTGGTGGTAAGCGATGATGTGGTCAAACATGATGAACACGCTAGGCTTAGAGGACGTTTGTCCGCCGACGACGGCACCAAGAGCTGTGTGCTGTCGGAACACCGTAAGGTTATGGCGGTAGATTTTCTCTCTGATGGTGGTAAGCTACTTTTTGGTAGCAAGTCAGGCGAAACATCGATATAATATGCTCCTACCATCTGTGGATGAACACTCGTACTAGGATTTGAACCGGTGATCTCTCACTTAGATGTCAAGCCATTTATCCTTTACGCCAAAGGGGCTCACCAATATATGGTTAAAATGGAGATCTCTGTAAGTAAAATGAGTCTATCCCACTAATCCCATCGTTTTGTCCCATGATTGGACAACTGCCACTGTTTGACCCAGTATTCCCATGGGACAAGTGACATCAATGTTTCAGACCCATTAGTCCCATCGTATTGTCCCATCACACTATTTTGACCCAGTAGTCCCATGAGACAAATGGCATAAAAAAACTCTGATGTTTTCAGGTAGTAGGATGGGGGTACGACGATACAGGTGTAGCGACTGAAGAACTGACCCTGGTGGAGATGCCCATAGTAGACCAGGAGACTTGCATCCGTTCCTACAGCGAGTTCTTCGTGCGCTTCACTTCGGAGTTTACCTACTGCGCCGGCTTCAGAGATGGTCAGTAGTAGTACCCAACCCAATATTACCTATTACTTAGGTACCTGGCTATACAATAATATATTAACAATTTTAACAACCTCTCACTCTGATACAAATTATCATAGCTGTGACCTTAGCTATGATAATTTGTATCTCAAACAAGTTTAGTTATCTCTTACACAAATAATTAAAATCATTTTTAAAAAACTTGAAAAAATGCTGCGCTTGTCACTTTCTGTAGAAAGTTTGAGGTGTTTATCTTCATATCTCTGGAGATATTCATCAGATCTCGATGAATTGTATAATAGGACCAAAATGGAAGTATATCCTCTTAAAAAAATCCAAATCGGTTAATAAGTGACGGAGTTCTGATGAACACACATGTAAAAAAAAATATTCTTAAATATAGCCGAATTGAGAATCTAATCTTTTTTGGAAGTTGGTTAAAAATAATTAAATCGAAATCGGTTCTGCCTTCAAGATAGATAAATACGTTAACTTATAAAGTCCCCCCTCTGTATGCGTCGAAAGTTAAAAAGCTAGATGATGAAGTTACACACACACACATCATTGACTACCTACATCGAATAAAAACTTATGACTATGGTCATTGACCTTTAAAACAGCTGAAAGCTACTCAAGGTCATTGATCTGTTTAACAGCTGTGCTATTTACTGAACTTATTCAAGTTCATTCACCTTTACTGTTGATTAAAACTTAACACGATTTGGAATTATCTAATTAAATTCATAGAAAATGCATGATATTTTAAAGTAGTTTATGTTATGTAGCATAATTAGCGCTGTTTAATATCTACTCTTCTTTCAGCATTGCAGATCTACTTTTGCTTTTTGTATGATACCTATTCTTTTAGCAGTATTACAGATCTTTTGCTTTGTGTTATGGCAACCTTTTTGTGTTTAGTCTGGCCTCTAAACTATTGCGCAAAACTTATGTTACCTAACACAACTTCAAAACTATAGGAAAAACTAAACATGCCTAAACTAAAACAATTATTCACCTCCAATAGTAAGCTGGGCAATTTGAGAACAGCATTATTCATAACTTTAAATCTCATTAGGTCTATTATGATTTAAATCTAGTTATCAGAACTTTCACACAACAAGACAAATAGTTGAGACCTATTTTTTTAACTTACTAGCAATGTGGGAAGTCGAGCGCTCTCTCAAATTTATTACAAGATCTAATTATGATTATAGGTACCTATAATCATATGGTTACCAGCTTATAAAATTAAGCATATTTTAGAGGCCAGACTTACGTAGTAACCATTTACATAATCTGTGGCCAGACACTGCATATCGCTCAATTGCTTACAGGAGTCAAGTACAATGAAAATACTGGCGCGTGGGAAAGTAGGTGTCATTTCAGTAAATCTTATAATTTGGTGTATGTTGATAATACAACTAACATCTCTAAATATACCTACTTACCTATTCCAATATTGTAGCTATATTTATTTCTTTATTATATTCTATACATAGAACAAAGTATAATTTGGTATTAATGAACTCGTCTAAACGTTCCCTATTGTATCTACTTACTTAAACAAACCCTACATTACATAATAAATGATATAATTAAATTATTATTCTTGCTTCAAACTCAAGACTCCACTCGAGCTATCTTGTCCCACGGCTGGCAAAGGTGGCCGCCCGCCCCTAATTTGAATAAAGAATAAAAAAGAAGTTTCTCGTTTTGAATTATTCGCGTAGTTAGCATATTACCTAGGTATGCAGCATGCTAAACGACTGTTTAGAATAACTAACTTACTTTAGTTAGCAGTTGCTATCTTTAGCTACCAGTAAAAAATAAGTTTCATTGACCGTTACTGCTACTTCTAAATCTTCTAATGCTCTCTCTCTCTCTCTCTCTCTCTCTCTTACTGGCAGATAGTAGCTAATCATTGCCATGGAGGTAGGACATACTTATAAAAACAAGGAGGCGCCGCGATACATTTCCCTGTATGGAAATAACTTCAAAAAGCGGTGCATACCTAAACGTCATAATGGTACTTAAAATGGCTGCCATTAATTGTCTATTGGTCATTGATAACCTTTAATGACAAAATCCTAGCAATGGACCAATGGACAATCAATGTCAGCCATTTTAAGTGCCATTATGACGTTTAGATATCCACCGTTTTTTAGTAGGTATTTCGTGTCCTTATATATACGTCAATGATCATTGCTGACAGCTATCCCTATCATTTCTTGATTATTCAAATGCAGATAGCTACGGCTGATAGGCATTTTAACTAGCAGTTAAAAGTAAGTAAGTTATTGAAAACGGCCGTTAAATGCCACCCTAATTTTGGTTTGTGTTGGTACTACTTATATAGTTTTATTTAAGTTATCTCAGAAAGTGTATAAATACCTACCTACCTATGGGGTTACAATAAGTAAAATTCGGTGTTTACTGTCTAGCTCCACAAACCAGTCTTCCGGTTCGCCTGTCGTCGCCCAATACACGTGCGTTGCCATACTTAAAAATTTATCACCTACTCATTTTCTTTCTATAAAGTAACAATGCATGGGCAATTAATAAAATAATCCATGGGCTCTCTGCAATTGATCATTATATTAGCACCAGTAAATTGTAGATCAATTAACATACCTACAGCATGTAAGTAGATCATAACGTCCTAATAACCTAACTAAGA
Source organism: Cabera pusaria (assembly GCA_954871355.1). NCBI lineage: Eukaryota > Metazoa > Arthropoda > Insecta > Lepidoptera > Geometridae > Cabera > Cabera pusaria. The sequence goes on along the minus strand of OX940906.1, from coordinate 5,366,752 downwards.
TATGATTTAGTACAATAATTAAAACCAATAAATAGCTAACTAAGAGCGACACAGGAGTCCCTGAAGGACTGAGTAGATTGGACGCACTAAATTTCTAGGTTGTACAGATTTGCAATTTTTGGGCCAGTTTCACCAGCTCCTGATAATGCGTTAGTTAGTTATCTGACACATGATGACATATAACTCACATTCTCTCTCTTATTCAGTATACTTTTCAATCCCGCTTCCCCGCGCTACGTTAAAGATTGCTTTGAATATTTACATTCACAGCACTCATTAACGTTGAGGTCATAGAAAATCTAACGTCACAAATACCTACTCATTCAACATCTTTTCTCGATAAATCGTTTTCGGTACAGGCTGCACGCCTTTGGAATGATTTACCAGTCGAAATCAGACAATCTCCATCTCCTCAGACCTTTAAGGAACGACTATATATAAACACTATCTTGCCAGTCTCCACTAAATTGCTAGGTATATTGTGTTCTATGTTAATAATTGGTAGTCTCAATCATTGTATTGCTTTGCTACAGTGTATTTTATTATTATATGTATGATATGTATTATTTATTATTTAAAGATAGGTATGTATTTATGTATATATTAATATATAATAATTTATGTGTATTTATGTGTAATGTATAGTATGACATTTGTTTTTTTATGTTTGTAAGCATATTTATTGATTTTATTTCAATATTGATACACCACCGTCCGTCACAGTCTCGTTTTCTTTTTTACTATTGGGTTGTCTGGAAGAAATCGCTCTAAGCGATAAGACCGCCCTTTGCATAGCTATAGTTATAAGTTTAGAGTATATTTTGTTTAAATTGTTTCTGTTCTTTTGGTGTGCAAATAAAGAGTTTATCTATCTATCTATAAAAGCTGTCAAAAATCTGTCAGATTTCTTATTAGCGCTAGCAGGAACCGGTGAAACTGGCCGCTAATCTAATTAATGATGTAGGTCTGTACCTCAGTAGTTACTCTTATCTATCACCGAATGTAATTGACTCTTTGAAGCCACCTGGGGTAGGACTAGTATATCTTCTGTGAACCTTCCCAATTATTTACTAAATTAATTATTTATTTTTATATTACCCAATTCTGTAAGATAGCGTAGGTACCGCTATACATATATATAGCAAGCCACTCGCATCTCGCTTTAGAATGACGTAAATAAGTAACCTTAACTTTCCAAGTTTCTCGATCTGGTCGAGAACTGCATCTTAGTTCCTTGTTTTTTCTGTAGACTTCGTAAATTGTGTTTCTGTAAGCTAATGACAATGGCGCATTGGCATCGCGCTGGTCCGGCTTTTTACTCGCTACCTTACAGAAATGGGACCCGAGGAGGTATATCAGTAGATATAATTATTTCGAAGATCATCGACTTATTTAAACGCTATTTTAAAGAGGGAAAAGAGGCGGTTAAACGTCACTGGGTGTTTAAATGTGTCGGTGAATTTCGTCCTTATACTGTATATAAAATAAGGTTTTAGAATGGCATGGTCACTTCGACTAACCAATTCACGTTTAGAGAAAACCGGTAGGTGTATCTATCTGTAGATCTCGAAATTATCTCCGTAATGTTAAGAAGTCTGCTTCTTAACATTACGGAGATAATTTCGAGGGTGCAGTGTTAAAACCCGATAAATGCAAAAAAAAATAAAACTTACCATTAGTTCTTTCAACTAAAATAATTTTATTTAATTTGCACTTATTGGGTTATTTGGTTAGTATTTCTGTATGTCAAACATTAAAATCTGTTTATCTGGAAACATCACTAAGAAGAGCAAACAATTCGTATTATAGTGGGCTTTAAAACTTTTAAAGCGGGTTTTCGTTTTTTTTTTTCATTTATCGGGTTTTAACACTGCACCCTCGGGCATTTATCGGGTTTTAACACTGCACCCTCGATTTACATTCCCATTATTTAGTACTTAATTTGAAACCATTTTAACATGACATTCCGGAATTTTACATAACATGCAATATTCAGTGATTCCATAAAATAAAGATGATGTATATAGAAAATGGGATTTTGGTTGGAAGCATTTAGTGTTGCAGAATTTTCCCAGCATTCTAAAACCCGGTCGCTCATCATCCTAAGATTATACCAATAAATAAATCGACCATAGAGCTAAAACCGTTGCAGTAAATATTATTCAGAAGTAGGTATATTATCGTTTCATAAACTGGAACCTACTATTTCTGAAAGTAAACAGATTCTAGTATAAAGACCTTCCTCTTACACTTTTAATTGTAACAGATTTTTTGACAATGCGCGACCGGCCTTAAGAAAAAAGCCTAACTAACACTTTCTTCCTCAGAGTAAGTATTACTAAAAACTACTTTCTACCTTCTTTATCATGTTCTAAAATCCACTTATCTTCCAGGTACATCAGTCTGCAACGGCGACAGCGGCGGTGGAATGGTGATGAAACTTGGCTCGACCTGGTACGTGCGAGGACTGGTCTCAGTCTCCGTGGCAAGGGAGAACGAGTATCGCTGTGATCCATCACACTACGTCATCTTTACCGACATAGCTAAGTTCTTACCTTGGATCCGGCAGAACGTTAACGACTATTAGGTTTAGTTAGCTATTTATTTTTTTGTAAGTGGGTAGATTTGAATTTGTAGGGCGCCTGTTACTTAAAGCTGAACTACTGAGTAAATACAAGTGATACAATTGGGCAACACGTTTTTATTTGATGAAAACCATTAAACTTAATAGTTATCTACATTGCCATCATCTTTTTAGCCCCGATAATTATTTATTCACTCAGACTATCTTTATAAATTGATAGTGGTGATATGGCTTTACGACTTCCTTTAATCGTTCGCTCGTGATGTTCCGACCTCAACCTTTTATGTCTATTTCTCGCTAATACTGGCGGTTTGTTTGAGGCACAGTGTATAGCGTCGCTGACACTTGTGTCTAGCTGTTCAGACACCAGGGCCGGTAGTCTCTACATGCATAGCGATGAATTTCGAGCGATAATCGTCGATACGAAAAGAGATGCAGATAACAATTGTCTAGCTGCATCTCATTCTAGCAGACGTTTGCGATGACAAGACGCATCGCTATCAATGTAGACTTCCACCCCTGGGCCTACACGCATAGCGATGAATGCAGAAGTGCAGTCTCTACATGCATAGCGATGAATTTCGAGCAATAATCGTCGATACGAGAAGAGATGCAGATAGCAACTGTCTAGCTGCATCTCATTCTAGCAGTCGTTACAGACAAGACGCATCACTATCAATGTAGACTTCCACCCCTGCAGAGTTAGTCTCAATCATTCGAAAACAAATTTGTATTCGGATACTGCCTTTACTTCGGCTTTAATCTTTGCAATTCACAACGCTCCGATCGGTTACTGATATTTCAATTCGAATAAATCAGTAATTCTAATCGGAAAGGTGGCCGCGACTAAATAGCTCACGGAATTATAAATATTCGAAATTTAAAATGTCGCTTCCGAATTCGAATTTATAATATTGAAAAGAGAAGTAACTAGTTACTTACTATGCTGGTCGGACCATCTCTAGCTTTCCCTGGGATCTTTTACCCTCTACTTTCCGGTCACAATGCGTTTTTCGAAGTTGTCCGCCGTCCGTTTTCTATTTTCAGGCAATATGTCGGATATTTTGCGACCTATATATTTGTAACTTGTAGATGTGATAGAACGAGACGCAGCTATACAACTATCTAGTTATTTTAAAACGAATTCCTGATTTATTTTTCTCGCACACGTGATATTTAGAAATATAATTTCTAAGGCAGTTTACCAAGTTTTTTGTCAACCTTATCTCAGCATAATTTTGTAATTTTTTAAAATGACAATAGTTAACAATAAAACATTTAATTTAATTAATTGTGGTTTTGTACTGGAAAATGCCGATGGCAACTAGAGTGTGCAATAATTGCAGTATTTATTTTATATATCATGACATGTACTTACCTATAATAGCAAATCTAAATTTAAATGATGTAATGTGCTCTCTATTAAAATGTATATCTTTTCATTTTAAGTTATAATAGACTGATAAGAAAATTGCTCATAAAATACTTATATTTAAATGAAGTTTTATTTACGCCATCCACGCCATTGTTAACTATATAAGACTGATTTTGGCCCTAGTGTGGGTTAAATCCATAATGTTTGTGAAAACCTAAGTGATTCTTCGCGCGTAGAAGATAAGTCGAAATCGCAAATAAAACAACAAAAATACTTATTACGTTCTATATTACAAATACGAGAAACTTAGGTAACAATAAAAAGTGAATACTTAAAAAAAATAAAAGGAAATCTATACACAAAAATTACAACGGGACAAAGTCAAAGTTTAAATGTTTCTTCAATCATAGAAATTCGCAAACGTCGCTTTTACGACATAACGCTCACTAACGTCGTTGTCGCTTCTTTTACGACATAACGCTCACTAACGTAGCTTTTACGACATAACGCTCAGTAACGTTGTCGCTTCTTTTACGACATAACGCTCACTAACGTCGTTGTCGCTTCTTTTACGACATAACGCTCACTAACGTAGCTTTTACGACATAACGCTCACTAACGTCGTTGTCGCTTCTTTTACGACATAAAGCTCACTAACGTCGTTGTCGCTTCTTTTACGACATAACGCCCACTTACGTCGTCGCTTCTTTACGACATAATTTTCACTAACGTCGTTGTCACTTCTCTTACGACAATAATGCTCTCATTTGAATTGCTTATTTTGAGTCGAGTAAGCATTAAGATGAGGCCAAACGAACGTAATTTTTGTAATTTAAACTGCGTTCGGTTTTGCAAGTCCTATTTGTGCTACACGGAGACGCAAAATGAGTGAGCTATTTGCTAGCTTAGAAATTCTTCTAAGCCACAATTTGCGCGATTTATTTCATGCGCTTTTTTATGATTCACCACAAAAAAAATTACGTTCACTTGGCCTTACCTTTAAAACGTCACCGTGTACAGTACCCCTAAGAATATAATAATAACAGCAGTTTAAAAAAATATATTTAAAACATTAATTTCAATCATTATACGAGACGTGTCATAACCGACTTTGTACAGTTGTGAACTAATGTAGTTAAAAAGTTACAAAAAATTAACTAAAACAGCAAACCGAAGCACAAAAATTAACACAATATTCATGTTTGTAAGTCTCTGAAAAATGCAAAAACTAAAATGTATTATAGATAAAATAACTCCTAGACGTATCATCATATAAACACATTCTATTGAACTCGTTTAGATTAAAATGTTGATTTGTTTTTTAAGACAGCTCGCTCACTGGTAAGTAACGTTTCATTGCAGCAAGTTAGCAATAAAATTATTTTTAAAAAAAGCTGCACTTGCAAGCCACCTCACCCTGACCCGTCTATTCCCAGTTCCCAGTTGTCAGCACTTTTGACAATTGGGATCCCAGATGTCACTAGTAGTACCAACTGCGACATTTTTATTCCCAATTGTAACCTGTGGTGACAACTTGACAAGTAGACTGTTTAGTCCCAGTAATCCACGTGAAATACTGAGAATTATAATAAAGTCCAACATATTGAAGGTCTTTTTTTAAAGATTCGTTAAGAGTTAGACTATCCATGTGCAACATTTCAGCCAAATCAATCGAGTCGCTAAGCAGTACTAAGCAGTGAAAACAAACAACTTGTCTTTTTACTTCCATTAATATTTTTTTATTTATTACACTTTTGAACTGAGGTATCGTAATCGTAATTATACTTGTATCTCTCAATATCTGGGCGTAATCTGTACTCTAATAGTAATGGCACCACTGGTACAGAATAAATCACAGTAAAACCACTGGTGGCTACTGGATACCAATTGTTATCACTGAGGACCAAGTTAAGGGAAACTGGGAATAAAAATGTCCCAGTTATTACACAACTAGTGACAACTGGGAAAACTGGAAATAGTCCCAGTTATTACACAACTAGTGGGAACTGGCAATACTGGAAATAATAACATACAAATTGTAACCACTAAGGAAGAACCTAATGGAAGATGGGAATAAAAAACGTCCCAGTTATTACACAACTAGTGACAACTGGGAATACTGGAAATAGTCCCAGTTATTACACAACTAGTAACAAATGAGAATAGACGAACCGACCGTGTGCGAGCTCGATCAAAATGTATATTACATCTACCAATCGGTATGTTGCGCGTATACCACACAGTTTTTTAACCGACTTCCAAAAAAGAGGAGGTTCTCAATTCGTCTGTATGTTTTTTTTTTCTATGTATGTTAAGCGATTCCTCCGTCAATTGTGAACCGATTCGAGTGATTATTTTTTTAATTGACAGGGTACATTTCCAAGGTGGTCCCATTGTAATTTGATCGAGATCTGATAAGTACCTCCAGAGATATGACGATGAATGTCTCAAACTTGCTACTGAAACTGACTCGCGGGGCATGGAAGTCGGTTGTTTCAGTTTTTAAACTATCTTAATTATTCTCGAAGCTTACCGACACGTGAACGAGCTGTCTAAACGTCGCTAACGCGAATCGAGGCCACAATATCCTACTCCATTAACAATAGTCAAGTCGTGTTAAAAATATGAACTTCTAGAAGAGTTCAAGTTTCTAACACAATTTTTATATACAAGGAAGTGCCTAAATCCGATAGTCAGTGGCAGACGCCGACTCTGACCCAACAATCTGACAAACGAGTCGACAAACGCCGCATTATTTTGTAAAATATTTCATTGCATTCTATTGCCCGATTTTACAAGTTATCTGTTATAATTTATTTAACTACTAAACAAGAGCAATATAATTAATTTAAAGACGTATTAATAATTATTAAAGCTGCACGCTTGTACGATTAAAATCGGTCTATCTTTACAGATAGATCATTACATCGGCCACCGACTAAATCCTGCTATTTTGTTTGCATAGGCAAATATATTCATCAAGCGCTTAAAATCTTTTCTACGTATAACACAAATCGCAATCGAAGTAATTATGATTTTTTACCAAAGGCCCAGTTTTCCCAGTTTCTGATAAAGTGTCAGGTAACTGACATATATAACACCATTAAAAGCTGTAGTTCACTACAGTTTATTAGTAGTAGTGCGTTTTATCCACAGGTGGTATCGATGTTCCGCCTGACTTGCTACCAAAAAGTTGCGTACTAATATCAAGGAAAAAATCTGCCGCCATAACCTTACGGTGTTCCGGCAGTACACAGCCCTTGAGAGTCAGAGTATTCTAGGCCAAGCGTGTTCACCATCTTTGACCACATCATCGCTTACATCAAGCGAGATAGTGATCAAACGCTAGCCTGTCAGATATAAAAAAGTAGAAGTAGTCTGACAGATAAGTTATTATTAGACTATCAGGGAACTCTTTCAGAAACCGGAAATTTGGTCCTTCGCTTCCATCGGATATGAACGACATAGATAAGCGGTGAGCGATGAAAAAATACATCAAAAGTACAACTCAATTTTAACCAGGTTAAAAAAAATAATGATACTATTGTTAGATTATTTACGCAATGCTTCGCTACCTCGCAAAAACGCAGCTTCATTTTATTACAAGAACTATAGTTGTGAATGAATAAGAATTGTGATTATTTTCACTTACACAGAGTTCAGTTAGCTATTGATTTGGACACCTTATGTAGAATAATTTATTAATATTAGAAAACGTTTGTTTTATGTGTAACATTAATTCTAGCGCCATCTATTAAGCGCTACACGAAACTACCCCACATGTAGATTAGTTAAGATAACTATAAACCTACATCATCTCATAGATATTACGAAAGACTAGTTACGACTAACTAGTTTCGAGCTTCGAAAGCACGCAGCAAGGGGAATAGAGCATTACATCTCTGTCTTTTATGTGTAGACGTGCTCGCGCTATCCCTTTCGCACTATATCTATGGCGACAAAACACGCACAGCGTTACTTCAACAAGCAGTAACTATTTACCAAGTGAGGTCTTTTACAGAGACAGTCAAAAAACACATTTCAATAACGACCATCCACATCTCATTACCGTTAAAACTCGAACACTCATCTTCGAACACTCAAACCTATACATCCAAACTATTTACAACTCTTATAGAACCATCCAGACGCTAAAACGTTAACTGTCAATAGACAGTTGAGAAATAAAACCAAATGAAAGTGAATCTAGTCTACCAGTAAGGTGATGGGCCGTTTCGGCATCTTTGACCCTTGAATCTTTCTTCGGGGAAGCCGGTAGACCAGGGTAGGTTTCTGCCCCTGTTGGGCCGAGGGCCGCCCTTGCCAGGGATGAAGTTAGGGTAGGGTACTCGAGGGTTTGCGCAGAGCCCTGGCCTGCAACCGTTCCGGGGGGTAGGTGGCTGGCTGCCTCCTAATGGGGGTGCGAACTGGTCCCAAGGATCGGCGCAGTTGCCGCAACCGCCCCAAGAGTAGTCCCCTGTAATATATGGAAAATTATTATCAATTTATTCGACATGTTTTAAGATTCACACAGATTATATTTGTTTAACTTGTATCAATAAAAAAACCTATATGACCTATGGGATGCTTTGTCAAGTATATTAGCGAACACCTCTGAGCGCTTAGTCAAGTATACTCAATATAAGTTCAGAGTTGTTCGCAAATATACTTGACAAAGCATTCCAGAGGTTAAGCCAAAAAGAACAGAATGTTATTTTTGTTATTAGACTGGTTAAACAGACAAGAAATTATATTCATAATACAGTCGTGTTGGTTTAATAATCATTTACTTGTTACCTGTTATCATCAAAGAATATTGCATGGAAATATAAATATTAGCACATATTTGATTGATAATATCTTCTGCTGAATAATCGGATTCAATAATAGTCTTATAAATAAAATGTCTAACAGAAGGTCGGCTGCATATTCGTTTCACCATTTATATCAGTGGTTCCCAACCAGTGGTCCACAAGACCACCGATGGTCCGCAAGAACTTAAATATGGTCCGCAAAAGATTTAAAACTGACGAAACAATAATTATGCTCTATATAAATGAGCAATATTAAAACCCCAATTGAAGAACTGGTACAGAATATGCCAGATCACAAATCTTATTGATACAAACTATTTTTTTCTCAGCCTGTTCTGTCCCACAGCAGTGCATGGGTCTATATTAAAAAAAAAACTAAATTATACTAAACATTACATTGGTACAGTTTACTTTTATACTTTGTGGTCCTTGCTACTAATAATACACTTAAATTGGTCCCTGGTCGCAAGAAGGTTGGGAACCACTGATTTATATGGAGCCAGCAAGCCTTCAGTCAGTTATACATTAATCGTAAAGGCTCAAGGACACATTAGGGCAGTTTTAGTTGTATTTGTAATGCGTAAAAAGCACTGTAAATTATATAATAAGAGCCTTACCTATAAAGGTTATTTAAGCATGGATTAATTTTATTTAGGTTTTTCTTAATTTCATTTGTGTGAGGGGCTAACAACCCTTCCACGGAAAAACAAACTTGTTCCGAAACCGACAAGAAATGATAATTTCACTAGGTATGTACATTTTCTTTAGCGAGATATTGACAGAACAAATTAGTATTTAAGCACCGTTTATAAGTAAGACTCTTATAGCTGGTTTCTGAGTACATTTATTGAGTTTATCTATTCAATAACGGTACAATGAGTAAATAAACTCTCAATAAATGTACCTCAGAATCCGACCATTAGGGCCAGTTTCACTGGTTTCTGATAATGCGTAGATAGTTATCTGACACATGACGCCATATATAATCTGTCAAAATTCTGTCGGATTTATTCATATAAGTGTTATCAGGAACCAGTGAAACTGGCCCTTAATATATATCTTTCCACAGCCCAAATATGTCATATCTGAACACTAATAAAATACAATCATCATGAATATTATTTAATTACACATAACTTTTTATCTTTGGCCTAAAATTGGAAGAATACTTTGCGTCGTTCACTTTTCACCTATTAAGTTTATATTTTAATACAATCACAAAATACTATTTACATTATTATATTTTGAAAGGGATTTTTCAAATGCCAAATTAGTTTCTGATGTGTTTTATTATTGCTCGACAGGGCTTGCATTTAGGTCATCGCATATGGTTACCAATGCGACTTAAATAAATAAATAAAATTAAGCATTAGAATTTGAACTTAATACGAAGTAATATAAAATACAATTTTGAGTCGTATTGTCGGCAATTCAATAATAATGTGTTCTTTGACCAGCTTTATTAGTCTTTACATAGATAACGAGACTTTTCATCGCAAGTGTTTATCAGAAGGAGATGGGTAGCTAGATATCTAGCTACATCTATCTCTTTCTCTCATTGGACGCTTGCAATAGCAGCGAGGGCAAGTATCTAACTATGTACACCAAATCTTTAGACATCAATGTGCGCTCTGTTGAACAATGACAAAACATACAAACAAGGGTTTTTTTATCTACGCAACATTATAAAGTCGTAAAAGTTTGACGATTTAATTTCCAAATTAAACTTCGACAATATTCATTCAATATGTATTCCTTCGTCGAAGATAAAACGAAAATTCTCCTCTTTAATTGGCCTTTATTTTAAGGTGAAATAAGGCGTACATAAAATACATTTACGCTCAAGGACTTCACCAAAAGAAAATATTTATTGTTATTAGTTAATTTAAACATTTTTTAATAATGCCGATTTTTGTTTTTCTGACGATAAGTTTTCTATTATTGATGTTTTACATTCAAGAAGAATTTTAGCAGAAAAATCTTTTTTTTTTAAACAAACCCGAATAGCAATAGAAAACCGCACAAACTCGATTTTTTTTCGCTTTTAAATTATTTTTAATTAAGAAAAATAGCTTTATACGATTATTTCTTCACACAAAGTAAAATATAAGCAGTTATTTCAATATTTCTTTTGTAAAATGTACAACATCCTATAGAAATATTTACATAAAGTATTAACAAAGCGCATATTATAATAATATTGTAGAACGCATCAAATCAAAACTTAAACAAAATATTGTTTAAAAAAATGTATTACGATAAAGATAACAGGACAAGCGCGAAGCTCGCCTGATGGTAAGCGATGACGTCTACCTATTACAGATACAGCAGCATGCAAAATTCTGGATAGTCAAAAAGTTTGCATGTCACTGCACTGCGCCTGTTGCCTAAATTAAATAAAAAACTTCAGCACTCAAAAAAACTATCGAACCGAAGTTGTCGAATTGCAGTATTTTTTGTATTTTATTCATATGGTATGGCAGATATTCAAATAGGTATATCGGTATTTTAGTACACTTATTAAAGCTATTTCACAAATATAAATATTTAATTTAATTAACAAAAATAAGCCGATTGCAACCATAACAAATTTCTAAGATAATATTAACAGTATTTTATACATTCGATTCAATTTACTAAAAATTACTATTTCGTTTTAGAAAATCAGTATTACAGACAATTAATCTATACATACACAAACTTTTATATAAATAACTTCAATTTTAATACTTAAATATAAGTAATTATTACGCAAAACTGATATCAATCGTTTTAAAGATAAGTCATATAAATTAATTTTATATCATAAGATGAAATTACTAAATTATTCGATATCGATATCATAAGGCCAATAATTGAAATGTTACTCCTAAGAAAATACACTAAATTTTTTTGCCTAGCCACACATACCCACGTACTAATTAATAAATTAAATTAAAAGCTAAACAGATAATTTTGCAAATACTCGTTACTTTTATATAATTTTACACAATAACGTTATAAAATAACAGCATTAATGAAAACTGTAACAGTTATTTTTCGATACAGGCATCTTGAGCAATCTATATAATATGAAACATAATCTCTATTGAGCTATACAAAATGTATATGAACAAACAGTTATATTTTGAACAAAACACTCTTTTAATAACTATATTATTGCCTAATAATTAAAAAATGCATACAATACGTACTAATTTAGAAACATAGATATTAAATCGTAACATTTATCCTCAAATTTTATTGGATTCTAAAAACTAAGAAGTATATATACGATTAGAAACGAATTTATTTCATTGCAATGCAAAAAATATCATATTTGCTGTTATCCATAAATAACATTATTATAATTTCACATTTACCCATTCTCTCTGTCGATTAATTCCGTCGTGGAACGAAATAATTTATAATTCTCAATTCACGGTTGAATTATTTAACGTTATTTAATGTTAACGTTATATTAGAATAGCACCCCGGGTTTATAGCGTGCTATTTATTTAACGGTTCTCTCAAACAGCAAGTCAACTTGTTACATCACACTTAGAAATTACTCATTATTTAGGCACAATTCACATTTGGAAACTAGTTCTAGCTTTCTAGGCCCACTAATTACGCGTTCAGTGAGGAATTCTGACGTAAAAAAGTGACAACTTTTTCGCTTAGTTCGAAGAATAAGCCAAATGAGCATTATTCATCATATATGTAATTGAAAATGATTTAAGTTTATGACACTTTCACACAGATCTTCCCACAAACCTAAAGTCCAGTTTAACCGGCAGCCTTATGATTGTTTGACTTTTTTTTTCATTTTTTTTTTTTTTCATTTTCATTATTGAATGATAAAAATTAACTAAATGACGGGAACGCAGCTATGCAGGCTATAGCTCTGTCATTTCGTTTATTTCAATCCCTGTCAAATAAGCAAGCATAAGCCTCCGGTTCATAATTGTCCTGTTAAGAAGCTCATTTGACAAAGTTTGTGTTATTATGGCCAAAAGTCATATATCAGATAAGTATCTGAACTTTATCAAGAATCGCTGGAACTGGCCCAACTATATAATAATGACGATAAAGATTGTCGATAATTTCTAATTAATGTTTCTCGTCTTTGGTTAAATAACATTTTTCGTTTATTTAAATACCCTCACTGAACTTGTGTCCCTTATTAAACAACTACGTTTTAATTAGATAAATGTACATTATTTAAAACTTTAAGTAATTGTATTTTCTATCCTAAAAGGGACGAGAAAGGATGCGATGGGTATATGGAACGTAATGAAGTGAAAAAAGTTGTAAAAAATTGACAACTAATGCCATAGTTTTAAACATTCGATCGATTTTTGCTAATTCATATCATCTCACCCATTCGCTGATTCATATCACCACTCGTTAGTATGCTTGAGTGTATTATTTTTACCGTGTTTCGATATTTAAAGATATAATTGAGTCCTAATTCGATACAGATATTTATTCAATCGATCAATAACTTAGTCATACAATTGAAACCGGAGGGGAACACCATTTTTTTCCAAATTGTTGTTTCACGATGATCTCAGCTGGTTTGAAGTGATGATGTAGTAAACGATACTCGTAAATGAGGATTTATATACAAATATAAACAGTTAAGTACGAAGATGAAGATGAATGATGAAGACTATATCTAAAAATTCAATATACCCATCACGAACAAGGAAATAGGAACGGACATCCAAGTGTAAACAACGATCGTAGACTTCATAACTACTGAACATACTAATCACCACTGTGTATTGTCACTGTAACTCTCAACCGTAGCCAATGCTTATTTAATATAACTTATAATTTTAATTATTAAAGATCGCTCACAAAACAAACAAAAAAACAGACTTCCAATACCGCTCTAGTCATTTTCAGTACTGAGTTTGAGATGTTTATCTCCATATCTCTGGCGACTATTATCAGATAGCGACTAAAATTACAATGAGACCAAGCGGGAAGCATACTCTCTTTAACGAAAAAAGAATTTTCCAAATCGGTTAAGAAATAACGGAGTTCTGTAGCTCAGAACACAAACATTAAAAAATTTAAAAAAAAACAGGCGAATTGAGAAACTCCTCCTTTTTTGTATAGTCTGGTAAAACACGCTTGAACTAAGAATTAGACTCCTGGCTCCGTCATCAGACACCAGAACGTCACCAAGCTCATATTGGACTAGTCAAAACGAATCAATGAGCCCAAATTAAAAGGGTTTACCAATAACCACTGAAGAGTTCCACTATCCATTCATCAGATTAGCTCGAAAATACTTCAACTACAAAAAAAAAGTATTGACATCCCAACTTACTACACAGACCAACAAACCTTCTCATACTGAATAAGATATTTGTTCAATATATGCTCATAATAAATAAGATATTTGTCAATATATGCTCATATTAAATAAGTTGTTTGTCCAATATATGCTCATATTGAATAAGATATTTGTCAATATATGCTCATATTGAGTAAGATATTTGTCAATATATGCTCATATTGAATAAGATATTTGTCAATATATGCTCATATTGAATAAGATATTTGTCAATATATGCTCATAATGAATAAGATATTTGTCAATATATGCTCATATTAAATAAGTTGTTTGTCAAATATATGCTCATATTGAATAAGATATTTGTCAATATATGCTCATACTGAATAAGATATTTGTTCAATATAGCTTAAAAGTTTTCTTCTTTTTAAATAAGCGTTGCCTTCGGCCGGTACTTCCCAAGTTCATAAACTTAACTTATATTATAACATACAACTTATGATAACAGCAAAAATATGTTTACACAGAACTTATTAAACTTACACTAAACGAGAAACTATCGTAATTATTGTGTAATTATGACTCCGATATGGTAATACTTCAGTTAAGCTAAAATGCAAATAATTGGGTATCATTTAGTAATATAGGTTATGTTACAGAAAAAAGCCTAAAAATAGCAGTTACAGATACAGCTGCTATTTAGTGTGTGTTATTTGTAATGTAATAAATGAAATAATTTTAAGATAACAAATATAGTAACACAATATAAGTTTTTAGGGTTTTCATGGTCACTGACAATATTATTAGAACTGATAACGGGATATTTACCATGTTTTTGCGCCATGATCACGGATGAACTGATTCATCCAAGATCATGACGCTTGCAACAGAGCCGAAATATCGGAAACTCATAAATAATAAAAAAAATATGGTAAATATCCCTTTATCAGTTCTAATAATATAGTAACACAAGGTATCATTTCGTAATAAACTGCTAAAATATCGTTAATTAAAGCGATAGCATTCATATCTAATGTTATTTTAGCATTTTTAGCACATCAATCTAAGGTCGGTATTATAGAACTACGCATAAGCGTAGATCCGGGGCGTTATCATGAAGTTTGACAGTGATTAAATTGAACGAAATAAATGAACGAAATGCAGCTATACAGCCTGTATAGCTGTATCCCATCACTTCGGTCATTTTGTTCATTCAATAATCAACTTTCAAAGTTCGTAATAAGCCTCCTGCTTTGAGCACAGAATGAGGCCATTTTATTTTTTTAAGACAAAGTTTCATCGATTCCTAATAACCCTACCAGAAAATTATTTGACAGATTTTTGACAAATTTTATATGGCGTCATATGTCAAGATAAGCGTCATATCTAGCGCCATATCTCAAATTTATCAGGAAACGGTGAAACTGGGCCAAAATCTCTCAGTTAACTAATCAAACGCCTTCAGTTCGAACCTAGTGCATAAATTATGGATATCATCAAAATTTGCCATTTTGTCACCATATAGGAGTCTTATACACTGCAAAGCCAAATACACGCAATAATACACAACCAGTATGCGTTGTATGTAGTATAGTTTAATTTTATAGAATAACTGTCTCTATAGAAGCACAATTCTATGCAGTACAAAACTTTAGTCTATTGAGCATTCGAGCAAGCCGATGACGGTTTTTAATTAAATTATGACATGGATTTAAAGCAAGGGGTTTGCTATTGAAGGTCATTTGTAAAGGAACAAAGCATACACGTTATTTTAAGCACAGGTGACTGGTAATTTTACGACTGTATTAGAGTCAGTAGGGCTATTCTGTAAGCTAGTTTACGCATCGCGCAAGCGGATCCGCGGTGCGTCGTACTACGATATTCAAATTGTAATACGATTGTAATACGGTTGAATTTCGTAATACAAAATTCAAATCTCACCGCTTGCGAGATGCGTATACTAGCTTACAGAATAGCCCTACCCACAGCTTCCACCTAGAGGAAAAATCCTAGCGCAATTTTTGATGTAAGTAAATACTAAATTAAGAACAGTATAAGTATTGCATTGAGAATAGAATTCTACGCAGACAAGCGAAAGAATAAGCTTCTTCTTGAGAGAGCTTAAGGATACGCGAGGCCCCAATTTTTGTACAGAAGGGCAATAGAGCAATACTGATACAGTCCTTTATCCTTTTTTCAGTGACATAAAAGTGCGCGAGGATTTTTCCTTTAGTGAAAACCGACCCTTATACTGCATTGCTTTTTGCCGTATGCGTTTAATAGCTGCGTCAAAATGGCGCGTTTCAACTACTGCATAGATTTCCAAAAGGCAACTAGATCGTGGCGACTAAAGTTAGTATCTGTTTGGGTGTAATGGTTTGGACGCGACAATTTGGAGTTTCCAAAAAGCTGCTAAATCGCCCACGGATGCTGAGGCCGATATTATAAAACTCAGGCATATATCCACTCTTAGCGTTGTATGAAGCCGTTTGATCGTACTAATATTATAATGGCTAAAGTTTGTGTGTACGTTTGGTACTTTATGACGCTAAAACGAATCAACCGATTGAGCTGAAATGTATGCACGTATGCAGTAATGGTATACAGATAGTCTAGACCCTGGAATAACACATAGGGTCTTTTTTTTCCCGATATTCTCACGGGAACGACGTCTACACGGGTAAAGCCGCGGGGCACAGCGAGTTGGTTAATAAGTCGCGTTTTTTTTTTTTTTTTCAGATAACAATATGCATTGTATGGGAAATTTTAGCAAGGTACATTAAAGACTTATACATTTCATTCAATAGAAGTAAACTAACTAAATCAATAACTTATTAGAAACATTTTACATATTTTGAACAATAGAATGTCAGGCAATAAAAAATAATAAAAATCAATAGTCATAATAATGATTGTCAAAGAATACTGGAATTCAAGAAGATATCATATCAATCTAGAACTAGAATAAATAAAAATTGAGGTATCTGTCAACTAAATTGAAAATCTTTAGTTAAATAATAATTAAATAATTCAAGAAAGGGTCATCAGTTTTGGAAGATAATAAATGTCAAACAATACTTAAATTGAAGAAAAAGTCATATCAATATTGTTATAATGTAAAATATTCCTGCAACCTTCAGTTTAAAAATTTGCGATTTAACCAATCATATAGCTTCATTCCTATGTTTGGTATAGAATGAAGCTAAGTTATTGGTTAAATCGGCTTCATTCTATGGCAACCATAAGAATGAAGCCATGTGATTGGATCTGGCTCAGTGGCGTATCTTGGTATCGTGGTTGGTATTAGAGGCCTACGTCCAGTAGTGGAGTGACACGGGCTGATTATGAAGATGATTATTGGATCTGTGGTTGGATATCGTTTTATAATATCGGCCCAAAAATAGCGTTCATGCTTTGGCTCTTCTACACAATTTAAATTTTTGAACGAACTTAGTCTCGAATAGTCGCGTGTGCTTAAATAATGAACACTTCAATTACTTTAGAGTTTGATCAAAATTAATGTCAATAGTTTTAATTTACGTACGATAATGTAGGTAAATAATTCACACATTTTTTTATTAATCATATATCTTATCGCTGTAAAACAACATACACAAAAATAAAATTTGTATCCTACCTGTAAAAAAATAACACAAAAAAGTTTGGTTTCATATCATCGTTTTTTTTTCATTTATCACCGTTCATTAAGCCGTTCTGGGAATTTAAAAGTATTACACCGCCAACCCTACAGCTGTAGAAAAAAAAACATGAAAAAAACATTTAAAATATCTCTGCCCGTTATGCCGCACTCAGAAATTTACCACCACCATGTTAGCTTGTTGTTAACACACCACGCATGCATGAACAGGAAATAATTACCGTATTGTATTTGTTAAGTCAGAGCAAGCCACGACGATTCGACGCCAACTCGACTCGCCTTTACATTGAAATGTACAATTTTCAAGTGAAATCAACGTTGAGGTGTTTTAAAACCCCGTTGTTTGCGCTTCATTTCAATTTAGAAATTGTAAATATGCTCATATTTCAATGACTATTAATATAAAATCAAGGTATCGAGCGGGACCGAAGAACCATGACCATAATTTGTTAGTAAATATATTGACGCTGTCTTTTTCGTCCATTTGTAACTCCATGGGGTCGAGATAGTTAGGATTGTCACAAACAAACTCTATTTTAAAAAATGTATAAAAAAAATGTTTAAAAAAAATATCTTACCACCCATCATTTTGTTGTTTCTCCGAGGCCTCGGTCCGTGTATGGGCGGCATCGGCATTGGTGGCATAGGTGGTATGTTTGGCATACCGGCTTCCGTGTCGGAATCATATTCCGGAGGGTCATTCGGGCCTATGTGAGTAAAAAAAAATAAAAGAGTGATGACAATTACAAAAAAAATAAATTATAAGAAAATCGCGAATGTCATGATCGGTCCGGTCTGCGCACACTCCGAAAAATTAAAAAAATATATATTGACATTAAAACGAGATGCAACACATCGTTTCCGAAGGCTTCCGGAATAAGTCGGAACTACTGTCGCCCACTTTATGGACATCTTGTAAGTTTTCATATTATTCGTGCCTTTTAGAAAATACCAATTTTTAATGAACTTGTGTTTTTAATAATAGTATTGATATTATTTCATTTATACCGTTTGAACCTAAATTATTGCTGTGTCCTTTTCTATTACAGTATTTTGAGCTCAAACAGTAAAGTATTATTTTACACATTTAAGTGCGAACGTACAAATTATTAAACAGTAAGGTAGTTAGTACGTTCTTACGGTACGGTACGTACGGCGTACTCGTACCAATCTACTCGTATGTGCCAATATGAATGTATGCTATAAAAGTAAAATACGGTAATAAAAAAATCAAGCCTACACACTTACAAAATCTCATCATCAAATACTTATCGATTCGTAACCACTGTGTGAACGAATTACCTACATTATTTAAAAATTGACGATTACACAACTTTAGTGTGAGAGAAAACATTAAAGTCTAACAATTTCTCATTCCAAAATACGTTATTTCCGTTCGAAAAATTATGATATCTCTATTAATTTATTATTACAGATACAAATATTGCAACATGTAAGTGCAAACTACAAGAATACTAAGAACTGTCTAAAAGTTACTAGATATTTAATAACATTAGAATTTGTGCTGAGACAGGGTGGGTCCCTTGTATTTACGATAAAAGTTTAGTTCCCGAGGCGTTGTAGACCGACAACCGCAGCGGCTGGCCACAACAACTTCACTATCACTTTTTATGAGGCAACTGTCTGTAAACAACGAATACAGAAACTATAGTTCTTCTATACGTGCCTTTGTCACTAAACTCGACTTAATCTTCTGTACCCTTAGTACGAGTTTTCATACCAAACTCGATATCGTATATCGAACAAATTTTGTATGAAAAACAGTACAGGGCTTCTAGTGGTTATCACATTTCACTAAATTTAGACCAATCAGGAAGCCAGAATAAGTCGACAACTATGTGAGATCTGTTAAAAGCGTTTACGATGAAAACTCTGAATAAGGTAACAAGTAAGGTACAGGGCCGATCATGATGAAGTTTTGTGTGTGTGTAATTGAGTTGGTCCCAAGATGGTATAGATTTACAATTGGTAGGTGGAGCTGCGATCGGACATTTTCTGGATCCGCTAGTATGTATATATGATTTGGAGCCAAATGAAGCGATTCACGTGCTATTTGACAAACAGAGACATCTTAGTAAGATCGCATCAAAAGCCACCTAGCGAGTATAGTGGACCTTTTTTAAAATTAAAACGGCTTATTGTCTAATTAATCTAATAGACCAAGTCACTATGGTCTATTTCGGCCTACAGAGGTCATGTTGCTGCTGTAGAAGTTGCCGTCTGCCGTTGCGGTTTACAGTCTGCGGTCGCTGCAGGAATGGTATGATTAGTTACTGTCGTGTTAGATTGATGAAAAGCAAATAGAAATAAATGCGTAAGTAATTGAGAGACTCTGTGAAAATAGAAATATGAGATTTTTTTGCCCGATGTGTGTATTTTATGTGGATGTATTTTTTTTCATATTATAGTAAATTATAAAGCAATGATGAAATTATTAAGTTTTTAATTTTAGATACATAGTTGTCGAAAAAACAAATATGTACTTACAAAATGACATATATCTTACAGATTCTAATTTAGGTAGGAGCTATATTTTTTAACAAATCCAATCTAACACGACTACTTACTTTAAATAGACAAGAATTCAACTTCAAATATTTCAATTTTAATTTAACCGCCTAAGCATGCCTCAGTCAACACACTAATATTTTCATAGGCACTTTTCATTTAAAAACGTTTTTTTGCTATGGCAACAAAAAGTGCCTACAAAAATGGCAACACCGTTACTCTTAACCGTTCTTAGTACATTCGAGTCTTTATTTTCTTATATTAAACTATTTAAAAAGCGTTTAGGAATTCAACAGTGGAGAGGGTAGAATGCAAATAATAAAAAATAGGCGTTGCAGGCACGATTTAGGGATCCATAATATTTCTGTGCATTAAAGCAAAGCTAGCTCGTACTATATAATTACAAATATAATTTATTTACTTTAGGTACATCATAAAGCGCTCTATATTGCTATTTATTGTTTGATTTCTTTCGATATAAAAATATTTTTATTCGACGATTTTATCGATAATCGATCGATATTCGATTTTATTAACTTGGTTCGGAAGCGATTGTTTTGCTCTCAGTTGCGTTATTTGATTTAAAAGTATTTCCGTATTCAGGTTTAAAATTAGTAGATGTATTTATTTAAGTTTTATTGTTTTTTTATTGTGTTGCTTTGTTTAGTAATCAGTTGTGAAATAAAGTTACGATGCGACATTCAGTTGATATTTTTAAATTGACATTGCGATTTATTTCAATGTCAATGCGTATCGGAGTTACCGAAACTTTCTGTCATCGCATATGTCAAACAGAGGAAGATACAGGGTAACTATATAGCTGCGTCTCTTTCTAATTGACGTTTGATACGATTACATTGCGATTTATATCAATGTCAAGACTTCCAATACGCGACGCAAAACAGCTTTAACAAAAAGTATTCGGAAAAAGCGTCTCAATAAAACAAATTATTCATTTATATTTAGAACAATCGTATAGTCTTTATTTAAGACAATAAAGCGACTGGAAACAATGTAATCATAAATAGTTTTTGACACAATAAATCGAAATAATAACGAACTTAATAACGATATTCGAACTAATAGAAATAAAGCGAAACCGAAAGAATCGCTAAATAGAACGACAACATAATCCGCATTTTAGAACACAACGAAATCATTATATTTATTAAGATCGGATCTATTAGCTTCGATGTATTTCGAGGATTTTTTTTTAATGGTGGCGCGTCTGATTGCGCCACAACTGGTGTCCGGTTGGTGTCCTGAAAAGGATAACGCTCTAAACGTGCGTCAGAGGTCCGATACATAAAGTTAGTCTTAAGTTGAAAGAACCCTTAATAGTTTCAGTTTTAGCGTTTATGTAATATTTTATGTAAAACTTAAACAGTATATTACTATACGTGTGACTTAATTAGTCTATTATTGCACGGCGTGAAGTTATAATAATAATAGACAATTTAAGTCACGAGTATCGTATATTATTTTATAGCTGTCAGTGTGACATAAACCCGCACTTTACGCTTGCTAAGCTTTTCCGTCGATTAGATGATTATTGCACGGCGTGAAGTTGGCACCTGAGCGCAGCAAGGTTGCTAAACGTCGTGCAATAATCGACTATTTAAGTCACGGAATAGCGTGCAAAAAGTGCGGGTTTAGGTCACACTGTGCTATAAATAAATTTAATACAACTTTCTGTCTTTTTTTACTAGTAAAATCATTCTACATATTCAAATATCATTGTGTCTGTGAGCTAATAGACCCGTCTTTAATTGTGTTTAATCAAAACCTTAATCTTTTTAAGGAGTTTATAAATTATTAAACTATCAACCAATACGATAACCAAACACAGACAAAAGAGAGACAAAATCCCTTTACAACCATCCCGCAACACCCGACAAATAAACACTACACACGCAAAGTCCGTCCGTCTAAATCCTCGTATCGTTGAGACGGAACTTTTTACAGTACAGCCCTTTTCAGAACGGGCGATGGTGGGACATGTACGAGTTGTTATAGAAGTCGCGGCGGTAGTAGCGATTGTTCGGCGGGTACTGGGGGTAGTTGGTGGTGAACTCTTGTCGGTGGAGCATGTCTAGTTGGTCGAGGCTGTGGTGCCGCTGCGGCACTATCGGAGGCACTATCCGAGCAGCGTGCGAAATATTGCTTGGTTAGGTTTGTTGACACGTGCGGGGTTTGGAGTTTATTACAGAGGTTGAAAGACGAGGCGAGGTAACTTTATGAATATTTGATCTATCTTTGACTTTGAGAACATAATTTATCGACTTCACAAAAAAGGAGGAGGTTCTCAATTCAACCGTAATTTTTTTTTATGGGTTTTCGCGGATAACTTCTTCGTTTATAAACCGATTATGATATTTATTTTTTTGTTGGAAAGTTGATATCCCGAAGGTAGTACCATAGTAATTTCATCGAGACCTGATAAGTATCTCCAGAGATATGGAGATAAACACCTCAAACTTGGTACTAAAAATTAATAGCGCGGCATTTGAAGTCTTGAAGGCCTCCTTTTTTGTGGTCAGTTAAAAAACACTATTATTAATCTTACTAACTTGTACCTACAGAAAAACGTAGGAATATAACTTTCCACTATGCTACATCCGATTGTCTGAAGCAAAGTGTACATAACCAAAGAAATTATGACTCAGTAGGTATGTACGTAAATACTCTTTGGATGTTATGTATATGTAACCAAAAACTGGCACGGTATCACACAGTTCTGGCGCAACTATGCAACTTTTTAAATTCGTTGTATATATTGGCAGCTGTTTGAAGATTGGTCGAAGCCATTCCGAGCTGTGATTGGTTATTTTGTTTTTGTGTAACGATTGCGGGCGTTTTAGCCTTTCAGACGGATAAGTTGAATAAAGCCTGCATAATACGATTATTTATATGCAACTCGCCACTTCTTTCCTCCGTTAATAAACGCCAATAATAAAAATATGCGAATCAGAGAACCTCCATGGAACTATTAGCTTCGTGAGCATAAAGCGCGAAACTGCTTTCGTTAACAAATCACAATTCGCTTTAATATAGAAACAGATATAACTCCCGGCAACTTCTAGCCTTTAAATATAGAATTAGATCAATCAATCAATCAATCTAATTGGCGGGAAGCATGGGTCGAGATTACTCGAATGCCCACGCGCGTCTGTGATTGGTCCGTCATTCAGTAAGAGTTCCTAAAGGGCCAATCACAGCCGCTTGCGCTTCCCGCGCTGTCAACTAAAGCGCAACAATTTTGCCTCGCGCCTCTATATCCGTGGCGGGGAGTATGCAAATATATTGTAATGTATTAAGTACAGTAGAACGTAAAACCTGGACTCTAACAAAGCTGAAATAAGCGGAGATTTATCAACAACCAATAGTATTTCATCAAAATATCTAATCACGCAATGCGACGATATCACATTGGTCATTGACACATCTCTTCTTTCCTCTCCACTTTAGTAGAATCCGGGATTAAAGCTGTTTCTCAGCAATATATGAACGGTAGGTATAGTTCCTTTGGCCTCGGGTAGTCGATTATTTGAAGACTTGGTCTCTGAAAGTTTTGTAAAGAACGCTTATCTGCATTCTGCAGTAATAGTATAAGTTATAGTAATATATGCATACCTCGATTGTGATGGAATCCAGCCGCCCAGCCGGCGTAGTAAGCTGCCTTTTGTTTCCCATGCTCTTCGGCAACCTACAACATTAGACGTAATTTTGGTTACTCGTTGGAACACGGCATCTAAAATAAAATTTCCTTGCTTCCTATTGCTATTTTAAAAATTTGAATTTTTGATAATAACGTTTCAATCTTTTAAAAGGATCGACTTCGAATGAGACTGGAGTACCGATTAATGTTTCAACCATCGAAAAATCTATTTGAGCTAGAGTCTGTGCAAGCGAACCGTCGTGGCGTTACTATAAACTAACATTCAAAGGTAAGGAAGGAAGGACCTACCTAGTAGCACACGATAACGATAGGAGGATGTACCTACCAACTATCAAACACTTTTACTACACTTTTACTAGTAACGACAGCAGTTTTGTCAATGCAACAAAAACAGTAAATTAAAACGACCGACGACTGACGCTGTCTCAATTCCTACGATGGTTCTCTTTTTGCACAGGCTCTAAGCGTACAATAATAAAAGTGCTTGAAAATCAGCGCTGCAGCGCTGGTATTCGACTTCATTAATCTGTGACGTGCTGAAAACGGGTTCAGTTTAACTAAATTATAAATGTATGCCATAAACAATATAAGCTTTTGATGTTGCTTGTGGAAAACACCGTTAGCGTTTAAGGGCTAGTAATTTAAGTACTCAAATATGCCTTCCAATCGTGTACTTAGATTAACATTAGATTTATAGAAAATCGGTAGTCTGTTCCCAACCTAACTCACCTTAACACTTAGCGGCTCGGTCCCGCCCTCTGGTATGACATTGTTTAACGCAGATATCGCTTCTTGCGCTTCCTCTCGCTTATCGAATCTGAATAAAACAAATAATTACCTTCATTTGTCGCTACACAATTATATAACATAGTATTTTGACTGCTACATCTGTTTCTATTTGTCCCACCAATAGATGGCGCTAGCTGCATGTAAAATCGCATACGCTATGGACTTCGTCGGTAAGTATCTTCGTTTACATTTAAATCTAAGCTAAGCTCAAAAGCTTAAAATTTGCTCTATTCCTAAATAGATAATAAATACTATAAGGTCCTCGAGGCTAGTGAATTGTGAAAGAAAACATTTTTTTTATTGTTAAAGGATGTGTTAGGGTCCCCGCACTCGGGCCACGGGCCACAACCACAAAACGCCGCCACCGGCATATTTCCTATAGTTTTCATACATTTTATCATGTAGCGTGTGGCGGCCACCGGCGTCACCGTGTGTGGCGAGTCCATATAAAATGTATGAAAACTATAGGAAATATGCCGGTGGCGGCTTGTGGCCGGTGGCCCGTGTGCGCCGAGGCTTAGTGCAGACTTTTAATATGCATATATACTGAATAATGCTTTAAGTTTTAGAGTTTTAAAGATACACCCTGTCATACGACTAAGCTCAGTTTTCCACTTCGTGATATTCCATCTTATAGCTGTCTTGTCACTTACTTGTTCCATCAGAGGGGCTTTTATTAAGTGCTTGTCGTAGAGGGATAAATCCAGAGCTTTGGGTAGCGTGGCCACATTAGATAGAAGATAATAAACATAACCGTAGATGTATATAGAACCCAGTGATACAAAGCAAAGAAAATCAGTATATATGTTATGAAATGATGAGAAAAGTGCCAAAATACACTTCACAATTTCACAAGACTCCATAAAAGTCGAAGTTAGTTTAGCTAACAACGGCTAACAACGTTGCTGACCCTGAAAAAACTGGCACGCATTGAGAGACGGAAATAGTATACGGACGGAAATAGTATAGCTTTGTCCTTATCCGTTACATGGAATAACTCGATACTATATCCCTTTTCACGTGGGAAGGAGACGGAGCTACCCGCGGTCTATTCTTTTCTTTGTCTACGGAGCTTGTCCTACATCATTGACTAAGTATATTAAAATAGACTTGTCTTTAAAATAATAATAATAACATGAGAAGGATAAAACTATACAATCACTAATATGGGAGAGCGAGATGAAAATTTTTTTTTCCTTCTCTGCGTATGCGATTTTACAAACTGACTCCGGCACCAAGTTCTAGTGCACCCATTGGCTCTCACCCTCTGTTATGTATGACCCGACCAAATTACGTTGTTCATTTTTTCTTATAGCTGGCATATGTATCATGTGTTCATCATTTTAGTCGGTTTATATCTCTATAGCTATTTCATTCGCATACGCTAATGTCCTCTCTATATATATACTTTCTCTATGTCCCACATTAACCATACCTGACGAAAGCGACACCTCTCGGCGTCCCATTGTTCTTATCTCTCAGTATGTGTTTCTGCACTATCCTGCCGTATTTGCCGAATATAGTATCAAGTTGGTCCTCATTGATCGCACGCGGCAGATTTGTCACGTAAAGGTTTGTCTCTTTTATGTCTTCGCCGGATGGGCGGGCGTAGGATACCTGAAATGTAAATAATATCGCTTTAACAACTATAATATTACAAATTAAAAAAAAAAATTAATAACAAATGCGAAAGTCAGGTTGTTTATTTGTTTGGGACTTCTTGAAGATCAAACGGCTGGACTGATTTAGCTGAAACTTTGTAAGTACAGGGATAGCCAGTACTATGGATTGGGCTTTATGATTTTATATCCAAGTTACTTCTTGCTGGGGATGGTGGGGTACAATACGTTGGAAGTAAGGCGTGTGATCACCTTGGTGGAGCATGTTTTTAAAGTCTTGGTAGCGCAGAGATGTAATCTATCATTGCTGGAGCAGGTGCCCATTTCAGTACCAGACAATTACGTGAGAGCTCGGCGTCACAACATGTTCACGATCCCGCGGCGGCGGACCGAGTTGGGCCGTATGGCCCCTCTTCCGCTGGCGTTACGAATGCTCAATGCCGTGTTGTATCACCACATCTGGATTTATTTCATGGTTCAGTAATAGAGTTTCACAAAGTTCTTGCTATGTTTGTGGAGTCACTCTCGGCTTCTCTTAGCAATTTATAAATGGCGGTGTATGTTACTGTTAGTTAGATAAACGGAAATTATTTTAATTTATATTATTTCTTTTGTATGTATTAATAACTTGGATGGGTGAATTGGGAAACTGTTAGGCCCATCCAGATGTACGTACGTACATTAAATAACGATAAATAAATAAATAAATAATTGATACTTTTTTAACGCGGGTGAAGCCGCTGGGCACGGCTTAGTTTATTAAATTCCTGTATACACAATCCATAACCCGCGCTTCTTGGTTTATACGCCCAAGCGCTGTAACCAACTTAGCTACGGACGACTTTCAACGAAGCGACGTAACTTCTGGATTGCATTTTAAGCAATTATGCATTGGCGGCGCCATCTGCAATTACTATTCAGAAGTAAATACTCGGATATAACCATTTCAGATCCGACAACATTGCAATGCTTGAATCGAATATAGTCCCGCGATTTAAGATCATTTACAAAACGAACAAAACCGACTTCACATAGCACGCGATTTATTTCCAAAAAGGAGGAGGTTCTCAATTCATCTGTATTCGCAAGCGGGGGTCAGTGCAGGTCTAATCGCCCCCATGACCAATTAGAATTAAAATTGTTATACCTTTAACCGTTTGTTTCTAAGTTGGTATCCGTTGAACACCTCGATAGCTCGCGACGCGTCCTCTTCTCGAGTGAAGTTTACGAATCCGAAGCCGTAGCTGTATCCAGTCTGAAATAAGAGCCACACTTAGAGTTAACATCAGTAACCATACTTTAAAGTCCTCCAAAACTCGACAGCTCTCGATTGGTTCGACAGTCTTGAACATGGCATATATAGGTCCTTGACTTCCTTAGACTTGACAGTTTCAACTGTGAGATGACGATAAGTTTGGTCCCAGCCCTATTACAAGTGATAATCTATCAACAGCTGGAATAGAACTCTGACGATCAATTATTTATCTCAAAATCTCCTCTCTACTCCTGTCTTAAAGGTGCCTGCTAGTCACTGTTGCTACAAAAATTTATCGCTGAAAAGACCTTAAGCATAGGTACACCAACTTTTTAAAAATATTTTAAAGGCTAGCGTTTAACCACATCTCGCTTGGTAGAAAGCAATGTGGTCAAAGATGCTAAACACGCTAGGCCCAGAATACTCTGACTTTCAAGGGCTGTGCGCTACCGGAACACCGTAAGGTTATGGCGGCAGATATTAAAAGGCGCCACTGATGTATATATAGTGGATATATCTTTTACCAGAGATATTAAAAGGCGCCACCGATTTATGGTGGATATATCATTTACCAGAAATATTAAAAGGCGCCACCTATTTATGGAGGATTATACTATTTACCCGAACGAAGTGATTTGCTTCTTCGTTCATCCCGCCAAGGATTGGAATACCCTGCCTAAGTCTGTTTCCGGTTAAGTACAGTATGGGGATCTTCAAATCGCAAGTGAAGTTATCTTCTGGGTAAGCGCGCTCCATCATCGATCGCATCAGGTGAGCTAGTTGTAAAGCTCTAACCAACTCAAAATAAAAATAATAAAAATTCTCAATTATGGTTGTCTCACTTTGAAGTCTTTCATAACCCGGCAGCTCTCGATCGGTCCGACAGTCATGAACATGGCATACAGGTCCTTCTCCGTCATAGTCTGAGGTAGATAGTTGACGATGAGGTTGGTCCTAGCCGTGTCTCCCCCCGCCGCGGAAACTCCCCCTCCTTCAGACATGCTGCCCCAGAACCTTGGAGGACCGCTTCTGCCTCTGTATTGGTGCTGGATTTGCTGGAAATATGTGAAAGGTTAGTTAGAAGATAACTACGCTGAGTGAAGTGTGAACATATAATTGTTTTTTAGGGTTCCGCACCCAAAGGGTAAAACGGGACCCTATTACTAAGACTCCGCTGTCCGTCCGTCTGTCTGTCTGTCTGTCCGTCTGTCACCAGGCTGTATTTCATGACCCGTGATGGTTAGACAGTTGAAATTTTCACAGATGATGTATTTCTGTTGCCGCTATAACAACAAATACTTAAAACAGAGTAATATTAAAAATAATAGAGGTCCCCATACAAGAAACGTGTATTTCACGACATCTTTGAACGCTTAGTTAGGTAAACGTCCGATATATGGCGTTATATTGAAATGTCGATCCCTAACACCTTTGTTAGACGTTAGATGGCATTATAAGAAATAAAATGTGTATTAATTACAAATTATTTTTTACTGGCGAAAAATGATAGTGGTATTTTTTGCTCGATCTTATAAAATACTGTAATGTGGTACGGAACCCTACGAGTGCGAGTCCGACTTGCACTTGATCAGTTTATTTCGATATAATTAAAGAACAGCAAACATAAACGCAAGGTGCCCAGCTGATGGTAAGTGGTTACCGCAGTCTATTAACAGTTGAAATATCAAAGTTGAGGCCAATGTTACCCTGAAGAAGGATCGTATTAAATCTTCTTTTGAAGCGGTTGTGGCTGTATTTATAGGAAAAGATGTCAGGAGGAAGCTACTTCCACATCTTGCAAGTATGCAGGTAATAACAATCGCGTAAGAGGGTTGTGGGTTTGAGGACCACATAGTTACAGATTTAGCTTAGCACGATTACGTGAAGTGATGATAAATCTAGATCGGCAACTAGCTAGTTTGTTAGCGTTTAAGGTGACATATTGTAAAAATTGAGGCATAAAATCGAATGCGGAGTTTCGAGACATTTAAAGCAAATGACGACAAAACGACAAAAAAGATGATAGCGTATCTCCAACACTTTTTCGCTTTGTGCCATGGTTATCGTGATACCAGTGTAGGAATAGAACACACTAGCTTCTACAATAAACTCAGAAAACGCATATTCTCACAAAAATAGCGTATTACACCAATGCAGAGGAGTTTGGCGTCAGGCAGGCGGCGACTTCAAAAGCTACGCAAATTCCTCCAAGTAAAGATTACGTTAAGCAAACTCACAATAACCAAGACTCTGGGAAATAGCAATATATATAGGTTTACGATTAGATAACATAATTATAAGCAAGATGCACAAATGCAACTAAACAAATGACTACATTATAAAAATATAGATAACTTTTTAGAGTATCGAAAAATATCTTATTATGTTAACATGACTGACATGTGTGGTGGCAAGGGCTGTGTGAAAATTGTAAGAATTGACTATGAATTGAAATTTTTTTAAAAGGACGAAATACGTAAAAATTACTAAGATGGCGAAGCAACCTTACAATAATACAACCGTAATCAATCATCTGAAAAACGCAGATTTCCGACTGATAATTGTAACGAAAGTGAAATAGGTCAAGATGGAAATAAATAAGGGCTCTTTCAAACGACGACCTCAACAAGCACTTTACAGCGTCGTGACGCGTTATTACAACAAGAGCTTAATAAAAATCATTACGTAGACGTCTTACTTTTTAATGAAATTGAGTAAGAGATCCAGCATGATGCTCGCCTGATAATCAGAAATGGGGATTGCCTATAATAGACCTCGGACCTATCAAGGAAGAGCTTATAGGACCTTCGACTTTTAGGTTTGGGCTGGAGGATGGTGTGACCAAATCTCTCAACATCATCGAGATCTTATTGCAGTATATTTCTGTATAAGTGTGTATAAACTCATCATTCATCATTCAAAGACCGTAGCGCTAACTAATAATGTTTCTGTAAACCACTCAAGTGATGTCATTATGACGAAGGTTTAAGCGTCGAATGCATAAGCAAGTTATAAAAGTCGTCATTTGTTAACGGCCTAAACCAAAATAAATAAGTTCGAACCGAGCTTTGGCACGCAACGTTTCCCCCATTTCCTTATTGTATAATATCATAATAGAAACGAGCAACTCCAACTTTTCCTTATCACTATAATTAACATGCTTATCGAGATAGTTCTACTTTTTCTATAAATTAATAGTCAGAAGGACGAAAGTTTATGTCAACGGATAACAAAATATTGAGCCATTAAACATTGCTAAAGAAAAATTGCAGAAGTGCCGTGCAAGTTGGGCCCGAATAAGGCTAAAAATTTAACATTGTATTTTATTGCTTTCTAAAAAACATATCGAAAACAATAAGCTTTTTTGAAGACAGGCTGAGAATTTTGCACTATGTAAGTAGACAGTAAGATCGGCTGTCCAGCGCCAAGCTTGTTCTTAGTTCTAGACTTCTAGTACTTTTATCACGCGGCCGACTGAACCGATTTCGGTGAAGATTGGTAATGATACATTTTTTTCTTTGGATGATACCAAAAGACGAAATAAGAAGCATTGCAGCTCATGCCATGCACAAACAGTTATCTAATAAAATTAATAAGCCATCCAACGGCGCGGTCAAAAGCCCGACAGTAAAGTTAATGGCAACTGAAGTGTTGCAATATAGACATACAAAGTAATAACCTGGCCAGCTTAAACATAATCGCACGCAAATGAAAAAATATCGCACGCAAATGAAACAATACTGCGCGCGACAATACTGCATATACGAGGAGATCGACACCACATCCTTCTTATATATAAATGCTAAAAGCTAAAAGTTTGTGTGTTCGTTGTCCAATCTCACAAAAACGGCTAAACTGATTTGGTAGATAATCTGGATTAGCACAAAGGATATTTTTATTTATCTCAGTAGAGAGATACTTTTTGACGCAGGCGAAGCCGCGGGACACGCCATTTTTCACTTTTTTATTTTTGACAGAAAGCAGTTAACGCTGATGCGAAAGAATAGAACGAAGCAGAGAGAGAGAGAAAAGAGCCAGCAAGCTGACGCCACCATACGTAAAGAGAATACACGTAGCTAGGAAGAGCTATAGAAAGATATACAATGAGATAAAGAGACAGAGAGAGGTAGAAGGAGCGAGAGAAAATAAGATATCAAATATCTACCAATTAATGGTGATCTAATATGTGATGAAAGAAGGTGATATATCAAAATACAGTGGTGTAAAACCTACTTCGTACCTATGTATACATCAACTAGACATCCTGCACATCTAAACTCTAAAGTTTCCAGTAGCCTTGTTTAGTTCATGAGTACATGAACTAAACAAGGCTACTGGAAACTTTACTTAGTAAAGTACAAATATGAATGAATTCTTGACACTGAACTGAATGTACTATTCCGTAAGCCTAATAGTACATAGTACATTTAGTACTTCGTTCGCGATTATTGTCTGTGATTTAGTTGTTCATGATCACGGAATAAAAAGGATGATGAATGAATGGGTTAGTGTAACTAGCGAACGAACGAGTGAGATGCACTCGATGCTATTTTCAACAGCTATTTTGAACATTATGGTAACAGTCATAGGGACTATTTTTAATTGAGTAATTATGAACTACTATACTTATAGTACTAGAAGTCCGAACTAGTACAGTTGAGATAATGCACTAGTTCGGAGCGATAATTTTAATGACAGAGCAAGAACAAGCCTAGTTTCCAGCCCATAAATCCTAGAAATATCCTATCAATCCGGTTTAAGGGAGAAGAACGAACCAACTATCTCTCGTCCCTCGTCCCATACTTCGCGTAAGATTAAGTAGAGTCCTAATTATCCTCCAAGCAAGGCGTCTAATTTTAGAAATAATCTACTGAAGAAAGTTTAAAAAGTAAACCTTTAAATTCGCAATATGGCCAAAGTATCTATGCTTCATTAAAAGGTCAGGGTATTGCATTTTCGGTACCACAGCTCTTGCACTACTATGCAAATGCCAATTTAAAACAAACAAACCGACGAACGACTGAACTTTACAATCGAAAAAATAGGGCACAACTCTCGAGGCCGTGACCCAAAAACTGTGCCGTACACAGTATTAACTGTATATTGATACTACGATTAGTAACACCACAGAATGTATAGTAATGCAGATTTACTATTATTTGATATAGACAAATATTTGACAATTATCACGCCTGTTTATGATTATTTTTAACCGACTTCAAAAAATGAGGAAGTTTCTCAATTCGACCGTATATATTTTGTTGCTTACTTGAACTTTTTTTCATTTGAACTTACTGATATGTCTCTGACAAAAGCGTCATTCCTAATGTTTGGCTGTGCCCTGCGGCTTTGCCCGCGATCGCGACGACCACTGATCACGACTAGTCGTCGTGATCAGTGGTCGTCGAGATCTTGCTTCGTAAGCTCCCGAGGAAGTGCATCGGACATGCACGAAACCTAGGTCGAGACAGTCGACATTAAATAGTAGTGAGTATAATAGTCGGTATTTTGATAATCACATTTCATACTCACTATAACTATAAGGGCCAGTTTCACCGGTTCCTGATAGCGCTAAAATGAAGAAATCTGACAGTATCTTTGAAAGCTTTTATATGGCGTCATGTGTCAGAATCCAACGCATTACCAGGAACCGGTGAAACTGGCCCTAAATATTAAAATATCAAGCTTCTTGGCAAGTGGCGACATTCAGAGCTCTACCCTAGCGAATGTGACAGAATCCGCGATTACATATTCCAGGGTAAGTAAACATGCCCTTTAGATTTATAACGGCAACGGCATCAGCCCTGACGAAGGGACATAATTACTTCATTAATTTTTAATCATACCGCGAAATCCGTACCAGGCTGGATTTGTGGTATTTTTTTGTATACCCCTTTTTGTTATTGTATTTGGTAGCTATGTTCTAGCTAATAACTGCTTATGTATACCATTTAAGCATTGTAAATCGAGTACAAAAGTAGATTTTCGGAGTTTTTAATATGTACTTATAATTACTACTATGTACTACTAACATCTTTTATATTATACAAGATGTAGAATCTAATAAGTTTTTTCTCTTAGCAGTTTCTTCGGAACCCGTACCACGCTAGTCCTGCTCGCACTTGGCCGGTTTTATGCCTACTTATCATTTAGGTCTAAAAGTACCTACTTTTCAGAACACTCATCCTACTAGCACAGATTATATAATAGTTACTACGTAACTACTAGTCCAGTATCCTATTTGAAGTAATAATTCGCTTCAAAAAGTATAATTAGGTACAACATTAAATATTATGTTTCTTTGAAGTGTTTCACACTTTATATTTTTGTAAATTGTTAAACACAATCCAAAATTTCATCGTACCGACGGGACTTGAACCCGCAACCTCCGGAATAAGCACCGGAACATGTTATTCCGACAAAGAAACATAATATATAATACACTTCAAAGAAACATAATATTTGATTTAAGCAGTGCAACATCTCTCGTCGGATTTGAAAACTGTAATGTATTCTTCCGAATGATTAACTTACGTAATAAGTAGTCATAGATGGCGCCACCAATGCATAATTGGGTTAACAAAATGCAATCCACTAATTTCGTCGTAACGATACTTCGCACCGTGGCTTAATTGGCAAAGGACCGGAACATGTTATTCCGGAGGTTGCGGGTTCAAGTCCCGTCGGTACGATGAAATTTTGGATTGTGTTTAACAATTTACAAAAAAGGTACAACATTATGTTCTAATATTATTGAAATTTTAGATATAGATAAAAGTATTCATAGTAACTAACATTTAAAAACAAACTAATAAAAACCGAGCTGAGTTTCACATTAATTAAATATCTGAATTGTACTATACAAATCGTAATGTCTATAAATTATTACACTGCAAACTGTATAATGATCGCGTCGCATGCAAAACCGTAACATAAAATAAATTACGTTTATTAAAACTTTATTTATGTTAATGAAACTAACAGATTAAAACACTAACTTTTATATGGGCCAAGTTTGTTCCCGTCACCTGCCGGAAATTGGAAAAATTCTCAAAAAACAACTCTAAAACTCGGGACTAAATGAAAATAGGGCAAATATTATGATAAAACGGGCCGCATTTTGTGACATGCTTACTGCAATAACACAGAATAAATTGTAGTACAAGTAGCAATAACTACGTTTAAGATTCGGGATGGCCATGTGTTCGGAAAATGTAGGACAATCGCTCAAGGTCAAGTGATTGGTGATTTAGATGTATATATTACATACATAGGAAAAAGTGCCATATTTCACATAAAATAAGTTAGTGGCCAAATGAATAAAACAGTTTTTTATTTGCAGATAATAACAATGGAAAATCCTTTAAAACATAATTTTAAACGGTTTGTGATTTTAGCATAAGGGTTTGTAGTTTGTAAAGTTCAATTGTTTATCACGCGGCACCCCACTGCCGCGCGGTGCAGCGCGACACCGCGCGGCGCAGCCTGAAGCCGCCGATTGAACTCAATGTAATGTGTATCTTTTTGTGTAGTAAATAATGTTCTTTTTGTATCACTCTATTACGTACGCACTTAGTACTACTTTACTAAGTGCGCGCCGCGGCGCGTCGCGGTCTGAGTTGTCCCTAAATCTATCCGCATTATTTAAATATGCAGGACATCGTACAATATTTACGAGCCTAGTAAATCTAGTCATTTTTAGTCATGCATAAGCAACTCAAAGGCTTCTAATGGATCGAAGACTAGTGCGTAATAATTATCGTACGAGGGTTTTAGCAACGGTATTTTTCGGGTCACTTTATATGCTAAGAAATGTGTGACCTTGGCTAATAGCCAGGGGGTGCGTTTTGATAAATTGTTGATGATTGTGCAAGAAATGTATACACACTCAATAAATAACAATGTTGACAATTGTCTCTTGAAATTTGCTACTTTCATTGCAAATAAACAGACTGGTTTATTAGCTAATTAGTGATTGCCGATTGTGGCTTTAGCATTGTTAATAATGCACTTGTAGCAATTAGTAAATTTAAAAACAAAAAGCAGTATATCGTGGGTTATGGTTCATAAACAAAATTACACATTTCTCACTTTAAAATTCACATGTTTAGCGGGCAGCTGGCGTATTTCGTATTAAAACGTTTATTTCTCATCATTGTTTTTTCATTCATGATATAACTTTTTTAAATCCTTACAATAAGCTTTAATTTGATACCCATATTGCAATGATAATCATTAATATAGTTTAAAAACTAAAATAACCGACTTACATGCCCCGCGAGTTAGTTTCAGTAGCAAGTTTAAGACGTTTATCGTCATATCTCTGGAGATACTTATCAGATCTCGATGAAATTACAATGGGACCACCTCGGAAATGTATTCTACCTCCACCAATTACACTTGCCTTTGCTCTAATACTTCCCTTAGTGATTAACATTGATTAGTGTATTTCAATGGATTTTAAGTGTAGTTAGCTACTGTAGTCAGTGCATTTTCACCAAAGTTGCCTAAACTTTGGTTAGCGTATGTAGCGTAATTCTACAGTAAAAAATCCTAGAAATTACTACAAAAATATCCCATAATAGGACCGAAACCTACGTATTGCAGGCGGCAGCGACAAGGGGTGCTGGCATCCTTCCAAACAGAATGGAGCCGTCTTTTAGCGGAGCGTTCCTCGCCTCATTAATAATGGATTGCTGAAGTCATTAGCCAGATTTTTGAATGTGATGGTAATGTACCTGTTCTAAGTAAGTTAATAAGCGGCAATAGCCCAATGACTAAGGCGTCGGCCTGACGATCGAGAGGTCGTGAGTTCGTTCCCCACCCATTGCACTATTGACGTAAACCTACTCTAGAAACAAGCATAGTTTGAGGGGTTAACAAGAATACTAGTGTGAAAGGCACATTGCTAGTAACCTTTAAACAAACCCTAGACCATAAATGTTATTAGGCTTAAAGGGTCAAGAATAGGTGAGAAGGTAGGCGCTGAATTATGTTATTAATGAAATTTGGTAAAGAAAGAAACCTCTTTGTAATGTGCAAAATTAACCAGATAGAAGGAAATACCGCAATAGATAACAATATTATGTTGATCCGCCTGGGTGGTAAGTACCATTAATGTATCAGTAATTCAACTTTGAAATGGAAATGTTTAGTAAAGTCACAAGTAACACCTAGATGTGTCAGGGTAAAACAATACTCATGGTGCAATATTCCAGCAAAGGCCACTATATGCACTATATGCCACAGTTTTTAGGGTTCCATACCCCAAAAGGAAATGAGGAACCCTTATAGGATCACTTTGTTGTTCGTTTGTGTCTCTGTCTGTCTATCTGTCCGTCTGCAAAGACCCTTTTTCACGGGTACGCATACAGATATCAAATTACTAGCTGTGCCAGCGACTTCGTCCGCGTGGAATAGTGTCTTCGGGTAGCATTTTTCATTATTTAGGCTAATTCTTTAACAAATAAGACACATGCGTACCCCACCTATACCGCACCGTACTACGCCGCGCAAATCCCCTCCCCCCTCTCCCCTCCCCTCTACCCTAACTTCCCCCTCCCCCTCCCCTTTCACACCACTCCCCCTCCCCTGCCCCTCTATCCCCCCACTCCCCTCCCCTTCCCCTCACTTCACTCTCCCCTCCCCTTTCCCCTTCTCTCACCTTCCCTTTCCCTTCACCACCCCTCCCCCTTCCCCTCACTTATACCTCCCCTCCCTCCCCTTCCCCCTTCCCCCTTCCCCCTCACAAACTTTGAATGTCATATTTATTTATATCCAATCAACAGCCCAAAAAAAAGTTTCAAGCTTCTAGCTCTAAAAATGATGATAATTCCATACAACATTTCATCCCCCCTTTCAACCCCTTACAACCCTCTTTTCGCATTAAAAAGTAGCCTATGTCCTTTCTCAGGCTCTAGGCTATCTGTGTACCAAATTCCATTTAAATCGATTCAGTAGAACATTAACATTAACCTTACATATTTCCATACAAACTTTCATCCCCTATTGTTATTTTACACCCTTGAGGGTAAAACTTTCACAAACTTTGAATGTCATATTTATTTATATAGAATCAACAGCCTAAAAAATAAGTTTCAAGCTTCTAGCTCCTAAAATGACGATACCTTCATACAACTTTTCATCCCCCCTTTCAACCCCTTTTTTCGCATTAAAATGTAGCCTATGTTCTTTCTCAGGCTCTGAACTATCTGTGTACTAAATTTCATTTAAATCGGTTCAGTGGTTTTGGCGTGAAAGTGAAACAGACAAACAGACTTCTTCAGAAGTCTTCGAGGGCCCGGTGGCGTAATCGGGAGAACGGTCGGTTTTGATGCCGTGGTACCGAGTTCAAACCGCCGTGCACCAATGGATTTTTCTATCGAAAAATTTATGTGCGCTTCTCACAGTGGCCCTCCGGTGAAGAAAAACATCGTTAAAAAACCAACAACCCGCGCATGGTGGTAGGACACTATCTAGTGTCCGCCTGGCCAGCTACCACCCTCAAGTTAGAAAATCTGTCACCAAACATCTAATGTGTTCCGGCAGCTATCCTTGAGAGCCAGTTCCCATTCATGGCCTAGCGTGCTTACCATCTTCGACCGCATCATCACTTACCAACAGGTGAGATAGTGGTTAAACTCTAGCCTATAAAGTATAAAAAAAAAAAGACAGACAGCGTTACTTTCGCATTTATAAATTAGTTAGGATATCTCATATCAAATACTCGGTCTCTAGTCTCTTTTGGCTCTGTATGTTAAAATTTTTGATAATTTTACAAGGGAATCAAAAACTATAGGGTACTTCCCGTTGTCCTAGAATCATGAAATTTTAGCAAGAAGCAAGGTCTTTAAGCACTTATATAGGAATAAAATATGTAAGTAATGTAATAACTAAAAAAAGTTAATTTACTATTACAAAAACTTATTAATTTACTATTACAAAAACTTATTATTTGTAGTTGGTGCAATACATTTTCTATAGATCAAACTGCGAAGTCAAGTTTGTCCTGTAACCTAGTCTGAGAAGTTGTTTGGTGGGCGAGTCCTACTCACTTGGCCAGTTTTTTTTTACAGGGAGACATTTCATATAAGTACCATCAGGTGAGTGTAAACTGCATGAATAAGAATGCTGTTATGAAATGATAACACAAAAATTGGATTTTCTGTACACTAAAGTTGCGTCCAACCACAATCAAAAATGTGATAAAAATCTTAAACAATAACCTAAATAAATTACAAGTATAAAAAAATATATATTAAAAAACTTACATAAATATCTTTCGCCTGTAGCCTACAAAGCTCACTACAAAAGACAAAAATCAAAGGAAATGCATTGAAATAAAGGTAATAATGAAAAAACACGTGCTCGCGTGCAACAAATAACAAAAACTGTTGGTTTTCAGCCAACTAGATGTGATGCTAAATCTATGAGGCTGTTCTTATTACGAGTAGCAAAATATAAAAATTATAAGCTACAAGGAGTTCATATTTAACAAGTTAATATAACTAGCTGTAAAAACTTAATAATGACAAAAGTGATTTGAAATCTTTAAGGTTGTAAATTTTTGTTTAGCCCTTTACAATATTTTAGGTTTCATTGATTTTCGCTCTAAACTGCAGTTTGGAGCTAATTTATGGCAACGTTGAACGTTAAATATACATGCTATTTAAGTTTATTTAGCTACAAAAATTATAATTGAAACTTCATAATTTTGCAATACTTTCTTAATAATCTATGATGACTAAGCAGTAAAATCAGTTTTTTTTATTTATTATTATTATTATATTAGTCGATTTGAATGGAATGTGTCATTTTCACTAGATGAAATGTGAAATGCAATTTGCTATTAACAACATTTTGAATGAGTTTTTGTGGGAAAATAAGTATATGTGTACTTATACAGGGTGATTCAGTACCGATGGATCAAATGAAGCAGGGTGGTAGAGGACCTCACTACTGAGCCCCCATGTATGTTCTACCATTTTGGATAGTTTATGAGATATGGCAATTTTTTTAAATGAGTTTGCCTTTTGCCTCTTTGGTTCACGAACATTTTTTTTTCTGCTCAACCCTTTACGCTAGGGCAATAATTTTTTTTAGTAAATGTAGGTAAATAATAGGCCTAACAAATGGTATTATTATTACTTTACTCGAAAAGTAAATACTTTCATAATAATAGAAAAAGTTACAAAAATCTTATTGACTAATGCTACTGCATAAAGTTCTCAAGGCCAATACAAAAAAAAAATAACAAAATTTTATTTTTCATACCTATTTTAAAAACTTCAGTATTTATCTAGCTACAACCTCTGCAAATTTTATTTACCTAAGCTATGTGGTTCATATTAAAAGGTGCGATGAAGTCAAAATTAGTACACATTATTTTTCCAAATTTGCCAATTCTTTCGTAGTTGTTTAGATAAAATAAGTAGGTATAAGTTGTATAGCTATATGCAGCAGGAAAAGAAATAGATTTGATATAAAATGAGACTGAATAATTATATAATACTATTAATTAACTTTTGACGTCTCTTTTACATGTATTATTTTTGAAAATATGTAGATTTCGCTGATTTTTGTTACCTACGGGAAGGTCATTTTGCCTTTCTGCGTCCGTAAGCTTAGCTTAGACCTTAGGTAAACAAAATTTGCAGAGGTTGTAGCTAGATAAATACTGAAGTTTTTAAAATAGGTATGAAAAAAAAATATGTGATTTTTTTTGTATTGGCCTCGCATTGAGGCCTGATATATGCAGTAGCATTGGTCAATGAGATTTTTGTAACTTTTTCTGTTATTATGAAAGTATTTACTTTTTGAGTAAAATAATAATAATACCATTTGTTATGTCTATTTTTTACCTACGATTACAAATAAAATTATTGCCTTAGCGTAAAGGGTAGAGCAGAAAAAAAATTTTTTGTGAACCAAAGCGGTGAAAGGCAAACACATTAAAAAAATGTCTCATAAACTATCCAAAATGGTAGAACATACATGGGGGTTCAATACATCCCCAGTGAGGTCCTCTACCACCCTGCTTCGTTTGATCCATTGGTGCTGAATCGCCCTGTATATACGTAATATTTATCCTTCCGAGTCTGGACAACAGCATCACAGCATGAGATGAATATGCTGCAATTTTGAATTAAATAAGGATTACGTCAGTATTGAAAAATTCATCGAATCCAGCCTCTTAAGTCACTAACTAATTGGATTATAATAATGTCTGGCTCATTTAAAAAAATATAAATGTATTTAAAATGATCCCAAGCAGACAACATTCTAAATATATTATAACAAAACTTAAACTATGTTTTGAATAAAAATAAATGACAATACAAAGTGACAGGTACTACGCTCAAAACGAAGAATTACATCTACATTAGTACTCACATTTTCCAACGTATTAAAACTCCTGTCCCAGCTACTGACAGGAGTTCCACCGAACAGATAGCCAGGATACCTCTCACTCATTTATCCCACTTTTACGTACACCCACAAAACACTCCGAACTTCTTTACCGTAACTACTCAGAAAACTTTAGCCAATGCTACTTTTCTAAACAGATATATTTAATTTTAGAACACAAATTAAACCTATATTTTTTTATTTGAGCAATTATGACCTCATTCTAGATTTATGTGTAATTTTTATTGGGTTTGACAGTTGTTGCTGTTTTGTACCTGAAAATTGAATATCATTTTACGGGTAGTTGTTCATATTTGTTGGTTTAAAAATTATGTATTTTGGTTATGAAATTTTCACGAGTGATATTCATATTTTGTTTTGCACTAACCGGCATTAATTCTTGTTTATTTTTCGGACTATGGTCCGACCGATTACGACTCAATTTGAGAGTCTTTGACGGGTGTGCCGCACAAACTAAAGCGGCATGCCGCAAGTCACAGCTCTCCTAGCTTCCCCTCGGATGATGACTCTCAAATTAATTCGACACTGGTCGCAGTATAATCCGAATAATAAACGCAAGTGAATGCCGGTTAGTACAAAACAAAATGATGTATTTGGTGATAAATTAT
Organism: Cabera pusaria; assembly: GCA_954871355.1. Classification (NCBI taxonomy): domain Eukaryota; kingdom Metazoa; phylum Arthropoda; class Insecta; order Lepidoptera; family Geometridae; genus Cabera; species Cabera pusaria. The sequence continues at coordinate 5,325,124 of OX940906.1, read as the reverse complement.
CAGCTCATGATGGTAAGAGCCTTTCAAAATCTATTTTGTACAATGAAAACAGGATGAAAAAAAATTTTACTAGTCGTTTGCTCTAGTTATTGTCATAATTACTAAACTACAAGAATTTTGCAAATATCTTGATTCTTGTATTCTGCAAATATCATTCATCAAGATACAAAATGTAGTATTAAAATATACAGCATTGCAGAACTTGCAACACACTGACCGACCATGAATTTCAATTAATACTGAACAGTTTTACATCAATCTATCTGAAAACTTTGATAAATTTGGTTGAACTTAGGTTCTGGAATGGAGTAGCTATAAAATGCTTTTATTTAACGACTACATAAGGAATATTATAGCTTGGACATCATCACTGTCATTAGTTTATGCTATGTTTGAACTAGTTAGTTTTAAAAAAATAATATGTGCAAAATTAGGGATACTGAACATGTTTTGATTATAAGCAATATCAATATATTTTTTAATAATTAATTTGAACATGTAAACAATCATTCTAGGTATCTGACAATCATTCTAGGTAACTTCTTTTTATAAAATTATTTCATATGCATATCTAGGGGGTCCAGAAGTTTATGGTGCGTTGACCTCAAAAAATTGAGGTCATTATCCCCACATTGGCGTCACCATACAATACAAGATTACCTCCACAATATAATTAGGTTATAATTTTTGTTATGACATGTTACTTTATAATCTAGTAGATGGTTCAGCATAAATACAATGGATCATCGTTTCAGAACCATGTTTTGCTGCGAAAAGCGTTCTCTATCAAATTAGTATCGAGAGAGAATCCTTACAATTAAAATCAAATTTACCACCTTTGCGACAGACTAAAAGTGCGCCGAATACCATGTATATTCTACAGAATTGTATTTGCTCATTGAAGTGTTCTTTTATGACCTAAATACTTTATTTTCTCCATATAATAAAATTATTTACGGTTTGTATCGGATATGTCAAGAACAAACAATGGACAATATCTGATAATTAAACACAGCTTGTAACAATGTAAGAGTAGACATTCACTTACTTTTTTAGCGTCCACAGCAAGCAACTTGTGTTTTCACTTTTTATAGGGAATTATCCAATATTTTCGCGATTTTTTAAATCTTGACAAATGCAAGGGGGCAAGCAAGCAAAGACCGACAACGAGCGAATGATATGAATGACTAATGAAATGAGCACAGACTACAGAGGGGGAAATGAGTGAATGAAGGCATGAAGGTATCATGAGTAGTCTAGGATGATGGATGATGGATTATAATCTAGGATGATGGATTACAAATCATCCTACAATATAATCCATCATCCTAGTATCATTGTTATTGTTTTTTTTTGTCCTTGGGGAAATGGGGACAGGCTAAAGACTCACAGCCATACCTCCAAGTCATAGGTTTACAATATTTTGTTATCGTAGGGTAAAGTCTTATAGTCGAGTCCAAGCCAAATTCAGGTCAAGTCAAGTCATAGTTCAGTCAAAGTCATACCCTCAGTAAAGATGTGGACTTTACTGAAGGCCTTCAGTGGAATAATGGTGTAAACGTAAATTGGCATGTTTTTTCAATATTTTGGTTTCATACACTTGCAAATATCCACCGGCACTAAATAGTTACTTAATATTCTACATTAATCACACATTATCGCCCAAGAACCCAAGTTTTAAGGAAAATATATACAATGCAAACACACACTATTTTAGGGTCCCGCCAAAACTTCGAAATTGTTATGGAACTCGTACGTGATTTTCGTGAGGTCCAACACGAAAATCATAAAATGAACGAAATGAACTAAATGACAGGGACGTAGCTATGTAGATACATATTAAACTTGATCGCGTACACCGGCCCATGAGACCGACCTTGAACGGAGTTTGTCCCTTTCTTTTGTATGGACAACTTAGATAGATGAATACTTTATTGCATACCAATCAACACATTATAATCTAAGACAAGGAAAAACGAATTAGGTGTGACAATGCGCGGTCTTATCGCTCAGAGCGATCTCTACCAGACAACCTTTGGATGGACAGGAGCTAGTTTGAAAATAAGCGGTCGGTGGCATACAATACCTTTGACAAAATAAGATAAGTCATAATATTATTTTACATAAACCTACATACAAATATAGTCAAAATACTAGATAATGATATCCATACAGGAACCAATACATATATAATACGTATAGTATATAATAAAGCAGACCGCACACCAGGCACACACTTGTATCTCGATAATTGTGGCGCCACATTTGAAACGCGACAAATTTAACGCCCCCATATATCTGTAGGTGAGAATGCACACTGAGGAAACATTTGTAGCGGGCGCACTTTGTGGCGAGACGTTGTCCGCGCTACACGAGTTTAAGATCGGACACGTTAGTTTTTTATGGCGCGTTGATTTAATGTGGCGCCACAATTATCGCGATACAAGTGTGTGCCTGGTGTGCGGTCTGCTTTATTATATACTATACATATAGGATAGAACATATATAGGTTTAACAGATTGTTAGACAAGGACACACTCTCACCCTGGTGTCTCTCAATTGGGCCGTTTTGTTCTACAAAGCAATTACAACCTTATAATTCAAGTATACGGATTAAATTGAATTTGTCAAAACATCTGCAGTGCACTATCCATTTATATTACGTCTATGATGGACCTTGAAGGTACTATAGTCCGTGCCATACGGATTGGCATCAAAGTGCGTCGACCCCTCATCAGCCGCTATAAACATATTAGTGTAACTTAAAATTTTGCGATTCTCAAAACCAAAAATATTTTGTGATTTTTCTAATAAAAATTAAGCATAACAACAGCTTTTATAACACTAACAAAACTACTTCCTCAAAATAATACAAAGTCGCTTTACCTGAAACTTTTTTTTACGTCAGTAGGGCTATTCTGTAAGCTAGTTTACGCATATTGCAAGCGAAATCCGCTTGATGAGCGGTGGAATAAAAGACTTTTATGTTTCTGCAACAAAAATGTCATTCCCATACATTTTGATCTTGCGTTAGCGTGAAGGCAAACAGAAATTGGAATTTGTCTAGGGGCCCTGGTCACTTTAGTCATACATGACAGCGGGTGAGAGCCAATTGGTGCACTAGAACTTGGAGCCAGTGCTGGAGCCAGTTTGTAAAATCGCATACGCAGAGAAGGATAAAAAAATGTTGTTCATCTCGCTCTCTCATACTAGTGTATGTATAGTTTTATTCTTCTCATAATATTATCTATATATATATATATATATATATATAAGAAAGTCATGTTAGTTACTACACTTATAACTCAAGAACGGCTGGACCAATTGTTATGATTTTTGTATTTTTGGAATTGTCTCTGTCAGGAATAGGATAATAAGTATTAAAAACAATTAATAATTGACCTAAAAAAAAGTATGTAACACAAATTATTTTGCCAAAATGTTCCTGGGTTAAAAAACTGCCAATCATTTGATGTTCAATTGTTTATCCCGTCGATACGGTAAACCGCAAATTAATAAGGGTCATCGCTCCACACGATTAGTGTATTTAGCCAGTGTCAAGTGTAAAAATTATTCCCATGTGTGGATAGCATTACGATATTCGGATTATCGCGTTTTTTTTTTATAATTATGGCTGCATACTATTAGTGTATTTAGCCAGTGTCAAGTTTAATATTTTTTCAAGTTTTTGTGAATTCAAGTCATGTAGATTTTAAAAATGTCTAATACTGTCAGTAATGACAATTATTTGACATATTTTATGACTGTCAAATATGAGTGCGTTCAAAAATGTATGCTTACAAGCAACTTAAAAACGTTTATATTTCCAAAAACAATTTCTAAGATCTATCACGGAGGTTAAAAGATGCAGGTTTTTTTGTGCGAGTGTTATTTTTAAACTAGCTGAGCTCTGCAGCTTCGCTCGCGTGGAAATTGATGCGTAGAAAGTTGAGAACAATATCAGATTCACACACGCTTAAGGTACGGCCACACTGCGGCGTCCTGCGGGCGCGATCTCAGTACTTTTCAATTGTTTTCTGATCGCGTTTGACGTGAACCAGTCGGTACAAATACTACTGCGCTATCTGATCGCCGCCTAACATCAAGTTAATAATTTATCCATAGCAAAGATTCAATTGTCTTCCTGACACGCGGTTCAAGTAATTAATAATTGTATTTTTATTAAATTTTTATTCTATATCTGTATTGCCATAATACATAACTAAAATTAACATCTCTTTTAAACCGACTTCACAAATAGGAGGAGAATCTCAATTCAACTGGTTTTTTTTATTTTATTTTTATGTTTGTTACCTCAGTACTCCGTCAAATCTTGACTGATTTCAAAAATCTTGGTTTGAGAGATTATGACTCCCATTCAATTTTTATCGAGGTATGACAATTATCTCCGGAGATATAGAGATAAACATCTCAAGCACATTACATACCCGGACGACATATGCAATTGTATACCTTGACGACATGATACTACTGGCTATCTTGACTATCGCGGCATATGAAGTCGGTTTTTTTCGTTTTGTAAACGATCTTAAATTGTATTACGTTCATAAAAGCCTCAATTTAATTCATCTGAAAGGTAACACGACATTCATTATCTGTTAGGTGGTACGAAGTTCGCCGGGCCAGCTAGTTGCTTCGAGCATTTACCAATGGAGGTTAACGTTGTAATCCGCAAACATTTTTTTCTACCGATACTTACGGGGGACGAGGTAAACACGCATTGTGTACGCACACACACACAAATCACTCACTTTAACGATCCCGCACACTAGCTTGAAACACGCACACAGTATTAAAAATACAGCGTAGTTACGCACGCTCATATGGCCAATAATGGCTATATGGCCAGCAGAGAGGTACGCCTTGCATTGACATCTCCATTGTAAATGCTCGAAGGCTAGTTGTTATATGAATGCCAAATCCATTTAATAATCCAGCCACTTAATCTGTAAAAAAATTGCAGCTATTCCCGAATTCCCGCCAAATTTAATGACATAGCTTTTTTAACCGGCTTCAAAAAAAGGAGGAGGTTTCTCAATTCGACCGTATATACAAGGTGTAACATAAGGGTGTAGTAATATCGAAAGGTGTGTATGTATAGCATGTCACGAATCCTATACCTAAATATCAAACTTCAAATCGAAACTATATTTCACCATACAAAGTTTTAAAAATAATTTTTCGCAATATTTTGGACAACCCTAACTGTTCTTTTGCCACTGGTCGCTGCCATTTTTCTTCTCTTCCTTTCTTTCGTGTTGATATTGGCTGGCCGTATTTCAAGGACATGGCGCTCGTATTCGATTGCCCGCGGTATTTCAAAGAAGTGATCGTTTCCGCACAAAATTGGCGAGCGGCATTCACAAAAAATGATTTATGGCTTGTCGGTTCCTTTGACCTAAGTAATAAATTTTATTTTAAATTATTTTAGTCAATGAATAGGTATATAATACTTATACTATTATTTATACTGTGCGTTTACGTCTGCTAATCAGCTGACATTAGGGTTATAAATAGCGAAGTTTTTGGAAAAGTTTAACTTGTCATAACTCTGGATCCATGGTGCTGAGGAAAGCGAGACTTTGCAGGTAGATTATACATCAGGCTAGGTATACACAGTTTAAATATTACTACACCCTTATGTTACACCTTGTATATATATATATATATATATATACTAGTAGCCCGCCCCGGCTTCGCACGGGTAGAACATATATGCCTACAAAATTCGCATCAGTTTGTTGCATCGAATATAAAATATGAACATATTGTTACGTGCGGGGTGGTATTAACATGCCAATCCGATGAGATGAACGTTTATTTCCACTTGATCACTAGGTTAGCACAATGTTCCACAGTAGTTGTCCAAATCGTCTTGCACAATTATCAAAAGTCCGTTAACACACACTGAGGTCGTTGGTAATCACAATCACTGATTTCACTGTTCACAGTTCACAACACTAGTTCACTGATAACACTTAACGATCACTTGGTCGCTATCCGCGCTTAGATAGTTACACTGTCGCTTCCAGAGAAAGACTGACTCAAGCCGCGGTTTCAACGTCTTATATAGGACGAGAATATTTCTACAGAACTTTCCAGTATTGACTCGAAACAATAGACAAAAGACGTTCAAAACAAAGCAATAACAATCACAAACAAAAGGGGCGGCTTTCCTTTGAGCATCTGACGTAAACAACTTTACCATACATGCTAATTTGATCTCTAACTACTTATGAATAAGGTTTAATCTTAACTACAAAACTAGGTACATTGACTAGGGTCTGAATTCCCGGAAGGTTAACTTTTATGACGGTCGGGTCGGGTGTTTATAGCCCCTAATTAGTCTATTCTTTCCCACGGTATTTTTGTTCGAGAAGCTTGGCGAAACATCGCGACTCGACGACGCGATGTAACATTATCCCCTTCTTAGTTATGATCGTCCCGATCATCATTTGTTCCATGGTATCGTGTAAGTCGATCGATGTGTACTACCCTCGGCTTTCCTCTCTGGCCTCGTTTAATGCGGTAGGTAACGTCGTTTATCTTCGTGATAATCTGGTATGGTCCTTCCCAATGAGCCTGCAGCTTCGGACTTTTTCCTTTCCTTCGTAGTGGGTTGTGCAACCAGACGAGAGTTCCTTCTTCGAAACCCATCGTATTCGCTCTACGATCGTACCGGGTCTTCATTTTTTCACCAGTTTTTAAACTATTCTCTCGAACTATCCTGTGCACTTCGTCCAGCTGACTACGAAGATCACTGACATAGACGGTTACAGGCTTCGGAGCATCTGGCGGGGAACCAGTTATGGCGTCGATAGGAAGTCTTAGATCGTGTCCAAAATTCACATTTGCAGGAGTCATACCAGTGCTGTCATGGGTAGCGGAACGGTATGACAACAAGAACAGAGGTATGTACTGATCCCAGTCACGTTGATGTGCGTCCACGACTTTAGCCAGGTGATTCTCCAACGTCTGGTTAAACCTCTCAACCATTCCGTCTGACTGTGGATGAGCTGCCGTTGTCCGCGTCTTTTGGATCCCGAGGAGGGTGCACATTTCCTGAAATAGGGCAGACTCGAAGTTCCTTCCTTGATCGGAATGCAGTTCCATCGGTACACCAAATCGACAGATCACTTCTTGCACCAACTTCTTTGCAACTGTCTTTGCTTCCTGGTTTGGTGTCGCGAAAACTTCGGGCCATTTGCTGAAGTAATCTTGCACTACGATGATGTACTTGTTGCCTTCTTCAGTCTCGGGAAATGGCCCGGCAACATCCACGGCAATGCGCTCCCATGGAGCCCCAACATTGTACAATTTTAGTTGTCCTTTACTTCTTGTCTTCGGTCCTTTTACTGATGCGCAAGCGGTGCACTTCCTGCACCAATCTTCTACATCCTCGCGGCTGTGTACCCAGTAGAATCGTCGACGAACCTTCACAAGAGTTTTCTTGACTCCTAGATGTCCACCAGAAACTCCATCATGAATGTGTCGTAGTAGAGATGCCACTTTACTCCGGGGAACAACGACCTGCATCGTAGTTTCTTTTCCATTGCTGTTTTCCCATTTTCGGTACAAGATTCCTTGTTCCAGAGTCAGGCTGTCCCACTGAGCCCAGTAACTTTTTGTAATTTGGCTGCAAGCTGACACGTCGCTCCACTGGGGCTTATTTCCAGACTTTATCCAATCCAGTACAGGTCGTAAATCTCTGTCTTCCGATTGTGCTTCTCTCATATTTTCGCCGTTCCATTCGTCATCTGTTCTGTCCATCCTGATGACTCTGACTTCTTCTCGAGACTCGTGCTTTTCGCAGTGTTTACAGTCATCTGCACAAGGTCTTCTTGACAGGGCATCGGCGTTGCTATGGCCCTTTCCACTGCGATGTTCTGTCACGAAATTGAACTCCTGAAGTTGCTCGATCCATCGTGCCACTTGACCTACCGGGCTCTTAAACTGAAGAAGCCATTTAAGAGCAGCGTGGTCAGTTCTGAGCGTAAACTCTCTTCCGATGAGGTACTTGTTGAAGTGCTGAAGAGTCTTCACCACAGCTAGCAATTCTCGGCGGGTGACGCAGTAGTTCCGTTCTGGTTTGGATAATGATTTACTGAAGTATGCTATGACCACTTCTTTGTCTCCTTGGATTTGTGAGAGAACTCCTCCAATTCCCGTATTGCTGGCATCAGTGTCCACACTAAATCTTCCATCTCTGGTAGGGTATCCCAAGATCGGCGTTTCACACAGTCGCTGCTTTAGATCGTTGAAGGCGGTTTCACACTCCAAGTCCCATACAAATGTGCGCTTTTCTTCTGTCAGCCGATGTAAGGGTTTGGCAATTCCAGAAAAGTTCTTGACAAACCGCCGATAGTAAGCGCATAGTCCCAAAAACGACCTTACATCAGTTTTATTCTTCGGGGTAGGCCAAGTTTGAACAGCCTTGATTTTGTCAGGATCAGTTTGTACCCCGTTTTCCGAAATGATGTGTCCAAGGTAGCTGACTTTGGATTTAAAGAAGTCACACTTTTTGGCACTCAGCTTCAGGTTTGATTCACGTAGACGGTTCAAAACCTTCTCCAGATTCTGCAGATGTTCAGTAAAATCACGGCCCAAAATGATGACGTCATCCAGGTACACCAAGCATACGTCTCCCAGTAATCCAACCATTACTCTGTCCATGAGACGTTCGAACGTTGCTGGAGCATTACACAGTCCAAATGGCATGACGTTGAATTGCCAGAGTCCATTTCCAATGCCCGTACTGAATGCTGTCTTCTCTTTGTCTTCTGGACTGATTTCTACCTGCCAGTAGCCACTTTTCAGGTCAACCGTTGAAAACCACTTCATTCCACTGAGCATGTCCAGTGTATCGTCTATTCGAGGCAAGGGGTAGCTGTCCTTCTTTGTGACTTCATTAAGCATTCTGTAATCTACGCAGAATCTGGTGGAGCCATCTTTCTTTTTCACCAGAACCACTGGCGATGACCAAGGACTTGTAGATGGTTCGATGACTTTTTCTTTGGCCATGTCTCGTATCATGTCTGCAACTTCAGCTTCTTTCGCCCATGGAATCCTTCGTGGCCTCTGTCGTATAGGTCTTGCGTCGCCAGTGTCAATTTTGTGTTTAACAAGTCCGGTACGTCCACAGTTGTTTCCAGAAGACGTCTTTAAACCGCATCAACAGATGTTTTGCTTGTGACAGCTGAGCGAACGTTAAGTTGTCTTTGGATGATTCCAGCAGCTGTGATATTTGGTCTTCCGAGCTTGGTTCCGTAGAAGTAATATCCGTTCGTCGCAGGTACTTCACTTCTTGACATTTTCCAATTATGCTGTTTTTCTTCAGATGAACTTCTTCATTGCCAAGGTTGAGAATTCGCACACTGGCCGTTCTGTTTGTCATGAGCAATGTTCTTGCAGTAATCCAGGTCGGATGTGTGCCCTCATCTTCGGCAACTACACATAGTCCACTCTTGACTGTATTTGGAAATTTCACTCGAACAATATTTTGCGATTTTGGAGCCAACACGACGTCCTTGAGGCAGTACAGTTTACACGGTGCCGTCCCTTCAAAGAACACTTCTTGCTCGGGAAACCGGAGTACACCACGGGCCACATCCAATATGCACTGCTGCTTCTCCAAAAAGTCCAATCCCAGAATGCAATCGTCAGTTATGTTGGCAATCAATACAGGATGAATGTATGAGTGCTCACCGATGATTATCTCCACGTCGGTATGGCCAAGGACAGGTACTGACTGGCCGGTTGCTGTCCGTAGTGAGCATGCTGCGGATCGATGTTTCCGTGATATAAATCGTTGCAGGAATTCAGGCTTCACAATTGTGCGCGATGCTCCTGTGTCCACTGTGAACTTGCAGGTCTTGTTGTTCAGGGTTCCCTCGACGATTAAGCTGTTCCCGTTGCACACTTGTGTCACAGTGATGGTGGGGGCTCTCCCTTGACCAGCCAGCGCCCGCCCCGCGGCCCTGGCGACGTTTAGTTTAACGCCTTCTCTTCCACTTGGGTCTCGCAATTTCTGACCCGTTTCTTCGTTTTCGGGCAATCGATCCGAATATGCCCATTTTCTCCACACCCGTAACATGTCGGTCCATAACGAGGCTTCCTGGGTTCAGTCACCAGCTCTCGAACTCTGTATGGTTTGGTGTCCCGTCGCTCTGCTTCCACTTCTAAAGCATGAGCCAGAGCGCTCTTGAGTGTCTGATGGTGTCCCAACCGTACCGCAGCGCGTACTTTATCGTCCCTGATTCCATCCACGAAGCTCTGTAGGGATGTCACTTCAATGGTTGATGGCGTCGACACGTAGGCTCGTCGGACCAACCTCTCAATTTCATCTGCCCACTGTTGTAATGTCTCTGTGGGCTTCTGGGTGCGCTCACGTAGTTGTGCCCTGTACGCATGTTCCATGTGCTTGTCTCCATAGCGCGTTTCGAGGGCTTCCAGCAGGGTCTTGAGCGTCCTTTCCTCTTCAGATATGCGTTCCAGGATAAGCTGAGCGTCTCCTTTCAGCGCTAATGTGAGCGCTGTATTTGCATGCTCGTCAGTCCAGCCACAGCTTTTAGACAGCGTCGTAAACTGAAATTTGTAGGCTGCCTATGAAGATGTACCGTCGAAGTGTGGCAGATCTAATTTGAAGGGCGAGGTCATAGAGGGACCCTGGCTGCTCCGTCCAACTCCTCGCATTTTCAGCTTCTGGACTTCATTAGCCAGGTCATGCACGGTATCTTCGTGTTCGTCAAGCCGCTCCTTTACTTCCTTGACACTGGCTTCCACTTTTTTTTTCTTTTCTCCCATACCAGCAAGCCCGCTCTGCAGCTGACGTGTAATTGCTTCTTCCAGTTGGCGGGTAGCTTCTTCTTGTTTACGGCTAGCTTCTTCTTGTTTACGGCTAGCTTCTTCTTGTTTACGGCTAGCTTCTTGTAGTGCAGCCTGTGCAGCTTGTTGTCCTGCTAGGAGAGCGGCTAGCATGGCCTCCAGGCCTCCATCCGTAGTTAGACTCACCTGCGGTGCTGTAGGTGGCGCTGCCATCGATGTTGCTGTTGGCTCTTCCAATGTGGATGTTCCTGCTCCCGATGCTTCGAGTTCATTCTGCCGGGTTGCATCCATCTCCGCCTGGCGCCTGGTGCGTGGAGTACGCGTATCTTCCCTCGGAGTAATTGGCATTCCGCTTCTGACACCAATTGTTACGTGCGGGGTGGTATTAACATGCCAATCCGATGAGATGAACGTTTATTTCCACTTGATCACTAGGTTAGCACAATGTTCCACAGTAGTTGTCCAAATCGTCTTGCACAATTATCAAAAGTCCGTTAACACACACTGAGGTCGTTGGTAATCACAATCACTGATTTCACTGTTCACAGTTCACAACACTAGTTCACTGATAACACTTAACGATCACTTGGTCGCTATCCGCGCTTAGATAGTTACACTGTCGCTTCCAGAGAAAGACTGACTCAAGCCGCGGTTTCAACGTCTTATATAGGACGAGAATATTTCTACAGAACTTTCCAGTATTGACTCGAAACAATAGACAAAAGACGTTCAAAACAAAGCAATAACAATCACAAACAAAAGGGGCGGCTTTCCTTTGAGCATCTGACGTAAACAACTTTACCATACATGCTAATTTGATCTCTAACTACTTATGAATAAGGTTCCATCTTAACTACAAAACTAGGTACATTGACTAGGGTCTGAATTCCCGGAAGGTTAACTTTTATGACGGTCGGGTCGGGTGTTTATAGCCCCTAATTAGTCTATTCTTTCCCACGGTATTTTTGTTCGAGAAGCTTCGCGAAACATCGCGACTCGACGACGCGATGTAACAATATTTAACAATAATCGTCATATTTCATCCAATTTACACAAAACCTTAACGAATTATGCACCTAAACCTTCCTCATAAACACTCTGGCTATTGGTGAAAACCGCATGATAATCCGTTCAGTAGCTATTGAGATTATTGCGAACAGACAGACAGACGCAGTGATGAACTTTGTTTTATAATACTTACGTATTGATATTGGACGGCCCTTAGGCGTAAAGGATAGTTACCCTGATTCTGACCCGACAGTCGTTGGTTCTAATCCTAGCTATATACCTACCAATGAAAGTTTTATGTGCATTCATGAATCATGAGTTTTCGTACAGTGGTAGTGGAATTATTAAATCTACCAAAAAGGGTCAAAAATTAATCTGCCAAAAGGGGTAATATACGTTTAACGTGTAAGTTATAAGTTATAAGGGGTAATATACGTTTAACGTGTGTATCTGTGTGTCTGTCTGTAGCATCTTAGCACCTAACCGGATGAACCGATTTTGTTTTTATTATTGATAGTTTTTTTTTGTTTGATAGATGTCTTCATCGAGAGTTTTCTTAGCTTTGATTCATGAAAATTCGTTCAATCGTTATAAAATTATGAGCTTTTTTCTAGTTAATTGCGCTATGAAATCAACTTTCATAGGTCTGATCAATTCGAAACTCTTCTTCTTCAACGATATTGTAAGAACATGGAAGCCTCCTGGACTCTACAGAATACTCAAATCCTCACCAACTTACAGCTCAGATTTTAAATGTCGTGTTTAGAGTCATTGGAAAAAGCTATTATACATAGATCAGTCGGGGTGGTTTAAAATATTATATTATATTATTATATATATAGATGAATATTATTTTATACAATAGATCGTATTATTATACTATATTGACTTCAAATTGATTGTGATCGGTGGGGATCTACAGCATAGCTAAGCTTATAATAATATTTTCGTAGTAACTATGACCTAATCTGTGGTTTCACTGCAAATATTTTATTAATTTTGCAATGCGTGTTTGTGAAATTCGTGATATCTTCTAGAGTTTTCATTTTAATTATATACTGTAAAGGACAATTTTAATCTACAATATGTGGCCAAGCTAATTAACGTAATTATTTGGATTAGAATTAATACTATATACTTGAAAATAGCCTTGGAAGTTATGTAATATTTTTTAACAAAAATTTTAAGATTAAAATGGTTACTGTGAGTCAACCTTAAGAGATAGACATATACTGTCGCGGACTTTTTTGTAGGTCTTATTAAGTTGTACAACTCTTGCATAGAAAATATTCTTCTATCTATTTTCAATTAAGCAGCGTTCGTAAGAAACGTGTTTCTTCGACCGTTTATTTGCCGACTTAGGTTGCAAATTAGGTCTCCACGAATGTACCTTTGATTTAAACGGGATAATATATAGCCTATTTTCATTCCGAAAGTCCATTCTATGTATTAGTGAAAGAATTTTTTAAATCGGTTCAGTAGTTTTTGAGCTTACTCATTACAAACATACAAAAATACAAAAATACAAATGTTCTCTCTTTATAATATTAGTATAGATATAGATATATATATATTATGTTTGTTCGGGGATAACTTCGTCGTTTATGAACCGATTTTGATTATTCTTTTTTTGTTCGTAAGGAGATATTTCAAGTGTAGTACCATGATAATCAAAAGAAAACCGAGGATCTGTGGGGTATGTCAACCAAAGTACTTAGTTATATTATTAATGCAATTAGCCCTCACTTAGCGTTTATTTTTAACAGATGCGTCGATGAAGGTGTCTTTCCTGATGTAATGAAAAAAAGTAAATTAATTCCCCTATACAAATCAGTGAACAAAAATGACCCTTCAAACTATAGACCAATCTCTATATTACCGGCGCTCAGTAAAGTTTTTGAAAAAGTTATATTAGACCAGCTTTTGGCACATTTTAATATTAATCATCTTTTAAATCACAAACAATATGGTTTCACTAAGGGGCGTTCTACTACTGATGCTGGAGTAGATCTTCTTAAACATATATTTGATGCCTGGGAGAAAGCACAAGATGCTATCGGCGTTTTCTGTGACTTATCTAAAGCGTTTGATTGCGTCTGTCACAAAACGCTAATTTGCAAATTAAAACACTACGGCGTTACCGGAAAAGCACTTGATCTGGTCTCATCCTACCTCAGTAATAGAATACAGATGGTTGAGGTCAATGGCGTCAGGTCATCTGGATCCCTCATAAAAATGGGAGTTCCGCAGGGATCGATCTTAGGACCATTTTTATTTCTAGTTTATATTAATGACTTGCCGTCTTTCGTGCAAAACTTATGTGACATTGTTTTGTTCGCGGATGATACATCCTTAATATTCAAAATAGATAGGATTGCGCCTAGATTTGACGATGTTAACAAATCAATCGCACAGGTTTTGAATTGGTTTACAACCAATAACTTATTACTGAACGCCAAAAAAACTAAATGTATTAAATTCTCGCTGCCAAATGTAAGAAAGGGTGTCATTAATAGCAGGATATAAATAAACGATGTACCACTAGAATTTGTTGAATCCGCTACATTCTTGGGCATCACCCTGGATTCAAAACTACAATGGGGTTCTCAAATATCGGCTCTGGCAGGTAGATTGAGCTCCGCTGCATACGCAGTACGTAAAATCAGAAACTTGACTGACGAATCCACTGCTAGATTGGTTTACTTTAGCTACTTCCATAGTATAATGTCCTATGGCATTTTATTGTGGGGGAAAGCCGCCGAAATCCAATCTATATTTGTTTTACAAAAAAGAGCTATTCGATCTATATATACCATGAAGTCGCGAGACTCACTTCGTGAAAAATTTAAGGAGATTAAAATTCTCACAGTGGCATGTCAATATATATATGAAAATATTATGTATGTACGCAAAAATTTGAATGAGTATGATAAGAGGTCCGATGTACATAATTTCAATACAAGACACAAAAATAGATTAATTCTACCTCAATTCAAGTTGTGGAAAGTTAGTGGTTCTTTTCTGGGGAACTGTATACGATTTTATAATAAACTTCCTAAAGATATTGATCAACTGTCTATAAGCAGATTTAAAACCTTTGTAAAATCCAATTTAATGAAGAAATCGTACTATACAATAAATGACTATATGAATGACAAAAATGCTTGGCCTGAATGCCCCAAGCTCTAAGATATAATATAAATTGTATGATAATAGAATTACTTATTGCACATTAAACATTTATTTAATATGAATTAAAAAAAATGAATTAAAATAAGTGACAAGCCCCATAGAGTTTCTTGGTGTTTCTTCTCTGATGGGAGTACTTCCGAAACACCAGTAGATTCAACAGTCAATCAGTTTTCATCTTTTGTTTGCAGATCTAGGGTTGCCTGTTACGACGGTATTATGCGGCTGATAGTCGGACAATCAGTTCCATTCGGAACATGATTTGTACTGCAATTAGTCTGCGTTTTATTTATCTATTATGTTTCATTATTTCACAATTTTTTGGATAAAAATTGTCTGAAGTACTGAAACATGCACTGGGTTGCGGGTGCACGTAATGGTACGGTTGGCAACCCTACATTAATAAGGGGAATTAAACATGTGTTTTAAGTGTGACGTTCGACGTCTAGATGAAAGCTGAATGGCTCAATACCTTTGTTTTTTTTTTTGTAAATTCAAAGCGTTATTTTTCTGTTATATCTATATTTTTTGTTGAATATGATCTATTTAATGTTATTTGACGTGTGTAAGTGCTAATTTTTAATTTGCTTATATACTGAATAAATGCTTTGACTTTGACTTTGACATGGTAATTTTATCGAGGTTTGATAAGTATCTCCAGAGATATTGAGATAAACATCTCAAAATTGGTACCGAAAACAAATAGCGCGGCATTGAAGTCGGTTCTTTTTTAGTTTTTAAACGATATTATTAGCAATCGAATTTGATGGTTGCAACCGGCTGGCCTATCACGAATTTTGATAGTGATTGAAATGAGCGAATTGACAGAGATGGAGCTATACCACATAAGTAAAGATAAGGAACAGAGACAACCCTTCTATGGAACGGACAAAACGTTTAACTATTCTTGTAGGGTTGGTAAAAATAAAAAACAAGAAAAATCTTCATCGTAGTAAAATCCTCCTTCAAGTAAACATGACCTGCTTTTTTTTCAGCATCCTCATTATCGACAACGATCAATGTCATGAGATGTCACGAAATATCATTTAATGTCATGGTATGTCATATGTCATGAGATGTCACGAAATATCATTTAATGTCATGGTATGTCATATGTCATGAAATGTCACGAAACGTCACGAAATGTCATGAAATGTCATAATATGTCATAAAATAACATGAAATATCATGAAATGGCATTTCATGTTATGAAATTTCATGTAATATCATATAATGTCATGAAAAGTAACGAAATGTCATTAAATGTCATGAAATTTCATGAAAAGTCATTTTATGTCATGAAATGTCATGTAATTTTATGAAATGTTAAGGAATTTTATTGAACTTCCTTAGACAGGTCACTATTAAAAAACATTCATAAACCAAAAATTAAAAAATCATTTTCCCGCCCTAGGGCGGAAAACACCTACTTTGCGCGCACTTATCGAGGAACCAACCACCACTTTTCGAATAGATGGGTTGAAAAATTATATAATATAACGTGACGTATCGCGAGCGACAGCCCTGAGTTAAAGCACCAGCCGAGCCACTATAAACCGGTTTCACTCCGTACGTTACAGGCGGCACACAGGCCGCTAGTGCTCAGGCACACACGTGCGTCTACGTCATCATCACAGCGCAGTTGTATTAAGCTTTGTCTCTCTCTAGGATGATGGATTATAATGGATGGCGCCATGTCAGCCATGTGACGTTGTCAGATCGACTTTCATTCTATCAACACATTGTCCTACCCTTTCTATCACAGGGGTTGCGAGATAAGAGTAAACGAGAAAGCTAATATCAAATTGACAACCTCGCGCATGGGTGATCGTGTCCATTTTTGACCAGCTAGCAGGCCATAATATAGCGACGCATCATACTTATAAATTAAAAATTAAATAGAAACATAGCTTTAAAGACTGAAACCCTGTTACATGGTTAATTTATATCGTGTTGTGCTGTGTTTTATCCATCAAGAACAACTAAAGGAGGCGTAAAAGATCCAGAATTATCATTTCACACGTAAGTGTTTGTGGGCATTTATTCTCATATATAAGCACTTTTTGAATCAAAATATTTATTTTGCTTACATTATATACATCTTTTTCGTCATATAACTACCGAGGTGGTAAATGGTTATCATTTTAAAGCTTTAATTTATGTAAATAACAAACATTATTTTACGCCGCCCGGCTAGTGATGTACGAGAACCCTCCAAAACTTTGTCGATAAATATAGTTGATACCCTTATAAAAAGGAATATATAAATTTCTTTAAGTGTAATATTATAATATTACACTATATAAATATATAAATCGTTTATATACATTTTACACTAATTCTATACATATAAAAAATTGAAGTGTCTGTTTGTAATTTCAAATTAACAGCTTTTCACTAAATGCATATGAAAGAATATACGGTACTTACATCAAAAACAAAATTTTAAATGTTTGTCTGTCTGTCTGTTTGTTCCGGTTTATCTCTGAAATGACTGGACCAATTTAACGGGACTTTCACTAGTAAAATGCTGATGTTAAAATATTAACTACCAAGTAACTTGGCTACTTTTATTTTAGAAAAAAATAAAGTTCCGCGAAATCAAAATTGAAGCTAATGAAATAGGGAACAATATCTGATTCAAATAGGGAATATGCAAATTAAGCAGTGTTTTCTACCGCGCACAGCCCACGCGCATGTTGCCGCTGTCATTAAACGCGGACAAAGCCGCGGGACCCAGCTAGTTGATTTATAATATGAAGATTTTTTTTAAGGATGGAACGGTTAGCTCAAAGCCTTGATTAGAACGAAATTTGAACATTTTTAACAGACTTCACAATAAAAAGATGAGTTTCTCAGTTCGCCTTTTTTATGTTTGTTATCTCATAACTCCGCAAGTTCTTAACCGGATTGGAATTTTTTTTTTTCGATAGATTATTCTGCCCGTTTGGTCCCATTGTACATTTTTTGAAATCTGATAAGTATCTCCAGAGATATGGACATAAACACCTCCAACTTTATACTGAAAATGGATAGCGTGGCATTTGAAGTTGGTTTTTTCGTTTTGTGAACGATCTTAAAATATTATAAAAAGTGATCAAAGTAATTATGCGCAAAATTAGTAGTAACTAGGTACCTAATTATATTATCAGCACTGATACTTACTCGTATTCAATCTATTATTACTTATGATAATGCCAATATATTATATATTTTTATGAAAAATGTGTCACAGTTTACCACATTAATATATTATATCATTTTTTTGTAGGTTTCCAAAATGTCCGAAAATCCAATCAAGTGGATAAAGGCAGTAAGGCGTGAAAATTAGGATCCAACTAAACACTTCAAACTTTGTTCTAAACATTTTGAAAAATCAATTTTGTACCTACTAGATTATCAATCAAGCTGGAACTGACACCGAGGAAACGGAAAAGAATAGAAGCTAGTGGAGTCAAGATAGAAAGTCTTCCTATAAGTCTTCCTATAATATTCCTCTGCGCGCAATGAAGGATGATGAAACGGTTTTGAAAGTGTTTTAATCGAAAGTGTTATAAGCTCTGATACATGAAAATCTGTTTAGCCGTTGTAAAAGTAGTAGTAGTAGCATTTTTCTAGTTGATGGCGCTATGAATTCAACTTTCATAGTGATTAATTCGAAATTCGGTATCCTTTTCTTCAACGACAAAGGACACTGAAGCATTGACATGATGCTGGGACATCTTCTGGAATCTGCTGAATTCTCAACTCCTCGCCAACTTACAGCTGAGATGTCGTATTCAGACTCATTGGAATATTTTTAATTTTCATTATAGATTATACATAGATCAGTCGGGGTGATTTCAAATTTTGAGTATTGGAGAGTGGAGATCGCGAAACGGCAAACGTAGCGTAGGACGTCCTGTGAGAGGGTGGAGAGACGGCATACGCAATGCGGTGGGCAGTGATTGAAAAAGAAGATCTGAAAATCGGGCTCAGTGGCGCATCTTGGGAGAGGCCTACAGTCCAGCAGTGGACTGACACTGGCTGATGATGATGATGATACAATAGATCATACTATATTGACATCAAATTACTTTATATCGTTAGCATTTACAAAAGAGATGTGCTAATTTTTCTGTAGTGGTAGAACTTCTGCTAGTCCGCCTGGACCGGTACCACCACTTTGCCAATTAATTTTCATAGGAATGCAAAATTCTGGACTGCCAGAATTTTCCTGTATCGCTGTATCTGTAATAGGTAGACGTCATCGCTTTCCATCAAGTGAGAGTTGTGCTTGTCCTGTTACCTTTTACAATAAAAAAGCTGATTAATGTTTACAAAGTAAGTATGGCCTAATTTGTGGTTTCACTGCATATTTTTTATTATTTGCGATGCGCGTTTTTTATATGATAATTTATCTAATACTAAAGAATCTTTGTCCTGACATACTGACTGACTGACAGAGAAATTTAAAGAGTATATTTGTCTTAGTACGCAAGGGTGTACTAAGAAAGGATTTTTCAAAATTCACCCCGTTAGGGGGTGAAATGGAGGTTCAAAGTTTGTATGGATAAACAAGATTAGATAGTCTTTTCTATTCGAAACTTCATACAAGTGCTTCAGTAAAAAAATAAGTAAATACGTGTTTCAAGCTTTTTCAAAATTCCACCCCTAAAAGAGTGAAATGAGGTAACAAAGTCTGAAAACCAATATTGTTTCGGGTTGCGCTGAAATTTGGCATGCAGATAGTTGTTTTAACATAAGTATCCGTGAAGAAAAGATTTTTCAAAATTCACTCTTTAAGGGAATGAAACGGGGGTTCAAAGTTTGGATAGTCATTTTATTCGACATTTCACACAAACCGTACTTCTGTAAATAAATAAGTAAATAGGTAAATACGAGTTTCAGGCTTTTTCAAAATGCCACCCTAAGAGGGTGCAGTGGGGTAACAAAGTCTGAAAATCAATACTGTTTTGGATTGCGCTGAAATTTAAAATGCAGATAGTTGTTATGACGTAGGTTGCCGCTGAGAAAGCATTTTCTAAAAATTCCCCGCGGATATAACTTATTATTTATAATTAAATATATAAAAACTTATAGATTTACGTAAGTACTTCTATAAATAAATAAGTAAATATGTGTTGCAAGATTTTTGCAAGGGATTGGTAAAAAAGTCTGACAGTCAATATGGTTTTTTGGGTTTTATAAATATTAATCCCTATTTCCCTTAGTCACGCAATAACTTAAAAACCGGTGAACCGATTTTGCTTTTACTTCTTTGATGTCTTTTATGATAGAAAGGTTTCAGAAAATAAAAGTTTTAAGTAAATAAAAGAAGTCTTTAACGTGACCGAAGCCACGGGGCACTTCTAGTATTTTGATATAAATTATATACTGTAAAGGACAATTTTAATCTATGATATTGGGCCAAGATAATTAACGTAATTATTCAAATAAGGATTAATACTGTATAGAAGAAAATAGCCTTGAAAGTTCTGTAACATTTTTTATTAAAAAATAAAGATTAAAATAGGTACTGTGAGTCTGTGCGATAGACATATGTTATCGCGGACTTTTTTGTAGGTCTTATTAAGTTGTACCACTCTTCGATACATACTTTCTTACATCTATTTCAGATTAATCATCTTTCGTAAAAAACGTGTTTTCTCGACCGTTTTATTGGCGACTTAAGTTGCAAAATAGGTCTTCACGAATATACCTATCTTTTAAACAGGATAATATATAGCCTATGTTCATTCTAAAAGACCATATATATATTTATATATGAGAGAAAAAAATAATAGTCCTGTAGTCCAGTAGTTTTTGAGCTAACTCAATACAAACATACATGTTACCTCTTCATAATATTAGTATAGAAGTATATATAGCTTTGTAGCTCAAATTTGTAATATTTAATTGACGTATTGAAAAGGCAAAAACATTTAAGATTTGTGTTAAAGAAAAGCTAAGAAATCTATACCGCCAGATTTAAGGTTGCCTAATTACAGTTAAGTACTGTAGCATTTTTTATCAATAACTAATTTCCATAAGTTCAATAAAGTAACTACGTATTTTATCACATAAATTGTTTTCTTTTTACATAAGTTTTAGTTTTCTAAATTTTTCACCTTTTTATCGATGTGTTCTACACTAGTGATCACTTCCCTACTCAGGCACACTCTAGCAGTTCTAGACACTAACACAAACAGAAAATGGACATGCTGCCAAAGTTTTGCCGCCATCCATTATAATCCATCATCCTAGGTCTCTCTACATTTTCTTTACTCATGTGGCTATACAGCGTACATAGCTGGTCCCCGTCATTTAGTTCATTTCGTTCATTCAATGATCAACTGTCGAGGTTCGTGATACGGGGGCGGAGTGAAACAACCGAGGATTTGAACAAGAACGACACAGGGCTGCGTTCACGTCCTCCGGAGATAGTTTTTTTGGTTGTTTTGCAACGTCCGGAACGACCACGGGTATTTTTCACTCAAATTGTGACTTTGACATTTTGCCCTGACTTAAATTTCGAGGTTATGTTAATTTATTATTGTTCTTCTGAATACCATGTCACGTCTTGGTCTCTACAATGCAAATTTCTTCCAATACCCTTAATCTGTAAAAAAATAACAGCTATTACCGCCAAATTTATTGTCACAAAACCATCTAATTTGATGGTTAAAAAGTTGCAACTGGAGTGAAACAACCGAGGTCGTGAACGACACAGTTGCTACCCAATTGCGACGCTCTGAGGTCGTGAACGGGGTTAGAGCGTTTGGTTGTACTCCAACCGTAGGTCGCAAACGCAGCCCAGTTGCTACAACCGGCAGGCCTATCACGAAGTTAGGCTGAATGAACGAAAATGAAATGAACTCAATGACGGGCCGCATCTATGTAGGCTGTCGTAGAGAGAGACTCCCATCTACGGTAGACTGTATAGATCCATCTCTGTCATATTCGTTCATTTCAAGCCTTATCAAACTTCGTGGACATGATAGGCCCCCGGCATAGAAAAGATAATAATCCCCCGGGTGCGAAGCCCTGGGCTGCGTTCCCGTCCTCTGGAGAAGGTTTTTGGTTGTTTTGGAACTCGCTCGAAGGTCCGGAACGACCACGACTGTTTTTCACTCAAATGTTGACTTTTGACTTTGACATTTTGCGCAAACACGAATTTCGAGGTTATGTTCATATATTTTCCGTTTGTTTTTACGATTCATGTCTCGTCATGTCACGTCTTGGTCGTCGTACACTGAGCGTAAGTCATGAACACGGTTGACGGTTAGAGCGTATGTGCAGCGTTCACGACCTATGCTCGGAGTGTAACCAAACGCTCTAACCCCGTTCACGACCTCAAAGCGTCGCACTTAGTTCAATTCAATTAACCCCCCCTCTGTGGTCTGTGCACTCAGTTAGCGCAACTTTGTCGTTTACGACCTCGGTTGTTTCAGCAACTTTGTCATTTACGACCTCGGTTGTTTCACTCCAGTTGCAACTTTTTAACCATCAAATTCGATGGTTAAAACGCTCCGACGTTTGTAAATTACGTTGCTTGACGTAAATTTGGCGGGACAAGCTATAATTTTTGTTACAGATTAAGGGAATCGGAAGAAATTTGCATTGTCGAGACCAAGACGTGACATGACGACACATTAATCGTTGAAACAAACGGAAAATATCTAGAATAAGAAAAATAAATGAACATAACCTTGAAATTCGAGTCTGCGCAAATGTAATAGTCACAATTTGAGTGAAAAACACCCGTGGTCGCTTCGGACCTTCGAGCGAGTTCCAAAACAACCAAAAAATCTTCTCTGAATGTGGTGAACGCAGCCATGGTTTGGTTGTACTCCCGGCGTAGGTCGTGAACGCAGCCCCGTACCGTGCTTGCCGAATTGCCGCTCGCGGCCATTTTGTTTCGAATTTTATTGTCAATCTTGTCATCGTGTTGCGTTGCGTGGAAACTCGTATGAAATTGGAATTTTGAGTGTAAACATATCTATATAGTGATTTCATTTATCTATAAAAGCCATTTTTTGTTAATTAATGGTTAAAAGTCCAGTTTTAGCGTTACATAGGGTAAGTCGATGATTGCCGTTTGCCGTGATGTGGTATTGAAAAACCGATGTGATTGCACCATTTAAGACGTCGTTATTATTTTTATAATAGGTTTTCAACTACCGGTAATGTGCAGTTTATTCATGCCTTTATAAAGTGCAGATCGGTGCCAAGTAGGTGCCTACCGTACTACATCTGTACCTATATGCATGCCTATCCCTTCTATCCATAGGTACCAACTTCTTGTAATTATCGTTCTAAGATAGGCTGGCAGGCCTCTTATTTCTACATCTATTTTGCTTGTGACTCCGTGAAATAAAAATGTACTTGTATTAATTTTGAGTCATCACTAGACCTTTGATAATAATAATCATACTCATCAGTCCTTATCTATACACTGCTGGACGCCTCTTCTTTATCCCGCCGTTTTTCTGATCCTGAGCCACCAATATAAATACTAGTACTTAATAGTACTAGTATTTATATTGGTAGTTAGATGATAGAGGTATTCCTCTATCATCTAATAATCTACTCTTAGGACAGTATTACAAAACAATGCTCAAGTGTAGATCAGCAACCTTCAAAGTTTGTCATTTACTGAAATTAACGAAATGACAGAGATGGAGCCATACAGTCTGCATAGCTACATCCACATCAGTTATTTTATTTTTTCCATTCAATGATAAATGTTTGTCAAAGATCGTGATAAGCCACCTGCTCTTAGACTGAGACCATTTTATTGGTTAGATTGTGTCTAGTTGATCAATTAAATGGCTCTGCTCAGTTAGGGTTGCCATGTGTCTGGGTTTCCCCGGATTTGTCCTAGTTTAAGAGGGCATCCAGGGAGCCCTGTAGGATTATTTAAACATTTTCAGTGTTACTTATAAAAATCTGTTGATCAATTGCTGAACTGCCTCTCAGCTGAGAAGCTGTCATGGACTAGATCATTGCTCAACTTTTTTTTCACTCATAAACGTTAATTAGCTGTTGTTTGGTTGAGACACCGAATAGACATGCTCCATGGGCTGTTGGCATAGATGATATCCAAATTTATCGACTAAAGGCCGATTCTAGCTCTTAAAACTTCATTTTTAGGGTTCTGTACCCAAAGGGTAAAAAGGGACCCTATTACTAAGACTCCTCTGTCCGTCTGTCTGTCCGTCTGTCACCAGGCTATAGCTCATTAACTGTAGACAGTAATTTTCACAGATGGTGTATTTCTGTTGCCGCTAGAACAACAAATACTATAATATCGTTTAAAAACTAAAAAAGAACCGACTTCAATGTTCATTTTCAGTACCAATTTTGAGATGTTTATCTCAATATCTCTGGAGATACTTATCAGACCTCGATAAAATTACCATGGTACCACACTTGGGATATCTCCTTTCGAACAAAAAAAGAATAATCAAAATCGGTGCATAAATGACGAAGTTATCCCCGAACAAACATAAAAAAATAAAAAAAATATATACGGTCGAATTGAGAAACCTCCTCCTTTTTTTTAAGTCGGTTAAAAATCAAAATAAAGTTAAAAATTTAAGGGGGTTCCCATACAAAAAACGTGTTTTTAAACGCCATCTATCTAATTAGTTTCGGCAAAATGACATAGATGGCGCTAGTAAACGAGCCCTGTCTTTCTAGATAAATATTCTTGGTAATATCAATTAATCAAATATATGAGGTTGAAACTCTGTTATGTTTCATATTATACGGAACCCTCCCTAAGTGTGCGATAAGAGACGTGATGCTGACTCGCACTTGGCCAGTTTTATTTATCTGTAACGCCCCATTGATTAGACAGTTCAAGAAATACCGTGAAATACAGACAGCAGTCAATGTTGCCACCTTGTTTTTTTTTTTAGGCCAGATCAAAAGCGTTGCTCAAAATTTGACCTTCAGGAAACCTAAGTTTCTCAAAATTTGAGACACGTTTATAAGTAACCGTTTAAATCTTGGGTTACCTATGTATACACACATTGTGCTGTGATTTATGACATTTTCAACTGTTTTTTATTAAATGAATAACGACTATGTCTAAAAAAACCTGTTGACAAGCCAGGTGTAAAATTCGGGGTTTTTACATGTCTTGTTCTGGTTGCCAAATTTTAGAGATGGCAACCCTGTGCTCAGTGCCAAGAATGGATCATTGGACAACCAATGATCCATTTTCATGATGACCATGATCATATTTTCGAACAATGCACAAGCATCGTTCGAAAATACTGGCCCTAGAAAATTCTGTGTACTCTTATAAAACTTACCCTAATGATTAACTAATTATTTATTGTATTAATTTAGATTCCCCAATAATTTTGTTTTGTATCCTTACAAAAACCTTATAAAACTTATATGTATATGGATTCAGGATAATTTTGTCATTCCCAGAATAACTGAATTAAATCATAAAATGGACGGGATGTTTCTCTATTTATAGGTACATCATCAACCATGAGTGTCATCATAAGACTACAAAACCTGCCGTGGTCGGCGAATGCTCTGGACATTAGGAATTTCTTTCGAGGCCTCTCCATACCTGAGGGAGGCGTACACATCGTAGGCGGCGAACTTGGAGATGCTTTCATTGCGTTCAGGTAGCTATTGTAAACTTCAGATACTCATACATTTTTGATGCGAATCAGATATACACATCCCACTGTTCTACCCTTGAGAGTGAGATGTGTATCACTGAGTTAAAACATATAATTTTAACCAGAAGGTTCCGTATGATTACATTTGGAAAATCAACCATAACTACCCATGGTTCTAATTATTTGTCTAAGGTCTGTTCTTCTCACAGAATTGTAGTTATTCTTAGGAACATTTCTATAAATTATTAGCCTGATTGGACTCGCTTTAGC
Source organism: Cabera pusaria (assembly GCA_954871355.1). Classification (NCBI taxonomy): domain Eukaryota; kingdom Metazoa; phylum Arthropoda; class Insecta; order Lepidoptera; family Geometridae; genus Cabera; species Cabera pusaria. The sequence continues at coordinate 5,299,181 of OX940906.1, read as the reverse complement.
TTTAATAAGACTGACTAATATTAAATATTTATTTTTAGGCTTTATATATTTAATAAATGACAAATAACAATATGTGTTTGATCAAAAAAAATATGTTTATTAGGTCCTATATTATCTATCTCCCCTGAAGATAAAACAGACGTTATACGTTGTACATATATATATGCTACAAGATAACTGAGGTGCGTAATCCATTCTTGGAGATACATAATTATGTGATTGTAGCTATTTCTCATCAAGTGGGCCAGTCTGCGAGTTATCTACCTATAAACAATGTTTATAATATCTATATTAGAATAAATTAATAATTCTATACTACTTGTTAAAAATCTATCTCTCTGAGATGAATAGTCAGTATCCGACTTCTAATAGTATCTGACACTACAGTATCGACTATACCTCTTAAGCACAACACAACATAAGATGCTTTCATGGGTCTTAGTCTTATCACTCTCATGGCAATACTGCTACTATGATTCGAATCTCTAAACTTCAACTACAAGTGTTAGCTTGTTTAGGTGACTCAGACAACATAACAGATTACAGAAACTTTTTTTGTATGAGAGCAGAATGTTCTGACCAGTTTCAAATTACTTTGAGAGGCTTCTTGGATAACTGTAACTGATCAGAGCATTTCCGAAAAATAAACATGATCAAATGCTGGTCAATATAAAAATAATGTAACTGATAATATTTAAACTCAAACAACAGAATTCGTGCATATGACATTTTAGGACTATGGTTTCAGTACTACACATCTGCTTCACTTATTTATGAATTATCCTGATGTGGCTTTCTATATAGGTTAAATCAATAGTTGGTTCACAAAGAATGATGTTCTATTGTCTCTGTTCAAACCTTTAAGGAAGCTTACACAGGCTTCAAATCAGTTCTAATCTGATGGTTGGATAATCTTGCTGTTAAGTTAATCTTGTTGTATGTATTGGAAAATATCTACTACAGTTATCTTTTTTATCTAGCGGCTGCGATAGTTTTAAGTTGGTGAAAAACAGGTTGGGATATTTGCATGATGTGGATTAGACTAAGTTCGTCGTATGAAGCTTTTCACTTCCAGACAAGCATAATTTAATTACTGCATCCGCACTTCCATCAGATGAGATTGTTATGAAATGTTTACTTCGTTTTCCTCAAAATTAAAAAGAAAGATACACGTCTAATTTATGATTCTGCAAGAAATTGGAATGTTTGCCGTATGTTCACTGGTAAGTACTTTTCTGTAGTTCTAAGCTTAGATTATAGTTATATTTTGGTGGTTTACTGAATGTGGTGGATCCAGATACAATATCATATATTGTCTCCTGTAAAGATCCATGTTATTTTAGCATATGTAGAGGATAAGTTCACATTGATAGATATGGATTGAGTCTACATCCACCTAATCTTGAAGTCACCCTACCTTCAATTTTTAAAACACCACTTGGTATGAAGCCAGTTTATTAATTATACTGCATTTGTCAAACTTTTTACCATTCATCACATTTAAGGCCTGCCACTATGTGGTAATAGTTCGATGTAAACTGTTTTTGCTGATATTTCTTTTGGAGTTTTGCTGATTGTAGTATAATCTCGAGAGAATTTTAACACACGTTGTGAACCTTTAGTGGAACAAGTGCTTGTAATGAGGCTGAGAGTCGGTCGTGTAGTATGTAATCTCTCTCTGCGCATTTATTCGTCTACATATTTTAAGATTGCATTGATCGCAAGCCAAGTCTGTTGATGGAGCGTCTCTCTGCAAATGCAGCCTTAAGTTAATATACGTCTTAAGATTACGATATTCAATTAACTAGCAATTAAAACGAACAAGGCAGACCTAGGTATAGAGCTTTATAGCTTGCTTCTCCTTGTTCAGTCCGTTGACGATAAAATTGTATGGTGTACCAGCAGGCCCAGAGAAAATTTTGTCAGCATTCACGCCAAACGCAACTACAAAATGTATGGGAATGACATTGGTCATGGTAAATATAAATGTCATTCCTAGTAGGGCGGATAAGATTCGCAACACGCGGCTTTAAAGATTTACAGAAAGAGTGGCTTTAGAGACGAAGAACGTATGACCCACTAAAAGGTCTGATTTCTGATATTGGAAAAGTTTGAGAATCGCTATTATTATTATATTAATATTCTAATGGTAACTGTACTCGAAACGTTTCGCCCAGAACTGAAATTACCTACTTCTGCAGCACGGTTTTAGAAAAGACAAGTCATCTCTTCGGTCTTTGCTAGATAGAACAAACACCTTATTGCATACAAAAAACTATTTAAAAGATAGAACTATATAGGTTGTACGAGCCATTATTAAGTGTTCGCCCCTCCCCCCTCTCAGACATCCTCAACTTTATTTAAATAGGGGTCACAAAGACGTTTTAGCTAGGGTACCGCGGGTCGCATCATTTTATTAAGATGTTAATACATGACTTATATAAAATTAATTAATTCGTTTAGAACAGATGTGATCCAGTGACAAAACTAAGATTTGTTACGTATAAGGAATTTAACTTGCTAGTTGCTTATACTCATAGAAATAGGATCGATAGTTATCATTAAATAAATTGCAGTTTTTCACATTTTTAACCGACTTCAAAAAAAGGAGGAGGTTTCTTAATTCGACCGTATATATATATATATTTTTTTAAATGTTTTTTCGCGGATAACTTCGTCGTTTATGAACCGATTTTGATTATTCTTTTTTTGTTCGAAAGGAGATATCCCAAGTGTGGTACCATGGTAATTTTATCGAGGTGTGATAAGTATCTCCAGAGATTCTCAAAATTGGTACTGAAAATGAATAGCGCGGCATTGAAGTCGGTTCTTTTTTAGTTTTTAAACGATATTATAAAATTTATAGTGCTTATGAGATTTAATAAATAAATTTAAGATGATGATGATGCGATTGCTGACTATTTTAGTATACTCTAACTCTAACTCAGTTGGTCGAAATGAGTTTAATTATTAATCCTTATAAAAAATCGAATCTAATGGCCTCAAAAAATGTTTTGTGTAAATTGCCCAGTTTTAATCGACTTCACAAATAAGTATTCAAAATTTTCAGAACAAATTTTCAATTCGACTGGATATTTTTTTTGTTTGTTACCTCAGAACTCCGTAAGTTAACCGATTTGAAAATTACGTTTTCAGCTGCCCGTTTGGTTACATTGTAATTTATCGAGATCTGATGAGTATCTTCAGAAATATAGAGATAAATACCCAAAACTTTGCAGTTGGTACTGAAAATGACTAGCGCGACATTTGAGGTCGTTTTTTCAATTTTGTAAACGATTTTAAATTATTTCGAATTCTCTAAATGCATGTCAAAATTATGACACTCAGTATCTTTAGTACGAGTTTTCATACCAAACTCGATATCGTATATCGAACAAATTTTGTATCAAAAACAGTACAGCGCCTCTAGTGTAAATTTAGACCAATCAGGAAGCCAGAATAAGTCGAAAACTATGCGAGATCTGTCAAAAGAGCTTACGATGAAAACTCTTACTAAAGGGTACCGAACAGTACAGAACGTTTTACGGTAGCTACAATGGTATAGATACCAGCCCTTAGGGCTCTTTCAATTCAGGCGTTCTGTCTCTGACTGCTGCGGCGTCGAAGTGGTGCGGGGAGTGTCTTACTTGCGCACTGACAGTTGATTTTTTCTATACAAAGCGCGTGGTGCGGCGCTGCTACCGCGACGGTAGGACGGCAACGTCGCGAGTAGTTGTATAACTGATGACAATCATCGCTAAAATACAAACGCAATGGTACGATTTCAATTTATACGGTTGATGTCGGACTGCTACCGTCATGCAGTATCGCTGCTCGATATAGCAAGTGGCACAGTAAAGGACGGCAGAGGTTCGACACAAAACGCCTAAATTGAAAGCGCCCAATTATGATCCCATGTCAAAAAGCCACCCTGTTTGTACTATTATTTACTGTAAGCAATTCATTGAACAGTTTATTTTTGGGGACATTGCTTAAAAAAAATTACATAGGTATTCCTCCTTTTCCCTATTTTCTTTAGACAAAACTTCAAGGTATGGGTACCTACTGTGCCGAGCAGGCCACTCCAAAAATGTCGGCGGGCTGCAGGTTGAGTATGATGGACACATAGATGCTTTTCACGGTATTTGGCATGAACATCTAAAAGATAGGGAAGAACGGAGAAGAAGAAGAGAAGACCTTTGGGTCTTCTCCAACTTTGTCCCACTGTTGGGTTTGCCCAAAACAATAGGTTAAAAAAATAGAGATGGACTGACAATGTAGATTGACAGTATACTGTCGGTACATATTTTATCTGTAACAGTAATAATTAGATTAGAAGAAATAGAATGAGAGTCGAAACATAACTTATACAATAACTTTTTGTTGACCTATCTAGACAACACATATATTTGAGACGTTAATGATTTATTAGGCTAAGCGGACGCATGGCATCTTACTTCAGGTATTGTAACATTTAACAATAACATTCAAGTATTATTCTCGTGATGGCAGTGCCGGAGACTAGCAACTGATGTAAAAGGAAACGCGGGGTGCACTTTTCCATACAAATTTATTCCTCCTAGGAAAATGCTAAAGAGCTGCTAAAGAGAAAAAAATGTTTCTACAAAAAATCAAGGTCTGCGGTAGCTACGCCTATCATTTTCTATCTTTATATATATTTGACCAACCAATTGCAAATAGAAATATGACCCATCAAAAATCTTAAAGAGGAGATGAGAGGGCTTATATTTCTTTTTGCAATTGGTTGGTTAAAATAAACTGGCCATGTGCAAGTCGGACTCGCACTCGTAGGGTTCCGTACCACACTACAGTATTTTATAAGATCGAGCAATAAATACAACTATAATTTTTCGCCAGCAAAAACTAATAATTAATAAACGTTTTCTTTTTTATAACGCCTAACAAAGGTATTAGCGATCGGCATTTCAATATAACGCCATCTATGGACGTTTACCAAAGCGTTCATAGATGGTTAAAACACGTTTTTTGTATGGGGACCCCTATTATTTTTAACTTTATTCTGTTTTTAGTATTTGTTGTTATAGCGGCAACAGAAATACATTATCTGTGAAAATTTCAACTGTCTATCACGGTTTATGAGATACAGCCTGGTGACAGACGGACAGCGGAGTCTTAGTAATAGGGTCCCGTTTTTACCCTTTGGGTACGGAACTCTAAAAAGCAAATGATAAGGTGGGCGGGCGTAGCTACAGCAGACCTAGATTTTTTGTAGAAACAAATCTTGCTCTAGAAGCATTTTCCAGGGAGGAAACGGGGGAAGAATACATTTGTATGGAAAAGTGCACCCCGCGCTCCCTATTCATTAGTTTAAATCTAAACTAAGGCTCTTTCACACCAAAAGCCTACCTTCTTGACGCTACAGTAGATACACGTGCAGATCAGATTTTTTTGACACAGTTATTTTACGCCAGAAAAGTGTAAGTACCTGTGTGTGAAAAAGTGTTGAGTACTGTACTCTCGTTTACGCAAATCTAATAATTTGTAGTATTTGCGTACTGACTATACTGTGTTAGATGACACTTATCTTGACGGCTAGATTACCAATAATAAACCAATAACTTTGTAGTTAAGTGACTCCGGTTTAAAAATGTACATAGATAAATTTCATGCATATTTAAGTGTGATTTAAAGATAAATGTATTTTAGGGCAAACATATACCTACTTATAAAATAGTAAATTTTACGTATTAAAACCTATAATACCAATGATTTCAGAAAATACGAGTAGTAAAAACCCTTAAACATACATGCCGTACGTATGAAACGAACAAAGCAGATAGGTATTTTTATTCTTTATTTTTCTTCTGTGTTACTATCCATGTAGGTAGATATTTTATGTGTACCTATGTACATAGTGTCTTGGCTAATGATATAATCTTCTTAGACCGCACCTTTCCTGTTCAAGATCTTTGTAAATAGCGCTGATTCTAAGCTCTACTTTCTAATTCAGCAGAGATTTGGGGTATTCAACAGAAAAATAAAGGCATTCATCATGATCCGGATCAACCTGTGTTGTGAGGCTAGTAGACTTAAAACGAACACTATAACCGCTATTAAAACAGCAATCAGTCAACCAATGCTTGGATGGTTTCAGCTGTCTTATTTTAAACAGTGTTCTGCAGTATGAGCGCACGAGGGGTTCCAACGTGTGAATCCAATAGAAAGGTTGAATCGACCAGCGGCCATTTCGTAGTCATTACAACGAACTTATGATCGGCGTCTTACTCATTACTATCGGAGTTTGGATCGTGGGTCATTGATAAATCCAACGTATCATATTGAACATCCGTATGCCATTTGACATCTATTCGTGGATGTATCTTATAGGCTAGTGTTAAACCACTATCTCGCCTGGTGGTAGGCTAGGATGTGGTCGAAGATGGTGTACACGCTAGGCCTAGAAATCTCTGACTCTCAAGTTGTGTGTGCTGCCGAACCGTAATACCCTAAAATTATGTCTTCATTATATTAGCAAGTTAGAATTTTCAGAAATTTTCTGAATTTAAGCTTTTATTCCAACTCGAACATTTTGGGTATCAAAGGCCTTGGGTATGAAATTGTTTGTTAACAATCTTATATATCGGAGAATAGATTTTGACTACTCAGAATTGACGATTGTGTGAATTATAAAGGTTCTGTGACACTCGGCGTTCCTCAAGGCATTATCCTTGGACCGACACTCTTCATTATCTACATTAGGTAATAGAACTGTTATGGTACATACAAAGAATAGGACTTTATTAAAAGTTGACGTTTTCTGCCATCTTAATAGTAAATATTGCTAAAGTCGAAACTGGTGCCTAATTAACTACCTACTTGAAACCACATTTTCCAGAATTTTAATAATATATCTACCTACTACATGTTATATTCAAATGCATTACGTACTTAGGTATATCTAAAATGAAACTGGTTATCACTGAAAATATTACAACATTGCACTAAACAAGCATAGAAACAATACATAAAACGGCATACCTGATAAAAATCGAATCATTCAAGGTTAGATTTGTGGTTGAATGTATACCTACTGCAATAGTATGAATTTATGAATGAAGGGGACGGCTTTAATATTGGCTACCTAATATTTAGTAGGTAGGCTAGGTACCTATTTACCGCCTGCAGTGACAAACAAATTTAAATCATTCACTACATTTTAGTGACAAAAAAACCGGAAATCATCGCAGAAACACCGAGGAAGACCGACATCAACAACGCCCACTTGCATCGCATTTTGTATTTATTTAAAAAAAATTATACCTAACAAAATAATTAATGTTGAAATCTACACTAATATTATAAAGAGGAAAACTTTGTTTGTTTGGTTGTAATGAATAGGCTCAAAAACTACTGGACCGTTTTTAAAAATTCTTTCACCATTCGAAAGCCACAGTATCCACGAGTAACATAGGCTACATTTTATTTTGGAAAAAAATAGGGTTCCGTAAGATATTTGGGTTTTAGCAAAACAACGTTTGCAGGGTCAGCTAGTTTTAAATAAAAAACAAACTAAGTAGTATTATAAACGAAGAATTTCTTAAAACTTTTGAAGATCGTCTTGGCATGTCAAAATATTTTAAATAATTTATTATTTATTATTAATTTATTAATAATAAATATTATTATTAATTAATTATATTATTATATTATATATTATTATTAATTATTAATTTATTCTATACGGTTTCATCTTCTAGGGTCTAAAGACCCTAGAAGATGAAACCGTATAGAATAATGGCTAAACCTGAGGCATAGAAAAGATAATAACCTGAGGGCTGAACAATACAAACGACAATTTGTTTTTTTTTTGTTTTGTTATATATTGTTCATAGGCTTGGATAAACCTATTAGATAACCTTTTTTTTTAAAGTTCATATCTGTTGATAGAAAAGCATTTGACTCACACTATGTCACCTGATGGAATGTGGTGATGTGATTATGCTTAAGATGACTTGTTGACATTAATAAGATGACACTCTCGACTTATTTTTTTTTGTGTTGTTTAGCTAGCCATTTATTATGTAATCGAAAATTATCCATGATGTCATGAACATTTATTTATTACAATAATAATACAATACGAAATTCTGTATTGTACACCAATTAAAACTAACTTAAGAAACAGTAAACACTTAAAACTACAGTACAATGGGCGGACTTATCGCTAAAAGCGATTTCTTTTTACTGTCCTGTGCCCCGCGGTTTTCTCGCGTAGACATCGTTCACGTGGGAATATCGGGATAAAAAGTATCCTATGTGTTATTCCAGGGTCTAGGCTATCTATATACAAGTTTCAGCTCAATTGGTTTAGTAGTTTTTGCGTGAAAGAGAAACAAACATCCATACATACAAACTTTCGCGTTTATAATATAAGTAAGGATGGCTCTTCAGCTTCGACGTCCTCTGAGATTGTCAGGTATGCGGCTCGTGATCAATCTAGAGCCCCTATCCTATATACCTATCACAAGGTCTTAAACATTATTAATCTAACTGTGTCAGAGAGAGAGAGAGAGAGTTGATTATCCATGTTTGACTAATGTCCAGTTCCACCGATTCCTGATATTTGGAACTTATCTGACAGTTTTTTGACAACTTTATATGGCTTAATCTGTCAGATAACTTATCTTTCAGTGACTTTAATATGAACTTGTGAAAATGGCCCTAAAAGTACCTACATAGTTTTCTGTTAAAAGGGAACGCGGGGTGCACTTTTCCATACAAATGTATTCTCCGTTTCCTCCCTGGAAAATGGTTCTATAGAAAAAAAAGTTTCTATAAAAAAATCAGTCTGCTGTAGCTACGCCCCTATCATTTTCTTTTTTTTACGAACCTGCAAATATAAATAATGACCCTTCAAAAATCTTAGACGAGATTAGAAGGCTTATATTGTATTTACAATTGGTTGGTCAAAAAAGCATGTGATAGTAGCTACAGCAGACCTTTTTTGTAGAAACAAATTTTGCTCTAGAAGCATTTTCCAGGGAGGAAACGGGGGAATACATTTGTATGGAAAAGTGCACCCCGCGTTCCCTCCTAAACAGGTCATTTTAGTTATTAAAAGGGTGGTAATCAATGACATGACTCAGATTCGGACCTTGACAAACAAAACCTGAGCCAATAATTATGACTTTCTTTTTAAGATCACTTTACCTTATAATGCCTCTGATTATATTATATTTTGTGCTCCATACAAAGATACCAACTCGCCTATGTATTTAAAATATTCACAAATGACTTAATACCTACTGCTGAAAAATTTACAAAAATAATTTAAATCAACCCTTGATCTTCACATGTTATTTTTGTCATTTGTGATTAGGGAATATTCATACCATACCATCTATAAGGTACGTCACGGAAGGGGGCGGGTGAGGGGGTCGACGAAGTGTGGCATTATGTGACTAATGTGACAAGGGGAGCGAGGGTGGCCTAAATTTCATGTCGCCACATTTCAAATACTTACCTAAATCTAAGGGTCAGTTCAGACCGCGACGAGCGCGGCGCGCACTTTTTAAAAGAGTGATACAAAATGTACTTTATTTATTGCACAAAAAGATACAGATTTCATTGACTTAATTAGGCGGCTTCAGGCTGCGCAGCGGGTAGCCGCGTCATATAAAATGGAACTTAATAACTACACAATAAGACACATTTCATTGAGATAATTCGGTCGAGCTGCGCCGTGCGGCTGCTCGCTGCGCGGCGCGAAACCAGCGTTACGTCGCATCGCGGTGTGAACTGACCCTTAGGCTGAGTTGCACCATCTTACTTCAACTATAAAAACGTCAAAAGTCAGCCAAACTCCATACAAAAACACCGGTTATAGTTACGGTTTAAGTAAGATGGTGCAACTCAGCCTTGGTGTTAAAATGCCATAATTGAACTATTAACGAATAAAACTTAAAAAAAATCCAATTTATGGGCATAACATCGAAACCTGGTCCGTTCTGGAGTCCTTGCAGCGTTGCCAAATCGACTGACGATATATCGAGGTGATGAGATGTCTGTATAATGCCGCAATGATGACTGTACAAGTACAGAACCAGCGCAATAAACATATCCGTCGAGGAGTGAGACTCGGGGACGTCATATCCCCGAAACTGTTCAATGATGTCTTGGAGGATATGTTAAAGACGCTGGACTGGAAAGATCGTGGCGTCAACGTCAACGGCAAGTACATCTCTCACTTACGATTCGCAGACGACATCGTCATTATGGCAGAGACGCTGCAGGATCTACAGCAAATGTTAAATTAAATAGCCTAGCTGAATCTTCTCGTCGCGTCGGTCTCTGGATAAATTTGGATAAAACCAAAGTCTTGTACAACGAGCACGTTGTTCTGGAACCGATTGTACCAGTAGTAGATGAATCCCACTCGAAGTTGTCACGCAGTATATTTACTTAGGGCAGACGCTCCAAATAGGCAAACACAATCATCTGTGGCGCATCTTGGGAGAGGCTTACGTCCAGCAGTGGACTGACACCTGCTGATGATGATGATGATGGGCATAACGTTTAAATTGTTTTGTTGGCGAGTACACACACGCTCACTGGTGTTAAAATATGTGAAGTCACACTATTGAGGCTCACAAATGTGATCAACTGTGACATGTACGGTGGAGGGGTCAAAATATTACGATCACGAAATTAGTGTGCCCTACTTATGAGTGACCCCTTACTGTATTACAGAAAAAATTGGTACCAGTGCTAAGAAGGCCACTGATAAGATCTTCAACCGCTTCTATATGAAGCAAGATTTGTAGGTGTTCCACCAGGAAGGCAAACATGAGGCGGTAGGTAAACTGTATTCCTACCTACACATCATAATGTCTGTCTAGTACCTAATATGCTTTTAGTAAGCAGCAAGTACTCTGTATTCAAGTAGGCGTTGTTCCTGATCAGAATGGACCATTATATAATCTCCAGGTACAACAAATGTTTATTAATTAATGTTGCAAGTTCTATTATTAGAAGCAGATAATATTAGAATGTTAGGATAGCGCTCAAGGAAGTCTTCGTTACTTTGTCTTCCAATCTTATTTTTTTTACTAAGTTTTCATTGTTTCACACGGTAGAAATTCGCGTGTCAACAACTGCCGTTGTGTCCAAAGTCTAAATGTGGGTTAACGGTGGATTGCCAACATGCAGATCCATCGTACAGTTTTCTTAGCTTTTAACATTTATTTCTTATTTTAAATTTATTCCCTCTTTCGCTATCGTTGTGGCTATGATTTTGCGATCCGAAGTCTAAAAAGTAGTGGTATTTCTTGCTACAATACTACAATTCCAAATATCCAACCCGTCATCAGATTATGATTAGGTAAGTGGCTCATGATCGATTTAAGTAGGTAAGTATATGTAGGTAGAAGGCTCGTTTTAAGAGACCATAGTATATCCCATGATAAGAGGTAATATATCTCTACCTAATTCATGAAACTTTTAAAGACTTCAGTACACCTTTAAAGTCTTTGAAGGTGCTTTGTTTCTAACTTTGATAATATAAGTACATGTTGTGGGTACTTTGGAGACTAGGTCCCACAAATTATGTTAACCAAGATACTAGCCATTGCCAAGTGATAAGATGGCCAAACCGATGATGATGTATTAAGTTAGGTTTAAATCAACGAGTTTTTCTTTTGCATTTCCACGTTTTTTTCAATAGAAATTTCAACTCCATATCAAATGGTCTGATATAATGCTGGTGAATGAGCTGAAATAAAATGGAGAGCTGACGCCACAGTTATCTGACCATAATATATAATGGACTTAGTTTCTAGCGTTTATAAAATATTCCTTGCAGTTCTAATGCCGAATATATCGTCCCACCTATGCGGTGGCAGATTCGCATTAAATGCAGACTATCATCCAATTTCTTGCCACTTGTCATGTCACTCATAAGCTTCTCTTAGAGTTGGCCAAAAATGTGTGCCTGCATTAGACACATTTTCAACCGACTTCAAAAAAAAAAAGGAAAAAGGATGTTTGTTACGTGAATACTTCGCCAATTGAGAACAGATTCGAACGATTATTTTTGTGTGTAAGTAGGGTACATCTCCACTCCACGGTGGTCCCATTATACGATTCAATGAGATCTGATGAGTGCATCCAGATATGTGGAGATAAACATTTCGAACTTGCTAATGAAACCGACTCGCCCGGCATGTGAACTCAGTTTTTAGTTTTTATTTATACTATCTTAACTTATGTTTAAAAATCTGTTCGTCTCTTGTGGATTTTGGTGGAAAAGGTGGTGTGGTGGACCTCGACAGTTGAAGAAAAGAATGATTTTGTATGATACCAGATTGAAACCCACGCTCATACCTACTATTGACATTGACCAAAAAGTGACTCAAAATGTATTTCTCCTTGCTAAGCCAAGTTAGTCTCACTGACTAACAATCGCAAATCTAATTTGGATTACTTAGTGAGGAACTTAGGATGCAATATAAAAAGTAAATGCCAGCACCTTAAACATATCAAGCCATGTGTTAGCAATTGTTTGTTATAATTTCCTTGGAACCAGACCAGAATTCGAAGTCTTCTTGGAGCTCTTTTCTTATTCTCGGAATTTAAGGCCCGGATTCCAGCAAAGCGAAGACTAGACGAGAGGAGAGATGTGTTTCAAACATCAAATCAAATTTCGTTATATACACATCTCATCTTCATTCGGCTTCAGCTAGGCTATTCTGTAAGCTATCTCGATAGCGGAATCCGCGGTGAGATTCAAATTTTGTACTACGAAATTCAATCGTATTACGTTGGTATACGGTTGAATTTCGTAATACGTAATTTGAATCTCACCGCGGATTCCGCTGTCGAGATAGCTTACAGAATAGCCTAGCAGTAGATACCACCGAGGGGAGAGATGCACCTATCATATTTGCATGACGCGATCGATGCAGTGATGTGAGCTCTGCCTGGCCAAAAATAAGATGGACGCCGGTACAAAGCGGAGATTTAACTGTGCCTCGCAAGCCGGCAACGGCACGCAGCGGAGACGAGAAGAGATATGAGCGGCGCCGTTTTTGTAATAGTGACATACTGACATGACTGCCTTTCATGGCAGATCGAGCTATCATCTCAACAAACATTCAACGCTCGCCGCAAGCATCTTAATTCTAACCAGCATATATCCGCTTTAGTCAGCAGCTCCTCTCTAGTCTAGTCTAGCCAGTACGCATCTCCGCACAGCTTCAGTGGATACAACGCCCTAGCTGAAAACATCTCTTCTCGTCTCTGTTTCGGACAACTCTGCACATCTTCGCTTTGGTCGAGTCCGGGTATAAGGCAGTAACTTAGGTACCTACCTAGTAGATATCTCAGTATTCTCGGGATGACCACATAATTCCAGAAACAACAATAGGTACAATTAAGTAGGTGAAATCGACGCTGTGTTACCAAACCGACGTATGCATACCTATCTACTTTAGAACAATGACATACCACCAGCCACAGCCATCACGCGCATTCTCTTCGTCGGCGACGAGTTAACTACGCGCGCGCCATATGACTGTCATCTCATCATACGGCCTTGATGTTAGGTTGAACCACAACAAATAATAGAACAATGGTAGTTGAATTGACTGTTTATGAAATCTAACTCACTACTAGTGTTCGGGTAATAAACTGGCCAAGTGCAAGTCGGACTCGCACTCGTAGGTTTCCGTAACACAGTAGAGTATTTTATAACTTATTTTTAACAAAAATTAACCTTGTTTTTCATAGTGTTTGTATCGAAAACAAAGTTATATTTGCGGTTTTTAAAATGTGTCTTTTTATTTTATTTTGAAAAAATAAACATTCTGTACTATTTATCACCATTCGATAGTGTCGCTAATAAGGAACAAATTATGGGAAGTAACATACGGCAAACTTAAGGAAAACGTTAGATTTTAATAAACTTTCATCTTTTTAGACAATATTTTATAATCATCTTTACTAATCATATCTACATTACCTGTACCTTGTGCAAAATGATGCTCAATATTTTTTAACACACAACCCGCAGCGCAGTCCTCTTCACAACATTATGTTCTAATTTCAAATCCAGCTATGTATTGAGAACAATTACCGCCATTATTTTGAACAACTAATAAGGTTGAATAAGAAGGTAACCTAAGTAAAATTTTTATTTTACACAGTACAGTATTTTGTTAAAATGAGCTCTTTCTTTAAGTTTGCCGTATATGTCATTACTTTCCATAATTCATTCCTTATTAGACACTATCAAATGGTGTAATAATACAGAATGTGTTTTTTGTTTCAAAATTAACGGGTTCGATTCCTGGCTAGGAATATTGATTTTTCAAAAATCCAATGATGCAGTTTTAGTTTTCATCAAAATTTCGAGACTCCTTTGAGCATTTTTCGCTATTCCTCATAAGTAAAACCACCCAGGTCCACTTAAAAAATTCACCCTGTATCCAGACTAATATTATAAAAAGGAAACGTTTTTAAACGAGTTCAACTTTTGCGAAGCAAGTGCATCAGTTTCAATATCGCGGAAAATATCGTTCGCGCGATGCAGGATCTCATACATATAGGCAATATTTAAAGGAGAGCTATTAAAATCTACGTGGGTCTTATCTCTGGGTTTTATTCTAATATTATAAATGCGAAAGTAACTCTGTCTGTCTGTTTGTCTCACTTTCACGCCAAAACTACTGAACCGATTTAAATGAAATTTGGTACACAGATAATCTAGAGCCTGAGAAAGGATATAGGCTACTTTTTAATGCGAAAAGAGGGATGAAAAGTTGTATGGAAGTATCGTCATTTTTAAAGCTTGAAGCTTGAAATTTATTTTTAGGCTGTTGTTTCGATATAAATAAATATGACATTCACAGTTTGTGCGGGGGAAGGTGGAGGGGATGGGGAGGGTGGGTGTAGTTGAGGGGAGGATAGGGATAGGATAGATATTGAGGGCCCGGTGGCGATTACGCCGCCGCCTCGGGAGAACGGTCGGCTTTGATGCCGTGGTACCGAGTTTAAACCGCCGTGCACCAATGGTTTTTTTCTATATAATGAGGAGCCACTGTGAGAAGCGCACATAGCGCTCCGGTGAATGAAAACATCGTTAAGAAACCATCAACCCCCGCATGGTGGTAGGACACTATCTAGTGTCCGCCTGGCCAGCTACCACCCTCAAGTTAGAAAATCTGTCGCCAAACATCTAATGTGTTCCGGAAGCTATCCTTGAGAGCCAGTTCCCATTCTAGGCCTAGCGTGCTTACCATCTTCGACCGCATCATCACTTACCAACAGGTGAGATAGTGGTCAAACGCTAGCCTATAAGATATAAATAAAAAAATAGGGGGAGTTGAGAGCGTGAAGAGGGGGAGGGGAGGGGAGCAAAGAGGGAGGGTAGGTAAGTGAGGGGAAGGGGAAGGGGAGTTTATGTGAGGGGCGGAGGGAAGGAGAGATTAGCTTTGCGTGGTACGGCGAGGTGTAGTTGAGATACGTATGTGTCTTATTTGTTAATTCTACCCAAAGACACTATTCCACGCGGACGAAGTCGCGGGCACAGCCAGTATATATAATATATGTATTATTTTGATCTCTACAACATATATATTTTTTTAGATTTTTCACTCTATTTAAATCATCAAAATCGGTTCATAAAAGAGTTTTCCGCGAACAAACATTAAAAATAAAAAACTGGCCAAGTGCATGTTGGGCTACGCGTAGTGTTGGGTTCCGTAGTAGTATAATATTTAAAATAATTATTTTTAAAATTATCCAACACCCAAGTTTAACGACTATTACTGCTTAACTAATTAAGTTTTCTTAACCGCTACCTTTAACTTTCCTTTGAAGTTCATGAAATGCACACTATCATCATGCATTTTTCCAGATTTTTCAAGCTGCTAAGTTTAGCTTTTAGAGGGGGGGGGGGGGGGAGGCGTCCTTGAAAGGTCATGTCAATACCGATATGATGTGAATCTTAGCAGCCACTCGAGTTAACTAAGTACCTAAGTAGTGTAGGCGGCTTACTAACTTTTAATAATAATTAAGCCTTTCAATAATAAAAGTGTTTAAAAACTAAAAGAACCGACTTTAAATGCCGCGTTATTAATACCTATATAGTGTAAGCGGCTTACTAACTTTAATCAATAATAATTAAGCCTTTCAATAATAAAATTGTTTAAAAACTAAAAGAACCGACTTTAAATGCCGCGTTATTAATACCTATATAGTGTAAGCGGCTTACTAACTTAAATAATAAAATTAATAATAATGAAACCTTTCAATGATAAAATTGTTTGAAAACCTAAAAGAACCGACTTTAAATGCCGCGTTATTAATACCTATATAGTGTAAGCGGCTTACTAACTTTAATTAATAAACATTAAGCCTTTCAATAATAAAATTGTTTGAAAAACTAAAAGAACCGACTTTAAATGCCGCGTTATTAATCCCTATATAGTGTAAGCGGCTTACTAACTTAAATCAATAATAAGGCGTCCTTGAAATAATAAAATTGTTTGAAAACTAAAAGAACCGACTTTAAATGCCGCGTTAATAATACCTATATAGTGTAAGCGGCTTACTAACTTTAATCAATAATAATTAAGCCTTTCAATAATAAAATTGTTTGAAAAACTAAAAGAACCGACTTTAAATGCCGCGTTATTAATACCTATATAGTGTAAGCGGCTTACTAACTTTAATCAATAATAATTAAGCCTTTCAATAATAAAATTGTTTGAAAAACTAAAAGAACCGACTTTAAATGTCGCGTTATGAATACCTATATAGTGTAAGCGGCTTACTAACTTTAATCAATAATAATTAAGCCTTTCAATAATAAAATTGTTTGAAAAACTAAATGAACCGACTTTAAATGCCGCGTTATTAATACCTATATAGTGTAAGCGGCTTACTAACTTAAATAATAAAATTAATAATAATGAAACCTTTCAATAATAAAATTGATTAAAAAACGAAAAGAACCGACTTCAAATGCCGCGTTATTAATACCTAAGTATATAGTGTAAGTGGCTTACTAACTTTAATCAATAATAATTAAGCCTTTCAATAATAAAATTGTTTGAAAAACTAAAAGAACCGACTTTAAATGCCGCTTTATTAATACCTATATAGTGTAAGCGGCTTACTAACTTAAATCAATAATAATTAAGCCTTTCAATAATAAAATTATTTGAAAAACTAAAAGAACCGACTTTAAATGCCGCGTTATCTATACTAATATTATAAAGAGAGAACATTTGTATTTTTGTATGTTTGTAATGATTTGGCTCAAAAACTACTGAACCGATTTAAAAAATTCTTTCACTAATACATAGAATTGACTTTCGAAATGAAAATAGGCTATATATTATCCCGTTTAAATCAAAGGTACATTCGTGGAGACCTAATTTGTAACCTAAGTCGGCAAAAAAACGGACGAAAAAAACACGTTTTTTACGAACGCTGCTTAATTGAAAATAGATAGAAGAATATTTTCTATGCAAGAGTTGTACAACTTAATAAGACCTACAAAAAAGTCCGCGACAGCATATGTCTATCTATTAAGGTTGACTAACAGTAACCATTTTAATCTTAAAATTTTTGTTAAAAAATATTACATAACTTCCAAGGATATTTTCAAGTATATAGTATTAATCCTTATCCAAATAATTACGTTAATTAGCTTGCCCACATATTATAGATTAAAATTGTCCTTTACAGTATATAATTCAAATGAAAACTCTAGAAGATATCACGGATTTCACATACACGCATCGCAAAATTAATAAAATATTTGCAGTGAAACTACAGATCAGGCCATAGTTACTACGAAAATATTATTATAAGCTTAGCTATGCTGTAGATCCCCACCGATCACAATAAATATAGTATAATAATATGATCTATTGTATAAAATAATATTCATCTATATATATAATAATATAATATTTTAAACCACCCCGACTGATCTATGTATAATCTTTTCATTAAAAGCATTCCAATGACTCTAAACACGAAATTTAAAATCTGAGCTGTAAGTTGGTGAGGATTTGAGTATTCTGTAGAGTCCAGGAGATGTCCCAGCATCAGGTCAATGCTTCCATGTTCTTACAATATCATTGAAAAAGAAGATTTTCGAATTGATCAGACCTATGAAAGTTGATTTCATAGCGCAATTAACTAGAAAAAAGCTCATAGTTTTATAACGATTGAACGAATTTTCATGAATCAAAGCTAAGAAAACTCTCGATGAAGACATCTATCAAACAAAAAAAAACTATCAATAATAAAAACAAAATCGGTTCATCCGGTTAGGTGCTAAGATGCTACAGACAGACACACAGATACACACGTTAAACGTATATTACCCCTACATTTTGCGTCGGGGAACGCCGTAAGGTTACGGCGGCAGATGTTCTTGGTGGTAAGCTACTTTTTGGTAGATTTAATGATCCCACTAGTTACCACTGTACGAAAACTCATGATTCATGAATCCACATAAAACTTTCATTGGTAGGTATATAGCTATGATTAGAACCAACGACCGTCGGGTCAGAATCAGGGTAACTATCCTTTACGCCAAAGGGCCGTCCAATATCACTACGTAAGTATTATAAAACAATGTTCATCACTGCGTCTGACTGTCTGTTCGCAATAATCTCAATAGCTACCGAACGGATTATCATGCGGTTTTCACCAATAGCCAGAGTGTTTATGAGGAAGGTTTAGGTGCATAATTCGTTAAGGTTTTGTGTAAATTGGATGAAATATGACGATGATTGTTAAATATGTTCATATTATATATTCGGTGCAACAAACTGATGCATATGTTGTAGGCATATATGTTCTACCCGTGCGAAGCCGGGGCGGGCTGCTAGTTGATACCTATATAGTGTAAGCGGCTTACTAACTTTAATCAATAATAATTAAGACTTGCAATAATAAAATTGTTTGAAAAACTAAAAGAACCGACTTCGAATGCCGCGTTATTAATATCTAAGTATATAGTGTAAGCGGCATACTAACTTTAATCAATAATAATTAAGCCTTTCAATAATGAAATTGTTTGAAAAACTAAAAGAACCGACTTTAAATGCCACCTTATTAATACCTATATCACACCCCGGACACTCGCTAAATCTCCATACAAACTAGCGTTTTAACGACCGACACTGTGACACCGACACAGACACTACACACGGGTCGTTTTTCTATACGTGCATTTGTGTGCGTGATGTCTAAGGTCGCCCGTAATCACCGTATCACAGATTATATAATAGTTACTACGTACATTCGTACTGACCGTATGAATATTTTTGGTACACTTACCCAAAAAGCTTTTAACACTAAAAATATTAGTCGCTATTTCGTAAACCATCATCTCCAGCTCCAGTCGACTTGCATAGAACAAACTGCACCACAGTAACTATTTTTTATTCTGTGTTAGGCGGCCAGCTAGAGCTGTACGAAACAATGTCGTGTGTCTTGCTCGCACGTTAGAGCGACATCAAGTAAAGAGAATATAAATACTACGTACCTACATCAAGTTCCCAATTGCTGTGTTATAAAAATGTTTAAACGTGAAAGTTTTTTTAAATATTTTACAAATTAAGCGTTATTTACGCACGAGTATATATATCGTTGTTTCATATATGAAAATGAATTCTAAAATACGAATATGTAGGTAGGTATACTAATATAATTAAGTGTTTATTATATACCTACGTAATAAGAACCTACGTAAATTTGAACCTCCAGTGTCTACTGGTCCCAACATAAATGTATGAAGTTGATGTTCTTCTCTCCGTGAGTAGTAATTGTTCTATAGTCGTACGCGTGTGGCGTCCTTGCTCAGCGCAGCTCCTCGACAGCTCCAGAGCGGTGGCGGGGTGAGGAAGCCCGGAATTGGTGGGGGGAACAGAGTGTCCGTTCTATACGTAGTATTATTATCTTTTCTATGCCTATATAGTGTAATCGGCTTACTAACTTAAATCAATAATAATTAAGCCTTTCAATAATAAAATTGTTTGAAAAACTAAAAGAACCGACTTTAAATGCCGCGTTATTAATACCTATATAGTGTAAGCGGCTTACTAACTTTAATCAATAATAATTAAGCCTTGCAATAATAAAATTGTTTGAAAAACTAAAAGAACCGACTTCGAATGCCGCGTTATTAATACCTAAGTATATAGTGTAAGCGGCTTACTAACATTAATCAATAATAATTAAGCTTTTCAATAATAAAATTGTTTGAAAAACTAAAAGAACCGACTTTAAATGCCGCGTTATTAATACCTATATAGTGTAAGCGGCTTACTAACTTAAATAATAAAATTAATAATAGTGAAGCCTTTAATAATAAAATTGATTAAAAAACTAAAAGAACCGACTTCAAATGCTGCGTTATTAATTTTCATAACCAAGTTTGAGGTGTTTATCTCCATATCTCTGGAGATACTTATCAGATCTCGGTAAAATGTACCACCCCTGGCATATATCTCCTTTCCAACAAAAAAATAATTATCAAAATCGGTTCTAAAACGACGAAGTTATCCGCGAACAAACATAAAAAAATATATATGTAGATACATATTTACGGTCGAATTGAGAAACCTCATTTTTTTGAAGTCGTATAATAAAGGGTGTTTTTATGTAGGTAGGTATACAAATTCAAAATAAATTAAAACGCATTCAATTAATGTTTATTCTATGATAATAGCTTAGGGGCGTTCATTAAAAAACATTAGATGTTTAAGGGGGGGAGGGGGTGGAGTCAAATCTCATCTAATCTTACGTTGGAGATGGGGGGGGGGGGGGGGGTCTCGGCAAATGTCACGCAATTTTTTATCTGATTGAAACAAAAAAAAACGAAGGAGGTTCTCAAGTCAACGCGTTTTTTAGGGTTCCGTACCCAAAGGGTAAAACGGCACCCTATTACTAAGACTCCGCTGTCCGTCTGTCTGTCTGTCCGTCTGTCACCAGGCTGTATCTCATGAACCGTGATAGTTAGACAGTTGAAATTTTCACAGATGATGTATTTCTGTTGCCGCTATAGCAACAAATACTAAAAACAAAATAAAGTTAAAAATAATAGAGGGTCCCCATACAAGAAACGTGTTTTTTTCGGCATTTCACGCCATCTATGAACGCTTAGTTAGGTAAACGTCCCATAGATGGCGTTATATTGAAATGTCGATCCCTAACCCTCTTGATAGACGTTAGATGGCGTTATAAGAAATAAAATGTTTATTAATGATTACTGTTTGCTGGCGAAAAATGATAATATTTATTAGGTATTTTTTCCTCGATCTTATAAAATACTGTAGTGTGGTACGGAACCCTACGAGTGCGATTCCGACTTGCACTTGTATTTTTTTATGTGCGACCACGCTTTACTTTTTACAGAGTAGTCTGATTTAGATAATTCTTTTTTTATTGGAAAAGTGTACCCCTAATGTGGTCCCATTTAAATGTTAACGACATCGGTCAAGCGGCTTTTAATTATTATTTTTTTTTTTGAATACATATACATTATTATATTTTTAAAACTACCTAACTATAAACAAATAAATATACCTAATAAAAAACCATAAAAACTAAAATTTAGTCTACCAAACCACTACCAGTAGGTAAAGTTCCCAAAATGCTGGCTGTATTCCCCCGTTGAATGGCGATGCTTAGTCTCTGAGCTAAATACATTCCAGCATTTTGGCAGCGGCTTTTAATAAATCAACTAAAATAATGGATAAAAGTATTGTTATATTGATGACTTCATCGTAACGTCAATATATATCGACGAACATACTGGAAAAAATAAAAAGAGCCGAAAATCGGGCTCAGTTACTTGTACTATTCATTATTCTGTGGCTCAGTGGCGTGTCTTTGGAGAGGCCTATATCATATCCAGCAGTGGACTGATACCGGCTGATTACGATGATGATGATGATATTATTACATAGGTGGTACCATTTGAATTTCATCGAGATATGTTCAGTATCTTCAGAGATGTGAAGATAAACACCTCAAACTTAGTATTGAAATTGATTAGCGTGACGTTGGAAGTCTATTCTTTTAGTTTTTAAGTGATCTTAAATTATTTTTTATTATTATAAAGCATAAATGACCTATAAAACGTTGGTCTAGGCCAAGGGTACGCGCAATGACGCCTGCTTATAACATATGGCACAAAAAAACTTGCTGCTAAGTGAAGATGTTATTACACCTTTAATGTAGATTCTCATCCTCTATAGTCTTACCTCGTGCTGATCTAAGCTCTTCTGTGAACGTGTTAATCTAATTGTTAGGTTCTTCTAAATTGTCGAGCGGTATTTTTTGTAGGCCTACCCATGTTGGTATATAAAGCCTGTTTTGTTATTTATTTATTTTACAAGAAATTATTGATAGGAAGGATAATATAACAGTTAATAAGTAAAGTAAGGTAGGTAGCTATTTTAAAAGTAATAAAAAAATTAAGAATGTAGTAATTAGTACAGATTATGGCCACAAAAAAAATATAAAATAAAACTTTTTAACAAAAAAATTAAACCGCCGAATAAACTGAAAAGCAAAAAATAATAAACCTATAAAAATATATAATGCTATTTAACCTTAATAACGAAGTTCTTAAACTACTGTTAATATACCTCAGTATATATTTTTGTAATGGTTTTGAGTTTTTAACAAAACTTAATAACTAAGTTCCTATATTATAATGTAAGTATGTATACCTAGGTAATTTTGAGTTGAGGTTTATTATTTTTTGCTTTTCAGTTTTTTCGGCGGTTTAATTTTTTTGTTAAAAAGTTTTATTATTACACTTATCATTAAACTCTCAGCAATATTGATTACTTACTAGTCTTAACTAGTCGTAAATAAAAGCACGCTATTTTTTTTTCTTTTTACAATAACAATCCAACGCGTTTACGTAAGAAATTTTGAAAAATCTTTCGTGAAATTGGGAGATGGGGGAGGGGGTTGAATAAAATCTCAAGACATCTCACTTTACAGATAATTAAAAAAAACACCTCCCGTAATTTATGGACGCCCCCTCACCTATAGAGTATTATTATCTTTTCTATGCCTATAGATAATTTTATGATACCTATTATAATTCATTATGATAATAGGCGTATTAGCGCCAGTTCAGTAATAATCAGGGGATGTAAGGGAGCACAAATACCACCTTAGTGTTCCCAGCCAACCTCACCTGCCCGTGGTGCATCCTGCTGACCAACAGACGGGGCTCTGGCGACCGACAAATGGCGGTATAACCATTTCATATTTATGGCGTAGCTAAATTCTACAGGCCGGTGACGGGCAGCAGCTAAGATGGCGCGTAGACTCCAAAGTGGGCCTTGGCCTGCGGGGACTTTTCGCTTGTCATAGGTTTTTTGAGAGAGCGTATAAGGATTAGGATAGAAAGCTTGACTGCAAAGCGAGAGGTCGCCGGTTCAAATATTAGCACAGGTGTTTGTCCACAGGTGGCAGGAGTACTGCTACTAAAAAGTAGCTTACCACCATCAATGAGAAAAGCCGCCGCTATAACCTTACGGTATTCCGGCAGCACACAGCTCCTAAAAATCAGTATTCTAGGCCTAGCGTGTTATATTTAGGTACCTGTTACGGTCGTTCCACTCTGAGTCGTGTGCCTTGACTTCTCCTTATATGTTCGGTCACCGTATCGCTCCTCCAATTATTTATTTGACTAGACCTAACTCTCCACCTCCACCTTGGGAACATTTTACAATAAGTTACGTAATTATTGAAAACTTTAGGTCTCAGTACTAACACCGCGACGAGCGCTAGTAATTGATGCCCTATGGGTGTAGGTCTGAGCATCTATGAGGTTGGCTTCAACATCTGTTATACACACAGACCAAGAAACATTTACTATTAAAAAAAACATTTAAGAATTTTTGGTATAGCTGTCGGGTCCTGTGGAGGAGCTATGCTGGTCTCGGCCTAATTATAAGTACTGCTGTTCTTTAAGAAAAGCGATTAAACTCTTCTTAAGGACTATTGACCTATCTCACTCTTGAGCTACGTCTATAAACTGTTCTCAAGAATCATCAGTGTCATTTCAAACGAAACGATGAAATTTAAACCGCCGGAACAGGCTGGGTTTCGAGAAGGATTTGGCACCGTAGACCTGATACACACGGTGCGCCAGAAAATACAAATTTCTCAAGAGTACAATCGGCAACTATGTTTGGCATTTGTAATCTACGAGAAAGCCTTTGACTCCATCGAAACCTGATCCGTTCTGGACTCTTTGCAGCGATGCCAAGTGGACTGGCGTTACATCCAAGTCCTGAGATGTCTATATAACAACGCCATAATGTTCGTCCAAGTCCAAGATCGGCGTGCTAAACCTATTCCTTTACTCAGAGGTGTGAGACAGGGGATGTCATATCCCCGCAACTGTTTACGAACGGTAAAGAATGTTTAAGACGCTGAAATGGAAAAGAAAAATGCCTGTAGCATTAGCATAAATGGGGATTACATCTCAGACTTGAGGTTTGGTGATGAGATTTTCCTAATAGCGGAGCCTACAGGACATATACAACAGATGGTGACCATCTCTTGCTCGGCTGAAATAACTTTGAGAGAGAAGCTGACAGGAGGATTCGACTAGATTAAGCATTTCGTATACTTCGTTATGTCTTCTTATCGCCAATCCCTTATCAATGTCTAAAAACGAAAGTTATTCATCAGTTCGTTCACCCATAATGACTCACAGAGCCGAAACGTGGACACAGATTGGTCCATAAGCTGAAAGTTGCTCAGCGGGCTATCCTCGGGGTTCACATTCGTAACGAGGTTATCCGACAGAAAACAAAAGTAATCGATATAGCTAGCAGGACCCTGAAGTGGCAGTGGGCCGGTCACATACAAGTCGCAGAACCGATAACCCATGGGGTAAACCAATTCTGGAGTGGAGACCACGTTTGGGAAAACCAGCATATATCCAGCAGTGGACTAACAAAGGCTATCGCATGTGTGATTCTGCATGTATTGGCCATTCTATCGAGTCTACTTCTACCTTCATTTGACATTTTTATAGCAAAACGTGCCCACTCCAGTTATCATATTAAACTTTATTCTCGTAGTACTTTGCACTTTATCTCTGCAGCTGCCTGAAATGGCCCTATCTTACTTATTTAAGATATAAGGTAACAGGATAAACACAACACTCGCCTGAATGTAAGCGAAGACGTCTGCCTAGTTACGACATAGCCGAGGAACTCAAAGAGAATAATACAATTACGAGCTGCATCTTAGACTTCTAAATTCCCGGACTGAAAACGCTTGAAACCTTTGCTACTCTTACTGTCACTGCATTAGGTCTATAAACGTCACTATATTTTTCCGGCTTGAGTAGCTTTTTTCCCTTTTTAGGGTTCCATACCTCAAAAGGTAAAAAGGGAACCCTTATAAGATCACTGTCTTGTCCGTCTGTCGCAACACAATAAAATTAATATATAATTAATACCAAAATTTACCTTAATTTTCAACTTTTTTTATTTTTCAAAATTTTTAATTTACTTGTTCTGTAAGACCTTGCTTTTAACCAAAATTGACAATTCTAGATCAACCGGAAGTACCCTATAGGTTTTGGGTTGAAAACCAATTATATAGGGTAATTACTTCCCGTTGACCTAGAATCATGAAATTTGGCAAGAAGCAAGGCAATGAAGCACTTATAAAGGAATAGATCTGAAAACCATAAATATGTATGTAGTTTAATACACCCTTCTGCAAAAAAAATAACGGGCAGCTAAGCAAACGGCCCGTTTACACATGGGAGTCCGTTTTACTGGTACGTTTTTAACGGATACGTCATAAATTTATGCGCTGTTCACACATAGGCACCGTATAACGTTCAACGAATCCGTCATTACTGGATGCGATGTGTGAACAGAAAACTCGCAGTATACCGCCGCTATACTGCGAGCGCCACGCACACAGTATCTATCCGTTAAAATTCTACGTGTCCGTATATTTTTACTGTTCCGTCGTCCAATATTCGATGACAAAACGGAATGTAATTTTTTTACGGAACGATGTTTTTTACTGTATACAGAATACTGTGCCATGTGTGAAGTCGCTCATACAACTACATACGCCATCGACGAAAAAAAAACGTACACGATAAAACGGAACAGTAAAACGGAGACATGTGTGAACCGGCCGAAAGAACCAATTTTATTGTTACTATTAGTTTGTATGATGCGAGCATGTATGAAGGCGCTCATGAAAGTGGAAGAAGCGAAAGAGGTATGTCAGGATCGTAACATGTGAAAAGAAGTAGTCTCTGCCTACCCCAACGGAAAAAAGGCGTGATTGTATGTATGTATTAGTTTGATATTATGTTTTCTTTGAAGTGTTACACACTTAATATTTTTGTAAATTGTTAAACACAATCCAAAATTTCATCGTACCAACGGGACTTGAACCCGCAACCTCCGGAATAACATGTTCCGGTGCTTTGCCAATTAAGCCATGGTGCGAAGTAACGTTACGACGAAATTAGTGGATTGCATTTGTTAACCCAATTACGCATTGGTGGCGCCATCTATGACTACTTATTACGTAAGTTAATCATTCGGAAGAAATCATTACAGTTTTCAAATCCGACGAGAGATGTTGCACTGCGTAAATCAAATATTATGTTTTCTTTGAAGTGTTACACACTTAATATTTTTGTAAATTGTTAAACACAATCCAAAATTTCATCGTACCAACGGGACTTGAACCCGCAACCTCCGGAATAACATGTTCCGGTGCTTTGCCAATTAAGCCATGGTGCGAAGTAACGTTACGACAAAATTATCATCATCATCATCATCATCAGCCTGTATCAGTCCACTGCTGGACATAGGCCTCTCCCAAGATGCGCCACTGAGCCCGATCTTCGGCTCTTCTCTTCCAGTCACTGCCCACCGCTTTGCGTATGTCGTCGCTCCACCTGGTCACAGGACGTCCTACGCTACGTTTGCCGATTCGCGGTCTCCACTCTAGGACAAGTCTGCCCCAACGGTTATCAGTCCTGCGGCAGATGTGACCAGCCCACTGCCACTTCAGCTTGCTAATCCGTTGAGCTATGTCGATAACTTTAGTTCTCTGGCGAATTACTTCGTTCCGGATTCGATCCCGCAGAGAAATACCGAGCATAGCTCTCTCCATAGCTCGCTGAGCGACTTTAAACTGGTGGACCAGTCGGACTGTGAGTGTCCACGTCTCGGCTCCGTATGTCATCACAGGTAGGACGCACTGGTTAAAGACTTTTGTCTTTAGACACTGTGGTATAGGCGACGAGAAGACTCGACGGAGTTTTCCGAATGCTGCCCAGCCCAGCTGAATTCTTCTCTGGATTTCCTTCTCGAAGTTATGTTTTCCTAGTTGGAGCGTTTGCCCTAGGTAAACATACTTAGTGACAACTTCGAGTGGGATTCCATCTACGGCAATCGGTTCCGGAACAACGTGCTCGTTGTACATGACTTTGGTTTTGTCCAAATTCATCCGGAGACCGATGCTACGAGAAGAATCAGCTAGGCCATTCAACATCCTTTGTAGGTCCTGCAGCGTCTCTGCCATAATGACGATGTCATCTGCGAATCGTAAGTGAGAGATGTACCTGCCGTTGATGTTAATGCCACGATCTTTCCAGTCCAGCGTCTTAAATATATCC
This sequence comes from Cabera pusaria, assembly GCA_954871355.1. Lineage (NCBI taxonomy): Eukaryota > Metazoa > Arthropoda > Insecta > Lepidoptera > Geometridae > Cabera > Cabera pusaria. Next base: position 5,271,475 of record OX940906.1, on the reverse strand, counting down.
TCCAAGGCGTTAGTGAACAGTTTCGGGGATATGACGTCCCCCTGTCTCACTCCTCGACGCAGGTGGACATGTTTAGTTCGCTGGTTCTGTACTTGTACAGTCATCGTTGCGGCATTATATAGACATCTCATCACTTCGATATATCGCCAGTCGACTTGGCAACGCTGCAAGGACCCGAGAACAGACCAGGTTTCGATTGAGTCAAAGGCCTTCTCATAGTCCACAAATGCTAAGCACAGGGGCCGATTGTACTCTTCGGTCTTCTGTACAATCTGCCGCACCGTGTGGATGTGGTCTATGGTGCCGTAACCGCTTCGAAACCCGGCCTGTTCCGGAGGTTGAAACTCGTCGAGTCTTCGCGCAAGACGGTTCGTGATGACCCTTGAAAACAGCTTGTAGACATGGCTCAGAAGCGAAATCGGGCTATAGTTTTTCAATAGGGTTTTGTCTCCTTTTTTGAAAAACAAAACCACCATGCTTCTGTTCCATGCCTGTGGAGTTCTCCCAGTAAAAAAAGAACGGAATTAAATAGCTGCTGAAGCTGTTGAACTGCTGGAGCTCCTCCGGCTTTTAAAAGCTCCGTTGTGATTCCGTCTTCTCGTGGGGCTTTTCCATTTTTGAGTTGTTTAAGGGCCATCACGATTTCGTCTCGGCTAATTTCGGGCAGATCTTCTGTGAAGTGGCGGGTTAAGGTGGCTCTAGAATCCTCTGTATCGGGTTCGGGCCTTGAAGCATGCGATGCGTAGAGCTTGCCGTAGAAGTCTTCGACTTCCGACAGAATCTCCGGCTTGGATGCGACGACGTTCCCCGTTGACGTTGTCAGCTTTGTGAGGTGGCTTCTACCCAGAGGCTGGACGAACACTTTCGACCCCCGATTCTGCTCAATTGATTCTTTAATCAAGAGCGTGTTAGAGGATCGAAGGTCGCGTCGTACCAGCTTCTTTATGGATTTGTTGCGCACCAGGTTAGTTGACAAAGCTGACAAAGGGTCTGTTCGTCTCTCTTCCATTAGCCGAAGTGTTTCTGCCGAGAGTTTGGACTTTTTGCCCGTACGCTTGCTCTCGCAAAACTTCGCCCCTTCATCCCTGAGGATTTCCACCACTTCTTCGAGTTTCTGGTCTACGTCATCTGTGGTTTCCAAGGCACCACGACGAAATTATGTATTGTATATATTATGTATTAGTTTGTTTGAAAATTTTAGATATTGTTACTCTCAGAATTTTGTAAATAAATTAGCAAGGAATAGTTTTCATCAGTTTTATCAAACATTTTGATTATATTATTGAGAATTAATGTTAAAGCTCGAACCACCTGCTCGCTAAATAAAAACCCAACACGTTTATTTCTTTGTTTCTCTTGAATACATTAAAAGCAGATAAAAAAGCAAGCAGAAAGAAAGCAGATAAAAGTTTACTATTGAGTGTGACCCCTTCTTGCTAAAATCACAGCTTTCATTTGTCTAAGGCTATGGGCTAATTTAGATTTTCGCGAAAACTTGTAAGTACTTAATTTTCGACTCTTTTGTAGCTTTAGTGCTGTGAGCCATGCTCTTAACCAAAAATTGACAATTCTAGGTCAATCGGAAGTACCCTATAAGGTTTTGGGTCGAAATCCTATAGGGTACTTCTCGTAAATTCTCGTTGACCTAGAATCATGAAATTTGGCAAGAAAGAAGCAAGCAATAAAGGAATAAATCTGAAAACCGTAAATATGTAGTTTAATAACAAAAACAAGTTAAATTTACTATTACAAACTTATTCATTGTAGTTGGTGCAACACATTTTCTATGGATCGAACTACAAAGTTAAGTTTGTACTTTAACCTAGTCTGAGAAGTTAGTACGGAAGCCTCGGTGGGCGAGTCCAACTAGACTTGGCCGGTTTTTAGGGTCTCGTAGTTCTGACAAGGATCCCTTATAGTTTCGTTATGTCCGTCTGTCTGTCCGAGGTTTTGCTAAGAGACCTTTAGTACTAGAAAGCCATTACAAATCAATTAACATCAATTACGCCGACAAAGTGGTAAAATAAATTTTTTTAGGATAGCTCCCCTACATTTGAAGTTGGGATAATTTTTTTTTTCGTAGTCTACCCCATCATGTGGCATATCGTTGAATAGCTCTTTTTAAATGACTCAGGGGTTGCCAATACTATTTTTCGATTTAATGCTCCATTTACGAAATATTAAACTTTAAAGTGCAAATTTTTGTTCCAGTAGGGCGTCCCCCCCCCCCCCTCTAAAAGTTAAATTGCTAGCTTGAAAAAATCTGGAAAAATTCATGATGATATTGCACATTTCATGATCTTCAAAGGGAAATTATAGAAAATTATTTAATTTTTTTTTGTGAAACTGTTATTGATTGTTATTCATGAAATTATTATTTTTAGGGTTCCGTAGTCCTGACAAGGAACCCTTTTAGTTGCTTCATGTCCGTCTGTCTGTCTGTCCGAGGTTTTGCTAAGAGACCGTTAATACTAGAAAACTGAAATTTTGTGGGGGTATGTATATATATTACGCCGACAAAGTGCTGAAATAAAATTGTGAAAAATATTTTTTTTAGGGTAGCTCCCCTATATGAGAAGTGGGGATGATTTTTTTTCCATCATCTACCCATAGATGGCGTTATATTGAAATGTCGCTCCCTAACACCTTTGTTAGACGTTAGATGGCGTTATAAGAAATAAAATGTTTATTAATTATTATTTTTTGCTGGCGAAAAATGATAGTGGTATTTTTTGCTCGATCTTATAAAATACTGTAGTGTGGTACGGAACCCTACTAGTGCGAGTCCGACTTGCACTTGGCCAGTTTATTTATATGTTATTATTGATCAGCTATCCACCTACATTTAAAAAGAAACATCAGCCAATTATCTCAATTATTAAGGTCAAAAAGATAAAAATGTATCTGTAGTCGTAATTTAAAGAAGTTGTTAAAAAATGGCCATAACTCCTAAACTAGGTACCAAAAATTTCGGAACATGGGGGTGATTTGGATTTTTGAACTTTTTTATTTTTTTATTTATTTATTTATTGACACAATTTACAATAGTTATCTAACTTAATATTATCTAAAAACCTTGATAGGTTTGTCTTAGACAATAGGTTCTCTATAATTAATGATGATGCTACATAATTATACTAAAAACGTCAAGTGAACGTAGTTAAATGAAGCTATATATTGACGATCTTAATTAAGCTCTGTAAAAAATGCTTACAATACCTACATTTGTTTGGGTCCTCGTAAGCACTCACATCTACCCTCAACTTATTCGGTCACTAGTACGGCCCGCGCGGAGTGCGGCGCCCGGTAACTGGTTGTGTTGATGATGTGCGTGTGTGCGCGTATCCAATATAGGATGCTCCAATTTAAGGTATGATTTTTTTAAACATATTTTATATTGGTTTTCGTTATTTTATCTTTAATTTGGTTCGGCAATTTGTTTATTAAATCTGGTATAAGATATTGTGATGTCCTTTTCCCATACTCGTTATTAAATTTAGGTAGGTTTAATTAGCGTTTTATTCGTTTTACTTCTAGTTAGTTTATTGTGGCTATTTTCTATTTGAATTTTAGTTCTGAAATATTGCTCTGTAAGTAAGTTAAATTCAACTGTTTGGTAGATAGGCATTATACCACAGTGTTTAAATAGACCTGAAGGGTCTTCATTATATTGATTTTTAATTTTTCGCGGAGCTATTATTTTAAGTAATCTAAGTTGAATATTATATATCTTATCGAGACATGTTTTATACGTATGGCCGTAGCTACTGAGTCCATGTGAAATAATACTTTCAACTAAGGCTTTGTACATTGTCAGAAGCACGTCGTGGGATACTTTGATCTTAATAATGTGGAATTTAGCCATAATTGCTCGTAATCGATCACATATGTTATTGATATGTTTCGCCCAGTTAAATCTATGGTCGATAGTCAATCCGAGATATGTTTGATCAGCTACTTTCTCTAAGGGCACACAGTTTATGCTACATGCTGCGTTATGATTATGAAGGCATTCGTGACTATGGGCTATTACTTTTACAGATCTGTGATTCGCATTCTTGTTACGACTGGAGTGAACGTGCATTAATTTAGTTTTTTCTGCATTTAGTACGAGTCCTGCGTCATATGACCAGCTACATATAGCTGTGAAATCTTCCTGTATGAACCTCTCTGCAATATTAATGTCTTTATGAGCAGCAACCATACATGTATCGTCGGCAAATTGGTAAACTGTGCAATATTTGTGCAAAAAGGTTGTCTGGAAGAGATCGCTTTCAGCGATAAGACCGCCTGTTGTTACACTATTATAATTAGTTGTTAAGTAATACTCTGTCTCTTTTAATAAGGTGTTCAATAAAGTGTTTCTATCTATCTATCTATCTATTTGATGACATTTATAATGTCATTTACATATGAAAGGTAGTGTAAAGGTCCAAGGACTGAGCCCTGGGCTGTCCCTTCAGTGATATTTACACTATCACTGAGCTTCTAGCCCACTTTGACACGATAGCTGCGATTTTTAATATAATCCTTACACCAATCTAACAAGTTGCCTCTTATTCCACTGTTATCTAGTTTTTGTATCAGAGTACTATATCTAAGTGTGTCAAACGCCTTAAACCTCTGGACTTCGGATAGACACTACTTTCTGGGACATCCTGTATAATAAATCTATGCTAGAGATACAAAACAAATATGTTCTAGTTTTTCTAGGAGATTAGCCATTACTCGATCAATGTCGATCGATAGAATACTTTGCAGCCTTGGCCTTCTAGCGGGCAATCGATCTTGTGAAAGCCACATTTATTTTCTACTAAGCAAAAATTACCACAGATATATTTTTTCTGTGGCGTTACCTAGGGCTTAAATAATAACCTCGTTTATTCGGGTTACACATCTTAGTTGTATATTCTACTAGCTGCGCCCCGCTTCTTCGCAGGCATTGAAAAAGTATCCTATGTCTTAATCCAGGATGTATACTAACTGTATGCAAAATTTTATCCAAATCCGTTCAGCTGTTTTTGCGTGAAAGAGTGACAAACATCCATCTATGTTAATTTACCAACTTAATATAAAATCATCTAGATGGCGCTGAAGCATGTTGCGTTGCACCGTTCTCCTTGTAATTATTGCCGCAAATGTGTCACAAGGTATAATCTTTTTTTAATATCTTATAGGCTAGCGTTTGACCACTATCTATAATATATATAATATGCAATAAATAATATCCTGCATCGCGCAAACGTTATTTTTCGCGATGATAGTACTAGATGACACTTGCTTCGTCAGTAAATGTCATCAAATTTGAGCTCTATACTACGTAATATTATAATCTTTTCTATGTCTATACAGAAACATTTCGCTTTTTTAATCGGCTCATATATGTACCCTACCGATTAAAAAAACAATCATTGGAATCTACTTACAATTGACGGAGTAATCGCATAACATACACACAAAAAAACATACAGACGAATAAAGAACCTCCTCCTTTTTGGAAGTCGGTTAAAATGGCTAACTAGGTGCTCAGACCTTGGAAACATAATGATACAACTTTAGCTCAATACCTATCTAAAAACTCTTTATCTGGACTGTTATCTTTAAAATTAAGTACTTAAACGCACGACTATATTTATGTTTTGACTTTTTAAGTTGTATCTAAATAATGCGAAAAATCCGACTTCCCCGACACAGAATATAATAGTACATTAGCTCCATCAACCAACACGACGGAAGTTGGCTACCTACATTATACTTTGATCGGTGGTTGGTGCGAACCAGGATCGAAGTCACCAGTGCTCAATCAAATTTAATATAACTTAGGTGCATACATTTGAAAATCATCATCTTTATCAGGCAATTTCTGTCCACTGCTGGACCTATGTCTAGCTCAGTGGCGTGGCTATATGGCACGCCACTGAGCTAGATCGAAATATAAGTATTAGAAGTAATGTAAGTATCTGTGTCCGTAGGACTAGTATGTTGTACTTATAAGTATTCTGGGAGACTAGTATCTTTTCAGAGACTTGGCTTGGCACTTGGCAGTGCAAGTTTCTTTAGATTTATTTACTAATAAACGCAGATTTGTATGGAAAGTACAATGTTTCTTCTTATGTAGATGTGGTAGTGTAGGTGTAGATGTGTAGATGTGATATGTAGATACACTAGATGGCGCTTTTTAATTCCATACAAATCTGCGTTGACTGTAACGTGATCGAGTTATGGCCGGTTTCTGGGTACATTTATTGAGATTCTATCGGTACAATTGAGTAGATAAACTCTCTATGCTCTCAATAAACGCACCTCAGAAACCGACCATGAGTAAACCAATCTATAAAACTCGCATTAGGCACTCAGTGCCGTGGCTCAGTCACCTAGGTGGTAGATAAATATGTAGCGTATGCTTGCACTCCCATGATCGATCTGATCTGATCATGCCAGTCGCTTGTGCCAGTCTAGCTGACATGCCGGTAGGTAGGGCTTGCGTCATATAAGTTAGGGTTTACGCATTTACTTCATTAAGATAGTTTTAAAACTAAAACAACTGACTTCCTTGCCCCGCGAGTCTGTTTCAGTAGCAAGTTTGAAGCGTTTATCGTCATATCTCTGGAGATACTCATCAGATATCGATGAAATTACAAGGGGACCACCTCGGAAACGAACCCTACCGATTAAAAAAATAATCATTCAAATCGGTTCACAATTGACGGAGTAATCGCGTAACATACATACAAAAAAACACAGACGAATCAAAGTTACGTCTTTTCTCTGTGCCTATGTTCACTCGTGCGGAACCTTATGGCTGGTCGCTAGTATTTTATGGTGACTGTGATTTGGCCGTGAAACGAACCATTCATGAACAAAGATAAGTAGCCAATTGCTTGTACGGTGTAGATACTTAGATCAAGTTCAGTGATAAGTTACCTCGTCCCAATGCCGGCTTAAGGTCGTAGCCGACTAGTTGAACAACGCTCCCATTAGCAGTCGTCGTCCTATAATATGGACGTCCTATAAGGCTTACGATTCAATGAACATTATTTTGCCGGGTGGGACCGAGCGGTGATAACTAGGTAGTCGGCTACGACCTTTATGCTTCAGGCAAGCACAACTTCTAAGACCGTTCTCGTTACCTTTCATCGAATAAAATCGTGGCCGAGTGCTGTTTTCGATTATAATACTTAAATTTTTATAACTAACAAGCTGCGCCCCGCCGCTTTGCCTGCGTTTAATCTTAGTTAAACTTTCCTTTTGAATGAAAAAAATGAAAACTACATTAAAATTCGTAGCGTAGTAAGATCTAAGCGTACAGACAGCAGGAGCAACTTTGTTTTATACTATGTAAAGATTTAAGGTGTCCCATTCAATCGCACAAAGATTTATGTTCTAAAGTTTTTCTGCATACATCATTCTTCATAATACCAATGATTATCTTTCTATGATAATACGTCCTATTATTGGACCCCCATATTTTGTCGTAGTCATAATAGTGTAGCCATATTTTTTGCTTGTCATATTATTAATGAGAATAATGGTTATAATTCCTATAGTCTTGTCATACTATTTGCTTATCATATAGGTAGTGAGCATAACGTTTATTAGTCCTATTGTATGTTGTCATAATATTTTTGTATTCATTCATACACAAATTATTTCAAAGAATTATCATGAACAACAAAAAATATTACATGAATAAGTAGTGTAAGTCATTATGAACAATAGTGTTATGTATGGCGCCATAAACTAGGTTAGGTATGTTAGAACAGTGACGTGACCACACATCGCGGGAGCCGAGCGAGCGAAGCGAATGTGCTGCGGCAGCGACCGGCGAAGCGCCAAAAAGTAAATTGTTTGTGATATAGTGTAGAATTGTTGAGCATTATATGATTAAGGGCTAACATTTTATAGTGCTTGATAGTTAGGGCATGTAAGTTTATGAGTTTCGAATATTATGAATACTAATTACTAACATTAGGAAGAGTGGTAGTTAGGGTATGATACATTGTGAGTTTCAAATGTTAGTACTACTAACATTAGGACAAGTGATAGTAGGGGTGAATAATATTATGAATACAGATTATTAGTAACAAGTAATATTAGGATTTGAAATTTCTGACTTTCAAAAATAGGGCTTAAAATGTTATGCGAAAAGATACCAGAGATCTAAAAAACCGCCGACGGCAATTTTAAAAACCTCTGCAGGCAGTTGGTGATAAGTTTAATATTCTTGTAGAATGTTCATTGAAATTGCGACCATTCTTATGACCCTCATATACGACACCTATTGTAGTGGTAGAACTTCTCCTAGTCCGCCTCGGGTGGTATAACCACTTTGCCGACTAATTCAGCCGTGAAATAGGATATTTTTTGTTTTAATGGCAATGTGTCCAGTGAAATTACTGGGTATGTGATAGGTGCTTAACATCTCTGAATAATGACTAAATCATTATTCTGAGCTAACCATCCTTATGTCTCAAGGCAGCAGGTGCTGTGCAGTGACATGCAAAATTCTGGATAGCCATGCCGCTGGCCGCTGTACCTATGGTGGTTGGTTTTTATTAAGATTATGGCAGGAGATGGAAATATACTTAGATTGGTACCATAGTAATTTCATCGAGATCTAATAAGTAGGTAGGTATCTCCAGAGATATGGAGATAAAAACCTCAAACCTGGTACTGAACATTAATAGCGCGGCATTTGGAGTCGGTTCTTTTAGTTTTTATAACGATCTTATCTTGCAATATTATTTTAGTAAGATATCATTTTTCGAATCGATCAGACCTGTAGGAGTTGCTCTAGTTGAACTAAAAATAAGTGGCCAAGTGCAAGTCGAACTCGCACTCGTAGGGTTCCGTAACACAGTTAAGTATTCCATAACTATGATTTTTCACAACTACAAAATTAACTTTGTTTTCATAGTGTTTGTATGAAAAACAAAGTTATCTTTGCGGTCGCCATATCTCAAAAACTGCTGACTATCTCGTTCAAACCAATTTTCGTTGTTAGTTTTTATTGAGATATATTTTTTTTAGATTTTTCACTCCCATACTTTAAAGAGAGGGGGGGGGACACACATTTTACCACTTTAGACGCGCCTATCTTTCAAATGATTGACTTTGAGAAAAAATGATTTTATGAACCTTAATGTCATTTTTGAAGACCTATCCACAGACACCCCACACGTATAGGTTTGAAGATTTTTTTTTTCTTTTGATTCAGTTCCATGTATGGCATAAACTTTAACTTTAACCCTTAAACTTTTATATTTTTTATTTTTGTATAAAAATCGGAAAGCGGTTCACAGAATACATCTACCCACCAAGTTTCAATTCTGTAGTCCTAACAGTTTCGGAATAAAATGGCTGTGACATACGGACGGACAGACAGACAGACATGACGAATCTATAAGGGTTCCGTTTTTTGCCATTCGGCTACGGAACCCTAAAAAACGGATAATCTTTTATTGGCTGAATAGATCTATAAATACGGCAATCTATAAAAACGGCAAAAAAATCATGTCTGTTGATTGGGAGACCCCTTAAATATTAATTTTAATTTAAATAAAGATTATGTATTTCTGTTGCCCCTATAACAACAAATACAGAACAAAGTTAAAAATTAAAGGGGTCCCCATACAAAAAACGTGTTTTTACTATAGCGCCATCTATGATACGATTATAATAACCTTGTTAATAAATAATATTAATTACCTACCTTTGTGTTAACGTTAGCTTAGTTGGTGTTAGAAGTTCGTAAGACATTCATTAGATGGCATTGTAGTTAATAAGCATGTTTGGTATTGACCCGGTAATATAATATAATATTATACTTATATATTATTATACTGTGGTTTGGAACCCTCCGTGTGCGAGACAAAAGTCTGACTCGCACTTGGCCAGTTTTATTTTACTATTTGTTGTTATAGCGGCACCAGAAATACGTCATGTGTCAAATTTAAACTATCACGGTTCATGAGATACAGCCTGGTGACAGACGGCCGGACAGCGGAGTCTTAGTAATAGGGTCCCGTTTTTAACCTTTGGGTACGGAACCCTAAAAAGTAGGTAAATCAAAATTAATTCTTCCTTTTGTGAGAGGAACTACGATGGTCGATGCCACAGATAGTCACAGATGCACATGTCGAAACTTATAACAACAACCCTTATTCTTGCGTCGGATGTAAAAATCAGACATTCTAATTGAAAAGATTGCCGTGACCAAATAACTCGCTGATTAATCAACAAGCTTACATAACTAGATTCCGTAGCCGAATTGAAAAAAACGGAACCCTCATAGATTCGTCATGTGTGTGTCCGTATGTCACGTCACAGCCACTTTATTACGAAACTATTAGGACTACACAGTTGAAAATTGGTAGGTAGGTGTATTCTGCAAAAAGTGTCTTCCTGTTCGGTCCTGTTGTAAAATCATCGAAATCTGATGAGTATCTCCAGAAATATGGAGAAACTTGCTATTAAAAAAAATACAGACGAACATAGAACCTCCTCCTTTTTGGAAGTCGGTTAAAAATGATATTTCGCGGCATTGTTTTTAGTAGAGGGTCCCGTGGTATAGTCGGAGAATGGTCGGCTTTCAGAGGTACCGAGTTCAATCCCCGCCGTGCATCAATGGATTTTCTATCGAAACATTTATGTGCGCTCTTCACAGTGCCCCCGGTGAAGGAAAAACATCGTTAAGAAACCAACAACCCCCGCATGGTGGCAGGACACTATCTAGTGTCCGCCTGGCCAGCTATTACATTCAATTTAGAATATCTGGCACCAAAACATCTAATGTGTTCCGGCAGCTATCCTTGAGAGCTATTTCACATTCTAGGCCTAGCGTGCTACCATCCTCGACCGCATCATCACTTACCAACAGGTGAGATTTTGGTCAAATGCTAGCCTATCTATACTAATATTATATTATCCCGTTTAAATCAAAGGTACATTCGTGGAGACCTAATTTGCAACCTAAGTCGGCAAATAAACGGTCGAAAAACACGTTTCTTACGAACGCTGCTTAATTGAAAATAGATAGAAGAATATTTTCTATGCAAGAGTTGTACAACTTAATAAGACCTACAAAAAAGTCCGCGACAGCATATGTCTATCTCTTAAGGTTGACTCACAGTAACCATTTTAATCTTAAAATTTTTGTTAAAAAATATTACATAACTTCCAAGGCTATTTTCAAGTATATAGTATTAATCCTTATCCAAATAATTACGTTAATTAGCTTGGCCACATATTATAGATTAAAATTGTCCTTTACAGTATATAATTCAAATGAAAACTCTAGAAGATATCACGAATTTCACAAACACGCATCGCAAAATTAATAAAATATTTGCAGTGAAACCACAGATTAGGTCATAGTTACTAAGAAAATATTTTTATAAGCTTAGCTATGCTGTAGATCCCCACCGATCACAATCAATTTGAAGTCAATATAGTATAATAATATGATCTATTGTATAAAATAATATTCATCTATATATATAATAATATAATATTTTAAACCACCCCGACGGATCTATGTATAATAGCTTTTTCCAATGACTCTAAACACAACATTTAAAATCTAAGCTGTAAGTTGGTGAGGATTTGAGTATTCTGTAGAGTCCAGGAGGCTTCCATGTTCTTACAATATCGTTGAAGAAGAAGATTTTCGAATTGATCAGACCTATGAAAGTTGATTTCATAGCGCAATTAACTAGAAAAAAGCTCATAATTTTATAACGATTGAACGAATTTTCATGAATCAAAGCTAAGAAAACTCTCGATGAAGACATCTATCAAACAAAAAAAAACTATCAATAATAAAAACAAAATCGGTTCATCCGGTTAGGTGCTAAGATGCTACAGACAGACACACAGATACACACGTTAAACGTATATTACCCCTACATTTTGCGTCGGGGAACGCCGTAAGGTTACGGCGGCAGATGTACTCCTTGGTGGTAAGCTACTTTTTGGTAGATTTAATGATTCCACTACCACTGTACGAAAACTCATGATTCATGAATGCACATAAAACTTTCATTGGTAGGTATATAGCTAGGATTAGAACCAACGGCTGTCGGGTCAGAATCAGGGTAACTATCCTTTACGCCAAAGGGCCGTCCAATATCAATACGTAAGTATTATAAAACAAAGTTCATCACTGCGTCTGTCTGTCTGTTCGCAATAATCTCAATAGCTGCTTAACGGATTATCATGCGGTTTTCACCAATAGCCAGAGTGTTTATGAGGAAGGTTTAGGTGCATAATTCGTTAAGGTTTTGTGTAAATTGGATGAAATATGACGATGGTTGTTAAATATGTTCATATTATATATTCGATGCAAAAACTGATGCAAATTTTGTAGGCATATATGTTCTACCCGTGCGAAGCCGGGGCGGGCTGCTAGTATTATATAATATAAAAAATAGTTTTGTAAACTATCTTAAATGATTAGTATGCCAGACAGACAAACACTTGACAACTATCTTATATGTTAAGTGATGTTGCTGTCTAAAATGGGTTTGCGCTAGTCTGGGTTTTTTAAAATTTGTTATAGGCTAGCGTTTGACGACTATCCGGTCTGGTGGCAAGCGATGATGTGGTCAAAGATGGTGAACACGCTATTATAGGTCTAGAATACTCTGACTTTCAAGAGCTGTGCGCCGCCGGAACACTACCGTAAGGTTATGAAAATGTATGATGTATGTAAGGTGATGGAAGATTTTCTCCTTGTAGGTGGTAAGCTACCTTTTGGTAGCATGTCAGGAGGAAAATTGATATAATATGCTCGTACCACCGGTGGACAAGCACCCGTGCTAGGATTTGAACCGGTAACCTTTCGCTTAAAAGTCAAGCCTTTACTCCTCTACTCCAAGACGGCAACGGGGCTCATAAACTGATGGTTATCTGACTACGAGTCCGAGCCTTCGAGCATTTACCAATGGAGATGTTAACGCAAGGCGTACCCCTCTGCCGGCCATATTTGCCATTGTTGGCCATATGAGCGTGCGTAACTACGCTGTATTTTTAATACTGTGTGCGTGTTCCAAGCTAGTGTGCGGGATCGTTAAAGTGAGTGATTTGTGTGTGTGCAATGCGTGTTTACCTCGTCCCCCGTAAGTATCGGCAGAAAAAAATGTTTGCGGATTACAACGTTAACATCTCCATTAGTATATGCTCGAAGAGTCCGATCATGAGACTATGAGTCCAAGACGCGGGATATAAAATACCAGCAACGATTGTGTGGATTTGTTTCATAGCCTCCTTCAACCGACTTCAGGTCAGATCTGGTGAGATAGGGAGAGTTCAACAGCTTTTCTGTCCACAAAAAAAAACTTTCAGCCGTTATGAAATTATATCATACAAAATCACCATTTTCCCGTTGGGGTAGGCAGAGACTACAATCTTTCCACGTGCTACGATTCTGACATATCTCTTTCGCTTCTTCCACTTTTATGAGCGCCTTCATACATGCTCGCCGGGTATAGATACTTTTGACTTGACCTTTCGTTAAAACGTCTCCGATCTGGTTATACTGTTATATATATCTGGATACGTTCGCCTTGGTCGGCCTCTACCGGCTGGCCCATTCACACTCGTCTCATAAATCAGTTTTATCAATCTTCCTTCATCCATCCTCTCTAGATGTCCAAACCATCTAAGCATCCCTTACTCTATCTCTGTGCTATCTCTGTCACTACATCTTATTCATAAATTAAATCAAATCTAACCTAATCTAAATTATATCGAAGATAACTAATTTTCAACTTCGGTGTGCTTTCACGCTAGATTGTGAACTTCGTGTATTTTTACCCGACTACAGCGTAGCAAAAAGGAGGGTTATGTTTTTGACCGGTGTGTGGGTATGTATGTATGTATGTATGTTTGTATGTTTGTATGTATGTTCATCTGTTCCCTCATAACTTCTAAACTACTTATCAGAATTTGACAAATGAGGTGTCGTTGGGCGTGTCTTATTTGTCTGCTGGTTATAGGCTATGTGACGTCACATCAAATTGAATGTGGCGCCCTCTAGAGGGCACGAAGTCCAGAACAAAAAAAAATCACCACACCCCATCGTGTGTGGTATCGTTGAATAGGGATTTTAAAATGAAGATAGGGTTTAGTACATCATATTTTTTTGGGCGTAGCGTTGGCGAAATATATACCGCCGAAGTCAAGAAAACTAATTTTTACCCCACGGCGTCGCAAAGAAGCAGTTGGGAAGGTTATGTGTTCGTTGATCGCTATGTATTTATGTAAGTATATTGACATGTATACTATTATGCAAAAAACCCAAAATGCTTTGAATAAAAAATAAGTTCAAAAACTAAAACCCGACTACTGAAAGATCACACTCTAAAAAGTATGAAACAAGAAAATATTCTCACCTGAGATCGCTATGTACAAACTATCAATATGTATCGTGTATTATATGAACAACTTACTTTTAATACATATTGTATTGTATTTCATAGATATTCTTAGTGGTTTGTTTGTTTGTTTGTATATACTTTATTGCACAAAAAAAATGTACAAAAGGAGGACTTAATGCTAAAAGCATTTTCTACCAGTCATCCAGCAGCGGTGGGGAAAATTTTGAGTCGTGCTTATAGAGATATATATATTTTTACAGAGGTGGTTTTATATACAAAAATAATATCAATACCTACTACCGGACTAATTATAATATATACGAGTACTTACTATACTAAATAACATATAAATAATTACATATACTTAATGAAACTACGTATAATATTATACATATACAATGTTGTGCTTTTCTAATTGTTGATAGGAAAATCTTTCTTGCGGAAATAACCTTTGACTTGTCTCTTGAATGAATCTTTCGATGGAACCATTTTGATGTCGTTAGGCAACTGGTTCCACAACCCTACAGCAGCAACCGCAAATGAGTGACCAACGAAATTGGTGCTGTGGGATGGAGTTGCCAGAAGTAGCGTGTCAGTTGAGCGCAAATCTCTGTCATGCGGTTAGGACAAAAAATTAAATTCGTCTTGTAAATAGTCTGGAGCAAACTTATATCTCAAAATTGAAAATAAAACTCCTAATATTCTGCAGTTACGTCTTTCACGGAGGGGGAGCCACTGAAGTTTGGCTCTGTATTCTGAAATATGGTCATACTTACGGAGACCGTAGATAAACCGAATGCCAGTATTTAGCAAACGATCCAATTTATTAAGTAACTCCTCGGTTATATTAACGTAGCAAACGTCAGCGTAGTCAATAATTGGCAGGAGCAGTGAATTAACAAGAGCAATTTTGGTAGTGACAGGAAGAAAGTTTTTAAACCGCAGTATGGCATGTAACGACGCAAAAAATGTTCGAGAGCCTTCATTGATTTGAGCTGTCCAGTTAAGGTTAGAGTCTAGTAAGACACCCAAGTTTTTAACAGTATTTGAGAGAGGGATAACAATATTATTATAGTACAACGAAGGTAAATTAGATAACTGGACCTTTGAAAGTTGCCGACTGCTTCCTATGACGATTGCTTGACATTTGTTTGGATTTACTAAAATATCGAAGCGCCTAGACCAGGATAATAATTTTAAAAGATCTTTATTTAAATCGGCAATAGCAGCGTCTAGGTCTTCCACTACAGTATGACGGTAAAGTTGCAGATCGTCTGCGTAAAAATGATAATGACATTGAAGATACCTAGAGAGTAGGTTGATAAAGATTGAGAATAGCAAAGGAGATAATATTCCTCCTTGCGGAACGCCAGTATCCACGTCACACCACTCGGAAAGGGTTTGGCCCAAGCGAATAGCCTGCCGGCGCTCTGACAGGTACGATGTAAACCATATAACAGAGGAAGACGAAAAATTAAGATGGGTGAGGAAAGCCAGCAACAGGTCGTGATTAACACCGTTAAATGCGTTACTGAAGTCAATGAGAACAAGAACGGTAACATTAGAGTTTTCCATGTTATACCGGATATCTTCAGTAACTTTAAGCAAAGCAGTAGTTGTACTGTGACCCGATCTGAACCCAGACTGAAATTGATTAAAAAGAGCAAATTTTGATAAATATTCAGTCATTTGCTTATGAACCACTGACTCAATAATTTTAGATAAAAAAGGTAATAATAAAGGAGGTGCTCAAAGGATAGCTGTGGTCGTATGTCCATCCGTCGTGGCTGTGTAACCGTAACAAAACAATACAATACACTCTGCAAAGTAGCATACGACCACGGGTATCCACTGAGCACCACTAAGAATATTTATGAAATTCAATAAAATATTTATTAAAAGTAAATTGTTTATATACGAGTAATACACGATACATATTGAATAGTTTGTACATAGCGATCTCAGGTGAGAATATTTTGTTGTTTCATACTTTTTAGAGTGTGATCTTTCAGTAGTCGGGTTTTAGTTTTTAAACTTAATTTTTATTTGTTGTAGACTAGCAGCCCGCCCCGGCTTCGCACGGGTAGAACATATATGCCTACAAAATTTGCATCAGTTTGTTGCCTCGAATATAAAATATTAACATATTTAACAATCATCGTCATATTTCAACCAATTTACACAAAACCTTAACGAATTATGCACCTAAACCTTCCTCATAAACACTCTGGCTATTGGTGAAAACCGCATGATAATCCGTTCAGAAGCTATTGAGATTATTGCGAACAGACAGACAGACGCAGTGATGGACATTGTTTTATAATACTCACGTAGTGATATTGGACGGCCCTTTGGCGTAAAGGATAGTTACCCTGATTCTGACCCGAGGGTCGTTGGTTCTAATCCTAGCTACATACCTACCAATGAAAGTTTTATGTGCATTCATTAATCATGGGTTTTCGTGGAATCATTAAATCTACCAATAATTAAGCTAGTTAAAAAACTAAAATAACTGACTTCAATGCCCCGCGAGTCAATTTCAGTAGCAAGTTTGAGACGTTTATCGTCATATCTCTGAAGATACTTATCACATCTCAATGAAATTACAATGGGACCACCTCGGAAACGTATCCTACCGATTACAAATATAATCATTCGAATCGGTTCACAATTGACGGAGTAATCGCGTAACATACCCATACAAAAAATGAAAAAAAAAAAGAAACATACAGACGAATTGAGAACTTCCTTCTTTTTGGAAGTCTGTTGAAAAGTAGGTTACTACCAAGGAGAATATCTGCCGCCGTAATCTTACGGTGTTTCCTGACGCAAAAAGTAGGGGTATTATACGTTTAACGTGTGTATCTGTGTGTCTGTCTGTAGCATCTTAGCACCCAACCGGTTGCACCGATTTTGATTTAAAGTAGGGGTATTATACGTTTAACGTGTGTATCTGTGTTTCTGTCTGTAGCATCTTAGCACCCAACCGGATGAACCGATTTTGATTTTATTATTGATAGTTTTTTTTTATAGATGTCTTCATCGAGAGTGTTCGTAGCTTTGATTCATGAAAATTCGTTCAATCGTTATAAAACTATAAGCTTTAATCAACTTTCATAGGTCTGATCAATTCGAAAATTTTCTTCTTCAACGATATTGTAAGAACATGGAAGCATTGACCTGATGCTAGGACATCTCATGGACTCTACAGAATACTCAAGTCCTCACCAACCTACAGCTCAGATTTTAAATGTCGTGTTTAGAGTCATTGGAATGCTTTTAATGAAAAGATTATACATAGATCAGTCGGGGTGGTTTAAAATATTATATCATCGAGAGTGTTCGTAGCTTTGATTCATGAAAATTCGTTCAATCGTTATAAAACTATAAGCTTTAATCAACTTTCATAGGTCTGATCAATTCGAAAATTTTCTTCTTCAACGATATTGTAAGAACATGGAAGCATTGACCTGATGCTAGGACATCTCATGGACTCTACAGAATACTCAAGTCCTCACCAACCTACAGCTCAGATTTTAAATGTCGTGTTTAGAGTCATTGGAATGCTTTTAATGAAAAGATTATACATAGATCAGTCGGGGTGGTTTAAAATATTATATTATATATATAGATCATTATTATTTTATACAATAGATGATATTATTATACTATATTGACTTCAAATTGATTGCGATCGGTGGGGATCTACAGAAAAGCTAAGCTTATAATACGTAGTATTATTATCTTTTCTATGCTTATAATAATATTTTCATGGTAACTATGACCTAATCTGTGGTTTCACTGCAGATATTTTATTAATTTTGCGATGCGTGTATGTGAAATCCGTGATATCTTCTAGAGTTTTCATTTGAATTATATACTGTAAATGACAATTTTAATCTATAATATGTGGCCAAGCTAATTAACGGATAATTATTTGGATAAGGATTAATACTATATACTTGAAAATAGCCCTGGAAGTTATGACATATTTTTAACAAAAAATTAAAGATTAAAATGGTTACTGTGAGTCAACCTTAAGAGATAGACATATGCTGTCGCGGACTTTTTTGTAGGTCTTATTAAGTTGTACAACTCTTCTATAGAAAATATTCATCTGTTTTCAATTGCAGCGTTCGTAAGAAACGTGTTTTTTCGACCGTTTTTTTGTCGACTTAGGTTGCAAATTAGGTCTCCACGAATGTACCTTTGATTTAAACGGGATAATATATAGCCTATTTTCATTTCGAAAGTCCATTCTATATATTAGTGAAAGAATTTTTTAAATCGGTCCAGTAGTTTTTGAGCCAAATCATTACAAACATACAAAAATACAAATGATCTCTCTTTATAATATTATAGTATAGACTAGTATAGAAGTATAGATAAATATTTGTTGGGACGAGCCCAACTTTTAAAGATAAGCGGCAATAGCCCAATGGCTAAGGTGCCGGCCTGGCGATCGAGAGGTCGGGAATTCGATCCCCAGCCATTACACTATTGACGTGAACCCACACCAGAAGTCCATACACAAGCATATTTTTATCTTAGTTGGAGGGGTAAACAAGAAAACTAGTAATGTAACGGGCATCCCACATTGCTAGTAAGCTTTAAAAAAAAGATCTCGTTTAGTAAGAAAGCAAATGATTATATTTAGATTAATCTCGACAATCAGGTAGATTTCCTAAGAATGTTACATATTTTAATGTGTAACGTGAACATCTTCCTTACGCCCTTCTCCATTGTTCCAGTACGGACGAGGACGCGCGTCAGGCCATGATGCTGGACGGAGGCAAGATCAAGGAGATCCAGGTGAAGCTGCTGCTCAGCTCCCGCTCCGAGATGCACAAGGTGATCGAGGCGGCCAGACAGACTGTGCCTCTACTCAGCCTAGCTCCAACACCGCCCATCGTGCCTATAGCCCCTGTAGCTCCTACTCCCGCCCCCGCCCCCGCTGCCGCTGCCATCCTCCCCCCTGTCATCACCCCCTTCTCCGCTGCTCTCGGTCAACCCACGTCTAATTTCGGTATCCCCGGCATCGGCAACCCTCAGGAGATCCCCCAGCCCGCCGTCATCGAGCTGCCGCCCTCGCACGCCAGCCCCACAGATAACATCCTCGACGACGACAGGGAAGAAGACAAGATCGAGAAGCGGAAAGAAAAAGACAGGCGCCGCTCCAGGTCTCGGTCTCGATCGCGGGATCGCGACCGCAAGGAAAGAAAGAGGGACCGCCGCGACAGATCTCGGTCCCGCGAGAGACGGCGCAGGGATCGCAGCCGCAGCAGAGACCGGCGGGACCGCAAACGCGACAGGAAGGACCGCAGCCGGTCCCGGGAGCGGTCCCCGCGCCGCTCGCGCGACCGCCGCAAGTCCCCGAGCCGGTCGCAGGAGAAGGAGAGCCCCGCGCGCGACGCACCGCCCATGATGAACCCGCTCGCCAACTTCGGCAACCCCGGCAACCTGCCACCGCAGCTGCACCAAATGCTGCAGACCAACGCCGCGCCACACGCGCCCGCGCTGCTAGAATCGCCGCGGTTCAACGACCCCACGGTCGTCGAAACGCTCGCGAAGATGCAGCAGCTCGCCAAGAAGAGGAATCCGAACGCGTTCCAGGTGGATCACAGCGGCGGCAAGCCGGGCGCCGGGCGCGGCGGCGGCGGCGGGCCGCGCGGGGGCGGGTTCCCGCGCGAGCGCCGCTCGAGGTTCGACGAGCCCGCGCCGCGCGACTGCTGCGTCGCCATCCGCAACGCGCCCAACCACACCAGCTACGGCGACGTGCGCCGCTTCTTCCCCTTCCTGATAGACAAGCACGGCATCAAGATGATCAACGACAACATGGGCCGCCGCACCGGCAACATCTTCGTGCGGTTCATCGAGAGCCGGTCGCGGCACCTCGCGCTGCAGCGCAAGAACAACGAGCTGAAGGGCGCGCAGGTGACGGTGGAGGAGCTGGACGACGAGGCGTACGAGGCGGCGCTCGACTCGTTCCTGCCGTACCGCGAGGACAACGCGGAGGAGGCGCCTCCCCCGCGCGCCGCGCGCCCCTACGCCGTGCTCAAGCTGGCCGACTTGCCGCACTACGTGAAGGAGCACGACATCATCAAGACCTTCACCGACTTCTCGCTGCTGTCCATCACGCTGGTGGACTGCCGCCTCACTCGCTCCAAGGTGGCGCTCGTGCAGTTCGCGAAGCCGGACGAGGCGAAGGCGGCCTTCGAGCGGCGCGAGCGGCTCGCGTTCGGCCGCCGCCAGCCCGCCGTGACCGTGCTCGACGAAGACGACTTCGAGAAGGAGAAGGCGGCGCTCAACTCGAAGAACGAGCCGCCGCGGCCGCAGGAGGAGCCGCCGCGCGAGCCGGCGCCGCCGCGCGACCCTCGCCAGCGACGACAGTTCGACAACGGCGGCTCGCCCGCCGCGCCCAACGTGCCGCCGCAGCCCGTGCCGTCCTTCTTCGGCCAGCCCTTCGTGCAGAACCCGGGCGGCTTCCCGCCGGCTCAGGGCCAAGGCTTCCCGCCGGCTCAGGCCCAGGGTTTCCCGCCGGTGCAGGGTCAGGGCTTCCCGCCGGGGCCGGGACAGTTCCCGGGGCCGCAGTTCGGCGGGTACCCGGGCCCGGGGCCGGGGCCGGCCAGCGCGGACCCTCGCACCGCCGTCAACAGCTGGCCCGGCCGCTCGCCCTTCCCGCAGCCCGAGCCGGCGGAGGAAGAGCCGCTGGACTGCGTGCTGATGAAGGGACTCCCGCGGGACGCAACCGACCGCACCATCGTGAGCTTCCTGTCGGACACGGGCGCGGTGCCGGCGCGCATACACCTGATGCTGGACGCGGCCGGCCAGCCCTCCGGCGACTGCTTCTGCGAGTTCCGGTCCACGCAGGAGGCGCGCCTGGCCGCCGGCAAGCACGGCCGCGACCTGGACGGGTGCCGCGTCACCGTCGACATCGTGCCGCGCAGCGTCGTCGACGAGGCGCTCGAGGGGCCCAAGTCGAACAACAACATGCAGGACGCAATGCAGGAGGCCATGCCCCCCGGCCCGCCGCAACACTTCTTCGACTCGATGCCGCGCGGCGGGTTCAACGGCCGCGGGGCCGGGACGTTCCGCGGCCGCGGCGGGGGAGGGTTCGACCGCGGGGGGTTCAACGGCAACCGCGGGGGATTCGAGTCCGGCCGGGGGTTCCGCGGCCGGGGCGGGTTCGACCGGGGTGGTTCGCGGGGAGGGTTCGAGGGGCGCGGGCGCGGCGGCCGCGGGATGAGCCGCGGCGGGGGCGGCGGCGGGCCGCCCGGCTTCGAGAGCAACGGGCGCGGCGGCGGGACGGACGACGACGCCGGCCTCGAGGACTTCGGCGCGCCGGGCTGCGTCGTGTCCATGGAGAACGTGCCGTTCCGCGCCACCATCGACGAGATCATGCAGTTCTTCTCGGAGTTTGAGCTGACGCAGGACGACGTGATCCGGCGCTACAACGAGCGCGGGCAGCCCACGGGCGACGCGCGGGTCGCCTTCCGCACGCCCTTCGACGCGCAGCGCGCCGTCAAGACGCGCCACATGGACACCATACACGACCGACGGATCAACCTCAACATACTCTAACGCGTGCCCTCGCCGCCCCCCCACACTTGTACATACACCCCCCACCTCTGAATCGGACTCGTTTCGATATATATACGTATATAAAAATATGCGTGACAATTAAGATGCAATTGTTAGAAACCGTACATATGTATGGAAAACATTTTACAAAAGTTTCAAAGACTATATATAAACATTTTTGTAAAGTGACATTATCATTAATTTTAATTTCATATACCTGCGAGTATATTAGCATAGTTATTTTAACTGATAAGTAGGTAAGTTAGCTTAAATTGTGGCAATGATCTTTTTAAATAAAATAAGATGTTGCAATGAAAATATTAAGAAATAAAAGCATCTGGTTCCATAAACACTTGTTTTATTTTGTACTATCTACTAGGGCATACTTACATATATATATATATATATACTAGCTGTGCCCGCGACTTCGTCCGCGTGGAGTAGTGTCTTTGGGTAGCAGACACAAACGTAGCCCAGTTACACCGCACCGTACCACGCCACGCTAATCCCCCCTTCCCCCTCCCCTCACTTCCACCTTCCCTCACTTCCCCTCCCCTTCCCCTCACTTACCCTACCCTCCCTCTTCTCACTTCCACTCCCCTACCCTTGAATGTCATATTATCCTCCCCCTTCACTCCCCCTCTACTCCCTCTTCCCCTTCACAAACTTTGAATGTCGTATTTATTTATATCGAATCAATAGCCTAAAAAATAAATTTCAAGCTTCTAGCTCTAAAAATGACGATACTTTCATACAACATTTCATCCCGCCTCTCAACCCTTTACAACCTTTGTTTCGCATTAATAAGTAGCCTATGTCCTTTCTTAGGCTCTAGACTATCTGTGTACCAAATTTCATTTAAATCGGTTTAGTAGTATAGGCGTGAAAGCGAGACAGACAGAGTTACTTTCGCATTTATAATATAGAAAGGATATACTATACCTATATAGGTAGATTTATGTAAAAATTTATTAGGAACACCAAACTGACTTTACATTTGAGAATAGAAATAGTATACAAGTAGGTACGATACCACGAGTTTATATCATCCAAGTGTTCGTTTAGTAAACGTAACAATTTGTTATGAAATTCATTGAGCAGGGGTAAATTTCCAACGATATTTTAGTAAATAGTGCTCTCCAGCTAGATGGATGATATACGCAAGCTGGCTGGCAGCGGTGAGGTCAGATGAGGTCTATGTCCAGCCGTGGGCAGAGATAGGCTGGTGAATAATTATGATGGTATTGTTGGATAAGTTTAATAATAAACGATAGAAAATCGTGCTAACCACACTAATTTGATAACGCGAATGACAGGTACGGTGCAGAACATAGAGTAAAGTAATATATGGTGCAGAAAAAATTAAAATGTTTTTGAAATTGATAATATTATTGAAATAAAGCTATAGTATTGAAAAAATAAATTAAACGAGCAGCTGGCCTATCATGAAATTAGGCTGAATGAACAAATAGAACTAAATGACGGGGACGCAGCTATGTAGGCTCTATAGTTCCATCTCTATCATGTTCGTTCATTTCAATCGCTATCAAACTTCGTGATAGGCACCCTGGATGTGTCAATGGATTCATCGGTCATACCCGTAGATGGGAGTATAGTTCATACCAAAGATTATGGATATGCTAGGTCATACCTGCCCCCCCTATCACGAAGTTTAATAGGGATTGCAATGAACGAACATGACAGAGATGGAGCTATACAGCCTACATAGCTGCGTCCCCGTCATTTAGTTCATTTCGTTCATTCAGCCTAACATCGTGATAGGCCTGCAGGATGTAGCATATAGAAAAGTTAGATAGACTTGGCAATGTAAGATCCATTACCTACTTAAGGTACAGATAATCTTTAATAAGAATTCTTTATGACTAAAATGGTCTTAAGTACTTTGTACACATTGTAAACAACGTCAATTTTTTTTAGCAATTATGTCCATTCAAACGTCTAGAAGAGATCGCTTCAAGAGATAAGACCGATTGTATTACCTGAATACTCAAAGGTAAGTAACGTAACTAAGTAGCTAATTTCTGTTTGTTTTTATTTTAGTGTACAAAAATCTAGTCAATGGTAAAAGTACATGGAGGCATACCTATAGAAAAATATTTTTTAACAAGCAGCCCACAGATCGAGTAGATAGTAAGGCTGAGTTGCACCATCTTACTTTAACCGTAACTATAACTATTAACCGGAGTTTTTGTATGAAGTTTGACAGATTTTTGACGTTTGTTATTGTTAAAGTAAGATGGTGCAACTCAGCCTAAGTTTGTAGCAGCTTGCTACAAACTTACAGCAGTAAAACAAATCTTATACATGAGTATTTTACGATAAATTCTATTGGGTTTGGCTACTGGTTTTAGCTCCTGTACTGAATACATAATATTTTTGCTTTTGAAAAGTGTGGTTCAACCCTAAGACCTAAGACTGAAGTTAGCTATTTGATAATAGATGGCGGCACTACTTCATCACTTTCTTTATTAGATGGCGCTAATAAACATTATTTATTTTTCTTTAATGGCAACATTACGTTTGTCTGTCATTCGTTCATTGGCAAAGAGTAGAACCACAGAGAACCAATAATACAGTTCACTCAATTTTCTTGAATGAATTTGCTCCCCGTGAGTAATAGTGTTCTGTGATTTGCTTGCTGTAATGCTGTTGCGCGCTCGTCTGTACGCATTCCGTACTCGTATTTATTTAATTAGTGCTTAATTAGGAAAATCTATTACGAGTTCTATAGTTAAATAGTGCCAAAATGTTGAGACAATTGCTCGGGAAATTCTGGAACGAAGATGTGTGGTTGCCGCCGAATACAACATGGGAAGACATCAAGCCAGGACCGGATAAGGGGGTGACTTATACTGATCACACGCACATTTTCTTCCCTATACCGTTGGCTTTGGTGATTATGGTGGTGCGATGGGTGCTGGACAAGTGAGTATATTAGCTGTACAATTATTTTAATTTCACGTAGTGCCAATCAAATCACCTGTTATCCGTACGATAACCTACATAACCTGCGATTACGGTATCAACTTGAGACATTTACTACACATCGTTTTTACGATTAAAAAAAAACAAACTATGCAGGTAAAACATTAATATCCTAACACATAAAACTCTCAAGATCAAGTCCATACGTGGGGGCAAATATATGAATTTTTGAGTAGCAGTTTTTGTTATGTCGAAGTAGGCGTAATTTTAGCGGCATTTCCCCGATTGAGAGTCACGTACTCTATTTCCTGTTCTAAAAAGTCTGTACTGCATTCGAAATGAAATGCAACAAGTTGTTGTTCACAGTTCAATAATTTTAACACAAAAAGTTTATGATCCATTCAGAATTCATGGAATGACAATGCTTACTTATCTCATACTGTAATAGAGCTATGATGACTAAATCACTGTGAATGTATGACCTACATTTTAATTAATACCCACTTTGATAGAGATCTGCACCCTTACCTAGATCTCTTTTTCCTGAATAGACTGTTCTATTTACCATTATTAGTATCATTACTGAATTCTTTTCTGATCCATGTGTAAAATTTCATAAAAATGGTTGTAATGTTAGGCCAGGAAAAAGTTTTTTTTGAAGTGAACACTTCTTTGAGCACTTTTGGGTAAATAATATATACCGAATACCGAACGCTTTCCATGTGCTATACCTATGTATACTGAGATTACTTTTAGGGTGAATAAAAAGTGTGAAACTTCCGACATTGTGACAGCACACTTCCCGAGAGCTATATGTATACTGTGTATCTCGAAGTAAAATTCACAAGTTACTTATTTTTCACTTCTATTGGCAGTTACCAAAGACTGCCCCCCCATGTTTTTTTTTTGTTTATTTATATTACTTCCTGTTTTGTTTGTTATTAACTTCGCTGTCATGTTTAGATTAAAATTAACAATGAAAATGCAACAATAGGTGTCTTATCACATATGGTAATCTCTTCCAGACAACCTTCAGATTAGGGGTGTAACATTACATAATTTTGTAGATACAATATATTATTGTAGTAAATAATCAGCGTTACCCATCTGTATTGGTATCACAGATTTACAGTTATTTTTATACACCCTTAATTTACTACAAAACTGATTAGTATCGGCATAAAATTAATAATATATGATGTACTCCGGGCATTTGTATGCCTAAAATGATGCGTAAAACTTACTTATATTTCTACTAGCTGATACATGGAACTTCATTCACATACACGAAGAATTTAGTAGCCTATATTCATACTCGTACTATTAAGTATCTCCTTCCGATCATCCGTTAAGGAGTGATTAGGTTACAAAGTTACAAATGTTTTGTCTGAGATGGATGATTCAACTTTGAGAAGATGAAATGAATGAGTAAAAATTGTCCAAGGAAAAAAAAACTGGCTAATTTTCTAGTAATTTCATTCATATAGCAGTGTAATGACAGAGTAACTAGGACCCTCCTCCATCAAGATTCTGATGATCGTGATTTTGGTTATGGTTAATTTAATTTCCTAAGCAATTAATAGTTAACACAAAATTAGTAGACCATATATCACATATCACAGTATATTGATAGCTTGCTTGATAGATGCACTGCTTGAGTATGTAGGCACAGTTACTTTTTTAAATTGTAACACAGAAAAGGCCTCATCTTGCAAGTGTTGTAAGTTTGGCTGGGACAATGAAACCTCTTAAGAGAAAAAAAAAATCTTTACTATTTATCTCTATTTATTTTATCTCTGTACTTACTGTTCTTGACTAGACCGCTAGAGATACAATAAAGAGGATGTTTTGAATTCCTTATTCCAATAAGGCTAAAAAATTCTATACGGACAAAGCTGCGGCAAGCGAGTCAGCTAGTTTACTGTAGCTTTACAAGGCCCTCTTTATGATTATTACATTTTCATTGTCTATGATCACTTCATTGGAGACTGATTTTAATGCAACATGAAAAGCCTACAATGTGCATGCATACTCAGAAAACAGATAAACCAGAAGGTGGCAACTAATCTAAAAGAGAAGACACTAATACTGCTCTTAAATAGTGTAGTTTCAGGTGCCTAAGTCACTCTGTGAGCATCGTTGCGAAGATAACGTGTTTTATTGATGTCTAATGCTTAAAATATGCATTAATGTGGTACAATTTCCATAAAAAAGTGTAACACAAATATGAGTAAATGGAGCAACAACTTGAACTGAAATTACATCTACTGCTCTTAAATAAGTCTTTACATATAGGAAATTACATTTACATACATAATTCAATCAATAATTATTTATTTGAACTTGATTTTGACTTTTATTCAAAGTAATTTAGTAATAATCAATCAAATTATTTCAGAAATATAAAATTTTCCACATATGGGACATAAACCAAACTGGCCAAAATTACAAACAATTTGGTGAAAGAGGTCTTGGCTTCTAGTATCGGGAAAGGATGGTTATTACCTTCCTAAAATTTGCACACTGGCCCACACTATTACACACTTTTATATTTATGCGAAAATGGGTAGTGCCCGAACTATCTCACCTGGTGTTAAGTGTCGATGTGGTCAATGATGTAGCACGCTTAAGATACCCGTTTACTCGCGACTTAAAGACCCCTAAGTTGTATCTAATCAGAAACACAGACTCAGGCAGGGAATTCCATGATGAAAGAAAAAGCAAATCGCGTGTAACCTGAATGTGAGTAGATTGCACGGCTCATCATAGTTATTAAGACGACCTTAGTATCAACCTACATTCTATGCAATAAATGATTTAATCGAGGGCTTCGTAACAAATGGGCGTACAGCAAAAGCGTGTTTTGTACTATCTATAGCATAGAACATTTAAAACGCCATTTTCACTTGTACGCCTATATGTTATGAAGCCCTCGACGAGGGCTCTTCATAACAAATGGGCGTACAAACAAGAGCTTCTTTTTTACTATCTATAGCATTCGAAAATTTAAAACGCCAATTTTGCTTGTACGCCTATATGTTATGAAGCCATCGATATGTTTATGTTTATAGATCTTTATTCTCATTAAGACAAAGTCACTTACATGAGAACGCAATTATAAATAGAAATTACTATATCACTGTAGGCTTAACAAACAAATTACAGTTAGTTTTCTAAACCAATAAGTTTATAAACAACAATAGTTAATAAACAACAATAAAACTACAAAAGTGTTACCTAGCTTATGTACATACAAGCCAGCCTACATAAACCATTCCAACATACAACTGTAACCTTCAAATACCAAATACAAAGCTCTGTTGCTAAATATTAGTCCACTTTAAAGTAAAGACTAAAGTAAAGTACTTTTTAGAGTAAAGATGCAGATGGGATAAAAATGCATGTAAAATTAATAATTGTCAAAACTAAAGTAAATAGCTAAAAGAATAATAAAATAAAAACCGGCCAAGTGCGTGTCGCGTTAAAGTTAGTTTCTATGTCGGTAATCATGGAGATTAAAAAAGAACGGTAATGTGAACAGAAGCATGGTAGCTAATACAAACATTTTATCAAAAACTGACAACAAATGCTCACTTGCTGTCAACTTTTTTTTTTCATTGTACCTATTTAATATCTAGGAAAACCTAAAATAATGTATTCTTATTTAATTTTTTTATTAAAATAGAAATGAAAATAAGTATATTTATATTATTATAACTTGTAAAACTACCTAACTATAAACACATAAATAAACCTAAACAAAAACAATAAAAACTAAAATATAGTCTACCAAACCAAAATGTGGGCTGTATCCCCGTTGAATGGCGATGCTTAGTCTCTGAGCTAAATACATGCCAGCATTTTGTTCCCGTGTTGTTTCAACCAGACGTGCAGAGTGATCTTTAAAAATGCTGTGTACACCCGTTCCCTACGGTCCTAAAGTTTCAGCCCCAAAAGGCACAGTAGATTTAACTATGTTATAAGTGAAATCCTAGATCTTTGGTTCCATTTCACAAAGAACGCTATTAATATTGAACTGACAAAGTAATTGAATGTCTTTCCATTTACCTTAGTTTACATTTACCCACAATGACTATATACCTATAATGTTTTTAACATGTAGACTTGGATACAACAAAGTTGAATAAATTAAAATCTGTGTTGCATTCATTGATAAGAAAATCTTATTATTATTCTATACTAGGTGTGCACCGCGGCTTTTCTTTCGCGTTCGCGTTCAAAAGTACCCTATATGACTATAATTTTTTTTTAGGGTTCCGAGCCCAAATCCAACCAACGGAACCCTATTACTGAGACTCCGCTGTCCGTCTGTCTGTATGTCTGTCTGTCTGTTTGTCTGTCTGTCTGTCTGTCCGTCTGTCACCAGGCTGTATCTCATGAACCGTGATAGTTCATCATCATCATTATCAGCCAATTTCCGTCCACTGCTGGACATAGGCCTCTCCCATGGCATGCCACTGAGCTCGATCTTCAGCTATTTGTTTCCAACCGCTGCCGCTTCCAGCCAGCTTGCGTATATCATCGCTCCATCTAGTTGGAGGGCGTCCTACACTACGTTTGCCGAGCCGTGGTCTCCACTCTAGAACTCGTTTACCCCAACGGTTATCGGTTCTGCGACATGTGACCAGCCCACTGCCATTTCAGCTTGCTAATCCTCTGAGCTATGTCGATTACTTTGGTCCCCTCTGACGGATCACTTCGTTTCGAATTCGATCCTTCAGAGAAACTCCGAGCATAGCCCTCTCCTTAGCTCGCTGAGCGACTTTGAATTGGTGAACTAGTCGCACTGTCAGTGTCCACGTCTCGGCTCCGTAGGTAATAACAGGTAGGACGCACTCGTGAAAGACTTTCGTCTTCAGGCTTTGTGGTATGGGCGATGTAAAGACTCGGCGTAGTTTTCCGAATGCTGCCCATCCAAGCTGTATCCTTATGCGAGCTTCCTTCTCGAAGTTGTTTCTGCCCAATTGCAAGCTTTGCCCAAGGTAGACATATTCGTCAACAACTTCGAGAGGGACTCCGTTTAAGGCAATCGGTTCCGGAATAACATGTTCGTTGAACATGATCTTGGTCTTATCCAAGTTCATCCGGAGACCGATGCGTGCAGAAGAATCAGCGAGGGTGGTCAGCATGTATTGCAGTTCCTGCACGGTTTCAGCCATGATGACGATGTCGTCCGCAAATCTCAAGTGTGAGAGGTAATTGCCATACCGTGATAGTTAGACGGTTGAAATTTTCACAGATGATGTATTTCTGTTGCCGCTATAACAACAAATACTAAGAACAGAACAAAGTTAAAAATTAAAGGGTTCAAAACAAAAATCGTGTTTTTTACGATTTTTTTTTTTTATAAATCGTTCTTAGATTTTATCGTGATTACCCTAATCTCGGAATCTGAATCTGAGTCTCGGAAACTGCTCCAACGATTTTATAAAATTTTGTATACAGCGGATTTCAGGGACGATAAATCGATCTAGCTAGGATTAATTTTCAAAAAATGTTGTTTTATTCGTGTTTTCAATAATAAATAAATAAAATAAATAATCAACTTTATCGGTAATCAACTTAAAATATGACTCTTCCCGACATCTATTGGCAAGTAGAAGTAGCTTTAGTGTTATTGTGTCGTTAAAGCAGTTAGTTGCTGTCAATTTAAAAAAAAGTATTATTATTCGCCAATAGATGTCGGGAAGAGTCATATTTTTCTGTTGAAGTGGCAATAATGGCATTCAACCAGTTATTTAAAATATTAATTGCTAACACCTTTGCATTAAGGTTTACTTTGTTGGTGTTAGAAGTTCATTAGATATTCGTTAGATGGCGTTCGGGACCCTCCGTGTGCGGGACAAAGATGACTCGCACTTAGCCAGTTTTATTTATATCTTATAGGCTAGCGTTTGACCACTATCTCGCCTGTTGGTAAGTGATGATGCGGTCGAAGATGGTAAGCTCAATAGGCCTAGAATGGGAACTGGCTCTGAAGGATAGCTGCCGGAACACATTCGATGTTAAATAAAGACCGACTATTATATACTCACTACTGTTTGTCGTCGACTGTCTAGGTTTCTAGGTTTCGTGCATGTCCGATGCACTTCTTCGGGAGTTTACGCAGCAAGATCGCATAATTAAAAATCACTATAACTATAAATCTAAAGTACCTTAGTAGTTTTATAATCCAAGCACAGAAAAGATAATACTCCTACGGACAGAAGATGCACTCTCTGACAGCAAACATGCGAGATTAAACCTAGTTACAACGCCGATAACGTTCCAAATACGATTGTCGTCGGTTGTATCGTGGACGATACGCGGTAGGAAAAAAACAGCGAGTAAAATTACGCCTGATCCAAGTCCATCCAAACTATCTGTATGCCGAATTTAAGAGCAAACGTGGGGAGCACTTTTCCATACAAATGTATTCCCCCGTTTCCTACCTGGAAAATGCTTCTAGAGCAAAATTTGTTTCCACAAAAAATCAAGGTCTGCTGTAGCTATACCCCGCCCCCTATCATTTGCTCATTTTGACCAACCAATTGCAAAAAGAAATATTAAGACTTTTAATCTACTCTTTGAGATTTTTGAAGGGTCATATTTCTATTTACAATTGGTTGGTCAAATAATATCGTTTAAAAACTAAAAAACAACCGACTTCAATGCCGCGCTATTCATTTTCAGTACCAATTTTGAGATGTTTATCTCAATATCTCTGGAGATACTTATCATACCTCGATAAAATTACCATGGTACCACACTTGGGATATCTCCTTTCGAACAAAAAAAGAATAATCGAAATCGGTTCATAAACGACGATGTTATCCGCGAACAAACATAAAAAAAAATATACGGTCGAATTGAGAAACCTCCTCCTTTTTTTGAAGTCGGTTAAAAAAGAAAATGATAAGGGCGTAGACCACTATCTTGCCTGGTGGTAAGCGATGATGTTGTTAAATATGGTGAACACGTTAGTCCTAGAATAGTCATGACTCTCAAGGGCTTTGTGCTGCAGGAACACCGTAAGGTTTGGTGTCAGATTTTCTCCTTGATGGTGGTAAGCTACTTTTTGGTACCAAGTCAGGAGGAAGATCGATATCATATGCTCCTACCACCGCCACTACAATAGAGACAAATTAAAAACGCTTGACTATAAGATATAAAAAAAAAATTAAACGTCCTAAAGCGGTTTAATAACTGCGTGTTGTATTTATATAAAGAGGTGGTGTGATATATATAATAATGTACATGATTTATCGTAATCAAAAACAATGGTTTGATAAAATTCCACATTTACTACTTCCAGCTGTTGTGAGTCAGTTTCATCGGTAATCAATACGCACTTTTTACGTAGTAACTAGTGTTATAATCTGTGATTCAGGCCTATGAAAATGATTATACCTATGTAAGTTATGATTATGAGCATTATGTATTCAATAAAATGTTGAAAATGTCTGAATTAAAGTGCTCTTTACTATTTGCTAACACAATGGAATTGATTCCGAAAATAAATTATTATTGTTATTGTCCTAGATATGTTTTACCACTCACGGGTCTCTGTCGGTAATGTTTTAGGGCTTTAATGGGGCCGAAGCTAACATTAAAAGGCCCTTAAGATTAAACTAGCTGTGTCCCGCGGTTTCACCCGCGTGGACATCGTTCCCGTGGGAATATCGGGATAAAAATACCCTAAAGCCCGCTTGCACAGACCAGAGTTAACACATATTTTTATAATCTAGGGTTATCCAATATCTACGATCGAATTATATATGAGTAATTGCAATGTTGTTCTCTATTTCTCGCGTCAATATTTTAGGTAAGCCAATCCTTTTTAACCGACTTCACAAAAAAGGAGGAGGTTCTCAAATTCGTCGGAATCTTATTTCTTCTTCGGATTTTTTTTTAACGAAATCGGCCGAGCCTGTTTTAATATATCAAGATTTATATTACGATGCATTTACTTATCTCGACGACTACTATCTACTGGCACAGATTATATAGTAGTTACTGCGTCTACTGGCTACTACACCGCGCCGTACCATGCCATGCTAATCCCTTCTTCCCCCCTCCCCTCAGTTACCCTTCCCTCCCCCTTCCCCTCACTTCCACCTCCCCTCCCCTCAGCTAGCTAGCAGCCGTCTTTCTTATCCTGTTATCTCATCTCATAAAAAAGGTCATCAAAATACATTTGTTTCAGGTACATGTTTTCACCGTTCGGCAAATCCCTGGGGATTAAGGATACTAGACCGAGGAAGGCTCCCAACAATCCTAGGTTGGAAGAGGCTTACCGAGCTACGCCAAGAACGAAAAACGTAAGTTTTTTTTATACGTATTTTACAAGCCTATAGAATAATAGCAACTGTCCATGAGAATGAGAACCTTCCATTTCCGAATAGCCAATAGGTTACGTAAGGGACTTTCTTTACCTATTTTTAACAGACTTCACAAAAAAGGAGGTGGTGCTCAATTCGGCTGTATTTAAAAAAAATGTTATTTATGTTATTATGGATAAATGTAAACAGAGATAATAATTTATGGTTGTACAAAACGAAAAAACCGACTTCACATGCCGCGATAGTCAAAGTTCTGGCTATAGCCCGGCAATCTCGTGCGCGACCGTCCCGCGGGGTGACAGACGGTGGCGGGGACGAGGTAGCGGTCATTCTAGCACACGGCTACGCAGTAACTATTATATAATCTGTGACACGGCTACACACGCTTCCCTTGCCCGCTACACCACCCGCTACCCGCTTACATCTTGGGTACCTCGTCCCCGCCACCGTCTGACACTCCGCGGGACGGTCGCGCACGAGATTGTCGGACTATAGTTATAATCATGTCATCTATATATACAAATTTGCTTATATTGTATAACTCCATATCTCCGGCGATAATTGTCATAGCTCGATAAAATTTAAATGGGACCAAACGGGAGGCATAATCTCTCAAACAAAAAATCATTTTTCAAATCGGTAAAGATTAAAAATAGATACGCATTACTTCGCCAATTCAGTTTTGTGTATCGGAAGGCATCTATACTCTATTGCAGTGTTTTTCAACGTGTGGGTCACGACCCCCTGGAGGGTCGCGAAGCCTCTATAAGGGGCTCAGTAAAAGAAAAAAAAACATAGTTTGAATATGTACTTTTATTGGGAAAATATTAGCTACTAGCATCCCGCACGGGTAGAACATATATGCCTACAAAATTTGCATCACTTTGTTGCATCAAATATAAAATATTAACATATTTAACAATCATCGTCATATTTCAACCAATTTACACAAAACCTTGACGAATTATGCACCTAAACCTTCCTCATAAACACTCTGGCTATTGGTGAAAACCGCATGATAATCCGTTCAGTAGCTATTGAGATTATTGCGAACAGACAGACAGACGCAGTGATGGACTTTGTTTTATAATACTTACGTAGTGATATTGGACGACCCTTTGGCGTAAAGGATAGTTACCCTGATTCTGACCCGACGGTCGTTGGTTCTAATCCTAGCTATATACCTACCAATGAAAGTTTTATGTGCATTCATGAATCATGGGTTTTCGTACAGAGGTAGTGGGTCGTTGGAATCAAAATCAATCAAATCATGGGATCAAAGAAGGGGTATTTATACGTTTAACGTGTGTATCTGTAGCGTCTGAGCACCCAACCGGATGAACCTATTTTGATTTTATTATTGATAGGGTTTTTTTTGATAGATTTCTTCATCGAGAGTGTTCTTAGCTTTGATTCATGAAAATTCGTTCAATCGTTATAAAACTATGAGCTTTTTTCTAGTTAATTGCGCTATGAAATCAACTTTCATAGGTATGATCAATTCGAAAATCTTCCTCTTCAACGATATTGTAAGAACATGGAAGCATTGACCTGATGCTGGGACATCTCCTGTACTCTACAGAATACTCAAATCCACACCAACTTACAGCTCAGATTTTAAATGTCGTGTTTAGAGTCATTGGAATGCTTTTATTGAAAAGATTATACATAGACCAGTCGGGGTGGTTTATACATAGATCATAACTATATTATACAATAGAATTTTAAATTTTACAGTAAAAATATATTATTATACTATATTGACTTCAAATTGATTGTGATCGGTGGGGATCTACAGCATCGCTAAGCTTATAAAAATATGTTCTTAGTAACTATGACCTAATCTATGGTTTCACTGCAGATATTTTTTTTAATTTTGCGATGCGTGTATGTGAAATCCGTGATATCTTCTAGAGTTTTCATTTGAATTATATACTGTAAAGGACAATTTTAATCTATAATATGTGGCCAAGCTAATTAACGTAATTATTTGGATAAGGATTAATACTATATACTTGAAAATAGCCTTGGAAGTTATGTAATATTTTTTAACAAAAAATTAAAGATTAAAATGGTTACTGTGAGTCAACCTTAAGAGATAGACATATGCTGTCGCGGACTTTTTTGTAGGTCTTATTAAGTTGTACAACTCTTCCATAGAAAATATTCTTCCATCTATTTTCAATTGAGCAGCGTTCGTAAGAAACGTGTTTTTTCGACCGTTTATTAGTCGACTTAGGTTGCAAATTAGGTCTCCACGAATGTACCTTTGATTTAAACGGGATAATATATAGCCTATTGTCATTCCGAAAGTCCATTCTATATATTAGTGAAAGAATTTTTTAAATCGGTCCAGTAGTTTTTGAGCCAAATCATTACAAACATACAAAAATACAAATGTTCTCTCTTTATATTATTAGTATAGATGAATATTATTTTATACAATAGATCATATTATTATACCATATTGACTTCAAATTGATTGTGATCGGTGGGGATCTACAGCATAGCTAAGCTTATAATAATATTTTCGTAGTAACTATGACCTAATCTGTGGTTAAACTGCAAATATTTTATACATTTATTTTAATATATTAATTATTTTAATATTTTAATAATTTCGTGATATCTTCTAGAGTTTTCATTTGAATTATTTACTGTAAGGGACAATTTTAATCTATAATATGTGGCCAAGCTAATTAACGTAATTATTTGGATAAGGATTAATACTATATACTTGAAAATAGCCTTGGAAGTTGTGTAATAATTTTTATAAAGTGCGGAAAAAATGCAATTATATGGTACCATCGAGCTGACTTGATGATGGAGCTGGGCTGTAAGGACTGAAACTCAGTAAAAGCAAAATTACAGTCGAATTTGGACTTGGTCACAGAATAATGAATAGTACAAGCTTGGTGTGTATTGTTATCTTTAGTACTTTTCATTAAACATGATAACGTCTTACAAAAAGCTTGTGTTTAAAAAGTTTTTAACTTCTAATTTATTTAACTTTTAATAAATATAGTATATACATTATTATAACTTTAAAACTACCTAACTATAAACAAACAAATAAACTTAAACAAAAACAATTAAAACTAAAATTTAGTCTACCAAACCACTACCAGTAGGTAAACTTCCCAAAATGCTGGCTGTATTCCCCCGTTGAACGGCGATGTCTCTTGGCGTTGTATTCATTATTCTGTGGCGTTGTCTCTGAGCTAAATACATGCCAGCATATAATTATATAACTAAACTAGCTGACCCGGCAAACGTTATTTTGCCATATAAATAATTTCATAGTAATTTCTAGTGTAGACAAAAAATAGCTTACTTATTGTAAGTATGTATAGGAAAAATGATTAAATTACTAAAATGGCTATTAAAAAATAAGGGTTGATCGTAGAAGGGTGAAAATTGAGGATTGTATGTATTTTTGTATGTTGTATCATAAAAAAATAGAAATTAAAAATTTTGACTAAAAAATAAAATAAAAAATTTAGGGGTGGACTACCCCTAACATTTAGGGGGATGAAAAATAGATGTTGGCCGATTCTCATAGATACCGGATAAGCACAAAAAATTTCATCAAAATCGGTCAAGCCGTTTCGGAGGAGTATGGCAACGAAAACTGTGACACGAGAATTTTATATATTAGATTAAGATAAAAACTATTTAAACTGATATAAATAAGTAAAATTTTATAAATAAAAAACAGAACCAGTCGCAGCTGTCTGCCGGTAACGTTCCCAAAAAGCTGGCGACGTTACCTCGTTGAATTGCTAGGCCAATCCGTTGGCCGAGGTATGCGCCAGCTCTTTGGTCACGAGTGACGTCTATTAATCGTCTGGACAGCTCCTTTACAAAACCTCGCGCATCTCGATCTCACGGACCCATTGTTTCGACCCCAAACGGAAGAAAAATGTAGCCATCACCAATGGCAGCATATTTCCTCCGTTTGAGGGTTTCTGCCGCATCCGCTGCCGCACCTGCTGCTCGTGAGGTCCCGCATATGTGGGACGCCGCTAATGTGTCAGCACACGTCGCGTCCCACACCAACGGTCCCCCTCGGCACCACGGAACCAACGTCATACCGTCGGACCTTTTACCATCGTCACGTGATATACCGTTCGGCTCTAATATATCCGGCACGTTCACGGTTGCAAGGGCCCGACGAATGACGTCACTCAAGGAGGCGTGACGTGAGAGACGCCCTGCACTGCGGCGGCATGACAGGCCATGGTGGCCTAATCTGTCTACTTCACTGCCGCAGTGACAATTGTGAGGTACTGTCCGGGAGATGCCCAGACGTAACCTCACAGCAATGGAGAAGCTGTTATCGTCCATAATGGTACCTATGTTGGAAGAAGGTAATGCGTGTAGCCAGTATCCAGATTCTTTTTCCCGTGTGGCAAGGAGACGAACCCGGTCCCTAATATCAACACTATTATGAATAAGTTCATCCTGGATAATTTTACAAAGGGGCTCGTCCCATAGCTTTTGTGAACTAAGTTTTTTAGGTAAGACTTCACCTGGACAAGCCAAAGACCAGGCGGTTTTAGACATATCATTATATTAGTAAAATAATATGTTTATTGTATTTTGTCAAATCAAATGAATTCAAATCATTTATTTAGTATATAGGCAGTATTAATAAATGCACATATACACGTCAAAATCATAAAATAAATCATAATCAATTATCAAGTAAACATAATAATATAATAGCAAAAGCAGAATCTAACGCTTTGAATTGAAAAAAAAAACATAAGTAATGAACCATTCAGCTGTCATCCAATCGTTGAGGTCAGACTATTAAAAAAATATTAAAATAGGGTTGCCAACCATACAAGTACTCGTACCTGTGTGTTTCAGTACTTCAGACAATTTTTATATTAAAAATAAATGAAATAGTGAAACACAACTTAAAGAAACATATATATTTTATACCATTTATACAACATTTTAATTCATTTTATATCTCATAGGCTAGCGTTTGACCACTATCTCGCCTGGTGGTAAGTGATGATGTGGTTGAAGATGGTGAACACACTAAGCCCAAAATACTTGAATGTACTGTATCTTGGTTCATCTCTACAATACAATACAAAACTATACATCGCAACTAAATTAACAAATTATACGACAAAATAACAATAATGTAAGACAAAACAATCGACGCGACGGTCTTATCACATAACATGACTTCTTCCCGACAACTGTGGTACAAAAATAATATATACATACTAATATAGGTATACAGTGACAGGAAAAAAGGACCGAAGCTCGGACTCATTGACGTGTCTTGGGAGAGGCCTACGTTCAGCAGTGGACTGACACCGGCTGATTATCACGATGATAAACAATATCGTATACCACCCAACTACTTTACATAATCGTTTTGACCTTTCTAAATTCTAAGTAAATACACATAACATTTCTAGGATCCATAAATATTTAAGTGCCTCAGTTATAAACATGCCACAAATTGCTGTAAACGAGTATAGGTCATAAGAATCAATATTAGTACCTCTGTAGCCTCTAGGTACATGATATATTGACTAAAGCAAAACCTACAGTTCTGAAGGTCGCCAGACGACTGACCGTAAGTTTATGGCGTTTGTAAACCTTCAGATTTGATGGCATGGCATTTAACAAGTTAAGGCTTTTTTAACCCCCGGCGCAAAAAGTAGGGGTTTTGTAAGTTTCACGTGTGTATCTGTGTGTATAAGTGTCTGTCTGTGACATTGGCATCGTAGCGCCCAAACGGATGAACCGATTTTGATTTAATTTGTTTTATGATTGATATGTGTTTATAATTTAGATGAATACAAATCTTTACAGCTGTTTAAGACTGAGTTTTTTTCTTGTTGATTACGCTATAAAATCAAGTTTCATAGGTCTGATCAATTCGAAATTCGTAATATACTCGTACATAGTAATTTTACTTCTTTATAATTCATGGATTCAGGATTCGTGGTCTGATTGATGTCGATAGATTGATGGGATCTAATGGGTTTTTTTTTTCATTTATTCAAAGCGTCGAATTATCTACATTATTTTTTATCTAAATATGTTAAACATGCCGTATTCCAATATTTACGTAGTGATTGATTTGATTTTAAAATATCTTTATTTACAATATATAATATTTACGTAGTGTTGACATCTATAAGTGCATGTATTTTATAACGCCTATATAGGCGTCCATTACACGATAGGTTTTGCTGTCAGTTACTGCACTGCGCTGTTTACTGTTACCTTGAAACATAAAGACGATGAGTCTCACATGCCCTGTAATTTCACTGGACACCTCGCCATTTCAACCAAAAACATTCCTATTTCACGGCTGAAAATTAATTGGCTAAGTGGTGGTACCGCCTCTGGCAGACTAGCAGAAGTCCTACCACTACATACTTCCTATATATATAACGAGTCACTGCATAACAGTTTCAAAAGTCGAATGTCTCACGAAGAGTTTCTATTCCAGCTGGCTTCAATAGCCAAGAAGGTGGACATGACGGAGCGGCAAGTGGAGCGATGGTGGCGGCTCCGTCGCAGCCAGGATAAGCCCTCTACGCTCGTCAAGTTCTGCGAGAACATGTGGAAGTTCACCTTCTATCTGTGCAACTTTACCTTCGGCGTGTTTGTGCTGTGGGACAAGGAGTGGCTATGGGATATCGACCAGTGTTATATTGGGTACCCTCATCAGGTGAGATATTCTTTTGTTTTTTTATTGACGTGATAAAGTCTTATAAATCGATGAACGCCGGCTGCCCACACGAAAAAGCGAGTGCGCGGAACAAGCAATAAGATAGAGAGGCACGATGGTATGACGTTATCACGTTAAATTATCGTCCGTAAACCGACTTTACAGACAACTAATTTTTTTTAGTTACACATGGGAAGGTAACATACACAGCAGGAGGGTGTATGTGAAGAACTAAGTCTTGGAAAGAAGAATATTTTTTGTCTGTTTTACGTCTTTTTGTCACGTTAAGGTGGTGTAATTGCCGTACAAAAGTATGATGCACAAATATGAGACAATGTAGCCAAAACTTGCACTGAAACACAGAATAAATAATGGTAAAAGTAACTGAAATCACATCTATCGGTATTTATGGCATTTTTGGCCTATCATGAATTTTGACAGGTATTGAAATGAGCGAAATGACAGAGATGGAGCTGTACAGCTTGGGGGCTGATCATTGAAATGAAGGAATGAACGACATGACGGGGACGCAGCTATGTAGACTGTATAGCTCCGTCCCCGTCATTTAGTTCATTTTCGTTCATTCAATGGTTTTCGTGATACGGGTGCAGCTTACCTACGTCCCTGTCATTTAGTTCATTCCACAATAAACTGTCAAAATTCGTGATAAGGGAGGGTGCAGAACACAATTTTATCGTATTAGGAAAGAGTGAACGAGAGAGAGAGAGATAGGAGAGAAAAGTGGTTGTACTTTTATTTACAGATTCCCTAATGGATCGACATGGAATTAGTTTGGATTTAGCTCAATTAAAATTGTAACCAATTATAGATAAGAATACATGACCAATAAACCTAATAAGAGCGGTCTCTACATATGATCTCAAATATCGCTATACAATCAATGAATAGTTTATTTTCAAAATCAGTTCCATTGTATTAGTAAAAACCGTCTTATATCTAATGTTAGTATCCATCTCATATCAATTACAATAAATTATAATAATATTAATACAGTACCGACCATGCCAAAAAAATAAAAATAAAATCTAATACACATAATATTTCATATTTAAAATATTATTTACAAGTACGGTTTGACGCCATGACTTGCGTTTTGGTAAAAATGATTATAAGTGTCTAAGTATGGGGCCATCCACCCTCTCTATGCCACTGCAAGGCGGTGCTTTGTACAGTTCCATTACGATGTTTGATGTAAGCCAATAGGGAATATGCATGTTTTTTTTTAAATATTTTTATTTCACTCCTTACATCCATATAACATGATAAAAAAATAAAATACTGCTGGAATTAGTCTCATTATTTTTTAAATAAACATTTAAATATACAAATAAATTTGAGCAGTTTAAACGCCATCATTTCTCGGGCTCTTTGGTAATACATTGTGACGTCACGCACTTACGTCAGTCAGACGCCGCTTGAAGCAGACTAGCTTTTTTTTTCTTTAACTAAGACTCCGCGCGATTATTGTATTTAGCCAATGGCATGATTTTATTAAATTATACAGTCTATCTAATCTCGTACTCATTTTTATCTATATTAAATGGTAGTAATATACATTTTTGCACAATAATACGCGGCAAACACAATATTTGGAAATAAATACAATAAGACCACACCATACATTTATTTTTATGTTCCCGCGCTCAATGTTTCTATCACGTGGAGTTGTGCATAATGGCGTCAACTTTCGATTCGACCAATGGTGATCTGTTTTACAAACTTAAATTTCCCTCGCCTAAATTGCATTTTTAATTTATGATTTTAAGCAAATAAAATGAAATGAAATAAAAAAAAAGGTTTTACATATAACTCCAGGACAACAAAGAATCGAAAAAAATATATTTCCAATAAATCTGAGCTTCATGCATATTCCCTATTCTTTATCTTATCTAAGCATTGAACTGAAGTTTCACGAAAGTTTTTTGTCACTGCCTCCTTCTCTCAAACATTGAGGGTCAGAGTATTCTAGGCCTAGCATCTTCGGCCATATCATCGCTTACCACCAGGCGAGATAATGGTCAAACGCTAGCCTGTCAGATATAAAAATATATTCCTCGCAAATTATATATATCTCATTAATTAAAATTAATAAATACCTAAGTACCTTAAGTATTGATATGTGAGGCTAAAAACCTAGATATGAAATTCACAGGCTGCTTGAAAGACTCATTAAAATTCTTAAGCTCATTCGAACTAAAACAATTAAAAGAACGTTATCGTCTTTTTGTTTAGCAATTTATGTATTCGTGTACCATTTTTATTTACTTATATGCCTTTTAAAAATAATTGTAAAGGATGCTAAAGAACTTCAGTTTCTTTAAAAAAATTTAACGTACAAAACGAAAAAACCGACTCCACATGCCGCGATACTCAAAGGCTAGTTATAATCATGTCATCTAAGTATACAAATTAGCTTATAATGTTTATCTCCATATTTCCGGAGATAATTGTCATAGCTCATTGACTATTACTATGAAGTAATGGGACCAAACGGGAGGCATAATCTCTCAAACGTCGTAACAAACATAAAAAAAATACGGTCGAATTGAGAACCTCTTCCTATTTTGTGAATTTCCATCCAAATATTGCTCAAGTACTCGTATCTGCCCCAAGGTGCTATGATAAAAGCTTGAAATTTTCCTGAACGCGTTTGTATTTTCGGTGATAAGGAAAGTAGCCGCATACCAATGTAGGTATCGACTTACGGTAGCCCCTACCAATGTAGGTATCGACTTACGGTAGCCCCTACCAATGTAGGTATCGACTTACGGTAGCCCCTACCATTGTAACTAACTACATCGTATTCAGTTGACGGAGAAAGGTTTATTGGAAATTCGTGGTTTTAAAATCTTATGGAGCACTTAGTGTGTAATGTAACTAATTATGTTCGCCCAGTGGTCGGATTTATTTAATTATTTAAGTTTAAACTTTATTAGGGTTCTTTGTCAAAGACTATAACAAATACTTAGCTTTATACACTTCTTCTCAATATAAACATTAAATTTCACGTTCATCCGTTCGTAAAATATTCTTAAAAAGTGGTACAAAGTTTTCGCGTTACGTTATTTTTTTTATATTTTTTTTGCACGACTTATCGTTCTCATAGTACTACTACTGCCATAGACTGCCAATGCTAGAACTTATTTAAATAATTTTTTTTATGAATAATCTCGAACTTGTCGATCCGTGAATCGCGAGGGCTTTACAATCATGAAAATCACGAGACACATGTCACGTTTGAGAATCGAATCCATGACGACCTTCGGTTTCACGGCCAGTGGTCAGTCAAGAAACTGCAGACCCAGACAAACTACATTTCTGAAATTTAATAAAATTTTATGAGTGTATTCCACATGAAGTAGAATATATAAGAGTTGTTAATAAAATATTTTCATACATACCATATATTTTACCATGTATTGGCATATTAAAACAAAATCAAAAAATAAACAAAATATTTTTTACGTTTTCCCACACATAATGTCGGCCAGTTTTTTAAATTTCCAAAAACTAAATCCGGCAAAAAATCTGTATAATTACCAAAGCTGCCTAGACATCTAGACAGACATACAAAAGCATTTTAAACCGACTTCACAATACAGGAGGCTCTCAATTCATTTGAATCTTTTGTTAAATGTATGTTCACCTAACTCGAAGACGCCTCAACCGATTTGAATTTATTTGAAAGGGAGTCATTTAAATTTCATCGAGATAATTATGTTCAGTATATCCAGAGATATGAAGATAAACACCTCAAACTTAGTACTTACAATGACTAGCGCGACGTTTGAAGTCGGTTCTTTTTAACCGACTTCAAAAAAGGAGGAGGTTTCTCAATTCGACCGTATATACGTTTTTTTTTTTGTTTGTTTGCGGATAACTTCGTCGTTTATGAACCGATTTTGACTATTCTTTTTTTGTTGGAAAGGAGATATCCCAAGTGTGGTACCATGGTAATTTTATCGAGGTCTGATAAGTATCTCCAGAGATATGGAGATAAACACCTCAAAATTTGTACTGAAAATTAATAGCGCGGCATTGAAGTCGGTTCTTTCTAGTTTTTTAAACGATCTTATAGTTTTTAGAAACGATCTTAAATTATTGCTCAAGCTGAAACGGACCAACCTTCAATTCGGTCAGTCAATATTTTTTTAAAGAGGTCCGTAATTTAATATACAGTCGAATTGCCTGAATCGTCACGGTCGAAGTCTACACAAATAATTTAAGATCGTTGAAAAAACTAAAAGAACCGACTTCAAACGTAGCGCTAGTCAAAGTAGCAGGTACCTAGACGTAGTAACTGTTAAAGTAGTTAATGCATCGTAATACAAATGTTGATATATTAAAAACTGCTCGGCCGATTTCGTTAAAAACTTAAATGGGACCACCTGGAAAGGGTACCTTTTGAAACAAATAACCGGCCAAGTGCGTGTCGGGCCACGCGCAGTGTAGGGTTCCGTAGTAGCATGTTATTCAATGCAAGTCTTTATCCGTTATAAACAAGCAACTAGGTACTCCGTCTTTGTCACTTTAAAGGATTTTGTATTTGGTACAAAATTATCCAACACCCAAGTTCAACGACTGCTAAACTAATAAAGTTATCTTAACCGCTATAATTTTCCTTTAAAGTTCATGAAATGCGCTATTATCACGATTTTTTCCAGATTTTTCAAGCGAGCAGTTTAGCTTTTAGAGAGGGGGGACGCCCTACTGGAACAAAAATTAGCAAGTTAAATATTTCGTAAATGGAGCATTCAATCGAAAAATGGTATTAGCAACCCTTTAGTCATTTTAAAAGACCTATTCAACGATACCCCACACGATGGGGTAGACGATGAAAAAAAAAATCATCCCCAATTCTCATATGGGGGAGCTATCCTAAAAAAAAATA
The DNA here is from genome assembly GCA_954871355.1 of Cabera pusaria. Lineage (NCBI taxonomy): Eukaryota > Metazoa > Arthropoda > Insecta > Lepidoptera > Geometridae > Cabera > Cabera pusaria. The sequence continues at coordinate 5,226,604 of OX940906.1, read as the reverse complement.
TTTTTAAATATTTTATTTCATCTACATACCCCCACAAAATTACAGCTTTCTAGTATCTTAGCAAAACCTCGGACAGACAGACAGACGGACATGAGGAAACTATAAGGGTTCCTTGTCAGAACTACGGAACCCTAAACAGGATTTTCCAAATCCGTTCAGGCGTATTCGAATAATCGGTGAACATAAAAAGATTCCGACGTATTGAGAACATCCTTTTTTGTGAAGTCTGTTAACAAGGTCTTCAGATTCAAGTAAATAACACTGACCTACAATCTTACTTCAACTTTACCTCCGAATTTAGTTTAAGTTTATATCTGTACTAGCAGCGCCTCGCGTTTTCACCCGAGTAGTTCCCGTTTCCATTCCCGTGAGAATACGGGGATAAGATATAAAAGTCAAAAGTCAAAGCATTTATTTAGTATAATTAGGCAAATTAAAAATATGCACTTACACACGTCAAATAACATTAAATATATCATATCAATAGTAAAAAGTAATCAGCCATTCAGCTTTCGTCTAAACGTCGAAAAACGTGACGCTAAAAAAAATCCCCTGATTAATGTAGGGTAGCCAACCATACTATTACGTGCACCCCCAATTAATGTTTCAGTACTACAGCTTATGTTACTCGCTGATAATGTAGTGTTGCGGTTTATATTTAGTGGACTGTATGAGGTTTGCGAGTTTGCGGATGCGAAATACCGAGATCTATAACTTCGGCGAATGAGATGCGGGTTATGGAGCTGTGCCGCTCTGATGCAGTGACCTGCTGATGGCCAGGAGAGGAATCGTCCTGCCCTTGGTATATAAAGGATAGAAAGAATGAATGGGCAGCACGGTAAGGCAAAGGGTACTCACCACGTCTGATTTCTTCTTGTCCTTGGGGGGTTCCGAATCCTTACTCCAGCGGCTTGCTGTATGCACTAGGTACACTTATTTAATGTCTAGACACAACACCCAAACGAATGAAAGTGATTATAGCGTTTCTCTCGTATTTTATGCGGAAATTTGAATTTCTCAACGTAGACACGTCGAGAGCGTTGTTCTTCACTTTTGCGAATTTTATACAATATGGCGCGCGGTCTTAGCCAACCAGCGGGCCGCATATCTTCTGTCCCCCTCTATGCGATGCGTGTATGTGAGTGGGAAAAGGATGGGAACATATTGGGATGACCATCTAAGTAACTGCATCAGATACGCGGGAAATATAATACAAATATTATTATAGGTAGATACTTAGATTTGTAATCTAATTATGGCGCGAACATGTAGCTTTCCATTAGAGAAAGATTTTTTTTAATCTGTCCAATAGTTTTTGAGTTAAATCGTAACAAACAAACAAACATCAAATCTTACCTCTTTTTAATATTAGACTTTTTAGACAAAGCGAGTATTCTATTACCATCTTCGACCACATCATCGCTTACCACCAGACGAGATAGTGGACTAGCCTATCAGATAGAATAATTTATGATCGCACAAAATGAAAAAAACCGACTTCACATGCCGCGATAATCAAAGTACTAGTTAGTTATAATCATGTCATCTAAGTATACAAATTTGCTTATATTGTTTATCTCCATATCTCCGGATATAATTGTTATAGCTCGATTAAATGAATGGGACCAAACGGCAGGCATAATTTCTCAAACAATAAAATAATTTTTCTAATCGGTTAAACATACATACATACATACAATCACGCCTTTTTCCCGTTGGGGTAGGCAGAGACTACTTCTTAAAAATAATAATTAATAAATAATAAAAACGAAAACAACCTACTTCCATGCCCCGCGAGTCAATTTCATTAGCAAGTTTGAGACGTTTATCGTCATATCTCTGGAGATACTTATCAGATCTCGATTACAATGGCAAATTACAATAGCATCACCTCGGAAACTTACCCTACCGATTAAAAAATGAATCATTCAAATAGGTTCACAATTGACGGAGAAATCGCGTAACATACATAAAAAAAAAACATAGACGAATTGAGAACCTCCCCCTTTTTGAAAGTGGGTTAAAAAATGCATTGGAATTGAGAACGTCCTCCTGTTTTTTGTCGGTTAAAATATATAAATTGACAATCTCATTGGCTATATTATTTTTCCCACAGCACACAATGGTATAGCATATAATGGTACATCCTTCGAGCATTTACCAATGGAGATGTTAACGCCAGGCGTACCCCTCTGCTGACCATATAGCCATTATTGGCCATATGACCGTGCGTAACTACGGTGTATTTTTAATACTGTGCACGTGTTTCAAGCTAGTGTGCGGGATCGTTAAAGTGAGTGATTTGTGTGTGTGCAATGCGTGTTTACCTCGTCCCCCGTAAGTATCGGCAGAAAAAATGTTTGCGGAACAACGTTAACATCTCCATTGGTAAATGCTCGAAGGGTAAATCACACAAACATAATGTATGCATGTTGTGCCACATAACTGTTTTGTTATTCGAAGCCCCCAGTATCGGCTATTGATTACTAAAAGTTAATTACTTTGAAGGATACAAATCTGCGTTTTCTTAGCTTACGCTCATTAATATGCATTGCGAGAGGTTGCCGGTTCAATTGCTAGCACGGGTGTTAGTCCACAGGTGGTAGAAGCGTATTATATCGATGTTCCGTCTAACTTGCTACCAAAAAGTAGCTTACCACCATCAAGGAGAAAGTCTGCCGCCATAATCTTACGGTGTTCCGGCAGCACACAGCTCTTGGGAGCCAGACCATTCTAGGCCTATCTCTATCTTCGACTACTTATATACCACCTTCAAGTTAGAAAATCTGTCGCCAAAATATCTAATGTGTTTCGGCAGCTATCCTTGTGAGCCAGTTCCAATTCTAGGCCTAGCGTGCTCACCATCCTCGACCACATCATCGCTTACCAACAGGCGAGATAGTGGTCAAACACTAGCCTATATAAAATATAAAAAAAGAGCACAGAATTGTAAGTTCGTTCAACTATTTAGCATTCTTACAATATGAACTGTCGGCTGACCTTGAAATTTACATGAATATTTATGTACATAATGCCAGAAATTGAATCGGTTTTGGTATAGGTAACATATGTTATAATATAACCAGTAACTGACACGAGATATCATATTTTTAATAATTTGAATGAGAACAGATTGAAACTCGTTTCGGTGTGATGCAATTTTTTTTATAGTAATGAAATATTAAATAAAATTATATTACCTTTTTTATATTATTTATATTATATAGGGGCTAGCGTCTGACAACTATCTCACCTTATAGATTTAAAATCGGGAATTTAACGTTACTTACGCGATGTCAATATCGCGATCGACATATGTTTCGGCTTCATCCGGAGGCCTTCTTCAGGATCTCGAGTGCGGGGCGTTCGCCGACGCGTTCAGCCTCGCACTATCTCACCTGTTGGTAAGGATTCTAATATCCTGGACATGGGTGGACGAAATAAAATAACGTTAAGAGGAAGTTTTAAAGTGACACCGATACAAAAAAAAAAACAAAAGCCTGTTCTAAGCACCAATTCTGCAGAATTGTTGTTGTTTGTTTTTAAGCACCAATTCTACAGAATTGGTGTTGGTCGGCTTTTTGGTCGTTAGATTACAAGCTAGCGACCAAAAAGCCACCAGCGCGATGCTAATGTGCTGTTGTGTTGTCATCATTGACTAAAGAACCGTGCCATAAAAATCATTAAAATCATTAAAAAAAAACTAGAAAACGACTTTACATGAAAAAAAATACTACTTCAAATGTCGCCCCAGTCGTTTTTAGTGGCAAGTTTGAGGTATATATCTCCATAACTCAGGAGATACTCTTCAGATCTCCCGCATGCGAGACACTAATATAGTTTCCGCCTGGCCAGCTACCACCCTCAAGTTGAAAATCTGTCGCAAAACATATAATGTGTTCCGGCAGCTATCCTTGAGAGCCAGTTCCTATTCTAAGCCTAGCGTTCTAACACCCTCCACCGCATTATCACTTACCAAAAGGTGAGATACTGGTCAAACGCTTGCCTAAAAGATATAAAAAAATCTTGTTCTACAATTTGCAGGGTATATCCAGCGACATCTGGTGGTACTACATGATATCGTCCGCGTTCTACTGGTCGCTCACCATCACACAGTTCTGGGACGTGAGACGCAAGGACTTCTGGCAGATGTTCGTGCATCACATCGCCACCATTGCTCTACTGTCTTTCAGCTGGGTTTGCAATCTGCATAGAATTGGAACACTGGTGCTGTTGCTTCACGATTGTGCTGATATTTTTGTTGAGGTATGTAAAGTGGGACGATGGAATTTCTGAAGGGGAATGCATTTAGACGTCTCAAGGTAGCGGTGAACTGAGACACAAAACTAGCGGATCTTATGGGATCAGGCCCCCTAGACAAAATCCAATTTCCTGTTTGCCTTCACGTTAACGCAAGTACAAAATGTATGGGAATGACATTTTTGTTGCGGAAACATAAATGTCGTTCCATACATTTTGAACTTGCGTTAGTGTGAAGGCAAACCGGAAATTGGATTTTGTCTAAGGGGCCCTGATGTTAAGTGACCATGTGATCGACGATGAAGCACGCTTACCTAGAAGATACATGTTCACTCGTAATTTGAAGACACCCGGGTTAAAGTTACTGGGAAACATAGACACCGGCAAAGAATTCCATTCCTTGGCAGTACGTATGATATATGATGAAGCGAAACGTTTTGTGCGGGTAGATGGAATGTCCACCATAAAGCGATGGCGCCCATCGGTACGTCTGGTTGTCCGATAGAAGAAGGGGGGTGGTGGGACTAATTCGTGCAATTGAATGGCACACTCTCCAAAATTTATCCGATAAAAAACCAATATGTAATTTCTGAAGATGCATATAGACGTCTCAAGGTAGCGGTGAACTGTGACGCGAAACACTCGGATCTCGGATCTGAAAATTTTGTGAATCTAGACTGGCGTGTCACTGTATAGGCAGGCGTTATCGCTGATCGTCATACGTATTACGTACGCTTTGCAAGCATTGTTATTTTATATGATACTGAATAATGAAAACTAAAAAAAAACTACTTCTTTAAAAGCGGCAATAGCCCAATGACTAAGACCTGGCAAAAAAGACCGGCCTGGCGATCGAGAGGTCGTGACTCGTGAGTTCGATCCTCACCCATTTCACTATTAACGTGAACCCACTCCAGACACAAACATATTTAGCTTAGTTCGAGGGGTTACCATGAATACTAGTAATGTGCAACCCACATTGCTAGTAATCTTTTTTTTTTTAAAGAACATAAGTATAACTTTATAGATATTTGCTATCGGCGTCTCCGCTACCTTGAAGACCCCAAATTTTCCATCATGTGGGTTTTGGTGGACACTGGCATGGAGAAAATTATTTATGCTAGTGTCTACCGTTCGCACAGTGGAGATGAGGAGACAACCAGGCTTACAAACCACCTCAGTGAGGCGGCCGATGTGGCCCAACAGAGGTGTCCTTCTGCTCAACTTGTGCTTCTGGGGGATTTCAACGCCCACCATCAAGAGTGGCTATACCCATACCAGAACACAGACCACGCTGGTCGAGAGATGCGCAAGCTTGCTTTGACGCTAGACCTCACTCAGCTGGTTTAAGGAGCAGCAAGGATACCTGATGTTGATGGCCACTCAGCCAATTGCTTGGACCTTCTGCTGACAACAGAACCAGACCGCTACTCGGTATCGGTTTCATCACCCTTAGGTAGCTCCGACCACTGTCTGGTGAAGTCTGTTTCAGTCTACTCCCCGCCCGATCCCAGCCAAAAAGGCATCCGGCGGGTGTGGCGATACAGGTCAGCAGATTGGGATGAGATGCGTTGTTTTTTCGCATCTTACCCTTGGAGGCAGGTGTGTTTTTCTTCAAGTGATCCCTCAGCTTGCGCGGATGCGGTGACTGAAGTGTTACGTCAGGGTATGGAATATTTCATACCATTTTCTGACGTCCCGCTGTCCAGCAAAGCTCGTCCATGGTTTAACGCCAAATGTGGAGATGCAGAAGCGTTGAAACATGAGGCCTACTTAGCCTGGGCTGATGCTCGAACCCGCAAGTCTAGAGATGTACGCGAAAAGAAGAAGGCATTTAACTTAGCCGCCAAGTCCTGCAAAAAGGCTCTCAAGAAGGCTCGCTTTGATCACATACGCCGAACAGGGAGCAAACTTGCTTCTTACCGCTCGGGTAGTAAAACGTTCTGGTCTCTGGCGAAGTCGATCGAAGAGAACTTCTGCCGTCCTTCACTGCCTCCACTACTAAAACCCGACGGGTCTCTAGCGCACACTGCTGAAGAGTAAGCAAATTTATTTGCTACTCAGTTTGCAGAATCTTCACGTTTAGATGCTGGCAATTCTGTACCTAGGAGTCTGCCAATTTGCGGGACGTTTATGTCCGAAATTCGCATTCGACAGACTGAAGTACGTAAAGCGTTGCGCGATCTAGACGTGAACAAAGCTAGTGGTCCAGACGGTATACCAGCTGTAGTCTTGAGGACGTGTGCACCTGAGTTGGCTCCTATTTTGACACGCCTCTTTCGCTTATCCATGACGACTGGTCAAGTGCCTAAGTCCTGGAAGCAAACTAACGTGCAGCCCGTGCCCAAAAACGGTAGTCGTGCAGACCCTGCCAATTATAGGCCTATCTCAGTCACTTCCATACTCTGTAAGACTATGGAACGTGTACTGAACCACAGGCTCCTGGCATACCTAGAAGTGAACGATCTCCTCAGTGACCGAAAATACGGATTCCGCCGAAACCGGTCTACTGGGGATCTTCTAGCGTATGCCACTCACATCTGGAACGAGGCCATCGAGAACCACGGAGAGGCGCTTGCCGTCTCTCTTAACATATCGAAGGCTTTCGACAGGGTCTGGCACGATAGCCTTATTAGCAAGCTTCCTTCATACGGCCTTCCCTCTGGTTTGTGTGTATGGATATCAGATTTCTTGAGGGATCGGTCGATTCGAGTGGTCATCGATGGCTGTTCTTCCAACCGATTGGCCATAAATGCCGGAGTCCCTCAAGGATCAGTACTCTCTGCAACGCTTTTTCTGCTGCATATTAATGACCTGCTTAAACCCGATATTTTTGGGTACGCAGATGACAGCACCGTTGCAGAGAGTTATACGTCCAACGCACGAACCAGTGCATTACAAATCCCGTCCCATAGGGAAGCGATGGTCCAGCGCTTGAACTTTTCTTTAAAGGCAGTCTCCGATTGGGGCTTTGCCAATCTAGTCAAGTTCAATGCTGCAAAAACCCAGGCGTGTATTTTCTCCGCCAAACGGAGCCCATTTCTTCTGGCTCCTACTTTCCGAGATGTATCCGTCCCGATAAGTAACCATCTCGAGCTTCTTGGCATCTCATTAACACCGACTCTCAATTTCGGGTCTTATATTGAGTCTAGAACCCAGCTAGCCTCAAAAAAGCTTGGCATTTTGGCAAAGGTGAGAACATACTTCACACCGGGACAGTTGCTCAATCTTTACCAAGCAAGTCCGATCGTGCATGGAGTACTGTTCTCACCTTTGGGATGGTTCTGCCAAATACCAGCTGGAGACACTGGAAGCCATTGAGAGGAGAGCCAAGAAGCTCATTGGTGATGATCTACTTGTAGGCAAGAGACTTCAGAGTCTCGTGCATCGCCGCAAAGTCGCTTGTTTATCGGTTTTCTATCAGTTACATTTTGGAGAGTGTGCTATGGAACTGCATAATTTGATTCCACCTTCCCCATTTTATTATCGGACATCCAGAGACACTAAAAGGCGCCACCGATTTATGGTGGATATACCATCTACCCGAACGAAGCGATTTGCATCTTCGTTCATCATGCGAACCGCTAGGGAATGGAATGCTCTGCCTGAGTCTGTGTTTCCGGCTAAATACAATATGGGGGTCTTCAAATCGCGAGTGAATAAGTATCTTTTGGGTAAGCGCGCTCCATCATCGACCGCATCATCACTTAACATCAGGTGAGATAGTGGTCAAGTGCTGCCCAGTTCTATATATAAAAAAAAAGAAACTTCAAATTCCGCGATAGTCATTTTACCTTCAAGATGTCGTGAGGTTCGCCTTTGTATAACCTAATGTTATAGTTCATCATCATTATCATCAGCCACATATATCTACAGATATCAGTCCACTGCTGGATGTAGGCCTCTCCCAAGATGCGCTACTGAGCCCGCTCTTGGGCTCTTCTTATGACTTTCCATCATTGGGACGGATATGCCCTAATTGCCACGCTGGGCAGGCGGGTTGGCGATCGCAGGACGTAGCTCCTCGCACCGATGACGCTGCGGCCCGTCACCGGCTTGTAGTATTTAGCTATGACATCATTTTGAAATGGTTATACCGCCATTTGTCGGTCGCTAAGGCCTCATTCGTTGGTCAGCAGGATGCACCACGGGCAGGTGAGATTGGCTGGGAGCACTGAGGTGGTATTTGTGCCCCCTTACATCCTTACATGTTACGGTTATCATTTAAAAATGTAATAAATTTGATAATCAACAGAGGTCAACATTACATAGTAACAATCAGCAGTAGGTAATCACTGTAACGCCCACTCACCTCATTAAGACAAAGGTTATCTGTAAAAACTACGCTTCAGTCTTTTTAATTAAAAATAAAGCACTTAATAAACCATTCACCTGTCCACATTTACTTTGTTAAATAAGTATTTTTCTAATATTTTTGCAACAGACTTCCAAAAAGGCCAAAAAGGAGGAGGTTCTCAATTCGTCTGTTTTTTTTTAAATGTATGCTATAGTTATCAGCTAGGCTAGGCTAGGCTATTCTACCGTATTAGAACGTGGTACGATTGAATTTCGTAGTACGAAATTCGAATCGCACCGCGGATTCCGCTATCGAGATAGCTTACAGAATAGGCTAGCAGATCTCGATGAAATTTCAATGGGACCACCTCGGAAATTTACCCTACCGATTTAAAAAAGAATCATTCGAATCGGTTCACAATTGACGGAGTAATCGCGTAACATAAATACAATAAAAAAACAGATGAATTGAGAACCTCTTCCTTTTTGGAAGACGTTAATATTTGATTATTGTGAATGTTTTCAGTCGGTGAAGGCGGCAAAGTACGCGAACTATCAACGCCTATGCGACAGCTTGTTCCTCGTCCTGATCGTCGTGTGGATATTTTCTAGAGTGGGAATCTACCCCTTCTATATTATATGGAGGTAAGTTTTAATACAAAATTTTTTTTTATAACTAACTAGAGGATCCGCCAGACGTTGTCCTGCCCCATCGCAGTGCCACCTATCGGGTCAATTGTAAATCTAAACCATTCTCGTCTCGAATTCACTTGAACACACACAAAAATTTTTATCAAAATCGGTTAAGCCGTTTAGGAGGAGTTTAATTACAACGAAAAGTGGCATTGATTTTTATATATTGATTAGCTGCAACCCATTTTTTTTTTATGTTAAAAGGTAACAGGACAAGCGCGACGCTCGCCTGATGGTAAGCGTTGACGTCTACCTATAACGGATACAGCGGCATGCAAATTTCTGGACTGCCAGAATTTTGCACGTCACTGCACTGCGTCTGTTACCTTGAGACATAAAGATGTCGAGTCTCACATGCCCTGTAATTTCACTGGACACCTTGCCATTCCAACCGAAAAACATTCCTATTTCACGGCTGAAATTTAATTGGCAAAGTGGTGGTACCGCCCCCCGGCGGAGTAGCAGAAGTCCTACCACTAGGCTTTGCTCTCGTTTAATCCTGGTTATAAACCTTTCTCTTGAATTACTCTATCTATTGATGAAAACCGCATTAAAATCCGTTCCGTAGTTTAAAAAATCTATGTGAACAGACGGCTGGAAGCGACTTTTGATGTTTTAGGAACCGACTTCCAAAAAGAAGGAGGTTCTCAATTTGTCTGTATGTAAATTGTTAAACACAATCCAAAACTTCATCGCACCGACGGGACTTGAACCCGCATCCTCCGGAATAACATGTTCCGGTGCTTTGCCAATTAATTTGACTGTATGTTTTTTTTTGTGTGTATGTTACGCGATTATTCCGTCAATTGTGAACCGATTCGAATGATTCTTTCTATATTATATATTCTAATCGGTAGGGTACGTTTCCGAGGTGGTCCAATTGTAATTTCACCGAGATCTGATAAGTATCTCCAGAGATATGACGTCTCAAACTTGCTACTGAAAATGAAATCCTAATTATTCGATGTAAAGACGCTAGAGTTTGTTTAAAGTTTGCACAGACGGATTATAACCTAGATTGATTTCCAAATAGAATACTTTTCACAAGTCCTTATTTTACGCGGGCGGAGCAGCGGAGCGCAACTCTTGTTTCTTACTTGCACTAGTTACCTCTACATTTTTCTGACGAGTACGATTCCATTTATAACTGCGTCGTCGCCGTCCCCTAACATCAGATGTGATACTACCCAAACGCTTGTCTGTCATCTTTTATATATAAAAATTAATCCCATTTTCCCTTGGTCACGGCATCACGCGTGAGCGGCTGGACCGATTTCGCTAATTCTTTATTTGTCGTGTTTTTTATCGTCAGGAGATGGTTCTTATGAAAAAAAATATTTAAATAAATGAAAGTTGTTTTTAACGCAGGCGAAGCCGCGAGGCACAGCTAGTCTATAATAAAAAAAAACACGAATGTCTTAGAGGAATTTCCACAATAATTTAGATCGTTTACAAATCGAAAAAAAAACCGACTTCTAATGCCGCGCTGGTCATTTTCAGTACCAAGTTTGAGGTGTTTATCTCTATATCTCTAGAGATGCTTATTAGATCTATTTGATAAAATGACAATGGGGCCAAACGGTTTGCATACTCTGTCAAACAAATAAAAAAAAACAATAATCTTCCAAATCGGTTAATAAATGATGGAGTTGATAGGGTTAGTTCACACCGCGACGCGACGCGACGATGCTTTTGGTGTCACGCCGCGCAGCGACAAGCCGTGCGGCTCAGCGCGGTGCAACTCGACACAACGAGACGCGCGTCTCAATAAAATGTGTCTTATTGTGTAGTTGTGTAGTGTTTAATTTTTTATCACGCGGCTTCCCGCTGCGCCGCGCGGCGCAGCCTGTAGCCGCCGAAGTAACAGAAAAGAAAAACAAGTAAAATGAAATGTGTGTATTTTTGTATAGTATATAAAGTTATTTTTTGTATCACTGTCTAATAATGCGCGCCGCGTCGCGTCGCGGTCTGAACTGACCCTTAGGTAACAAATATTTAAAAAAAAGTACAGGCGAATTGAGAGCCTACGCCATTTTTGTGAAGTTGGTTAAAAACCCAAGTGTCTTCGAGGAATTTCAACAAAAACAAAACTAATCGACCGAGATTTATATAAATGGTGTGGTAATTTGTTCGCCATGCTTCTATGATAAATCATTTAAGTACAATAGCTTGGTATTATACCGTCACAAAATTAATTATTCTGTGAATGATAATAAACACGGTATTTAGCGCTGGAAGAGATTGCTACTTAGCGATAGGACCGCTGTTTGTGCTATATCATTATTAACTGACTTCATAAATAAACTAGCCAAGTGCAAGTCGGACTCGCATTCGTATCTTTCCGAACCGCACTACAATATTTTATAATATCGAGCATTACAAATACCATTGGTTATCATTTTTAGTTAAAAAAAATAATGTTTTTCATAGTGTTTGTATGAATGACAAAGTTATGTTTGCGGTTTTGAAAATGTGCAATATTTCAAAAACTGCAGACTATATCTTGTTCTGTTCAAACCAATTTTCGTTGAAAGTATTTATTGAAATCCATTTAGCATGTATTTTTATTTAGATTTTCCATTCTTTCAATTGAAAAGTTACGTGGGGGTTTTTAAAGTGGTAAAAACCCCCCTCGGTTTTTACCACTTAAAAACTGAATGAAAGGAACATCTTTCAAACGATTGACTTTGAGATAAATAGTTTTTAAACCTCAATGTCATTTTTGAAGACCTATATAACACACCCCGCATGTATAGGTTTCATGAAATTTTGTTTTTTAGTTTCAGTTTCATGTATGGGATTTTTAATTAAGATTGATGATTGAGATTGATTAATTAATATTTCATTTTATTAAATTTTGTGTAAACATTTGAAAGCGGTTCACAGAATACATCTACCTACCAAGTTTCACCTGTGTAGTCCGAATAGTTTCGCAATACGCTGTGACATACGGACGTACAGACAGACATGACAAAGCTATAAGGGTTCCGTTTTTTGCCATTCGGCTAAGAAACCCTTAAAAAGAGGAGAAAGTCCCGATGGGCATGTAGTTAGTATCTTTCGAGTATATTGATTTATTATAACATTATTATATAAATGTTCCAGTACATCAATCCGCGCCCCGATGTTGGTGCCAATGTTCCCCGCGTACTACATCTTCAACTCACTGCTGTGTCTCCTGCTGATACTGCACATCGTGTGGACGTGGCTCATACTGCAGATAGCTTACATCACTATCAAGGCTGGCCAGGTGAGCTCACGTACATTATTGTACAATGTTCCACAAGTACTACATGTACAACTCACTGTCTCCTGCTGATACTGCACATCGTGTGGACGTGGCTCATACTGCAGATAGCTTACATCACTATCAAGGCTGGCCAGGTGAGCTCACGTACATTATTGTACAATGTTCCACAAGTACTACATGTACAACTCACTGTCTCCTGCTGATACTGTACATCGTGTGGACGTGGCTCATACTGCAGATAGCTTACATCACTATCAAGGCTGGCCAGGTGAGCTCACGTACATTATTGTACAATGTTCCACAAGTACTACATGTACAACTCACTGTCTCCTGCTGATACTGCACATCGTGTGGACGTGGCTCATACTGCAGATAGCTTACATCACTATCAAGGCTGGCCAGGTGAGCTCACGTACATTATTGTACAATGTTCCACAAGTACTACATGTACAACTCACTGTCTCCTGCTGATACTGCACATCGTGTGGACGTGGCTCATACTGCAGATAGCTTACATCACTATCAAGGCTGGCCAGGTGAGCTCACGTACATTATTGTACAATGTTCCACAAGTACTACATGTACAACTCACTGTCTCCTGCTGATACTGCACATCGTGTGGACGTGGCTCATACTGCAGATAGCTTACATCACTATCAAGGCTGGCCAGGTGAGCTCACGTACTTTATTGTACAATGTTCCACAAGTACTACATGTACAACTCACTGTCTCCTGCTGATACTGCACATCGTGTGTACGTGGCTCATACTGCAGATAGCTTACATCACTATCAAGGCTGGCCAGGTGAGCTCACGTACATTATTGTACAATGTTCCACAAGTACTACATGTACAACTCACTGTCTCCTGCTGATACTGCACGTCGTGTGGACGTGGCTCATACTGCAGATAGCTTACATCACTATCAAGGCTGGCCAGGTGAGCTCACGTACATTATTGTACAATGTTCCACAAGTACTACATGTACAACTAACTGTCTCCTGCTGACACTGCACATCGTGTGGACGTGGCTCATACTGCAGATAGCTTACATCACTATCAAGGCTGGCCAGGTGAGCTCACGTACTTTATTGTACAATGTTCCACAAGTACTACATGTACAACTCACTGTCTCCTGCTGATACTGCACATCGTGTGGACGTGGCTCATACTGCAGATAGCTTATATCACTATCAAGGCTGGCCAGGTGAGCTCACGTACATTATTGTACAATGTTCCACAAGTACTACATGTACAACTCACTGTCTCCTGCTGATACTGCACATCGTGTGGACGTGGCTCATACTGCAGATAGCTTACATCACTATCAAGGCTGGCCAGGTGAGCTCACGTACATTATTGTACAATGTTCCACAAGTACTACATGTACAACTTACTGTCTCCTGCTGATACTGCACATCGTGTGGACGTGGCTCATACTGCAGATAGCTTACATCACTATCAAGGCTGGCCAGGTGAGCTCACGTACATTATTGTACAATGTTCCACAAGTACTATATGTTCAGCCATTGTATTATATTATATTATATTGTTGTATAATGTATATATTGACATGCGTCACCACTATGTGGTGGAACATTTCATCTTAGACGCACAGAGCAATTCTTCACCCTTCATCATCATGATCATCCGGTATCAGGGATAGCCCTGATACCGGATGACAGAGAAACTCCGAGCATAGGCTCGGAGTTTCTCTGAAAGATCGAATCCGAAACGAGGTGATCCAACAGCGAACTAAAGTCATCGACATAGCCCGTGGAATCAGCAAGCTGAATGCCTAGTGCGAGTTTCTTTAGATTTATTTACTCACTCGATCACGTTACAGTAAACGCAGATTTGTATGGAAATTACAATGTTACCCCTTGTGCACACTAGATGGCGCTTTTACAATGTTACCCCTTGCGCACACAAGATGGCGCTTTTTAATTCTAGACAAATTGCGTTTATTGTAACGTTATCGAGTAAGTATACCAATCTATAAAACTAGCACTAGGCACTCTGAAGTGGCAATGGGCCGGCCACATTAGCCGAAGAACCGACGACCACTGGGGTATACGAGTTCTTGAGTGGAGACCGCGAATCGGCAAACGTAGCGTAGAACGTCCTCAGACTAGGTGGAGCGATGATGTTCGCAAGGTGGCTGGCAAGAGCTGGATGAGAGTGGCCGAGGATCGTGCTCAGTGGCGTACAGTTGAACCTATGACCAGCAGTGGACTAGTATAGGCAGATGATAAAGATCAGTCCCCTGCTGGACCTATGCCTCTCCCAAAACACGCCACTGAACCCGGTCTTCGGCTCATTCTATTACATGATAGTGCGTATTTGTTATATTGTATGTATTTAGTATTATATATATAACGATATATAAATATATGTATAAAAACAAACAAATACTTATATTAATAAACTAGCAGCCCGCCCCGGCTTCGCACGGGTAGAACATATATGCCTACAAAATTTGCATCAGTTTGTTGCATCGAATATAAAATATGAACATAATTAACAACCATCGTCATATTTCATCCAATTTACACAAAACCTTAACGAATTATGCACCTAAACCTTCCTCATAAACACTCTGGCTATTGGTGAAAACCGCATGATAATCCGATCAGTAGCTATTGAGATTATTGCGAACAGACAGACAGACGGAGTGATGAACTTTGTTTTATAATACTTACGTATTGATATTGGACGGCCCTTTGGCGTAAAGGATAGTTACCCTGATTCTGACCCGACAGTCGTTGGTTCTAATCCTAACTATATACCTACCAATGAAAGTTTTATGTGCATTCATGAATCACGAGTTTTCGTACAGTGTGGTAGTGGAATCATTAAATCTACCAAAAAGTAGCTTACCACCAAGGAGTATATCTGCCGCCGTAACCTTACGGCGTTCTCCGACGCAAAATGTAGGGGTAATATACGTTTAACGTGTGTATCTGTGTGTCTGTCTGTAGCATCTTAGCACCTAACCGGATAAACCGATTTTGCTTTTATTATTGATAGTTTTTTTTTTGTTTGATAGATGTCTTTATCGAGAGTTTTCTTAGCTTTGATTCATGAAAATTCGTTCAATCGTTATAAAATTATGAGCTTTATGAGCGAATTATGAGTTAATTTCGCTATGAAATCAACTTTCATAGATCTGATCAATTCGAAAATCTTCTTCTTCAACGATATTGTAAGAACATGGAAGCCTCCTGGACTCTACAGAATACTCAAATCCTCACCAACTTACAGCTCAGATTTTAAATGTCGTGATTAGAGTCATTGGCAAAAGCTATTATACATAGATCAGTCGGGGTGGTTTAAAATATTATATTATTATATATATAGATGAATATTATTTTATACAATAGATCATATTATTACACTATATTGACTTCAAATTGATTGTGATCGGTGGGGATCTACAGCATAGCTAAGCTTATAATTATATTTTCGTAGTAACTATGACCTAATCTGTGGTTTCACTGCAAATATTTTATTAATTTTGCGATGCGTGTTTGTGAAATTCGTGATATTTTCTAGAGTTTTCATTTGAATTATATACTGTAAAGGACAATTTTTATCTATAATATGTGGCCAAGCTAATTAACGTAATTATTTGGATAAGGATTAATACTATATACTTGAAAATAACAGGCAGGACTTCAAATAGATAAGTGGGTAGCGCTTATAATAATTTTAAGTAATTTATTTTTCGCTTTTGAGTGCCTGTTTGTGGTTATGAAGTCGGTTTTATTTTTTTTGAAAAATAACTTATTTATTCAAAACTTAAAAGTACTTCTTTAAATGAATAAGTCAATACGTATATCAGGATTTTTCTAAATTCTATCCCTGAGAGGGTGAAATGGGGTAACAAAGTCTGAAAACGAATATGGTTTTTAGGGTTTTATAAAAATTAATCCCTATTTCCCTTAGTCACGCGATAACTTGAAAACGGTAGGACCAATTTGGCTGATTATCTTTTAATTTGTTTTTAACTTTTTATGATAGAAAGGTTTTACGAAAAAAACATTTTAAGTAAATGAAATATGTTTTTAACAAAGGCGAAGCCGCGGGAAACTTCTAGTATATATATATATATATATATATATATGTGTATATTTATATTTGTTATTTTTGTATATATATATATCTGTTAATGTATTTCAGATGGAGGGCGACATAAGAAGCTCCAGTTCAGAATTGAGCGACAGTCCGCACAACTCAAACCACAGCACGCCCAAGGTGAAAAATAAAAAGTATGTTGTGCTTCTTTTTGTTTATTATTGTTTATGCTGTTTTTATGTTACTTTTTTATGTTTGGCTTGTTTCTGCTGGGAAACTGAAGTCGCTGTTGTTCATTTTGTCGACATTTTGACAGTTAACTGCTTGTTGATGAGCCGTTTTTATAAAAACTTAGTTCCACTACATTCGCTAGGTGGCTTTTGGTGCGAATTTTGGCGTATTATTATTTAGTGAAAATATTTATTGTTTATCACGTCTTTGAAAAAATGGTTTGTAAAAATTAGCAATGCTACAAAATATGTAAGAAAGCGGTATAGAATAGACATCACTCGAAAACGAGCGGTTTGTCCGATTTATTCAGTATGACAGTGACAGATAACTAACTGTGTTAATTTTGTAAGCCATCTGTCGAGTCTCCAAGAACTAACTTTTTTAAGGAATCGCCTCATTTGATACATATACGATAAATAATATAGTTTTTAATATATTTTATTAAATTTTTATTTTGTATTGTTATTTTGTTATATACCTAGTTAAAAAAACTATACTTACCTAAAAAATGTAATAAGGACTATTTTTAATGGATATTTTTTTCTAATTTTTCTATTTTTTTTTTCTTTTTCAGGGTCACGTAGAAAGCAGTACATCTAAAGATTGAAATATAACTACTACTAGGTAAACTTTATTCTTAGAAATACATTACAGACCCTTACTTTGCTTTCACACGCAAAAGAGGGGCTTAGGCTTTTTATACTACATAAACATGCAACTTTCATACCTCGAATAATATGCTGACTACTAAAGAACATTTAGATAACAAGACCTCCCTTTTTTATGTCGGTTAGTAATATATACCATCTATGGAAATCTATTATAAAAAGGGGTCTATTTTGTTAACAAACATGCTTCTGAATCACAAATGCAATATTGCTGAATTTTATCTAAGTATTGCATTTATCATTTTGTTCCTTCCTTAGATAAAATGTCAAGAAAGAACGAGACAAAACATATTAGGCCCGTTTGAATTATATCTTATGTAAATTATTTGGCTTGCTTAAAAATACTTAAATGCTTTAAATTATAAAATGAAAAATACATTTTAATTATCATACTATTTTTAGCTAAAATTATATTAATGCTTGCAATTCATATAACATACCAAATTTGATCTTTAACATACACATAGTGGTACAGTTTTTATTAATGATTTATGAACGAAAATTAATTTAAAAAAAGTCATAGTACCTTCAGCTAACTCAGTCGGTTCAGGTATCGGTGAAACTACTTTAATAGTACGACTGAACCAAATTTGGTGCGATTTCGTACATAATAATATCTAGAACGTAAGCTCAATGTGCTTAGATTGTAGTATTAACTTTATTACAAGGATATAAAGTCGCAAATGCGTTGAATGAAATGCCTTGTACATAGCGAAATTTCGTAAAAGGTCATCGAATTTACAAATAATTAGGGTCCCCCATGCTGAAAAAACAGTAGGTAAAAGATTTATTAGAAGCTAACGTGGTAACCTATCCTTAATTTCAGTACCACCAAAGAATAATATAGTAGGTGCCTGAATCAATACGTTCTCTTATAATAAACATTGAATAAAGATGAACTAGATAATAGTCATTGTAACGGTCATGTTATTTATTTATATTATATTTGTCGTTATAACGTTCCCACAATAAACACTTTAAACACCTGTGAGACAAAATATATAGAGATTAGATATTTCTATAAATACAATACAAAGAAATGGAATTCACACTTGTGGCATTTATTTACTTTTACGCGTTGGAAAATCTAAAATCTTGCCATCTTATCCTCACAATATGAATCTAATACCGGGTTCACACCAGTCAATTCTAGTCGTTCAACTGGCGAATCGCCAGTGATTTGAAACGTGTGAACAGGCTTAAACAAAATTGAAGCGACTAGAATCGTTTCAACAGAAGTTAATTGCCTTTCAACTTTAGTCGCTTTCAAATTTCTGTTAAAAGCGATTTTACAGGTGTGAACCCGTGCTAATCTAAAGATATACAACAAGCAAAAAAATGGATCAACATCTCTAAAAATATTGTTGTCCTATCTTCTATCTAAAGAAAAACAAAGTAAAAATAAAATAAATGAAAACTTTTAGTGCTGACAATGAGAGCTATCGCGTGTCAATTTGCCGCTAGGCGGAGCTAGAGAACTACAAGAACCGCGCAATGTCAAATGTCATTTTAGCTTAGGATTTATCCCAAACTGACATTGACATATCGTTACCTTTGACATTTCAATGAAATTTGTATGGCTTGACTTGACAGCTGTCACCAGGACCACTTCTACTCAGTGGCGCTGACTGGCGAAAGAGAAACCGATAGACTTGGGCCCAGTTTCACTGGTCTCTGATAAGCCGCCTTACCATGAACTTTGACAGTTGATTATTGAATGAACTAAATAATGGAAACAGCTATGCCTGTATAGCTCTATGTCTATCATATCGTTCATTACAATTCCTATTAAAATTCGTGATACGCCTGCAGGTTTCAGATAGTTATCGGTCACATAACGCAATATAAAAGTGATCAAATATCTTCAGTAAATAAATATTCTTTGTTTATTATAAGAGTTCTTTTAGTCCCAACAAAAATTGCTTAAAGAAGCATTCGTCGAAAAGATTCAAATAATATTTGCTTATCTAATAAAAGTTAACGGACTCCTACCGGGTAGCTTAGACGTCACAAGGTAGTTGTAGCGAATTTTATTTTCAATATTTTTTAAGTTGAACCCTACTTATCATCACGGCTTAGGTTTATTTTTACTGTTCTCAGACCATATTGCAGACTTTCTATTCCTTTCGATTTTATATCTGCAGATATCTAATCGATCTTTATACTGAATAAAGTGCCCCGGAGACGGTCATTTGCAATTGACCATTTTTACGTTATTGATCGTTTCAATTGTAGTTGCGAATGTTGGAGCTTCAATCGACGCGTCAATTGCTCGCTCACATTTTCTCTCTGGACAGTAGAGTAGGTAGACGCACGATGATATCAAACTCTGATTTTGCGAATGACCGAACAATTTTCAATTGCATCTTTTAATGTTTGCGTCATTTGCGATTGGCAATGGGCTTCAATAAAAATTTCCATCAAAGGCCTTCAATCACGTAGTCGCAAATGACAATGGGCAATTGAAGCCATGTAGACGAGCAACTGGTCCACCAATAACGTAAAAATTGTCAATTGCGATTTGGTCTCCGGGGCACTTAAGAAACGGACTAAACTATCGGCCGATAGTTTGGTCAGTCTGTGGTCTGCTTTAGCTTTAAATAGTTGGAACGAACAAAAACTAAACTTCGAGTTTCCATTTTTCTGTTTGGTGGGTGGTGTGACTCGTTGTGGGAAACTTAGCACAAGTTGTTACATTTTTAATTAATCTAATGATGAGTGGGGTGCAAGGCTAATTGAACCATTTTCAAAACAGGGACCAGAATGGAATTAGTTTTGTATATTTTATTTATATATTTCGAGGTAGCATACGGAGTTACCATTGAGAATATTCTAAAATGTTAATAAGAACAAAACTTAATTATATTGCACTATGAAATTGTAGGCTAATTAATGGTTAAGATGGGCTGATTATAGAGTCTGGTAAAAGAAGAGAACCGTCGAAGAAATTGAGGTCGCGTCAGTCGTCGGTCGTGTTTTTGTTGCATTGACAACACTGCTGTCATTATTACTAGTACAACTAAAAATGTCTGAAACTTGGTAGGTACCTACTCTTATCATTATCGTGTGCTGCTAGGTACGTACAATCGCCTTCATTTGTGCGTATCCACCTTAAGGAATAATTTCCTGTGCACTCTTATTGAATTAGCATTTCGCTTCTGTCTATGTTGACATTGTTGACCAATGAGAAGAAGGGACAAAGCCAAAAATTATGTTTTGTTTTTGGTTTTGGCTCTTCTGATTGGTAAGAAATTTATTTGGTTTTGGCTCTTCTGACTGGTTAGAAAAATAATCGACACTTGCAACCGAAAATGTTTTGAAACTGGATACGCACAACTGTACGCGATGGTACCTTCCTTCCTTACCTTTGAATGTTAGTTCATCGTAACGCCACGACGGTTCTCTTTTTGCACAGACTCTACAGACGGGAAGGTTTTTTCGGTACAGACAAGAACTTTATCACTACCTGATGGTAAGTGATGACGCGGTCTGAGATGGTACAGTACGATGCAATCTTCTGCAAGTGTTTACCATCTAGCCATCCCAGCTCTTTTATAAAACGAAAGATGGCTTTGGGATTCAGGCAAAATGCTACCAGTGATGAAAAATGGTGATACCATTTCATGTAGTGTAGTTTATATAAACTAGTATGTAAGGTAATGTGGCAAATGAGTGCTAAATATATATTTACAGAGATTATTGTGTTGTGTGAAAATGAGGGTAGAATTAAATTTGATAGTTTATTTGTCGTCAATTTCAATGGTAACGTAGATATGTCTAATATTATGTTAATATTTTAGGAAGATTCTTATGCAGATGTATAACATAATTTATGTTGAAAATCTTTAAAGATATAAGATTTTGCCTTCTTTTATTGTTGACTTTATTAATTACGCTTAAAATTATTTTATTTTAAAATTACAATTGTACATATACCTTTCTCAACGTTGACATTGGCGATCGTTAAAAGATCGTAAACTTATCAAATAAATATGCATTAAAAGTTGAATAAAAGAAACCTTATTTTTTTCTAAATATGGTACATTACATTTTACACAAGAAGGTAGGTATAAATGTTATAGTTTTAAACATAATTATTGTGTGATTTGGTGTTGCTAATTATTAAATGTAGTGTATAAAAGATGCTATTCCTGATGTTAAGCGGGTAACATAGTTTGTATCTTTCATATTATAAGATACATTGGATTTTTGTATGAATTAACCTTATAAACGATAATTAAAGAATTTAAAGCTTAGATATTGGATGATGCTTTCGCATTTTATTTTTTGACGTGATAACTTCCTATAAATCGATGAATCGATGAACGCACGAAAAAGTGTCACGTTCCGCGTGCGAGCGAGAGCGCGGAACAAGCGATAGAGAGGCATGATCGTATGAAGTTATCACGTAAAATTATCATCCGTGAACCGACTTTACAGACAACCAATTTTTTTTTGTAATGTATTGTTAATCGTGGTTAATCGATTAAAGAATATAAAAAGTCTTAAATGTTGTAAAATATATTAAATAATCCCAGTGTCCCATTATATATATAGTTGAATAGAGCCCAATTCTCTTGTACATTTTAGCAGATTAGAAGCTCTTGGTGGTTTACTGTAGAGCACACCAAAAAAAGCCTTTTCAACCGACTTCTAAAAAGGAGGAGGTTCTCAATTCGTCTGTGTGTTGTTTTTTTTGTTTGTTACGCTACGCGATTACTCTGTCAATTGTGAACCGATTCGAATGATTGTTTTTTTTAATGATAGGGTGGGTACATTTCCAAAGTGGTCCCATTATAATTTCATCGAGATCTGATAAGTATCTCCAGAGATATGATGATAAACGTTTCAAACTTTCTACTGAAACTGACTCGCGCGGCATGGAAGTCGGTTGTTTTAGTTTTTAGTGTTCCGTACCTCAAAAGGTAAAAAAGGAACCCTTATAAGATCACTTTCTTGTTCGTCTGTCTGTCCGTGTGTCACCACTGATTTTCTGCGGAACGGGTGGACCTAGCAAGTTGAAATTTATACCTGATACTGAGGTCTATAATCTCTATTGGGTGTATAAAAATCAAGGTCTTGAGTCAACACAATGAAAGGATATGGGCAAATTTAGATTTTCGCGAAAACTTGTTAGTACCAAAATGTACCTTAATTTTCAACTTTTTATATTTTTCGGAATTTTTCCTTTACTTGTGCTCTAAGACCTTGCTTATAACTAAAATTGACAATTCTAGGTAAGCCGGAAGTACCCTATAGGTATTGGGTCGAAAATCTATAGGGTACTCCCGTTGACCTAGAATCATGAAATTTGGCAAGAAGCAACGTCTTACAGCACAAATTAAGGAAAAATTACAAAAAATAAAAAACGTTGAAAATTAAAGGGTGTCCCCCATACATACATAGTTTGCGCCAATTAATATAGACCTCTGAGTTAAATGAGCGCTGATACAATTTAGAGGTTTAGCTTAATTGGTTGGTACGAAAGCCTCGGTGGGCGAGTTCAACTCGACTTAGCCGGTTTTATTTTTAAACTATCTTAATTATTATGTCACTAGCTGTGCCCGCGACTTCGTCCGCGTGGAATAGTGTCTTTTGGTAGTATTTTTAATTATTTAGGCTAATTATTTCACAAATAAGACACATACGTATCCCTTCTACACCATACCACGCCGCGCAAATCCCCTCTCCCACTCCCTACCCTACTCCCCTCTCCCCCCCCTTCCCCTCCCACACACCCTTCCCCCCACTTACCCCTCCCCCTTCCCCTCTCTTTATGTAATATTGGTGTTTATTTCTCAAGTAACCGACACAATTTATTTTATTTTGTTAAAATGTACACGAGAATCGCAAATAAATGATATTTAATAATAGGTGTTTAGCCCAAACCAAAAAGTTTTCTACACCTCGTTATATTAATCTTGTTATATTTTTATATGTGTATTCTAAATTGAATGTCGATGCTTGGCATATAATCTTGTGGTATATAGTATACTATAAAGTATTTAATAATAGTCGAAAATATGTTTTTTTTGTTAGTTCTATTTTCTATGTACAATTTCAGCCCCGTGAAAGCAAAACAAAATGTATTTCTTGATATGATCTAGAATTAAAGCAATATTTTCGTTTTCGCACATATATAAAATACATTTGAGCTACATACATAAATAAATATACTATAATTTATATAAATTTATTTGTCTGCGAATGCCGTATTGAGATTGGGCTTAAAAATGTAAAACTGATAAACCCTTTATTCAAATTCACAGCTTTTATTCAGTGTATGGGCAGATTAAAATCCTGCACCTACATACGTTAAACAACCTTAAATAGATCATATCAACAATTTTTCTAAATATAAAAAACGCTTTGAAATAAAAAAAAAACAAAAGTAATAAGCCATTCAGCTCTCATACAATCTTCGAAGTCCAGACTACTAAAATTGAATTCCTCTGATTAATGTAGGGTTTCCAACCGTAGTATTTTACACGCACCCCCAATGCATGGTTCAGTACTTCAGAAAATGTTTGTCCATAAAATTGTGAAATTGTGAAACAATAAATAAATGAAAACTGCCTACCCCAACGGGAAGAAGGCGTTATTTTATGTATGTATGTGTTTGAATGCGTATAACAAAACCAATATATTATAATACACAGGAGCTGGTTCCAAAAGGTTGTTCATGTTGTTATGTATTTACGAAAAAACCCTGCATTTTCGCTTAACGTAATGTGTTACATTATTACCAAGTCAAGTTTGCCATATGCAAATAGTACTGAAATTAATCTTCTTAAAATTAGGGCCAGTTAAACATTTATTATGATCTTAAGGTTAAATTAAAAAAAAGCAACATAAAAAATTTGGCGTTAATATTCTTTGTTATTAATATTATTATTTTTTCTAGGTTATAAATCTCTCCAAACGCGCGATAAATGTGCATTTTAATAATTATTGTTTTCAAACACTATTGATGAAGTTGGTAACACTGGTTTCGCAAATGACTCAAGCAGCGTTGTGACAATGTTACGTATCATGTTGTAGTAGTACGCATAATTAAGAGCGTATGCAGGGTGCAGTTTTCCATACAAACGTATTCCCCCGTTTACTCCCTGGAAAATGCTTCTAGAGCAAAATTTGTTTCTACAAAAAATCAACCAATTGCAAATAGAAATAATGACCCTTCAAAAATCTTAAACTGGAGATAAAAAGGCTTATATTTCTTTTTGCAATTGGTTGATCAAAAAAAGCAAATGTTAGGGCGCATAGCTACAGCAGACATTGCTTTTTTGTAAAAAAAAAATTTGCTCTAGAAGCATTTTCCAGGGAGGAAACGGGGGAATACGTTTGTATGGAAAACTGCACCCCGCGTACGCTCTTAAAGTAATTTTGGCGATCAGTGAATGCCAATTCATCTTGTACCGTTATTAGAGATATTTAATAAACGAATCAAGGTTGCAGGCACAGTGATAAACGCGCGAAATTTCTGAAATTCATAGTTTTGCGTGCCATAGTATCTGTTACAGGCATACGTCATCGTTTACCATCAGGCAAGCGTTCTGCTTGTCCTTCTTGTTACCTTATAAAAAAAGGCAAAGTAATCCGCTAAATGTCGCGTTACGGTGCGTACAGACCATGTATCATAACATGCTATAACACTGTTATTTAACATGTTTCAGATAATGTGGACACGGAATGTTATAAAACATGATATAATAGTTTTATAACATTCCGTGTCCACATTATTTGAAACATGTAAAATACCCATTTTATAACATGTTATGTTACATAATCTGTACGCACCCTTACGCTCTTGAGTCAGCTTTAAAAACATCGCGCTTCTGATATAGCTTTTGTGATTTGTCCTATCTTCATTGTTTAGTTAAATTAATTATTATTAATAATCTGTAAATGTTGTTCGTATAATGTTATTTTTAAAATGGCGTTATCGCGATATTGAAAATTTGAAAGTACCATTCTATTAATGAACGATTATTATTATGATTTATTATTTTCAACCGACTTACAAAAAGAAGGAGGTTCTCAATTGGTCTGTATGTTTTTTTTTGTGTGTATGTTACGCGAATACTCCGTCAATTGTGAACCGTGCGTTTTCGAGGTAGGTCCCATTGTATCTGATCATCGAGGTCTGAAAAGTATCTCCAGAGATATGATGATAAACGTCTCAAACTCGCTACTGAAATTGACTCGCGGGGCATGGTAGTCGGTTGTCTTAGTTTTTAAACTATCTTAATTATTATATATTTATTGGGACACTTGATGATAGTCTCATGTGGTTAAAGATTGAGAGACAACCATGTCGAACAATTGTTTGTTCGGTTGATGTACTGCTACGGCCGAAGAAAATGGCCTATTTAGTTTTGTTTATTCAATATCGCGTAAACGTCTTCTTAGCTATAAGTTTTAACATCACACATGTCGTGTTAAGTGTGCTAGAGGTTTTTATAATATTAGTTAATTGCCCCCTTACCTAAAAACCACAAATTAAATGACTGACAGGTAGATGCCTGGATAGAGTGAGGGAAAATAATCGCACGCACACAGACGCTCACGTATTGCTCTCGGATCCTCAAATCGCGAGTAAACAGGAAACATTCTCGATAGCATCGTCACTTACCGTCAGGTCACAGAATAATGAATAGTACAAGTACAAAAGATGCACTCCCTAATAGCAGAAATGCGAGATTAAACCTAGTTACAGGTTGTAACTAGGTTTAATCTCGTATTTTCGTTGTAACTTACAACGTACAACGTCGGTATCGTTCAAAATACACTACACGCCTCGGATGCGACCTTGAATTTGCGTCTCAGAATAAACTAATAGTAACTAGGAACCGCGTGTTGCGCACCGTAAAATGCACCGTAAGTCCGCGCGGCGAGAGTCTGTATCACTCGGTCAGACTGCGGGCCGTCATCAGCTGCTTCTTACTATAGGGTTGAGTGTTGTGAGAAAACAGATTGAATAGTAAAGTAATGGTGTCCGATCGAGAGCGCGCGTGACACTACTGACTGAACTGAACTTGTAGCCGGCCGGCTGCCGCGTATGTACTTATATTTTCATAGCTACAGCGCGGAGTGCGACAGGCCTGGTCAGGTGAGATACTAGTCAGTTGCTTGCCTATCTGCCATAAAAATAATGTTATCTAATGGAGATGTAAACCGGCTGGTCTAAAAAGCCGATATCGCCAACAAATAATATTAAATACTTACTAAATAGTATTTTTTGTGGAATACAGGTTTACGTTTGGCCACTGTTTCATCTGTTGGTATGTGATATGTGATGATGAGATCGAGGGTGTTAGACAACACACTCTAAGCGTAACGGCCCGTTTGTATGAAAATGTTTATTAGTAAATATACTTTTATTTATATGAGCGTGAATGCGTGTGTTCAGTTTTCACTCATTCTAGGGAGGTAACCTTCTGTCAATTATTTAACTTGTGAATAAACGTCAAATATGACCACGCTATGGTTAAAATATTACTATATCGTCGTTTTAATGATACTGCCATAGCGAGCATAAAGCCATTTTTACCGGTCCATGATAAAGTGACAGATAGTTATCTGACAGATGACACCATATAAAAGTTTTCAAAAATCAGTCAGATAAGTTCCTAGTATGGCTATCAGGAACCGGTGAAAATGGCCCTTAGTTGAAAACGGTTTTATCCAATGATTAGTTTATGTAACGTTTATTGTAGGGATGATGCCTGGGTAAAAAAAAAGTTCTAATTAGTCCTTCAGTTGAATTATCAAAAAATATTGGACACGTATTTTTTTATTTAACAAATCAATAGAAACTGATAAATATAAAGAGCTTCAATCTTCCGGAGTGGGGACTTGTGACGTCACGAACTGCTAAAAAGTGTACTGAGTCGTGACGTCATGTGGAATTTCGACGCTCTATATCTTCGTAATTTTTTGTTTAATTGACTTAAATAAAAACAAAGTATCCAATATTTTGTGATGATGTAAATAACGGACTAAAAATATTTATTTTAGGCATCTAGCCTATTTATTAAAGGGGTATATTTATAACTTTATGTCGTTACTCGGGTCTAGTATTTTGAACATATAAATATTTTGATATTGTCCTTCCCAATTGTTGAAATGTTGATCTCTGATATCTTTATGCATTCTTTCTAATTTTCCAGATTTTTGTAATAATATATTTTCTATTTTTTGTAAATCTAAAATATGAAAGAAATCGTTTAAAGGAATCGATTTCTGCATGTTCTATTTTGTTTTTCCTACTCTGCATGCAATGTTAAAATGTATCATAACTTATTGTATAATGCTTTTAAAAATATGTTTAACGTGGTAACTTCTTATAAATCGATGAACGCCGGCTGCACGCACGAAAAAGTGTCAGGGCGGGGGCATACGATGCGTTGCGGCGCCGCACCGCAAAGACTTCACCGTGTCAGTGGGCACACGAGCGGTGCGGCGCCGTAACGTTGTTATGTCGCAGCGGCGCCGTAGCACTCATTTTTTAAAACCTCAATCACAATAAACAAAAATACTTAGAAAAAAAATCGAAACGAGCGAGCGTGTGTGTTAGCTTCCTTGTGACGCAAAACAACTGAGCGGTGCCGCTCCGACGTCGCCCCTCCCCGCCTCGTCTTGATGGTTGCAAGTCCGGTGCGGCGCCGGAGCGCATCGTGTGACATGCCACAGATATTTCTATGTAAGACGACGCAGCGACACCGCTCCGGCGCCGCACCGCCGCCGCAACGCATCGTGTGCCCCCGCCCGCTCACGTACCGCGTGCAAGCGAGAGCGCGAAACAAGCGATAGAGAGGCACGATCGTATGACGTTATCACGTAAAATAATCGTCCGTAAACCGACTTTACAGACAATTTTTTTTAAAACATTTATTCAGACATTGACTTCTATATATCTTCCAATGTTTTTTTACTTTTATTTTCCATTATTTTGTAATTCTTTTCATAATGTTTGTAATGAATACAATGAAGTATTATTTTAGTCTCATACACATTGTTACTGTAGTGTTAAGGATTATTTAATTCTGATAGATCTACGATAGGACCTACACAACGGATGTTTGCAGCTTTCAAATTGGGTTCTGCGTAAACTTTCTATGATGTTAATTTACTAGATACTAGCAGTGCCACGCGGTTTCACCCGCGTGGTTCCCGTTCCCGTGAGAATACGGGGATAAGATAAGTACTTGCTGTTAATGTAGCTTTCCATTAGTGGGTCAATTTTTGAAATCGGTCCAGAAGTTTTTGAGTTAAATAGTAACAAACGAACAATAAAATGTTTCCTTTTATAATATTAGTTTAAAAAAGATAGCTCACCTCAAAGTAAGCGATTACATCTGAATATGATTGTAGTCTGATAAATTAATAGTTGCGTTTGTTTTACATTCGATCGGACTTCACATAATCTATTATAATTGCTGTAGGATGCTCATGCAATGAAACTAAAAAGTTTGGGGTCCAAAAATAAACATTTTTTTAATATTGTCGTCAATCAAAATACACTATATTATAGTGTATATTAGATTAGACATTAGGTCCGATTCTGCTATTGCTTTCATTAACTGAACTAATTTGACAGCACTCAGCTCAACTCACAGCGTCTTTGAGTCTCTTCTTTTCTTGAAATGTATGACAAGGATAGCAGGATTCTTAGCGCTGTCAAGTTTAGTTTAGTTAAGTTAAAGCCCCAACAGAATCAGCAATATTTTTTATACAAATTGAAAAAATGCTATGATGTATTTTATCGATACAAATGCAAAGTGCTTGCCGTTTGTTGCCGATAAGTGTTGTCGATTTTATACTAGTACTACAGTTTT
This sequence comes from Cabera pusaria, assembly GCA_954871355.1. Lineage (NCBI taxonomy): Eukaryota > Metazoa > Arthropoda > Insecta > Lepidoptera > Geometridae > Cabera > Cabera pusaria. The sequence goes on along the minus strand of OX940906.1, from coordinate 5,197,290 downwards.
TTTTTGTTTCGATAAAAAATGTCAAGGGATTTGTATAACTGCCAAGATATATGTTTATGTTAAATTATATTGATACTAATTGATATTACTTAAGATTTAGGTTCATGTTTTCCATGTCTGAACGCAATCATTTTCTTTCTGTATCTGATTTCTTCACATTATTGCATTTTTTAAATAATTTTGTTGTTAATAAAGCAGGAAACCTAGACAAAACTATCGACATGAAGTATCGATATCGATAATTTTGTCTATGTACAGACCTTATCATTGAGAAATAATCATTGGTATAGTTTTTATAAGTCGACAAAGTGCATGTTAAAGATATTATACGCCACTTTGTCTATATTACAACCCTTAAGTTAACATGTCGACCAAAGAAAAATGTATAAGGCGCGCCACACATTTTTAAACGATGGTCGGCCAAATAAAAATAAACGCTCTTACACGTGAATCCTTAGCCTTTTTATATATAAATACCTGAATAAATACATTAAATATTAGTGCAACTGTCACAACAATTACATCATTATATACAGTCAATATAAAATAAACTAAACATTCAGTCAAATGCGGTCAGACTTTCATAATTGGTCTAGTCTCAATAGTGTATGAGATTCATAATTTGTATATTTTTGTTTTATTTATTTAAATTGGTACGTAGATAGTATTAATTTAATAATGAAAATTAGTATTTAAAATGGATAACTCTAGCATTCTGTTCGACTTTTGTCGCTTGAAATATGTACCTATTTCTGAAATAAATGTTTGGTGATTTTTTATATGTGGTTTTAATTTTATGCATGCATTTTCCAAATAAAGACAAACTAGCGCTTGTCGACTTTGTCATCTGAATTATGATGCTATGTTTTTTTTATGATCAAGGTCAAGGTAAACAAGCCAAAGGCCCACCTGATGGTAAGTGGTCACTACCAACTAAGCTAAATATGCTTGTCTTTGATTATATACTTGTCACTTGTGTCTGAAGTGGGTTCACATCAATAGTGTAATGGGTGGGGTTGGAACTCACGACCTCTCGTTCGCCAAGCCGACACTCAGCCATTGGGCCATTGCCAATTACAATGCATAGTACTTATCTATGTATTTGAAATAATGTGCTAATTGGACATAAGAAAAAAACGTGAATTAAAGCTTTGGTTAATTTAATATAAAAAAACGTTAAGATGCTTTTGCCCGAGGTAAGACTTCTTCATTATCTTCTGAACTGGAGCTTCTTATGTCTGATTTCTGTAGGTCAAATATTTGTTACTATTATAGTTACAAAATTATACATAATAATACAAAACCAAAAATGTTTACTGCATACCAATCACATATTTAGATAACAATCATCTGAAAATTTGAAATTTGATAAAACAATTTTTGAGTGAACACTAGACAACCTAGAAACAAGTCAATGGTGTATCATTAAAAACTTTTTAAGACGTCAGTTTCCTATCCTTCCTATTCCTATCCTATCCGTGGTATAGTACAAAAAATGTGGTCCATACAAAGGAAAGGGACAAACTCCGTTCAAGATCGGTCTCTTTTGGGCCGGCAGTGCACCGCCTTCGTATAAAACGTCTTTGGTTTTACCAAAATATAGATTTAGATTTTGTAAGACACTTTGTTACTTTAATTATTACAAAACTTTCTCTAAATAGATTTTTTTATAAGAATGCTTGTTTAGTCTGGACCAAAACATGGTAAGTAATTATACATAGCTAGATAGCTAAATTAGGTACTTACTTGTTACTTGTTAAACCAATTAATTTTAGATAATTTTTAAAAGTAGTGCTCTCAATTTAAACAAATAAACAAATCTAAATGTTGACAAGCCATTACCGAATTCTTATAAAAAACCATAGACAATTTTACTTTGATAGTATTACCCAAAGAGAATATAAATACTACGGTATTACCTTAGAAGCGATTACCAGATTATAAGCTATTTGGCAAATCATCCAGGACCAAATAATGTGCAGAACTTGTAGAAAACACAGAAGCAAGTAAAATATGAAAATCGACGGCGGCGACCTCGTTACCACTTCGTGTAAACTGAAATAATTTAAGATCTATTACAAAACGAAATAAACCGACTTCAAATGCCTCGCTAATTATTTTCAGTAGGTAATAAGATTGAGGTATTTATCTTCATATCTCTAGAGATACTCATCGGATCTCAGTGAATTTACAATGGGACAACAAAACGGGAAGTACTTATACACTCTTGAACAGAAAATTATGATGAAACAAAAAAATATACAGTTAAATTGAGAACCTCTTCAATTTTTAGGGTTCCGTAGCCGAATGGTAAAAACGGAACCCTTGTAGATTCGTCATGTCTGTCTGTCTGTCCGTCCGTATGTCACAGCCACTTTATTCCGAAACTATTAAGACTACACAGTTGAAACTTGGTAGGTAGGTGTATTCTGTGAACCGATTTACGACTTTTATACAAAAATAAAAGATTAGGGGGGCTCCATATTTGGGACTGAAACTAAAAAAATTATCTTTAAACCTATACGTGCAGGGTGTCTTTGGATAGGCCTTTAAAAACGACATTGAGGTTCCTAAAACCAGTTTTTCTCAAAGTCAATCATTTGAAAGATAGACACTTCTAAAATGGTAAAATGAACCCCCCCCCCCCCCCCCACCGCTCCCTAACTTGTAAAGTAAGGAAGTGAACAATAAAAACATAGGTATATATATAAGCTGTAGATCTCAATAAACATTTTCAACGAAAATTGGTTTGAACGAGATATAGTCAGCATTTTTGAGATATAGCGATTAGCAACCGCAAATATAACTTTGTTTTTCATACAAACACTACGAAAAACTAAGTTACTTGGCCAGTTTATTGAAGTTTGTAAAACATCTCACCTTCTTAAAATATAAAAGGGGAACACAATCAGTCTGGTCACAGTCCAAGTAACAACGAAGACCCAAAAAAGTATTATCATTATATAGACTCGTGAAAATTTCGCTGCTTTAGAAAGCTCCAGAGGAATATCTAAAACAAAGAAAGAATATCTACATATGTATTGGAAAAACTCCTCCCAATATGGCCTTCAGCAATGGATAATGTGCACAGTCGTCTATGTGCTTTCTTGTGTGTTCGTCCCATGGAGGTTGGAACTACATATTTAACAAGGAGGCGCCGCGAACAGTTTGCCCGTAAGAAATTAACTTAAAATAAATAAACGGCCATGTGCGTGTCGGGCCACGCGCAGTGTAGGGTTCCGTAGTAGCCTGTTATTCAATGCAAGTCTTTACCCGTTATAAACAAGCAACTAGGTACTTCGTCTTGGTCAGTTTAAAGGATTTATTCTAAGGGTTTTGTATTTGGTACAAAATTTAATCCAACACCGAAGTTCAACGACTATTACTGCTAAACTAATAAAGTTATCTTAACCGCTATAGTTTTCCTTTAAAGTTCATGAAATGCACTATTTTCACGAATTTTTCCAGATTTTTCAGGCCATCAGTTTAGCTTTTAGAGGGGGGGCGGGGGCTACTGGAACAAAAATTTGCACTTTAAAGTTTAATATTTTGTAAATGGAGCATTCAATTGAAAAATAGTATTAGCAACCCTTAAGTTATTTTAAAATACCTATTCAACGATACCCCATACGATGGGGTAGACGACTAAAAAAAATTCATCCCCACTTCTCATGTAGGGGAGCTACCCTAAAAAAAATATTTTTCTAAATTTTATTTCACCACTTTGTCGGCGTAATTTACATATATACCCCTACATAATTACAGCTTTCTAGTATTAACGGTCTCTTAGCAATACCTCGGACAGACAGACAGACGGACGGACATGACGAAACTATAAGGGTTCCTTGTTAGGACTACGGAACCCTAAAAAAACTTGCATACCTAAACGTCATAAAGGAACTTCAAATGGCTGCCAATTATTGTCCTTTTATTTATCACACGTGCCTATGAATTATACAGTCTTATTTATATCTGATAGACTGACTAGCGTTTGACCACTATGTCACCTGGAGGCCAACTCCGAACCGGTCATTCGGTCGGTCGGCCGAAATTAGCGGGCATTTTCTACTACGAATCACTTTCGTTTCGGTCGGTCGGTTGAGATTTATCATTCGGTCCGACCGAACGTAAATTTGACATTTGTTGTATCGTAAACCCTACACTGAACGAAAAAAGCCCGACCGAAAATTTGAGTTTGACAAGAGTGTTATCGTTGATTTATGTCAAAAATTACGATAGCAAAATAGCTATCTTGTGCTCCTCGTAAGTATCGAATTGTATGAAAAGTTTGGATTTTATGTGATTTCAAATAAAGAGAAGGCTCTTAAATTGTCTGTTTTAGGGTTTCGTACCCAAATAATCTCTATTACTTAGACTTTATTGTCCGTTCGTCTGTCCGCATTTCACAGGGCTGTATCTCCTTAATAGGTAGAGATACATGAAAATTTTATGAATTATGTATTACTATGGGGGACTTAACAACATAGAGGTACGAAAAACCAAATAAAATAAAATATTACAGGGGGTCCCCAAACCAAAAACGTGTTTTTCGGCGTTTTTTTGCTTGAACGACCCATAATAGAAACTTGAAATCTTCCCAAATTTGTATTACTATATCCTCTGTAACAAAAAATAACTAAAAAAGAATAAAGTTAAAAGTTAAAGGGGGTCCCCAAACAGAAAACTGTATATTTTTTCAAGTGTTTTATGCTTCATCTTACAAAACGGTAATAGATAAAGACAATTTGCTCATAGTGTGTATTTATTATACCTAATGGTTGCTATAAAATCAAATAATATAAACGAAATTAAATTAAAGGTGATCCCCATACAAAAACTTATTTTTCTGGCAAATTTTGTTTAATCGGAACCATAAGTGTGCGAGGCCGACTCGCAGTTGGCCAGTTTATTTATTTGCGATTTTCTGCTAATCATCATTGATTTTAATTGTATATACATTTCATGATTACCTAACCTACCTATATCTCAAGAGCGGTTCTTTAAAAATGTTATCAAAACTGATGGGTAATTTGGTATGTATACAAGAGGCACCATGAAGAGGCCCTCGATGCTGCTATTGTTATTATTACGTAGTGACTAGTCGAATTACGGTCGTGTTTCGGTCGGATCCGAAATTTCGGATGTATCACTTGGGAGTTGCCCTCCTGGACAGGGGTCCAGGAGGGCAGAAAACAGAAATTGGATTTTGTCTAGGGAGACAAAATCCAATTTCTGTTTGACATTCACGCTAACGCAACTTCAAAATGAATGAGAATGACAACTTTATTGCGGAAAAATAAATAGCATTCCCATACATTTTAAACTTGCGTTAGCGTGAATGGAAACAGAAATTGGATTTTGCCTGGGGCAGGTTGTAAACGATGATGTGGTCGAAGATGGAGAACACGTTCGACCTAGAATACTCTGACTCTCAATGGCTATGTGCTGCGGTAACACCATAAAGCTATGGCAGCACATGTTCTCTTTGATGGTGGTAAGCTACTTTTAGGTAGCAAGTTAAGCGGAACATCGATATATCATGCTCCTACTACCACCTGCGGAAAATCTATCAGCTCATTTAGATTAAACCGCACCGCACAGGTCAGTTCTACAGTCTGTATATGAGAACTCTACTGTAACATAATTGTATTATACAATCCAAAATTTTGCAGCGGGACTAAACTCGCGCCGCCGGTAAGTAATATAAAGAGTAGATAACACTTATGGTCTTGGATACAGAAATATTAATAATTCGGTTAATGTGGTGTCGTGGTGTTAATGTTTCTGTGGTGACTTGTGTTCTGAGATGACCCTTGAGAGTCAGATTCAAGGCCGAGCGTGTTCACCATCTTCTACCATATCATCGCTTACCAAGAGAAAAGTTAGTGGTCAAACACTAGCCTATCGTATAGCCTACCTATTCCTAAAAAAAATGTTTTTGACCATTAGTACATTATCAAAAAAATTGGATATGAACGTATTTTTTATTTGGTTAATTAAACAAAAAATGACGAAGATATAGATCGTTGAAATTCTGCGTGACTTCACAAACCGAAAAGTGTACTACTTTGTAGCGGTTCGTAACGTCACGAGTCCCCACTCCCTGCAATCTATAACGCTCTTTATCTTTGTCAATTTCTATTAAAGTGTTAAATAAAAAAATACGTGTCCAATATCTTTTGATAATCCAACTGACGGACTAATTAGCATTATTATATTTTTACCCAGACATCATCCCTTTTATTGAAGTAACATGGCTCTGTAAATCTAATCACTGTAAAATGGCCATCTGCTAGATACCTGCACAATCATGTAACAATATCACCAATGTTCCGATTCTATGCGCACTAGAAACCCAGCTGATGACAAATAGAGCAATGGTGGCGATGTGATGCACGAACATCTGCCAGAAGTCCTTGCGTCTCACGTCCCAGAACTGTGTGATGGTGAGCGACCAGTAGAACGCGGACGATATCATGTAGTACCACCAGATGTCGCTGGATATACCCTGCAAATTGTAGAACAAGACGAAAGAAATTCGTTTAAGTTTAGAGTATGTATATACAGTATGTACTCGTATGTGTATGTCGCAGCCAACTAACTTAACTAGCCGTTAAATCCACAGCCTAGCCTCTTTACTAAACAGCGCCATCCAACTAACGGCCTGAACTTTCATTAGTGTGTTGCCTTAATGTCAGACTCAGTTTATTAAATGTTATAACAAACATTACTGCTGAATATCATTCAGGCCGCTAGTTAGTAAAGAGGCTAGGCTGTTGATTGAACGAATAAGTTATGTTATTTTTTAGTTTAGTAAAGTTTTACTTACCCATAAATTGACATATTGAATTAACCTATTAAAAAAAATTTGGCCAATTTATTTTTAATATCTTACTGGTTTGACCACTATCTCGCCTGATGGTAAGCGATCATGTGGTTGCAGGTGGCGAACAGGCTAGGCCTAGAATGCTCTGACTTTCAGGGCTGAGTGCTGCTGGAACAATGGTTATGGCGGCAGATTTGCGTCTTACGTGCGTACATTGGTACCAAATTCAATAATTCATGCGATTTTATCAGAAACCGCATAGTGCTTAATGCGAGTTTCTATAGATTTGTTCACTTACTTGATAACGTCAATGTAAACGCAGATATGTTAGGAAATTAAAATGCGCCATTTAGTGTTCAAACCACGTAACATACATAAATCCATAGAAACCTATATAGTTAGATACATAGTACCTATGTAAACTAACATAAAGAAACTCGCACTAGGCACTTAGCATGGGTTATTCTCAATCATTCGAAAGCGCATTCGGAAACTGCCTTTACTTCGACTTGAATCAGTTGGATCTTTACAATTCACAATGTTCCGATCGGTAACTTTTTATATTTCAATTCAAAAAAATCAGTGATTGTAATTGGAAAGGTTTCCGCGATAAATTAGCTGACGGATTCATCAATATTCAAAATTAAAATGGAAGCTTCAGAATCTGAATAGTTTTACGAATTATTGAGAATCAGGGATCATGACAGTAGATAGATTTGATAGAAAGCTAGCTATATATCTACTGTCAAGTAAGTAAGTAGTGGTAACTGTAAATAGTCCAGTGCTTCTTTGTCCGCAATAATAAAAAAACTGGCCAAGTGCAAGTCGGACTCGCACTCGTAGGGTTCCGTAACACAGTAGAGTATTCTATAACTTCGATTTTTCGCAACTACAAAAATAACTTTGTTTTTCATAGTGTTTGTATGAAAAACAAAGTTATACTTGCGGTCGCTATATCTCAACAACTGCTGACTGTATCTCGTTCAAACCAATTTTCGTTGAAAGTTTTTATTGAGATCTACAGAATATATTTTTTCTAGATTTTCACTCCCTTACTTTAGAAGTTAGAGGGGGGCGGGGGGGACACACATTTTACCACTTTAGACGCGCCTATCTTTGAAATGATTGACTTTGAGATAAAATGATTTTAGAAACCTCAATGTCATTTTTAAAGACCTATCCATAGATACCCCACACGTATAGGTTGGACGAAAAAAAATTTTTTTTGTTCCAGTTCCATGTATGGGATGCCCCCCCTTAAACTATTATATTTTTTATTTTTGTATAAAAATCGGAAAGCGGTTCATAGAATACATCTACCTACCAAGTTTCAATTCTGTAGTCCTAATAGTTTCGGAATAAAATGGCTGTGACATACGGACGGACAGACAGACATGGCGAATCTATAAGGGTTCCGTTTTTTGCCACTCGGCTACGGAACCTCTCAAAATGAGCACACGACCACTTAAGACCTATATAGTTCTAAGTTAGTCTTTAACATGGTTATAGTAACATTGTCGCTACGTTTATACGACCTGGGGGCCTATCACGAAGTTTAATAGGGATTGAAATTGACGAACATGATGGAGATGGATGGAGCTCTACAGCCTACATAGCTGCGTCATTTAGTTCATTTCGTTCATTCAATGATCAACTGTCAAACTTCGCGATAGGCCAGCTATATACGAGTAACGCACCCCTACCTGATGGGGATAACCATCGAAACACTTCTTTATATCCCACAGCCACTCTTTATCCCACAGCACGAACATTCCAAACAGAAAGTTGTACAGGTGGAAGGATCCACGCCACATGTTCTCGCAGAACTTGACGAGCGTGGAAGGCTTGTCCTGGTTGCGACGGAGGCGCCACCATCGCTCCACTTGCCGCTCTGTCATGTCCACCTTCTTGGCTATTGAAGCCAGCTGGAGATTGTAGTTTATTGTGTTAGATTCGACATTTCACTATATTAAACTTAAATGTGCACTAAGCGCAAAACTGGCCCGAAAGAGACCGACACTTTAACGGAGTTTGTTCCTTTCTTTTTATAGGGACCACATATACTATACTAAGTAGATATACTACTATAGTACTACTAGAGATTCTAAATGTATCTCGATTAAATTACATGGGACCACTTGTATAAGTATAACTAACAGGTTATAGGTTCAAACAAAAAAATAATTTTCCAAATAGGTTGGGAATTAATGGATTGGTAACAGATTACAGGTCAGAATGTACCAAAAGGCATCATTACTATCAGCTGCCCGCTGAGGGCCCGGTGGCGTGAACGGTCGGCTTCGATGCCGTGGTACCGAGTTCAAACCCCGCCGTGCACTAATGGATTTTCCTATCGAAAAAATTATGTGCGCTTCTCACTGTGGCCCCCGGTGAAAGAAAACATCTTTAAGAAACCAACAACCCCCGCATGGTGGTAGGACACTATCTAGTGTCCGCCTGGCCAGCCACCACCCTCAAGTTAGAAAATCTGTCACCAAACATCTAATGTGTTCCGGCAGCTATCCTTGACAGCCAGTTCCCATTCTAAGCCTAGCGTGCTTACCATCTTCGACCGCATCATCACTTACCATCAGGTGAGATAGTGGTCAAACGCTGGCCTATAAGATATTTAAAAAAAAGCTATTTTCATTACGATTGGAATCAATTATGTGGAGAAGTAGTTACTTACATTTTCACATTGAGGCGACTGTTTATACGCTGCTTCTAATATAACATTGTATGGAGTAGGCTTTCGTTTTATTTCTCGTTTGTTTACCCATCTGCCTAAAGGTGCAAACCAGTGCCTAAAATAATATAAATAGTATGTAGGTACAATAAAATAACAGGAATGCATAAAACAAATATTGTATCAGCTTAATATTTTTACCGATTATTGTACCACACTATTATTTTTATTTTTTTTACACCGAACTGGGTAGCACTTGATCACTATCTTACCTGTAGGGCTATTCTGTAAGCTAATCTCGCAAGCGAAATTCACAGCGAGATTTGAATTTCGTGTCACGAAATTCAACCGTATTACAATCGTGTTACTTTTTGAATTTCGTAGTACGACTCAACGCGGATGTTAAGTGAAGATGCGATCGATGATGGAGCGTGCTTACCCAGAAGATACCTATTCACTTGCGATTTGAAGACCCTCATATTGTACTTAACCGGAAACACAGACATTTTTAGGCAGGGTATTTATTCTATTCCTTGACGGTTCGTATGATGAACGAAGAAGCAAAACGCTTCGTTCGGGTAAATGTTATATCCACCACGCGGTGGCGACTTTTAGTGTCTCTGGATGTCCGATTATAAAATGGGGATGGTGGAATCAAATCATGCAGTTTTTGTTATTTTCATTTTAGAGCTTTACAACGATCTCACCCGAAGATACTCGTATTTAATTACGAAGATAGAATACTTTGTCTTGAAATGGAATACGGCTGATAGTAGAGGCGCTTATAGTTTACCATCCATAATCAAATTCGTCTTTCGAATTGATCAAAGAGCTAACCGGTCTACAATTGTTATATGTATATGTTAGTATGCAAGCATAAATACCTCAAAATAATGATACATTTATCTACAGGTTATTTGAAAGAGATCTGATTGATGAATTACCAATTTAACCAGGTCGCACTCGATCACGGTCGGCTCGATCACGTTGTGCGGAATCAACACATTTTAGTTAACATGTTAAATTAATATAGATTTAAGGAGACATTCCTTTAGAGTTTTTGCTTTTAGACATTATTTTAGACGCTTTAAACGATGAAACAATCGATGATCGATCGATGAAAAGATCGCAAGTGATCGCAACCATTGTTATTTTTTTTATACCTAATAGGCTACGTTTGACCATTTCGCCTCGTGGTAAGCGATGATGCGGTCGAAGATGGCGAAGAATGGTCGAGATATCAGATGGCCTAGAATACTACCGACTCTCGCAGGCTGTGTGCTGCCGGAACACTGTATATTATGGCGGCAGATTTTCTCTTTGATGCTGGTTAGAGAGTTTAAGGCTGGCCGCACACGCACGGTTTCCTGATTAGGTTTCCTGATTAGGAATTCAGATTCGGAATTCCGTGAGATTAGCGCAGACGTTCGGTTTTTTGTATAAGGAATTTTATACGACCAGTGCCAACGCTAGCGCGAGTCTGAATGGAAATTTCCGTTCGTGTGCGGCGGCTGAGCCAAAATGTACGAGATCGCTGCGTTCGGGATGACGTCATTAGGTTTTTTTCCGTTCTAACAACCCGAACGCACGGGGAAAATTTCGAAACGGATATTAGGTTTTTTTCCGTTCGGAAAAAATAAGTACGTGTGCGCGTGTTTGAACGTTTTGTATGAAAGAAGAGCATTCAGGTTTCCGAATCTGCATTCCTGATTAGGAAACCTAATCAGGAAACCGTGCGTGTGCGGCCGGCCTTAGGTAGCACGTGATGTGTGAATGATACGTTTTTTTATATCTAATAGTCTTGCGTTTGACCACTATCTCACCTGTTGGTAAGTGATGATACGGTCGAAGATGGTAAGCACGCTAGGTCTAGAATGGAACTGGCTCTCAAGGATAGCTGCCGAAACACATTAGATGTTTTAGCGACAGATTTTTCAACTTGAGGGTGGTAGCTGGCCAGGCGGACACTAGATAGTGTCTTAACACCATGCGGGGGTAGTATTCAGATATGTGTGAGAGCCCGCGCAATCTAGAGAGCAATGGCGTATTTTATTGTCGGAGACCAATATCCACTTTGATGTCGTCGCGACCTTGTAACTATCTCAAGTATTTTTAAGTTGCAACTTACTTCTCCGCAACGTGCCGTGCAATTAGAATCCCTGCACTCAGGGGCACCTGGCTCCAAAAATGTTTTAATTCTGGATACACTACACTTTTCCCCGGACCGTTAGCCACGTCACACCAAGTCGTGTTATGAGGTAACCAGAACGTTTCACTCCAAAACCAGTTCCACATAGTGACTATAAATCAAAACTGTTTATAAAATGTGTTTACGTTTATGCTGTGACAACCGTAACGTAGCACTCTGATGCCGTAGCACGTTTACGCACGTGCTACGTCATCGTAGTAATTCGTAGCGTAAGGGTTAGTTCAGACCGGGACGCGCACTTGTGACTGCGCCGAGCGGCGTCGCGCTGCACCGCGCGGCGCAGCGGAACGCCGTGTGGTAAAAAATAGAACTTTATTTACTACACAAAAAGACACATTTAATTGGGATAATTCGTGCCGCGCGTATCGTTGCGTCGAGTTGCACCACGCTGCCCAAAACCAGAAGCATCATCAAGTCGCGTCTCATCGCGGTGTGAAACTGTGAACGGACCCTAAGCGTAACCAGTGGGGATAATAAAAAACCAGTGAGGAAGTGAGGATAATGGGAATCATAATATGGTCCTAGTATTTGTACTATTGTTTTTTCTGTGGTACTAGTAAATATAACACAGCCAACACAGGTAACATCAGCGACATTATTCCAAATAATACATTTTGTAACATTATGTATATTTAATTTTACTGGTAGGTTCTACATCTACTTATTTTACTTCTAGTTTATACGCTGTTGCAAACACAGTTATTTGTCATAAAAATGTAATCGAAAACAGTTGTACACTGCTGTAAGTAGGTAGTTTTTTCGTACGTTAACCTATAATATATTTATTACCAACAATGTAAAATACTATAATTGTAAATACCATCATTGTAAATCACGATCATCAATTCATAATTTCGGTTATTAGGATTAAAATAACATTGTATTATAGCCAACCAATGCAATGTTAATAATATTATTGTAATTTGTATGTTTGATTCTCGATCACGCTAAAACGGCTGAACGCATTTTTCAATTTCAATTTAGATCAACACCATCAACTGCAATATAATAATGCGAAAAACGGCTGTACCGATTTAGCTGAAATTGTGTACCAGGATAGCCAGTACCATGCATTAGGCTATCCTACATTGATAGGTAAAGCCAAGCCAACATTTTTGTTCTTCACTATCAAAACCAGATAAATGTTTCGACCCCCGTCGAGTCTCCCGTGGACCCCTGAGGGTCCACCTGGACCACTTTGGGAATCACTGGGCTATACCGGATACTTTTTAACGCGGGCGAAGTCGCGAGGCACAACTTGTAATTTATAACCTGAGTTTGTAATATTATTTATTTCGTACCTGGATTAATGCACTGGAAACTTTTTACAAGTGTTTATAACGCAGGTGAAGCCACGGAGCACATCAATATAATGAATGGGTAAGTAATAAAAACACAATTACTTGAAATGTTTTTTTATAATATGAAATAAAAATGCAACGTTATATAAGTAACACTCACATAATATTGACATACAGGGTGTTCATATAGAGTCAATAATTTATAATATTGTCTGAGTGTAACTCTAAAAGTTACCATGTTTCTTTGTATTTCTAGTACAAAATATGCGAAAGAAAGTAATCGTTCGACATCGACAAAATCATTAAGGTAACTTAACGGTTTTGTCAAGTAATTTAACTAATAGAAAGTATTTCTTTCGCACTTGTACATCTTCCTGCTCATACATAAACAATAAACCTATATGTATAACAATAATACATAAAACAAAGGTATAGTCTGTAAATAGACCATACCTGTACAATAAGTAGCAACTTACACTGATTATTTTTCTTATACGATATATTATAAAGCTATTTAAGCATCTTTGGGCGTATTCGAGATACAGCGTAAAAATAATTATTTATATACTTTTTAGCCTAAAGGTGCTTATTTAATTACAATGATATGAATCCTTAAATTTATAGGAAAAATGTAGTTATCAATTATAGTGATGTTATTTTTTGTAAAATGTTATCAGGATCGCTTGAACGCGCGAATTTTATCATAAAAAATATATGAGATATAAAAATTGTACAACTCGCGATCGTGCATGCACAAAAAATATAAGTAAAATAAAAAGCAACTCATATTTTACATAAAGATGTTTTTTTTTTAAAGTTTGTAAAATAAGAACCTATAGAATTCGATATGAATAAAATAGCACTGTTTTTTTTATAAATATTAACTGGATTAAATGAAGACGGTAATTATTAATATTTTAATTTTAGTAGTTTAACTTTATTATTTACTTTAATTTTGTAATTTTAGTGGTAAATAAATATCAGAATCACTGTCATCAATACTTGTTTGTAAAGTGTGTTAGATTAAGTACAATATTAAGTTGATATATTCTTTATCTTAGTATTATTATTTTTTTCATATTACCACAGACTCAGTTACAGCACCATGGATTTATATGTTATTTGCTATTAGACATTGAATATAACATTAAATTGAGAAATATACTGAAATATTTTGTAAGATATTAGGATATATGGTATTTGAGATGAAATAGGATATATACAGGTTGTGGCGTAAAAAAGTAACTGTACAAAAATTAAAAAATGATTTTTACAGTAAGTCATTATTTTCTAGATTATGGACATATATATTTTTTGGGTTCCGTACATTAAAAGGAAAAACCCTTATACTTTGTTGTCCGTCTATCTGTCTGTCAAGATTTTATCCTCTATGGTGGTAAACTTTTTGGTAGCAAGTCAGGCGGAACATTGACATAATATGCCCTTACACCTGTGGAAAGGTTATAGACTAAATTTATTCTAGCTCACTATTTTTGAGGGCATAACTAGACATAGACAGACATATAAAGGCATTTTTGAAATATGTAGTCTTGGAAACATGTGCTGAGCTGACCCACTACTTTTTAATTGAGATTAGAGAGAGAGATTTCTCAAGTTTGCAATTCCCTCAGTTTTTCTCTCAATTTAGTATTACTTTCAATATATATAATTGAAAACTTATCCTTATATTCTAACACGTATTGCATAATATAGCTTCACAAGCATTTACACATGCATTGGCTATAGCCAACATAATACTTATATAATTATACAGCTAAAAAAATCTTAAGAACACCCTATATATTTACAGCGTGATCTTATAAGACCTTTTTTAAATATCAACCTTAATTTTCAGGCGTGTTCAGGCACTAAATATTATTATTAAGTTTTTAATTAATCTATCTAATAGTTTAACTCATTTATTGTAATTGGATTTAGACAGTATTTATAATATAATTTAAGACGTTACGACATCTTGTCCATGTTTAGCATATACATCATTTGCTAACACTAATAAAACAGAATTAATACAATTGACACAAAACGCAGTTTATTAAAATTAAAAAATATTGCGTTTAAAATCCAAAATCTACTTAATAATTTTATAATATATCTATATAATATATTATATGTTCCTATTTAGCGAGATTTATTTACCATAGGCAGATATTAATACTTAGAATCAACAAAAAAAAATAAAAATAAAAACTGGAAATTTCAATATTAACAATAATAGATATTTGGTGTACTTATTATACTTATAAATAATCTTGTGACAAAAAATTGTTCGCACCAAGTCATTTATCAATAATTATGATTAATTATTCTACAAAAAATAAATTACATATATTTTCATAAAATATGTAAAAATTAACACAATTTTTTTTATAAAAATTAATAATATATATTAAAATTAACACAATTTTAGTATATTTTTATGGTCCCCAAATTATCAATACATACGAAAAGTCTTACGAAATTAAGTAACTAAATTAGCAATAGTAAATAAACTTCATTTTTTTCAAGCTAGGGACGTAAAATGTATGTATAACACTATAAACAATATATCGCGTTTCTTTGGAGTGCTCACTTAGAAGGAAAAATACAATAATATGTAGGTATTACAAAACAAAAACACAATGGCTAAGGCATCGGTCTGGCGAATAATAGGTCGTTAGTTCGATCCCCACCCATTGACGTGCACCCACTCCAAAACTAATCTTATAATTTAGCTTAGTTGGAGGGGTTAACAAGACTGCTAGTAATGTGCAACCCAAGTTGATAGTAAGCTTTAAAAATATATAGTACTGACACCACAAAAACTGAAAAAACAATAACTTGAAAGTCTTTTATATTCACGACGGAACAAAGAAGGTAATGTACAAAAATGTAAATAATATGTGTTAAGGGTATGAGAGGTTGTTTGTGCATAAAACAAAAATGTTTTCGTAATATATCTTCTTCAAAAACGTCATTACTGAGACGTTATATTATTGCATTGTCAAATTACTCCAATAGTCGGATATTGAAAGTAAAAGTATAGTGAAATCTATAAATATAAAACACAAAAATTATTTCCATGTCCGTTATAGACTTTGAAACCATCTCCAACCGATGTGCCCCAAACCGGTTTCATTAGTAAGGCAAAAATGCGAAGATGGTTTTAGACCACTAAAACAATGCATTAGGCATTCTAGGCAATATACATTCGGTCACATTATTTTTTTTAGCGTAGTAGCACACGCCGGTATATGTATAACGAATAAGGTAAGTCATCAACAGAATAGTCCCTTTAATATCTTTGGTAATAATTGTACAAATATATGTGTTTTTTATTGAAAAATATATGTATTTATAAACAGTAGTGATATGTAAATAATTAACGTCTAACAACTCAAAATGCAATTAAAAACTATTCTTTAAAGAAATAAGGTTGCTAGTCCAATGTATATTGATTTTAATTATTTTTTTTAAATAAGTAGTCTCCGCCTACCCCAACAAAACAAGGGAAACAGTATGTATGTATGTATACATGTATGTACATATATGTTATTTTTTCAGCGGAAGGAATAATTAATATGATTTAAATAATTTAAATAAATTGCTGATCGATGCTAAGTCACATATTTTTATTCTAGTCCCCAGGATGGTCTCTGTTCAACAGCCATATCACGTTACTTCTAATGACAGAATAGGTTGTCTGTAAAGTCGGTTTACGGACGATAATTTTACGTGATAACAGCATACGATCGTGCCTCTCTATCGCTTGTTCCGCGCTCTCGCTCGCACGCGGAACGTGACACTTTTTCGTGCGTGCAGCCGGCGTTCAACAACTTATAAGACGTTAGCACGTCAATAATTAAGCGCATCTCTGTCGTTCCGTTTATTACAATCACAATAATATGAACATATTTAGCCATATTCATTAGACTTAAATCTATATCAAGCTATGATTTAAAAATATTGTAATTTATTTAAACCGCTGTATTTCAATTACTATGAACATAGATGTGTTAATATTACCTAAGACATAAATTAATTATTTTGTATTAGTGCATTGGTGTCTTAAGTTTATATGTTTATTTATAAAGAAGGCAATTATTGAAGAATTAAAGAAAGATATATTAAAGAAAAAAAGCTTCCCACACCATTCAATTCAACGATAATACCACGTCAACTATGCGAATACTTAAAGCCATATTTTGTGTCTATTTATGTAATGCTTATTCAAATTGGATCGATCAGATTGAATGGTGTGGCAAGACCTTTACAATCTGGTCGTTCATTCGTGAATTATTATCAAGAAGATTATACTCACAAGAGATTGCATGTAGGACAAACTCTTCTTTAATATCAATATGGACAAACTCTTAGTGTTAGACAGAAAATTACATGTGTAGTTTCTATCCTATTCTATCCACCACAGTGAATGGTATAGAAAAAACTTCGAGGTCAATGAATTAATCTTCTGAGCTCCATTACACGTTAAAACTTATATTTATAAAGGTTGGGGCCAGTTTGACCAGTTACTGATAAGCCAAAACATATCTGGCAAATTTTGACATATAGTCATCGTCACGTCACGTCATCTATCAGATAGGGATATCTAAGTGAAACTTTGTCATAAACCAGTAAAACCGGCCCTTTATCATCCTTCAACTGCTACAAAAAGAATGAACGATACAAACAGAATGAAAATGTTTACGTTTAGTTTTTATTATGTTCAAATCGTTGATATTTTACTATGAATATTACAACCTTGTGAGAGTTAAGTTAAATACTTAGAGGCTATTTAAGGATCGAACTTTAAGCGAAGCCCTGTTCGCGCGCGTTTTTTATAATACTATTAATATCAGATGACAGCGTGTATCTTGCTATCTCCTTCATGTGTACGTAGAATAAAAGAGATGGCACAAAATCTAGAAATTCAGTGATTCACATCTTGGTTCATTTAAACTTTAGAGAAACTACGCACTAAGTTAGTGTTTAATCTTTGTTTGGACCGATACAATATAATAAGCTATGAGCTAAGCTAAGCGCTAAGCTATTGCTTATTATATTGTATCGGTAAGTAAGAGTGGTATTTAATCATATATACGAATTTGCTATTAAACTCTTTTATGGAATGAATAAAGAGTCTTGACTTATCGTAGAGGGAAAATAAATAGAGATAACATTAGCATATGCGAATGAAATAGCTATAGAGATATAATCCGACTAAAATGATGAACACGTGATACATATGCCAGCTATAAGATAAAAAGAAACAACGTAATTTGGTCGGGTCATACATGACAGCGGCTTAAAGCCAATGGGTGCACTAGAACTGGGGGCCAGAGCTGGCTCCAAACAATAATATCGCATACGCAGAGAAAGATAAAAAGTTTTATGTTTCTTTGAAGTGTTTCACACTTTATATTTTTGTAAATCGTTAAATACAATCCAAAATTTCATCGTACCGACGGGACTTGAACCCGCACCCTCCGGAATAACATGTTCCGGTGCTTTGCCAATTAAGCCACGGTGCGAAGTATCGTTACGACGAAATTAGTGGATTGCATTTGTTAACCCAATTATGCATTGGTGGCGCCATCTATGACTACTTATTACGTAAGTTAATCATTCGGAAGAAATCATTACAGTTTTCAAATCCGACGAGAGATGTTGCACTGCGTAAATCAAATATTATGTTTCTTTGAAGTGTTTCACACTTTATATTTTTGTCAATCGTTAAATACAATCCAAAATTTCATCGTACCGACGGGACTTGAACCACCAATGCATAATTGGGTTAACAAATGCAATCCACTAATTTCGTCGTAACGATACTTCGCACCGTGGCTTAATTGGCAAAGCACCGGAACATGTTATTCCGGAGGTTGCGGGTTCAAGTCCCGTCGGTACGATGAAATTTTGGATTGTATTTTACGATTTAGATAAAAAGTTGTTGTCCATCACGCTCTCTCATACTAGTGATTGTATTGTTTTATCCTTCCCATATTATGATTGTTATTTAAATGCCAGATCCATTTAATACACCATCCACGTGACATATGCAGTTTACAGATGTGATAAAATATTTTTATGGAATAATTTTTTTTTTTTTTTTTTCTTTATTTAATGAGCTTTATCAACATTTGATTAAGTCGCTCAGTACAAAATCAACTCTTATATTATACTCTTATCATAAATATACCAAAAACAATCACCTAGATCTATTCTGCATGCATATATTATATAATTTGTACACTAATTTTGCTCGTTTTGAGAGAGGGTTTGCCAAAATATAATTAAACTCACCTACCATAATTCGGTGTAAACAAATATTACGCCGAAACACCTCGTTCCGGACGCATTCCACTAGGATGTGATATAGATCTTCTGGCACTCCACAGTCGATACAGTTTGGAGAGGACACTTTACGCATAAGATATATAATGACATTCTGTAAAATAAGGTATCCATATGTACTTGTTACATCTAATCTATATCTATAAGAATCTTTGTCCTGACATACTGACTGACTGACTCACTGACAGACAACGCACAGCCTAAACCGCTGGTCGTAGAGACTTGAAATTTAGAAGGTATATGTGTCTTAGTACGCAGGGGTGTACTAAGAAAGGATTTTTCAAAATTCACCCCTTAAGGGGATGAAATGGGGGTTCAAAGTTTGTATGGAGAAACAAGATTAGATAGTCTTTTCTATCCGAAACTTCACACAAGTGCTTTAGTACAAAAATAAGTAAATACGTGTTTCAGGTTTTTTGAAATTCCACCCCTAAGAGGGTGAAATGGGGTAACAAAGTGTGAAAATCAATATTTTTGCAGATTGCGCTGAAATTTGGCATGCAGATAGTTATTACAACGTTAGATAGATAGATAGATAGAAAATTCTTTATTGTCACACCTCATAACTTAAAGAATAACATACAAATCATTCATTTTATTAGTGTTACAATGGGCGGCCTTATCGCTGAAAGCGATTTCTTCCAGGCAACCTTTGGATGGAGAGGACTTATAGAAAAGAAGACAATAGACGGAGGTGTTTCTAATATAAGTTAAAAGCAAAAAACTAATATACCTACTAACTTTACTTCCTAAATATACTAACCTACCCTACTAATTAAAGACTTACTAACTAAGATTAATATACAAACCAATATAGGGGAAAATTTACAACATTTGATAAATAAATAGCGATTTCAACTTTATATAATAATATCTGCAGTAGCAAATGTCTAGGATTGTTGACGGAGAAAGTGATCTTTGACCTGCGTCCTGAATGTATTTGGAGACTGCGCTTTTCTAATGTTTACAGGCAGTGCGTTCCACAGACGTGAAGCGCGCACAGCAAACGATCCGTCATAAAAACCAGTACTGTGACTGGGAATCTCAAGGACAAGATTCTCTGATGACCTCAGCTCAAAACTATTAGAGTTGCAGAGAAATCTAAATTTTTGTCGAAGATAATGGGGAGCAGAAGGCAGAAATAGTATATTATAGAGAAGAGAAAGAATATGCGCATCCCGACGAAGTCGTATAGGAAGCCACTTGAGTTTAGCACGAAACTGAGAGACGTGGTCATATTTACGTAAACCAAATATGAACCTAATGCAGAAGTTTTGGAGACGTTCAAGCTTATTTAGCTGGTCCTCAGTTAAATCGAGATAGCAGACATCAGCGTAATCTAATATGGGAAGGAGTAAAGATTGAGCAAGAGTAACTTTAGTGGCAGTCGGAAGAAAATTTCGCAATCTTTTCAATAAACCACCTGAGGCAAACATTCTACGACTCAATGCATTAATTTGTGCACCCCACGATAGATTGCGATCGAACATGATGCCTAGGTTTTTAACGTCCTTGCTGTAAGGAATTATGACGTTATCAAACATCACAGGGGAAAGATTTTGCCACTCAATCTTTGTCATCAGCCGTGGGCTGCCTATTAAGATAACTTGAGTTTTTGTAGGATTAATTTTGAGACCATAAGCTCTGGCCCAATCTGCAATGCGACAAAGATTCAAGTTAACTCTTTCAACAGCATCAGTTAAATTGTTTAGTGGTGCCTGTGTATATATCTGTAAATCATCTGCATACAGGTGGTAGGGAGAAGTGATTTGGTTTGATATGGAGTTAATAAAAGAAGAAAATAGAAGAGGGGAAAGAACGCCACCCTGTGGAACTCCAGCCACCGTATCACACCAAGACGAAAAAGATTTATCAAGGTGAATGCGTTGCCGACGTCCCGAGAGATAGCTCTGAAACCATGCAACCACAGCTGTAGAAACGTTAAGAGAGCGGAGAAGGGCAAGGAGGATGTCATGGTCCACAGCATTAAAGGCGTTGCTAAAGTCTAGTAACGTTAGTATCGTGACATTACCATTTTCCATACCAAGTCGTATGTCATCTGTAATTTTGACTAGAGCAGTAGCCGTGCTGTGGCCAGGACGGAAGCCGGATTGGAAAGGATTTAAAAGGTTGTTACGAGTAAGAAAAATGCTAAGTTGGTTGTGGACCAATCGTTCCAACACTTTAGAGAGGAAAGGAAGGATAGAGATAGGACGGTATTCACTAAAGGATGTAGGATTAGATTTTTTGGGCAAGGGAATAATCTGGGCTTGCTTCCAACACGAGGGGACGGTGGAAGTCTCAACCGACGTATTTAATATGTGGCTAATCACAGGGAGAATTTCGTCCAAAATAGGGACTACCATATTTCGACTAATACAATCACCGCCCACTGCATTGGAAGTTATGGATAGGATGCTCTTTTTAACGTCGCAGCTAGAAAATGGATTTAGAGTGAATTCAGGGTAAGTTGTATTTGGTGCAGAAGAAAGATGATTAAGTGTATTTAATTTATCCGCAGCATTTATAGGCGAAGAATAAGAAAAGTGCTGGTTGAGGGAATTAATATCTAAATTATTAGGGACTGTTTCTAGTGATGGCTTTCCTATACCCAGACTCCTGAGGAATTGCCATACTTTCGCTGGGTTCTCATTGTCTACCGATTTGTGTATGTAACGACGAAGAGCGTCCCTACACACCCTGTTGCAGTGATTACGCGATACTTTGTATTTATTTTTATAATAATCGGTGGGGCGGAGTTTCATCACCGTCTTAGCTACATTTTTCCTATGCATGAGCCGTTTAATATCATCGGTAAGCCAAGGAGCAGGCAAATGTTTTATTTTTATAGCGCGCATGGGAGCATGCACATCATAAAGATCAGTGATGACAGTATTAAAAGATGAAATTTGTTCATTGATATCATCAGTATTTAAAACAGATGACCAATCTAGATTGTTAGCGTCGAGTTTCAGCTTTTCTAAATCAATACCATTAAAGTTCCGCTGCTGAAGAATTTTAGCTTTCGCTTTAGGAGGACGAATTTTGTAAGATAAAAAGAGGAGGTCATGGTAAGAAAAAGCGTCGGCAGCACATTGACCATGTTTGGCAACATGCTCCGGAGATGATACAAGGATGATATCTAGTAATGAAGGCGTAGAGTTCGGAAAGTGATGAGTAGAAGAAAGAGGAAGAATATGTAGATTACACGACTCAGTGACGGATTTGAAGGTGCTTGCTCTAGAATCTAGTTTCAAGAGGCAAGTATTAAAATCGCCCATGATGATCGTGTGGTTATATAGTGGGCAGAGATCTTCAAGATATTTTTCAAATGACTGAAAGTAATTAATACGCAGGGAAGGGCAATAATAGACTCCTAAAAGAATCTTGGCGTGATTAAGAGTGACTTCCATAAAAAGATGTTCACCTGCATTTGACGGTGGAGGTTGTGAAGATACATTCAATACTGAATAGGAAAAATAATCGCGAATATATATAGCCACACCTCCACCACCACTGCTGGTGCGATCATTACGGATTAGATTAAAGCCGGGAAGAGAATAAGAGATAGAAGGAAGGCAGGGTTTAAGCCAGGATTCTGAAATAAGAATGGCATGAATGTTATTGTCTTGAAATGATGTCTGCATATCGTGATAATGAGCCGGGATGCTTTGTGCATTTAGGTGGATAACATTGAAGTTTTTAGGGACATCAGAGAATTGTGCAGTCAAAGTATCATTCAACATAGGCAGACTAATTAAGCTATCGTTGCTACTGTCTTCAGAGTAACAGGATAAGAAGTCATCGCTATCAGCGCTGCTTGAGCTATCTTGGTGTAACATTAAACTAAGCTACTAAAAATAGATAGGTAGGTAGGTATCAACTAAATGCTTAAAAACAAAATACTAAGTAAAATAAAATACAACTAGCTAAATCTATTAACTCCTCCTGCCGGTTGTGTATTGCAAAGGAAAATATATATAAAGTGGTAATAAAATCTTATGTTGTTCATCGTGGCAAGCATGGATGGCCAGGCAACAAGATAAATATATATATATATAGAAATAAAATAAAATAATGAAAAATTATTATGTACCAGTTACTTAAAAAGTAATAAAAACAAAATAACGAACAAAAAAATAAATCTAGTTACTGTAAACTCTAATGATAGCATAGACTTGCTAAGATCTAACAGAAACTGAATTTGTCTCAGTCTTAAAAGTATGTAAAAATAAAGTAAATTTATAAATGATCTAATACTAAACTTGTTTATATATAACAAAAATAATATGTAAACATAAGACTTCTAAAACAGACCTTTTCACAAATTACAAAATTAAAGCACTATTAAAATATGTACTTAAAGTTTATGGTAAAAGTATAGCATCATGATATGTACGCGTATTGTTATTATACATGCAACGATTAATTTATAGATTCAGTGCATTTGTACTTTTGTGGCCAAATGGCTGAATACTCCAAGTGGCCAAAAGACTTGATATCATCAAATGCATGTCACTGTCAAATGTCAGTCTACGTACGTCATACGTCTACTGTGAATTTCATTGTCAAAGAATCATATTGAGTTGAGTTCGTATTTTTGTTTACATGACAAGACAGACAAGATTTTGTGAAATATACCTTCTTTAAATTGATTTCGGTATTAAAAAGACATTCTTAATAGTAGTAGGTAGCCGTAACAGTTAAAAAAGTACAGTGAATTACGTAACGAACTAAAGTATGACCTACCTACATAAGAAAAATTATATGTAAACACAAGTGCTACGATACCAAACTGATGCTTATATTATGATCTTAGAGATTTACTTCTTGTTGGAGCGTGCAGCCCTCGTACGGCCAGGCGCCGCGTCCTTCAGCTCCTGGGACACGGGCGCTGCCTTGGGGGCAGTGCATTTCACTTCGGCGATGGAAGTAACACGATGCCTTTTGCCATCTGGGCATACTATGTGGACGTAGCCATCCCGTGTCCAACACTTGGAAAGGCCAAATAGTTCTCTGCCTAACATGAATGCCTCGTGCCTAGGCTTGGTTAAGAACTCTGATAGGGTTATACCAGAGCCCTTAAAGTTCTTCTTGGCGAACCAGACTTTATCACGCATCGCAACATCTCGCAACTTGACCAAAATTGGTCGAGGTTTGTCGTCATTGGCGGCACGGCCCATTCTATGGCACCTACTAACACACCCAGCAGTGAAATCTGACAATTTGAGCTTACTTGAAACAGTCTTAGAGACAATCGCAGCAGTGTCTTCCTTGTTTTCTTCCTTTACACCATGTAAAAGGAGGATTTTGCGGCGGCTGCGCATTTCTTGAGTGTCTACGTCCCGAGCGAGCATCTCAATTTGCTGTTGGAGAGCTTGGAAAGCCGCCATGGCAAATGCCTTAAATGCATCAAAATCTGATTGGATGGTGCTTGTTGAACTTTGCGGAGTTTTCTTCAACTCACTCTCAAACTCACCAAGTCTCTTGTTAAATGCATGCATGACGTCGTAAAAAGGCTGTTTCATAGCATCCATCTTAAAGGTTATGTTGCACTTTGACCCAAACAAAGTAATGTTGATATTATGAGGATATTGTGGTATTATTAGTGGAGATTTCACATTGGCAGGTGAGTATCACTACTACTTAGTAATACTAAACATAGTTAGTAAACAATGCAGCACTTTTACTATTTTTAAAGAATATTTATATTATTGTACTCAAATTTGCGATGTTTACACACCTACCGCCGATTGGCGAAAAAAAAAACGTTAGTGCCCTCTGAGAAAGGATTTTCCAAAATTCACTCCTGAAAGGGCTGAAACGGGGGTTCAAAGTTTGTATGGAGAAACAAGATTAGATAATATTTTCTATTCGAAACTTCATACAAGTGCTCCAGTAAAAAAATAAGTAAATACGTGTTTCAGGTGTTTTTTAATGACACCCCTAAGAGGGTGAAATGGGGTAACAAAGTGTGAAAATCAATAATGTTTCGGATTGCGCTAAAATTTGGCATGCAGATAGTTATTACGAAGTTAGTTCCCTCCGAGAAAGTATTTTCCAAAAACCCCTGAAGGGGATGAAACAGGGGTTCAAAGTTTGTATGGAGAAACAAGATTAGATAGTCTTTTATATTTGATACTTAATACAAGTACTTAAGTAAGTAAATACGTGTTTCATGCTCTTTCGAAATTCCACCCCTAAAAGGGTGAAGAGGGGTAACAAAGTCTGAAATCAATATTGTTTCGGATTTCGCTGAAATTTGGCATGCAGATAGTTATTTTGAGATAGGTTAAGAAATAATTTTTCAAAATTCACTCTTCAAGGAGATGAAGCGGGGGTTCAAAGTTTGGATAGTCATTTTATTCGACATTTCACACAAGTACTTCTGTAAATAAATGAGTAAATACGAGTTTCAGACTTTTTCAAAATGCCACCCTAACAGGATAAACTGGGGTAACAAAGTCTACAAATCAATATTGTTTCGGATTGCGCTGAAATTTAGAATGCAGATAGTTATTATGACGTAGGTATCCGCTCAGAAAAGATTTTCTAAAAATTCCTCCCGGATACGGAACGGGGAATCATAGTTTGTATGGCGAAACAAGATGAGATAAAGTACGTGTTGTAGGATTTTTCGAAATGAGGTAGGCAACAAAGTCTGAAACTTTGGGTTTTTAGGGTTTTATAAATATGAATCCCGAATTGCCTTAGTCACGCGATAACATGAAAACGGGTGAACCGATTTGGCTAATTCTTTTTTGATGTCTTTATTGATAGAATCGTTTTTACAATAGAAAAGTTTTAAGTAAATAAAGAAGTTTTTAACGCGGGCGAAGCCGCGGGACACATCTAGTTTAGAATATAATTTAAGAAAAAATATTACAGGCCTATTTATCAAGCATATTTAAATACAAGATATGAGATGAAATTTGAAATTTTAAAATAGAAGCACTTTGGTTGTTCAAGTCACTGTTCTAAGTATCTAGTTTTTAGTAAGTTTCAGGTTTATAGTATTTCACCCCTGTACGGCTATTCTGTAAGCTAGTTTACGCATCTCGCAAGCGGAATCCGCGGTGAGATTTGAATTTCGTACTACGAAATTCAAATCATCATTCGATTGTAATACGGTTGAATTTCGTAATGCCAAATTCTCACCGCTTGCGAGATGAGTAAACTAGCTTACAGAATAGCCCTAAAGGGTTGAAAGTCTCTACTACGGATAACTAGAGTCCATTCTCCATGGTCTCTACATTGATAGCGATGCGTCTTGTCATCGCAAACGTCTGCTAGAATGAGATGCAGCTAGACAGTCGTATATTTGCATCTCTTTTCTTATCGATGATTATCGGTCGAAATTCATCACTATGCATGTAGAGACTACCAGCCCTGGGCCGTTTGCGATGAAAAGACGCATCGCTATCAATGTAGAGACTTCCACGGTCCACCCCTGGACTGTTTAATATGTATCTAATTATAGTGTGCAAAAAGACAACCGTCGTGGCGTTACGATGAACTCACATTCAAAGGTAAGGAAGGAAAGTACATACATACCTAGTAGCACACGGTAATGATAAGAGTAGGTACCTACCAAGTATTAAACATTTTTAGTCGTACTAGTAATGACAGCAGTGCTGTCAATGCAACAAACATAGTAAATTAAAACGACCGACGAGACCTCAGTTTCTACGACGGTTCTCTTTTTGCACAGACTCTACACACATATTTCAAAGATGTCAAACTTTTTCTAGACAAAAAACGAATGGCAAATCTTTTTATCCAGAAGCACACTGCGTTTTTCACAAAATCTTTGGTTGATATTTTTTAACCAGGGCTGTCAAACCTTTTCCTTAGAAGTTTGCAGAGGTAACCACAGAGGAACTTTTTATAGGGAAGTTAGAGTTCATAGCTGCCTCTGTTTGTAGGCGAGCGGAGGGGTGGAGCGCGCGCGGGCGTGGGGGCGAAGCCCGGGCCGCCGCGGCCGGCACTATGTGTCTCTGGGGAGGAAATAACATACTTTTGGTGAGGTTACTTTTTTTAAACAACTCAACAAACATAAAGCTTGCGGATTAATAATTAAGATAGTTAAAAAACTAAAACAACCGACTTCCATGCCCCGCGAGTCAATTTCAATTTGAGACGTTTATCGTCATATCTCTGGAGATCTTATCAGATTTCGATGAAATTACAATGGGACCACCTAGGAAACGTACTTTCCCTACCGATTACAAAAAGAATCATTGGAATCGGTTCACAATTGAAGGAGTAATCGCGTAACATACATTAAAAAAAAATATTCAGACGAATTGAGAACCTCCTTCTTTTTGGAAGTCAGTTGAAAGGAAACTGGCCAAGTGCGTGTCAGACTCGCAGTCACGCACATGTAGGGTCCCGTACGAACGTCTAACTCGCGGAAGAACACAAGTTTTAGAAAAAAATACAATGCGGGCACACACACATATTCACGTTCCCGCTCAGACTTAATAAAAACAATATTGTTTATGTTAAATATGTTAATTATGTTAAATGGACTGATCCTATAGATTGCCATAGAACATTAATAATGTCCTAGCTGTCGTTTTAATCTTTACATTTCTAAAACCTAACCACTTTAACCCCAGTAGGTTCAACAGAATATTTTGATCCTTATAAGAAGCTGGATTGATTGGCTCAAAATAAGTGCTCATGTTTATTGCTTAATCTCATTTGGAGTGTAATTTTGTAAATGCATATGTAATGGTCGTTTGCACTAAACCTTAGAATCGCCTAATTAATTCTCAAATATATAAAGAAATGTTAATAAATATCTAATATATCTATAAAAAATCTATGTAATCACAATCTCAAAATATATTTTGCAGAGAGAAAATGTTGATCCCCGGAGTTGTTTATTTTGATATAAGTATTTCAAATCGGGCGTAATTCAGACAAAAACTTAAGGACAGTTTTATAAGAACATATTACTGAAGCTGCAATGGAAAGACCAATGTGGCAATCGATTACAAATTGTGTGTCTGTGTAATAATTTGGTTTTGAGGATTATTATCTAGGATGATGGATTATTATAATATCTGAACTGTCAGCTGTCAAAAACTGAAACAAAATGGCGCTTCCGGCAGTTTATTTTTCCCGCCGATTCCCGCCAACACAGTGTCCTAAATTAGGTCACCACAACAGAACAAATAATATTACTAACTATCACTACTTAACCGCGCTTTTTAAAAATGTATTAAAGAAGGTCACATGCCGGCAGAGAGGATAATAGTGTATGTACTTACTTTTTATGTGAGTTATTCCGGCTTGGCGTGCTGTGGTTGGACTGATGTGAACTATCACTAATATCGGAGCTGGAACTTCTAATATCACCTTCCATCTGAAAACAAATCATTATCATCATCAGCATATTTTATACCGAACACTGCGTGGATTCTTTTATACACTTTTATACAGCGCAAAAGAATAGCGACGTTCATGGCTAAGGTTGACACGAGTATAAATAATATCGTTTAAAAACTAAAAAACAACCGACTTCAATGCCGCGCTATTCATTTTCAGTACCAATTTTGAGATGTTTATCTCAATATCTCTGGAGATACTTATCATTTATGAACCATCGTTTATGAACCGATTTCGATTATTCTTTTTTTGTTCCTTTCGAACAAAAAAAGAATAATCGAAATCGGTTCATAAACGACGAAGTTATCCGCAAACAAACATAAAAAAAAAAAAAAAAATATACGGTCGAATTGAGAAACCTCCTCCTTTTTTGAAGTCGGTTAAAAAAATACGATTATTAGAAGTCTGGCTTAGGCTAAGGTCTTTTCAGACTACGCTATAATATAATAGCTTATAGCATATAGTTTATAGCACAACAATATCGCTCACCATACATTTACCTAGAACACGTTCACACTTAGCTATACTATATAGCAGCCAGTTTGCTTGTCTTGTGCTATATAGCGGAATAGTATAGCGTAGTTATAAATATTAAAATACGGGACTTATCGCGCCTAAAACATAAATCTTATTTACTCGACGTTTCGACCAAGTTGCATTGATCGTGGTCACGAGACGACTTAGTATAGCGTAGTCTGAAATGCGCTTTTATGCTGACTGACACATATAGATTATGGGTGGCTATTATAACCACTTAAATGTTACTTAAATGTTTATTTACACATTTTTTATTTTGTTTATTGTTTTGTTTGACACATATGGATCCGTGTGTTTGAAATAAATAACTATTATTATTATTTACTTTCCACAATTTGACTGAGCACGATACTCGTCTGTACTTGCCAGGCTCATTGATTAACAAGTTTATTTCTTGCAAGTACCAGAAAGACTTCTTAAATCTTCCATCTTGTGAAACTTGCCATCTTTATGTTTTGAGGTAACAGTACATTGACATGAAAATTTTGTCTATCCAGAATTTTGTATGCCGCGCTGTATCTGTAACAGGTAGACGTCATCGCTTACCATCAGGCGAGCGTCGTGCTTATCCTGTTACCTTTTATTATAAAAAACAGCTTTTCCTTGATGATCTTGTAGCTACCAGTTGAAATTATGACTATAATTCATTTAGAAATCTTTGACTGCCGCTTATCCTGATAGAAACAGACGACTTATCATCTTATAGATTATATAAGACTAGCTGCGCCCCGGGGCTTCACCTGCGTTAAAAAGTACTTATTATATGACCTAGTCCATAATACTGGATATCCATATGCAATTATTCCAGCCAAATTGATTCAGCGGTTTGACTTTGAAGAAGTCCCAAACATACGAATATACAAACCGAGAACAGACTTTTGCATTTAAAACATTGGTGTTCATTGTAAGATAGTAACAAGTGTTTGGCTATCTAAAATAAGATCGTTTAAAAACTACAAGAAACGACTTTAAATGCCGCGCTATTAATTTCCAGTACCAAGTTTGAGGTGTTTATCTCCATATCTCCAGAGATACCTATCAAATCTCGATGAAATTACAATGGTATTACCCTTAGGATATCTCCTTTCCAACATAAAAATAAACGTCAAAATCGGTTCATAAACGACGAAGTTATCCGCGAACAAATATAAAAAAATAATGATATACGATCGAATTAAGAAACCCCCTTTTTTTGAAGTCAGTTAATAAACAGTGACTGACCTGTCCAGCACTGATGGCCTTGTACGCGACCTGGAGAATGAGCCACGTCCACACCAGGTGTAACCCCAGCAGCAGACACAGCAGTGAGTTGAAGATGTAGTACGCAGGGAACATTGGTAGCAACATCGGGGCGCGGATTGATGTACTGAGGAGTGACATGGAGATTTATCAATATAGATACATTTCCTTTCATTGATTTATTTTAATTAGGTACATTTCACGGGTCGTACATGCCCGGTCGTTTGGAAGGCCTATAGATAGTGGATGAAAAGACATGGGAAACTATAAAAAGATGGTATATTGTATTATGATTATTGGATAAGCTTTGCGCATTGATTATTGGATGAGTCTGATGATCTATTTTTTTATATATCTTATAGGCTAGCGTTTGACCACTATCTCACCTGTTGGTAATTGATGATGCGGTAATTGAAGATGGTAAGCACGCTAGGCGTAGAATAGGAACTGGCTCATTAATTTAATTTATTATTATTGTTACAATTATCAAAACAGGTATTGCAGTGGGCCCTAAACTAGGCAGCGCCTATATCTTAGCGATCCAACATTCAGAAATATGTTTGTAACTATGCGTCAATAGATCATTATAATAGCTGGTTAACTCCAAGTTTTGGAAAAGAAGAGCCGAAGATCGGGCTCACTGGCGCACCTTGGGAGAGGCCTACGTCCAGCAGTGGACGGACACCGGCTAATAATGATGAATGATGATAATGAACTCTAAGCTATCGTCTAGAAAGAGTCCCTGCAAGATTTTTGCCGTAACCAATAATTAAAATGCTTAGTCGCGTCGTGTCAATGTCTCATAATGTTATTAGCGGAATCAGAATAAATAAAGTATGTTTATATTAAAAATAGTTAAAATATATGCTAGTCTATCACTTATCAGACATAAAAAAGTGGCACCCAACGTGGTAGGTATAGATATTTTTATATTTTAAATTAGGTTTTTCAGCTCACGGACCTCTATTCTACGTTCGATAAAATATCATTGCACGATGGTTTTGATATTAACAAAACTATAAAAACTTATTATATAATAAGACCACGTTGGGCGCCAATTTTACAAAAAATGGCGACGAGAATCTCACCTCCAAATAATGTAGAAAGGATAAATTCCTAGTCTTGTTATAATCCATAGAACTGTAAACAGTGCGAAAATAATATCACATATTTTTTGGTAATTAGCGTATTTAGTTGCTTTGGCTGCATCTAAGAATATATCAGCACAATCATGGAGTAACAGCACCAAAGTTCCAATTCTATGTAGATTGCAGACCCAGCTGAAGGATAGTAGTGCAATAGTTGCAACGTGGTGGATGAACATCTGCCAGAAATCTTTCCGTCTCACGTCCCAGAATTGGGACATCGTCAGTGACCAGTAGAAAGCGAATGACGTCATGTAGTACCACCATACGTCGTTTGTTACACCCTGAAACGTGAAAAAGACCGTGTTGATTAATGTATGTAGTTTTCAAGTCTCAAGTACCTAATAGTTTACAATGTATGTAGTTTTAAAGCTCATAAATACATTTTGGATAATTTTAGTGCATTTAAATGTAGTTTTTCACCGACTTCAAAAAAAGAGGAGGTTTTTTCAATTCGACCGTATATATATTTATATAGAACTAGCTGTGCCCCGCTGCACAAAACAAATGTACAAAAGGAGGACTTAATGCTAAAAGTATTTTTTACCAGTCATCCAGAAGCGGTGAAGAAAATGTCGGATCGTTCTTTTATGCATTATTGGTACTTATAAAGGGATGTTTTACCAACTTAAATAATAATAATACTACCCGTACTAATTACAATATCTACTTACTATGATATACAACAAAAAAAAATAGTCTAACAACAAATAAATAAAATAAAATAAGATACTACAATGGGCCGCAATGAAAACGGGTCCTTTATAAAAAGCGATATGTAACTTTTAAAATATTTGAGCAATCCTTTTAAAATAAAAACTAAATAAAAGTTTATTTCATTACAATTAAAGGAAGAAGAATAATAAGTTGTCTTTACAAGAAAAACATAACAGCATGAAACATAAAAGCGTGCCATACAGTATAAACAGCTCATAGGGGAAATACAGAAAATTAAAATGTGTAAAAATTGCATATTTTATGCCATACCTAGCACATTTTTTAAATCCACCGAAAAGTAGTTTTTATGATATAAGGTAAGGACAAGCACGACGCTCGTCTGATGGTAAGCGATTACGTCTACCTATTACAGATACAACGGCATGCAAAATTCTGGCCGTCCAGAATTTTGCATGTCATTGCACTGCGCCTGTTACCTTGAGACATAAAGATGTTGAGTCTCACATGCCCTGTAATTTCACTGGACACTTTGCCATTTCTACCGAAAAATGTTCCTGTTTTACGGTTGATAAAGATAATATATAATATATGTTTTTACTCATTTTTACTTAACTTACTGAATAAAAATTCAAAATAAACTTCATAATTGAACTTCGTGATTAAAATTTTCTACCACACACTCTTTATTTCATAGCTAGCTCTA
The DNA here is from genome assembly GCA_954871355.1 of Cabera pusaria. NCBI lineage: Eukaryota > Metazoa > Arthropoda > Insecta > Lepidoptera > Geometridae > Cabera > Cabera pusaria. Next base: position 5,164,219 of record OX940906.1, on the reverse strand, counting down.
ATATTTTTGAGGTTATTTAGGTTTTAATTTCCCGACCCGCATTTTTTGTGCCCCACTGTATTTTATATTCTGCTTTTCTATTACCTACCACTTGGTAAACATTAAATAAAAATAACAATATTCCACTGTATACTCGTTTACTTTTTGTTGAGTTAACATAACGTCGAGTAAGCTAGGCAACAAGTAACGGATGCTTAAATTTTAATAGTTTGGTCGAGTGGTAAGATGAACTGATAAGGAAGCAGGAGGGCCGAGTTCGAATCTCCATGCCATTGCATGATTTTGTTATAATTTTTAGGGGCCCGGTGGCGTAATCGCGAGAACGTTTGGTTGAACTTTGATGCCAGAGGTACCGAGTTCAAACCGCCGCGCAACAATGGATTTTTCTATCGAAAAAATTATGTGTGCTTTTGAAGGTTATTTTTGGTTTGAAGGAAAAACATTGTTAAGAAACCAACAACCCCCGCATGGTGGTAGGACACTATCTAGTGTCCGCCTGGCCAGCTACCACCCTCAAGTTAGAAAATCTGTCGTCAAACATCTAATGTGTTCCGGCAGCTATCCTTGATGTCCAGTTCCCATTCTAGGCCTAGCGTGCTTACCATCTTCGACGGCATCATCGCTTACCAACAAGTGAGATAGTGGTCAAACGCTAGCCTATTAAATATTTAAAATAAAAAAACAATTATAAATAGCTTGTATTATTTTATATCTGTTTAAACAAACTTCGCTACTATAGATAAATTGGTGATCTATGTTATATGTGAAATAAAATAAATAGCACGGTGATGTTATCTTAAGTTTTTGAGGAAATATTTATTTGTATAACTTAGAAGAATACACAGCAACAATGTTTTAAAATAAACTGATTTACAACATATCGAAATATCATAAACTACTATTTTTATTTAATATTATATTCAATTGAAACCGTTTTCATTGACAATTTTATTCTTTGACATAATAACACTCGTTTGGTTGCATCTAAGAATTGCTCTTACCTATTGATTATTTAAGGTTATAAGCTTTATTATTCATTTTCTCTAGGAAAAGAGGATTGAAGCTTAATCCTTTATAATCATAACATACACAATGACTTTACTTACACAACTTACACAAATTACAAATTATCACAGCCGGCACATCGCCTAGTTTTTATATACTTTTAAATTAATATTTCGTGAGACTTCTATTGTTTTCGATGCAGATAAGAAGCCTTTGAGTATTCTACCGAGAAGCCTTCGTAATCCACTATATTCGCATATATTATGTCTGTCACGTAAATTTTCCCCAAACTAGATCCAGGGGGACTACAGCCAAGTAACTATTATATAATCTGTGCTACAGCTGCTCAGGACATCTCTCGTCGGCGCTTCTCACCTTTGCATTATTAAACTCCATGGCATAGAAAAGATAATAATATGCCCATAGAGTGCGCGGCCAATATTCCATAATGGCGAATAAAATCCGTCTGAAAACACCAAATCTTATTAACACACTTTATTAACAATTTACTTTCACAACTACGATTTTTCAACACTTATCTCTCAGCAATAACTTACACTTATGCCGCTTTCACTATACATTTGAGATAATATAATTTATTTAGTCCATTTCTGCAATGCCTCTATATTCGCCGTCTTTAATAATTATATTTGCTTGCATTTTGATTTTTTAAGTTATTTCTTAACCAAACTTCAACCACCACAGAAGTTCACCAACCGTCAATGTTATCTTCATACATTTATGGCATCAATACATTTTGTATCAAATCTACCCTCATTATTTGTAAAACTGATAAAAGAAGCAAAACTGGTCTAGCTATTCTACTCATTAATACATGTGCTCTTTCTTATGGATTCATAATGAAAGAGTGCGATATATGGGTCTTTCTATCTCGTCTATCTTTCTCTTTCATTATGTTACTTTCGAAACGTCTTATAGAAGAAGGTCGTATGTGCATATTTTGCTGTCATGCTATTGCTTTTTGAGACTGCTTCTCCAATTTTGACCGATACTGTACATACTTGTACTATTCATTATTCTGTGCTGTGGGATGGAGTTGCCAGAAGCAGCGTGTCAGGTTTTAATTGGTGCTGTAAATAGTTTGGACCAAACTTGTCTCTCAAAATTGATATTGAAAAGCCCAATATTCTGCCGAATGCCAGTATTTAAGTAGCAAGTTTTAGTCAGATTTTTTAATTACTTATTAATAAATCAAATATGTCTTACTAATGGAATGCTTATGTACCCAAAAACTAAGAAACGATATTTTAGAGAAGTTTGAAATCAACCACCTTGATGTGGGCATATTTCAGAGCATTCTATCCGATCCATCGTCAGACGCGGCTAGAATGCTCTATCTATGTGTACACAGGGTGGTTGAAGAGAGTTCGTCTGTTAGGTAACAATTATTTACATTGTAAGCTAATACGGTGCTGCCATAGCTATATTTAGCCAAAAGCCCCTAAATAAAAGTTGAATAAAAAAAATAAAATAAAAAAAACAAAACTGATAATAACTTATTCAGAATTACCATCACATCGGGTATTCTAAATTAGAATCAAAATGTGGTCAGATATAATCTAGAGTCATTTATTTATAAATATAATAATTTAAACAGCTGAAATCAAGGTCAATATGCAAAGTTTAGGGGCCATATGTTTATTTGTATAATTAACGTTGACTAGGTGGAGCGCCGACACACGCAAAGCAGTGGGCAGTGACTGGAAAAGAATAGAAGAGCTAAATAAATAAATAAATAAATAAAACATTCTGGAAAATTGCTACGGTGAAATGTGTAAGAAAGTAAAGTTGTCATAAAATAAGAAACCACATTAATATTATGTATTAGGTATATGGACCCGGGTATGTCCTAAAACTGCGTCCGAAGCGGAGTATTAAAGTGATTGGAATGAGTGATTGAGTGAGTGAAAGAGTTGAAGAGTGAAAGAGCTAACCGCTTAGCCAAGCCAAGTGGTTGCCGTGCCGAAGGCTGTATGACTAGGGGCGAGCCTAGTTGTTAGCGTGCCGATTGCCCTGGGACCAGGCGACCCCAGAAAATGGCTAGCCTTACCCAAGTAAGCGGGGCTCTACTTGGGTGGACCTCACTTTCCCTAGCTTCTCGTGGGAACGCAATGCAGAGCACAAACTTTTTCTCTAATTTAAATGGCGGCGACGTGGTTCGCCACCCGTCACGTCTCGTTTCCCGTGGGGGCGAAAAGTGGGCTGCGGAAAGCCACTTTGCTACGTTGAATGTTAGAGGACGAATGGATGATAAGATTGATGAAGTATGCGAAATGATGTGTGAAAGGCGGATTGATGCTCTCTGTGTAAATGAGACTAAGCGGAAAGGTTACGACACCACCACGCATGGACCCTACACAGCCAGTAGGCTGTGTAGGGTCCAGACCAGTAGGTCTGGAGTTCCAGATACCAGCAGAGGTTGTCAGGGAGTTGATGTACTGCTTTCCGCTAGAATGAATGAATGTGTGACTGACTTTGAATGTGTGAGTCCAAGACTCCTCTGGATGAGGTTGAAGGTGGGTCTAACGCGTATCTTCATATTAGGAGTCTATGCTCCACAAGATGCGCGTTGGAACGGTTCCACTGCAGCCCAAGCAGAGAGGCAGGAGTTTTGGGATAGCATGAAAGATGTTATGAGTAAATGCGAACAAAATGAAAGAGTAGTAATGCTAGGCGACTTTAATAGCTGGGTAGGTGTGAAGCGTGATGGATATGAAAGTGTGTTGGGAAGGTTCGGCGATGACAGGGTGAATGAAAACGGGGAAAGTTTGCTTGAAGTATGTCTTGGGTGGAATCTTGTGGTAACAAACACTTGGTTTGACCATAAGAAGATCCATGTATACTAATATACATGTATACTAGGGAAGAAGGAAGCGTGAGAAGTATGATCGATTTTGTTATAGTGGATGAAACACTGAGAAAGAAAGTACAGGACACTCGGGTGTACCGCGGTGTCGGCGTGGGCTCAGACCACTTTCTGGTGATGTGCCGAATAAGTGGTCTCTTTAAGCGATGGCGGCATCGTGCGCATGAACCCGTTAGTGTACTGGAACGCATAAAAGTTGAGAATTTACAAGAAGAAATTGTGAAAGATGAGTTTGTAAGTAAATTGATAACGATAGAGATGAATTTGATAGGAGGTTATCTGACGACTTCCAGACCAACATTAAGTTTTTCTGGAAGTCCATAAGGTCAGCCAGAGGAAATCTTAATACCTCGCAACTGGACAAAGTCAGAAATCAAGATGGCAGTATTGTGAGAGGAGAGGAATGCGTTCTAAAGAGATGGAAGGAATATTTTGAAAGTTTATTTGAAAAGGAAGATATGCAAGTGCCAGTGACAACTGGTAACACCAATGAAGATGGCGATGAAAGTAATATCAGCATGGAAGAGATAATGACAGCGTTGAAAAGTATGAAATCGGGTAAGGCTGCAGGGTATGACAGGATTTCGGTCGAGATGCTGAGGGCTGGACAAGGTGTGGTAGCGAGTCAGCTGTATCGCTTTTTTAACCTTTGCTGGAGGAATGGAATTGTTCCAGAAGACTGGTGCAAAGCCGTCATTGTGCCGCTATACAAAGGAAAGGGATCACAGCAAGACTGCAAAAACTATCAGGGCATTAGCTTACTCAGCATCGTCGGAAAATTGTATGCAAAGGTACTGATTACAAGAGTGACGAATGAAACTGATAAGAAGATGTACAAGCGGGTTTCAGGAGAGGAATGGGATGCATGAATCAGGTCTTTTCTTTACGAAGCATAGCCGAAAAATGTTTGGCGAAACACCAAAAGGTCTATTGCGCATTCGTAGACTTGGAAAAGGCCTATGACAGAGTGGTGAGGAATGAATTGTGGTCAACATTGTCTATGTATGGGGTGGGCGGCAGTTTGATACGAGCACTGAAATCACTCTATGAGGGTTCCAGTGCTTGTGTCAGAATAAACGGAGCGTACACAGACTGGTTTAACATCGAAAAAGGTGTTAGACAGGGATGTGTAGCATCGCCAGTTCTGTTCAACCTATTCATAGACAATTGCTTGACAGATCTGAAAGAAAGTGTGTACGGATTAAGAATGAATGATTTAACCATCAAATGCCTCCTATACGCTGATGATCAGGTGATATTAGCATCATCGGAGGAGGAGTTGCAAATAATGGTTAATATTATGCATGACGCCTTAAAAAGCAAAGGGATGAAAGTGAACGTAAGCAAGACCAAAGTAATGGTTTTTGAAAGAATGACTGATTGTTATGTGACGATTGAAGGAGAAAGAGTGGAACAAGTGAAAGAGTTTGTGTACCTGGGTTCTAAGTTTACGAGAGATGGTAAGTATGAAAGTGATATTGAGCGAAGAGTTTTGGCTGGAAACCAAGTGAGTGGGGCACTACATAACTTTATGAGAAGTCAGAACGTGTCTAAAAAAGCACGACTGGCTGTACATAGGGGAGTGTTGGTTCCCACACTCATGTATGGTAGTGAATGCTGGGTATGGCAGAAGAAACATGAAAGTAAAATTAATGTAGAAATGAGAAGTTTGAGAAGTATGATCGGAGTGACTCTGATGCATAAGTTGGAGAACAGCGTGATAAGGGAATGTTGTGGTGTGGTAGAAGATGTAGTGACAAAGATAGAGAAATGGATGCTTAGATGGTTTGGACATCTAGAGAGGATGGATGAAGAAAGATTGACGAAACAGATTTATGAGACGTGTGTGAATGGGCCAGTTGGTAGAGGCCGACCTAGGCGAACGTATCACGACCAGATCGGAGACGTTTTAAAAAAGGCCAAGTCAAAAGTACCTATAACCGGCGAGCATGTATGAAGACGCTCATGAAAGTTGAAGAAGCGAAGGAGGTATGTCAGGATCGTAGCATGTGGAAAGAAGTAGTCTCTGCCTACCCCAACGGGAAAAAGGCGTGATTGTATGTATGTATGTATGTATGTAGGTATATTAGACACGAGATCATTATATAAACAGCATTAAAAAATCTACTTTTTCGGAAATCTAGAAAAACACCAAAAAAAAAATGCTAGTCCTCTTTAATATATTTAATATCCAAAAATCTCTAGTTCTTTTGCCCAAGTCGAAATAAAATAACCAAATATCTAACTACCGTTGAAAAGTTACACATATTAAAACCCCGTAGCGTAGTCGTAAACAACATTATCAGTTATTACAGTTCCTTTAAACTATTAACTAGTCTGTGGTACACGTAGCGTTAATCCTTCGAGCATTTACCAATGGAGATGTTAACGAAAGGGGTACCCCTCTGCTGGCCATATAGTCAATATTGGCCGTATGCGCGTGCGTAACTACGCTGTATTATTAATACTGTGTGCGTGTTTTAAGCTAGTGTGCGCAGCTAGTAATAACAAACTCAAAGTCGCTAGTTACTTAATGAAATAAGCAATTATTTATTATTAACTTCGGTCAATCTATATATATTTTTAAATAACGCTCGAATTTTCTTATTTTCAGAATATCGCCACAATAACATAAAGCACCAGATAAAATAATACCTATCCAAAATGTCAAAAGCAAGGAAGTACGTCGTCAAAAAATACTTCCAGGGGGTTCCCAAAAAAGATGATTACGAAGTCGTCGAATACGAGCTGCCTGCGCTCTCCGCTGGAGAAATTCTCGTCAAATCCGAGTTCATCAGTGTCGACCCCTACCTCCGCGCATACAATTCAAACAAATCCGTTCCCTATGATCAATTCAGTCACCAAGTTGGCATCGTACAGGAATCAAAAGACTCCGACTTCCCAGTGGGATCTAGAGTAGTATCACACAAAGGTTGGTGCGACAACTACGTCGCCAAGCCGAGTGCGCCCTCAGCAGCTCCCAATGAGAAGATTTACAGACTACCAGACTTGCAAGGTCTACCAAACTCGCACGGAGTGGGCGCAGTCGGCATGCCCGGTGCGACCGCCTACTTCGGCTTTCTGGAGCTGTGCAAACCTAAATCCGGGGAAACCGTCGTGGTAACAGGCGCGGCCGGCGCAGTTGGTTCCCTCGTCGGACAGATTGCGAAGATCAAGGGCTGCAGAGTCATCGGCTTTGCTGGTTCCGACGACAAAATCGAATGGCTGGAGAAAGATTTGGGCTTCGACAAAGCTTTGAACTACAAGAAGGTCGATATCGCTTCGGCTCTCAAGGAAGCTGCGCCTAAAGGAGTGGATTGTTACTTCGACAACGTCGGCGGAGAAATAAGCAGCATCATTCTAAGCCAGATGAACTTGTATGGGAGGGTGGCCGTCTGCGGCAGCATCAGCTGTTACAACGAGGAGAAAATGCCCAAAGCGACCATTCTGCAACCGAGCCTCGTGTTCAAACAGCTAAAGATAGAAGGATTCATCGTTTGGAGGTGGGCTGATAGGTGGATGGAGGCTATTACAGAGATGGCCAAGTGGGTGCAGAGCGGGAAAATCAAGGCGAGGGAACATGTCACGGAGGGCTTCGATAATGTATTCGATGCGTTTGTGGGTATGCTCAATGGAGACAACTTCGGTAAAGCTGTGGTTAAGGTGTAAACCATCGAGATACATTAAATATACATCGCTGGTGAAATAGAAATATGAATACATACTTACTAATACTTGTAGTATTATTTATTCTGTGCTACTAACTACATGAAAACTTTTCATATTATTTTAGGCACAATTTTATCATGGGGAATTCAAGTACAGTGAAGATTAGGTACTTACTGAAATACTTAGATAAAATAATCTTATTACCTACCTAAATAAAAAATAAATTATCGCTCGAGTAAATGAAAATTACGTTTGTTTTCGGGGTTTCGTACCCGAAGGGTACCAACGAAACCCATTATTGAGATTTCGCTGTCCGTCCATCCGTCTGTCCGCCTTTTACAGGGCTGTATCTCCTTAACCATAATAGGTAATTACTTGAAAATTTCTACATAGCCTTTATAACAACAAATACTAATAAGACGTGTCCAACGACAGAAAAAACAACGAACATTTGTCAAAGTTTGATAAGTAGTAGTATGAGGGAACAGATGAACATACATACAAATATACATACATACATACATACATACTTACATACATACACACCCACATACCGGTCAAAAACATAACCCTCCTTTTTGCTTCGCTGTATTCGGGTAAAAACAGGATAAAATAAAAAGCGGTCTCCAAACAAGAAAAGTGTTTATAGGTAATCGGTATATTTTGTTTAATATTATTAGATATTGTGCTATGGTACGGAACCCCTCTACGTGCGAGTCCGACTTGCACTTGGCCCGTTTATTTATAGGCTAGAGTTTGACCACTTTTACCTGTATTTTTTTAAAAATGCTTATCGAGCAATGTGTTTTGCACATTACTAGTAGTCTTGATAACCCCTCCAACCAAGCTTAATATGCTTTTGTCTGGATTGGGTTCACGTCAATAGTGCAATGGGTGGGGGTCGAACTCACGACCTCTCGCCTTAGCCATTGGACTATTGCCGCATTTATAGACATAATTAGACTTGCGTGGTCTATTACTAAAAAGGTGGTGTAATATCGTGCACGCAGTGTATTATTATCTGTTCTGTGACGAAGTGAAACAAGCATTAAGGGTTATTAATGATTTAAATCGGCTGTAATTTACGTACCTTTAGTCGAATTTTTTTGCGTGTTTTAAGCTAGTGTGCGCAGCTAGTAATAACAAACTCAAAGTCGCTAGTTACTTAATGAAATAAGCAATTATTTATTATTAACTTCGGTCAATCTATATATATTTTTAAATAACGCTCGAATTTTCTTATTTTCAGAATATCGCCACAATAACATAAAGCACCAGATAAAATAATACCTATCCAAAATGTCAAAAGCAAGGAAGTACGTCGTCAAAAAATACTTCCAGGGGGTTCCCAAAAAAGATGATTACGAAGTCGTCGAATACGAGCTGCCTGCGCTCTCCGCTGGAGAAATTCTCGTCAAATCCGAGTTCATCAGTGTCGACCCCTACCTCCGCGCATACAATTCAAACAAATCCGTTCCCTATGATCAATTCAGTCACCAAGTTGGCATCGTACAGGAATCAAAAGACTCCGACTTCCCAGTGGGATCTAGAGTAGTATCACACAAAGGTTGGTGCGACAACTACGTCGCCAAGCCGAGTGCGCCCTCAGCAGCTCCCAATGAGAAGATTTACAGACTACCAGACTTGCAAGGTCTACCAAACTCGCACGGAGTGGGCGCAGTCGGCATGCCCGGTGCGACCGCCTACTTCGGCTTTCTGGAGCTGTGCAAACCTAAATCCGGGGAAACCGTCGTGGTAACAGGCGCGGCCGGCGCAGTTGGTTCCCTCGTCGGACAGATTGCGAAGATCAAGGGCTGCAGAGTCATCGGCTTTGCTGGTTCCGACGACAAAATCGAATGGCTGGAGAAAGATTTGGGCTTCGACAAAGCTTTGAACTACAAGAAGGTCGATATCGCTTCGGCTCTCAAGGAAGCTGCGCCTAAAGGAGTGGATTGTTACTTCGACAACGTCGGCGGAGAAATAAGCAGCATCATTCTAAGCCAGATGAACTTGTATGGGAGGGTGGCCGTCTGCGGCAGCATCAGCTGTTACAACGAGGAGAAAATGCCCAAAGCGACCATTCTGCAACCGAGCCTCGTGTTCAAACAGCTAAAGATAGAAGGATTCATCGTTTGGAGGTGGGCTGATAGGTGGATGGAGGCTATTACAGAGATGGCCAAGTGGGTGCAGAGCGGGAAAATCAAGGCGAGGGAACATGTCACGGAGGGCTTCGATAATGTATTCGATGCGTTTGTGGGTATGCTCAATGGAGACAACTTCGGTAAAGCTGTGGTTAAGGTGTAAACCATCGAGATACATTAAATATACATCGCTGGTGAAATAGAAATATGAATACATACTTACTAATACTTGTAGTATTATTTATTCTGTGCTACTAACTACATGAAAACTTTTCATATTATTTTAGGCACAATTTTATCATGGGGAATTCAAGTACAGTGAAGATTAGGTACTTACTGAAATACTTAGATAAAATAATCTTATTACCTACCTAAATAAAAAATAAATTATCGCTCGAGTAAATGAAAATTACGTTTGTTTTCGGGGTTTCGTACCCGAAGGGTACCAACGAAACCCATTATTGAGATTTCGCTGTCCGTCCATCCGTCTGTCCGCCTTTTACAGGGCTGTATCTCCTTAACCATAATAGGTAATTACTTGAAAATTTCTACATAGCCTTTATAACAACAAATACTAATAAGACGTGTCCAACGACAGAAAAAACAACGAACATTTGTCAAAGTTTGATAAGTAGTAGTATGAGGGAACAGATGAACATACATACAAATATACATACATACATACATACATACTTACATACATACACACCCACATACCGGTCAAAAACATAACCCTCCTTTTTGCTTCGCTGTATTCGGGTAAAAACAGGATAAAATAAAAAGCGGTCTCCAAACAAGAAAAGTGTTTATAGGTAATCGGTATATTTTGTTTAATATTATTAGATATTGTGCTATGGTACGGAACCCCTCTACGTGCGAGTCCGACTTGCACTTGGCCCGTTTATTTATAGGCTAGAGTTTGACCACTTTTACCTGTATTTTTTAAAAAATGCTTATCGAGCAATGTGTTTTCCCTTGAGAATCACAGTATTCACCAACTTCGACCACATCATCGCTAACCACCAAGCGAGATTGTGGTGAAACGCATGCCTATCAAATATTTAAAAAAAAATGGGACTGCCCTTCAGGTTATTACCCTGTTAGACGTCAAAATAATCATTAACCAAATTAGTGAACGGATGCTCAGAAAAATTATAAAAAAGCAACAATAACACGATTTGACTAGCGAAGTATGCAGAACGTTATTCAAGCTCACAACATTATTGTTTCGTTCAGGTATTTCGGTATACGGCTATGGTCGACTTGTTTTACTCACAAAAGAGGGAAAAAAAATAGAAAACAAAACAGGGAAAACTAGTCATCTCATCTGGCCTCGGACTAGGAACCTCCCGAACGCCATGCAATCGATCTTCCACCGAGCTATCATAACGTTGTCAAATGAGTCGAAATTACCCTTTGTATTCTAATGATATTGTAGCAGTTTATCAATGCCTAAAAACACGAATAAAACAACATTATCTTGGAAGAGGCCTACGTCCAGCAGTTGACTGGCACTGGCTGATGATGATGCAAATATTTCTTACCTGGTGTGGATATCCAATATAACAGTGATCTATGTTCCAAAGCCATTCCTTATCCCACAGTATGTACAGGCCATAGAAGAAGTTATACGTGTAGAAGGTAAACCGCCACATGTTCTCGCAGAACTTGACGAGCGTGGAAGGTTTATCCTGGCTGCGACGGAGGCGCCACCATCGCTCCACTTGCCGCTCTGTCATGTCCATTTGCTTCGCCAGAGCACATATCTGGAATAAAGAGAAGAACAGTTTAGATATAAATAAATTAACAAATAAAAAAGAGTTTAGTGTCAGAAAAGAAACATAAAATTAAAATTAACTAGTTACAAATTACAAGCGTTTTCTAATCTTACAATCGGAATATACTCAGCACTGTTCTGCGGAGATGTAACTATCCGCAGAGCTGGTTTTCAGTATACTCCGTTGCTCAAACTAAGATGTTTGTCGAGCTTAGGTTTAAGTGTTAGAGGGTGAATATATAACAGCAAAAATAAAAATTATATTAACAATATCAATAGCTCTTACACAAAAAAGATGTTTTACACTAGGAATAAGAAAGTTTGTATAAAAAGGCAAAACAAGACAAGAAAATTCAATTATTAATAATTATACAACTAGTTTAAACAATATAATATGATGAATCTATCATATATATGATATGATTGTATTTATGTCGCGAAGGTTAATGCAGAGTTCACTACAGACGATTTTCTACCGACTTCCAAAAAGAATGAGGTTCTCAATTAGACTGTGTTTTTTTTCTTCTTTTTTTGTATGTATGTTTCGCGATTACTCTGTCAATTGTGAACCGATTCCAATGATTCTTTTCTTAATCGACAGGATACGTTTTCGATGTGGTCCTATTGTAATTTAATCGAGATCTGATCCGAGAAAACATCAGGAAACAACATCAAGATTACTGGGCAGGTATTAAGGGATGTAGGCAGTCGAAGGAGGCATTCCCGGTACTAAACCAGAGATACTCCCGTAAACTGCTCAACCTTAAACGTGACAAACTCCGACAGATTGTCGGGGTAGTTACCGGACACTACTCATTTAATAAACACCTATTTACTATAGGTGTCACCGACAGTCCTCTATGCAGAGGCTGCATGGAGGCAGAGGAAACGGCTGCGCATGTGCTCCTGGCGTCACAGCGGAGGACACTCCTCGGGTCACTGACGACGATGCGAGGGGCCTGCGCCGGCATCAGCAAGCTGCTGGCATTCCTCGCTGACATCGTGCTTGAATAAGTGCGTCCAACCTCACGCAAAAAGGGCCGATAAACGGCCTAGTTGCGGAAACCAGCCCGCGCACCAAGTACCAAGTACCAAGTGACTCGCGGGGCATGGAAGTCGGTTGTTTTTGTTTTTAAAGTATCTTAATTACTGTTGTTCAATTTCTAGGGATGTACTTTTCTTAAGATTCCAAGTACTTTTAGTATCGATACTTTGGAATCGATACTGAGTAGGTATGGTACCGGTTAAAAGTACTCGTCTCATTACTCAATTATATGTCTCGGAAAAACATTTAGGCTAGCATTATAGAGCGATAATAATATTGTATTGGCCAATCAAGCGCGATTTAATCTATAGAAAATTATCGAATGAGTATTTGTTGTAACTCGTATCGTACATCCCTAGGAAGTTAAACAATAAAAATATAAATAATAAAACTGGCCAAGTGCGAGTCAGCATCGCGTCTCTTATCGCACACTTAGGGAGGGTTCCGTACAATACGAAACATAACAGAGTTTCAACCTCATATATTTGATTAATTGATATTACCAAGAATATTTGGTTTGGTCGCGATCTAGAAAGAGTTCTCGTTTACTAGCGCCATCTATGTCATTTAGCCGAAACTAATTAGATAGATGGCGTTTTAAAAAAAAGTTTTTTGTATGGGGACCCCCTTTAATTTTTAACTTTATTTTGTTTTTAGTATTTGTTGTTCTAGCGGCAACAGAAATACACTATCTGTGAAAAGTTCAACTGTCTAACCATCACGGTTAATGAACTATAGCCTTGTGACAGACGGACGGACGGACGGACAGACAGACAGACAGACGGACAGCGGAGTCTTAGTAATAGGGTCCCGTGTTACCCTTTGGGTATGGAACCCTAAAAACATACAGACGAATTGAGAACCTCCTCCTTTTTTGTGAAGTCGGTTAAAAATCGCCTCCTCTGAACCTGGTATTAGCACAGAATAATGAATAGTAAAAGTAGTTTTAGTTACAATAATGATAAATTCACATTCAAATTCAAATCATTTATTTAAAGATAGATAAGACTATTTTAATGTGAACGTACCGGCTTTTGTTCGCGTGTATTTACTTCGGATGTGCTCCGACCAGGTTTCAACCTAATACGTAGGTCATCGTCTGAGAGCGGCTAGGATGGCGGCAACGCACGTCGTATCGCCCGCGCTTCCCGGCGCAACTGACGACTCGAAACAGGCGCTACCATTGGCAAGGGTGGTGTCGTAGATCTTCGGGTGCGCTCGGGTTCTGCGTTCGGCTCTGCCTCCGATTCGTCATCGCTATTTAATACTGTTATGTTAGCAAGGCTACCATGCAGTGGACACAATCAGCACAGTATGCCTACAACCTAACATAACAGTATTAAATAGCGATGACGAATCGGAGGCAGAGCCGAACGCAGAACCCGAGCGCACCCGAAGATCTACGACACCACCCTTGCCAATGGTAGCGCCTGTTTCGAGTCGTCAGTTGCGCCGGGAAGCGCGGGCGATACGACGTGCGTTGCCGCCATCCTAGCCGCTCCCAGACGATGACCTACGTATTAGGTTGAAACCTGGTCGGAGCACATCCGAAGTAAATACACGCGAACAAAAGCCGGTACGTTCACATTAAAATGAATAATTTTCGCGAAAACTTTCAAACTAAGATAAGACTATTGCTATATTGCTACTGGGTTCGTTTTGTTATTCAATTCAATTCATTTATTAACCGACTTCAAAAAAAGAAGGGGTTTCTCAATTCGACCGTATATATTTTTTTTATATTTTTTTTTTACTTTGTTCGCGGATAACTTCGTCGTTTATGAACCGATTTTGATCATTCCTTTTTTTGTTGGAAAGGAGATATCTCAAGTATGGTACCATGGTAATTTTATCGAGGTCTGATAAGTATCTCCAGAGATATTGAGATAAACACCTCAAAATTGGTACTGAAAATCAAAAGCGCTTCTTCTTTAGTTTTTTATTCCTTCAACGTAATCTTTGGGTAATTGGTACAATATATAATACCGTATAATAAATAGATCTTAAAAAAATATATTCATTTAAGTTATAAATATGCACAGAAATAATTAACATAGCAATAATAATATCGTTTAAAAAACTAAAAAAGACTTCAATGCCGCGTTATTAGTTTTCAGTACCAATTTTGAGATGTTTATCTCCATATCTCTGGAGATACTAATCAGACCTCGATAAAATTAACATGGTACCACACTTGGGACATTTTCTTTCCAACAAAAAAAGAATAATCAAAATCGGCTCATAAACTACGAAGTTATCCACGAACAAACATAAAAAAAATATATATATATTAATTATGACTAAAATTAAAATACAAACAAACTATAAATATAAAACGGAATTTAAGGCCACTGTCTTGTAAAATTGACTCGCGGCAAATTATTTGTGCAACATTAATATTTGTTTAAAGCAAAGCCACTTAATATATAATATGTCTGTCTGCTGGTAGAGTGCCCAAAAAGCTGGCGACATTACCTCTTTCAATGGCGAAACTAATGCATTACCCAAGGTAAGCGTCAGGTCTTTGGTCGTGGGAGACATCTATAAGGCGTCTGGATAGTAGTTAATGATTGTTGATCATTATGTTAATATGACAACAAACTGATGCAAAAATGCATATTATGTTCTACCCGTGTGAACAGTGCCAGGACGGGTCGCTAGTAGATAATAAATTAAAATGTATTTTTTTTAAAACACAAGTATTTTGTAAAGACCATGCATAATTAAAAAATACGGATGATAACAACACGTACTATCCCAATTTCGTCTGTCCTACCATTTGCCATTACGGAGTTGAAGCTTCTGCCCGGCTCCATCAACAGGTCAACTTAATGGTACCATATTATTGCATCATCACCGAAGATACGCAAGTTTATTAAATTTGAGTCCAATCGAACGTCAGAAATTGGTTCTAATTTAGCCTCCAAGATTTGTCCCACACAGACATACATAGTATATTGTTAAACACAATCCAAAATTTCATCGTACCGACGGGACTCGAACCCGCACCCCCCGGATTACACGTCCAGGTGCTCTGCCAATCAAGCCACGGTTCGATACATCGATACGACGAAATTAGTGGATTGCATTTTGTTAACCCAATTATGCATTGGTGGCGCCATCTATGACTACTTATTACGTAAGTTAATCATTCGGAAGAAATCGTTAGTTTTCAAATCCGACGAAAGATGTTGCACTGCGTATATCAAATATTATGTTTCTTTGAAGTGTCTCACACTTTATATTTTTGTAAATTGTTAAACACAATCCAAAATTTCATCGTACCGACGGGACTCGAACCCGCACCCTCCGGATTACACGTCCAGGTGCTCTGCCAATTAAGCCACGGTTCGATACATCGATACGACGAAATTAGTGGATTGCATTTTGTTAACCCAATTATGCATTGGTGGCGCCATCTATGACTACTTATTACGTAAGTTAATCATTCGGAAGAAATCGTTAGTTTTCAAATCCGACGAGAGATGTTGCACTGCGTAAATCAAATATTATGTTTCTTTGAAGTGTCTCACACTTAATATTTTTGTAAATTGTTAAACACAATCCAAAATTTCATCGTACCGACGGGACTCGAACCCGCACCCCCCGGATTACACGTCCAGGTGCTCTGCCAATTAAGCCACGGTTCGATACATCGATACGACGAAATTATGTATCGAACCGTGGCTTAATTGGCAGAGCACCTGGACGTGTAATCCGGGGGGTGCGGGTTCGAGTCCCGTCGGTACGATGAAATTTTGGATTGTGTTTAACAATTTACAAAAATATAAAGTGTGTGACACTTCAAAGAAACATAATACATAGTATAGTTGTAGTGGTAGGACTTCTGCTAGTCCGCCTGGGGCGGTACCACCACTTTGCCAATTAATTTTCAGCAGTGAAATAGGAATGTTTTTCGGTTGAAATGGCAAGGTGTCCAGTGAAATTACAGGGCATGTGAGACTCAACATCTTTATGTCTCGAGGTGACAGGCGCAGTGCAGTGACATGCAAAATTCTAGCAGTTCAGAATTTTGCATGCCGCTGTATCTGTTATAGGTAGACGTCATCGCTTACCATCAGGCGAGCGTCGACAATGCTTGTCCTGTTACCATTTACCATAAATAAAAAATAAATATAAATATTTATATTACGCCAAGTTGAATAAAAGCTCGTAATATATAACAATGTTGGCACTACGGGTAGGTAGGTACGGCAGACTTGTCGATAGTGATTCATGGAAATGCAGCTGACAGACACAATGCCACCAACATACCACCTAGGGCAGGGATGGCAAACCAATGGCACGCGTGATTTTGTGACTGATCACAAAATTCATTACGCACTAAGATAAAACAAGAAATCGTTTAAAAAATCTAAAAAACCCACTTCAAAATGCATTTTCAGTAGCAAGTTTGAAAGTGTTTATCCCCATATCTCAAAAAATAATAATTTTGCTCATCCGTTCATAAATGACGGAGTTATGCCCAAACATGATACATTAAAACAAAAAGAAAAAATACAGTCGAATTGAAAACCTCCTTCTTTTTTGTGAAGTCGGTTAAAAAAAGTTACTTCCGAATCTGAATTGAGAACCTCCTCCGGGTAAAATCTTAAACATTTTTTTTCATAACGCCATCTAACATCTAACAAAGGTGTTAGGGATCGGCATTTCAATATGACGCCATCTATGGACGTTTACCAAAGCGTTCATAGATGATTTATATTGAAATGCCGAAAAAAACACGTATCTTGTATGGGGACCCCCTATTATTTTAAAATTTATTCTGTTTTTAGTATTTATTGTTATAGCGGCAACAGAAATACATCATCTGTGAAAATTTCAACTGTCTAACTATAGCGGTTCATGAGATACAGCCTGGTGATAGATGGACAGACAGACAGACAGACAGACGAACAGCGGAGTCTTAGTAATAGGGTCCCGTTTTCCCTTTGGATACGGAACCCTAAAAATGATACGTTGATACATAAAGGTTTGCCTACCCTGACCTAGGGGAATTCGATTATATTCTAATTGTAACGACAACTGCAGCAGAATGTCAACGTTTAAGAACATAATATTATGCGGTCGAGAGCACATCGGTTTGCAAAACCTGCCTTTGATGACCGGTGGTAAAGCGCTATGTTTGTTCGCGTATAACTTCGTCGTTTATGAACCGATTTTGATGATTCTTTATTTGTTGGAAAGGAGATATCCCAAGGGTGGTAACATAGTAATTTCATCGCGATCTGATACGTATATTTAGAGATATGGAGATAAACACCTCAAACTGGTAATAGTAGCGCGGCATTTCAAGTCGGTTATTTTGAGTTTTTTAAACGATCTTTTAGGATAACCGTTAGTACCTGACATGACATATGAAGGACAATGCGCTATCGTCCTTGGTAGGGCCGTGCAATCGATAGACAGTTAAGCCAGATTGATACCAGCGCAATTACCAAAACGGTTGCTATGTGATTTTTATGTCAACAGAATTTTAATTAATATGTCATTGGGATACGTTTTTAGGGTTCCGTACCCAAAGGGTAAAACGGGACCCTATTACTAAGACTCCGCTGTCCGTCTGTCTGTCTGTCTGTCTGTCTGTCTGTCTGTCCGTCTGTCACCAGGCTATAGCTCATTAACCGTGATAGTTAGACAGTTGAAATTTTCACAGATGGTGTATTTCTGTTGCCGCTAGAACAACAAATACTAAAAACAAAATAATGTGTAAAAATTAAAGGGGGTCCGCATACAAAAACGTGTTTTTAAACGCCATCTATCTAATTAGTTTCGGCAAAATGACATAGAAGGCGCTAGTAAACGAGCCCCGTCTTTCTAGATCGCGACCAAACCAAATATTCTTGGTAATATCAATTAATCAAATATATAAGGTTGAAACTCTGTTATGTTTCGTATTGTACGGAACCCTCCCTAAGTGTGCGATAAGAGACGCGATGCTGACTCGCACTTGGCCAGTTTTATTATGATATTTTAGGGTAATGGAACAATCCGATGAATAATGTTTGAAAGCCCAGTTGGCGAAAACTAATTTGTTGGCATAAAGGATTTTGACTTCTAAGCGAGACTTTATCTTTTTGTTAAGTCGCCATTACCTTAACTTACCTTACCAAAACCTTGCCATTTAAAACTTATCAAGATCTGATAAGTATCTCCACAGATATCTCTGGTACGATATATATCTCAAACTTGTTACTGAAACTGATTTGGGCGGTATGTGAAGTCGGTTTTTTTAAATTTTGAAACTATTTTATTATTTATTTTAAGATACGGTACCCTTCACAGTTAATGTACTTTCTTCACAGTTAATGCAATAAAGAACATTCTTATTCTTATTCCTTAAGCAATTAATATGTACGCCTCGCTCGATTATAATGTAGACTATTTTGTTCTAGACTAGATAACAGCACTTGGTTAGGAACCGTATCCGGCATTCTTATAAATTATTTATCATCTATGTACAATTGTACATAATATTTCTCGTGAACGAACAAAAGTAGGTACACATGTCATGTTGTAATAGAATCTGTTATCAATGTAGGTATGTGTATCCCTTCGAGTATTTACCAATGGAGATGTTAACGCAAGGCGTACCCCTCTGCTGGCCATATACCCATTATTGGCCATATAAGCGTGCGTAACTACGCTGTATTTTTAATACTGTGTGCGTGTTTCAAGCTAGTGTGCGGGATCGTTAAACTGAGTGATTTGTGTGTGTGCAATGCGTGTTTACCTCGTCCCCCGTAAGTTTCGGCAGAAAAAAATATTTGTGGATTACAACGTTAACATCTCCATTGGTAAATGCTCGAAGGTGTATCCAAACCAATAAGGTTTGGATCAAGTGTGATCGTGAACTATAGTCATTGACTAACTTATAAATCTTATAAATGCGAAATATGTTTGTATGTTTGTTATTCAATCACGCAAACACGGCTGAACGAATTTAGATTTCAAAAAATTATAGCCTGGATTATCACATAGGCTACTTTTATCCTCGCATATGATATAGATACTTTTATAAGCCGCGGTGCATAACTATAAAATTATTATTACATTAAAATTATGTGGAAACGCGTGGTGCATTTTTCCATACAAATGTATTCCCCTGTTTCCTGCCTGGAAAATGCTTTTAGAGCAAAATTATTTCCAAATAAACTGGCCAAGTGCAAGTCGGACTCGCACTCGTAGGGTTCCGTAGCACACTACAGTATTTTATAAGATCGAGCTAAAAATACCACTATTATTTTTCGCCAGAGAAAAAATAATAATTTTTAAACATTTTATTTCTTGTAACGCCATCTAACGTCTAACAAAGGTGTTAGGGATCGACATTTCAATATAACGCCATCTATGGGACGTTTACCTAACTAAGCGTTCATAAATGGCGTGAAATGCCGAAAAAAACACGTTTCTTGTATGGGGACCCTCTATAGTTTTTAACTTAATTCTGTTTTTAGTATTTGTTGTTATAGCGGCAACAGAAATACGTCATCTGTGAAAATTTCAACTGTCTAACTATCACGGTTCATGAGATACAGCCTGGTGACAGACGGACAGACAGACAGACAGACAGACAGACGGACAGCGGAGTCTTAGTAATAGGGTCCCGTTTTACCCTTTGGGTACGGAACCCTAAAAATCAAGGTCTGTTGTAGCTATAGCTACGCCCCTGTCATAATGCTTTTTTTGACCAACTAATTGCAAAAAGAAATATGACCCCTCAAACATTCTAAAAATGACCTAGTTTACTGCCTTGATCTAAACGGCTACAAGACAAATTAAAAAAGGTTTTAAGACAAAAAAAAATAGGAGCACGGAAATGAAATTATTATTTAAATGAATCACAATATATTCAGAGATGATACAATTATTAAAATTACAAGTCATTCATATTTGATTAACTTGAAACTTCCGATAATACATATAAAATTAAGTATGTCATTCATTGAATAAACAATTATAATGTCATATATTATACTAGTAGTTAAGTAGATACTATAAGGGACTTAGGAGTAATATTTGACAAAAAGTTGACGTTTATTTCACATTACGAGCATATCACTAAAAGAGCTTCCAGAATGCTTGGGTTTCTCAAAAGAAACTGCAAGGTTTTCCGTAGACAACAAACGAAAAAACTATTGTACAATGGCCTAGTCAGAAGCATATTAGAATACTGCAGTGTGGTTTGGAGGCCACATTACGCTAATCACTCACTACGGCTAGAAAGAATTTAAAAAAGATTTCTTTGGCATATGGCGCGTTCTGCCAAAACGGCAAGGAAAGCTCAAAATTATTGTGATAGACTCAAGCAATTTAAAATGCATACATTAGACAAACGTCGAACTCTCGCTGACCTTACCTTTCTTTTCAAAATACTAAGAAATAATATAGACTGTCCACAGCTTCTCACTTATATTAATTTTAGAGTACCAAGAAAATATAATCCGCGTAAGCCTATCGTCCCATTAGTTCCCCTTCATCGTAGGACTAAACTCGGTTGTAATTCTCCGGTAACTCGATTAAGTAAATCACTTAATAAGTATAGTGACACTATTGATATTAACTCAATATCCTTAAAAACACTCCGTAAGCAATTGTTGGATGCAATATCAAATGAATAATTAATAATAGTTATACAAAATATCTTTTACATTACATACATTTTTAAGTATGTTTATTAAATTTTTAAAAATATTAAAACATATAAAATTAATCATATTTGCGTAAAAATAAATAACACTAAAATTTGATTGTTAACATAATAAAACAAACATTATTTCACCCTTGCTTAAATCTTTCTGATTTTGCACAGCAACAAATTCCCAACCTCTTAAGTTGGCAATTTCGTTCATTTTTGCGATGATTGTTAAGGACTTATGTCTAGTGAACCTTACAGTAAAAGAACTATTTGCTTTGTATAAACATATACCTGAGTAATTCGTGTTAAATACGACTATTAACACTTAAAATTTACTATTTATGTTTTTCCTACCTACATTTCTAAAAACAAGAGAAACTGCTCAATTACTTACTTACTTAATTTAAGTAACTAAATGAATTAATGCTGTACAATACATAACGAAATTTAGCCTTGTTGTTAGCGACAATTGCTTTTGAAACTCGTTTATTGTGTCGTAAGTTAAATCTATACTAATATTATAAAGAGAGAACATTTGTATTTTTGTATTTTTGTATGTTTGTAATGATTTGGCTCAAAAACTACTGAACCGATTTAAAAAATTCTTTCACTAATACGTAGAATGGACTTTCGGAATGAAAATAGGCTATATATTATCCCGTTTAAATCAAAGGTACATTCGTGGAGACCTAATTTGCAACCTAAGTCGGCAAAAAAACGGTCGAAAAAACACGTTTCTTACGAACGCTGCTTAATTGAAAATAGATAGAAGAATATTTTCTATACAAGAGTTGTACAACTTAATAAGACCTACAAAAAAGTCCGCGACAGCATATGTCTATCTCTTAAGGTTGACTCACAGTAACCATTTTAATCTTAAAATTTTTGTTAAAAAATATTACATAACTTCCAAGGCAATTTTCAAGTATATAATATTAATCCTTATCCAAATTATTACGTTAATTAGCTTGGCCACATATTATAGATTAAAATTGTCTTTTACAGTATTTAATTCAAATGAAAACTCTAGAAGATATCACGAATTGCACATACACACATCGCAAAATTAATAAAATATTTGCAGTGAAACCACAGCTTAGGTCATAGTTACTACGAAAATATTATTATAGGCTTAGCTATGCTGTAGATCCCCGCCGATCACAATCAATTTGTAGTCAATATAGTATAATAATATGATCTATTGTATAAAATAATATTCATCTATATATATCTAATACTATAAGAATCTTTGTCCTGACATACTGACTGACTGACTCACTGACAGACAACGCACAGCCTAAACCACTGGTCGTAGAGACTTGAAATTTGGAGGGTATATTTGTCTTAGTACGTAGGGGTGTACTAAGAAAGGATTTTTCAAAATTCACCCCTGAAGGGGATGAAACGGGGGTTCAAAGTTTGTATGGAGAAACAAGATTAGATAGTCTTTTCTATCCAAAACTTCACACAAATGCATCAGTAATAAAATAAGTAAATACATGTTTCTGGTTTTTTTGAAAATTCACCCCTATGAGGGTGAAATGGGGTAACGAAGTGTGAAAATCAATATTGTTTCGGATTGCGCTGAAATTTGGCATGCAGATAGTTATTACGACGTTAGTTCCCTCTGAGAAAGGATTTTGATTTGGATGAAAAATTCACCCTTGAAGGGGATGAAACGGGGGTTCAAAGTTTGTATGGAAAAACAAGATTAGATAGTATTTTCTATTCGAAACTTCATACAAGTGCTCCAGTAAAAAAATAAGTAAATACGTGTTTCATGTTTTTTTTAAATTCCACCCTTGAGAGGGTGAAATGGGGTAACAACGTATGAAAATCAACATTATTTCGGATTCCGCTGAAATTTGGCATGCAGATAGTTATTACGACGTTAGTTCCCTCTCAGTAGTCATTAGTTTCCTCAGGATTTTTCAAAATTAACCCCTGAAGGGGATGAAACGCGGATTCAAAGTTTGTATTGAAAAACAATATTAGATAGTCTTTTATATTCGAAATTTAACACAAGTACTTAAGTAAGTAAATACGTGTTTCAGGCTTTTTCGAAATTCCACCCCTATAAGGGTGAAGTGGGTAACAAAGTCTGAAATCAATATTGTTTCGGATTGCGCTGAAATTTGGCAAGCAGATAGTTTTGTAAATTCTTAAACACAATCCAAAATTTCATCGTACCGACGGGACAATTGGCAAAGCACCGGAACATGTTATTCCGGAGGTTGCGGGTTCAAGTCCCGTCGGTACGATGAAATTTTGGATTGTGTTTAAGAATTTACAAAAATATATAGTGTGAAACACTTCAAAGAAACATAATATTTGATTTACGCAGTGCAACATCTCTCGTCGGATTTGAAAACTGTAATGTATTCTTCCGAATGATTAACTTACGTAATAAGTAGTCATAGATGGCGCCACCAATGCATAATTGGGTTAACAAAATGCAATCCACTAATTTCGTCGTAACGATACTTCGCACCGTTGCTTAATTGGCAAAGCACCGGAACATGTTATTCCGGAGGTTGCGGGTTCAAGTCCCGTCGGTACGATGAAATTTTGGATTGTGTTTAAGAATTTACAAAAATATATAGTGTGAAACACTTCAAAGAAACATAAAGCAGATAGTTATTTTGACTTAGGTATCCGCTAAGAAAGTATTTTTCAAAATACACTCTTTAAGGGGATGAAGCGGGGGTTCAAAGTTTGGATAGTCGTTTATTCGACATTGCACACGAGTGCTTCTGTAAATAAATAAGTAAATACGAGTTTCAAACTTTTTCAAAATGCCACCCTAAGAGGATAAACTGAGGTAACAAAGTCTAAAAATCAATATTGTTTCGGATTGCGCTGAAATTCAGAATGCAGATAGTTATTATGACGTAAGTATTTGCTCAGAAATGATTTTCTGAAAATTCCTCCCGGATACGGAACGGGGATTCAAAGTTTGTATGGCGAAACAAGATGGGATAAAGTGAGTATTGTAGGATTTTTCGAAATGGGGTAGGTAACAAAGTCTGTAAATTTAGGTTTTTAGGGTTTTATAAATATGAATCCCGAATTCCCTTAGTCACGCGATAACATGAAAACGGGTGAACCGATTTGGCTAATTCTTATTTGATGTGTTAATGATAAAATCTTTTTTACAAAAGAAACGTTTTATAAATAAAATAAGGTTTTAACGCGGGCGAAGCCGCGGGACACTTCTAGTAATAATATAATATTTTAAACCACCCCGACTGATCTATGTATAATCTTTTCATTAAAAGCATTCCAATGACTGTAAACACGACATTTAAAATCTGAGCTGTAAGTTGGTGAGGATTTGAGTATTCTGTAGAGTCTAGGAGATGTCCCAGCATCAGGTCAATGCTTCCATGTTCTTACAATATCGTTGAAGAAGAAGATTTTCGAATTGATCAGACCTATGAAAGTTGATTTCATAGCGCAATTAACTAGAAAAAGCTCATAGTTTTATAACGATTGAACGAATTTTTATGAATTAAAGCTAAGAAAACTCTCGATGAAGACATCTATCAAACAAAAAAAAACTATCAATAATAAAAACAAAATCGGTTCATCCGGTTAGGTGCTAAGATGCTACAGACAGACACACAGATGCACACGTTAAACGTATATTACCCCTACATTTTGCGTCGGGGAACCCGTAAGGTTACGGCGGCAGATGTTCACCTTTTTTTTTATATCTTATAGGCTAGCGTTTGACCACTATCTCACCTGTTGGTAAGTGATGATGCGGTCGAAGATGGTAAACACGCTAGGCCTAGACTGGGGAACTGGCTCTCAAGGATAGCTGCCGGAACACATTAGATGTTTTTGGCGACAGATTTTCTAAGTTGAGGGTGGTAGCTGGCCAGGCGGACACTAGATAGTGTCCTACCACTATGCGGGGGTTGTTGGTTTCTTATCGATGTTTTCCTTCACCGGACGGGCCACTGTGAGAAGCGCACATAAATTTTTCGATAGAAAAATCCATTGGTGCACGGTAAGGTTTGAACTCGGTACCACGGCATCAAAGCCGACCGTTTTCCCGATTACGCCACCGGGCCCGGGCTCCTTGGTGGTAAGCTACTTTTTGGTAGATTTAATGATCCCACTACCACTGTACGAAAACTCATGATTCATGAATGCACATAAAACTTTCATTGGTAGGTATATAGCTAGGATTAGAACCAACGACCGTCGGGTCAGAATCAGGGTAACTATCCTTTTATCCTTAAGGTTTTGTGTGAATTGTATGAAATATGACGATTATTGTTAAATATGTTCATATTTTATATTCGATGCAACAAACTGATGCAAATTTTGTAGGCATATATGTACTACCCGTGCGAAGCCGGGGCGGGCTGCTAGTATAAAATAATTAAGTTCAATTTTGGAAATGTGGAGTTTACCTTGAATTGATTGTGCAATTAGCTAAGAAATATGTGTTATATGTTGTCTAGTATAAGTATTGTTGTAACAATCGTTGGTATTACTTGACCTTTTTAAATAAATAAAGAAATACTACCTACAAATAATTAAAATAATTATCATTTATACAAATGTCTGCAATATTTAGATATATACATTAAGGTTATAGGAACAATTTTTAGTCAGCCATTTGTGCAGTTTTGTTTTAAATTGAATGGTAATTCTCTGATTGCCTCTGGTATATTATTATATATCTGAATGGATGCTATCTGCAAAAATGATGTGCAAAAATAATTTAATGGGATCAGTTTTTGAGGAGAAAACAGGGGAATATTAAATCAAAATTTTGTTGGTAAAATGGTTGTGGGTTGCTGTTGTCCCTATAGCACTTTTGTTGGTTGTTCGGGCATTGTGCGACGGCAATAATTTTTAACCGCCTTCCAAAAAGAAGGGGGTTCTCAATTCGTCTGTATGTTTATTTTTTATATGTAACACGATTACTCCGTCAATTATGAACCGATTCGAATCATTCTTTTTGTAATCGGTAGGGTACGTTTCCGAGGTGGTCTCACTGTAATTTCATCGAGATCTAAGAAGTATCTCCAGAGATACGACGATAAACGTTTCAAACTAGCTACTGAAATTGAGTCGCGGGGCATTGAATTCGGTTGTTTTAGTTTTTAAACTATCTATAAACCTATTTTTTTAATTCCTCGCACCCAGAGGAAACGTGGGTACGTTTCCTCTCAATTTCTCGTAACCCCATGGTTATGCACGTGTTGTAATAGTTATCAGTATCACAATCTTGTATTCGATAAGCCCTGCCTTCGCGATGAATGCGTTCTGATAAGGACAATCCCCGATATTTCAGACGAAATAACAATACTTAGAAATTGTGTGACTTGATCTTTGGAGAACACCTACATTTATATTTCTTCCTACTACGTACATAATAAATTATAGTTCTACGTTCCTACTTTAGTATTATAATGTACCTGGATGATATTTTTTTTTGTTTTGGTAAATGGTTTTTTTTGGATTTTTTTTGGCTCCCAGTTGTCTTTCTCACAAAAGAAAGAACGTGAAAAAAAGAAGGGAAACAAATCTTATCTGGACTCGAACCGGGGTGTTCTGATTTCTGGACCACTCGATTTCCCATCGAGCTATTATAACCGTTTTTTTATATCTTATAGGCTAGCGTTTGACCACTATCTCACCTTGTAAAAGGTGGCGAAATTTACCTTCGTATTCCAATGATATTGTAGCAGTTTTTCATTGCCTGAATACACGGACGAAACGACGTTTTCTAAAAATGAAACACAGTTAGTTTGATTTATTGCCCCCTTGAAATTGATAATCTTTGGAGCCGTTTCCGAGATTCAGATAACATAAATATATAAACAAGAATTGCTCGTTTAAAGGTTGAAGGTACTTAGGGATTGATGCGCATGTTTGGGCATTTGGGAATCGATCCTCACGAATATATACAATAAATAAATAAAATAAACAAAGATGGATGGATGTTTGTTACTCTTTTACGCAAAAACTTCCCAACGGAT
The DNA here is from genome assembly GCA_954871355.1 of Cabera pusaria. Lineage (NCBI taxonomy): Eukaryota > Metazoa > Arthropoda > Insecta > Lepidoptera > Geometridae > Cabera > Cabera pusaria. The sequence continues at coordinate 5,137,034 of OX940906.1, read as the reverse complement.
TAGATTGAAATTTTTAGGAATTGTTTGCTTTTGATAAAACAATATTGTACGTTTGTACGGAACCCTACGTTTCGACAAACGTAATGCAGAGCGCCCTTCAGCTAGATGGAGCGAAGATAATACGCAAGCTGGCTGGCAGCGATTAGAAACAAAGAGCTGAAGATCGAGCTCAGTGGCGTGCCATAGGTACTTGTACTATTCATTATTCTGTGCCATAGGTGAAGCCTATGTCCAGCAGTGGAGAGAGGTAGGCTGATGATGATGATGACGGAACCCTTCGTGTGCGAGTCCGACTCGCAGGTTCTTAGTTTTTAAACGATCCTAAATTATTGAACGGTAAAGTATTTAATATCTGGGTTATGTACTCGTATGTATGATCAATTTTATCACAGTATGAAAATTACAAATTATATGTTTCAAATTAGACCACATAATATTTACTTCATTTCATCATAGCATATTTATTTTGTTACACCTAGGTGCTAGATTTCTAATAGTAAAAAAATCAAATTACTCATTAGCCTAATTGTTATTCCTTACATTGTTAATGGTAGTGAGATATCTACGTAATGTAGATAAAAAAAATTATAAAAATAAAACTGGCCAAGTCAGACTTTTGTCCCGCACACGGAGGGTTCCGAAATTCCGAAGTCCGAACTCCGAACGCCACGAACTTCTAACTCCAACTAAGTAAATATTATCAATGGTAATTAATGTAATTAAATATCTAGAAGACCGTGTGTTCGCACGACCAACTTTCTACTGATTCTAGCTAATTGAAGCTCTTTAAGTACTAAAATTGAAGATATATTATCCCATACCGTACACTACATACGTGCATATTAACCTTAACTAAGTAAACAAATCGACCGAGGCCCACAAATTTAACAAATGAAACACTTGCGCGTGCTAATTTTTCCTGTGCTGCCATCTAGCTGCGTCGAGGTGAATTAATTTCGTATCGTACCGTATCGTAAACAACACGTTTTTTGTTTTAAACCCTTTCATTTTTAACTTTGTTCTGTTCTTAGTATTTGTTGTTATAGCGGCAACAGAAATACATCATCTGTGAAAATTTCAACCGTCTAACTATCACGGTTCATGAGATACAGCCTGGTGACAGACGGACAGACAGACAGACAGACAGACAGACAGACAGACAGACAGACAGACAGACAGACAGACAGACAGACAGACAGACAGACAGACGGACAGCGGAGTCTCAGTAATAGGGTTCCGTTGGTACCCTTTGGGTTCGGAACCCTAAAAACTTAGGTGATAGGAGCATATTATTCTTATTGATGTTCCGCCTGACTTGCTATAAAAGTAGCTTACCACCATCAAGGAGAAAATCTGCTGCCATTACCTTCGGTGTTCCGGCAGCACATGGCCCTAGAGAGTCAGAGTATTCTAGGCCTAGCGTGTCACCATCTTCAACCACATCATCGATTACCACCAGGTGAAATAGTATAGTCAAACGCTAGCCTAAAAGATATATAAAAAAAACTTAATTCACATATTAATCTCGTTAGTAAGCACATAATAATGAATAGTACAAGTAGTAATGGTGTTAATATTTACCTTCAAAGAAGGAAAAATCATAAGCTACTGAAAAGTAAAGTAATGAGGTTAATAGATGAGGAAATATATTGAGAAATATAAGTACCTACATAAAGTGTATTCTATAAATACAATAGAAAACCGTTAAAAATAGGTACCTACTGTTGGAGATAAGCTAGCTTTTACGTACTAAGTACAAAATGATCGGAGAAGCATCGTTAAGAAACCAACAACCCCCGCATGGTGGTAGGACACTATAATCTAGTGTACGCCTGGCCAGCTACCACCCTCAAGTTAGAAAATCTTTCGCGAAACATCTAATGTGTTCCGGCAGCTATCCTCAAGTATAGCTGCAGATGGTAGCACGCTAGGCCTAGACTGGGAACTGTCTCTCAAGGATAGCTGCCGGAACACATTAGATGCTAGCGACAGATTTTCTAGCTTGAGGGCGGTAGCTGGCCAGGCGGACACTAGAAAGTGTCCCTACCACCATGCGGGGGTTGTTGGTTTTGGTTTCTTAACGATGTTTTTCCTTCACCGGAGAGCCAATGTGAAAAGCGGTCATACATTTTTCGTTAGAAAAATCCATTGGTACACGGCGGGATTTAAACTCGGTACCTTCGTCATCAAAGCCGACCGTTCTCTCGATAGCGCCACCGGGCTCTCAAAAGCTTGGGGAGCGTTCAAGTATTAAGTAACGCAATTTTGGAGATTTTAGAAACCCCGTTCCCATCCTTGTAATGCGCCGTAAAGTTTTTATATGCGGTTTTACGCGCCTTTGGCCAAAAATGCTTTCTTACCTATATCCGGATGTTCTTCTCTACAGCTGGGTTATTTTTACTCAATTGCTCAAAAATGCTTTCGTATATAAACAAAGGCGACAATAGCCCAATGGATAAGGTGTCGGACTGGCGATCGAGAGGTCGTGAGTTCGGTCCCCACCCCACCCATTGCACTATTGACGTGAGCCCACTCCAGACACAAGCATATTTAGCTTAGTTGGAGGGGTTAACAATAATACTATGCAACCCACATTGCGAGTAATCTTTAAATATATACATCTGGCTGTTCTCCTATACAGCTGGGTTATTCTCAATCAATTGAAAGCAAATTCTGATTCGCAAACTGCCTTTATATCCTAGTCGAAGCTTGAATCTTTACAATTCACTTATGCTCCGATCGGTTGACATTGGTAGGTTGACTTTTGACATTTCAATTCGAAATAAACCGGCCAAGTAACCGCTATCATTTTCCTTTAAAGTTCATGAAATGCGCTATTATCACAAATTTTCCCAGATTTTTCAAGCCAGCAGTTTAGCTTTTAGAGGGGAGGGGGACGCCCTACTGGAACAAAAATTTGCACTTTAAAGTTTAATATTTCGTAAATGGAGCATTAAATCGAAAAATGGTATTAGCAACCCTTAAATCATTTTAAAAGACCTATTCAACGATACCCCACACGATGGGATAGACGATGAAAAAGAAATCATCCCCACTTCTCATGTAGGGGAGCTACCCTAAAAAAATATATTTTTTAAAATTTTATTTCAGAACTTTGTCGGCGTCATTTATTTACATACCCCCACAAAATTACAGCTTTCTAGTATTAACGGTCTCTTAGCAAAACCTCGGACAGACATACAGACGGACATGACGAAACTATAAGGGTTCCTTGTCAGGATTACGGAACCCTAAAAATCAGTAATACTAATTGGAAAGATTTCCGCGACAAACGGATTTCACGGATTTAACAATATTCAAAATTAAAAATGAAGCTTCCGAATCCGAATAGGTTTCCAATTATGAGAATCAGGGGGCTGTCGCATTTCTCAACCGAAATTGTGAAGAAAATACTTATATGTAACGGATCTAAAAACAACATATTTGCGGTATCGGTTTGGTCACGTGGTCACTTGAAGACAGCGCGGGCGCGGAAAGCAAACTCTCGAACCAATCACAGCGGCGTACGGGAATCCGCGCCCTTAATTTAAAATTCTTTTCGACCATATTATATACTTTCTCTATGTTTTCGATGAAGTTCAGATTTTATTGAACCTATATTTGACGTGACGTGACTTGACGGTTTAGTCAAGCAAAGTTCACAAGCAGTTCGTAAGCATAACACGGCACGCGAGGGTACCTTGCGTGTCTCCCTCACGCCTCGATACAACGACCTTTGGTACGATAAATCCTTTTTATTGATAGAGTGAGGAAGCGATGCCCGTATTTGGAAGGAATACATTTTGACATGATGATCTTAGGGGATCAGGGGCATTTTTATTTCGTCAAAGAATTCAGCATGTTTTTAGCAGATTAGGACTAGGTGGACTAGCAGAAGTCCTACCACTGTATTTGTAATAGTAATACAGCTGTGTCAGTAGGTACTAGGTAAAGACGTCATCGTTAACTAAAAGGCAAGCGTCGTGTTTAAAAAAAAATGGATAGCATCATCATCATGTTCCCACCCATATCCCACTTAAGTGGAGTCGGTGCAACATGTCATTCTCTTCCATTGGGTTCTATCCGCAGTCATTTCCGCATCCACTCCGTTTACATTCATAAATTCCATCAAAAAATGTGTATATAGGCATAGGCGAGGGCCCGGTGGCGTAGTCGGGAGAACGGTCGGCTTTGATGCCGTGTCACCGAGTTCAAACCGCCGTGCACCAATGGATTTTTCTATCGAAAAATGTATGTGCGCTTCTCACAGTGGCCCTCCGGTGAAGGAAAACATCGTTAAAAACCAACAACCCCCGCATGGTGGGAGGACACTAGCTAGTGTCCGCCTGGCCAGCTACCACCCTCAAGTTAGAAAATCTGTCACCAAACATCTAATGTGTTACGGCAGCTATCCTTGAGAGCCAGTTCCCATTCGAGACCTAGCGTGCTTACCATCTCCGACCGCATCGTCACTTATCAACAGGTGAGATAGTGGTCAAACGCTAGCCTATAAAGTATTTTAAAAAAGGTATTATAAAATATAAGCGCCTTTTACACGTCATACTGTAAATATTCGAATACGACATATTTAACATATAAAGATAACGGAGGTAGAAATTAAACGATTATATATTTGAAATAAAAAAATACATATATATATAGTCAACTATTTGATTTCCATCAATCTATTTTCATTAGACCATGAATGATAGAGTAAAATTACAATGTATATGTCGCAGGCAGATAGCTTAATACGCCGTTCAATTAACAGCCTAGCCTCTTTACTAAATAGCGCCGTTCAACTAGATTCCTGGATGACTTGGATCGATGACGTTTCATTACTTGCCTTGCCTGTTCATTTAGTCTGACACTAAGACAACACACTAGGAACAGTGATCACGTTACTGTTCCTAGTGTGTTGCCTTAGTGTCAGACTAAGACATTATATGAATGGCCTAAGCATTAGCCAGCTAGTTTATTAAATGTTGTAACAAACGCTACGGCTGCATATCATTCAGGAATCTAGTTGAACGGCCCTGTTTAGTAAAGAGGCTAGGCTGTTGATTGAACGGCTTATTAAGCTATCTGCCTGCGACATATATATAAGTATACATTATAATTTATTCTTGTAGTGCCATAAATAAGTAAGGTCACATGCTTATCTGAGATGAATAAAAATATAACCATCCAAGTCTCAAGTGTACCTGCAAAGGTTATTGATATATATATATATATATATATACTAGCTGTACCCGCGACTTCGTCCGCGTGGAATAGTGTCTTTGGGTAGCACTTTTAATTATTTAGGCTGATTATTTTACAAATAAGACACATTCGTATCCTACCTGCGCACCGTACCACGCCGCGCTTATCCCCCTCCCTCTCTCCCTACCCCTCTCCCCTTCACTCCCCCTTCCCTCCCCCCTCCTCTCCTCCTCTATTACCCCCACTCCCTTCCACTCCCCTTCCCCTCACTTCCCTCTCCCTTCCCCTTTTCCCCCTCTTTCCCACCCCCTCCCCTTCCCCTCCACTTCCCCGTCCCCTCACCTCCCTTCCCCTCCCCTCCCCTTCCCCTTCCCCTCACCTCCCTTCCCCTCCCGCTTTCCCTTCCCCTCACTTCCAACTCCCCTCCCCTCCTTCCTCCTTCCCCTTCCCCCTCCTTATAATCCCTTTCCCCCTTCCCCCTCCTTTGAATGTCATATTTATTTATATCGAATCAACAGCCTAAAAAATAAGTTTCAAGCTTTTAGTTCTAAAAATGACGATACTTCCATACAACATTTCATCCCCCCTTTCAACCCGTTACTACCCTTTTTTCGAATTAAAAAGTAGCCTATGTCCTTTCTGAGGTTCTAGACTATCTGTGTACCAAATTTCATTTATATCCGTTCAGTACAACATTCACATAAACCTTACATACAAACTTTCATCCCCTATTGTTATTTTACACCCTTGAGGGTAAAAGTTTTACAAACTTTGAATGTCATATTTATTTATATCGAATCAACAGCCTAAAAAATTAGTTTCAAGCATCTAGCTCTAAAAATGACGACACTTCCATACAACTTTTCATCCCCCCTTTCAACCCCTTACAACCCTTTTTTCGAATTAAAAAGTAGCCTATGTCCTTTCTCAGAGACTATCTGTGTACCAAATTTCATTTAAATCGGTTCAGTAGTTTTGGCGTGAAAGTGACACAGACAGACAGACAGAGTTACTTTCGCATTTATAATATTAAAGTTAGGATATATATATACAATAATACAACAATAACACACAATTATTAATAGCATTTTTTTTTTTGTTTATACGTTATAGGCTAGCGTTTGACCACTATCTCACCTGTTGGTAAGTGATGATGCGGTCGAAGATGGTAAGCACGCTAGGCCTAGAATGGGAACTGGCTCTCAAGGACAGCTGTCGGAACACATTAGATGCTAGCGACAGATTTTCTAACTTGACGGTGGTAGCTGGCCAGGCGGACATTAGATAGTGTCCTACCACCATGCGGGGGTTGTTGGGGTTCTTAACGATGTTTTCCTTCACCGGAGGGCCACTATGAGAAGCGCACATACATTTTTCGATAGAAAAAAAAATATATATATACGGTCGAATTGAGAAACCTCCTCCTTTTTTTGAAGTCGGTTAAAAATCCATTAATGCACGGCGGTTTGAACTCGGTACTACGGCATCAAAGCCGACCGTTCTCCCGATCACGCCACCGGGCCCTCAATTATATGGATAAAAGATGTCATTGGTATTAAAATTATAGAAACACATATCAAAAGTTTTGGTACGTGAAGTGAAAACTTTGTACCACTTTTTAAGAAAATTGCGCGAACGGATAGACGTAAAATTTGACACAGTTAAAGTTTATATGGAGAAGAAGTCCATTGAACTATTTTTTTTTATATAAAATGCATAAGAAATATATAAAAAAAGTTAAATGAATTATGGTCGAATTTAAACCACTTGGCGATCACTAGCATAGCCACTGTATTCTTAAATTTATTTATCTGGATGAATTTTAAATTATTCTATGAAATTAAAAGATAACACTTGAAGATAAATACAAATTATTACCGAACAGTTAAACCCAAAAAGCCGTAACTTCACCTACGTTAACTTTTTTATTTTCCTCTGGTGAGCAGTTAACGCAAATCGAATGAGCCATTCATATTCGCTACAAAGAGCCAGTGCGATTGTCAGACTTAATTTTATTTTACTGTTTATGTGATCCAGAATTCTGTGCTGCAGAGTCTGAAAGTAGGTCGGTTTAATTGAGCCAGATTTTGAGAGTGCAATTCAAACCATCAAACAAGATACGTTCGCGTCGTTGTGATATTCTTGGTTTTAAACTTTAAGTTGGTTAGGAACAACATTTCTTCAAAATATTATTTGACCAATCAATCAAAAATTGGTGTATTGAAATCCATTTTTCGTTTTCAACGGTTGTACTATTTGGTTGTACTAGTGGTATTGAAATTTGAAAAGTTGTTTCCAGTAGTTCAACTGCTAAAGAAAAATTAATCCGCTGTTGAACTAGTGGGAAAAATATTCCCACTAGTAGTTGTAGTCCCACCACTACCGGTTGAACTGTCTGGTTGAACTAGTGGGAATGTCCCGAAATTCTGACCAAAATACGGTGGTCATAGTACCTATCCTTATGAACCCTAGTGATCTGCAGCTTTACGTACGTGTGTTTACGATAAATAACTAGTCGTTTTACGCCTGTAAAGATGTCTGTAAAAAACTAGCTAGCTGCAGGGCTAGCATGGCTATATCCTCGGGGGAAAGACAAAATTATTTCCCTATTTTCGCCACTGACAGGAGATCAACACAACAATTTAAACGCTTGGTGAAGGCTAACCCCGAGTTTTGATTTTGTTTCGTATTAAAAAGTTAAAAAAAAGAGTTGATTAAAAGTCAACGGGCGTTTATAATTGTCGAAAAACTTTAATTATAATTTGCCTTCTTCACCAAACAAAACACGGATAGGTGGAAAGACAAAATAGTCCCCTTGCCATGCTAGCCCTGCAGCAATCAAAATAAACAAAGCAAAAAAAATATCTACACGAATCCTTCTGCTTGTTGAGATTCGAATCCTTGGCCACACTCTGTAAAGCAGTCGACCTGAAAATCAATTTTCGCACATCTCTAATAACAAGGCTAGTATGTCGAAATCAAGCAAGCAAAGGTGGGTCGCTAAGTGCAGGTGAGTACACTGAGAGACCAAGGAAACTAGGTTAGTGCGAACCAAGGCTAGGTTGGCGCGGCCGGCAGGGTGGGTGTAATTGTGCCCCAATTCCCCAATCAACGGTTATTGTCTTGACCGGCTTGATGGACGCGCCATCTACTGTACGCTACGGACACTGTATAATCAATCAAACACGTGTAGGTGACGTATGTGATTCCATGCGATTTTGTTTTAGAAAGCTTACTACATAGCAATGTGGTTTGCACGTTATTAGTAGTCTTCGTAACCCATCCAACTAGGCTAAATATGCTTGTGTCTGGAGTGGGTTTACGGCAATGGTGCAATGCGTGGGAATCGAACTCACGACCTTTCGATCACCAGGCCGACGCCTTAACCATTGGGCACGACCTCTCGATCGCCAGGCTTATTGGGCTAGCTAAAAGCTTGTTAAAGTTGTAAAAATACTTGACAACATAAAAAAGTGTGCGAGGTCTAAAGTTCGACCACAACTTAAGCTTGAATTTTCAGTTCCAGTTCGTGCGTTTGGTGCCTTTGACAAGCCAGTTTCAAGCCGTTTTTTAGTTATCAAGCCGTGAAAAGAAAAGTTTTCAGGCTGATTTATACGATACCAGTGTACTGGTATGCTACTTATATATGTCAGCCGGCGGCAGGACTGGCACGAAAAGCCATTTAACAACAAAAACCAGTTTCTGTAAATCATTCACCAAAATCAAAATGTAACCTTACTAATAGAATATTGATTGTTTGTCTAATATCATCACGAGCAGCACGAAACTATTAGTAGAAGAAATTAACCCTCGAAACCACCACACCATATCTGGCCTTGATTCCGTTCGACCCAGTTTCCTTTACTCGTGGCGCTGGGAACCTGCCTCTTTATGTCCTCACCCTAAGGAAGAACTTTCATGGAATAATTTTGAACAGGTAGGTATTTATTCCTCGAGGCGTTTTAATTTTTTTTAAACATGGCTTTTAAAAGCATATTAAAAGGTTAATTTTGATACACTAAAATTAGTAAAATAGTAAAGAAAAAAACCTAGACTAGAGTAAAAAACCTGCAGTATCTAAGCATCTCTCTTTGCGGTATTATATGCGCTACTCATACACATAATATAATTATAATAATAAAGGCGCGCATTGCAGTATCGCTAAGTAAAATTATATATAAGTATACAATATTACTTAGCGATACTGCAATGCGTTCCTTTCCTACTTGTTTAAAGTTTCTATGATATAGACAAGAAAATATATGGAAATAGGAAAGCGTGGCTTAAAATAATTATACCAGCTTTATACTCGTATTAATAACAATATGTATTTGTATTCATTTATTTGGTTCCTATAAGACAACATAAAGCACAAATCTTGTAACTACCACTTTAAAACCTTATCATGCAAAATAATATCTCAAGTAACGGAACCAACGTCTAATGCAAGGACCAGCAGAATATCGAACCTTGCAGAATGAGTACAGTTATTCCAGGGACGTGAGCATCCCCAGGGGATCTCACGCAATGTTCCATTTATAATGCAAAGCTTCTTATTAAAAGGGGTTCGATTTACCGTCGCCTTATGTGTGGAGGAAATGTAGGTACCACAGAAAATTGGGCTATAGATCTTGCATCCTGTTGAGTTATTGAGTACATACACATAACCCTCCCGTAGTACTTGTACTATTCATCATTCTGTGTCGTTGTCGGGTAAAAACTACAAATATAATATAACGTGTATAATACAGTGTTTTATCGTACATGTGTCAATAAATTATTATTATTATTTTTTAAAGTGTCATTTCATGAGCATAAAGAATCAACTTTATCACTCGTCGTGCAACGAGTCATGACTTGCGATGCGAAGTCATATAAATTTTACGGGGACTGTAAAATACTGTTAATTATATATGGCATTTGTAATTACTCCAAGGTGAACAGATTACACAGGTTATATCGTGTGAAAATAATAGACGAGCTTCTTCGTGTATTGTGAAGAGTGTATGATGTCAGCACACACATGACTGTAAATACCTGATGGAAAACACTGATATGGAATGTTTGCAAGTTGTGTGGACGTTCGAAAGACAGTCCGAAGACATGCATGTCTTTCGAACTACCTTATTATTATCTTATCGGATTTTAGCGAACCGATTCGTTCGTGTAATGTCTGATCGGTGAGAGGAGCCAGATATGGCATAACTAACTGAAATGTTTTCCATGCAAACTATCACCAAAAAGTTGACATAAAACTGACTTATAAGTTACGTAGTACTATGAAGTATTCTGTGCTGATACATTTAATCTCATCTCATGGGTGTATTGTAAGACCATAATCTGTAACTTTACACCGAAGTGTGAACATTAGTGTGGAGAGTTTTGACAGCAAACAACCGAATGCTTTCACCACTTAGCGGTGTTTGAACGGTACTAAACACGGGACTGAACTTTTTAAGTGGGCCGTCACGTTTGGTGTAAGGGCCTTAATATGTGACATGCACTTGAGACCTTGCCAAAAACGTAGGTATCACACAATAACTCGATCACGTTAAAGTAAGCGTAGATCAATCGAAAAATGTATGTGCACTTTTCACAGTGCCCTCCTGTGAAGGAAACACATCGTTAAGAAACCAACAACCCCCGCATGGTGGTAGGACACTATCTAGTGACGGCCTGGCCAGCTACCACCTTCAAGTTAGTAAATCTGTCGCCAAAACATCAAATGTGTTCCGTCAGCTATCTTTGAGAGCCTGTTCCCATTCTAGGCCTAGCGTGCTTAGCATCTTCGACCGCATCATCACTTACCAATAGGTGAGATAGTGGTCAAACGCTCGCCTACAAAATATTTAAAAAAAAAGTCAAAAAGTACCATCTAGTGTACTTAATAGGTAGGTAACACCGTAGTAGTACCACATGAGTAAAATGTGGTAGTACTATTAAGTATTCTGTGGTGACACTAATTTCCATACAAATCTAAGTCACAGAATAATGAATAGTACAATCTAAGTTTACTTTACCGTGATAGTGATAGTAAGTAAGCAAATCTAAAGAATTTTGCACTTGGCACTCTGGTCTTAGGCTCTGGTTTTAGTAGTGGTTCCAAGATCACAAACATTTTTGTAAATCGGTTTAGCTCCATGGTCTTTACATCTTTTCATTGTAATTATTAGAATATTTAACTATATTTTGTCTAAGATGGCCACGGAGAGAAATTAGACCAGATACCCTGCGCATAATCGCCATTCCAACTCTCTTCTGGCGATTATGCCACCCTAGAATAAAAATAACCGGCCAAGTGCGTGTCGGGCCACGGGCAGTGTACGGTTCCGTAATAGCCCGTTATTCAATGCAAGTCTTTACCCGTTATAAATAAGCAACTAGGTACTTCGTCTTTGTTACATTAAAGGATTTATTCTAAGGATTTTGTATTTGGTACAAAATTATCTAACACCCAAGTTCAACTACTATTACTGCTAAACTAATAAAGTTATCTTAACCGTTATAGTTTTCCTTTAAAGTTCATGAAATGCACTATTATCAGGAATTTTGCCAGATTTTTCAAGCCAGCAGTTTAGCTTTTAAAAGGAGGGGGGGACGCCTTACTAGAACAAAAATGTTCACTATAAAGTTTAATATTTCGTAAATGGAGCATTCAATCGAAAAATAGTATTAGCAACCCTAAAGTCATTTTAAAAGACCTATTCAACGATACCCCACACGATGGGGAAGACAACGAAAAAAAAAATCATCCCCACTTCTCATACAGGGGAGCTATCCTAAAAAAAAATATTTTTCAAAATTTTATTTCACCACTTTGTCGGCGTAATTTATATACATACCCCTACAAAATTACATCTTTCTAGTATTAACGGACTCTAAGTAAAACCTCGGACAGACAGACAGACAGACAGACGGACATTACGAAACTATAAGGGTTCCTTGTCAGGACTACGGAACCCTACAAACGTTAGATGAAGAAATAACTAATGTAAGTAATAAGAAGAATACTCATATTCTTTCTCTTCTCTATAACATTCTATTCAATCCTTCTACTCCGCGATATCTTAAAGGACGCTTTAACTTCCTCCACAATTCTAACTCTCTTTCTCTAAGGTCATCAGAAAACTTAACCCTGAACTTTCCCGCACATGGTTACAGTTTTTATGATAAAGCTTTTACTGTCCAGGCTGTTAGGCTCTGGAACTCTCTTCCCGAACCTGTGAAATTTTCACAATCCCTTCATATTTTCAAGAGCCGTTTAAAAGCTTATCTTTCATTATAAATAGTGTTAAGCTGCTTCTGTCTGTTCTGTCAATCTTTTTAAAATTTATCGAATGCGTGTTTAGGAATTTATGTAAGTAATCTGTGTTTATTGTTGTAGGTAAGTAGGTATGATTATGTTAGTTTAGGTATAATATGTTATTGTTATTCTTTTCATTTTAATTTAAATTAGGCGCACCCCGCATTAGGCTACTATTTCGATCCTATCCATACAAAGGTTTGTCTGTAAGAGATCGCTGTTAGCGATAAGACCGCCCATTGTTACACGTTAAATTTAAGCTGTAAAAGTTATATGTGTCTGTATCTTTGGTGTCGCAATAAAGAGTTCATCTATCTATCTAACTTTGTTTTCACTGCTGGGTTAAAATATCGAAATTACTCCGACACGTTTCGGACATTTTTAACCGACTTCAAAAAAAGGAGGTTACTCAATTTGGCCGTATATATATTTTTTTACTGACTTCAAAAAAAGGAGAAGGTTTCTCAATTCGACCGTATATATATTTTTTTTTATTTTTGTTTGCGGATAACTTCGTCGTTTATGAACCGATTTTATTATTTTTTTTGGAAAGAAGATGTCCCATGTATGTCCCATGGTTTCTTCTAGGTTTGATAAGTATCTCCAGAGATATGAAGATAAACACCTCAAACTTGGTACTGAAAATTAATAGCGCGGCATTTGAAGTCGGTTCTTTTAGTTCTTTAATCGATCTTATTGATATCCTTTTTCACAAGAGTGAGTGTAAAACCATTTTAAATAATTATATATTTTTTATTTGTCGTAAGGTAGTGAGATTTCTTTCCTCTCTTACATTTCTTCATTTCTGATTCAGAATTTGCCGCAGTGATATTTACAGACATAAATTATTTCCATTCATTACAGTTACAGAGACTCGTCGAATGAATTAGCCCAACTCACGGACATCAGACGTTCGATACGAGCATTGATTTACAGACGGACTAATGAGTTTTATTGGTAGCAATGGCGAAGAACCAGGTCATGGCTGGTGGGGTAGCCATCGGACTTGTTTGCATTTTGCATACTCCTTATCAAATCAATCTACTTCGATAGTAAAAGTGGTTCAATCAAAAAGTCAAGTCAAAAGTAAAAGCATTTATTCAGTAGGTATATGGGCAAATTAAAATGTTGCACTTACACACGTCAAATAACATTAAATAGATCATATTCAATAACAATTATTATAACAGAAACATTACGTATTGCTTTGAATTTACAAAAAAAATGTATTAAGCCATTCAGCTTTCATCTAGACGTCGAACGTCACACTTAAAACAATATTTAAATCCCCTGATTAATGTAGGGTTGCCAACCGTACTTTAAATATCTATTATATATATTATATTATTATATCTAATTACGTGCACCCGCAACCCAGTGCATGTTTCAGTACTGCAGACAATTTTTATCCTATATTAATAATAATAATAACACATTTTCTTCGAGCCAAGGCAGTTTCTGACAAAGAAAAAGAAGCCCCCTAAAGCAAAAAAAATGTAACATATTAGTTTAATATTTATAACTGAGCGAGCGGACAAAAATACTTTCGTATGTCCGAATCCGAATGTCTCCTCTACAGTTTGCATTTCGCAACCGAGTCTCGTAGGTTTCTCGCATAGAAATATGAATAATAAGGTAGTTATTATTCACATTTCTATGGTTTCTCGTATTTATTCTCGTATAATTATATGGATGTCCTTGTCAATTCAGTTTTCGAAAACTTTTCAAAATGACGGATATATATGGGGTTGAAAACTTAAAAAAGTCACATTTCAGCGCATTTCAGCCATATCGAAAATGTTCAAAAATGTCACAGAACTTTTTTGTTACCGATGCAACTTTTTGTCTGACCAACTTTATCCTCCGATAAATTTCGTGTGTGATAGATAGATAGATAGATAGATCAACACTTTATTGCACTCAAGAAATATACATAATAATTTATAAACAAGTAACTAGATCAAATAAGTACAATCGGCGGCCTTATCGCTAAGCAGCGATCTCTTCCAGGCAACCGAGGTACGAATGGAAACACATACTTGTAGATCGATGGCAGTGTGCTGATAAAATAAATCACAATAACTGTAGAAAATAATGAATTTAACAAAACAAATCTATAACTAGCAGTTATATTATATCTAAATAAATAAATATCAGTAATTGTATTTACTTATATACTTACATAGACATACATACAAACACATATATAAATATACATATATATATAATTATATACCCATAAAATATGCACAATATACATATTAACATAACAACAGTTAAATAATTCTTAGATTGAGCTATAAAGGATATAACAGCGACATTTTGACAACTAAGACCAAGCTATGAGTAACATATAGACAAATAGTAGTTCTTTACACGATTAATAAATATATTTAGTGAAGTAACAGTTCTAATATCCACTGGCAACGAGTTTCCCTAATCGAGCGGCTTCAACTGTAAACGACTTTCCATAAAATGAACTCGTGTGTTGTGGAATACAGAGTGTTAGATTTTCTGATGACCGCAGGTCGTGGCTAGAGCAATGTAAGAATTCGAAACGATCTTTAAGATAGCGGGGGTAAGAAGGGACAAAGAGTTATACTATAGAGAAGAGAGAGGATGTGAGTATTCCGGCGAAGACGAATGGGGAGCCACTTGAGCTTTTTGCGAAAGTGTGAGATATTCAGTCAATAATTGGTCGTAAAACATCCGCTATCACATCTTCACTTACCAACAGAGAGTGATCAAACGCTAGCCTATATATGCCATAAAGAAACTCTTATGGGCTATACTAAAAACCCCCTCATAAATACCCCTCGAAGAACGTGTCATAGAGATTTTATAAATGCTGAGACCTATGTGCCTGTATGCGGGACCGCATTGCGTAATGCGTACAAGACTGAGATGCTGCATAGAAATCAATTATTCTTTCCTATGTACAGTTCCTCTAATATTTTTTTTATCTTATAGTATATACTGATTTGAAACTCCTCCTTTTCAAAGTCGGTTCAAAATAAAGCAGCATTATAATAATTGACTAGATTTCTCTTTTTAACCGACTTCAAAAAAGGGTTTCTCAATTCGACCGTATATGTTTTTTTTTTATGTGTGTTCGCGGATAACTTCGTCATTTATGAACCGATGTTGACGATTTTGATGATTGTTATTTCGTCGAGATGTAATTTCACCATTGTAATTTCATCTGATAAGTATCTCCAGAGATATGTCAATAAACGTCTCAAATTTGCAACTGAAACTGACTCGCGCAGCATGGAAACGGTTGTTATTGTTGGATCTTATTTTATTGTGAAGTGTGTACTTCTGAAAACGAACAACGGAAGTGAGTCAAACCCAGTCAAGAATCGACTGTTGAGTGCTGAATGAATGATTTGCTTGCGTCTGTTGAGACCTTTATTTAGCGGCTAAGGAAACGGGTCACGGCTGCGCACAGATTTGCCGTCCTTTATATAAATAGATACCGCACGCACACACCCTCAATTTAAATGTTAAAAATCATGTTATATCAAGTTAATCAAGGATTCACAGCCATATTCAACAAGTAACAAAATTAAAATTTTGAATAAACACCCACGACAATGTCCTTTAGAAAATTAATGTTATAACATCTATCTAAGAACGAACTGCTTACTGATTACGAACAGTTTAAAGACAAAATCGAACTAGTTTTAAAGAAAAATGCCAACATCGATTTGTACCAACAAATTATTACTGCAGTGCCCCCTGGTGAGTTGTCACCGTAACACCTATTTAAAAACATGCACCAATTACACCCGAACCCATAACTGAAAACTACATTAAAATCGAACTAGTAGTTTTGGAGAAAAATGGAAACATGTATTTGCACACACAAACAAACAAACAAACATCCTCTTACCCCAAACGCAAATACAGTCTCCGTTCCGTCGTGGGTAAAAAGTTTTTGACGAATGCATAGCAAGCGATTTAACAATACCAATCCGGTCCGGGTCCGGTTTAGCGACAATTTTGTGTAATTTTTTCACTATGTCACATAACGTTTAAATTATAGTACTGGTGCTTGTTTTGTTGCAAAATAAATATTTTTTCTTTACTCTTTCTTTCTTAATAAACAAAAGAACCTGTCTGCATAATTAGACAAAAATAGCAATATTATATCAGTCTTATTTTAGTCATAAATAGTATATAGTGGGTTTTGGTTTATGAACAAAATACATGTTTCTCACTTTAAAATTCACATATTTAGTTGGCAGCTCGCGTACTTCGTATTATAACGTACATTTCTCATTGTATTTTTTTATTACGGTCATTATATACATTTTTGAAATCCTTATAATAAGATCTTTAATTAGATATTTATATTGAAGTATTAATATTCTTCCACCTTTAACAATGGCTTCTCACAGCCGTCATGTTTGTTTTTTTTTAACGTCACATATCTAAGAACACTTGGTCTTTTAAGACGTATGTGATAATATTTTAATCATAATAAATCCGTCTAAGAGTTTCGAAGCCTTGATGTATAAGCATAATTACAAACAATGATAAACATACTACATATAAGAAACACGCGAAAAACATAACCTTTTCTGATGTATGGTAGGGGTAATCTGTGAGGCTGCGTCTGCGCAGCTGTGTTCAGTACGCATCATTGGCGCGGTTTTGTGATGTCTGACTCAGTAAACTTATTACGAGTTTTCATACCCAACTCGATATCGTATATCGAACAAATTTTGTATGAAAAACAGTACAGCGCCTCCAGTGGTTACTACACTAAATTTAGACCAATCAGGGAGCCATAATAAGTCAAAAACTATGTGAGATTGAGATCTGTCAAAAGCGTTTACGATGAAAACTCCTACTAAGGGTACTGACTGAGCGTTGCTCTAGAACTGCCTGTTAGCTTGTTTAGCACTTTTCTGTGTTTGTTATTAGAACCTGTAATTGTTACAGATCCGAAAAAATCGTGATGGCCACTTAACATGCTCACTAGGTGTTTAAACTCATTCTTATTTTCTTCTCTTGAAAATATAAGTGGGCAACAGAAACCTTATTTTTATTGAAAACACAGGCAGACTCAGCAAAGGAAGTGTACATGGTCTCAGCTAATGGGAAGTGACGGTGTATTCTAAGAGGGAATAGTTTTCTACCGACTTCCAAAAAGACGGAGGTTCTCAATTCGTCTGTATTTTTTTTTTTTCTTTTTTTGTGTGTATGTTACGCGATTACTCCCTCAATTCTGAACCGATTCAGTTGATTCTTTTTGTCATCGGTAGGGTACGTTTCCGAGGTGGTCCCATTGTAATTTTATCGAGATCTGATAAGTATCTGCAGAGATATGACGATAAACGTCTCAAACTTGCTACTGAAATTGACTCGCAGGGCATTGAAGTCGGTTGTTTATTTTTAAAACTATCTTAATTATTGTGCATAAAGTGGAGAACGGTGACAGACGAGTGGCATGTCTTTGTTCGGTAGGTGGTCTAACCATGGTCAAAATTAGCGCCATCCGGCCTCCGGGCATAGGAATATTATCAGGATATATATCAGGAATAACTAAAAATAGGGATATTAAAATTAAAACTAACGTTAATATAATTAAATTAGATAATATGAATTTAGCTGTAAACTTACTGTAAACACTGAGATATCAATAAATATTACTAAAATGGGCTGCGTTAAAGCGGGTCGGCTATAAAAAGCGATAACTTTTAAATTTCTGAGCAATCTTTTTAAAGTATTAACTAAATTAACGTTTATTTCATTAGGATTATTTATTTTTGGTGTTTGTATTAAAAACCATAAATTAAAAAATGAAGAGTTTTAAAAATTGTAATTCTATTAGAAAGCGTGCCACTGCCAAACAGATGTATTAACAGCTCGTGGTAGCAATAGAAGCAAATGTGTAAAAGTGAAAAATGATCTACTTATTTTTTTTATATATCTTACAGGCTAGCGTTTGACCACTATCTTGAATGTCATATTTATTTATATCGAATCAACAGCCTAAACAATAAGTTTCAAGCATCTAGCTCCAAAAATGACGATACTTCCATACAACTTTTCATCCCCCCTTTCAACCCCTTACAACCCTTTTATCGAATTAAAAAGTAGCCTATGTCCTTTCTCAGGCTCTAGACTATCTGTGTACCAAATTTCATTTAAATCGGTTCAGTAGTTTTGGCGTCGAAGTGACACAGACAGACAGACAGAGTTACTGCCGCATTTATAATATTACTTAGGGATTAGGGATATTTATATACAATAATATAACAATAACACACAATTATTAATAGCATTTTTTTTTGTTTATACGTTATAGGCTAGCGTTTGACCACTATCTCACCTGTTGGTAAGTGATGATGCGGTCGAAGATGGTAAGCACGCTAGGTCTATAATGGGAACTGGCTCTCAACTCTAGGATAGCTGACGGAACACATTAGATGTTTGGCGACAGAGATTTAAGGATATTAGACAGGATTAGATGAACTTGAGGGTGGTAGCTGGCCAGTCGGACACTAGATAGTGTCCTACCACCATGTGGGGGTTGTTGGTTTCTTAACGATGTTTTTCCTTCACCGGAGGGCCACTGTGAGAAGCGCACATACATCATGAACATGATCATTTTCACAGAAGTAAGTTCCCTTTATTCAAACTAAACTTTGCAATCTGGAACTTTTAGACTTTATAAATGCACTCTTTATTTCATAAAGCAAGCTATATTTCGGCAGTTATTGAGGTTTTGTTACCGACCCGCTTTCTTTGCGACCCACTGTTGATTAATAATTATACTTAGGGACGCAGTTATGATCTCCGAAAATAAAACAATGATAATTTTATGTTTCTTTGAAGTGTTTATATTTTTGTAAATTGTTAAACACAATCCAAAATTTCATCGTACCGACGGGACTCGAACCCGCACCCCCCGGATTTACACGTACAGGTGCTCTGCCAATTAAGCCACGGTTCGATCCATCGATACGACGAAATTAGTGGATTGCATTTGTTAACCCAATTATGCATTGGTGCAATTATCTATGACTACTTATTAGGTAAGTTAATTATTAGGAAGAAATCATTACAGTTTTCAAATCCGACGACAGATGTTGCACTGCGTAAATCAAATATTATGTTTCTTTGAAGTGTCACACACTTTATATTTTTGTAAAATCCCGTTGAGTCCCGTCGGTACGATGAAATTTTGGATTGTGTTTAACAATTTACAAAAATGATAATTTTGTTAGTATGTTGTAATCGAAGTAAACTTTAGGCAAAGGAAAGTGATAATCTCTTTTTATCAGTGCTTTAGGTAAGACAAAGGCGCATTTTAGACTACGCTATACTATTTATACTATTCCGCTATATAGTACAACATTACATAAACAAGCTAATTACAAGCAAACCGGCTCATTTATAGTATGGCTAAGTGTGAATGTGTTCTAAACAAATGTATGGTGAGCGATATTGTTGTGCTATAAACTATATGTATTATAGCGTAGTCTGAAATGCGCTTAAGTCGTATAATAGTTTAAATGCATACTAATATTAAATTATGACACAAACCTTGTGTTAATTTGTGGTTAATATCGTAACAGGTAGACAATAGGGCGTTTTTCTCAAAGGTCGTTTTACGGTCTGCTTCTACGGCCTTCGATTTACCGAACATTTTACGGATCTATACAAAACTGTGTTAATACTGAAGAACAAAGATGGTGCATTTATGTGAAGGCTATGACGTCACGTGGATTTAAGAGGGATTGCGGGGTGCACTTTTCCATACAAATGTATTCCCCCGTTTCCTCCCTAAAAAATGCTTCAAGAGAAAAATTTGTTTCGAAAAATCAAGGTCTGCTGTAGCTACGCCCCTATCATTGTCTTTTTTTGACCAATCAATTGCAAATAGAAATATGACCATTCAAAAAGCTTAAAGAGAAGATTAAAGGCTTATATTTCTTTTTGCAATTGGTTAGTCAAAAAAAAAGGAAATGATAGGGGCGTAGCTACAGCAGACCTTGAATTTTTGTTGAAACACATTTTGCTCTTGAAGCATTTTCCAGGGAGGAAACGGGGGAATACATTTGTACGGAAAAGTGCACCCCGCGTTCCCTCTTAAGTACCTACTAAGTTAGTTTGCAACAGGTGGATAGTTTAGGAAATAATATATATCGTTTTAACATCACCCGTGAGGTATTGAACTAGTGGTTACTATCAATTTAAAAATATGTTTTGTTTTTTTAACTGACTTCAAAAAGGTGAAGTTTCTCAATTAGTGTGTCTTGGTAAGTATATTGTAATTCCATTGTAACAGTTTGGTCAATATTTCATAAATTTGTCAAATCTTTATAATTATTACTATTTATAATTTATATTATATTAACATACAAATATTCAAACATGTCACCATTTTTTATTTATATCTAAAAATTCATTCACCGTATAAAATGCTTTTCTACATAACCACTCTATGACCAGCGCTATGACCATCATTTTCTTTTTTACTCGACTACAGCGAAGCAAAAAGGAGGGTTATGTTTTTGACCGGTATGTGGGTATGTATGTATCTATGTATGTATGTTTGTATGTATGTTCATCTGTTCCCTCATAACTTCTAAACTACTTATCATAATTTGACAAATGAGGTGTCGTTAGGCGCGTCTTATTTGTTTGCTGGTTATAGGCTATGTGACGTCACAACAAATTGAATGTGGCGCCCTCTAGAGGGCACGAAGTCCAGAACTAAAAAAAAAATTTCACCACACCCCATCGTGTGTGGTATCGTTGAATAGGTATTTTAAAATGAAGATAGGGTTTAGTACATCATATTTTTGTCGGGCGTAGCGTTGGTGAGATATATCCCGCCGAAGTCAATAAAATTAATTTTTACCCCACGGCGTCGCAAAGAAGCAGTTGAAAGGGTTATGTGTTTGTTGATTACGGTTACACACGACGAACGGACATACGACCACGGGTATCCACTGAGCACCACTAAGAATATTTATGAAATTCAATAAAATATTTATTAAAAGTACTTAAGTTGTTTATATAATACATGATACATATTGAACAGTTTGTACATAGCGATCTCAGGTGAGAATATTTTCTTGTTTCATACATTTTAGAGTGTGATCTTTCAGTAGTCGGGTTTTCGTTTTTGAACTTATTTTTTATTACATCATGTATTCATTGAAATTAATATATTAGCGTCGGTATGGCGCGCTGTAAGTCACACCGGAGAAGTATGGCATTACGCTACCGCCTACTTCTTTTTTTATCGACTATCGGAAAATACAAGCATTTTTGTGGAACAAATCGTTGGACACTATTATTTATCCGACACATTCGATTAACGCCCACGCGATTGGGCCGCCGGTATCAGCGCTATGACCATAATTTTCTTTTTTGTCATTCCGTAATTAGACCCCTGAAGAACCGCCATACTGGTAAGTATGGACCAAGATTATTAGAACTACTCACGGGATATTTACCATGTTTTTTATTAATTATGAGTTTCCGATATTTCGGCTCTGTTGCAAGCGCCTGGTCGAACATTGTTTATGTACAAATTTCTTTGTATACAAAGGCGAATACTACCTCCAATTAGACGGTGTGGCGATGGGCAGCCCAGTGGCTCCGGTTGTTGCCAATATATGGATGGAGTATTTTGAACAAGAAGCCATTACGACCGCACCATGTTCCATGATACTGTGGAAAAGGTACGTGGACGACATATTTGCTATACTTAGGGGCGATGAAACTGTTGTACAAACCTATGTGAATCATCTGAACAGCATCCATGAAAAAATGAATTTTACCTATGAAATGGAAAAAGAGAGGAGTATAGCTTTTCTGGACGTAGGGATTGGAGTTCGAGAAGACGGTTCCCTCAGTCACTCAGTCTACAGGAAGTCAACTCACACTGACCGCTACCTGCATGGAAACTCACATCACCACCCTCGTCACTTGCACTCTGTGGTGACCGCCCTCACTGACCGCGCATATAGTCTATGCGACGAGGCACATTTGGAAGACGAATTAAAGTATGTGAGTGGAGTACTACAGAGGAATGGATACAAGGGTCGAATACCACCACCCAGACGCACACAAAAACGTGACCTACACTACCAGGTTGAACGTCAACCAGCCTACTTGCCGTACGTGAAAGGAGTAACAGACAAAGTGGCCAACATACTGAATAAATATTCAGTCAAAACTGTTTTCACTCCCTTAAAGAAGGTTTCACAATTTTTACGTACGCCAAAGGACAGATTCCCATTGGAAAACCCTGGAGTGTACAAAATTGACTGTAGCTGTGGAAGCTCTTATATTGGTCAAACAAAACGCACAGTAGCGTGTCGCGTTAAGGAACATATCAAAGCAGTCAAAATAACGATTCACAGAAATCTGCTATCGCTAAGCACCTGTTGGAGTCTGGAACAAACCACTGGATTGAGTTACATAACCCTCAGATACTGTCGACTGAACGCCACTATATACCAAGATTGGTTAGGGAAGCGATTGAAATTAATAAATTTCAAAACTTCAATCGTGAGGACGGGTTCAAACTGTCGAGTATTTGGCATCCAGTGGTAGGTTTATGTAAATCCCGAAAAAGCCCGCGGAGTGATAAAAAACAGGAAGATACTGTGAGTGTTGTGTGTCGCGATCGAGATCCAGTGAAAACAAGTGGTAGTGGTGCCGAGCGTTCAAAACGAGAACGAAAGAAGGTAGTCCGTTTCGTTTGCTCGTAAACATTACTTCGACCCGCAATCTACAGTTCATCCGTGATCATGGCGCTTGCAACAGAGCCGAAATATCGGAAACTCATAATTAATAAAAAACATGGTAAATATCCCGTGAGTAGTTCTAATAATATTGTCAGTGACCATGAAAACCTTAAAACTTATATGGACCAAGAGACCGAGTATTTTCTGTTACCATCTCCCGGTCTATAATATTATTATACTTAAAGAGAAAACGTTTTTAAACGAGTTCAACTTTTGAGATGTTTAGTCGCGAAGCAACTGCATCAGTTTCAATATCGCGGAAAATATCGTTTGCGCGATGCAGGATCTCATACTAATAAAAGGCAATATCTAAAGGAGAGCTATTAAAATCTACACTAGCGCCATCTCTGGGTTTTATTAGTCATTACTATTAAATGTGAAATTATCTGTCTGTCTGTCCCGTTATCACACCAACTACTGAACCGATTTAAATGACATTTTGTACACAGATAGTCCAGTCTGAGAAAGGACATAGGCTACTTTTTAATAGTGTGGAGAAGTGAGAGGAGGGGAGGGGGAAGAGAGAGGAGGGGGAGGGGAGATGGAAGTGAGGGGAAGGGGAGGGGAAGGGGACTGGAGGGTAAGTGGGGGGAGGGGGAAGGGGGATTAGTGTGGCGTGGTGCGGTGCGGTGTATTTGGGATACGTATGTGTCTTATTAGTTAATACTACCCATATACACTATTCCACGCGGACGAAGTCGCGGGCACAGCTAGTTTCAAATAAATATATATAGTACCCATCACGATATTCACGATAAATCCCCTGTATGCTGACCCATCACAATAAATCATTATGTATACAGTGACGATTACCTTGCTGATGATAAGCAGATAGAGCAAAGATAAGTCTCGTACTTAACATCGACAAAATATTTGCAAAGTCTAAAGATTCATTACCGTAATCCTATTTGCTGTGTCAACAAAAAGACACACACAAAATGGGGTTATTTCGCTCAGACCAAATAAGAAGTCAAGACGGAGCGCTGTCAAACAATGACGTGAGGTCGGTTTCGTAAACATGTGTGCACTTGGATACTGAAACATGAAACGTGATTAATCACATTTAATGTTTCAGTTGAAATGTAATTCTACACTGCTTTTTATTTCTTGAAAATTGGTTTTACACCCTTTCACAACAGCATTATTTCTTTAAATATTGCTAAATATTATAGCGTGACACTCCGCGTTAGGTAAGGCGTAGTTTCGTTATAATATGTGTGGGCGTGTAACTGTATGTACACGGCGAAGCGTAGTTTTACCCGGTCTCAGTGCGTTGTTCGGCGGTTGTTGTCTTGACTTCTTATTAGGTCTGAGTTATATCGTAACCGGCTCGTGCTAAAGAAGTTGTTGAAAGAGTTTATCAGCTGATGAGAGTCTAGGATTAATGACAGATTTGTACTCTAAGGCCCGTATTACAAAGTAATTCTCAATCATTATATTTCAACAAAGTTTTGCAAAGACAGATTCGCGAGGTTTATAGCCCAACTTAGGGCCCAAAAAGGACAAAAATATGCATAGTGGGTTTTTTTAGAGCTTAACAAAATTTAGAGCTGTTTTAGGAGCATTAAATTTATGCTCCTAAAAGAGCTCTAAGTTTTTTAATAATATATTCATGCATCACTAACTTGACACTAAAACAAGTAAAAAAAGGAAAACATCTTCTATTAAGAAGTCGGTTAAAAAGTTAAAAGTTCTTCAAAAGTCAAATAAAAAGTAATGGAAACTAACTAGGTTAATATTTTGTTTACCATAATAAACTGGCCAAGTGCAAGTCGTTAAAAATAGTCGGACCCGCACTCGTAGGGTTCCGTACCACACTACAGTATTTTATAAGATCGAGCAAAAAATACCACTATCATTTTTCGCCAGCAAAAAATAATTATTATTCAACATTTTATTTCTTATAACGCCATCTAACGTCTAACAAAGGTGTTAGGGATCGACATATAACGCCATCTATGGGACGTTTACCTAACTAAGCGTTCATTGATGGCGTGAAATGCCGAAAAAAAACCGTTTTTGTATGGGGACCCTCTATTATTTTTAACTTTATTCCGTTTTCAGTATTTGTTGTTATAGCGGCAACAGAAATACATCATCTGTGAAAATTTCAACTGTCTAACTATCACGGTTCATGAGATACAGCCTGGTGATAGACGGACAGACAGACAGACAGACAGACGGACAGCGGAGTCTTAGTAATAGGGTCCCGTTTTACCCTTTGGGTACGGAACCCTAATAAAAACGGAAAACTCATTTAAACAATATCCTTCAATAATAATAATACGTACACTATACAGTTTTTTTCACATATTTGTTTTTTTTTTTGGAGTTGGGAACACCCTGGCCACTATGTCTTTTGTATTTTTTATCTGAAACACAGTTAGAATATTTCGGGAGCCTATTCCCTAAAAGCATGTAAGCAGAAATGAATAAAGATATTTTGTTCCTTTATTGTATTTTTATAAATATTGGTACAAACTTTTGAAAGTCCCAGTTAAACTATTATGTCACTCAGATTTAATCATATGTATCTTAATGAATAGTACAAGTGTGTACTAGATAATACAGTGTTGTTGTACAGTGTTATTTCAATTGTCTCAATTGCTTCAAGAATTTTTATCGTACCTATTGTGACTACAACTTTATTCATATCAGTGAGATTTTAATTTCGTACTACGAAATTCAACCGTATTACGAACGTGATACGATTGAATTTCGTAGTTCGAAATTCGAATCTCACC
This sequence comes from Cabera pusaria, assembly GCA_954871355.1. NCBI lineage: Eukaryota > Metazoa > Arthropoda > Insecta > Lepidoptera > Geometridae > Cabera > Cabera pusaria. Next base: position 5,111,001 of record OX940906.1, on the reverse strand, counting down.
GCGGATTCCGCTGTCGAGATAGCTTACAGAATAGCCTAGCAGATAGGTATTTAGCTAGAGCTTTCATTGATTATGGACGCACTTGAGATGAGATGAAATTCGTATGATAAATACATTTTTGTACCTATATCCCATTTTTTGTGAACGTCAATTGAACTACACAAATTGATGGATTTCGAACAGATTTCGAAGTACCTATATATTGTGTCTTACAGATTTATGAGACGAGGAATGGGCCAGCCGGTTGAGGCCGACATAGGCGAACGTATCACGACCAGATCGTAGACGTTTTGAAAATAAACTGGCCAAGTGCAAGTCGGACTCGCATTCGTAGGGTTCCGTACCACACTACAGTATTTTATAAGATCGAGCAAAAAATACCACTATCATTTTTTGCCAGCAAAAAATAATAATTTATACACGTTTTATTTCTTATAACGCCGTCTAACAAAAGGTGTTAGGGATCGACATTTCAATATAACGCCATCTATGGTACGTTTACCTAACTAAGCGTTCATAGATGGCGTGAAATGCCGAAAAAAACACGTTTCTTGTATGGGGACCCTCTATTATATTTAACTTTATTCTGTTCTTAGTATTTGTTGTTATAGCGGCAACAGAAATACATTATCTGTGAAAATTTCAACTGTCTAACTATCACGGTTCTGGTGACAGACGGACAAACAGACAGACAGACAGGCAGACAGACAGACAGACGGACAGCGGAGTCTTAGTAATAGGGTCCCGTTTTACCTTTTGGGTACGGAACCCTAAAAAGGCCAAGTTTAAAGTACCTATAACTGGCGAGCTTGTATAAAGACGCTCATTAAAGTGGAAGAAGCGAAAGAAGTATGTCAGGATCGTAGCATGTGGAAAGAAGTAGTCCATGCCTACCCCAATGGGAAAAAGGCGTGATTTTTCTGTAGGTATGTATCGTATCTTCAATAGATTTATTTTATTTACATTTTTTTTCATGTAAGCCGCAAACAAGCAGACATTGCTTCAAGGGCCTCTAATGTTCTGGTCATCGCCACCTATGGAAACTTGCAATATCCGGGGATCATTGGTACCACAGATTCATTGGGCGTTCAAGGGCAAGTCTAACTCACCATCAGTACCACAACAAAAAGTCGATGAGTACTACGACTGAAACACTGAATAGAATTAATAACTAGAATCTACAGTGTAATAAATTCAACAGAACAAAAGGACTTCCTAACTTCGTAAGGCTTCTTTTGCTTAAAGCTTACTAACTCAATATGAACAAGTTACCTGATTGTCCGTTTAGTTAGACAAGCTTCCTATTATCTACCCTGCTTATTTTCATATCTAGAACAGCAAGACCTAATTGATTCGTCGATATTGTAAAAACAGAAAAGGATAGCATGCGTGATATTAACCAGCATGAAAGAGACAGATATCTACGTAGCCTACTCAATATAATTTACTGCAATCGAGTGGAAACCAATTTGGTGCAAGGTGATGTGACGTTTTATGTATTTCACTACTGTCTCGCCTGATGATGTAGTCGCAGGTGGTAAACACGTTAAGCTGGCATTTCACTATGGGATATAATGTAAATTATATCTTGAGCTATATGTTACATCCCCCGATTGCTGTTCACACTGTAAGATATATAGTTTAAATTTGGTTGTCCATTCAGACACTGGCTAAATACACTAATTGTGTGAAGCCATAATAAAAATAAAAAAAAGCAAAAAAATAAAACTGATGGCGAGGCAGGGGGAGGCGCGGTGTCCGGGGACGTGAGGTAAAATATAAACCTTCTAATATCGCTCAGTCGGCCAAAAAAATATTTATAGTTTGGGATGTAATATGTATTATAGCATAGTGTAAAAGGTCTCATACAAAATGTATGGTGAGCGATAAAATTTTATATCGCAAGATATAATATACATTATATTATATCGCATAGTGAAAAGCCGGCTTTAGGCCTAGAATAGTCTGAATCTCAAGGGCTGTGAGTTGCCAGAACAAAAACACTACCTATATGTTTATAAGATAAGAAATAACCACTGGAAACAGCAATGGAAGACAATAAAGTTCACAGCCTACAGATTAGTTAGAAGAATCGCGTCATTCAGTGCTTATATCATAAATACTGAACCACATTGTATGGCAGCCGTACAACTGTTATTGGGCCCTTGATAGCAGTTAATTAGTGTATTGTATGGCGCACTTCAATAGCTGAGGCTGAGGGTATGGGGAACATAAAAGACATAGTATCGTCCAAGCCTTGAATATTAATTGCTGAAACACGGATTCTTTGTGTTATAAAATCACAAAAGAATCCGTTAGTTTTCAATTTCTACAGGTAAATGAGACGTTTTCTTGAAAACATATTTTAGTTCCTGGAGATTCGACAGATGGCTTTCAAAATTAACGCAAATATTAGGCATTGTAAATCCGACAAACCCTAAGTCACAGAATACTTAATAGTCCTATGATTTCTTTTAATTATTTTTTGATTGATTTCTATGCCACTTTCATTCCATACCATAGATACATTTCTAACATTTGTAATTTTCAACTACTTAGGTACCCATTTTCGGTAAAAAATAATAAACAAACATAGACATCAAAAAAATATATAGGCACGCGTCTACTTCAGAACCGCCTCTATTTTTTTTTGTTGGTTAAAAATAGGTTTGTATCAAAGGCACCGAGCGAGCAGCGAGTGTAGCGAAACTATTTTATTTAAAACAAAACGGACATGTTTTATTTTATTTAAAACAAAGTGGACATTGGCCACTGCCGCTGAAGCGCAATGGAATCAGTGCCGTCATCATCATCATCATCATTATCAGGCGGTGTCCGTCCACTGCTGGACGTAGGGCTCTCCCAAGGTGCGCCACTGAGCCCGATCTTCGGCTCTTCTTTTCACTGCCCACCGCTTTGCGTATGTGGTCGCTCCACCTGGTCACAGGACGTCCTACGCTACGTTTGCCGATTCGCGGTCTCCACTCCAGGACAAGTCTACCCCAACGGTTATCAATCCTGCGGCAGATATGACCAGCCCACTACCACTTCAGTTCACTAATCCGTTGAGCTATGTTGATAACTTTAGTTCTCTGGCGAATTACTTCGTTCCGGATTCGATCACACAGAGAGCATAGCTCTCTACATAGCTCGCTGAGCGACTTTAAATTGGTGGACCAGTCGAACTGTGAGTGTCCAAGCCTCAGCTCCGTATGTCATGGCAGCTAGGACGCACTGGTTATTTTGTCATTAGACACTGCGGTATAGGCGACGAGAAGACTCGACGGAGTTCGACAGTGGTCAGGAATAGTAGGGCGGCCGGGAACTGGGGGCCGCGGCTTATTGTGACTATTCATTTTGGTTTCATCCCTTGGGAGGGATATGCCCTAATCGCCACGCTGGGCAGGCGGGTTGGCGATCGCAAGACGTAGCTTCTCGCACCGTCAAGAGTGCCGTAGCACAGATTATATTATAGTTACTACTGGGCCCCCATCAGTGTTGATCAATTCTATGTTCCGATGCTTTGTACAGACAGCTCGCTCTCGTTCGTTATGGATGTGGACTGGGACACGATTATTATATTATTGCTGCACTTGTAAAAGAAGATGAAAAAGAGAAACTTACTGAGACGCGCGCGCCTCGCGCGGCGCCATCGACTTCATAACGCGGCGCAGAGTAGCGCGGCGGAGCGCAGAGCAGCGCCGCAGCGACTGGAGCAGTAGCGCGCATGCTCTTGTAGCTTCAGGGGCTTTCCGGGGAGCGCCGCGGGCGAATTAATTATTGGTATACAATTATTGCCAGTATGTCATGGCAGTTAAGGTTTATATTAAATTGTAGTCTTCAAATGCGCTACGCCGCGTGGGCCTAAAGAAGCAATACAAAAACGCAGTGCGCGTTTAATCATCTATCACATCATCAGTGTCATCGCTATAAAGACACCAACATGCATAATTCTCTGTATAATAATATTCCACATACCTGTTTGTGCTTGATCTTTGGTGAGCCGAGATATACAGCCTCTAGTTTGATATTGCTCGGAGCTTTCTTTGTTCTTGTGTTTTTTATCCCTAATGATTTTCCTAGCGGGGCAAACCAATATCTGTAACAAGGAAACCAACAGTTAATTTAATACCATGGCACTATCAAGGGCAATATATTTTTAAAAGGACAGGTGAACAGGTCCCTGTTTTTATAGACTAACTAGCAGCGCGTCGCGGTTTCACCCGCGTATATCCCGTACCCATGAGAATACAGAGATAAAATATAGCCTATGTTACTCGCTGATAATGTAGCTTTCCATTAGTAAAATAATTTTTGAAATCGATGCAGTAGTTTTTGAGTTTAATTGTAACAAACAAAAAATCATATTTTTCCTCCTTTATAATATTAGCTTAGATGTAAGATGAAGCCAGTGCTGGCATGTCAAATAGAATGGCACCAGTAGCTGTCACTGTGACAATGGCTCTTCATGCCAGTCTAGCCACCAGCCTCTTTGTATAAATAACATACCAGCACTGGCATGCCAGCACTGGAATCGTATAAATCAGCCATAAGAAACTATTAGTTATTCCGTGCTTAAGGATCAGTTTGACTGGGTCCTGATTAAGTTTCAGATCAGTTAGTTCTGTCATATGTCTGACATATGACGCCATGTAAAAGTTGTCAAAAATCTGGCAGATTAGTTTATAAAATGCTATTAGGATACAGTGATACTAACCCTAAATGAGCAAGGAGATATTGTATGAGTTACATTCTAGGTCTAGCTTATTCACCATTTTCGATCACATCATCATTTATCAACAGGTGTGATAGTGGTCAAACACTAGCCTATCAGGTAAAAACTAAAAAGGAAATTATTTTCTCCATATTCAGTCATAAATAATACGATTAATAAGAAAGAATAATCCTTCAATACAAAAAAAAAAACATTTTATAACTTGTTATTATTTTTCTAAATTACAAGTTTTATTTTTATACTACATAAACAAAAGTTGTAAATATTTATTTTTCAATTGTAATTCAATTATTTCATACAGTATTTGGCTTCGAGCATTAGTATTTGGAGTTAAATTATTAGCAGTCATACATCATGAGATTGGACCTACCTTTTATGATTATGTACTTGATTCGACGACCAATATTCCACATTGGACAATAAAAACTAGGATAGTTAGTTTGTTTAGTTTTATAATTTGTTTATATGCAAAAAATATTTAGACTTATCAAAATCGGAGATTTTACGAACCTAGAAAATTCAAATTTAAAAAAAGGTGAACATTTTCAAATGAAGGAAAAGAAGTTATATCTCGAAAACTAAAGGAATTATTTTGAAAAATCCTTCACTACGTTAAAGAGTTCAGATTAGACTAACATTTGTTAGACTTTGCAGTTTAAATAACTGTCAATTTATTAGGAAAAAAATTAGAGAAGTTTCTGCTGTTACGGTTTTTTTTTTAACTCAATACTATATTATATTGAAGACAGGTTAAATTATTTATCTAAAAGTAATATACACTTCATTGAGAAGTATGAATTCATTAAATTATGCATTTTGAGCATACTTTCTCAAAATAGATATTCAGTGAATCAGCGCTCACGATCCAATACCTATCCAACCGTGGTACTGACACACATCCCGTGCATTTAAAGAGGTATGCAGGCTGACTTACTTTTCCAATATCATCCTCACAACTATCAGCACCAGGGCTAAAGGCAGCGGATACAGGAGATGCCTGTAGTCCGAGTAAATCACCGCTTTTTCAGGACCCGGCGCTAAATCAGACCAAGTCGTATTCGGCGGTAACCACACCGACTCACTCCAAAATATATTTAACACAGCGCGCAACATTGTCACTAATAATTATATATACTATCTCTCAAATTTGTTCAGTAATTAGCTAAATTATCACACCATAAACACACCCAAAGTTAACAACAACAGCAACACGACCGTACCGTCCTTTCGACGGCCGAGTCCACAGACTACTAAGTACTAAGTAAGAGATAATATGATACTACCAGCGGGTCTATCACGAAATTAGATAGGGATTGAAATTAATGAACATGACAGAGATGGAGCTATACAGCCTACATAGCTGCGTCCCCGTCATTTTATTCATTCGGCCTAATTTCGTGATAGGCCTGCAGTGCTGCCAATAAAATTTACTAGATTCCCCGATTCGGTGTTGTCAATTCTCCGAATTTCCCCGCTTTTCCTATTCATTCCCCAAAAATTCCTCGAACGAATATTTTTGGAATAAAAACACTGCTTTACAATAAATTAAATCTTTAGTAGACCTTATTTTATTTGGAATAGTATATTATTCGCCATTTTAGCAATAATAATATTTCGATTAGATTCCATGTTTCATATGCTTTCACAGGTTCCAATTATAATGTTAGTAGTGTCGAGCTGTATGTAAATATTTTTTTTTTGTATTTTTTAACTATTCTTTCAAAAAGCTCATATTGTAGTTTTACTTTTTGACAGACGACTGTAAACACGTCTGTTAAAAAGGGCCAGCTGGTAGAGGCCTAGATGAACATATCACGACCAGATCGAAGACTCTTTAAAGAAAGGCTAAGTCAAAAGTACTTATAACCAGCGAGCATCTATGAAGGCGCTCATGTAAGTGGAAGAAGCGAAAGGGATCGTAGCATGTGGAAAGATGTAGTCTCTGCCTACCCCAACGGGAAAAAGCATGATTGTATGTATGCATGTAAGTTTTTGAAGATTTATATCGTAGTCCAGGCCAAGTTAAACCCTCAGTAAAGATACGGACGGTATTGAAGGCTTTCAATGAAATTTTTGTATGCACGTAAAATCATATGTTTTTAAACATTGGTCTGTTTCTCTCACAGAGTACTGAAATATATAGATTTGGGTAGCGTGGCCATATGAAATAGAAGATTGTAACATAACCAAATATGTATTTAGAACCTAGTGATACATAGCAATAAAGGTCAAAGTTCAGCTAAAAGCGGCTAACTACGTTACTGACCCTGTAAAAACCGGCACGCACTGAGAGAGGGAAATATTATAGCGTTGTCCTTTTCCGTTACATGGAATAACTCCGTATCCTATTTCACGTGGGAAAGAGACAGAGCTACCTGCGGTCTATTCTTTTCTCTGTCTACGGTTACTACACTCGCAAAATTCACCTGCACTTAATAGTTAATATTATATAATCCACATGTATTACACATTAATTCGCGGAAGAAAACAAAACTTAGGAAAAAATTAAATGAAAGCACACACACTTTTCACGTATCAAAAAAACGAATTTTTAACATAGAATTTAGTTACAATTTGACAGCTTAATGCATGTAAACCGGCCTTAAGTTGCATTACAAGTGTGCCGGCAGCTTCAGTCAAATTGCCGATGAAATTGTCTTATGTGGTCACTCTAGTCTTATGAGATAGACACTCTAGCTAGTTGAGTCCTTGGTAGAGTAGTAGTGTTCTGTGGTTGCTCCCCGTGAGTAATAGTGTTCTGTGGTTGAGTGTTAAATGTTGGTCTGTGGTATAAAGTTGTTGTGTGAGTGAGAAACAGAATAACCTCAAAATGTCATATGTTAATAACACATATAGTAATCTGTGGTTAATAATATATCTGTGATGAAATTATATATTTAATATTTGAAAATTGCGAACGAAATACAAAAATATTTTTATATATCTAAATAAGTTTTGGAGAAGACTTACAATATTTAAATGCATATAACCTAATAAAGGTCATCATGAAAATGCCTCATGCGACAGAATAATATAATTTTCGTTAACATATCTGCAAAGCGCGCGGTTAAAAGATAATGTTGTTCTGTCCAACGTGTGCTAATCTATTGATGGTTGAAGAAGGGCCGGAGTCGGCACTGCGATACGCTTGTAACTCTTGTCCTTACGTCTACAATATTCAGTCGAAAGTTTCAGCCAGGACCTTCCCTAAATTAAAGGTATTTTTCGTTATATATCCTTTTAAAAACATATGATTGCATCATACTATTGATAAGTTACACTCATACACGTTTTGTAGTTTGCACGTACCAGTCACTGCCCAGAACTTCTTAGTCTAAGCAGTGATATAGGCAGATTCATATCGCATAATCATTCTTCTCACAGTATTTAGATCTTCTATTTGCATATTTTGTTACATGTATCAAACCTGTAATTTAAGATTTACATACATACAATCACGCCTTTTTCCCGTTGGGGTAGGCAGAGACTACTTCTTTCCACATGCTACGATCCTGACATACCTTCTTCGCTTCTTCCACTTTAATGAGCACCTTCATACATGCTCGCTGGTTATAGGTACTTTTGACTTGCCCTTTTTTTAAAACGTCTCCGATCTGGTTGTGATATGTTCGCCTAGGTCCATTCACACTCGTCTCATAAATCTGTTTCGTCAGTCTTTCTTCATCCATCCTCTCTAGATGTCCAAACCATCTAAGCATCCCTTTCTCTATCTTTGTCACTACATCTTCTACCACACCACAACATTCCCTTATCATGCTGTTCTTAATTAAAATAATCATTTAAGATTTCTTAGTTAAAATTTCACAAACAGTCTCTCTTATACCAACCATACCAAGTGTAAACAAAAAAAATATTGTTAATTATTTTAAGACTCTAGATTTAATGTCACTTTTTTTATTTTCAGGAGCTCGATTATATAATGGGCGGAGCAGCCGCCTGGGAGAATGTAGATTCTACCGATGCTGTTTGCCCCAAGTGTAGCCATGGCAAAGCTTTCTTCATGCAACTACAGACTCGCTCGGCAGACGAACCTATGACCACCTTCTATCGTTGCTGTAACCACAAATGTGCTCATAATTGGAGGGACTAATTTATTAAAAATAATATCAAATATTGTAGTTTGCTATAAACTTACTCAGTGCATTTATTTCCACATGCCAAGCAATAAAAAGTGTTGTGAGTGATTATGAATTATCTAAAAAAGATAGAAGTGCTTAGTAGATATATAGTGCATTATCGCTTCAACCCAAAAATGAAGATTGACATAATGGCATCTGTTATCCAATGTCATGATGAACTGTCACCAGCAAAAGCTGCAGAGTACCTCGCTAAAGGAAAAGTTATCGCTGTACCTACAGACACAATCTATGGTCTAGCTTGCAGCGCAAACTGTCCTGAAGCAATCAAGAAATTGTATACGATCAAGGGTAGAGATTCAGAAAAGCCTGTTGCTATATGTGTGACGAATATTTCTGATGTACGAAAATGGGGTGAAGCTGAACATTTGACTGACAGTTTGCTTTGCAGCCTCCTGCCTGGACCGGTGACAGTAGTCTTAGAAAAGACGAAGCTATTAGATAATCCATATTTAAATCCGTCTACTACAAAAATTGGGATCAGAATTCCTAAGCATAATTTTATAAATATGGTCACTACAATTTTCGATAAGCCTGTAGCATTGACGAGTGCGAATTTTAGCAATGAACCGTCAACCCTTTCTATCAAAGAATTTGAACACTTGTTTGTCCACTTGGGAGGAATTTTTGATGGCGGTTTGTTAAACCAAGGATTGGATCAAAGTAGAACTGGTTCTACTGTCATAGACTTGTCTGAAAATGGATTTTATAAAGTGATAAGACAAGGGATATCTTACGACAAAGTCATTGGGATTGTTGAAAGCTATGGCTTGAAAAGTATTGTTTAGGTTAAGTTTTTATTTCATATATCTGGTTTAATAAAAATAATTTTGTTTAAATTGTTATACTGTAGTCTCCTATTTATTTGCTACATCAGATTTGTAGTTTTTGAACTTAGTTTTTGACCAACTTAACAAAAGTATATCTGCAGCATTCAATGACTTAACAAAGGTCATAATTATTTTTTGTTCTAAATAACTCTGTAATGAACTATGGCAGGGATGGCGAACCAATAGCATGTGACACAATGTTTTGTGCACCTCACTGCTCACAAAATTCATTATGCACAAATTTTTTTTTTTAAAGAGGTTTTATTTTAAATTCCTTTTGAATAATAATAATTTTGCAAATCTGTCCATGAACGATGCAGTTATGCCCTAACATACATAAAAAAATAGTTACTTCCGAATTGAGAACCTCCTTCTTTTTAATTTTATTTTTATTTTATTAATAACACAAAGTCAAAATTATTTGATGGTACTTCTATGACCTCATTGAATGTTTCTTTAGAAAAAATGCCACGTTGATACATATAGGTTCGCCTACCCTGGTAAGGCTTCAAACGTGCTTTGGGATGTCCTGACATATAGTTATGATTTTGATAGCTTGCTATTAATTTATTATCAAATAGCAGCCCTAGCTTCGCACAGGTGAAATTGATACATAAAATTGGACAGCCTGTTGGCGTTAATGATAGTTACCTTGGCTTCTAACCCGACGGTCACTGGTTATAATCCTAACTATATATTTTCTTAAATCCAAAAATACAAATGTTCTCTCTTTATAATATTAGTATAGATTTCTCTGTACTAAAATTATCTAAGATCGAAGCTTATTTTTGCTTTTTATTTGGATTGTCGCACATGTAAGCATAGCTCTCTTCCTTCCCTTTTAAGAAATAAGGCTCGTAATCCAAAATGTCACTTTCGCAGCGAATTCAGTGACTCACTTTGATGTTATAGTTGGCCTTGTGGCATATATAGAAAGGTTAAAACATGTTCACTAATGCAAGTTACACCAGTACCTGATAAAGTTTTAGATAGTCATCTGACATATGACATCATATAAAAGCTATTTAAGTATTCCTAACCAGCCTACACTTGCGTTCATTTTTTGGATATGCTCCGACCAAACTTTACATATTTTAACGCTTTGCCTGCAACGCTATTTTTGCAACTTTTTCAGTATTGCGAATCTACACATGACGTCTGTGTATTGTAGCACTGGCGTTGGATCGTAACTAAAATTCAAACAGCAGTGCGGGCACAGACACCAGTTGTCAGAAAATTGTCGGTACAGCTGTGTGGATTACACACCAGGGCCCCTAGACAAAATCCAATTTCCTGTTTCCATTCACGCTAACGCAAGTTTTAAATTTATGGGAATTACATCTTTGTTGTGGAATGTTTCCTCAATATGTTGTTCTATACATTTTGAACTTGCATTAGCGTGAATGGACACAGGAAATTGGATTTTCTTTAGTGGATTTTCTCCTGGAGCGTTTTACTAATTTTATTAGTACTGAATCCACTCACAGTTCGACTGGTCCAGTAAAGTCCAGTACCAGTAAAGTCGCTCAGCGAGCTATGGAGAGAGCTATGCTCCGTATTTGTCTGGGGGATCGAATCCGTAACGAAGTAATTTGCCAGAGAACAATTTATCAACATCAACATAGCTCAATGGATTATCAAGCTGAAGTGGCAGTGGGCTGGTCATATCTGCCGCAGGACTGATTACCATTGGGGTAGACTTATCCTAGAGTGGAGACCGCAAATCGGCAAACGTAGCTTAGGACGTCCTATGACCAGGTGGAGCGATGACATGTGCAAAGCGGTGGGCAATGACTGGAAGAGAAGAGCAATCTACGGCTCTTTCGGTCTCGGGCTCAGTGGCGCATCTTGAGAGAGGTCTACGTCCAGCAGTGGACTGACACAGGCTGATGATGATGATGGTTAGTACTGAGAAATACAAAGGTGGTGTGTGAGCAGCACTGTAGTAGCACTGCTCCACACACACCGTCAGTGTGATGCCCCATTGCCATAACATACATCTTGCTCTCACACCATGTGTCTGCACTCGCATAAAGTTACGACAAACACATGGTGTGTGTTTTCAGCAGGCATCAAGTTAACATAATCAAGTGGTAAATTAAAAAACCTTGAAGTATGTAGTTCAACAAAATTTTATTCATCAATGATCACAACACCTAACATTTGAAACTTAAGAATTAAACTTTTGATATTGCTCTCTACTTCAGTTCGCACAATATTAATTGATGAATATAAAATTTAGGAACATTTCGAATTTTACAATATTTTATTATCTTTAACACATTATAGGATGAAGTACAGGTGGGATAGACTAGCGAAGAGATCAGTTGAAACAATGTAAACATATCAGAAAATATATTTACAATCACATAAATATGTATAAATTTGGCTAGAAACTGAGGATTCATAGAATTGTCACATTTCCCTAAAATAATGCACATTATTTACCTAATGCTTATTTATAATAAAACTAAGCATTGTACTACTTAGTATTGGTCACGGGTTTCCGATTGTTGGGCACTTTCACCTCCAAAGACTGCCATCGTGCCGGCGGCCACACGATTGCGACAGCCTTTGCGTTTATCAGACCCAGTGAGATAGGCCCGAACGTATTGCTGTCTAAAGTGTGGCCGGTATGGTCGCCCTCGATCCAACAATGGCCCTCTGGAACCTTCACGTACTGGTTCTTGTATCCCATGGTGCTCACGACGTCTCCTTGCAGACCTACGACTCTCTTGATAATCTTCTGGTTGGGGTCCTTCGGTGAGACCACAGAGACGACTTCACCACGCCGCAGGTTGTAGTCCCTGACTGCCCATCGTGACAGAAACACGTAGTCGGTGTTCCGCGACTCGGGGTTCAACACGGGTTGCATAGAGATGCCTTCTACGCGCGCCACATAACCCACGGTATCCAAGAAGGTTATACCGATGGGCACGCCGAAAACGACCGATCTGCCGATGCTTCTGAGAAACATGAACATATCGGTACGTGAATTTTTAGTAAGAAAGTGCCCGACATAGTCGTATCACTGCATTATATATTTTTCTAAAACATTTTTGACACAATTTATTTTTAAAAACCACTGACTGAAATTGGAATTTCGTTGTTAAATTTTGACAGTTACTCAGTCAGACCAGTGTCTCCAGATTATGCATGTGAAATTTCCCCAGATCGGGTTTTAATTTTCCCCAAAAAGATACCTTTTCCTACAATTTTCCCCATATTAATTTTGTATCTATTTATGAAATAAATTGAGTGCAAACATTAATTTATGATTGATTTTATTACTAATTTGACACCCACTAATAATAAAACACAGTTTTCACCTAAATACTTTTTGCAAAATAACTAAATATTAAAATATTCTACTATCTCCACAATTCTTGAACGTCACATTGTTCTTCATTCACACTCTTCGAGACATTTTTCAAGAGAACAAATCTTTTATTATTGATATTTTTTAATCTGTTCGTTCACAGACTGAGAAATTGTTTCTCTCCAAACTTTCGCCAAATGTGTTCCCCAAAATTTTCCCCACAGTTTTCATTTCCCCAATAGTTCCCAAAAAAAAAAAATCCCCAATATGGGGAAAAAAAACCCCAATCTGGAGACACTGAGTCAGACAGACACACTGTCTGTCACAACTCACAGGTCACTCGACTCGAATGACCTCGACGTCAATTGGTTTTCACAGATCACTATATGTATAATTATTTGTTTTACATAAATCTGTGAGTTAAGCGTCAAACACACTGCCACGGTCTGCGGTCCCGGTCAGCTGTAATGTATGGAAAACAATGAGATCTCGTCATCAACATCTCATTGGACCGCGCAATTTATGATGTCAGTGTTTTACCATCTTATTGTTTTCCATACATTACCTGTAATACTTTACAGATATTGTATGGAAAACAATGAGACGCTGACCGCTACCGTGTGAACGAGCATTAAGGTCGTCAACAATCGTAGAGGGATAAAACTATAGACATTTGGGTAGCGTGGCCACATGAGATAGAAGATTGTAACATATCCATATATGCATTTAGAACCCAGTGACACATAGCAATAAAGGTTAAAGTTCGTTAGGCTAAAAACGGCTTACTACGTAACTGACCCTGTAAAAACCGGCACGCACTGAGAGAGGGAAATATTATAGCTTTGTCCTTTTCCGTTACATGGAATAACTCCATAGTATATCCTATTACATGTGGGAGAGAGACAGAGCTACCCGCGGTCTATTCTTTTCTCTGTCTACGACAACAATATAGTCTTACAATATCGTAGACGGAAAATTAATGTAATACTCCGTCCACGTCAATAATTAGTTACTTGTAACAACTTGAATAGTTAGCATTTTGGCAATGCTGTAAGTTAACTATTTTCTGAAATAAATAAATAAATAAATAGACGTAATATAAAAGGATGGTGCACTGCAGATGTTTTGACAAATTCAATTTATTCCGTTTATTTTAGCAATAAGGTTGTAATTGCTTTGTAGAACAAAACGGCCCAATTGAGAGACACTAGGGTGGGAGAGTGTCCTTGTCTGACAACCGGCTACTGCCTGCTAGTGCTATATATGTTCTCTACTATATGTATAGTATATATATATAAATTGCCCATACAAAAGAAAGGGATAAACTCCGTTCAAGGTCGGTCTCATGGGGGCCGATGTACGCGATCAAGTTTAATATGTAGCAGGTTTGTGGTCCACGTACTATATTCAATTTATTTTGGTGTATAATATTTTCACTATAATTAAAATATTATCTAAGCGATGAGATTTTGTAAGCAATCTTCAATTGACCGAGTCTTGAATGGATACTGTTTTTTAGTTGCTTTGAGCGTTTTCTGCATCTAATAAAATAAAGGTTAAACCGCACTAAGCGACACTGCACAGCAGCGGCGCGACGCGACACGTAGCGACACTTTTAGGTATACCGCACTTAAATTGCAGTGCCGCGACAGTTTGCAGCACGGAGAATAGACTATCTGTCTTTATCCGTGGTTAAAGGGCCTTATTCGCGATCCATCCCGGCTGTACGTCAGCTCAAGGCCGCGGCGCTGGATGTAGCATACTGACTGTCGTGCGCGCATCAAGCGAGCAGAGTAAATAGAACGAAAAATGTTTCGAATTACAAATGTATATTATACGTATATGTTAAATCGGCTGTACAGCAAGTCTATACACCATCAAGCCGCACGATGCTGGATTGCTCTGACGTACGTCCGCGTTATTCACTGTCCATCTGCACGACGCTCGCGGTGGTGGGGGTGCTCGCTGGATGCAAAATCGGTCGTTCAAGTCCAGCAAACAATTAATAATAATTATCGACGTACGTCAAGCCTATTCACGGTACTTTTGCATCGTGCATCGTGCATGTCCTTGAGCTGACGTACAGACGGGATGGATCGTGAATAAGGCCCTAAAGCCCGTCACAGACTTAGCTATAATATATATTAATATTTTTATAGCTAGGCATATTACTATATATTTTCTATACTAATTTTCGCGTGACCGCACACTCAGCTATAATATATATTTCTGTGACGTCACCAAGCGATACCGTAATATACATTATTGCATATTACTATACACTAAGACGACCATCAATTATGAAGGCATTATGAAGGCTAAATATATATTTCTCAGTGTGTGGTAGCTTGCTATAATATATATTATAGTACGGTATATTAATATATATTATAGCTAAGTCTGTGACGGGCTTAAACGTAGTTTAGGTATACCGCACTTGAACTGCTGTGCCGAGACAGTTTGCAGCAAATGTTGTCTGTCAGTCGTTCGGCAACCTCTGAGGAAGATGGAAGAAACAGATTTGAACGTTATTTTGAGTCAGGTGGACGAAAAAGACTTGGATATTGTAATAGTATCTTTGCTTTGTGAGGAAGAAGAAAGAATGGAACAAGAGCAAGCAAAAAAGAAGGTAAAAATATGCGTTCATGACGTTCCATATTCACGATATGAAGAAGGGGAATATCACACACTTTTGCCGCGGCTTAAAAAGGATCGGAAAAGGTTTCATACATACTTTAGAATGTCTCAAAATAAATTCGACGACTTGCTACAAATTATGAAGCCCCAATTAGAAAAACAAGATACACTTTTCCAAAGCGATAGGTGTGGAAGAAAAACTCATGGTTACAAAGTTTTATTTATTTCTTAATAATAATAATATAATAATAATAGCCTTTATTCAGACATCATTTACAATGAGGATTACAATTTGATTCATTATTATTTTAATTGAATAAAATACTAATAATTTATCTACCACTATGTATATATATATATATATATATATATATATATATATATCAGATTTTGGTATCAGATTTGGAATATGAAAACCTACGGACGAACCTACGAACGGCGCGGTGTAGTTGGGATACGAATGTGATTTATTAGTTAATGCTACCCAAAGACACTATTCCACACGGACGGAGTCGCGGGCACAGCTAGTAGTATATAAAGTTCTTTTTTGTAATAATCTCTTAATAAGTGCGCGCCGCGTCACGTCGCGGTGTGAGCCGACCCTAACTTGAATAAAATGAAGTGTCGCGTCGCTTGCTATACCGCACTAGCGGCAGCGGAACTACACGACGCGACACCACTCCGACACATATAGTAATCTGTGCGCGACACGGCGCGTCAGATTTGATGAGTTGGTCAATTTTGTCGCGCAGTGTCGCGACGCGTAGTTCCGCTGCAGCGTAGTGCGATATACCTCATACAATTTCTTACAAAGAATATTTTGCCGCTATGTGTCGCGTCGCGCCGCTGCAGTGAAGTGTCGCTTAGTGCGGTCTAGCCTTTAATGTAAATCTTTACACTTTAGAGGTAGAAAAAAAAGCTTCTGCTGACCTCCTCTATACTAAGTACTTACCTCTGTGTGATTTATGAGACGTTTTCTTTTTGAGAGTTTATATTATACATCCATACTTCCGTGCTATAATCAGGGCGAGCGAAGCGAGCCCTAACACTATCCCACAACCTGAGCACATTTGTGGTACACTTTACTGAAAAACTATCACGCCTATTGATTTGTGTTTTAACATAGTAATGTTAATTGACATGTAGATGTGTTATCAGTAAAAAAAATTTCATTTTATTACCATTAAAAAAATGAAATTTAACAATTTTGTTTCTAGGATAGAATATTATTGTACTACTAACGCCATCCGTAAGAAGATAATGTTTGATTACTATCGCCATCTGTTGGAAATCTAAAGAATTTACATCTGTCATCCAAATGACGTCTGGTATCAGTGTGACCATTTGTGGCAGATTTCTGCCATTTAGGCAGATTTATGACCTAAATTTTAACTCTGGCAGATTAAGCTGACGATTCCAAAAAGTGGCAGATTTCAAGGATCTTTATGAATTTTAAAATATCAATAGAATTTTGTCAATTTTCTGTTTCTATTTAAAGTATAACATTTTTATTATGCATTTATTTGGTTGGAAATTTGTAAACGTATTAATGATAAGATAACAAAATAAACTTTATTTTGTATACCTTATTTTATGCCATAATTCAATAAAATGATGGCAAATTTTATGCATTTGTTGGTGTGGTTGGTGGTTTTCCAGATTTTTTGCCAGTGTCGGACAGACACAATGGCAGCATTGAATATAAAAAAACTGCCATAAAAATTAGGCAAAGAGAATATAACCACTACGTTTTAGGCAGAAAAACTACGCGAGCCCTCACAAAGCTCAGTTTTTAGCTAGTATGATAAAAACGTTTGTAACTCTGTCACTTTCTTTGTTTGTTACCTAATAAGGCCTAAACAGACACGATGCAAATTCTTCGAGTCTTCTCATCGCCTAAACCGCAGTGTCTAAAGACAAAAGTCTTTAACCAGTGCGTCCTACCTGTGATGACATACGGAGCCGAAACGTGGACACTCACAATTCGACTGGTCCACCAATTTAAAGTCACTCAGCGAGCTATGGAGAGAGCTATGCTCGTTGTTTCTCTACGGGATCGAATCCAGAACGAGGTAATTCGCCAGAGAACTTAAGTTATCGACATAGCTCAGCGGATTAGAAATCTGAAGTGGCAGTGGGCTGGTCATATCTGCCGCAGGACTGATAACCGTTGGGGTAGACTTGTCCTGGAGTGGAGACCGCGAATCGGCAAACGTAGCGTAGGACGTCCTGTGATTAGGTGTAATTTTCGGGAATGCAAGCTACGTTTTCTTGAGAATAGTATAGCTTCAGTTTTTGAAGCATTAATTTTTAGTTTCCATCTGTTGAAGTAGTCTAAGAGTTGGTCAATGGATAGTTGGAGGCGATCTATTATAAGATCGATATCTGCGGATAAGGTGAAACATGCAGTATCGTCAACAAAACACGCAAGGTTAGTACGAGGTTGTTTGGGGATGTCGTTAAGGTATAAAATAAATAAAAAGGGTCCTAAAATCCCCAAATGAAAAAGACCCCAATAGAAGTTAAAATAATATTTCGGTTACTTTTACCACAAATTTTGGCAGATTCGTTGTTATTAATTTATATGCTAACAATGATCAATACTACGTAGTTACATTTTTAATAGTTCAATATATTAATCCTCAATTTGATTAAGAAACTATCGACTAAGTTTAAACATCATCATTATGAGCTAATTTCCATCCACTGCTGGACATTTGTGTATCTACTAAGTTTAGTAGCACGGTTTTGTAGTATTATAGTTTTTTTTACAGAAGACGACTCATTCATGAAACAGAAATTTTGTTCGGTTTTTCAATGCGAATGTGAAATGCACACAGAATAATAATACTACGTATGGTATAGGGATGCGCAAAATTCTGGCAAGCCACAGTTTTGTATGCTACAATATCTGTTAAGGCAGACGTGATCACCAACAGGCGTGCGTTTTATTTCTGTTACCAAAAAACCATAAAAAATACGACTAGCGACCCGACTTGGTGACTGAATTGTCGATGTAATTTTCCGTGCAGTGCGAAAGAGTTTTAGTAATTATATTTCTTGAAGAACCTGTGTCGCGTAGGGTTCTCGTTCACTAGACCGTAGAGGGAAAATAAAATAGAGATACCATTAGCGTATGCGAATGAAATAGCTATAGAGATATAACCCGACTAAAATGATGAACACGTGATACATATGCCAGTTATAAAATAAAATGAACAACGTAATTTGGTCGGCTGGTCTATCATGAACTTTGACAGTTGATGATTGAATGTACAAAATGACGAGGATGCAGCGATGTAGGCTGTATAGCTCCATCTCTATCATTTCGTTCATTTAAATCCCCATCAAACTTCGTGATAGGCCTGCGGGTCATACATGACAGCGGGTGAAAGCCAATGGGTGCACTAGAACTGGGAGCCAGAGCTGACCCCAAAAAATAAAATAGCATATGTAGAGAAGGATAAAAAATTGTTGACCATCTCTCTCATACTCGTGATTATAATAATATGAGAGAGATAAAACTATGCTTATCTCTCTCATATTATTATTCTTATTTCAATGCCAGATCCATTATTACTCCATCCACGCACTAGACTTGTTACTGTGATCTGTGGTTAAAACTTCATTCAGAATTCAGAAATGAACGACCATAGACTGCATTTCGTTCTTTACAAATACTCAAAAAAGTGTTGATGCTTTCTAAGTAAATTACAACCAACCAAACAGAATTTTAGGCATTTTATTTGTTTGAAACGGGCGGAATATCAATTGAACAAAGTCGAATTAACCCAAGTTTCTATCACCGAGACAACGACAAGAGAATCAAAAACCTATGTGGACAGATGGAAGCGTACCGTGGTCGAGAAAAACTCTCAATCTGCATAATCAGCTGTCAGTGAAAGATCATCTGTCCCTGTAAATATAAAAGCTGAGACGATCACAACACTTTCCAACGCAGCATGTGTGAATGATGAAGTGAGGGAGTGCGCAACGATGTGACCCCGAGAGCGCCGTCGACGGCCACCAATCTAGGAGCAGATATGGGGTAATAACCTATCAGAGGAGCGAGGCTGCAACGCCATGGCGGGGCTCCCGTGAGAGGACTCCTCGGAAGTATCAACGGGAAACGGAGCAACATGTCCGGCGAGCGCCCGTTCTCGGCGAAGATAGTGAGTCCCGCCAAGTGCCATGAGAAGCCGTGGGATCTGTGGATCGGCGAGATCGGGCACCGGTCGCCGCGCGCGGACGACGGGCCGTTCGCGGCGCCGGTGCCGACCGAGGGTGCAGGCGGCGCGGCGCGGCGCGCCCATGACGCGCACCCGTACAAGGGTAGCGAGCGCGCGCGCCGGCGTCGCGCGCCGCTGCACCGCCTGCGCCGCGACACCATGAGCCTGCACGGCCTGTTCCCGCAGCTTGACGACCTCGGCGCCGCCGTGTGCCACTTGTGCGGAGCCGTCGTCAAGTGCAGCGCTGCCTACCGGCACCTGGCCGCGGCGCACGCGCCCGCCGAGCCGCTGCCGCCGCCGCCGCCACCGCAAGCCGCCGTGCCGCGCGCGCGCAGCCGCCACAAGAAGGAGCAGCAGCCGCCGCCGTCCCCCGCGGAGCCGCCGCCGCCGAAGCGCGAGCTGTCCCCGGCGCTGGCAGCCATCCCGGCGCCGACGCGGCCGCCGCCGCCGCCGCCACGCGCGCCCTTCGCGGAGGAGCCGAGCCCCGCGCCCGCCGCCGCCGAAGTGCAGGTGTGCGTGGAGAGCGGAGAGCTGCCCGTCGTCAGCATACAGGACCCGGAGGACCTGCGGCTCGGGGAGACGCTCACCGACGACATCTTCGCCATCATGAACTCGGAGGGCATCCAGAGCGCCGACGACATCACCAATTCCACCGACTGGAAGAATATTATCCGAGATATAGGCAACCTGCAGGATTTGAACTTCCCCCCGAGCGGTGAGGTGGCGTCGACGGAACTCTATCCCGGCGCCCTGCACGCGCCCTACGTGCCCGACGCCGAGTTGACAGCTGCGCTGCAGTATGCGGCCGCGCCCCCTCCGCCACCGCCGGAGCCCCCCGCGCCGCCCGCGCGCCCTCCGCCGCCCGCCCCGCCGACGCCTTCCAAGGCGCACTCCAGGTCCAAGTCCGGAAAGACTAAATTCAACCTCCGCGAGTACGACCCCAACAAGCACTGCGGCGTGGTGACGGCCGAGGGCGTGAAGCCGTGCACGCGGTCGCTGACGTGCAAGGCGCACGCGCTGTCGCTGCGGCGGCTGGTGGAGGGGCGCGCCAAGCCCTTCGACACGCTGCTGGCGGAGCACCGCGCTTCCCGCGAAGCGGCCGCCGGCGGGGCGGCGCCACCCGCTCCCGTGCCCCCGCCCGCGCCCGCGCCCGCGCCTCTCGATCTGCCGCTGCTGGTAGACACGTCGCTGGATCTGGCGTTCACCGGGCTGACGGCGGAGCAGCAAGTGAGCAACATCTACGCGAGCCTGCTGAGCGCGGAGGACCCGGTGCTGCCCGACACGTCCAGCATCACGTCGCTGCTGAGCCAGCCCGCGCCCGGCGAACCCTTCGCCATGCCCGACGTGGAGCTGCCGTGTGTGGCGAGCGCGGGCGCGGGCGGGGGTGCGGGCGCGGCGCGGGACGATGCGCCGCCCGACGTGTGGTGGTACGCGGCGAGCCCGCGCCCGCTGGCGCTGTGCACGTACAACGCGCGGCACGCGGGCTCCGCGGTGGCGCTGGGCCGGCGCTGCGCCACGGTCCGCAGCGACATCAAGTCTTCGCTTTCGCGGTCCCAGTGCAAGGCGGGCGTCTCGAACGATTTCTACTACGGGCAGAACGCGCTGGCGCTGTCCAAGAGTGTACATATGAATGCCGGCAAGGGCAACAAGCCCGAGGTGCGCAGACTGATAGTGACGTGCGGCGAGGGCGGCGCGCGGCGCGCGCTCGGGGACCTGCTAGCGGGCGAGCGGCTCGCGCTCAACGGGCACGTGGCGCGGCGCGCGCCGCCCAAGCTGGCGAAGGGCGGCGCCTCCCCGCTCGACCTGGGGTTCGCGCTCGACCCGCTGCTGGCCGACGAGAAGTGCTGAGCCCATGCTCGTGGACGATACGCCGGTTGTGTCGCCTAATCTATGTATATTTATTTTTCTGTATAGGATCGCATCGGACTCGCTGATCGATAGGAGAATGTAAATGAATCACGAATTTTACCGAAAGGAATTAAATGTTTCGATAATGTTAAATCTCATTTTTCGGCGACGCGAACTAAATAATGTTTGTATAATTTTGTATATTATTTGTAAGATTTTTTAAACATCCTCCGATCCGGAGGGCTTCCCCGGAGAACTAAAGGATAGATTTATTGCAGAATGGTTGTATTTTTTGGAGATGACGTTACTCATTGTTGATACTGAATTGATAACTGTTAAATGGCCTAGAATTAATGATGGTTAATGTGATGACAAATTTCCATGTAAAAATATAAATACTATTAAAGTAAGTATATCCTTATTAGATAAATCGCCTCCTTTTGAAAATAAAGGCAAATACCTCAATAATGAACTCACGTTGTTTTAATCTTGAAGTCAATTCTGTAAATAGACAGTATTTTTAATGTAATTGAGTAATTTGTATAATATACTGTTATATTGACATATGTATAAAAACTAAATTGCTGTTTTTTTTTTATTTTTATGTCTGATTAATTTATGTAACACAAAACAGATATGTCTAAGTAAGTTTCAATATTCTGAAGTTCACGGCTTGTTCAATGTTACCAGTGCAACATCTAACTAAAGCTTGCATTCCTTCTACGCTGATATCGGTCGCGCGTACGCATATACAATGTGTTGTGTCCCATATAGCACCACACTGCGACTCTGACGTCAGCCGCGCATACGTTGCTATGCGTCGCGTACTTTGCTACGCGTCGCGAACTTTGCTACGCGTCGCGTACTTTGCTACGCGTCGCGAACTTTGCTACGCGTCGCGTACTTTGCTACGCGTCGGGTACTTTGCTAAGCGTCGCGTACTTTGCTAGGCGTCGCGTACGTTGCTACGCGTCGCGTAAGTTAAGTTGCAGCGCGTCGTGTACGTTACCACGCGTCGTGTACGTTGCTACGCGTCGCGTACGTTGTTACGCGTCGCGTACGTTGTTACGCGTCGCGTACGTTGTTACGCGTCGCGTACGTTGTTACGCGTCGCGTACGTTGTTACGCGTCGCGTACGTTGTTATGCGTCGCGTACGTTACTAAGCGTTGCGTACGTTGCTACGCGTCGCCACGGAATAATTAATAGTGGCGTCGCACACGTTGCAATGTTTTTATGGACCTGCTGCTTGCCAAATTTCATACGGCTACGACAAGAGGTTCAGGTCTAAAAACATAATTAACGAAATAGAATGGATTTCAATTTTCAAATTATTTGTTCTGAAATACAACTCTGGTAGGTAATCTGTTTTTTACAGAATGAACTCAAATGAAGAGAAGAAGTTATAATAAAAGCCAATATCTTTAAATTAAAAGGTTTTATGTTAACATAATATCGTTTAAAAACTAAAAAAGAACCGACTTCAATGCCGCGCTATTCATTTTCAGTACCAATTTTGAGATGTTTAACTCAATATCTCTGGAGATACTAATCAGACCTCGATAAAATTACCATGGTACCACACTGGACACACAGGAGATATCCCAATATCTCCTTTCGAACAAAAAAAGAATAATCAAAATCGGTTCATAAACGACGAAGTTATCCGCGAACAAACATAAAAAAAATATATATATTCGTCGAATTGAGAAACCTCCTCCTTTTTTTGAAGTCGGTTAAAAATATCGACAATTTTCTTAATTTTCTTGTCAAATATAAAAGTTCAAAGTGTCCCTTTACAGCAATGCAAGCAAAGTCAGGCAAAGTGACCCTTTAAAGCAATGCTTATTATTGCACATACGATAACGCTTTATGAAGTTTCTTCTGATATGATGAAAGAAGTCATTGTCTTCACTTCTCTTGTGTGCATCTCTTAGTTTAAGTTGATATTTATTTTTATTCATTTCGCTGGAGAAGTAAAATCTTTAAAGTAAAAAGGCACACACTTACACAAGTTGACACCTATATCCGGCGCGATGAATCTGTCTCTGGCCATCAAGATGCCTGATCTCAAATTATTTGATTTTTAATATGGGAGAACGACCCAAGCTCGCGGGTGTAAAAGTATCGTCTAAGCGAGCATCATGGTCGATCATCACATATCATCAAGTGAGATATTGGTCAAACGCTTGACTATTAGGTACGTAAATTAAACACCAAACTTAAATAGTCATAGAAGAAGAAAACTTAAAGTGATCACTCCTTTTATCATCTAAAAAGAAACTTAATTTAGCGATATCATGTGCATAGCTGTAGCTGGGAGGAAAATAAATAAATTTCATCATTTCGGGGACTAACTCGAAAACAAGTAAAACGCAATTTTCTCGAAAACTATAGATTTTCGCGGAACATACATGGGGGTTCTCTGGGTAGCCCTTGGAGTCCTCCATCAATGGTTTTCGTTTGGACCATATTAAACGCGACACTCTGTATATTTTTGTGATAAACAACTGAAAAATAAATTACCTAATGACAATATCAAAACTATATAAACTACAATATATTTATAATACCTATACTATAAATAAAAGACAGAACCTACCTGCCGGTAATGTTCCCAAAAAGCTAGCGACGTTAGTTACCTCGTTGTATAAGCTAAGCTAAGAGTACGTTCAGATGACAAGCGCTCAACGCGCGTAAAATTTTTGTATAGTGTTTACATGTCAGGCGTCGAACGCGCGTTGCCGCGGCCGCCAAGGATCAGCAGTACTAAAACTTAACTTAATTCTAATACTTATGAACCCTAAAATACGTTTGGCAGGCGGGTTGGCGATCGTATGACATAGCTCCTCGCACCCGTGATGCTGCTGCCTATCACCGGCCTGTTATCCGCGTCGAAAGCGCGCGCTCAACTGAACGGAAACAAAAAACCAATGATCTCAAAGCGCGCGCTGACAACAGTCGAGCGCTCAACGCGCGCTTTATTAAAACGCGCGTTAGCATGTGTACGGCCTGAATAAAATATATGTAGTTGTAAACGCGCGTTATCAAAACGCGCGTTGAGCGCTTGTCATCTGAACTCTAATACGTTGGCCGAGGTAAGCGCCAGCTCTTTGGTCACGGGTGATGTCAATTACTTACCTACAAATAATTTTAACTTACCTATACCTAAACTAATTCATATTGTTAAGACTTTTGGTAGTCCGCCTGTGCGTTACTATAACGTCAGTTAATTCAGCCGAGAAATACGAAATGTTTTTCGGTTTGAGTGGCAAAGTTTCCAGTGAAATTACAGGGCATAAGTTTCGGACAACAGGCGCAGTGTAATGTCGTGGCAAAAATTTCTAGCTATCGGAATTGTGCATGCCTCTGTATCTGTTATAGGTCATCGCTTACCATCAGGGTAGCGTCGTGTTTGTCTTGTTACGGAACTTTGGGACGGAAACCTAAATCATTTAAGATCGTTAAAATAAACTGGCGAAGTGCAAGTCGGACTCGCACTCGTAGGGTTCCGTACCACACTACAGTATTTTATAAGATCGAGCAAAAAATACCACTATAATTTTTCGCCAGCAAAAAATAATAATTATTTAACATTTTATTTCTTATAACGCCATCTAACGTATAACAAAGGTATTAGGGATCGACATTTCAATATAACGCCATCTATGCGACGTTTACCTAACTAAGCGACCATAGACGGCGTTACATTGAAATACCGAAAAAAATACGTTGCTTGTATGGGGACCCTCTATTATTATTAATTTTATTCTGTTTTTAGTATTTGTTGTTATAGCGGCAACAGAAATACATCATCTGAGAAAATTTCAACTGTCTAGCTATCACGGTTTATGAGATACAGCCTGGTGACAGACGCACAGACAGACAGACGGACAGCGGAGTCTTAGTAATAGGGTCCCGTTTTACCCTTTGGGTACGGAACCCTAAAAACTACAAGAACCGACATTAGAAGTCGTGCTAGTCAACGTTGTAAGTAGCCAGTATCATGTCATCGAAGTATACAAATGTTGATATTGCAAACGGCTCAACTGATTACGTTAAAATTTAAATGGGAAACACCTGGGGAGGAACAACAAATGAATTTTCCAAATCGGTTCAGGCATCTTCGAGTAATCGGTAAACATACAGAAAAAATAAAACTGGCCAAGTGCAAGTCGGACTCGCACTCGTAGGGTTCCGTAACACAGTTAAGTATTCCATAACTATGATTTTTCGCAACTACAAAATTAACTTTGTTTTTCATAGTGTTTGTATGAAAAACAAAGTTATCTTTGCGGTCGCCATATCTCTAAAACCGCTGACTGTATCTTGTTCAAACCAATTTTCGTTGTTAGTTTTTATTGAGATCTACAGCATATATTTTTTTAGATTTTTCACTCCCATACTTTAAAAGTTAGAGGGGGGGGACACACATTTTACCACTTTAGACGCGCCTATCATTCAAATGATTGACTTTGAGAAAAAATGATTTTAGGAACCTCAATGTCATTTTTAAAGACCTGTCCATAGACACCCCACACGTATAGGTTTGAAGAAATTTGTTTTTTTGTTTCACTTCCATTCATGGGATGCCCCCCTTAAACTGTTATATTTTTTATTTTTGTATAAAAATCGGAAAGCGGTTTACAGAATACATCTACCTACCAAGTTTCAATTCTGTAGTCCTAACAGTTTCGGAATAAAATGGCTGTGACATACGGAGGGACAGGCAGACAGACAGACATGACGAATCTATAAGGGTTCCGTTTATTGCCATTCGGCTACGGAACCCTAAAAAGAATCCGACGAATTGAGCAACTCCTACTTTTTACTGAAGTCGGTTAAAAAGAACCAATTAAGTACACGAATTTATTGTCTTAAAGGTAAACAACTACCTAGTTTATTGTAGACGCTTATAATTAATTCGCAGGTTGTTCAAGTAAACAGGTTCCCTGGCAGTTCCCACGCCCCGCTCGTAGAATACTTTCATTATGTTTTATGTTCATTAAAAACTACCATTGCCACAGATAAGTTGAGTTACTTCGTAACTACTGCGTTTTTATCTACGACTTGTACGCTATTTCATTCATAAAACTATAGTTTTACACTTTAACTACATTTTTATTTCTTTCTTCCGCTTCTACTGATTTCCGTGAAAGTAATTCTTCCGTAATTGATATTCAAAGCTTTCTAACTTCCAATAAGTAGGTACTATTTCTAATAATATCGTTTAAAAACTAAAAAAGAACCGACTTCAATGCCGCGCTATTCATTTTCAGTACCAATTTCGAGATGTTTATCTCAATATCTCTGGAGATACTTATCAAACCTCGATAAAATTACCATGGTACCACATTTGGGATATCTCCTTTCGAACAAAAAAAGAATAATCAAAATCGGTTCATAAACGACGAAGTTATCCGCGAACAAACTTATACATATACGGTCGAATTGAGAAATCTCCTTTTTTGAAGTCGGTTAAAAAAAGAGGTTACTCAATTCGACCGTATACACATTATATTATACATATATAAATATTAAATATTTTTATGTTTGTTCGCGGATAACTTCGTCGTTTATGAACCGATTTTAATTATTATTTTTTTGTTTGGAAAGAAGATATCCCAAGGGTGGTACCATAGTAAATTCATCGAGATATGATAAGTATCTCCAGAGATATAGAGATTAGCACCTCAAACTTAGTACTGAAAATTAATAGCGCGGCATTTGAAGTCGGTTATTTTAGTTTTTTAAACGATCTTATTTCGCAATTTTTTTTTCATATTCGTTAAATTCTTTGACCGCATCATCACTTACCAACAGGTGAGATACTAAATAGTGGTCAACAAACGCTAGCATAAAATATGTAAGTAAGTAAATAATAAGTGAGTGTAAAGCCGTTTTAAATAATTATATGTAAATCAAGAATCAAGAATCAAAGCAGTATGTAGGCAGTATAAATATACGCACATATACACGTCAAAATCATAAATCATAAAATAAATCATAACCAATTATCAATTAAACATAGCAAAAGCAGAATTTAACGCTTTGAATTAGAAAAAAAAAGTAATGAACCATTCAGCTGTCATCCAATCGTTTACGAAAGAATATTTAAAAAAAATTAAAGTAGGTTAAAACCAACCATACATGTAACTGTGTGTTTCAGTACTATATAATAAGAAATAAATTCTAATATGAATTTCTTTTTGACAGGATACACATTAAATACTTATTTATCGGTTTACCGAGTTACATCTGATGATGATCATAATGCCGAAATATGCCAATTCACGACATGTCTTTGTTCAAGTGGGTAATTAATAAGTTATTTTTCAAAAAAAATAAAACCGACTTCATAACCACAAAAAGGCACTCAAAAGCGAAAAATAATTTACTTAAAATTATTATAAGCGTTACCCACGTCACTATTTGAAGTCGGTGCCAGCCAAGTCTAATAGGTAGTAGATAGATAATACCTACGAGTATATGTATCTACCTACTTACTAACCTACATGTACCTACTTACTACTACTACATACATAGCATCTATCTAATATCCAATAGACTTGGCTGGCACCGACTTCAAATAGAGACGTGGGTAACGCTTATAATAATTTTAAGTAAATTATTTTTCGCTTTTGAGTGCCTTTTTGTGGTTATGAAGTCGGTTTTATTTTTTTTGAAAAATAACTTATTTTACCCTTTTTAGTGCAAAAAAAGTTTTAATGAAATTACATGCATCTATTAAATTTCGTGTCTGGGCCGTTATACACTGACGGATATATACTTTTTGAAAATTTCAAGTGTGTACCTATAACGGTTAAGAAGATACAGATCTGTAAAGTGCGCACATATAGACACACGGACGGACGGACGAACAGACAACAAAGTCTCAGAAAGTGTTCATTTGGTAGCCTTTGGGTTCGGAACCCTAAAAAAATTGACTTTAAATGCCGCGCTAAAGTGAAAATATTCACTAGTAATAATGATGTCATCAAGGTCTCATAGGACAATGTCCAAAATGGCCCTGTACAATAAAAGCATCTGACACACGATAATTAATTGTCTATTTTATTACAATAATTCCAAATACTTTTATAACACGGACTAGTTGTATTCCAAAATGAATATAAAAAAGTATTATTTGCGATTATTAACATTAATTGCCGCCATATGGCCAACAGGGTACTGAATCACTCTACTACGTTATAAGAGGCACTTCCCTATATTGTGGATACCCGAATTATGTAAGCACTGTGTAGCCAACCTAACAACGGAAAGTATTATTTACGTAGTAACTATTATATAATATGTGGTTTTATGCTTATAATTTTTTTTTGCTGTGTTTATTGGTACAAAGTACGTTCATGATTCTGAGTTATTTAATTATGTATGCAGTGTCGCGGGACTGAAATGGCCGCCATCTTCGCCAAATGTCATGTCATGTCAAAAAATATTAGGTATGTTTAAAAAAGTTTGCACTCTAACAAGACTTTGCCCGGTAAAACATTCCTGTGAAGACAAATTATTTATATTTATACATAATTATTTATTATAATTATTAATATATAATTATTTATTGAGGGCCCGGTGGCGTAATTGGGAGAACAGTCGGCTTTGATGCCGTTGTACCGAGTTCAAACCGCCGTGCACCAATGAATTTTTCTATCGAAAAATATATGTGCGCTTCTCACAGTGGCCCTCCGGTGAAGGAAAACATCGTTAAGAAACCAATAACCCCCGCATGGTGGTAGAACATATCTAGTGTCCGCCTGGCCAGCTACCACCCTCAAGTCAGAAAATCTGTCGCCAAACATCTAATGTGTTCCGGCAGCTATCCTTGAGAGCCAGTTCCCATTCTAGTCCACTTCTCTATCTTCGACCGCATCATCACTTAGCAACAGGTGAGATAGTGGTCAAACGCTTGCCTATAAGATATTACAAAAAAAATTCCCCACCTTTATTTCTATCTCGCTCACAGTTACCGTAAGAATATCTTATATGCAATAGCAACCTCCATTGTGTATAATCTTCTTGGGACTCTTCTACTAAAACTAGTACAATCTCCTATGTTTGGGGTATTTATCTCCATATCTCTGGTGATACTAATCAGATCTCGATAAAATTAAAATGGGACCACCTCGGAAACGTATCCTACCAATTAAAAAAAGAATCATTTGAAGCCGTTCACAATTGATGGAGAAATCGCGTAACATACACACAAAAAAAAAAAAAAAAAAAACAAAAAAAAAAACATACAGACGAATTGAGAACCTCCTCCTTTTTTGTGAAGTCGGTTAAAAAGCGAGCGCTTTTAGGGAAATTTTTGAAGTGAACACTTCTTAAGCGGCGTTGCGAACTTTTTTGGGATGGGTAAGAAATGTTAAACTCGCGTCAGGAGGACAAGTGACCTGATCGAAAATTCGTAAGACGGAGGCACAGAATAATAAATAGTACAATTCAGAAATTGCACTCCCTGAGAGCAAAAATGCGAGATTAAACCTAGTTACAACGCTGGGGCCTTATTCAGTATGACCATTTTAAAGTCTTACCGTGCCGTGTTACGTTATCTCCGCGTTATGGTATTCTCTATGCCAATTAAAATGCGGTAGGGTACGGTTATGAGCGCGTTTTGAGCTGTCAAAATATCGTGACATATGAGGACGTGTAACGCGCGCGTTTTGTATAATTTATCTATCGTGTGGCATACAAAATACAAATTTTCAATAACGTAACGTGACGCGTTAAGGAACGCGTTATCTCATTGGCCATACTGAATAAGGCCCCTGGTAACGTTCAAAATGCGCTTCACGCGTCGGGTGCGACTTTGAATTTCCGTCACAGTATCAACTAATAGTAACTATGAACCGCGTGTTGCGCACAGTAAAATGCACCGTAAGTCCGCACAGCGAGAGTCTGAATAACTCGGTCAACTCGCGGCCTCTCCTATAGGGTTGAATGTTATGAGAAAATTTGTTGAAGCCTTTATTTGTTACAAGAATACTCTAAGGTAGAACAATGTAATGAGTACATTACTGATAATAAGTGCTACATTAATGTTTAATGTCGAGGTAGGATAAAAGTACTACAGTTATACTTAAATACGTGACGTTCAATAAGAATTGAGTAAAGTTTTAGAATGCGTAAGTTAAATAACGCGAAAAAATAACACTCACTTGCCTAGAATCGTAGGTTGTTTGACTTGTAACATTATAATAGTCTAGGAGCTGACTCACTTTTTCGACCAAAAATAATTATGTAGGTATTTTATTAATTGTAGGAAAACTTTATTTTGTAATAATTGAAGATCTATATAAAAAACAGATAATTCGAATAAAAAAAACATGAATTAATTTACTTTAGATTTAAAAATACTTTTTATAATCTTAATAATTTATCTTAGTCACTTTTAAGGATTGATACTAAAGATTTTGTATTTGGTAGAAAATTATCCAACACCCAATTTCACGACTATTACTGCTAAATTAATAAAGTTATCTTAACCGCTATAATTTTCCTCTGAAGTTTATGAAATGCACTATCATCATGATTTTTTTCTGATTTTCAAGCCAGCAGCTTTTAGATTGGAGCGATTGGATTAGATTTTTAAATGGAGCATTAAATCTAAAAGTACTATTAGCAACCCCTAAAGCTACGTCATTTTAAAAGACCTATTCAACGATACCCCACACGACGGGATAGGCGACGAAAAAAAAATTCATCCCTACTTCACATGTAGGGGAACTACCCTAAAAAAATTTTTATAATATTTTATTTCACCATTTTGTCGGCGTTATTAATATACATATACCTACACAATTTCAGCTTTCTAGTACTAACGGTCTCTTAGCAAAACCTTGGACAGACAGACAGACATACGTACATGACGAAAATATAAGGGTTCCTTATCAGGACTACGGAACCCTAAAAAAGGATTTTCAATTTCATATCGGTTAAGATCTGAGAGTTCTGAGGTCACAAATATTTAAAAAAACCGTCGAATTGAGAACCTCCTCCGTATTTGTGAAGTAGATTAATAAAACTGGCCAAGTGCGAGTCAGCATCGCGTCTCTTATCGCACACTTAGGGAGGGTTCCGTACAATACGAAACATAACAGAGTTTCAACCTTATATATTTGATTAATTGATATTACCAAGAATATTTGGTTTGGTCGCGATCTAGAAAGACGGGGCTCGTTTACTAGCGCTATCTATGTCATTTTACCGAAACTAATTAGATAGATGGCGTTTAAAAACAGGTTTTTTGTATGGGGACCCCCTTTAATTTTTAACTTTATTTTGTTTTAAGTATTTGTTGTTCTAGCGGCAACAGAAATACACCATCTGTGAAAATTTCAACTGTCTAACTATCACGGTAAATGAGCTATAGCCTGGTGACAGACGGACAGACAGACAGACGGACAGCGCAGTCTTAGTAATAGGGTCCCGTTTTACCCTTTGGGTACGGAACCCTAAAAACTAAAACACCGACTTCCATGCCCCGCGAGTCAATTTCAGTAGCAAGTTTGAGACGTCTATCGTCATATCTCTGGAGATACTTATCAAATCTCGATGAAATTACAATGGGACCAAGTCAAAAACGTAACCTACCGATTAAAAAAAGAATAATTCGAATCGGTTCACAATTGACGGAGTAATCGTGTAACATACCTACATAAAAAAAAATCAACCTACAGACTAATTGAGAACCTTCTTTTAGGAAAATGGTTGAAAACAGAAGTCGGTAAGAAAATGAAACCGGCCAAGTCGAGTTGGACTCGCCCACCGAGGCTTCCGTACCAACTTCGCAGACTACCTATAAGGTTAAAGGACAAACTTAACTTAGTAGTTCGATCCATAGAAAATGTATTGCACCAACTACCTACACATAATAAGTTTGTTTTAGGAAATTAACTTTTTTAGTCATTACACTACATATTTACGGTTTTATATAAGTGCTTCAAGACCTTAATTCATGCCAAATTTAATGTTTCTAGGGCAACTGAAAGTACCGTATAGGTTATTATTTCCTTTTGAAATCGCAAAATATGCGTAAAACTGCTACTTAAACGGTCATATATTTTGATCATGTTGACTTACAGGTTTGTTGGATTTTTCACAGCCGAAAGACACCGTAGACACAAGTAGGTATTTAGTATAAGTTTCAACTTTATACCCTTAACGCATTCCGGAGACAAAGGGTCTTGACAGACGGACAACAAAGTAATCCTATAAGGGTTTTTTTTCCTTATAAGCTACGGAACTCTAAAAAACAACATAGGTATAGACGAATTGAGAATCTCCTCCTTTTTGAAAGTTGGTTGAAAATAGAAGTCGGTAATGAGACGGTGCGCAGGACTACTGCTGACTTTAGTCCAATCCACAAAGGCGCAACTATGTCATCCACACTATGTTTCATTACATATTGTAAGGGGGACGTCCTGAAATCGGGGACGTACGGAAAAGGGGTCTTTTTTTGCAATAAAAGCGCAGACTTGTGTCTTCATGTGGTAAAATCGTACCAAATTACATTCACCCCATTTGGAGACTTTATCAAGAGAGTTTTCTATTTGAGACACAAGTTAGTGTCTGCATTCCTGCACCTCGGAAGGAGAAGCATTAACACGACCGGCATAGTGTGCGTCACCCGTGCCCGTCTGCATAGCAATGTATGTCGGCAATTTGCAACATATCATTGATATGCAGAATAAATAGAGTAGGCTACTGCACAGAACCCTGTGGGACACCAGCGCGCGTTGAAGACCCGGTCAAAGGCTTTCGCAATGTCTAAGCTAGTCTACAGCAAGTGCCTCCCCTCTATTCTCTACAGCTTCAGACCATCGGTGTGTGAGATACACTAGAAGATCACTAGATGAACGACCGTGACGAAAACCGTATTGACGATCACTTATGAGCTGATGCTCTTCGAGGTACCTGAGGTGCTGCGTGTTGACAACGTAAGCTCCATAACTTTGTAGAGTAGAGAAGTACCTAATTACTATAGGCTTATTTATTTTTTTTCATTTCCGTTATTCAATTTTAAAAATTACATATATAAATTTATCCTAAGACACAAAAATGAAAATAATAATATCGTTTAAAAACTAAAAAACAACCGACTTCAATGCCGCGCTATTCATTTTCAGTACCAATTTTGAGATGTTTATCTCAATATCTCTGGAGATACTCATCATACCTCGATAAAATTACCATGGTACCACACTTGGGATATCTCCTTTCGAACAAAAAAAGAATAATCGAAATCGGTTCATAAACGACGAAGTTATCCGCGAACAAACATAAAAAAAAAATATATATATATATACGGTCGAATTGAGAAACCTCCTCCTTTTTTTGAAGTCGGTTAAAAATACGTAAAACCAAATCCACGGTAATATAATAATATACTCGTATATTACCGTGCCAAATCCGCTGTTTGCCTGCTTTGATGTGATAATAGAGGGTATGTAGGCAATTTTTTCTCTTTTGGGTATTGGGTGGACTAGGGCAACTTTCCAAGAACGGGGCACGTATCCTGAGGTTTAGGAGAGCAGAAACGAGCGCGTTAACACGAGTCAACTCGGGAGCACATCTTTTTAGGTAATCGCTGGAATGCAGTCCGGCCCACTCGATTTTCTCACATCAAGGGTAAAGAGTTCCTTCCGTAGCTCTCTGGGAGATGCGTACTTCTGGCATGGATCATATTTATTGTGAAATAGTTTAGTTGTGGTCCTAGTAATTATTCGCCCCAGGGCCTTTGGTTATCCTAGCTAGGCCACTGGAAACAAAAAAATAATTTTGTCTAAGAGGGCAGGTGAGATAGTGGTCAAACGCTTGCCTATAAGGTACAAAGTAAAATTCATCTCGTTTAAAAGTGTGATTGTATATTTTCAACATAAAAATAAATAAATCTGACCACCTCGTAAACACGTCTGTTCTACTCGGTAATTATAGAGTGACTGCTCAAATAATAACTAGGTATATTTATTATCATTTAACTGCTACCTAATAGTCCGTTATTTAGTTTACAGACCACTTCCCATCATTATAGTGTCTTCGTGTTCTTGTATTGCAACGTAATATTATGGAGAATGTTTTATATTATTGTTACTATTACAGCATCCTGTTGTGTAACTTTAGGTACATATGTAGTTGTTTTGTTTGCATTACTTGCACTTTAGTTCTACTAGTTTTTTCTATACTTTAAAGTACAGTTTAAAGAGCCCTGTTAGCGTAAAATATTGATGATTTGACTTCTAATACTAGGTTCAGACCAGGCGATTTTTAGGGTTCCGTACCCAAAGGGTAAAACGGGACCCTAGTACTAAGACTCCGCTGTCCGTCTGTCTGTCTGTCACCAGGCTATAGCTCATTAACCGTGATAGTTAGACAGTTGAAATTTTCACAGATGGTGTATTTCTGTTGTCGCTAGAATAACAAATACTAAAAACAAAATAAAGTTAAAAATTAAAGGGGGTCCCCATACAAAAAACGTGTTTTTAAACGCCATCTATCTAATTAGTTTCGGCAAAATGACATAGATGGCGCTAGTAAACGAGCCCCGTCTTTCTAGATCGCGACCAAACCAAATATTCATGGTAATATCAATTAATCAAATATATGAGGTTGAAACTCTGTTATGTTTCGTATTGTACGGTACCCTCCCTAAGTGTGCGATAAGAGACGCGATGCTGACTCGCACTTGGTCAGTTTTATTTTTTATTCAACTTCCTAGGCCCTAGGAAGTTGAACTTGTATCGTATATGAGTATATCTCTAGTACTCATATACGATACGAGTTACAACACATACTCATTCGATACTTTTCTATCGATTATATGGGGCTTGATTAGGTAATCAAATGGCTTAATTCCATCGAGGTACATATGTACACATATGCATCGATGTTAAATTCTAAACCTTACTAACGCTCTTTAATGCCACATTATCGCTTACCACCAGGCATAATAATGGTCAAACGCGAAACTGATATATAAATTTAAAAAAATCTACTTGTAATCATCATTATGTGTGTAATTATGTATGTGTGTGTGTATGTCGAGTGTCTGCGCCAGACCGAGTTTCTATATGATTTATAAATTTATTATATCAAGTTAATTAAAGTAAACGCAGTTTTGTATGGAAATTACAATGTTACCTCTTATGGATACTAGATGGCGCTTTTTAATTCCATGCAAATCTGCGTTTATTTTAACGAGACGCGACGACGAAACTTGCACTAGGCACTCTGATTGAAAAGGGACTGTGCATCTATAGAATCTCTACTAGCAATTGCAGAGATCTACCATAGAATAAAAAAAAAAATATTTATCTATGGATCTACCTAGAGTCAGTGGTGAAAATAACCAGCTTATATGAGTAGTAAAATGACGTTAAGAGACTGATGATGCGGTCGATGATGTAGCGCGCTTACCCAAAAGATACCTATTCACTCGCGAAGACCCCTAAGTTGTCTAATCGGAAACACAGACTCGGCAGGTAATTTCATTCCTTGGCAATACGTATGATGAAAGAGGAAGCATATCGCTTTGTACGCGTAAATAAATGGCTCAGACTACCATAAAAAAGGCAGACGGAGCCGTGCTTAACACCCGAGTGAACGCAAGTTCAGTAATACTAAATGCTTGAGTAATAAGTTTCCGCGCTCAGTCCGGCATAGTCAATACGGCATGATTACTACGTAAGCAACGCTGCGAAGTAATACCGCACGGACGCGTCCGTCCCTGCTGCCGCTTGGTAGACGTGTGTAACTCAGGTCAGGGCCCCTAGACAAAATCCAATTTCCTGTTTACCTTCACGCTAACGCTAACGATTGTCTTATTTTTATGTGAGTGGTGTCAATAGATTCGTCTTAGTTGTTAGAGTGACACTGGGTACATCAAAATAAAAAATAAAACAAGATTAAGGATTCTTGGCGCCAAAAAGTAATCGCAGAAAAAAATTATGTTTTCAAAATACTTCGAGTGTGGTATCAAAAGAAAGATTTTTTAACGGAGATTAAAAATATATATATATATATATGTATATATTTATACATAACTTACATGTTTTATTGGAGTTTGGAATAGGAAATGGTAATAAAAAAAATTTCACGCAGTCGGGTTTTTGTACTTTTCAATAATTCACTTGTTATAAATAAATATGAATAAATAATATAAATAATAGACTTTATTGCCAAATTTTTACTTTATTGTTTTTATGTTACCGTTGTCAATGTGAGTTTATGGCAAATAAACGATTTCATTTCCGTTTTTCAGCACGTTTAAAAACATCATATACATAGAAACTTATCAAATAACTATTTCTTCTTAGACTTGACCTTGCCCCCTTTCGTTTTTGACTTGACCACGCCCCTGAACTGTTTTGACGTAATCGCCTTTTTCCTGAAACAATAGATAGATAAATATTTATAACTATAGATATGTGGGTAGATAAAGTGTATTGACCTAGAACTTGCAAGTGACTAATTTAACGCAAACAATATGTTAACTATATGTGACACCCAAATGTTAACTCTATTTTTTGTGAAATAAACATTCATTTCATTTCAATAGTAGTACCCTTAGTACTTGTGCAAATCATATCCTATATATAGTATATTTTTGAAAAAAAAGATGTAACTAACTCTTTTATATGTCTATATTCCTAATAACTCCGTGACGCTACGCTTCCTTTCTAACACATAGATTGTTATATGTTTACATCTCCCTTACTCGTAACTCCGTGACGCTCTCTTTTTAACACATAGAGAGTTATATGCATCTCCCTTACTCTAACTCCGTGACTCTCCCTTTTCAACGATTGGTATGTTACATGGTTACATTCCGCTTACTCTAACTCCGCGAAATGAGCCGTTGCGTTGAAGACATAAAAGAGTTAAAGACGCAGTTGAGAACTGTAAGATATACAGATAGTCTTTGGTTTAAAGAGATATCTCTTTTTAATTAATCACTCCTGAGTTACACACGTCTACTGAGTACGAGATCGTAAACGCTTTTGACAGATCTCACATAGTTTTCGAATTATTCTGGATTGGTCTAAATTCTAAGTGTAGTAACCACTGGATGCACTGTACTATTTTTCATACAAAATTTGTTCGATATACGATATCGAGTTTGGTATGAAAACTCGTACTAAGTGTACCCTTAGAACGAGTTTTCATCGTAAAAACTTTTGACAGATCTCACATAGTTTTCGACTTAATTAATCATTATATATAAAATTCCCTTATCACACTGTTCTCCACCTTATCCATCAGAGTCACTGCAATCATACTTCTCAAACGCTATCAGATAAAAAAAGAAAAAAACACAAAAGTTACCTCTTGTTAAGATTAGTTCTCGACAGCGGTAGGTACGCGTAAGGGTCATGTTTTCCTTTCTTCTTGACGTCACCACGTGCTTTCTTTGATTTAAACTCTGTGCCGACTGTCGATGCCACGGAGGCGGCTGAGCCGATCGGTCTATGGAGGAAAAACATGTTTATTAACTGACTTCACAAAAAAGGTTCTCAAGTCGCCTGTATTTCGCCTTTCTTGAATTGTTTCTAAGCATTTATTTATGTTGAGTTTTTATTATTCGTGTGTCTATTACTTATAATAGTTTATATCGTATTGTAATTAAAGTTAACTGTATTATTTTCTTGAGTTTTTTTTTCTCTTGCTTTAGGTACGTTAGGTAGTATAAGTTGTGTAATGTGCTAAATAAATGTATTTTCTTTCTTCTTTCTTTCTTCTATTTTTATTCCGTACCTAAAAGGAAAAAATGCGGTTGACATACCATTTGGCAAAAGTCCCTTAATTGTAGATAAAAAAAAAAACATTGGTGACACACGGACAGACAGACACACAGACGGACAAGAAAGCGATCTTATAAGGGTTCCTTTTTTTTACCTTTTGAGGTACGGAACCCTAAAAAAGGAAAAAAGGAACCCTTATAGAATCACTTTGTTGTCCGTCTGTCTGTCTGTCTGTCCGTCTGTCAAGACCTTTTATCTCCGGAATGCGTAAAGGTATCAATTTGGAACATATACTAAACTAGAAATGCTTCGCGGCTTCGCCCGCGTTAAAAACTTATTTTATTTTCAAAACTTTTCTTTTTTTAAAACCTTTCTATCATAAAAGACATGAAAAAATAATTAGCAAAAGCTGTTCACCCGATTTCATTTTATCGCGTGACTAAGGGAAATAGGGCATTATATTTAAAAAGCCCAAAAACCACATTGTATTTCAGACTTTGTTATCTACCCCATTTTGCATTCTTGCAACACGTATTTACTTACAGAAATACTTATGTAAAGTTTCGAATAAAACAGAATATTTCATCTTGTTTCGCCTTACAAACTTTGAATACCCGTTCCGTAAAGAGATTTAAGGGGTGAATTTTTAGAAAATCCTTTTTTAGCGGATACCTACGTCATAATCCAAAACAATATTGATTTTCACACTTTGTTACACCATTGAACACTTAGGGGTTGAATTTCAAAAAAGCCTGAAACACGTATCTACTTATTTATTTACTAAAGCAATTGTGTGAAGTTTTGAATAGAAAAGACTATTTAATCTTGTTTCTCCATACAAAACTTTAAACCCCCGCTTCATCCTTTAATGGGTCGAATAAAAAAAACATTCCTCAGAGGGAACTAACGTCATTATAACTACCTGCATGCCAAATTTTAGCACAATCCGAAATAATATTGATTTTCATACTTTGTTACCCCATTTCACCCTCTTAGGGGAGAAATTTCAAAAAGTCTGAAATACGTATTTAATTTTTTAATTAATGAAGCAATTGTGTGATGTTTCGAATAGAAAAGACTATCTATCTAATCTTGTTTCTCCATAAAAACTTTGAACCCCCATTTCATCCTCTTGAAGGAAGAATTTTAGAAAATCCTTTCTTAGTACACCTTTACGCACTAAGACAAATATACCCTACAAATTTCAAGTCTCTACGACCAGCGGTTTAGGCTGTGCGTTGTCTGTCAGACAGTATGCCAGGACAAAGATTCTTATAGTATTAGATAATACTTGGGTCTACGGTATCTTTAGACCTTTAAAATTCAAATCTGTAAGTCAACGCGATCAAAAGATATACCTTTAAAATTCAAATCTGTAAGTCAACGCGATCAAAAGATATGACCGCTTAACTAGTATTTTCGCAAATTTTACGATTTCAAAAGAGAATCCGAACCTATAGGGTACTTCCCGTTGCCCTAGAATCATGAAATTTGGCAAGAACATAACATATTATGTGTAGTTGGTTGGCGTAATACATTTTCTATGAATCGAACTACAAAGTTAAGTTTGTCCTTTAACCTATATAGTCTGCGAAGTTTGTACGGAAGCCTCGGTGGGCGAGTCCAACTCTACCTCGGTGGGCGAGTCTACCTCAGAAATCCGTCATTATTACCCGTTTTCGGCTTCAATCAAGAATCTATAGATAACGGGTTACCTACAAAATCAAAGCCAAATTCTGTCCAAAGTGTATACTGACTAATAAACAGAGACAAAAGTTATAAAACCGTTTTATGATCAACATCTTTACGACCATAATACCTTAAAATAAAGTCGCAATTCTGTAAAACATCATCTTATACTTACGGCTATTCGTCACAAAAGTATTTGTGTTCGACGAACAAAATAAGAGCTCACCGCCCGGTGTGAGCTCTTATTCGTCGGGACATTCTTTTTGCGTCGACCTTATATCTATAGATTCTTGATCGAAGATTTTCGGCAATCATTGTTTTGTTCAAGAGGTTAAGCTTTCCGTTTGATCCCATTGTAATTTTATCAACATGATATATGATACATAAATACACATTACACATAGTTACATATAGGTACATACCATGCAATACATATAACATTAAAAGCATACTTAAATAATTAAGATTAATTAAGTTTATAAACTAATACAACCGACGTCCATGCCCCGCGAGTCAATTTCAGTAGCAAGGTTGAGACGTTTATCGTCATATCTCTGGAGATATTTATCAGATCTCGATGAAATTACAATGGGACCACCTCGGAAACGTACCCTACCGATTAAAAAAATAATCATTCGAATCGGTTCACAATTGACGGAGTAATCGCGTAACATAAAAAAAACATACAGACGAATTGAGAACCTCCTTCTTTTTGGAAGTCGGTTGACAAATTAAAAAAAATAATAGTACATAAATAAAAAGTATATGTATACGAGTGAAAACTAAATTTTTTCAACGTTTTAAAGGCAGATAAAAACTAGGCTCGTCATATCTATAGACAGATAATTCCAGAGTTTTGAAGCTTGCGCAGTAAAGGAATTTGCGAGATATTCGGTACTGTGTGTTGGGATTTTTAGTAGGAAGGTTTCATCGGAACGTAAGGAGAGAGAATTGATTAGAAGAGAGATTGTGATTGTGACTCTATTGTATTTTATTACTCGACTACACAAAAAGAGTGTTATTTCACCTGTGAATGCCCTTCCCTCCAGCCTTATACTTGGATCCGACGGTGACGGTGGAAGCTCGACTGCGCGATGACTTGCCACTCTTCACGCTGAGGATGTCGTCGTAGCGACGTTTAGCACCAGTTTTCAGCAGTTTAGATGGCTTGCTGTCTTTTTCATTATCTGTTGAGAAAATTATAAAAAATATTACATTATCTCTTGTCTCTTGTGTGTCTATCCGGTATAACAACAAATACTAAAATAGAATAAAGTTACAAATTAAAGGGACATACAAGAAACATGTTTCTTACTATAGCGCTATCTATGAACGGTTGTTTACCTTATTAATAATATTAATTACCTACCCTAACGCCTTTGTGTTAACGTTCACTTAGTTGGTGTTAGAATGTAGTTAGATATTCGCTATATGGCGTTGTAGTAAATAAGCACGCGGCTCCTGTCTTTTAATAAATTTTTTTTTTTTTTTGAAGTATAAAGTTATATATTGTGAGAATAAATTAATAACATTTCACGGAGTACAACAGAGCAGCGGCAACCACATGATAAAACATGCTTATATCGGACACCTTGCCGACGAAAATGCGGTCACGCCGGTGCAGCGGTCACACGCGGAGACAGCTCGACGAACAACGCCGGTGCAGCGGTCACACGCGGAGACAGCTCGATGAACAACAACATGTTTAGAATTCACACGGTAATATAATACATATATATATATCATATGGACTTACTAGCTATGGACGCACTTTCAGATCATATTTAGAAAAAATATCAAACCTTCAAATAAGACTTTTGAAACTTATCGTACCAAAGAAAGTTAAACAGCAGTACAAAGAAAAGCGTATAGATTTATTCGAATTCTGTAACGTACTCCCTGTTCAAACGCGACTTCGTATGTGTCTCGCTATCGAACAATTTGACAATAAAGACATCCAAATACCTATATCACACGAAATACATACTAGACAGATTACACAGAATAAATTAAAAGTACCAAAAATGTCAAAATACTATGGACGAAGAACTATCGAGTTTTTGATCCCAACTTTTCTCAATGAAATGCCACACACTCTGCTTAACAAAATAAACAGGACAAATTATAAACGGAAATACAAAAATTACTTTCACGACATCGTCAAATCAGCAGACAAATTTTAATGAAATATTTAACCAAAAAACTACTTAAAAAATGTATGTATATATATAAAAGATTTATATATATATTTATTTAAACAACTTAAAATTAATCAAATAAAAGAAATAAAACATTAACATCATCTTCCTACCCGTATCCCACTAGGGTGGAGTCGGTGTAACATGTCATTCAAAGCGATTGGAAAAAAAAAAAAAAAAACGACAAACTTAAAATTACAATTCATTATTAATACACAAATTACAAAATACATAACATCAACAAATCACATCCAATCAATCATCCTGTATATATAGATCAACAAAACCGGTTCCGCATTTGTCTTGTCCAAGCCTACAGCTGAGTACAAACAACTTAAAAGCGAATAGTTGCTTTTGTGTTTATTTCTTATACTCATTCATATTTTTACCTTTCATTTGAATACATTAAGTTTTTTTTTTTTTTGGTTTAGTTAGAAATTAGTGTAGATTTAAGATGTACATTAGTAGTTATTAATTATTAGTAGTTGCACGTTGCGGATGTGAGTACCAGCACAAACAAAAAATAGTTTATTGGTACTCAATTCTTTGTATAAAATGTATTATATTTAAAGATTAATAAATTGAAAAAAAAAAAAAAAACCGTGGTATTGTACTACGGTTCGGGACTCTTCGTGTGCGAGACGCAAGTCTGACTAGTTAAAAATAACAAGTATGTTTAAAAAAAAAACAGATATCATTTTTTTACCAGTATCATCCGTATCAGTGTCAACATCACCGCTGGGTCTCTGGTTGTCATCATCATCATCATCACCGCTGGCATCGTCTGTGATGATGAGTCTACCGTCGGGAGCCGTCTTGAACCCGCCGTCTTTCTTCTTCTGTTTAACTTCTGTTGCTTTTTGCTGTCGTGTCGGATCGGTCGCTGTAAAAAGGTGTTTGGTTACAATATATCTCTTATGGACACAACTGGGGATAATTTTGGATAGGGTACTTCCTAATGTTAGAAGACAATGGGGTTAAAAACTGCCTTTTGCTCACTGCAGGTGGCGCTACTGTTGAGTGTTTGTTTGAGTTTATTTTATTTGAGTTTAATTTAATTTTTGATTTAATGTATACTTTCGTAGTACTATTATATATTGACAATTTTATTTTATATTAAAGGTGTAAACGCACTAGAGCGACAATGCAGCGGAGCGGCGCGGCGCGGCAAATATTATATATGGAAATATTTTGCCACATCGAACCGCGCCTCGCCGCTCCGCTGCAGTGTCGCTCTAGTGCGGTTTCAGCTTTAT
The DNA here is from genome assembly GCA_954871355.1 of Cabera pusaria. Classification (NCBI taxonomy): domain Eukaryota; kingdom Metazoa; phylum Arthropoda; class Insecta; order Lepidoptera; family Geometridae; genus Cabera; species Cabera pusaria. The sequence goes on along the minus strand of OX940906.1, from coordinate 5,067,345 downwards.
TGTTATATGTAACTGCGTAACATTTCTTTTGTTTTTCCGGTTTTTGAGTATTAATTATAATATAAGTGCTTATCTCAGAATTTATTTGACATTTCAGTATAAATCAAGAGGTTATTTGTGTCGGCTTTCATGATTAGAATAATATACTTTCTTTGTATTTTAAAATCAGACATTATAATTAGATGTGATAATGTTATTAGAATGATCATTTAACGAATCCAAAAATCATGTATATTGATAAAAATGCAATTTTTAAGTGCGTAATTTCCCAAACGATGTATCATTGTTTTGGAATAAATGAAAAATTAAATGTTCCTTAAATTTGACAGATCTCTCATTTTCAATAGTAATTTTGTATACAAATAAATTGGTATTGGAATATAATAAAATATAATAAGTAATTATAACGCTATGAATTACAAAGTCACTGTTATTAATGTGTTCCCGAATTTTTATTTTTTTTAACACATGATATTCCAATAAAATGGTATATCATTAAAATTACAATCTAGTCTTAAGTAATTTAAATTTGGCCTAAACTGCTAACTATTGTTAAACTAAGAATGTGTCCAATGGCACTTTTCTTATTGTCTCTATTAAGGCGAAGACACTATTTTATTGCGTTCTTTGTAAGCACTGTTCACTATTTTACTGTCCCTTCACTACACTAACTCAAAAGGTTTGGTCCTTTTTAGTCTTCTCACTATGTCTGAGTTGTCGAGGAGCTGAATAGCCTCGACGTTCACATCGTGATGATGTCTACGGTCGTGAGCTTCGGCATATTTTGTAATAACACTAATAACGTCATCCACTTTAAGGTCCCGATGGAGGTCATAGTTTCTGATGTACCATGGTGCATTTACGATGCTCCTTAGAACTTTATTTTGGAATCGCTGGATAATCTGGATGTTACTTTGACTGGTACAGCCCCATAGCTGAATTCCATCCATACTGGCACTAGGACTTGTTGGTATAAAAGCAATTTGTTTTGCACCGACAACGTGGAGTGTCTTCCAAGCAGCCACTGCATCTTTTTGTAGCGAAGCTCTAACTCTTCCCGTTTCTCTTTGACGTGTGCCTTCCAGCGAAGCTTAGCGTCTAGAGTCATGCCTAGGTACTTGGCTGTATTTTCGTATGGTACTGCTTGGCCATTTATGAATACCGGGTGGTAGTTATGTTTTTTATTAGTAAAATCAATATGTATAGATTTTGTTTCATTAAGTTTTATTCTCCATTTTTTCGTCCATTCAAAGATAGTGTAGACAGCTATTTGTACGTGTTTGACTGCTGTTTCTTGATTGACTCCTGTGGCCATAATAGCAGTATCATCGGAGAATGTTGCAATGATGTTGTTCTCTAATATTGGGATATTACAAGTGTATAATAGGTACAGGACCGGACCTAAAACACTTCCTTGTGGTACCCCAGCTTTAATTTGTTTCAGCTGGGAGTAATCATCTTCTTGTCTTACTCTAAACGTTTCTCAAATAACTTCGCCATTATCGGAAGTAATGAAATGGGTCTGTAAGATGTTGCTTCATGAGACGGTTTTCCAGGACTTCCGCAACTTTCCACACTTCTGGCACATACTGAAGTCTGAATGCTGCGTTGATTAGAGTTGTTAATTTTACTATAACTTTCCGTGGGGTATTTTGTAGGACTTATTGTGATTTCTTGCGGTTGAGTAGTTTTATTTCTCTTTGTACTTCTCTAGGTGTCACCAATTTAATCTCTTGCTCGTGGTGTGATATGTTTTCTAGTATATCATCTGAGTTACCTTCGTAAGGTTGAAATATCTGCTCGAGGTGCTAGGCAAATATTTTCGCTTTTTGTTCGTTATTTATGGCCCATTGCCCATCAGTTTGTTTTATGGGTGGAATCTGAGTTATAGGTTTTTTGAGGTGTTTAGTCGCTCTCCATAGCGAATAATTAGTAGTTTTGTCGCTCGTGAGCTGGTTCAAGTTTGCATTTGTAATAATAAAGCCATATTATCATTATAACTTTGAATCTCTCTACTAAGTGTCTTTGTTAAATTGTTCAACAACTGCTTGTCGTATGGAGATCTTGTTGTTTGACACTTCTGTCTTTGTTTTCTTTTTTCAGCAATAAGGTTTGTGATTACCAATGGATAGTAATGTTCTCTAATTTTTCTTTTGCAGTCAGGGGTATTATTCCAGGCACATTGCTGGATATCCCGAATTAACTGTATTACTTCTGTTTCGAGCTGTTGTCGGGTTTTAAGTTGCACTTTTAGATTTATGATGGATTCTAAATCATGTTTAAATTTTCCCAGTAGGTGTATTTATTTACTAAGGTGGGATTATTTTCTCTTTGTAAGCCAGTTTCACTTAGTGTTATTATAATTGGAGAATGATCGGAGCTCATGTCATATCCTTCCATTATGTGTAGGAGGCTAGCTGATAAGTTCTTGTATATGAAAAAGTCTATAAGGTCTGGTATCTTATGGGGATCCGTAGGCCAATAGGTAGGTTTTCCTGTTGACATCACGTTACACCCAACTTCTTTGATAGCCGTGAGAAGCTCTCTACCTTTTGTATTTATGAGTCTAGATCCCCAGTAGGTGTTTTTAGCATTAAAGTCGCCCCCCAACAGGAATCTATCACCAAGTTTAGTTAATAGTTTCTTGTAATCGTCTGATTTCAGAGCATATTTTGGTGGATAGTATATCGCTGAGATAGTAACTTTATTACAGCGTTTAGTTTTGATTGAAACCGCTACAGCTTGTATGTATTGTTCTTCAATCTTGAACTCTTCATGGTGGTATAAGTTCTCCTTTATTAAAACGGTACTTCCGCCTCGAGCTTTATTCTCAGGATGAAGAGCATGATAGAGTTTGTATCCTTTGATCTGGAGGTATGACTCTTTAGTGAAGTGTGTCTCAGATATAAGACACACATCAATGTTGGCTTTATGTAGGACAACTTGAAGCTCATTTTGATGCTTGAGCAGCCCATTAGCATTCCATTCCGTAATTTTTAGGTCCATCATTTTTTTTGCTTCAACGTAGCGGTTTTGGTGCTACTTTCAAGTTTTTTCAAGCGGTCGTCGAACGATGTCATAAGAGACAGAATTTGAGTTATTTTTTCGTCTATTTTAGAGCTGTCTCGTTTAGCTGCTGTAGGCAGTGGAGGAAGTTGCTGAGCTCCTTTTGTTATTTGGGCATATGAAGTCGATTTTGTGACATTCTGGCTGATGCTGGGTTTAGGTGTCTTGTTATGAGTCTGGACAGGTGTTGAGACATTCTTTTTTGTTAGTTTATTTTTTATGCTCTGTAATTCTTTGGCTACTATACACCCTCTGTAGTTAGCAGGGTGTGGTTCGCCACAGTGGACACATTTTGGCTGTGATTCTCGTGGCTTGGTGCAGTCCTTGGTGAGGTGCTTGCCAGTACATTTAACGCATCTGGGCTCCTTTGCGCAATACTTCTGTGTATGGCCGTATGCTTGGCACCTTTTGCACTGTGGGATAAGCTTGGAAGTCTTGACAGCCTGTATTTCTACTTTGCATCCCAATACAGACTTAATATTATAAATGTTCTTAATATCTTCGTCTTTTTCGAACGAAAGCATAAACATGTTCAGTGGAGCTTTATTTCTCCAGCTGAGCTTGTTCACGGCTTCTAGGCATTTGTATCCATGCCGCTTCAGATCTTCAATTATTTTATCGGGAAGGCAAGTGAATGTAAATTCTTTGCCATTACTCTAATTGGTCTCTCCTGTTTGTTCTCGTACGAGTATCAGCGGCAGTTATTTTGTAACAATAGTTTTGTTGCAGACCTATATGATTCCTCATTATAGGTGCTTATTTTTACCGCGTCGCCACTCATCATTTTAACCAAAAATGAATCTCTTGAGAGGCTCGTAGTAAGCAAGTCATAGAACTTCTGGTAGTCCATTTTCAACCACTATAGGTGGTGGTTGAGGAGGCTTCTTTACCTTTTGTTTTTGCTGTTGAGCCTTGTCATGAGACTCATCTTCAACTGGAGAAGGTGACTTATTCAATCTCCTTTTCTTTCTATTTATTTGACGTATCCAGTCAGTTTCTTTTGCGAGTTCTTCTTCGTCAGTCTCGTAGTGGATCGATGGCGAATGATTCTTTTGGCTGGATGTATTTGCTTCTTTTTCCTTCATATGTTGAAGATGACGTTGTAGTTCCTGAATCTGGTTCTTTAAATCACTTACCAGATTTTCAAACTGTATTCTTTCTCTCTTTTCCTCTTCAAAACGTTTATATAATAACCGTTCCGTCTCAGTTGTTAATTTTATTACTTTCGGAGAAGCCATAATTGTAATGAACTTCGCCTTAACAGATATAAACAAACATTACGTGATTGACTTAGTACTTCAACATTACTAGGTCTTTTGTAGGCAGCTGCGTCAGCGCATTACTCGAGCGCAAACAAAAGTAAGTGCGACGCGAACGCGACCTTTATCGATGACATATACGTGATGTGTTCCCGAATGAAATTGAAAGTAACTTTAAAAATTATTTTAAAAAATATTTTATGATGTACAAAAATTGATTAAACATGTTACATTTTGCCTTATTCATCTTCTCATAATTGGCTGGAAGTCTAGGTCGAATCCATTATTATATATTTTTAAGGAAAAAGTTTTGAAAAAACCATAGACGTATATAAATTGACTGCGCAAAACGGCCCTGATGAGACCGACCTAGAACGGAGTTTGTCCCTTTCTTTTGTATGGACGACTTATATATATACTAAACATATAGTATAGAACATATGTAGCACTAGCAGGTTGTTAGACAAAGGACACACTCCCACCCGGGTGCCTTTCGATTGGGCCGTTTTGTTCTACAAAGCAATCACAACCTTATTTTTAAAGCATACGGATTAAATTTAATTTGTCAAAACATCTGCAGTGCACCATCCTTTTATATTAAGTCTATGGAAAAAAACATACAAAATTTTCAATATGGCGGTTTTTAGGAACACTCAGCAGTAGCGCCACCTACTTAGAGCTTTCAGTTTTAACCCTATTCTAGCACAGGTGCAAGACTTTGAAGATAATTCTGGCACGAGAGCAAATTAAAAAAATAGCTATCAGTGGTATAAACCCAATATCGTGTCACTGAGGATTGAAAAATCGGCTCTAAATAGTATATGTACCTGTAATCTTCCTGGAAGCCGATACATCCGCCAAGTCGACGATGTTCTCCGGGTCATCCTGGATCCAAGCTTGTGTGCGAGCTTTCTTAGCCTGAACAAACAAACACACAATTTGACATTTGAATAACGGAGATAGAAAATAGGCTAAAAAAAAGGCTAGCGTTTCACCACTATCTCATCTGTTGGTAAGTGACGATGCAATCGAGGATGCTAGCACCCTAGGTCTAGAACGGTTACTGATATGCGAAAATGCTATTCACAAGCGTCTAACAATAGACAAAAACCAAGAAGAACAAATATTACCTTAGGCTTCTTAGGTCTTTGATCTTCATCATCTTCGAGGAATTCCATCTCGGAGTCGCTGTCCTTAAGTATATCTTCAAGGGTCTTGGAGGTGCCTTTGATCTCGTTGTCTGAATCTGATTCCGCTTGCTCCCTGAATTAAACAAAGCATTTTTTGAAAATATCTTAATATTTTCTTACATAAGAAATATGTATTTTAGTGTAGTATGGATAGTATAGCTAGAAATACAAAACAATGCAACATTCTTTGTAGAACACCTGTTACTGAAGAAACATCAGCAAACTATCTCTGAATCGCTAAAAGCTATAGAAATTTATAAATAAAAAATAATTTCCAAAGTTATTACAATACAAAGATAAATCATTTAAAAGAACTATCTTTGTGTATGCTTGCTGTGTGTACCATATATCTATTCCATTCATAAATTAAATAAAGTGCCGCTTTGTACGTAAAATATATACTCACTTTCCGTTTTCGCGCATACGTTTCTTCCTATTGTCCATTTTCCTGATATTTCGCAGACGTCTTATCATGACGTCGTCTGTGTGGGGTATTAGTTTCTCCACGGTGTCCGATCCGTATTTACGTACCATTCTGCAAGAAAATTAATTATGATTTTGCTATATTTACATGATAATTAGTGATTTAATTTAAGATTTTTTAATTTACGAAGAAGAGGCATGTATATGTGCGTATATTAATACTGCCTACATACTGAGAAATGCTTTAAACTTACTTAAAATCAGGTGAAATGAAGCGTTAACCTTAATAAACTGGCCAAGTGCAAGTCGGGACTCGCACTCGTAGGGTTCCGTACCACACTACAGAATTTTATAAGATCGAGCAAAAAATACCACTACCATTGTTCGCCAGAAAAAATTATAATTAATAAAAATTTTATTTCTTATAACGCCATCTAACGTCTAACAAAGGTGTTAGGGATCGACAATTAAATATAACGCCATCTACGTTCATATATGGCGTGAAATGCCGAAAAAAACACGTTTCTTGTATGGGGACCCTCTATTATATTTAACTTTATTCTGTTTTTAGTATTTGGTGTTATAGCGGCAACAGAAATACATCATCTGTGAAAATTTCAACTGTCTAACTATCACGGTTCATGAGATACAGCCTGGTGACAGACGGACAGACAGACAGACAGACAGACAGACAGACACAGACAGACGGACAGCGGAGTCTTAGTAATAGTGTCCCGTTTCACCCTTTGGGTACGGAACCCTAAAAAATGATCCGATTTTGAAAATTATTTTACTAAAAGAAATTCACGACATAGATGGGGAATACAATCTATATACTTTATCTCGTTATCGAGACTAATATTACAAAAACGTTTGTAACTCTGTCTGTTTGTTGCCTAATCACGCCTAAACGGACGATCCGATTTTACTGAAATGTGACAAGAAGATACTTTATAGCATGAGGTTGAACATAGGCTATTAAATTTTTGGTATACGTGAACGAAGTCACGGGTATCAGCTAGTTTTCGAAATGTAGGCTGAACCCGGGAGTGTCGCAAGTAAAGCAAAGCCCCGATAATTAGAACACCTAAGATTAATAAACTAAACTCAGATGACGTAGACCAGAAACTCGAAGAAGTGGTGGAAATCCTTAGGGATGAAGGAACGAAGTTTTGCGAGAGCAAGCGGACGGGCAAAAAGTCCAAACTTTCGATAGAAACACTTCGGCTAGTGGAAGAGAGACGAATAGACCCTTTGTCTGCTTTGTCAACTAACCAGGTGCGCAATAAAACCATAAAGAAGCTGGTGCGACGCGACCTCCGATCTTCTAACACGCTCTTGATTAAAGAATCAATCGAGCAGAATCGGGGGTCGAAGGTGTTCACGCAGCCACTGGGTAGAGGCCATCTTACAAAGCTGACAACATCAAATGGACTAGTCGTCGCATCCAAGCCGGAGATTCTGTCGGAAGTTGAAGACTTCTACGGCAAGCTCTACGCATCGCATGCTACAAGGCCCGTACCCGATACTGAGGATTCTAGAGCCACCTTAACCCGCCACTTCACAGAAGATCTGCCCAAAATTAGCCGAGACGAGGTCGTGATGGCCCTTAAACAGCTCAAAAATTGAAAAGCCCCAGTAGAAGACGGAATCACAACAGAGCTATTAAAACCGGAGGATCTCCAGCAGTTCAACAGCTTTAGCAGCTCTTTAATTCCGTTCTTTTCACTGGGAGAACTCCTCAGGCATGGAACAGAAGCATGGTGGTTCTGTTTTTCAAAAAAGGAGACAAAACCCTTTTGAAAAACTACCGCCCGATTTCGCTTCTGAGCCATGTCTACAAGCTGTTTTCAAGGGTAATCACGAACCGTCTTGCGCGAAGACTCGACGAGTTCCAACCTTCGGAATAGGCCGGGTTTCGAAGCGGGTACGGCACCATAGACCACATCCACACGGTGCGGCAGATTATACAGAAGACCGTAGAGTACAATCGGCCCCTGTGCTTAGCATTTGTGGACTATGAGAAGGCCTTCTACTCAATCGAAACCTGGTCCGTTCTGGAGTCCTTGCAGCGTTGCCAAGTCGACTGGCGATACATCGAAGTGATGAGATGTCTGTACAATGCAGCAACAATGAATGTACAAGTACAGAACCAGCGATCTAAACATGTCCACCTGCGTCGAGGAGTGAGACAGGGGGACGTCATTACCCCGAAACTGTTCACTAACGCCTTAACGCCTTGGAGGATATGTTTAAGACGCTGGACTAGAAATATCGTGGCATTACCATCAACGGCAAGTACATCTCTCACTTACGATTCGCAGATGACATCGTCATTATGGCAGAGACGCTGCAGGATCTACAAAGGATGTTGAATGGCCTAGCCGATTCTTCTCGTCGCATCGGTCTCCGGATGAATTTGGATAAAACCAAAGTCATGTACAACGAGCACGTTGTTCCGGAACCGATTGCTGTAGATGGAATCTCAGTCGAAGTTGTCACTAAGTATGTTTACCTAGGGCAGACGCTCTAATTAGGCAAACACCGAAGTTGTGTTCAAGAAGGAAATCCAGAGAAGAATTCAGCTGGGCTGGGCAGCATTCGGAAAACTCCGTCGAGTCTTCTCGTCGCCTATACCACAGTGTCTAAAGATAAAAGTCTTTAACCAGTGCGTCCTACCTGTGATGACATACGGAGCCGAGACGTGGACACTCACAATTCGACTGGTCCACCAATTTAAAGTCGCTCAGCGAGCTATGGAGAGAGCTATGCTCGGTATTTCTCTGCGGGATCGAATCCGGAACGAAGTAATTCGCCAGAGAACTAAAGTTATCGTCATAGCTCAACGGATTAGAAAACTGAAGTGGCAGTGGGCTGGTCATATCTGCCGCAGGACAGATAATCGTTGGGGTAGACTTGTCCTAGAGTGGAGACCGCGAATCGGCAAGCGTAGCGTAGGACGTCCTGTGACCAGGTGGAGCGACGACATACGCAAAGCGGTGGGCAGTGACTGGAAAAGAAGAGCCGAAGATCGGGCTCAGTGGCGCATCTTGGGAGAGGCCTACGTCCAGCAGTGGACTGACACCGGCTGATGGTGATGAAAATTAATATCCTGTTCGGATGAACGAAGCGTGCGGATTGTAAACATTTTGAAAGGCATTTATCGAAAAAACTCAAATATATTTTACATTATAATGTATTGAGAAGTATATTATAAGTAATGCTATAGCGCGCGGCAGACGATAAAACAATACGAGTAGCACTTAAAACGTACTGCGTGACACTGTGAGACAGAAACTGTGAAAATGGCGGTTGCGCTGGGTTAAGGAGGGTCGTTTGGATTATAGAGGCGTTGGGGTTTGCTGGGGACCGGATTATCGAGACTGTGCTGTAATAATAATGTATATGATCTAACACCCAGCACCCGCATAAGTAAATTATAGGTCCGTTTGTCGGGGTAGAGGTACGCGGCTGTGATTGGTCCGTCAGTGACAGCTTGGTTCCCGCGCAGTCATCACGTGACAGTACCGATATGCAACAATATTGCGAGCGCCTTCAGATAACATACCGGGGTTGTATACATACCTGGTAAGGAAGTAGCCTATCTCAAGGCGGCAGTGTCGTTTGCAGTCGTTGTTCATGGTCGAGAGAGTTTTCATGATGATTGGTAAGCTTCCTGCTAGCACATCGGTCGGCAGGACTTTTGTGTATACCTACAACATAATTAAGATAGTTAAAAGACTAAAAACACCAACTGCCATGCCGCGCGAGTCACCAACCAACTTCCAAAAAGAAAGAGGTTCTCAATTTATCTGTATGTTTTTTAAATATTTTTTTGTGTGTATGTTACGCGATGACTCCGTCAATTGTGAACCGATTCGAATGATTATTTTTGTAATCGGTAGGGTACGTTTCCGAGGTAGTCCCATTGTAATTTCATCAAGATCTGATAAGTATCTCCAGAGATATGACGATTAACGTCTCAAACTTGTTACTGAATTTGACTCGCGGGGCATTGAAGTCGGTTGTCTTAGTTTAAACTATCTTAATTATTTTCAGTAGCAATTTTGAGAACAAACATTGAGTGTGCGTGCGTGCGTGTGTGTGTGTGTTTGTGTGTGTGTGTTTGTGTGTGTGTGTGTTTGTGTGTGTTTGTGTGTTTGTGTGTGTGTGTGTGTGTGTGTGTGTGTAAGTGTGTTTGATAGTGAGTGTGTGTGTATGTCAGAGTGTGTGAGTTAGTGTGAGTACGTGAGGTAACAAGGTTGAGAAGGTTAGGAACCGCTTGTCTAGTATTGTTTTACCTTGAGGAAGCTCATGGAAGCCGCCACCACCTCCCTGTTGTCAGCCAGCATGTGAGGAGTGACCGTGTCCAGCAGCAGCTGCACCGTCTGCAGACCCATGTCCTCGCTCAGAGAGAACAGTGCGGAGGCCAGGGCGCGGAGAGAGGCGCTCACCACGCGGGGTAGGGGGGCCGATAGACCCGACATTAACATGTTTATGTAGCCTTGCATTCCTGTGGGGAAAGGAAAGGCAATATATTCATGAAATCGCCTTTAAAGTTAAATCTGTAAAAATTATGAATATTATTTGATGAAGTAAAGGCGAAAGTATCACGACCAGATTGGAGACATTTTAAAGAAAGGCCAAATCAAAAATATCTAATATCTATAACCGGCGAGCATGTATGAAGGCGCTTATGAAAATGGAAGAAGCGAAAGAGGTATGTCAGGATCGTAGCATCGTGGTAGCATCGTGGTAGGACACTATCTAGTGTCCGCCTGGCCAGCTACCAACCTCAAGTTAGAAAATCTGTCGCCAAGCATCTAATGTGTTCCGGCAGCTATCCTTGAGAGCCAGTTCCCATTCTAGGCCTAGCGTGCTTACCATCTACGACCGCATAATCACTTACCAAGGCTGAGATAGCTGTATAAAAAAAAGCAGGATCGTGTGGAAAGAAGTAGTCTCTGTCAACCTAATGTTATGTATGTATCTTACCTCCTTCTTGAGTTTTCAGCACATTCCCGACAGTATTGATCACGTTGAAGGCGCACTGTCTACATTTAGAGTTGATATCCTTCGTACATATCACAGACTCCGCTATCGCACTCTTTAGCAGCTTGCTCTCCGCATTTAGGAACTGTGTTGATGTTATTAAATGTTCTATACACCTGAAAAGAAGGTTTAAGGGTAAAGGTTGGTAAAATGTTCTATACACCTGGGAAGGTTTTAAGTAAAGGCGGGGAAAATGTTCTATATACCTGGGAAGCAGGTTTAAGGTAATGGTTGGTAAAATGTTCTATACACCTGGGAAGAAGGTTTAAGGTAAAGGTTGGTAAAATGTTCTCTATACATCTGGGAAGACGGTTTTGGGTAAAAGTTAGTAAAATGTTCTATACACCTGGGAAGAAGATTTAAGGTAAAGGTTGGTAAAATGTTCTATACACCTGAGAAGAAGGTTTAAGGTAAAGGTGGGTAAAATGTTCTATACACCTGAGAAGAAGGTTTAAGGTAAAGGTGGGTAAAATGTTCTATACACCTGGGAAGAAGGTTTAAGGTAAAGTTGTAAAATGATCTTTACACCTGGGAAGAAGGTTTAAAGTAAAGCTTGGTAAAATGTTCTTTATACCTGGGAATAAGATTTAAGGTAAAGGTTGGTAAAATATTCTATATACCTGGGAAGAAGGTTTAAGGTGAGGTTGGTAAAATGATTTTTACACCTGGGAAGGTTTAAAGTAAAGCTTGGTAAAATGTTCTTTATACCTGGGAAGAAGGTTTAAGGTAAAGGTTGGTAAAATATTTTATATACCTGGGAAGAAGGTTTAAGGTAAAGGTGAGTAAAATGTTCTATACACCTGGGAATACGGTTTAAGGTAAAATGTTCTATAATACACCTGTGAATACGGTTTAAGGTAAAATGTTCTATAATACACCTGGGAATACGGTTTAAGGTAAAGTGTTCTATACACCTGGGAAGAAGGTTGAAGGTAAAGGTTGGTAAAATGTTCTATATACCTGTGAAGAAGGTTTAATGTAAGATGGCGTGAATTAACGAAAAATGTTTACTAGTGGTATTCACAGATCCTAGGCAAGATTTTTTAAATTACGGTCAGCCAAGGACTTGACCGCTATCTCACGCGATGGTAAGTGACGATACAGTCTAAGGCGAGCTTGTGAGGTGTCAGTAACTCCTTGATGTGTATGAAATGAATGAATGCAATACAAACGTCTTACCTAAGTCTAGCCGCCTTACTACTATCAGCAACCTTATTCAACGAATTCATCAGCAACTTCTTGATCTTCTTATAATTACTAGTCAAAAACTCCTTACAACTAGGGTTGTCACTCTTAAAGATTTCCTCCAAAATTCTGTAAGCTTTTTTATGTTCCATTTCTAATAATTTCGCTTTATCTTTGTATCTTAATTCTGGCTGCTTTTCTTCTTTAGTGTCTTCCGCTTCCATAGCTGCCGCTTTTTTGGACTCAGCTTTTTTCGCCTTTTTAAACTTCCTTGGGTCTTCCAAAACTGTTTCGCAAAGCGGGTAAACCCATTCGTCAAACAGTTGTGCTATTTTGGGGCTACTTTGGTATAATACTAGTAGACGTATGACGTCTAATATTGATTCTCGTTGGAAATGGTTGTCTTTTGATGATTCTAGTTGTTGAAGAGCGTTGTTGAACAATTCTTCTTTTAGTGTTTGGTCTGTGATTGTGAGATATACCTGTTGAAATTAATTTTATGATGCATTGAAGGATGAGGTTGTGAATATAAATTAGAAATTGCAGAAATTGTAGAAATCTGCGGTGTATAGCATATATATATTTTTTTATATCATATAGTCTAGCGTTTGAACACTATCTCACCTGTTGGTAAGTGATTATGCGGTCGAAGATGGTAGAATGGGAAATGGCTCACAAGAATAGCTGCCGGAACACATTAGATATTTGGCGACAGATTTGCTAACTTGAGGATGGTAGCTGGCCAGGCGGACACTAGATAGTATCATTGGGTGAGATTTGGCTCAACCCTCTCCCTCCTCTAAACGTCGCGTAATTAATGGACACTGTCTTAAAATACTACAGTCAATCCCCATAATTTAGCATCAATAATGATCTCAAGCAATAATATCGTTTAAAAAACTAAAATAACCGACTTCAAATGCCACGCTATTAATTTTCAGTACCAAGTTTGAGGTGTTTATCTCCATATCTCTGGAGATACTTATCAGATCTCGATGAAATTACTATGCTACCACCATTGAGATATCTCCTTTCCAACAAAAAAATAATCATCAAAATCGGTTCATTAACGACGAAATTATCCGCGAACAAACATAAAAATATATATATATATATACGGTCGAATTGAGAAGCTTCATATTTTTAAGTCTGTTAAAAGTAGAACTTTTGCTTACCTGTATGGTTTCCAAAGCAGCCAACCTCTGCCCCTCAGCGCTACTTCCCTTCGCCGGCGACATGTAAATGTTCAACAAGATCGGCAGATAGTTCTTAGCGAACCTAGCTAACTCAGCACTGTCCTCATCCACTGCACAACTTATCAACTTCCTCAATGCATGCATCACCGACATTCTGAACTCAGGGTTATCCTTCAGAACATTACCCAAAACTCGAGCCACTGCCTTGAAATTTTCCTTTATATCCTTAGGGTTGTTACAAAAACTTGGCAACAAAGACCAGAGTTGATGGCATAGTAGTTCATATGTATGAGATCCCGGTCCGTCTTTAGCTTGATTCAACTCTCGAGATTTCTTCCGACAGAACGTAGCCATTTCCAAGATGTCCGTGGCGAAGAACTTCAATTGGGAATTGGTTATCTTTTCCTTCATGACTGGGAGGAGCCAACTTCGGTCTATGTTGATGGTTTCTGGGTTGCTGCGCAGAGGGATGATTTTGAGCACGAACTCTGGTCCTAGTGACTTGATGGCGCAGCCCGTGGCGTGTTCGACTTCCTTCTCGTTGTGGAAGTTGTGGCTTTCGCGACGTTCGTTTAGTTTCTTCAGGAGGGGTGCGAGGAGGTAGGATATTCGGTCGTTGGCGATCTGTTGAGGAGAAGATGACAAAAAAAAATTTATGTTTCTTTTAAGTGTTACACACTTTACATCTTTGTACATTATTACTCATTATCCAAAATTTCATCGTACCGACGAGATTCGAACCCGCACCCTCCTGGGAAACATTACCCAGGCGCTGTAACCAACTAAGCTACAGTACGATCCAATCAATACGACGAAACTAATGGATGAAATAACAATAATAATAATAGAAGGATAAAACTATACAATCACTAGTATGAGAGAGCGAGATGAACAACAATTTTTCATCCTTAACTGCATATGCGATTTTACAAACTGGCTCCAGCACTGGCACCAAGTTCTAGTGCACCCATTGGCTCTCACCCTCTGTCATGTATGACCCGACCAAATTACGTTGTTCATTTTATGTTATAGCTGGCATATGTATCACGTGTTCATCATTTTAGTCGGGTTATATCTCTATAGCCATTTTATTCGCATACGCTAATGTTCTCTATATATATATATATACATTCTCTATGATTTTAACCAATTATGTATTGGTGGCGCCATCTGTGATAACTGACAGTTAGTTTTAATTATGATGTTAGCTGCGGGCAAAATTCGCCATAAAGTGCCCTGATACAACAAAATCAACAGCGTGGCAGACCAAGTAGAAGAGTGCGAGACGAGCTTGACGCTTCCTAAAAGCCTCATTTGTTAACACGTTGGCAGCGGCACAAATTTTTTTTCCATTCCTGCGATACGGGATGTTTAAGACCTCGTATGAAAACTATCATGATGGCGGTACGGGGCTTATTAGACCCCGTAACCACTGCATTCTGTTGTCAATAAGGATCATAGTATATACTATATATTTATCTCATTCCTACAATATATCAAATAGATGTTACGGCCTCCGCACGACAGAATTCTATGTTATTCTTAGCCGCACCGCAAGGGAGACAAATACGAGGCGTAGTAGACCTCGGTCCGCATTGAAAGTGTTACATTATGATGAGGAGTTATGAGGGAACAGATGAACATACATTCATACATACCGTTCAAAATTATAACCCTCCTGTATTCGCGTAATAACTAATATATCTTATTTATAAAGCCAAATCTTCTAATTCTAATTGCGTGATGGGTGCAAAAGTCAAAAGTCAAAAGTCAAAGCATTTATTCAGTATATGGGCAAATTAAAAATTAGCACTTACACACGTCAAATAACATTAAATAGATCATATTCAACAAAAAATATAGATATAACAGAAACATAACGCTTTGAATTTACAAAAAAAAAACAAAGGTATTGAGCCATTCAGCTTTCATCTAGACGTCGAACGTCACACTTAAAACACATGTTTAATTCCCCTTATTAATGTAGGGTTGCCAACCGTACCATTACGTGCACCCGCAACCCAGTGCATGTTTCAGTACTTCAGACAATTTTTATCCAAAAAATTGTGAAATAATGATGGTGCGTTGATAATTGTATTAATTTTTATTGTACATTTCCCCTGTCAGCAATAGGGAATATGCATGTTTTTTAAAAATATTTTTATTTCACTCATTACATCCATATAACATAATAAAAAAATAAAATACTGCTGGAATTAGTCTAATTCTTTTTTAAATAAACATTTAAATATACAAATAAATTTGAGCAGTTTAAACGCCATCATTTCCCGGGCTCTTTGGTAATGCATTGTGACGTCACGCACTTACGTCAGACACACGCCGCTTGAAGCAAACTAGCTTTTTTTTCTTTAACTAAGACTCCGCGCGATTATTGTATTTAGCCAATGGCATGTTTTTATTAAATTATACAGTTTATCTAATCTCTTACTCATTTTTATCTATATTAAATGGTTAGTAATATACATTTCTGCACAATAATTCGCGGCAAACACAATATTTGGAAATAAATACAATAAGACCACACCATACATTTATTTTTATGTTCCCGCGCTCAATGTTTCTATCACGTGGAGTTGTGCATAATGACGTCAACTTTCGATTCGACCAATGGTGATCTGTTTTACAAACTTAAATTTCCCTCGCTTGAATTGTATTTATAATTTATTATTTTAAGCAAATAAAATGGAATTAAATAAAAAAAAAGGTTTTACATGTAACTCCAGGACAACAAAGAATCGAAAAAAAATATTTCCAATAAATCTGAGCTTCATGCATATTCCCTATTACCCAAGCCATTCCCCCAGCTCCTTTATGAAGCGTAGCATGGCCTTGGGTAGCTACCTGGCATAACGCTTCCAGTGGTGAGGGTGTTATTATAGATGGTAAAAATGATGATGATGATGATGATAATAAAAGCTGTGGATGTGTTTGTATGCTCGATGGTGCTGGCGGTGCTAATACAGTCTTATTGTAAACTCTAAAATAAGTTCACCCTCACAGGCATTATTAATTACTATAATATAATAATTTAAAAATGTTACCTCAAAACAAACAGCAATGGTCATGACAACATGTCTGATCGCCTGGTTGAACGGGTTATCAAGCCCGGTGCCAATGTTCTTGAATATAGCTTCAACGTGCGTCTTGTGCTTTATTAACGACTCCTCCGAGTCTATGGCTGGTTTCACGCAGTCTAGTAACACAGCCTGAAATTGGAGGGTTATGTGAAACTCAAAATTGAAAGCTTTTATTCAGTATGAAGGCAGTAGAGTCTATGCAAAAAGAGAACCGTCGTAGAAATTGAGGTCGTGTCGGTCGTCGGTGGATTTAATCTAATGTTTTTGTTGTATTGACTACACTGCTGTCATTATGTACGACTAAAATGTTTGATACTTGGTAGGTACCTACTCTTATCATTATCGTGTGCTGCTAGGTAGAAATGTAACTTCCCTCCTTATCTTAGAATGTTAGTTTATCGCAACGCCACAATGGTTCTCTTTTTGCACAGACTCTGCGCACATTTTTAGAGCTCCGTTGGCGTAAATGAGAGACGGTTTGACTTCTAAGCGTGCTAGGATTGGTCACCGGTCCAGATCCTAGCACGGGTGTTCGTCAACATGTGGTTAGGATATTCGATATCGATATTCTGCCTGACTTGCTACCAAAAAGTAGCTTACCACCATCGAGGAGAAAATGTGCCGCCATAACCTTATGGTGTTCCGGCAGCACACAGCCCTTGAGAGTCAAGAGTATTCTAGCGCCTAGCGTGTTCACCATCTTCGACCACATCATTGCTTACCATCAGGCGAGATGGTGGTCAAACGCGTAGAAAGTTACGCGTTAGAAGTGACACTTCCAAGTTCATTCAATTTATTTCTCAACATCACAATTTTTTTGTTCAACTCCATCGGTTATACTTAGCGGGTCGAATGCCCGAATGATATCGAACATGTCTTCGTAGTTACGCCGTTCTACAATAGAGGGCCTTTATAAATATAATATACTAGCAGCCCGCCCCGGCTTCGCACGGGTAGAACATATATGCCTACAAAATTTGCATCAGCTTGTTGCATCGAATATAAAATATGAACATATTTAACTATCATCGTCAAATTTCATCCAATTTACACAAAACCTTAACGAATTATGCACCTAAACCTTCCTCATAAACACTCTGGCTATTGGTAAAAACCGCATGATAATCCGTTCAGTAGCTATTGAGATTATTGCGAACAGATAGACAGACGGAGTGATGGATTTTGTTATATAATACTTACGTAGTGACATTGGACGGCCCTTTGGCGTAAAGGATAGTTACCCTGATTCTGACCCGACGGTCGTTGGTTCTAATCCTAGCTATATACTAACCAATGAAAGTTTTATGTGCATTCATGAATCATGAGTTTTCGTACAGTGGTAGTGGGATCATTAAATCTACCAAAAAGTAGCTTACCACCAAGGAGAACATCTGCCGCCGTAACTTTACAGCGTTCCCCGACGCAAAATGTAGGGGTAATATAAGTTAAACGTGTGTATCTGTGTGTCTGTCTGTAGCATCTTAGCACCTAACCGGATGAACCGATTTTGTTTTTATTATTCATAGTTTTTTTTTTGTTTGATAGATGTCTTCATCGAGAGTTTTCTTAGCTTTGATTCATGAAAATTCGTTCAATCGTTATAAAACTATGATCTTTTTTCTAGTTAATTGCGCTATGAAATCAACTTACATAGGTCTGATCAATTCGAAAATCTTCTTCTTCAACAATATTGTAAGAACATGGAAGCATTGACCTAATGCTGGGACATCTCCTGGACTCTACAGAATACTCAAATCCTCACCAACTTAGAGCTCAGATTTTAAATGTCGTGTTTAGAGTCATTGGAATGCTTTTAATGAAAAGATTAGGTATACATAGATCAGTCGGGGTGGTTTAAAATATTATATATATAGATATAGATGAATATTATTTTACACAATAAATCATATTATTATACTATATTGACTTCAAATTAATTGTGATCGGTGGGGATCTACAGCATAGCTAAGCTTATAATAATATTTTCGTAGTAACTATGACCTAATCTGTGGTTTCACTGCAAATATTTTATTAATTTTTCGATGCGTGTATGTGAAACTCGTGATATCTTCTAGAGTTTTCATTTGAATTATATACTGTAAAGGACAATTTTAATCTATAATATGTGGCCAAGCTAATAAACGTAATTATTTGGATAAGGATTAATACTATATACTTGAAAATATCCTTGGAAGTTATGTAATATTTTTTAACAAAAATTTTAAGATTAAAATGGTTACTGTTAGTCAACCTTAAGAGATAGACATATGCTGTCGCGGACTTTTTTGTAGGTCTTATTAAGTTGTACAACTCTTGCATAGAAAATATTCTTCTTTCTATTTTCAATTAAGCAGCGTTCGTAAGAAACGTGTTTTTTCGATCGTTTTTTTGCCGACATAGGTTGCAAATTAGGTCTCCACGAATGTACCTTTGATTTAAACGGGATAATATATAGCCTATTTTCATTCCGAAAGTCCATTCTATGTATTAGTGAAATAATTTTTTAAATCGGTTCAGTAGTTTTTGAGCCAAATCATTACAAACATACAAAAATACAAATGTTCTCTCTTTATAATATTAGTATAGATAACATGACGCGTACGTCACTTCCGTTGATTCGGACCGTGAATCTACGTCACATCCTTCCGTAGACAGAGTATTAAGGCTTTAAATTATCAAAAATAATATGAGGAGGATAAAGCTATACAATCACTAGTATGAGAGAGCGAGATGGACAACAATTTTTTATCCTTCTCTGCATATGCGAATTTATTGGCTCCCAGCCTAGCTCTATTGGCCCGCTGTCATGTATGACCCGACCAAATTACGTTGCTCATTTTATCTTATAGCTGGCATATGTATTATGTGTTCATCATTTTAGCCGAGTTATATCTCTATAGCTATGTCATTCGCATACTCTGATGTCTTTTCTATTTAATATTCCGTCCACGCTTCTGTCAAATTTTACCCCAGTGCGTCTAAAGTTTAACTTTACCTTCAAAGCGTTAGTAGATGCAGAGTTGATATCTGCCACATCAGATAACCAGAGCTCGGAGACACAGATATTCACAAACATAGGAAGGTTGGGAAGACATAGGTTTAAGTCCAACCTGAAACAAAAGACATCATTTTAGCCATATACTGACACTTGACAAGTAACCAATTTACCACCAATTTATGATGGATATATCATCTACCCGAATAAAGCGATTTGCATCTTCTTTCATCATATGAACCGCAAGGTAATGGAATTAGAGATGTGATAAACGGCTTTAAATTGATAACACGCTAAAACGTTGCGCTTTTTTTTTAAAGCGCGCTTAAAAAAGCGGTTAGATTAATCGGTTTTTTTCAAACTATAAGCAGTGCAAGTCACTATTGTTGTGAAGATCGTAAGTATCGTAACGTAATAAAACGAGGGCTTATTTGAAATAGTAATGTGATTCTATATTTATATATTATAGTAATGTGTAAAATAAAAAAAGTTAACATTTCACAACACTAATTTACTACAACAGTTCACATCGCTAACTATATTACACTTTACAGTTTCCTAACCTATGTTTTGTTATATTATATACAATGTTCAATTATTATAGTTCGATAATTGAGCAATTGATTGCACCATTGCGCAATTTAATGAACAAAACATCGACTGCACGTACTTTTACCAGGCCTCCCTCACTCGCCCATAGCTACTGCGATTTATACCTAAACTTTCGTCAACGCCGGCGGTACTATGTGCCAGTCGGTTGTCGCTAAAATGACAAAACGGCGTGAAATTCACTTTCTCGACTTCAAATTCGACTTTTAGTTAGGAATTTTGATGTTATTTTGTGAGGTAAATACATACGTAAACTTTTTTTTTATTTCATTGAGTCAACCCTTTACTGTATCAGTCGCGCGCCGGTACATCGCGCGCTGAACGAAGTAATAACAACGCTAGGTCGAGCGCCTTATACACATTTTTGCTTATATTGTCTGAAATAAACGTTGGTATTGTGTTTTTGTAGGGGAGTGAAGTATCTGTTACGGAATAACTATTATATAATCTGTGCTTTTACTTCGTTCGCATACGTTCAAATTATATAAGCATAAAACGAGCTCGTCTTATCAAAACTAATTAATTCTTTAAAAAAATACTAACAAATCAAAAGCGGGTCGTTGTCAGTCAGCCACAATGGAAACAAGCAGACTTTATTGTAGTAGCATAATACCGATTATTACGTTTTGTTTGAAAATACGAACAAATCAAAAATGGGTAATTGTCAGCCTACCACAATGCAAACAAGTAGACTTTATTTTAGTCGCATAATACCGATTGCGTTTCTTCTGAAATAATACTAACAAATAAAAAACGGGTCGTTGTCAGTCTGCCGCAACGAAATCAAGCTGAATTTGTTTTAGTCGCATAATACTGTAAACTGTAACCGATCCCACCGATATTGAGTCTTATGTCATAGCAATAAGGTTGTTAAATCAATTTAATAAGGATGTTTATAATGTGCCTTATTGCTGTAGAAATAAGGTCATTTTTATGGTCGAATATAGTAGCATGAAAAAATGTTTAAACGTAGACGGCTTAAATTCAAAAGCGCTTTGGCGCTTATTTTGAAAAACGTTTTTCGATAAAAACGCCCACCTCTGGATGGAATGCCCTGCCTGCGTCTGTTTGCGGCTAAATACAATATGGGGGTCTTCAAATCGCGAGTGAAATGGCAAGGTGTCCAGTGAAATTACAGGGCATGTGAGACTCACCATCTTTATGTCTCAAGGTAACAGGCGCAGTGCAGTGACATGCAAATTTCTAGACTGCCAGAATTTTGCATGCCGTTGTATCTGTAATAGATAGACGTCATCGCTTACCATCAGGCGAGCGTCGTGCTTGTCCTATTACCTTTTAGCATAAAAAAAAACTTTTGGGTAAGCGCGCTCCATCATCGACCGTATCATCACTTAACATCAGGTAAAATAGTGGTCAAGTGCTACCCAGTTCAAAGTAAAAAGAAAAAAAAAGTAAATAATATTATTATTATTTCTACATATTAAAAATAAATACTAACATAAATACAACTTTAGCAGCATATTATGCATACTAAGATATGGAGTAATATTATGGGGCAACAATACTGATGCCGACCAATTTTTTATTATGCAGAAGAAATGCATGCACATAGTATACAACATCCAACAACGTACCAGTTGCAGACCCTCCTTTGTCGATCAAAAAATTTTAACACTGCCATGTATTTACATACTCGAAGCAGCAATATTCGTAAAAAAACATCCACAATTATTCGAATATGATAAAAACCCGCGAAGAAATCATCTCCTTAGATTACCAGAGCCCAAGCTAGAAATTGTAAGAAAAGGCCCAGAATATAAAATAATAAAACTTTATAACAAAATACCCATAGACATAAAAAAAGAAACCAAACATACAGTAGAGTCCGTTTATAATGACATCGAAAGGAACTGACAAACAAGTCATAATAAGCGGACGTCATACAAAGCGTTTTGTGAAATGAAAAACCTTTTTTATGTAAATATGAATGTACTTAAGTAGTTTAATACATAAACATAGTTCAAAACAAAAACGAGCCACGTGCCGAACGTCGTCGGGAATCAACGAACATTACCGAAGGTGTACAGAATCATGTCGGTCATTATAACCGGACATAATTTACATTTTTGTATTAAAAATGGGTCATAATAAACGACATGTCACTGTAAGGGAAGTGGGAAGTCATTATATCCGACTATTTATAAAGAATTTCATATGAAAACCAAACTTCGTAGTATAGTTAAGTCATAATAACCGGTTGGTCAATATAGGCGGAGTCATAATAAACGGATTCTACTGTACATCCTTTAAAAATAAACTAAAAACATTTCTAATCCTAAAATCATATTACACTATAGACGATTTCTTGAACGATAATGTAAAGTAACATACCTAAAGAAATAAAAATAATATATATTATGTTTCTTTGAAGTGTCTCACACTTTATATTTTTGTAAATTGTTAAACACAATCCAAAATTTCATCGTACCGACGGGACTCGAACCCGCACCCCCCGGATTACACGTCCAGGTGCTCTACCAATTAAGCCACGGTTCGATACATCGATACGACGAAATTAGTGGATTGCATTTGTTAACCCAATTATGCATAGGTGGCGCCATCTATGACTACTTATTACGTAAGTTAATCATTCGGAAGAAATCATTACAGTTTACAAATCCGACGAGAGATGTTGCACTGCGTAAATCATATATTATGTTTCTTTGAAGTGTCTCACACTTTATATTTTTGTAAATTGTTAAACACAATCCAAAATTTCATCGTACCGACGGGACTCGAACCCGCACCCCCCGGATTACACGTCCAGGTGCTCTACCAATTAAGGTGCTTAATTGGTAGAGCACCTGGACGTGTAATCCGGGGGGTGCGGGTTCGAGTCCCGTCGGTACGATGAAATTTTGGATTGTGTTTAACAATTTATAAAAATAATATGTTCGTATCTCTATTCAAGGGAGCATTGTAAATAGATACTTAACTAATAAGTACTAAATAATAAGTAAATGTCATATTTAGTTCTGAAAAATAGTTCCTAATTAGTATTAAGTAACCTAATTAAGTAATAGAATAGAAGTTAATATGTACACTATTTTTTTAATAATTATATACTTACTTATTACTTAGATACCTGATAAACCTGTCATGTCGAGGTTTATTATAAATGCCATACCCTAGTTACAGGGTCCAAGTAAATACATAGTATACTTATAATAAGGACACTTTTATATGGTTTGCATGAATAAATAAATAAAAAAAAAAAAATAACAGGCTTTGACACGCAAAAGTTTGATAATGGAGTTTTGGCGGGAATGTGAAAATAAGTGTACGCTCACATTGTATTTTTTCCTAAAACTTGTGTGCTTCCGCGAGTTAATGTGTAATAAATGTGGATTATTAACCATTAAGTGCCGATGAATGTGTGCGAGTGTAGGGAAACAGCACAATGTTGAAAAACATGCTATTGGTTAGTGGAACTCATTAAAATTACACTGAATATCTTCAGTAAACTCCACATCTTTACTGAGGGTATGACTTAGACTAGACTAATGGCCAGTTTCTGAGTACATTTATTGAGAGTTTATCTATTCAATAACGGTACATTTGAGCAGATAAACTCTCAATAAATCGACCTCAGACTTTCTATCTTTATGTTTTGAATTCACAAAAACTTGAAGAATTTTGATACTTGTTACTGACTAAATACACTAATCGTGTGGAGCCATAATGACTAAAATCAAAAAGTCTGATAATCCGATTTTTGCATACACACATATAAAATATCTGTTATAGCTGTGCCCCGCGGCTTTGTCTGCGTTAAATCTACTTTCATTTTTTTTAAACGTTCTTCTTAACAACCTTTACAACAATTACAAACACTATCAAACAAAAAAGAATAAGCCTAATCGGTCCCCCCGTTATCAAGTCATGTCGTGACCAATATGGCGTCCATTGCGCTTGGGCGTGTTACCCAGGAGACGCGGGTTCGAGTCCCGCTGGACGGCGAAATTTTGGAACTTTATTTAAACTAGCAACGCCTCACGGTTTCACCCGCGTAGTTCCCGTTCCCATGAGAATACGGGGATAAAATATAGCCTATGTTACTTTCTAATAATGTAGCTTTCCATTAGTGAAAGAATTTTTGAAATCGGTCCACTAGTTTTTGAGTTAAATCGTAACAAACAAACAATAATAATTGAGATAGTTTAGAAACTCAAACAACCACCTTCCATGCCCCGCGAGTCAGTTTCAGTAGCAAGTTTGAGACGTCTATCGTCATATCTCTGGAGATACTTACCAAATCTCGATTAAATTACAATGGAACCACCTCGGAAATGTACCCTACCGATTAAAAAAAAATCATTCGAATCGGTTCACAATTGACGGAGTTATCACGTAACATACATACAAAAAAAAAACAGGACGTGCACGACGCTCGCTGGGTGGTAAGCGATGACCTCTACTTATACCAGATACATCGGCATGCAAAATTCTGGACTGCCAGAATTTTGCATGTCATTACACTGCGCCTGTTACCTTGAGACATAAGGATGTTGAGTCTCACATGCCCTGTAATTTCACTGGACACCTTGCCATTTCAACCGAAAAACATTCCTATTTCACGGCTGAAAATTAATTGGCAAAGTGGTGGTACCGCCCCAGGCGGAGTAGCAGAAGTCCTACTACTACATCAACAACCTCCTCCTTTTTGAAAAACGGTTGAAAAATCAAATCATTTCTCTTTATAATATTACTTTAGACGTACAGAAATATAAAATGCAGACAATAATCATTTAAAAAAACATACAACTTACATAGCCAAACAAGAATACCCTTGTTGCAGCACAGCACACCAGGCCAAAACCTGCCCCGCGTCATTGGCCGGCGGCCGTGCGGCCAACAACGCCCGCGTCAGCTGTGATGTCAGCTGACCTGTGAGGTTGTTGATCTCTTTGGGTGACGAGAACAGAGCGTGCAGTGTGTGGAGACAGCACGTTTTTATATACACGTTGTTGTGTGTCATTAGAGAGAGGATTGCTTCGCATATTGACTGGAAAGAACAATACATAACGTTACACTGGTTTTAAGAGCATATTATATTGGTGATCTGGACTTGCTACCAAAAACTGGCTTGCAACCATCAAGGAAAATCTGCAGCCATAATCTTACGGTGTTCCGGCAGCACACAGCCTTTGAGAGTCGGAAGTATTCTAGGCCTAGCATGTTCACCATCTTTAACCACATTGTTGCTTACTCGTACCATACCACCAGCTGAGATAGTGGTCAAACGCTAGCTTATAAGATACTAGCTGATACCCGCGACTTCGTTCACGTATATCAAGAATATAGTAGCCTATGTTCATCCTCATGCTATGAAGTATCTCCTTGTTAAATTTCAGTCAAGCCTCGATGGCACTGGGCTAGTTTACAAGCTACAAGCCACCGAGTTCCTAAGCAGCTTTTGACATTGAGCTTTTTTACAATCCGCTTTTGAGTATCCGATTGTAAAAAAGCTGCTTGAATAATATCGTTTAAAAACTAAAAAACAACCGACTTCCAATCGCTAGCTAGTTCTCTACTAAGCGAGTGGAAAGTTTTTGTCATCGACACTCGCTTACTCGCTCACTCGCTAGCTTTTAAACTCAACGACTAGCAGCTCGTAAAGTAGCCCAGTGTCATCAAGGCTTACCTGATTGTCCGTTTAGGCGTAATTAGGTAACAAACAGAAAGAGTGACAGAGTTACAAACGTTTTTACAAGCTTTATCTCTACTTCACGGCGAATTTGTCCATCACAAATCTTGCGATTGATTTTAGAGCGACTTCCAGGGGTTCGACTGAGCTGAAATTTTGCATACATGTGTAAATCGCGTGGCAATGCAATATTATGATGATATGGTGCTGATTTGATGATGGAGCTGGAAGGTGGCCAAAGGAACTCCTAAACTACACATGTTATACCTGTCGTGTTGGCTCGTTGGATTTGTCTTGACCAGAGTAAGTCTGGTCCTAGGTTATGTTCAAGCTTGTGTTTAAAAAGGTATTTAAATATTACTTATTAGAATATTAGTATGGATTAAAAAATCCCTTACTTTGATAAAGTCCTTGCCAAACATAGGTAGCACGTCTCTAAGCATAGTTAATGTATGCAGCACGGTGCGGTGACCAGACAGCAGAGCTTCAGCCTTGATCTGAGAGAGACAGTACTCCGCTACTCTGTTGGATGCTGGGTGGAGTTTTGGTACCTGAAATCAATAGCATATTTTGTTTTAAAGATACCCCCACTAGGAATCTGTGTCGTGAGGGACTTCACAAACATACAAATCAAGGACTCAATAGGCTAGTTTACTAAAAAAAATTGACTAGTCCGTCATTCACATTTAAAAAAATATTGGATACTAATTTTTATTATTTAAATTAAACAAAAAATTACGAAGATATAAAGCGTTGAAATTCCGCGTGACGTCACAAACCGCTAAAAAGTGTACTACTTTCTAGCGGTTAGTGACGTAACGAGCCCCCACTCCCGAACTTTGACGCCCTTTATCTTTGTCAATTTCTATTGATTTGTAAAATAAAAAAATACGTGTCTAATGTATATTCTGTAATATTCTATGATCATCCAAGTGACGGACTAATTAGAATTTCTATTTTTTGACCCAGGCAACATTCCTATTACACCCACACTCAAAAAATTGTTTATGGATCAAATAATTTAAATAGTACTCAAATATAAAATTTAAAACCACCCCCGACTAATTTGATTATATATATTGGTCGCTTACTTGACTAATGTAAACTACTCTAAACAGACAGCAGCCATAGAGAAATAGCTATAGAGATATAACCCGACTAAAATGATGAACACGTGATACATATGCCGGCTATAAGATAAAACGAACAACGTAATTTGGTCGGGTTATACATGACAGCGGGTGAGAGCCAATGGGTGCACTAGAAACTGGCTCCATACATTGCTGGAGCCAGTTTAATCGCATACGCACGTAAAGGATAAAAAATTGTTGTTCATCTCGCTCTCTCATACCAGTGATTGTATAGTTTTATCCTTCTCATGTTGTTATTGTTATTTAAATGCCACATCCGCTTAATATTCCATCCACGGACGGACGGTGACAGTAAGTACTGCGCAGAAGCGCCATTTTGATTTTTTCGACGTCAGCGGTTAAAGGGCTATGAAAGTTGCTATCGTAATCTCATAAACCAAGTAAGAGCTGATAATATTTAAACTGCTGAACGGATTTTCATGAAACAAAGCTAAGAACACTCTCAATGAAGACACCTATCAAACAAATAAAACTAAATCAAAATTGGTTTACCCGTTTTGGCGCTACGATGCCACAGACAGACACATACACACCTCAAACTTATAACACCCCTTTACCATTCTGCGTCGGGAGTTAAAAAAATAAGTCAATGTGTAGGGTAATAAGTACAAAATTCTAAGTTATGATTATTTATAAGGTAAAAAATTCTTTAAACACAAGGTTTTTCTTTTGTTAAAACTTTATATAATGTGTTTTGAAAAGTATTATTGATTACAATACATATTAGCCCAAATTCAACTGTCCTATCCCTACTATTTGCCACTATGGAGTATTAGTCCTTACAGCCTGTACAAACAGATGCACATTTTATACAAACTGAGTATTTTCTTTCTTTTTTCACAAAATGAAATACCGGTTAATCAAATTAAATCAAATATCTTTATATCGGACAACAATAATCCATGGGTTACTAAAGATGTTAAACTTATACTTATAATAGGGTTATAGTTAATGTTTATTGCAAAATTTTACTAGCATTTAAATTTTTATTATTGGTAAAAGGTAACAGGACAAGCACGACGCTCGCCTGCCTGATGGTAAGCGATGACGTCGACCTATTACAGATATAGCGGCGTGCAAAATTCTGGCAGTCCAGAACTTTGCATGTCACTGTACTGCGCCTGTTACCTTGAGACATAAAGATGTTGGGTCACACATGCACTGTAATTTCATTTTTTAAGAAATAAATAATATAACAAATATAAAATTAATTGTTTTACCTTAACTTTTTCATCTTCAGAAGGTAGCATGAAACAGCTGCCTCTCAATATTGATGTGAGAGCGTGCTGAGCTGCTTTTCTCACCTACAACAAAACAGGGCAATTAATCTATAGAAACAAAAAAAAACATTAATGATCGTACAAACCGAAAAAACCGACTTCACATGCCGCGATAGTGAAAATAGCCAGTTGCCATAATCATGTCATCAAGGTATACAATTTTTTTATCTCCATATCTCCGGAGATGATTATCAGATCTCGAAAAAAATTTAATGGGACCAAACGGGAGGAATAATCTCACAAGCAAAACAATAGCTTTTCAAATCGGTTAACATTTGACGGAGTACTGCAGTAATAAATATAAAAAATAAATACAGTCGAATTGTGAACCACCTCAATCTCCCTCTTAATAAGAAGATAATCTAGACAAGTGATTGAATTTAAGATCATGCGAATTCTATTAACCAGGTGGAGTTTCTAGTACACAAAAACACTTTAGGCCAATTGTGAAACTGAGATGCTTCACTCGCTCGTTCAATAAAATGACAAATGTTCAATCAACCTGCAAAAAGGAGGAGATTCTGAATTCGTCTGTATGTTTTTAGGGTTCCGTAGCCGAATGGCAAAAAACTAAACCCTTATAGATTCGCCATGTCTGTCTGTCTGTCTGTCCGTCCGTATGTCACAGCCATTTTATTCCGAAACTATTAAGACTACAGAATTGAAACTTGGTAGGTAGATGTATTCTGTAAACCGCTTTCCGATTTTTATACAAAAATTAAAAATATAAAAGTTTAAGTGGGGCATCCCATACATGGAAATGGAACAAAAAAAAATTTTGTCGTCAAACCTATACGTGTGGGGTATCTATGGATAGGTCTTTAAAAATGACATTGAGGTTCCTAAAATCATTTTTTCTCAAAGTCAATCATTTCAAAGATAGGCGCGTCTAAAGTGGAAAAATGTGTGTCCCCCCCCCCCCCCCCTCTAACTTCTAAAGTAAGGGAGTGAAAAATCTAGAAAAAATATATTCTGTAGATCTCAATAAAAACTTTCAACGAAAATTGGTTTGAACGAGATACAGTCAGCAGTTATTGAGATATAGCGACCGCAAGTATAACTTTGTTTTTCATACAAACACTATGAAAAACAAAGTTATTTTTGTAGTTCCGAAAAATCAAAGTTATAGAATACTCTACTGTGTTACGGAACCCTACGAGTGCGAGTCCGACTTGCACTTGGCCAGTTTATTTTTTGTATGTATTACGCGATTACTCCGTTAATTGCAAATGATTCATTTTTTATATTTGGTAGGGTACATTTTCAAACCATCCCATTGTAATTTAATCGAGATCTGATAAGTCTCTATTGAGATATGACGATAAATGTCTCAAACTTGCAACTGAAAATGACTCGCACGGCATGGAAATCGGTTGTTTTAGTTTTTAAATTAACAGCATAACTATAAAATGCACATTACAACTTACATAAAATTCATTATAAATAACATCCAAACAGTCAACATTTACATACAAATTTTTATACATACAAGTTTTTAAATTCTCTTAATTATATATTTATCATATTTTTCAGCTTCCATATGGATATATGGACTATATGACCTGACCAGTGGTTTGAATGAATGAATGAATGAATGAATTTATTTGTTTTCAAAACTTATACTATATACATAAGGAACATAACAATATGAACACAATATTAGTAATTATTAAAGACCCTGAAATTCCACACTAGGATACCCTGTGTCGTGGAATTTAGTTAGGTTTGGTTACAGTTTACACTGTTCTGTGTGTACTTGTATATAGTCGTGTTCAAACCGGCTCTGAAGGTAAAACGCGTTGTAACGAAACGCGCAGTAAAATGCGTAGAATATTTTTCATGCTAAAAATAGCATGTCTGCTTTTTTGTTTAAAAACGCAGTTGTGTTCGGCGCCACGGCGTTTTGACGAAACGAAACGCTCTATGATATATTAGTGTGCAATGTCGTTGTTTTGTTGAACACTTTAAGAGATTAAATAAACTAAGTGCATTATACTATATAATTTACTATATTTTACTTACCTAAAAAATATCATAAGTATGTAAAACCGTAATAAAGACGACGCATAATTTTATTGATAAACAAATTATGATTGTGCGAAGCTGCACCGCTGAAAGCAGTCTGCTGTGATTATATAAAGCAAAACTGCATGTGCTATATTTTTTAATCTGCGTTTTTTAACTGCTATCTAATATTACGAGCACCTCTGCTTGTATAGCACTATGTAAAACTCACCTTAGGCTTAGAATGCAGAGCAAAAGCCAACACGGAATCAAACACCTTCATAGTATGTGAATCACCCCACAAGGCATACTCCTGAGCTCTGAGCAACACTGACAGACATCCAATAGCACTCCTCAACAACGCTCCGTTCTCACTAGTAGAGTTCTGCTCTAGTATATCTGTGAATACGGTGGAAGCCTCAGAGAATTGTTTCCGGAGAACTGCTTGCGGTACAGATTTAATGCCCATGGATAAGAGTGTCAGAGTTGCTACCAGGTTTTCTTCTAGCTCAGAGACTTTTAGGGTTTCCATCTGAAAGAAATATTAAGATAGTTATATCAGGTTGTAATGAATAACTCGTGAAAAATTTATTTGTTATTTATTTGTGAGCTGCTTCGGTTCCATGTCCCCAACAATTATTGCCGTATCCGAAAACACAGGTTGTTCTTGGTACCAGAACACCGCACAGTTGCGCGCGCTCGGTCCCCTATCCCGCGCACTCTGGCGACGCTCAATGCTCTCCTGGACTCAAACCCTGATTGTGACTTGCTAGCGGACGAATGGATGATGATTTTTTCACAATGTTTGACATTTTGTGAGAACTTATAAATAATTGTATAATTTAGATTTGAACAATTTCAATATTAGTATTAGTGAATATTCTGTTTAGTTGATGTTTAAAATGTAAGTAATTAGTGTAATTGGCTAGGACCCTTCTAATTATGTAAATAAATAAATAATTGTTTTGGGTGACGGTTCGTCTTTGTAACTTTTTTCATGGGTGGTAAGAGTGGGTATATTATCAATGTTCCACCTGACTTGCTAAATAAACCAAACATGTAAATAAATCTGCCGTACAGCTCATTTACCACCAGGCGAGATAGTGGTCAAACACTAGCCTATCGGGATAAAATAAAGATTAATTGAATGATGAAGAACATAGCATGCGGTGCTTACCCAAATAGTGCATTAAAATATTGTGTTACGCTAGTTTTATAAGAATGTAACTTTTATTGGTTGGCAAATAAATAAACATTACTAGAATCTAAATTTTAAATTTATTGTTAATCAAGTATGATATCCAATAATAATCAGTGAAGTTAAGATATCCATTCCTTTTATTGTGTATTTTTCCTTCTAAAGATGAATGCATATTGAAAAGAATTAGACTCTCACCAAAGCAGCAAAATACTCTGTAGTGGATTCCTTTCCACCCTGCTCCTTGATCACTTCAGTTACTGCGGCCAAAACAGCCAACATCTCCTTGTGCAGGGAGTTGTTTGAGTCAAACCTGTTTAATAATCTGGGGCAAAAACACACCATAGATTAAGCATTGGAGAAAAATTAATATTATTAATTTAAAAACGAGAATTTAATGTGAATTCTGCTATGTTGATTTTCTGAATTTAAAATTTTTTTATCAACTTCTACAATTTTCTTTCCTTAAAAACTTTGTTTGGCCAATTTAAAAAAATAGGAACTTTTCCAGCCATTGAAAGTTTAGTACACTTTTCAACCAACTTCCACAAAGGAGGAGGTTCTCAATTTGTCTGTATATTGTTTTTTTAATATATTTTTTGTATGTACGAGTATGTTACATCATTACTCTATCAATTGTAAACCGATTTGAATGATTAAATGTCAGAGATATAGCAAAAACTAAGAAAATAATAATATAAACATTTATTATGCCATAATATATCTACTGAACAGATAGAACTTGACTTTTTTGCAATGGATTTTAAATTTTCTATTCACTTTGACGACACCCACAAAAAGATATTATTATGAAAAAAAAAAACACTTACTTGCTAAAACTAATATTCGAACACTGGCTCCAGTCAGACGCAAATGTTTGAAAAGTCTTATATGTCCCAGACTTCATACTGGCTGTGTATTCAGTCTCGCTGCCATCGTCGCCTGTCCTTACTGACATGTTCTCAAATTCCTTCGCTATTGTAATCTCATTCTCTAACTCTGGCTTCGGCTTACTGTGGCTGTATGTGAGCATAGCATCGTGCTTCAGTACAGCTTGTTGAGTTAGGCCAGTATTGCCTATTGTTCAAGAATAAAATATATTAGATTTTTGAGGGTAGAAATGTTGAAAGAAAATAGTCAATAGGAACTAATAAAGGATTGCTAATTGATGTAAGCGAGATATTTGCCGAGCTTTAGATACGAGAAATCGTAAAAAAATTGTAAAAAGTGTTTTAAAAACAAACCTAAATTTTCTTGGAAGAACCGAGATTTTGCCATTTCTCTGTATTTTTGTATCTTAGGGTTTGAATTGGAAGACTGTCCTTTCTGCCATCTTTTCCCCTTGGATTTGCCTTTTAGTTTAGATCTGAATTTCCCCATTTTTCTATATCATTTGATGATTATTCCTCGAAAAAACACACCGCACGTGGTGTAGTTCAATTTTCAATGTGAAATTGTGAATTCATTCACTGAAATGAAGTTAGTTGCGTAGGGCTGTGAACTGTCACTGTCAAAAATGACAGGCAAGTGACTTAAAGCCAACATTGTAAAATAAAACATAATTGCCATTACTAAATTGTATGTCTATATAATAAAAAAAGTATTATTAAAGACCCAAAAACGTTCCATTGTACGTAAAATCAACAATTTTTAATGAAACGTCAACGGAACGAAACGACACGAATGAATAATAATCTACAATTCTACAAGAGATTTTTCATTTCATTCAACTTCCGATTAGCTACTTGTTTCATTGACGTTTTTCTTGTTTGTAAATAATAACCGCTGGAAATAGTACGCAATGTGAAAACTCTCGCATTCCTCGATCGACCGCACATTACGTAAACGTAACACATTGCTCGTTAATTAGTTAAATGGCAGTGGTATTATCATAACCTATTTCGATTTAGTTTCGTGTTGTTGTTGTGTTGTAAGAGAGCTATGAGACATTATAATGCCTCCATTTCTAAGGAAAAAGGCGACCAAGTCGTTCCCAGTTAAAGTGTGCACATTAGACGCGGAATTGGAGTTCAACCTTGAGGTAAAAAGCTATAAATACATTGTTGTTGTTTGGCTGTTAATTGTTGTGTTGAAACACAACGACTCCCTTATGAGTCACGGGCACAGATTACTGCATAGTTGTGGGTCTCTGGGGCCAGTGGACTAACTCGATAATTCGTTAAATTAGTATTGTTAATTACACCTTCCTCCATCCATGTCTTTGTTGCTATACCATATTTCCTTACCACATACTTACTATTTGGTTCTTTCAAAAGCAAAGTGTGTTGCAAACAGACGCCTTGGCTAGTTTCCTCTTGGGAGAAATGCATGATACTCGGGATATATCAGAATGACATACTTCCTGGACTGTCTGAACATAAAACTACAGTAATGGACTCATAAACTGCATCAAAGTTCAGGACTACTTTCGAATGAATTAAATGGTCCTTTACAATATACAAACATACAGTGGCGTAGTGTGGGGGTGCCGGGGGGGCCATGGCAGCCCCAGGCGGCTTACGAAAAGAGGCGGCAGCAAGCCGCTTTTTATGACTTTAATATGAGCTTACTTATAAAAAAAATTGTGCTTGCTTCGCTCGCTAAGACTATGTTCAGTTGTACTGTATAGCGTAATTTTTTTTTTTTTGGTGCGTTGCGTGAAAATTTCTTTTTCGCTATGCCCGCGTACTGATGTCACCATATCTTATCATCTGTTGTTGAGATATTTTTTAATTATTACTTGTAAGTGTTACAAATTAAATTTAGTTAAAATGTTTATTTTGGGTTTTAAAATTTTATACCTAAATAAGGGGGCGGAAAAATTTGCCTCAGCCCCGGGCAGCACAATCTCACATTTCACCACTGCAAGGATATGATAA
Source organism: Cabera pusaria (assembly GCA_954871355.1). Classification (NCBI taxonomy): domain Eukaryota; kingdom Metazoa; phylum Arthropoda; class Insecta; order Lepidoptera; family Geometridae; genus Cabera; species Cabera pusaria. The sequence goes on along the minus strand of OX940906.1, from coordinate 5,033,092 downwards.
TACGCTGCACATAAGGATGTGACAATACGCTGTTATTAAAGTTAACGAACCAAACTATAGATTTCAATTTTAATTTGTATAAAAAGTTTGAATACTTGGCTCAAATGTTTACTTCAAAGGTGTTGTTTCAAGACATTGATGCAGTTTATATGCCACGGGCACACATTGACATAGTCCTCTTGTCATTGCAACATGTAATCTCCATTTTAGCCAAACACTTTTGTTACACCTGCTTGCATGCTTACCTAGAAGATATATATTCATCCCCACTTCCAGACTCCCAAATCATACATGACATATGATAAAATATATGTATAGATATAGATAGGTGCATATGATAAATGACAAAGCAAATTGCTAAGTGCATATAGAAAGAATATCCACCATAAAACTTTAAAGGTTGTTTGGAAGAGATTGTTTTTAGCGATAAGTCTGTATATGGCTACACCATTAGTGTTAATTATAATCTACCTAGTATCTGAATGTTATAAATCAGTTCAATAAAGTGTGTCTATCTTCTATCAGTTTTTAACCCCAGATGTAAAAACAAGGGGGGATAACCCCCCTTGTCTTTACATTTTACATCAAACATATAAATGTTTGATGTGTGTGTGCACGTGTGTATCTGTCTGTGGCATTGTAGCACCCAAACAGATGAACCAATTTTGATTTAGTTTTTTTACATTTTCAATTGAAATTTGACATTAAAATTTATTATTGACATGTAATGGTTATTCATTATGCTTAAATTTTAGTATCTGGGACCCAAGGTAGGGGGACGCGGGGTTTTGGGGGGTCACCGTGTACACAGAACACTGGAAAAAATATTTAGAAAAATTTAAACACCAAAGCTGGGACTATTAGGGTGGGAAACAACTGAAACAAGACAACAAGCCCGGTGGAGGTCAATGACCTTTGGGGTTGACAATGACTTTTGGGGTTAATGTCCTTTGACCTTGACCTAACTTAACCTAGCGATTTGTGTTTTATAATTTTTAACGCTTCGCTGGCTTAAGGCTGGATACAGAAAGTAATGACATGATCTAATGTCATCTATCTTACCTCTATTCTCAATAAATGATTTTGTTTGATAGTTGCTTTAATCGAGAGTGTTCTTAGCTTTGATTCATGAAAATCCGTTCAGCTGTTTTAAGACTATGAGCCTTTTTCTATTTAATGATGCCATGAGATCAACTTTCATATTTCAGTATCCGGCTAACAATATCATTGAAGTAAGACCAATGATATTGTAAGAACATGGTAGTATTGACCTGGAATCTGCAGATTACTCTACTCCTCACCAATTTAGAGCAGAGATTTTGTGTTTGGGCTCATTGAAATGGTTTTAATTAACAGACTATATATAGATAAGTCGGGGGTGGTTTTCAATGTTGAATTGTAGTATTATCATTAATTACTCTGTGATTGATTACAATTGATTAATTATTGTACCTGAATTAGTTTATTATTTATAATATTGCTTCATTAATATGTATGCTGAATAGTAATGAAATAAAAGGAATTTACACTTAAGTGTCTACATACTTATAATTTTAAAGTAAAATGAAAATTATAATAATGATTGTTTAAAAAGCATAATAAATAATTTAAGATAGTTTAAAAACTAAAACAGCAGACTTGCATGCCCCGCGAGTCAATTTTAGTTGCAAGTTCGAGACGTTTATCTTCATATCTCTGGAGATACTTATCAGATCTCTATGAAATTACTATGGGACTACCTCGGAAATGTACCCTATCGATTAAAAAAAGAATCATTCGAATCGGTTCACAATTGACAGAGTAAATGCGTAACATACATACAAATTTAAAAAAATAAAAAACATACAGACGCATTGAGAACCTCCTTCTTTTTGGAAGTCGGAACGTTTGTAACTGTTACTCTGCCTGTTTGTTACCTAATCACGCCTAAACGGACGTTCCGTTCTTACTGAAATTTAACAAGAAGATACTTTATAGCATGAGGATGAACATAGACCACTTTTTGTGAAAACAAAATCATGATTTTTAAACTACATGTGTGACTTAAATAAAAGATCACACGAATGTTGACTGACAGAGCTTTACAGTGATAAAATTCTTCGTGTTTACCAACAAAGTCATATTGTAAAAAAAAAGTACGAGTTATTTTATTGCGTGAAATAGTATTCAGGAATACTATATCACGCAATAAAATAACTCGTATTATCACATATCATATATCACATATCATATATCACACAGGACTATGTGCTATACTACTTGCCTTGCAAAAATTCAGCCAAATGAGACCTAGCATGTTCACCATTTTCGACATAGATCTTATTCTTAGGCTTTCGTCATATAGACGAATCTATGGTCAAGTCAGTCAATATTATCAATATATGTATCTAGTACCTCTATATATTACATAAGCAGTATGCAACAGTAAACAAGCGACCCTAGATAACAGTTCAACTTCAACATGCCATACCACTCAATTAAACAATGCACATATCGTTGAGCTAGTATGCACGATTTACAAATTACAATTTACAAATATGGAATAGTGTAACACAAAAACCTAAATGTTCATTTGTTACCTAACACTGCAATAACGAACATGCCATCCATCCCTCATTTGTTTCGTGAGTTTTGTCCATTGCTCACTTGTTCTTATACTTTCTGTCCATTACTCATTTATTTCGTGAGCGATGTTGCAGTTATTACACAGTCCACTCCTTGAGAATTTCAAGGGTGTGCAGTTGAAAGGTGAAGGTAGTGGGAAACGCTACAAAATGTTGTTCAATTCACTAGTACGAGTGGGAAGTAAGATCATTAGGATTAGGACTAAACCTGATGTTAAGGTAATATATTGTGCTGTGATCATTTGATTGATAAGATATCACTACATATAATAATTTACAAAAACTTTAAACTCTGAACTGTATCACAATCTGATGAGTACCTGCGGAGCTGTGGAGATAAACATCTCAACTTGGAGCTGAAAATTACTCGCGCCTCGCTCGGCATGTGAAGTCGGTTCATTCATTCTTAGTAGCCAGTAGTCTTCCGCTGCTAGACATAGGCCTCACCTATGGAACGCCACTGAGGTTGGTCTTCAGCTCTTTGTTTCCTACCGCTGCCAGCCAGCTTGCGTATATCATCGCTTCACCTAGCTAGAGAGCGCCCTACGCTACATTTGCCGAGCCGTGGTCTCCACTTTAGAACACGTAACACGTCTACCCCAGCGGATATCGGTTCTATGACAGATGTGACCAGCCCACTGCCACTTCAGTTTGCTAATCCTTTGGCCTATGTCGATAACTTTGGTTCTGTGTCGGATGACTTCATTTTAAATTCGATCCTTCAGGGATACTCCGAGTAGATTGTATAATTTAATTGATGATATGTGTTATTCTTGTTGTTACAGTGGCGAGCTACCGGCAGGGATCTGTTCGACCTGGTATGTCGGACGATAGGCCTCAGAGAGACCTGGTTCTTTGGACTTCAGTTCGAGGATACCAAACACTTCATAAGCTGGCTGAAGTTGGATAAACGAGGTAACATAGCAAACACTTTTTCTTTGCCAATTCTCTTTGCAACATTTTGAATATCTTCGGGTGTAAGGTAGATTCGAATAGACTTCCAAAAAGGAGGAGGTTCTCAATTCATCTTTTTTTTTCTTTTTTGTATGTTCGTTCGCCGATTAATCCGCCAATTATTAACTGATAATGAATGATTTTTTTTTAATACGTAGGGTTCATCTCCAAGGTGGTCCCATTTAAATTTTATCAAGATCCGATAAGTATCTCCAGAGTTATGACGATAAACGTCTCGAACTTGCTACTGAAACTAACTCGCGCGGCATGTAAGTCGGGTTTTTTTTTAGTTTTAAAACTTAAATCTTAATTATCCTTTGCCAAATCTCTTTGCAATTTTTTTTAATATCTTCGGGTAGAGTAGCGAATTTTACTCTACGCTCGAAGATATACAATGAAATGTAGGCAACGCATGAGTGTAATATAACAGCGCATTCCGAGTTTGTTTGAAGTAATAACGTCTTATAAATCGATGAACGCTGGCTGCACGCACGAAAAAGTGTCACGTTCCGTGTGCAAGCGAGAGTGCGGAACAAGCGATAGAGGGGCACGATCATATGACGTTATCACGTAAAATTATCGTCTGCCGGCTCCACAGGCAACCAATTTTTTGAACGTCAAACAGACAAGACTGCTATCTCACCTGATGTTATCTGAAGAAACATGGAATTTTACGATGGAATCATGCTTGTCTAGAATTGGAAGACGGTTGTAAGCGCAGCGATGGACAACTGACCAGCCCAGCCCCCTAAGACTAAATCCAATGTCTGCTTCCATTCACGCTAACGCAAGTTCAAAATGTATTTAATTTTCCGCAACAAAGTTGTCATTCCCATACATTTAGATTCTGCGTAAGCGTAAAAATAAACAGAAATTGGATTTTGTCTAGGGGGCCAGTTCAATTTACAGAGCTGAATATGCCAACTTTCGTTTCATGCAGGTGTTGCAAATGTTCATAGGTTTCTCCCCACATACACGTAGTATTTTCCCCATCAGGTAGACTTTGTACTTATCTAATCTAACGCTAGCCGCGTTTGACCACTATCTCGCCTGGTGGTAAGCAATGATTTGGTCGAAAATCATAAACACGCTAGGCCTAAAAACTCTGACTCTCAAGGGCTTTAAGCTGCCGGACCACTAAGGTTATGGCGGCAGATTTTCTTCTTGATAGTGGTAACCTCCTACCACCTTTGTACATGTTTACTACCTATACTTTTTGTTTGTTTGTACTGCGATTAGTTTGCGTTTTTTTATTTATTTATTGTGTTTTATTATTTCACAATTTTATGGATGAAAATTGTCTGAAGTACTGAAACATGCATTGGGGGTGCACATCAACCTTGTTATGAAGTCGATGGGGGTGCACGTAATAGTACAGCTGGCAAACCTATTAATCAGGGAAATTAAACATTTTTTCAAGTGTGACGTTCAACGTTTAGATGAAAGCTGAATGTTTGTTTGTTTTTTTTTAATTCAAAGCAATAAGTTATGTGTAAGTGCAGATTTTTAATTTGCTCATATACTGAATAAATGCTTTGACTTTTATAGCACACAAAAATAATGTTAGAGAGAGAAAGATAGAATCATTTTTCCATCTCAACAGTACAAGACCAATGCGTCTCCCAAATGCCCGGAACTCCATTCATGCTGCTCTGCAAGCTGTACCCGGAGGACGTTGCCGAGGAGCTGATCCAGGAGGTGACGCAGCACCTGCTGTTCCTCCAGGTGAAGCAGGCCATCCTCAGCATGGACATCTACTGCCCGCCAGAGGCGTCGGTGCTGCTGGCCAGCTACGCGGTCCAGGCTAAGGTAGATAGATTTGTGGTTAGTTGCAGTTCCATACTTGGTTTGGTTTTTTTTTTTAGTTTGTGCGAGTGTTTTTTGTTTTTCACCGAATTCGCAAAAAAGGTTCTCAATTCGCCAGTATTTTTAGGGTTAGGTATCTTAAAAGGAACAAATGAACCCTTATAGGATCACTTTGTTGTCCGTCTATCTGTCTGTCCGTCTACCTGTAAGTCAGTCAAGACCCTTTATCTCTGGAATGCGTAAAGGTATCAAGTTGAAACTTATACTAAATACTTGGGTCTACGGTATCTTTCGAATGTGAAAAAATCAAACCTGTTAGTCAACGCGGTCAAAAGTTTACGTCGCATATTTTGCGATTTCACAAAGTTATCAAGACCTATAGGGTACTTCCCATTGACCTAGAATCATGAAATTTGGCTGGAAGCAAGGTCTTGAACCACTTATATAGGAATAAATCTAAAAACCGTAAATATGTAGTTCAATAAAAAAAAAAAGTTATTTTCCTATTATAATATATTATTAATAGTTATTATCCTATTGGTGGATATACCATCTACCCGAACGAAGCGATTTGCTTCTTCGTTCATCATACGAACCGCTAAGGAATGGAATACCCTGCCTGAGTCCGTGTTTCCGATTAAGTACAATATGGGGGTCTTCAAATCGCGAGTGAATAGGTATCTTCTGGGTAAGCACGCTTCATCATCGATCGCATCATCACTTAACATCAGGTGAGATAGTGATCAAGTGCTACCCAGTTCGGTATAAAAAAATAATAATAATACAAACTTATTATTTGCGGTTGGTGCAATACATTTTCTGACTGCAAACTGCGAACTGCAAAGTTAAGTTTGTCCTAGTTTGAGAAGTTGGTACGGAAACCTCGGTGGGCGAGTCCAACTCGACTTGGCCGGTTTTGTTTTAATGTTACCTTCGTCATAACTCCGTCATTTAGTAACCGATTTGGAATTTTTTTTTGAGAGAGTATACTACACGCATAGTCCTGGATATGGATATATGGAGATAAACACCTCAAACTCAGTACTGAAAATGACTAACGCGTAATTTGAAATTTGTTTTTTTTTTTTCGTTTTGTAAACGGTCTTAAATTATTTTTTAATTGACTTTTGTGGAGGTTCTCAATTTGTTTGGTTGTTTTTACTACCCTGAGTTTGATTACTATCTCACCTGTTGGTAGATGACGATGCGGTCGAGGATGGTAGCACCCAGAATGGGTACTGGCTCTCAAGGACAGCTGTCTGAACACAGAAATTGAGGTTTGACGACAATTTTATAATCATGAGGGTGGTAGCTGCTCAGGCGAACAGTAAATAGGGATCTGCGACCATGTCCATTGTTTAAAAAATGTAAAAAATATAAAAAACAAAATAATACAAATAAATTGAGAACCTTTCCTTGTCTTTATAGCTAGTAGCCGGTTAAAACTGACTGCATGTGAAGTGAATTCTTTAATATTGGTTGTGGTTATAGCATTGTATTTGAAACAACTCTTAAAAGTAAGTACGATAGTGGTCAAACGCTAGCCTATAAGATGTCAAAAAAAGGTATACTCTTTAAAATAGTTTTTTTAATGCGAAAATGGGTAGCGCTTGACCACTATCTCACCTGATGTTAACTGATGATGCGGTCGATGATGTAGCGCGCTTACCCAAAAGATACCTATTCACTCTCGACTTGAAGACCCCTAAGTTATATCTAATCGGAAACAGACTTAGGCAAGGAATTCCATTCCTTGGCGGTACGTATGATTAAAGAGGAGGCAAATCGCTTTGTACGGATAAATATCTCAGAAAATTGATTCACGCATGATTTTAGACGTAGTAATGACATTGTCTCATGTCGTGAGCTTAATATTATGGTTTAAATTATATTTATATACCTGATGACATACTTCTAAAATTTTAAATTATTTAATTACTGTTTATCTATTGTTAATTTACTGACACAAATATGATAACCGTTTCATTAATTTTAAGCCAAACTATTATTGTAATTGACATACCAAATGTAACGCTCTATTGTTATAATATGGTGAATAAATATCTGAATCTGAATCTATTATATTTCGTCTGATATGCATCACCGTTATATGGTGCACGTTCCACCTACCCGCACGAAGCGTTATGCTTCAACTTTCATCATATGTACTGCCTAGGAATTGAATTCTTTGCCGATGACTGTGTTTGTGTGTTAAGTACAATCCAGGGGTCTTCAAGTCACATCGTAACTCACATCGTCACTTACCATCAGTTGATATAACGCTCAATAATTAATTTATTTCGACGGACACTTTTTCATGTTTGGAAATTGTTCTCCTAGTCTCTACCACTAGAAGAATCTTGAAGAGATTATACTTTATCTAGGGGCGGGGGGGTCTGTTCTTTTGATGTACAAATGAAGCTTTTAATAATGCTTAATGGGTGAAAACTGGTTGAAAGTGTCAGCAGGGGCTCGAACCACCGTCCAAACAAAGACATGTCGCCGAATCGGTTCGAAGTTTTAAGTTAGAAGTCAACCGACTTCCCAAAAAGAAGGAAGTTCTTAATTCGTCTGTATGTTTTTTTTATGTATGTTACGCGATTACTCCGTTAATTGTGAACCGATGAATGATTATTTTCTTAATGGGTAGGGTACGTTTCCGGGGTAGTCCCATTATAATTTCATCGAGAACTGATAAGTATCTCCAGAGATATGACGATAAACGTCTCAAACTTGCTACTGTAATTGACTTGCGGGGCATCGAAGTCGCTTGTTTTAGAGTTTAAACTATTTTAATTATGTAGTTATTACTAGACAAGCAAGACTCCATCTTAGACAGCATCGTCACTGAACAGGTGAGATAATGATCAAGTGCTTGTCTGTCTAATCTAGAATAAAAACATGAAAAATTAATTATATGATAAGATCTTTTATATAAAATGTTCTCAGTTTGATATTATGAATATATGCATTGTCCACTAGTACGGAGACTACGATGAAAGTGCTTATAAGCCTGGAATGCTGGCCAGCGAAGATCTGCTTCCTCAGCGAGTCATAGACCAGTACCAGATGACGCCAGAAATGTGGGAGGATAGGATCAAAATATGGTCAGTATATGGTCCTTCCAGCCGGATATAGCTACTCTATATCCGGCTCGAAGGACCATACATATATAAATTAGTCTTTCACCTGAGATTTGCCTGCCAAAATATGGTATGCATCGATTTAATAAAAGAGCAAAAGGAATGCTTTCTACAAAAAGAAGGCAACGCACGGGTAATAAATACTAGTAGTATTGTGTTTATAGGCGGCGGTGACGACTTTAGATCAGGTGGGCCGCTTGCTTGTTTGTCAACTTTGTTGTGCTAAAATTAAGAATTATTTTTTCTGCTAGTCTGCCTCGGGTGGTACAAACGCTTTGCCTGTTTTTTAACCATGAAACGGCATTGTTTACCAACAACATTCAAACTGCAAGGTGTCACACGTAAAACACATTGTAATGTGAATTTCCAATTCACATTGTGATGTTTCATGGTAACAGGCGCAGTGCAGTGACGCGCGTAGATTTCATAGCTTGCCATCAAGCTAAAATCTAATATGTCTATTTACCTAATATCACAAAAAATTGAATTAAATTTAGAGCACCGCAAGGTATTATACTCGGCCAAGTACTATTCACTATCTATATTATACACGGCTAATTACCAAAGGATTAGCATACTTAATTCGTTAACGTTGAAATACATATTTTCAGGTACGCAGATCACAAGGGCATGTCGCGGGACGAAGCGGAAATGGAATATTTGAAGATTGCGCAAGATTTGGACATGTATGGAGTCAATTACTTCGCTATAAAGGTACTCTTTTGTACATACCCCCTTATTAACTAAAATCTGTAATATTTATACGTCATGGCTTACCATCAGGCTAGCGTCGTTCTTGTTCTATGACTTTATATCATAAAGTAAACTATATTCTCACATTTTTCCAGAACAAAAAAGACACAGACCTGTACTTAGGCGTAACAGCCCTAGGTCTCAACATCTACGAAAAAGACAACAAGCTAACACCAAAGACCACGTTTCCCTGGTCAGAAATCAAGCATATATCCTTCGATGATAAAAAGTTCGTCATCAAATTTGTGGACAAATCTGTTAGTAATTTTATATTCTTCTCGCCCAAGGGGATGAATAAATTGGTAAGTTCTTGTGATTTAGTTAATGTTAACACTTTGTATATATTTTATTATTATATTGTTGTTGCATTTGATTTGCTACCAAAGAGTGGCTTACCACCACCGAGGAGAAAATCTGCCGCCATAACCTTACGGTGTTCCGGCAGCACACAGCCCTTGAGAGTCAGAGTATTCTAGGCCTAGCGTGTTCACCATCTTCGACTACATCATCGCTTACCGTCCAGGCGAGATAGTGGTCAAAAGCCCATATGATATTAAAAAAAAAAACAGGCATATAATGTTTTTTAAAGCTTAGCAATGTGGGTTGCATGTTACTAGTAGTCTTGTTAACCGCTCCAACTAAGTAAATATGCTTGTGTCTGTAGTGGGCTCACGTCACCAGTGCAATGGGTGGGGATCGAACTCACGACCTCTTGATCGACACCTTAGCCATTGGGCTATTGCCGCTTGACCAACTTGAAATTGACCACAAAATTTAAGATTTATTATCCCAATTGGTTCATATCTCAGGAGATTGCTCTAGGATCTTGATCAGTATTATAAATAGTTATATCACTAAATCTTTTCTAAAAATGTTGACAATCACTGATGGTAAACGGATGCTGGGAATAGTATTTTTATGCTATTTAGTTATAATAAAATATCACAAGAGTCGAGAGCTATGTAATTTTTTCCTGATATATTTGATCCCACTACCGTTAGGCGGCTATTTTGACCACTATCTCGCCTGGTGGTAAGCGATGATATGGTTGGAGATTATGAACACGCTAGGCCTAATATTATAACACCAGTCGGCATTTCTTTTTATTTATTGAAAAAAATATGGTAAATTTAATAATTGCATTTATTGCTTTAATTTTTACTAAATACTATCATTTAAGCATAATATTGAAATAGAAAATTATAGAATATTGCATGATATTTTTGGTCTTTCGAGCCGGATCATTACTCAACTTGTTACAAGAGCCTTATAATATAATTCTGATGTTTATTCCGAAAGAATGTGTAAACTGAGCGATGCAAACTTAAGCTTAAATTTCATTTTACCAGTTACCCTACCTATCCTAACATCACATAAAAATAAAAAGTTTGTTCAAATGATAAGTATATATGTACGTTTGTAGATACTGGATCTGTGCATCGGTAACCATGACCTATACATGCGCAGACGCAAGCCCGATACTATGGAGGTGCAACAAATGAAAGCGCAAGCTAAGGAAGAAAAACAGGTACATAAATTATTATTTTTGAAGTTATACTTCTTTTGGCGCGATAGAGAAAAATGATGAGAGTGAATTTTTACGATGCGCGCGCACACCGACACCTAAATTTAACATCGTGAAGTTAGTTCTAGGTGGTACGATGCGCGCGCACACCGACACCTAAATTTAACATCGTGAAGTTAGTTCTAGGTGGTACGATGCGCGCGCACACCGACACCTAAATTCTACACCGTGAAGTTAGTTCTAGGTGGCATGACTATGTTCAAGTTGTATATGTCTTATTTAACGTCATATTTTTGCGTTAATAAAACCTTTTTTATTTAAATAAAATCTTTTTGATTAATTTTAATTTTTATCGTTAATCACTACTGCATTTTAGTTATTTTTTCCATACGCCACAGAAGTATAACTTCTAACGCGTGTACATAAGTACACACACTTTTTTTTTTTTTAAACCTAGTAAGCAATGTGGGTTGCACATTACTAGTAGTCTTGTTAACCCCTCCCACTAAGCTAAATATGCTTGTAACTAGAGTGGTTTCACGTCAAAGTGGGGATCAAACTCACGACCTCTCGATCGCCAGGCCGATGCGTTAACCATGGGATTTTCTCAATTCGACAATTGTTTGACAAATGTTTGTTCGTGGATAACTTCGTCATTTATGAACCGATATTGATGATTATTTATTTTTTGTTGGAAAGGAGTTATCCCAAGAATGGTATCGGAGTAATTTCATCGAGATCTGATAAGTATCTTCAGAGATATAGAGATAAACTCCTCAAACTTGGTATTGAAAATTAATAGCGCGGCATTTGAGGTCGGTTCTTTTAGTTTTTCAAACGATCTTATTGAAAATAAGATTAACTTATTTCTTACTGACTGGCCCGGCGAACTTCGTACCACCTATTATAACAGACAATGAATGTCGCGTTACCTTTTAGATGAACTTGTTTTAGGCTTTTATGAACATAATAAATTAATACAAAAGAGATATTAAGTTTATTAATGTATTATGGCAATCCAGATATAGAATAAAAATTGGTAAAAATGGTTATTGTAAATATAAACTTTTTTAAGTTGCTTGTAAGCATACATTTCTGAACGCACCCATATTTGACAATCAATAAATATGTCAAACAATTATCATTACTGACAATATTTGACATTTTTAAAATCTACATGACTTGAATTCACAAAAACTTGAAGAATGTTTACATGACTTACTACTTGACACGGGCTAAATACACTAATCGTGTGGAGCCATAATAATACCAAAAAAAACGCGATAATCCGAATATTGTAATGCTATCCACACATGGGAAGAACTTTTATACTTGACACTGGCTAAATACACTAATCCTGTGGAGCAATAATTATACAAAAAATAAAATACGGCGGGATAAACAATTGAACATAAAATAATCGGCAGTTTTTAAACCCAGGAACATTTTGGCAAAATATTTATTCTTATATAATTTTTTTAGGTCAATTATTCATTGTTTTTAATACCTATTATCCTATTCCTGACAAAGACAATTCTAAAAATACAAAAATCATAAAAATTGGTCCAGCCGTTCTTGAGTTATAAGTGTAGTAACTAACACGACTTTCTTTTATATATATAGATTAGTACTTGATATTGGTCACGTAACATGCATCTATTACGTAAGTGTGCATATCGGCTTAACTTTCTTACAGCTTTGCAATGACGACAACTACCACCCTCAGGATAGATAATCTGTCGCCAAACATGTAATGTGTTCCAGCAGCTATCCTTGAGAGCCAGTTCCCATTCTAGGCCTAGCGTGCTTACTACCTTCGACAGCATCGTCACTTTCCAACAGGTGTGATAGTGGTCAAACGCTAGCCTATCGTATAGATATATTATATTATATATAATTATATTATTATATATAATTATATTATTATATATATTATATTTTGATTCAAGCATCTTCAAACGCTAAGAACTCTAACATAATATTGACTATCATCATCATCATCAGGCTATCTCTGTCCACTGCTGGACATAGGCCTCACCTATGGCACATCACTGAGCTCGATCTTCAGTACCCTTAGTACAGTCCGGCAAGTATAACTTGGCGTGCCTGTGCGCCACTGTGCTTTTACTTTGTACTTTGATAACAGTTTCTCTTAAACCACTTTTAATTACTTATGGCATTATTGAACTATTTTAATGTAGCAGATTTATCAACAATAATGTCGCGGTAATCTCTCAAACGTCAAACTCACAGTTTCAAAAGAGCGGAATTAGTTCCAAAAACCACCACCGCCAAGTTATACTTGTGGCAGTGTACGAGTTTTTATCGTAAACGCTTTTGACAGATCTCACGTAGGTATCGACTTATTCTGGCTCCCTGATTGGTCTAAATTTAGTTACGTGTAGTTACCACTAGAGGCGCTGTACTAGTTTTTATACACAATTTGCTCGATATACGATATCGAGTTTGGTATGAAAACTCGTACTAAGGGTACAGCTCTCTGTTTCCAACCGCTGCCAGCCAGCTTGCGTATATCATCGCTCCACCTAGCTGGAGGTCGTCCTACACTACTTTTACCGAGCCTATATATATCTTGACTATACTATTTGTAATTCCAGCGTCGTCAGATCGAGCGTAACAAGTTAGCTAGGGAGAAACAACTCCGCGAGGCGGCGGAAAGAGAGCGTGCTGCCATGGAACAGAGGTTATTGCAATACCAAGAGGAGATACGACTCGCTAATGAAGCACTTGTAAGTTATACACGGTGATATAGTAGCCAAGTGCTTGTCTGGTGAACGTTACATTGTTAGTAAGAGAGAAATAACTCTAATTTTACCCTGCGAACCGTCCACCGAAACATGTCACCAATAGCTGCGCTCAGTTCTAGCGTGATGCTAGGAGCCAGCCAATCGAAAGACAGAGACAGCTGCGCTATGAGTATAAGAAATGTGTATATTTTTGTGTAGTAAATATTGTCCTTTTTGTATCACTCAAAAAGCGTAGTCGCGTCATGGTGTGAGCTGACCCTAAGGTGCGATTGTGAGCGAATGCTTATATATTTCATATTAATGGTCGTGAAAAAGTTGTATAACTAGTAGTTCTGTGAGAACAGTATACCTCGCGTGCCTTTATAAAAATTTAAATCCGTCCATATATAAGGCTACATCAAATTTCACCCCTTTCTCCCCTTCACTCCCCTTCAAGGAATTTTTTTCGCCTCATCTTATTTAGAGTGAAGGCCTTAGTGAGCCTCTCAAATTTGATTGAAATTCGTCGATAAATGACGCTACAGCAAACTTCCCCTTTCCCCCCCCCCCCTCTCCCCCCTCCCCTCCACTCTCGCTTTTTGATATTTTTTCCGCAACAGATTGTGTAAATTAAATTTTTAGTGTGCCTTTCCAATTTGACTGAAATTCGTTGATAAATAACGCTCCTCCACCCCCCGCCCCCCAAAACAAAAAACATTCTTAAATAAATCAAAGAAATCGCGTGCCAATTTTCGTCTAAATCGGTTGAAAAATGCGACCTGTAGGCGAGAACGGACAGACAAACATCCGGACAAAAGCATTTTTGCCTCGCTCGCTACGCTCTCTCAGTCAATAATGTCAGTATTCTCATAAACATTATAGCGGAGATCAGAAGAGACAGCGGAACTTCTAGCAGAGAAGGGAAGAGTGGCAGAGGAAGAAGCTTCACTTCTGGCGCAGAAGGCATCCGATGCGGAGCGGGAAAACGCGCGGCTAAGGTTGTCTAACATAAAGACTGAGGAAGAAAAGGTATGTTTGATCCTTCGATGTCAGCTTTCTCTTTACGTAAAGGGCTCCCCCACAGACTATCACTTCGCCGTAAGTCCCTGGTCGTAACAGTCGGCCTGCCATTCAAAGTCTGCATAGCCCACTCACTTAAATGATTATTGCCTGCCGACAGCCTGCTGGCAATGATCGAATACCGGCTCTAATTTTGAACCGGTCCGGCTCTCGGTTCGAGTTTGTCGTCAGATGGTCGTCAGTCCGAAACCTGAAGCGATACTGTGAGTGTGGCCTGTTGTGATTACTGACAGACTGTTATCGTCCGGCGAACTGATAGTCTGGCCCTTTACTGATAAAAATGTGTGTGTGTGTGTGTGTGTGAATGTGAATGTATGTATGGGAGTAGTGCACGGATAACCGTTGCTAGATAGAACTATTTAATAACTTTTCTGACTTCAATTTGAGTTCATGCAAGACATCATAAATAAAAGATGTTCGTTTTTGATCCTTTGATGTCAGCTCTTACATGAAATTTCGATAGTAGTGTAAAAAGCAGGTCTAATAGAGTAGACTCATTTTTATAACCTACCTGAGCGTACCTCACTTCAACTTCATGGAGGACACTACACGAAAAAGAAGGCGGTTCTCCGGGATGTTCCCCGATTACTCAAAGACGCCCAGACCGATTTAAAAAAATCTTTATTTGTTTGAAAGAGTGGGCTATTGCCGCTTATTATAATCTCATCATCATCATAATCAGCCGGTGGTGTCAGTCCATTGCTGGACGTAGGCCTTTCAGGACAAGCACGACGCTCGCCTGATGGTAAGCAATGACGTCTACCTATCACAGATACACTGCACTGTGCCTGTTACCTTGAGACATAAAGATGTTGAGTCTCACATGCCCTGTAATTTCTCTGGACACCTTGCCATTCCAACCGAAAAACATTCCTATTTCACGGCTGAAAATTAATTGGCAAAGTGGTGGTACCGCCCCAGGCGGACTAGCAAAGTCCTACCACTGCGAAGGCCTCTCCCAAGATACGCCACTGAGCCCGATCTTCGGCTCTACTACTACTTCTCTCTGCTCTTCTTTTTCGGTTTGTATCTACATAGAGTAATACAAACCGAAAAAGAAAAAAACCGAAATAATATATATGTAACTATGTAGTTATTAATTTAACGTGTACTATTTTATTTGTAGTTAATCATTTTAAAATATAATATATTGCTGTTTCTCATGCACACCTACCGTCTGTATTATATAAATGTGTCTCAAATCAGCCCACGGTTGCCTGGAAGAGATCGCTAATTAGCGATAAGGCCGCCGATTGTACTTTACATGTAATCATTATTGTACGTAATTTTAGGATATTTAAGTGCAATAAAGCGTATTCTATCTATATATCTAGAGATCTTCTATGATAACATGGCCCGCCCCTCCAAATTACTGTTTTAATGTGTGTAGGCACATCCTTACGAAAAAGTTTGTATCAAGAATCAAGAATCAAAGAATCAAAGCATTTATTCAGTATGTAGGCAGTATAAATATACGCACATATACACGTCAAAATCATAAATCATAAAATAAATCATAACCAATTATCAAGTAAACATAGCAAAAGCAGAATTTAACGCTTTGAATTAGAAAAAAAAAGTAATGAACCATTCAGCTGTCATCCAATCGTTTACGTCAGAATATTAAAAAAAAATTAAAGTAGGTTAAAACCAACCATACATGTAACTGTGTGTTTCAGTACTTCAGACAATTTTTATATAAAAAAAATAAAAAAGTGAAATAGTGAAACACAACATAGAGAAACGCATACCGATCACAGTACATATCATGATCCAAATGGAACTGATAGTCCGTCTGTCAGCTGCATAATATTGTTTAAATAAAAATAAAAATGGCAAGCCTAGAAAGAAAATCTGCGGACAAAAGGGGAAAACTGAATGGCTGTTGAATCTACCGTATGTAGTTGTAATTATTCGTCTTCAGTAGCAGGCCGCCAGTACCAGTACGCACACATGCGTGGTGGTGCGTTGTAAATACTTTCACAAATACTTTTAAACGTTTTGAATTTTGGAGGGGCGGGTCATGTTATCGTAGAAGTTCTCTACCTTTAAATTGTTCCCAGGTGCACTTAGAACGTAAAACCCGTGAAGCGGAGTACCTGACGGCGCGGTTAGTGGAAGAATCCGAGAAGAGAGCGGCGGAAGCTGAAAGGCTCCGAGGAGAACTGGTCGCCGCGAGGAGTGCGGAGAAACAAGCTAAGGAGAAGTTGTTGAACTTCTTGACGAGGACCTCTAATGGGTCGCTGCCGCCGCCTTCTGTTACCAGTGTGAGTTATGCTTTATTTAACCAACTTCAAGAAAGGAGGAGGTTCACTATTCCATTGTATAAGTTAGAGGGAAGGGGGGGGGGGGGGGAACACACATTTTACCACTTTCAAAGTGTCTATTTTTCAAACGATTCACTTCGAGAAACAATAGTTTTACGAACCTCAATGTCATTTTAATATACCTATCTATAGATACCCCGCACGTATAGGTTTGATGAAAAAAAAACATTTTTTAGTTTCAGTTCTATGTATGAGTAACTCCCTAAGAATTCTCACAGAATACATTTACCTACCAAGTTCAACTGTGTAATCTTAATTACTTTTGGAATAAAGTGGCTGTGACATACGGACGGACAGACAGATAGACATGATGAATCTGTATGGGTTCCGTTTTTTGCCATTTGGCTACGGAAGCCTAAAAATGTTCTATTGTCTGTTCCAGTCGTCAACAGTGCCATCAAGTCTGTTCCCGTCAACATGTTCCCTACCGGCCGAGCTAGGAGTGGACGGTACCAACGGATGTATGGAGCCCGAGCACGACTCGTATCAACTAGTGTCTGACGATGACCCGCACATACACCGACTGTCCATTGAGATAGAGAAGGAGAGGTATGTCTCTCTGTCTCACTATAACATACACTCGCTGTATAAGTTTTAATCAAACCCCAAAAAGGAAGAGGTTATGAGGTATATGTAATGCGATTTCGTCGCCAATTTGAATGATATCGAACGTCAGAAAGTGGTTCTAATTTAGTTTCCGAGTTTTGACCCACACATAAATACATACAAACATACATAATTGACTGTGTTAATTCAAATAAAAAATTAAGTAAAGGCAGGTTCAGGTGGCGCAACTGAAATGTCAAAATGCATGTTATGTCACTGTCAGTTTGGTATGAATCGTTCATGAAAAATGACATTGTTATTTCGTGGACTTTGTAGCACATTAGCGCCTCTAGCGGAAAATGTACATGCGATAAAGTTAAAGCCCCCATTAAAGTGAAAAAGTTTATTAATGACACTTATTATAAAATGGTACAAAATAATTGCAGAAAACAAACTTATGATTTATGTGCATAAATCTTCGACAAAAGTGTCACTAATCGGCCCCACCTCAGCATAACTGTCAGTCTGGTCTGGTCTGGTCAACCAACGCTGGTCTTCCGGTGATGCCATAGACGTAATAAAAAGGGATGGTGCACTGCAGATGTTTTGATAAATTCAATTTAATCCGTATGCTATAACAATAAGGTTGTTATTGCTTTGTAGAACAAAACGGCCCAATTAAGCGACACCAGGGTGGGAGTGTGTCCTTGTCTAACAACCTGATAGTCCTATATAAGTTGTCCGTACAAAAGAAAGGGACATACTCCGTTCAAGGTCGTTCTCATGGGGGCCGGTGTACGCGATCAAGGAAGGACGTCAGGAAGTGGTTCTAATTTAGTTTACGAGTTTTGACCCACACTTAAATACATACAAACATACATAAATGGCTGTGTTTATTTAAATAAAAGCTTGTGTGGGTGCTACCGCTTATTTATGTGGCGCCACTGAAATGTCAAAATGCATGTTATGTCACTGTCAGTTTGGTATGAATCGTTCATGAAAAATGACATTGTCATTTCGTTTTTTGTTTGCACACTAGCGCCTCTAGCAAAAATTCACACACGATAGCCCTGATTACATTGATCTGTAGCTTGTAACATTTGTCTTCCAGAGTGGAATACCTAGCAAAGTCCAAGCACCTTCAACAGCAACTCGACGAGTTACGCTGCGAGTTCTCAGTGCTGCGAGTAGAACAACCTGCCTCCACGCTTGACAGGTATTATTTATTTTTCAACCGACTTCCAAAAAGGAGGGTTCTCAATTCGTCTATATTTTTTAACCGAAAAGAAGGTTAAAATTAATTTTGTTCGCGAATAACTTCGTCGTTTATGAATCGATTTTGATTATTATTTTTTTGTTGGAAAGGAGATATCCCAGAGGTAGTACCATAGTAATTTCATCAGGTTCAGATTGGTATCTCTAGAGATATGGAGATAAACACCTCAAACTTGGTACTGAAAATTAATAGCGCGGTATTTGAAGTTGGTTCTTTTAGTTTTTAAACGAACTAGCAATATGGGTTGTACATTCGATTCGAATGATTATATTTTTAATTGGTAGGATACATTTTCAAGTTGGTCCCATTGTAATTTCATTGAAATCTGATAAGTATCTCCAGAGATATGATGATAAACGTCCAAAGGTGCTACTAGAACTAACTCAAATCGGAATTCAAATTTATAAAACCCGAAAAACCCAAATTTTCAGACTTTGTTACCTACCCCATTTCGAAAAATCCTGCAACACGTACTTACTTATTTATTTACAGAAGTACCTATGTAAAGTTTCGAATAAATCCGTATCCGGGGGGAAATTTAAAGTAAATCCTTTCTTAACAGATACCTACGTCATAATAACTGTCTGCATTCTAAATTCCAAATTAATTAATATTTATTGCATACTTTGTTGCCCTTCCATACAAACTTCTTTCCTCCTTCCTTTCCTCCTTAATTAATTAAAAAATCCTTTCTTAACCGTTTCCGTGCGGAGGGCTCCGGAGAGGCGCCATGAAATTCTTTCGAATCGGTTAACAGATACTTACGTCATAATTACTATATGTATGCTAAATTTCAGCGCTATGCAAAACATTATTGATTTTCACACTTTGTTACCCCATTTCACCCTCTCAGGGGTTGAATTCTGAAAAAGCCTGAAACACGTATTTATTTTGTTACTGAAGCACTTGTGAGAAGTTTCGAATAGAAAAGACTATCTAATCTTGTTTCTCCATACAGACATTGAACCCCCATTTCATCCCTTAAAGGGGTGAATTTTGAAAAATCCTTTCTTAGTATCCCTTAAGGCGGGTCCAGACATGTATCATTTGCCCGATCCGATCACCGTATCCGTATCGTCGACGCGTATCATGATCGCATGTGTGGACGGGTAATGATTTACGTATCATGATACGGGATCTCAATACGCCGTTATGATACGGCCCGTCCCATGTCGTATCTGTTTTTGTCCGATCATCAAAGGTGATACAGATACGGACGTGGGTAGATACGGATAGATACGGATACGGAGCAACTCGGAGCCGTCCACAACTTGATACGGGGCTTGATACAATACGCAGATACGGATACGGTGATAGGATCGGTCAAATGATCATGTCTGGACCCGGCTTTACGTACTCTCAAGTCTCTACGACGTCACTACTACGGTTTAGGCTGTGCGTTGTCTGTCAGTGAGTCAGTCAGTCAGTCAGTCAGTATGTCAGGACAAAGATTCTTATAGTATTAGATTATCGACCCGCCCCGGCTTAACATGGATAGAGCATATATGCCTATTTTTGCATCAGTTTCTAGTGTCTAGTATACATTAACATCTTCAACAATCATCGTCATATTACAACCAATTTACATAAAACCTTAACAAATTATACACCTTAACCTTCCTCATAAATCACTTCTGTCTATTGGTAGAAGCCGCATGAAAATTGGTACTGTAAGTTTTGAGTTTATCGCGGTATCAGAGTATTCTAGGCCTAGCGTGTTCACTATCTTCGCTACCACACGCTCGCTACCTTACCACAACATCGCTCACCACCAGGCGAGATAGTGGTCAAACGCTAGCCTATAAGATATAAGAAAAAATGTACAAGCAGGGCCTCGCGACTTCGCCCGCGTCAAAAAGTACTTATAAGTAGTATCTTACGTGTTGAACCAAGTTATAAGCTATCTAACCCCTTAAGTGTCAGACCATTTTAAGCCTAGCGTGTAGACCATCTTTGACCTCTAAACGATAATTCGCTTACCAGCGAAAAAGTATTTAAAGTGGAAGAAATCTCCAAGAGGTATAGAGGATATATACACATCAAATTTTCCACTGAAAATGACTCGCGTGATGTTGGTATATGTTTTTCAAACAATTTCATCATCAACATAATCAGCCAATTTCCGTCCACAGCTGGACATAGGCTTCTCCTATGGCACGCCACTTAGCTATATCTTTAGCTATTTAATTTTTTTATTTATACTTTTGCACACAAAAAAAATATACACGGAGGCCTTAATGCTAGAATTGCATTTTTTACCAGTCATCCTGGAGGTGCAGAAAAAATGGTGGCGGCGCAGTAAATTAAAACAAAAAAAAGCAAATTATTCCATAATAGTATATTACGATACGTGTGACTTAAGTAGTCGATTATTGCACGGCGTGAAGTTAGCCGTGCAATAATAAACAACTTAAGTCACGAGTATTGTATATTATTATATAGCTGTCAGTGTGACATAAACCCGCACTTTACGCTTGCTACGCTTTTCCATCAAATAGAAGATTATTGCACGGCTGAAGTTGGCTCCGAGCGCAACAACGGTGCTAAACGTCGTGCAATAATCGACTATTTAAGTCACGGAAAAGCGTGCGTAAAGTGCGGGTTTAGGTCACACTGTGCTATAAATTACATACATACATACAATCACGCCTTTTTCCCGTTGGGGTAGGCAGAGACTACTTCTTTCCACATGCTACGATCCTGACATACCTCTTTCGCTTCTTCCACTTTCATGAGCGCCTTCATACATGCTCGCCGGTTATAGGTACTTTTGACTTGGCCTTTCTTTAAAACGTCTCCGATCTGGTCGTGATACGTTCGCCTAGGTCGGCCTCTACTGGCTGCCCCATTCACACTCGTCTCATAAATCTGTTTCGTCAGTCTTTCTTCATCCATTCTCTCTAGATGTCCAAAAAATTATAAATTAATGTATAATAATACATTATTCGTTTCCCACCGCTGCAAACCAGTATCATCTTGTGTGTATCATCGCTCCACCTAGTTGCAGGACGTCCTACACTACGTTTAGCGTTACAAACGATTTAAATTATAAACATATACTATTATCTACAGGTTACATGAACAACAAGCCAAGGCTGGTGACAACAAGTACTCCACACTGCGCAGGCTGAAACAAGGCTCCGCTAACACTAGAGTCGCCTTTTATGAGGAGTTGTGAGGTATGTACCACAGAAGCTATAATATCGATATTCCGTCTGGCTAGCACCAAAGAGTACCTTACCATCATTAAGGAGAAAATTTACCGCCATAATCTTACGGTGCTCCGGGAGCACACAGCCCTTGAGAGTCAGAGTATTCTAGACCTAGCGTGTTCACCATCTTCAACCACATCATCACTTACTCAGGCAATAGTGCTCAAACGCTGGACTACAAGATATAAAAAATATCCGTTCACATATCGAGAGGCGCAAGGGAAAGTTTTTCCGCATCGGTAATGTCACGTGATGACAGCGCAGGAACCAAACTGTCACTGACGGACCAATAACAGCCGCGCGCCTCTATCCTGACAAACAGATCTATAATTGTTTTGTTTTCTGCGCATCTAAAGGTCAGACGCATAGAAGTAATATAAATTGACTTCACAAAACGGCCCTCATGAGACCGACCTAGAACGGAGTTTGTCCCTTTCTTTTGTATGGACGACTTATATATATATATATATACCATACATATGTATGGTATATATATATACGTAGTATATATACCATATATATAGTATAGTACATATATAGCACTAGCGTGTATAAGAATCGCGTAACTCCTTTGGAGTTACGCGATTTGGTTCAGTTCTCAATTGAGAACCGATTCGAATGATTCTTTTTTTTTATTTGGTAGGGTACATTTTCAAGGCCATATAATTTCATCAAGATCTGATAAATATCTCCAGAGATATCGCGATAAACATCTCAAACTTGCTACTGATACTGACTCGCGCTGCATTTGATTTTTAGTTTTTAAACTGTCTTCATTTCACACACAATTATTTTTTAATTAGTAAATATTACAATGAATAATTTATCTTCTTTTCAGGTAAATCTACCACAAATCTGTAGCGCACAAAACAATGAAATGACAATATAAATATAGTCATATGTGAAATAATTCCTATAAATAGATATAGATTAGACGGCATGAGACGGTAAAATGCGTTACGTAGATTGGATAGAAATCTAGCGCATACCGTCTCGTATATTTTGCCGTCTAATAATAAATATGTATAAAAATGACGCTAATAATGATTGTTATTGTCTTTCTTCTAAGCAAATTGTTCACGCATAATATAAGTACATAAAATGTTGTAATAAGTAACACTAACATTTTTATATGTAAAGTATTTTATGCCAAATATTGTAATAATATTTTTTTATTTAGTTAATTGCAATATGTTAAATAATAGACTGGAAATCGTTGTTCCTAAAATTGTTAAATATTGTCTCAAGAATTCGTGAAATTTAAGATATTTATTGATTTTATTGTACCATAGCAAAATACCGCCTTTCAATCGAAAATTATAGAAAAACATTTAATAAAAATGTTTTAAATGTTCATAACCAGTATGTGCCTTAAATTTGTTTTAATGTTTAAATTGTACATAATAATAAGATATTTTATTATTTTATCTAACGCAATGATCTCTAAAAATATTTTCAAATTATAAAACAAAAATTAAGCACATTTATACTAAAGCGACTATATTCAAAATGTTTTTATTTGACTGATACTATCGAAAATACTTTATGTACTAACCGTATCTATAGTTAGCGAAAATATAGCAAACTGTTAATTGTTATAAGTACTAAAAGATCTGTATATCCAGCTTTCCCATGTCTTTTGTAGGGTATTGTAAAAAAATAGTGTAAATAGGTATTTTCACATTTTAAAACAGGCACGGGACTCGTTAGATATACTTTAGGGTGCCGTACCTTAAAAGGAAAAAGGAACCATCATAGGATCACTTTGTTGCCCGTCTGTCTGTCTGTCTGTCCGTCCGTCTGTCAAGACCTTTTATCTCCGCAATGCGTAGTGGTATTAAGTTTAAACTTATACTAAATACTTGGGTCTACGGTAATTTTCGACTGTGAAAAAATCAAACTTCACGTCAACGCGATCAAAAGATATGACCGTTTATGTCACATATTTTGCGATTTTACAGGGAATCAAAATCTATAGGGTACTTCCCGTGGAACTAGAATTATGAAATTTGGCAAAAAAGCAGAACTTGAACTACTTATAAAAAAATCGAAAAACCATAGTAATTTCATCGAGATCTGATAAGTATCTCCAAAGATATGGAGATAGACATCTCAAACTTAGTACTGATAATTAATAGCGCGGCATTTGAAGTCGGTTCTTTTAGTTTTTTAAACGATCTTATAATAATGTTTGTTTCTATTAGTCGATGAGTGTTAACTCCCGTGCCTGTATAGTTCAAATAATGTACCGAACCATTCTATGACGTACCTTTGTCTATATTGTATAAGTTATCTCTATTTAAACACCTGTGTATACGTGTAGGAATGTATTCAATTTAATTGCTACTACCATTTAATTCGTTCTTAACGATACGGGTCAACAATTCAGGTGACTTTCGTGTTGGAAATAGGCATTATTTTACTAAATTTTAGGCGCTCCACAGACGGATAAACTGACATAAATTTAGTTGACACTAATGTCAACTTTGTAAGGGTAAAATTAGATTCTGAATTTTCTGATTAAGATGTCAGTTGTAGCCAAAGAAAAGCCTTGATTGTAGTAAATGTACTTTTAAATAAACCTTTTAAAAATGCTGTGGAATTCGTTGCTACGTGTAAAGTCGTTCAACGCGTTGCGATGAAAATAAGCTACGCTTCTTGTCGTAACTGGTACAAAATTGTCAGTAGTCGCGATTTGGATATTATTTTATCACCAACTGCAATAACAATTGATTTCGGGCATCAAAGCTCACTACTTCAGTTGCGAGGTCTATACATTTACTTGAAATTATCGGGAAATCACCATAAACAGCTAGAGATTTCAGTTGCCTGCAACTTAGGTATCAAAGTAGCTCCGTCTGCAGAGCGCCTTACATTACCAACTAATCCAATAAATTACGTTTATTTTCGACTCCACCAAGATCTAAGTTTGATACGAATGGTAAGAACGTAACTACTGGCAAAAGTTTACCTATTGGTTATAGAAAGCAAATATTTTATGACGCAGTATTTAAATAACCTTCCATCTCGCCATGAGGTGTGTACATTCTGTCTACAATAAAATAATAATAAATACCATACATTTTTTTGACCCAAAAAATAAAGTTAAAAACAAGACGAGTACTTGACCGCTATCTCACCTGATGTTAAGTAAAGAAGCGGTTTAAGATGAATTGAATGGAATTGGAAGACGGCACTGTGACGAGGCGCTGGACAACTGATTTCAACCCAATTTATAGAGCGCATCTATCCCAACCCGTCTTCCATAATGATTTCTATTAACGAAATGTTAAACTAATTGCCAGTAGTAGATCCAATGTTATATACCTAGACGATAGTTCGGTATATAACACTGGCTGTATTATTAAATGACCTCGCAAGGTTAAGGTCGTAATGCCTGACCTTCAAGGTCATATTTACATAGTAAATCCACACACTTATAATCACAGACGTCTTTAAGTTTGAATTCACACTTGCAATATGCTATTATGTACGTAAACATATGAATCTGGGAAAATCATTAGATAAATAATATAGTAAGAACTTTGTTGTCTGTGATTATTAGTGTGAAGTTATTTTTTAAATGACCTTATTTGGGGTCACATGTGCCTGACCTTTGAGGTCATTTGTTGTGATGAATGTTATAAAATTGACCGTAGAAGCTGGGCAGCTCCTCATAAAGTTTATTTCAAAGAACGGAATGAAGATCACCTAGATCATACTATTATTTATTTTGTCCATAAAAGACAAATGTACCTACATTTCCCAACTAAATAACTTTTATATGTGGAAATCAATATTCTATAGTATCAATGTCTAGTCTAATACAGCAAATTTTAATAATATCGCGATATTCTTAGGGTGTTAGCTGCATTAAGCGGACGCCCGCCCGCACGGTTCCGTACAAAAACCACTGCGACGGAGCATTCTTGTATGGAATGCGCGCGCGCGCTTTACGGAGTTTTAAGGTTTTGGACTTGCACAGCTTTTGCGGTTGTATTATTGAATAAATCATGTTTACCGTAATGTGCCTTTACTGTTCAATGTATACCTTTTTACAGTCGTATTTTGTAAATATATTTTTAGAAAAAGTACTTCTTTGTTTTATTTTTAAATGATACCCGCGACTTCGTTCACGTCCACCAAGAATTTTATTACAGTAAGAGCCCCCGCACACTGGCCACTTAGTGGCGGCCACGCTTCAGCCACTAGTGGCCGCCACAACCTGCGGACGCGTTTCTTCATACATTTTATATAGAATCGGCGCACACTGAGCGCTTGAGTGGCCGCGTCCGAGCCACAAGCTGCGAGAGTCGAGCGCGCTCGCTACTTGTGGCTGCGTTTTGTCGTTCGACTCGTGCGCATACACGGCCACAGTTGCCGGTTCGTCGATGGTTCTGAATTCGGCGCCGTTTTCTACGTTTTAGAATAATAAGCAACAATAGCGAAATCAAGAGTGCGTCCATTCTTGGGCAACACACGTCTACCTCTGTCGAGATACTTGCAGCTAGTGTCTGACGCAAGTGGCAGCCACTGGTGGCTTGATGCGGCCACTAGTGGCTGCCACTGGTGGCGGCGTGTAGTGGTCTAGCCGAACTACTGGTGGTCGCGTTTAGTGGCGGCGACTGGTGGCCGTAATGTGCGAGGGCTCTAAAGATTGTCAATCAACATTTATGTGAGCTGAGTTATTTAAGTTATGTGTTAAAATTATGATTTTATTTCCACAAAAAGTAGCCTATGTCATCCTCGTGATATAAAGTATCTCCTGGTTACATTTCAGTAAGATCGGATCGTTCGTTTAGGCGTGATTAGGTAACAAACAGACAGCGACAAACATTTTTATACTATTAGCCTGGGTAAAGTTACATTCGACCAAAATTATAATCAGTGTACATCAATTCAGTCCACAGCTGGTTCCATGGACTGATGTACAGGAGGCCTATACCTCTGCTATGACATGCCAAAGAGTCCGATCGTCGGCACTTCTTTTCCAGTCACCGCCCACCGCTCTGCATTATGTCATCTCTCGCAGGGTGGTCCTATGTTCTTAGCTTAGATTCTATAATTGTCGTCCTTAGCAACGGTAGCAGATGACTCCACTTTTAGATCTACCTCTACCCCAACTACCAGGGCCGTATTTCCGCCTAGATCTATAAGGCACTGGCCTAGAGGCCCAGCATCCAAAGGCCCTGCCCACCCAGTTACCGCGACAACTTTTTTTAAATAAATCTATTTTGATCCGCTGCAGGGCAAGGCAAAGGTCTCTCTTTCCTCCTTCCATACATCACAGTCTATTGTTTGTATTGTATGTAAAATCAGTAAAACAATTTCCAAAACAGCTTCAGGATGTAGGGGGTGGGGCCTTAAATGTAAAGTAACTAGGGGCCCTAGATCTCTAAACCCGGCCCTGCCTACTACTAGAATACAGAATAATCCAGC
The DNA here is from genome assembly GCA_954871355.1 of Cabera pusaria. NCBI lineage: Eukaryota > Metazoa > Arthropoda > Insecta > Lepidoptera > Geometridae > Cabera > Cabera pusaria. The sequence continues at coordinate 5,005,660 of OX940906.1, read as the reverse complement.
AGCGTTATTCTCAATCACTCGAAAGCAATTTCGTATAAAGAAACTGCCTCTTCTTCGACTCGGATCTTTGCAATTCACAATACTCCGATCGGTTACTTTTGGACATTTCAATTTAAAAAAAATCTGATTCTAATTAGAAAGGTTTCCGCGACAAAATAGCTCACGGATTTATCAATATCCTAAATTAAAAATAAAGCTTCCAAATACGAATAGTATTTCGAATGATTGAGAATCAGGGAGCTGAGGCACAGATTATATAACAGTTACTACGTGCTGAAGGCCTAAAATCACCTAAAACCACTACAGCCTAATATTATGTTTATATATTCCAGCAGCGCCGGACTAAAAAATATTTATTAGGCTCCGGTCTACAGCTGCTTTACATGTTAGGTACATTTTTAAAATGGATATAAGGGTCAATTCATACTAGTACAGAGTCGAAGCGCATCGAAGCGTGAAATTCTTCACAAGTAAAGCGAAGCACCAATCAGCGTACCGACGCGCGACATCTGTCGAATGCGCGTCTTTTATTTATCGTAGAAGAATGATATAATTATTATAAGAATTATTAATCTCGTATTTATCGTCTATTATGTTGTGGAGAGATAAGGGTGAATTTGCTATGTGTTTCAGATTAACGCTTCGAAGCAAGATTACTATAGTAGGGTCAATTTAATAGATCACATTTGACATCTGTCAGTCTTAGCTTCATAGTAAGGTGACTTGCTTAAACACATCGATTTAATTGATGAATCGATACGCATCAACACAAATAGCCAATTTCGTAAATAACCTAACACAACACATACACGCGCGCGCACACACACACACACACACACACACACGCGCGCACTCTATTAAGATTTAGTAATAAATATAAATTTCATTGTAAATAATAATAATTTATATAATATAATAAATATCTTAATGAGTTACTTACCTCTAAATATATATGTATATATTTTCTTTCTGCACTCCGTATGGCTTTAATGTGCACCTGGAAGGTTTATGCAGATCTCTACGACACAAGATATATTCTTAGTGTAGGATCTGCACGTCATCTGATTATGCTATGTAAGCCAAGATAAACAATGTCTTTTAAAGCAATTAAGACAACCATAGAGACATATTTTTAAGCAATTTAGTTTAATTAGAGAGTAAGTACTGTTATTTTAATTGAATTTGTATGCCTAATTATTTTGTATTTACATAAACTACTATTTGTGGAATAAATACATGATTATGATTATGAAACAAGAATTATGTTAGTTTGATGTTATTCGAAATAACCAATTTTCCGGCTGCTCTAAATGAGAAATACAATCAGTATTTACATTATTCAGTGTTATTTACTTGTTTGTTTTGCGTTAATATGAAATTGATAAGACACGTTAATACAAATTACACAAATTGGAAATTGTACATATTTAAACGATTTTATACGTATTTATGGATTAGAATGTAGCTCCATAGAAAATGGCCCAATTAAATAAAACAAAACATACTCAAATGTACCTATGGATCTAACATTTAGTAGTTTATCGTTAGTTTTTCAACCCAAATTATTATTGATTTTAGTTCCTATTTAATTATTTTTGTATTTTTTAAGTCAAAGAATAATATTATGTGTTAATTACAATCACACTGTAGTTATTTTTATAGTTAAACATCCTTCACAAGTAATCATTGCATTCGATTCAACCTATCGACTGATCAATCTTTTGATTTTTTGGTAGCATCCCTAGTGTTTATAAAGAAAAAGTGTTCACTGACGTAACCTTGTACTGACGTTTAGTTCAAAAAAAATTGTTTATTATGTTTAAAATGAATTATTAGTCAAAGTAAATCGTAATAACACTTTCTTTTATAATTATTAGAATAAATATGTGTTTGTACTTAACTGAAAAATGTTAAGTAATTATGCAGTTCTGACTTTGAAATAATTAATAATTTTATGTGCTCTTCATTACAAGGGCACGTTGTTAAATTTTGATGTAGTGTCAAATGTGATCTATTATTTCTATGAAATTGACTTGACTCTACTATAAGTACTATTGATTGAGGGCTGCGAAATAAAATACCGTTTAACACACAACGTCTCTTTAATTTAAAAAATATACACCACAATAATAATAACAATTTATATAATACTATCACTATAATTATTAAATAGTAACATACACGTTGTATTATTTATTTACAAGTCTCTAAACTATACATGGACTGGTTTGGCTCAAATATATTATAGTTAGCGTTAAATACGAAGGCTAGACAATAATAACTATAGCATAGCTATTAGAAATGATCTTGGATACATTCAAGTTCGGAAGCTTCATTTTGAATATTGATAAATCTGTGAGTTATTTTGTCGCGGCAACCTATCCGATTACAGAATCCGAATCGCAGATTTTTTCTAATTGAAATATCAAAATAACCAATCGGAGCATTGTGAATTGCAAAGATCCAAGTCGAAGTAAAGGTAGTTTCTGAATCCGAATTTGCTTTCGAAAGATTGAGAATAACCTGCCGACTACTTCGAGCATTTACCAATGGAGATGTTAAAGCAAGGCGTACCCCTCTGCTGGCCATATAGCCATTATTGGCCATATGAGCGTGCGTAACTACGCTGTATTTTTAATACTGTGTGCGTGTTTCAAGCTAGTGTGCTGGATCGTTAAAGTGATTGATTTGTGTGTGTGCAATGCGTGTTTACCTCATCCCCCGTAAGAATTGGCAGAAAAAAATGTTTGCGGATTACAACGTTAACATCTCCATTGGTATATGCTCGAAGGCTGACTACGATATCGTAGTCAGCAGGGTTATTCTCAATCTTATAATCGGTATAATATATTGACCGTTCAGCCTTCGTCATAGTAAATATACACTTAGAGTCATACATAATACAAGCTGATAAAAATAATAAAGAAAAAGTTAAATCATGCGAGTGTAAGTGCAAAATACAGAGATTTTTGTTGTTACCGGTTGGGTAGACGATAAACGAAAAGAAATTTCGAACATATATTATGCCAAATGGTTAGCGTTTCTAACTTTCTATCTCACCGAATCTTAGAAGTGATGATGTTGTCGATGATGTACCACGTCACGATTATGTTATCCATCTGGTTATAAAACCATCACACAGTTTGTTCGTCACTGCGGCGCATTCGCGACTTTTCTGCCCCCCTAGACAAAATCCAAATTCTGATACCATTCCCGCTATCGCAAGTTCAAAATGTATGAAATGACATTTATGTTTCCGCAAAAAGGTTGTCATTCCCATATATTTTGAAGTTGCGTTAGCGTGAATGAAAACAGAAATTGGATTTTGTCTAGGGGCCTTGTACCGAGTGAGTACCGAACTCAAGGCACGTGGTATGACTCGCATTCAAACCGTTTGTATGAAGATAGAATACTGTTAGATATAAGATAACATAACCGTGATCACGTTTACCCATAAGCCTATTCACTCGCGATTTGAAAATCCTAAAATTGTACTTATGACTTTGTTTTTAATTAAATGTATGGGGTTTAACTTTTTGTTTGTACATGTACCTACAATGTCTCTTGAAAATGGATTAATTTTCCACAGCCCTCTAGTATTGAATACATTTTGGCCTTGCGAAGAGGATTAATTGATTATTCATTGATTATATACGTCCTGCGATCGCCAACCCGCCTGCCCAGCGTGGCGATTCTTCGGCTCATTCCTCATCCCAATGAGCCGAAGGTCGGGCTCAGTGGCGTGTCTTGGGAGAGGCCTACGTCCAGCAGTGGACTGACACAGGCTTATGTTTATGATAATGATAACTTAATTATATTAAGCAACACATGGAATGGAATGACCCTAGATCGTTAGATATATAATTTGAAATCTAAGTAAGTATAAAGTGCTACGCTACCTATCTTATATTGCAAGTAATAATGTACACAGCTGTTATTGGACCAGCTTTAAATTTTAGGACGAATGCTTGGACAAATTAAGAGGGAACGCGGAGTGCACTTTTCCATACAAATGTATTTCGCCGTTTCCTCCCTGGAAAATGCTTCTAGAGCAAAATTTTATTCTACAAAAAATCAATATAAAAAGAAATATTATGATTTTTGAAGGGTCATATTTGTATTTGCAATTGGTAGCTACAGCAGACCTTAATTTTTTGAAGATACAATTTTTTCCCTGGAAGCATTTTCCAGGGCGGAAACGGGGGAATACATTTGTATGGACAAGCGCACCCCGCGTTCCCTCTTAAGCTATTACAGTCCCGAGTAACATTAAATGCTTATCACGACAAGGTATTTGTACGGAATGATTACGATTTTTTTGTCATTATCAATTAATTAGTTAAAAATTGGTTTGTTTGTAAGTACTTTTGACAGATATAGCAAAACTTTATACAGCGTGAAGCAAATGAATGAGATACAAGGAGAAGTACATTGTTTAGGATATCCATTGAAAGCTAACATATTTTTTTTTGAAAATACTTTGAGTTAGATACTCAAAGTGAAAATAGGAATTACTGCATTCGAAGAATTGAAAAATCTTATACGATTTACAAGTTTTACAGTTACAGATACAGATATTAATAGATTATATAGGTACGAATTTGTAATTTTAAGATTTGTCACAATTTTTTTTTATTGTGGACAAAAAAGCAAAAAAAAACTAACTTTTTAAAAATTCTATATAGGCAAGCGTTTGACCACTATCTCACCTGATGTTAATTACTATTTTATTGATACAATAAAATAGTAATTTTTACATTATGTTTGACAGTTTGTGTGAGCCCTGATAAGTTTTAAAAAATGTATGAATGTGCTTTAAAAATATAAAAATAAGTCCTACTTCGCCTCCATATCCATTCCATCTTTTTTTTTTCTACCCTGTATAGTGAAAACATGGTAGGCTTTCCGTACAATCACCTTGTTGTGAAAGTGACTAAGAACACTAAAAAAATGCCTTAAAGCAAATAGAGCCACAAAAATAATACTCAGAAAATAATCACTATGCAATAAAATTATACATTTCTCCATCAACCAATCGGAGATCAAGTTAAGATGGCAGTAACTAGGTATGTATTTGATACTGATAGTATCAGAAATAAGAATACACATTCCATTATAGATAGGATACCTAGTCAATAAACAATCTTTTTTAGTTAACAACAATCAGGGCTTCAATTCTATCAGCTGGCAAGCAAAAAGCCAAACCAGCACTATGCTAATGTGCTGATATCATTAGCTTACTACAGTCTGCAAATGCTGTCAAAATTGGATTAGAGCAGTAAGATGCAAGTTGTTTACCAGAAGTTTATATTAGCAATTAGCTAGCCTAGAGAATTGAAGCCCAGCATCCTAGAAGGCCAACCAATCGGAGCGAATGACAAGTTACAAGATAGGAGATATCATCTTGTTCTAATAAATACATGTGGGTAGGCAACATTTTATTTCTAAGTATTTATGCTACTACCCGCTTTAACAGTATCATTCGCCACACATTTTGCAAAAAGAGAACCGTCATAGTAATTTACTGTTTTTGTTGCATTGACATCATTGCTGTCATTGCCAATACAACTAAGAGTACGTTCAGATGACAAGCGCTCATAACTACATACATTTTATTCAGGCTGTACACATGCTAACGCTCGTTTTAATAAAGCGCGCGTTGAGCGCTGCGCTAGCGCTCGACTGTTGTCAGCGCGCGTCAACATAATTGGTTTTCTGTGTTTCCGTTCAGTTGAGCGCGCGCTTTCGACGTGGATAACAGGCCGGTGACGGGCAGCAGCACCGGTGCGAGGAGCTACGTCCTGCGATCGCCAACTCGCCTGCTAAACGTATTTTAGGGTTCATAAGTATTAGAAATAAGTTTAAGTTTTAGTACTACTGAATCTTGGCGGCCGCGGCAACGCGCGTTCAACGCCTGACAAGCGTGTCATGTAAACACTATACAAAAATTTAACGCGCGTTCAACGCACGTTGAGTGCTTGTCATCTGAACGTACTCTAAAAATGTTTAATAGCTTGTTATAGTCCCCGTCACGAGAAGCTATAAATTATGTAAACAAGTATTCAGGAGTTCACAACATTTGGACCAACAAAAAAAAATGAATTTGTGAAAATAAACTCGAAACTCGAATGACGCGTTTATTTCAAAATGGCGTCCCGATAGTTTACAATCCCTGCGTTCGGTACCAAGAAACACAAACGATAGCGCTTTGCGTCGTTAAAATATGATCCGACTAAATTAAATAGGTTGTTACTTTCATATAACCCGTCTATATTTCATGTCGATTGAATATGGTCAATTTATTATAATCTCGCAGTATAAAATGTTTACTTAGTAAAAGATGTTTGTTTACATAATTTATAGCTTCTCGTGACGGGGACTTTAGATACCTACTCTTATCATTATCGGGTGGTACTAGGTAGGTATATACCTTCCTTCCTTACCTTTGTATGTTAGTTCATCGTAAAGCCATGACGGTTCTCTTTTTGCACAGACTCTAGAAGGCCAATGATCGGAGTGTATGCAAGATGGAGATATCTTGTTTTTAACCGACGAAAAAAAAACGGAGGAGGTTCTCAAGTCGACGCGTATATATATTTTTTTCGAAACATGTACATAGGCAACTTATTTTTTAAGTATGAATGCTACTATCCGCTAAAACAGTATCATTAATCATAAATTTCGATAATTTCGGCAGACGCCCACGAAGCAAATTTGTCACTTAATCTAGGCCTTCTAGTTATCTTTTAAGTAGATTTTTTTCAGTATGTAACATAAAAGCTAATATTCACATATTGTCATAAGAGGCATAAACATTTTTACACAGGTACCAATCGTAAATTGTGTTTTAATTTTTATTTGTCGTAAATACCTTATCACTATGCTATAAAGTTCAAATCAAAACAACCAGATTTGTGCTAGTAAAGTTTTACCATTCACAAACAGTTAGTTTCAAATGTTTCAATACTAATTTCGTCATTACAGGCAGTGATGTTGTCATATAAACCTTATTCATGAATCAATACTAGCTAAAGTTATCAAATACTGTCTCATTTCCTAAAACATACAGAAAGAGAGGAAACATAGCTAAAATATCATTATGAAAAAGGAAAGTATGTACTGAAATAGCAACATGAATTGATAAAGCTATACAATTCAACTAATGCATTCTTTATCAGTCAGCAAGTTTAATCTGCCAAAGCACTGGTTAAGGCATCCCACCTATCTAACGTTCAAGGTTTATTATACAGTCTACGATAATTAACTCCACTGTCACAGAATTCGTTCATTATAATCCTACATAGAAATAGATGGAAGACAACAATTAGTACTATAATAGATAACCAAAAGAAAGGGTTAATGCCACCCCAACTGTGGCCGTGCTTATGTAATGCTATGACATGATTTTCATGTGGTGGCGCCTCAGCTACCTCTTTTACATGAATGGCATGCCTTAAATCTTCCATATGAAGCTTATCTGCTGTTATATACAAAATAGCTGTTAACGGCTCAGTCAATTTGACAGGGAAGTATTTACGATATGGTCCTAATTGTACAGGGGAGTCAAGACAACCCGCGTCACAAGCATAATATGTTTTATCAGAGCGATCGAGAGCTACAAATATTGCAGCTTTATTATCTTCTTGTAAGATAACACTAATGTTGACATGAGTCATATTGCCGTAGTTAACTCGACGGAATAAAAAGTCCCTGTGCAATTTTGACGGGTGGATATTGTATTCCAAATGCTGGTTACTAAATCTCAATGCTCCAAAGCTTAATATCATAGCTTGATTGACTCCACTTGCCCCAGCTTTCAGTAAATTATGGCAACCTTGCTTCTCTAAAGTCAGCAACCAAACGCTGGCAACAGAATTCAAACTTGCCAAGTTGTTTAATGGTTTCCATAAGTTGAATGCATCTAACGTTGAATGACCACCATAACAACCTTCAGAATATGTTAAGTTCTTCAATATTTCCTGCTTCATTTTAGGTTTTATATGTTCTTCGTGTTCGTAGCTTCGTACTTGTGATAAGATAGCATAAATAGTAGCATTAATTCGATCACCATTAATAATTCCTTCAGCTTTCGAGTCCGAAATATAAAACCCCGTAAACCACAGTCCTTGCCAAACTCTGGAGTGGTTTTCTTTCAGTTTACGGACAGCCGGTCTGTCTGTGGTCAGTCCTATAGCTTTTTCCATCTCATCTAATGCTTTCTTTTCAACATTATCTATGTGTTTAGCATAATCTGACTTCTTGATAGGATTGCTGTATTGTACTGTTGTAAGTATTAGGAGATCAAGACCGTCTCGCGCATCGACTGTGACAGTATTAGACATCTTTCGGCACACGACTGCAGCAGCTATAACCATTTCACTCTCTGGTATTGGTATCATGCCTGTGACCACTTCATACTCTTTAGTATCAACTCCTTGGTGCAGTTTGACAATATGTTGCACAGCCGTTGGCCAGTCCAGGATTTTAGGTGTCAGCATGTGTATATTTTTAGCCTTAGTAGTAGGATTATTTATTAAAATCTCCTGAACAAACAATGACGGTATCGTCCTGTGAGCATAATACTGATAAGAAACATGCAGGCCAGTATTTGAACACTGATATCTGTTGATAATACCATTCCTGTAATCGGCAACTGTGAATTCTTTCATTTCATAGTCATCTACTATGTACAAGGGGTGGTAATTCAAGGGCAGGGATAAGGTTCGCCCGTATTTTATATTCAATTGCGAGGAATACTCCAGGACCAGCCCGAATAGTCCATTCCCCACGTAAGGCACATAGTTATGGCGGTTAGATTTTAACGTTGCTAACGACTCGTGTCTTAGATAGGCATCATACTCGCTCAAAGCGGTCTCGAATGGCGCTAAGAAGTTCTTCTGACACAAGTTCTGATGACGCGACGTGCCGTCGGAACCAGAGAACCAGTTCATAAATGTAGGACCTACGTACAGTAATAGGAAGACGATGACGAGAACTACAAGCACCAGTTTCTTCCTGGTCATGGGACCGTCGGCAAATCGGTTCACCCGCCTCAATACCTCTCCGGCGCGACGATTCATGTCACTGAAGTCCGTTCTTTCCATTGCAACACTGAATTTACAATTTAGCCGCACAAGATAGCTAATTGGCAATTACATGTAAATAATTTAATTTACAACATATTTAGCACTTATTAGGTATTTTACTCTTCGATATTTTACTCGATTGAATATAAACGAAAGTAGAACAATCGCAAATTCGGAACGACGACAAGAATCACTATCAGTCATATCATCTATCCGTCTCTTGTCAGTTGTCATCTATCTGTCAAATGCATATAATTAATATAAAATGTCACGGTTTACCATAGAGTCAGATATGACATGTATATATCATTCTGTGGTAGCTAGCAATGGTAGCCATTTTATGTGACATTATAAGTTATAGGTGTGCGCCTTTCTAGGTTTCCGTAGCTAAATGGTAAAAACGGGACCCTTATAAATTCGTCTTGTCTGTCTGTCTATCCGTCCGTATGTCACAGCCACTTTATTCCGAAACTATTAGGACCACACCGTTGAATCTTGATAGATATTCTGTGAGCCGCTATACGATTTTTATACAAAAATGAAAAAAATAACAGATTAAAGGGGAATAAATGGAACTGAAACTTTTTCATCATACCTATACGTGCGGGGTGTCTATAAATAGGTCTTTAAAAATGACATTGAGGTTCCTAAAACTATTTTTTCTCAAAGTCAATCGTTTGAAAGATCGAAACTTCTAAGGTGGTAAAATGTGTCCCACCACCCTTCTCTAACTTCTAAAATAAGAGAGTGAAAAATCTAAATTATATGCTATAGATCTCAATAAACACTTTCAACAAAGATTGGTTTGAACGAGATATAGCCAGCTGTTTTTGAGATATAGCACATTTTCAAAACCGCAAATATAATTTTGGCATATATACACACACTATGAAAACAAAGTGCATTTTTTGCTGGCGAAAAATGATAGTGTTTTATTTTATATCTTATAGGCTAGCGTTTGACCACTATCTAACCTGTTGGTAAGTGATGATTCGGTCAAAGATGGTAAGCACGCTAGGCAGGCCTCCCTCACTCGCTCATACCTACTGCGCTTTATACCTAATCATTCGTCAACGCCGGCGGTACTATCTGCCAGTCGGTTGTCACTGCTCACGCGCGCGCAACGTATATTATTATTCAAATGACGAGATAACTGCGCATTCGTATTCTATATTAGAAAGGATTTAAGTCTTTCGTAGTCATTTTGCGGGTTTGACAAAAACAAGCATAATATTATTCATTTTTTTTTGCTAACGATACTAAAATGACAAGACGACGTAAAATTCACTTTATTGACTTCAAATTCGCCTCTCAGTCCTTACAAAATAACATCAAAATTCCTTAATTTTGATGTTATTTTGTGATGTAAATAAAAATATTTTTTTTAAACCTTTTTTTAATATAATTTAATCAATCCTTTACTGTATCAGGTGCGCGCCGATACATCGCGTGCTGAACAAGTAATAACAACGCTAGGTCAAGCGCCTTAGACACATTTTTGTTTGTATTTTCTGAAATAAACGTTGGTATTGTGTTTTTGTAGGGGAGTGAAATATCTATTACTTAGTAACTATTATATAATCAGTACGCTAGGCTTAGAATGGGAACTGGCTGTCAAGGATAGCTTCCGGAACACATTAGATGTTTTGGCGACATATTTTCTAACTTGAAGGTGGTAGCTGGCCAGGCGGACACTAGATAGTGCACTACCACCATGCGGGGGTTTTGGTTTCTTAGGGTGCGTACAGACTATGTAACATAACATGTTATAAAATTGTTATTTAATATGTTTCAGACAATGTAGATTGTTATAAAACATGATATTATAACATGTTTTATATAATTCCGTGTCTACGTTATTTAAAACATGTGAAATAACAGTGTTATAACATGTTATGTTACATAGTCGATGTTTTTCATTCACCGGAGGGCCATTTGACTTGCACTTGGCCAGTTTATTTGTAGTCATTTTCAGTCTTTACAAGGTATAACATAACCATCGGCAAGCAAAGTGTTAAATAGCAAGCCATTTGCTGCGAGACTAGAGTATAGTCTATAAGCACTCATGATTACCGTAATCTCTTAGAGATCACGTGGCCTGAAAATCTTATAGAATACCAATTTCTTGAGTGGATTTCTATTGTGCATAAGTGAATCACTGAGCTTGGCTCGGTGGCTATCAGATTTCAGCTGTCCACTTGTATCTATCTGTCAAATAAAAAAAACTAGTGCAATTTTTTGCATTGGTGTACATATAAGTACACGAAATACCTACAAAAAAGGTGGATACCTAAACGTCATAATAGAGCTTAAAATAACTGATATTGATTATCCATTTTGTCAATTGCTAGGATTGTGTCATTCAAGGTCATCAATAGACCAATAGACAATCAATGGCAGCTATTTTAAGTTCCATTATGACGTTTAGGAATGTACCTCTTATTGAAGTTAATTTTATACAGGAAAATGTATCGCGGTGACTCCTTGTTTATATACTAGACGCTAGTATTGTCATTTGTCAAGAGTATACCCCTAGGATGATGGATTATAATCCATCATCCTAGGTATACCTAGGATGATGGATTATAATGGATGGCGTCAAAACTTTGGCAGCATGTCCATTTTCTGTTTGTGTGAGTGTCTAGAACTGCTAGATTGTGCCTGAGTAGGGAAGTGATCACTAGTGCAGAACATATCGATTAAAAGGTGAAAAATGTATAAAACTAAAACTTATGTAAAAAGAAAACAATTTATGTGATAAAAATAATTAGTACTTTATTGCACTTATGGACATTAGTTATAGTTATAAAAATGCTACTAAGTACTTAAATAGTTTCCTTACTTAGTACTTAACTGTAATTAGTCAACTTTAATCTATATTACCCTTGTCTGAAATACAAATCTTAAATGTTTTAGAAAACTGTGATACACGTGTCTCATAATTTTAATTAAAGAGTAGGTGTACCAATTTTCGAGACAATTGACCCATAGAATAAAAAAAATCATAGAAAGTTCAACCCTCCATTTCACCCTCTTAGGAATAACATTTTGTAAACCCTTTTCCTGGTGGATAAAACTTTTACAACCATTACAAAAAAACACACCCTCCAAATTTCATGTGTGTAGGTGTAGCAGTACCAGTGGTCACTTTAGGCTGCGTTTGATATATTAGTACGACAAACACGTGAGGGATTATTTTTGAAGGACTGTGATACACGTGTCTTATGATTGAATTTGATGAGTATATGTACAAACTTTCGAGTCAATGGACCCAGTGACCAAAAAGTTTCATAGGAAGATCAACCCTCTATTTTACCCTCTCAGGGGAAAAATTTCAAACCCTTTCTTGGTGGAAACCTACACTTCACAAAGAACACACCCACTTAAACAAAAAAAAAAAATTCCATATCGGTTAAGATTTGACGGAGTTCTGTGGTAAAAACGTTAAAAAAAATACAAGGAGGAGGTTCTCAATTAGCCTGTATATACTTTTTTTCAATTGAGAACCTCATCTTTTTTTGTGAAGTCAGTTAAAAATACAGGTGAATTGAGAACCTCCTCCTTTTTTGTTAAGTTGGTTAAAACAGAGTTCCTCACCGCGTCTGTCTGTCTGTTTGCAATAAATTCAGAAGCTACTGAACAGATTTTCATGCGTTTTTCACACATAACTAGTGTGATTTATAACGAAGGTTTAGGTGTATAATTCATTAAGGTTTTGTGTGAATTAGTTGAAATATGACTATATAAAATAAACTTTAAAAAAAAATGAAACCGCCGAAAAAACAAAAAAGCAAAAAATAATTAAACTTTTTTATTTAACCTTATTAGTTTAAGAACTTAGTTATTATGTTTAGTTAAAAACTCAAAACAATTACAAAAATATATAAAATATAAATATATAAAAATAATAAAAAAAAAATATATATATATAACTTAGGTATATTAAGAGTAGTTTAAGAATTTCGTTATTAAGGTTAAATAAATAAGTTTAATTATTTTTTGCTTTTCAGTTTTTTCGGCGGTTTCATTTTTTTTATAAGTTTATTTTATCATTTTTTGTGGCCATAATCTACTTGTTAAAAGCAGGCGTCATTGCTTACCCCTGGCCCGGACAAACTTTAAATAAAACATTTATGCTCTATAATAACAATAAAAATAATTTAAGATCACATAAAAAACTAAAAAAACCAACTTCCAACGTCACGCTAGTCAATTTCAATACTAAGTTTGAGGTGTTTATATTCATATCTCTGGAGATACATAACATATCTCGATGAAATTTAAATTGTACCACCTGTAAAATAACATCATCATCATCATAATCATAATAAGCCGGTATCAGTCCACTGCTAGACATATGCCTCTCTCAACACAAGCAACTGAGCCAGATTTTCGGCTCTTTGTTTAGTTTGTTTTTTCCAGAGTTTGTTGGCATACATTGATGATATGATAAAATCTATGAAAAAAAAATGATATGATAAATATGGTAAAATCCAAAAAATGATACTTTTATCCATTATTTTTGTTGATTTATTCAAAACGGCTAGACCGATTTCGTTAAAATTTAAATGGGACCCCCTTGGTCCCTTTCCAATAAAAAAATAACTATCGAAATGAGACTACTCTGTAAAAAGATATGCGTGGTCACACATAAAAAAAATATATACGCGTCGACTAACCTCCTCCGTTTTTTCTTTCGTCGGTTAAAAATGTGTTTAATTTGAAATCTAATTATTATTTTTCTAAAATAGGGCTGTTATCAGTAATCAAAAATCACATCTTATTATTAAGATGCTCTAATGACCTTTAAATAGTATTAATTTGTTATAAAAATGTCTGACACTGTTTTGTACTACTGCGTTCTTCATTATGTAATGAATTCTTAGTTTAAAATACTTTTCGCAAACGGATTTAATTAGTAAATATTTATGGTCTTCAAAAAAGCTAAAATCGATCTGGTGTCCATTTAAAGTTTGAAAAACATTTTCATATTTGGTTGAATGCATTACTTGCAGTATTACGTCACGTATCATTTTAAATACGTCTTTGTTATTAAGTTTACTGTAATGTTCACATATCAAAGATTTACGCAAAATTTTTTCACATAATTTGCAAATGAAATATACGTCATTACTTGGATATACTAAGCCTCCCATATCCTTGTAAGATGTCAATGAATCTTTTTTGGTGCCTTTTAATGCTGTTAAGCAATCTTCACAAATAATTTGTTTTTGCAAGCTTTTGACAACAAACCCTGATATGTAATAAATTACTTCTTGAACATATTCAGTTACTTGGCCTGGATCATTAATGTAACAATGATCATCATTATTTAAGAACTCTTGTTGAGTCAGCTCTTCTAATTCTTCTAACATTCTATGTTTTGCGAGAGAATTGTTTATTTTATCAACGTGTTCTGATTTTTTTGTCAAATTTAGGATATGTATATCCTCTAGAGGAATACAATTTCCTTCCGCAACTTTAAACTCGGCATGAACTAGCAACTTTTTATACGCTGTCCTGAATTGTTTTGCGGAAGGGTTGTTGTTGAAGCCACCCATTGATCTAACTGCACCAAAAAAGAGCTCAAGATTATCTTGGGACAATTTATAGGTACAAATAAAGTTTAGTTTGGGGCGATCATGGTCAAGCAAATAAGAAATGAGATCCTTTAATGATTTCAAGCAAATTATAAGGCCTATGAAGCCAGTTCTTCTTTGTGAGTTTACTACTAGAGTACCATCAGCGAATTTCAAGTTTTTTATGTATTCAGTTCCATCTTCTATTAGTTGTAATGCTTTATCTACATTTCGAGGTACAATTGCTTGTTTGTATCCATACGAGTTAAGATTTCGCGAATTTAACAAATCAAATATATTATTTATAATTTTTATAAACTCGCAAGTTGCTTCACAGCCATCAAATTCAGTGAGTCGCATTTTATTCCGACAAAATAATAATGCATCGGCCACTGACTGGCTTAAGAGTTGTGCAGCTAATTTTACTTTCATTTTTTGTTTTACGTAATCAATGTGACCTTGTCTTATTTTATTTGCCAAATGCAGTTGTTCTTCAGTTTGGAGTTGGTGAAGTAACTCAAAGTATTTAAAAGATATCTCATTGCCAACATCATCATAGATATTTTTTTTATCCCCTAAAGTATTTCGTACTAATTTTAAACAATGACAAGGATCAAGCAGAATAGAAATTTTAAAACCATTATGCTCAAACTGTGTATTAAAATTTTCTAGATCCAGATTGCAGCCAAGTTGTTTAGCCATCGCAATATTGTTAGGAGCTCCATCGAAAGTAAAAGACACTATGGTGACATCACACTCAATCAATAGGTCAAGACAGCGACGTACAAGTTCAGCTTTTTGCATACCAGTTATACCATTTATTAGAAAATAGCCAACTGGTATTTTAAACGACCCATTTACGCAGGTCACCATAAACGTGAGTGCTTCAGTGGCTACCGGAACACATTCATTTTCAATATTATTTCCTACATTTACGTAGCCGTGAGATTTATGACCATCCCACTCGATACATTTTCTGATGGCCATTTCATCCATAGTTAAGGCACCGATGATTGGTTGATGCTTTGATTTTGCTTTTAGTGTCTCAAAAGACTCTTTTGTAAAGCCTGGGTCACAGTTCACACTCTGATACCATTTGCTTATGGTTTTTGGATGGGGTAAGCAGGTATCAAAATATGTCCGTACGTATGTATATGCGCGTGGTGATAAAAAGTGTAGAGTTAGTGCAAATTTTCTAAGTTCGGGTGAAAATTTTTTTGGAAGGGATGCTTTATTTTGTTTTTGCTTTAACCTCAAAAGTAAATCTTTATTTTTGTCCCCAATGCTAGCCAACACATCTAAAGATTCAGTATTCACTAATTCTCTGTTTTTTAAATCATTTATTATATTTACTAATTTTGCATTTTTTTTAATTATTCTGCGTTTCTTTCTCTTAAAGTTTTAAGGAGCCTTAGACGCCGCGAAGCCATTATCCGCGCTTTTGATAAAGATGTTAAAACCTTCATTGCTCGCCGAGGAGTTGTAGGAAGATCGTCTATCTTGACTCCACTAGCTTCAATTCTTTTTCGTTTCCTCGGTGACAGTTCCAGGTTTTCATTTTTCTGTTTTCTTTTTTTAGCTACTGACGGCTGATAATAATTGGGGTATCCTTCAAAAATCACCGGTACTGCGTCTGTTTTAAGTTTCCTGATTGACAACCCAGGCACAAAACTGGATTTTTCAAAATGTTTTGAACAAAGTCTGGAGTATTTAGTCGGTTCCCAATTTTCGCGCCTTACTGCCTTTATCCACTGATCTCGGATTTCCGGACATTTTGGAAACCTTAAACATAATTATATATTTTTATTAATGTGGAAAACTGTTACACATTCTTGATAAATATATATATATAATAGCATTATCATAGGTAATTATAGATTGAATACGAGTAAGTATCAGTGCTGATAATATAATTAGGTATCTAGTTACTACTAATTTTGTGCGACATTACATTGATCACTTTTATAATAATTTCTTTTTCGGTTTTTTCGTTTAGACGATGAACGATAAGATCGTTCACAAAACGAAAAAACCGACTTCAGATGCCACGCTAACTATTTTCAGTATAAAGTTGGAGGTGTTTATTTAGATATCTCTGGAGATACTTATCAGTTCTCGAAAAATGTACAATGGGACCAAACAGGCAGCATACTCTCCCAAACAAAAAATAATTTTCTGAATCAGTTAAGAATTTACGGAGTTATGAGGTACCAAACATAAAAAGGCGAACTGAGAACCTCATCTTTTTTTTGTGAAGTAGGTTAAAAATGTTTAAGCTTCGTTCTATTCGAGGCCCTACGCTAACCGTTCCATCCTTAATAAAATCATCATATTATAAATCAACTAGCTGGGCCCCTCGGCTTATCCCGCGTTTAATGACAGCGGCAACATGCGCGTGGGCTGTGGGCTATTTCATTGGCTTCAATTTCGTTTTCCCGGTACTCTATTTGTTTTTTCTAAAATAAAAGTAGCCTAGGTAACTTGATAGTTACACTTTTAACATCAGCTATCTGCCAGTGAAAGTCCCGTTATAATCAGTCCAGCCATTTCAAAGATAAGCCGAAACAAACAGACAGACAGACAAACATTTGAGTAGTACCGTATATATATATATATATATATATATATGTATATATATTTATATATATACCGTATATACCGTTTAGTAAGTACCGTGTATACTTTCATATGCATTTAGTGAAAAGCTGTTATTTTGGAATTACAAACAGACACTTCAATTTTATTTCTCTGAATATTTTTAGTGTTAAATTTATAGTTATCGTTTATATATTTAATGTTTTAAATTTAATCCTAATCCTAACTAATATTATAAATGCGAAAGTAACTCTGTCTGTCTATCTGTCTGTGTCACTTTCACGCCAAAACCACTGAACTGATTGAAATGAAATTTGGTACCCAGATAGTCTTGACGGAGAGGGGGAGAGGAGATTAGCCCAGCGTGGTCCGGTGCGGTGTAGGTGGGATAAGCATGTGTCTTATTTGTAAAATAAGTAGCCTAAATAATTAAAAATGCTACCCAGAGACACTACCACGCGGACGAAGTCGCGGGCACAGCTAGTGTTATATATTCCTTTTTATAAGGGTATCGACTATATTTATCGACAAAGTTTTGCACAGTTCTCGTACATCACTAGCCGGGCGGCGTAAAAGAATGATTGTTATTTACATAAATTAAAGCTTTAAAATGATAACCATTTACCACCACGGTAGTTATATGACAAAAAAGATGTATATTGTGTAAGCAAATTAAATATTTTGATTTAAAAATTGGTTATTTATGATAATAAATGCCCACAAAGACTTACATGTGAAATGATAATTCTGGATCTTTTACGCCTCCTTTAGTTGTTCTAGATGGCCAAAACACAGCACAACACGACATTATTTTAATATGTAACAGGGTTTCAGTCTTTGTAGGTATGTTTCTATTTAATTTTTAATTTATAAATATAAAGCGTCGCTTTATTATGGCCTGCTAGCTGGTCAAAAATGGACATGATCACCCATGCGCGAGGTTGTCAAATTGATATTAGTTTTCTCGTTTACTCTTATCTCGCGACCCCTGTAATAGAAAGGGTAGGACAATGTGTTGATAGAATGAAAGTCGATGTGACAACGTCACATGGCTGACATGGCTCCATCCATTATAATCCATCATCCTAGGTATACCCATACGTCCCATATATTAATCTGTGGTTAGTGTGGCTGTCAAGCAACTGTCAAGTCAATCAAGTCGACTCGACTGTCGACAGTGTCGACTAGCATAGAATTATATTCTCTTTGTCGACTAGTCGAAAGTTGGTTGGTTGGTTGTGGAACTGGAATGTGGGTGAATCGTTCGTTCAGTAACATAATTTCTTTTCCTTCCAACAAATAACGTGAAATTAATCGTCTTAACAATGATATTCATATTATAATACTAGAGTTTACGATCCTAAATAAGTTTAGGGTACGTATATACTCGGGCATTGTGACATCGAGCGAATAAAGCGTAAACATGAGTCTGTACTTTCACACGTGTATATTGGTGTTATTTTCTTTATTTATTACCGAGTGCGCGCTCCGTTCCATCGAGGAAGATGACGAATCATTCCTCAACGCGCCGAAATATACCAAATATGATGATCTAGTGAAGTTATGCAACGACTACGAGAAGACATACCCGGAACTCGCTAAAGTGTATTCGATCGGAAAATCCGTCGAAGGGAGAGATTTATTGGTCCTGCAGATAACTAAAGGTGTGAAAGGGCATCACCCGGAACGCCCGGCTTTCAAATATGTAGCAAACATGCATGGAGACGAGAGTGTTGGCAGGCAGCTAGTGTTGTACTTGGCGGAGTATTTGCTAGCCAACTATGAAAAGGATGACAGGTTAACGAAACTTATTAATGAGACTGATATACATCTGATGCCTTCCCTCAATCCTGATGGATTTGAAAAGAGTCAGGTATGGAACATTGCAAAATATCTTCTTTGTACTTTCGATTAATAAGAAAATTATTGTAAGTGATATCAGAAGGGCCAATTTCATAGATTTTTGACAGCTTTTATATGGCGTCATATGTCAGATAGCTACCTGAAACTTTATCAAGAATCGGTAAAATTGGCCCTTAGTGTCTAAAACTAAATAGGCATTTTACTTGTTGAATAAGTTCCACTTGAGACACTTAAAGGTATTCTTTTGCTTTTGTACCGCCCAAAGTGTAAAATGTTATAAATTAGGCCATTGATCTAGTTTTATGAAAAAGTAGTTACATTCTTGATTTTGATGATCTGACTTTGTCTAAGGCAGCATTCGGCAACACGTGGCCTTTTTTTTATGAAAGGCTTATTCATATTTTTACCAAAATAAATAATAATGTTATGCGGGTGCTAAGCGAACAAGCATTCAAGAGTAGACCCAAGTATTCAGTACAAGTTTCAACTTGATCCCTTTACGCATTCCAGAGATAAAGGGTCTTGACAGACAGACAGATGGACAACAAAGTAATCCTATATGGGTTCCTGTTTTACTTTTAAGGTACAGAACCCTAAAAACTAAAAAAAAAAAACGATTCACATGCTGCAATAGTTTCAGTTCAGCTTACTGTTCGAGACTTTTATCATCATATCTCTGAAGATACTTTTCAGACCTTCATTGAATTTATACGGGACCCCCTTGGAGATGAACCATACCTAAGAAGAAAATAATCATTCAAATCGGTGTTCACAATAATAAGCGGAGTAATTGCGTAAGACCACTATCAGTGGAAGCCCGGCAAGTGATGATGTGGTCAAAGATGATGACCACACTAGGTCTAGAATACTCTGACTCTCAAGGACTGTGTGCTGCCAGAACACTGTAAGGTTGTGGTGGCAGATTTTCTCCTTGATGGTGGTTAATGACTTTTCAGTAGCAAGCAAAGTGGAATGTATATAATATGCCAACCACCTGTAGAACATATCCACACAAATAATTTAACTTTTATGTCTTTTTTTTTTTAGTTTCTTTATGGCTCCACACGATTAGTGTATTTAGCCAGTGTCAAGTATTGAAATTTTTCAAGTTTTTATGAATTTTCGTCGTAGAGATGGGTCAAAGTCACATTTCAGGTCAGTTGTCAAGTAAAAGTCTAGTCTAAACATACCTTCAGTAAAGATGTGGTGTTTACTGAAGATTTTCAGTGGAATTTTGGTGAGAACGCAAATAGCATTTTTTTCAACATTGTGCTGTTTCCCTACACTCGCACACATTCACCGGCACTTAATGGTTAATAATCCACATTTATTACATATTAACACGCGGAAGAACACAAGTTTTAGGAAAAAATACAATGAGATCACACACACTTTTCCACGTTCCCGTCTAAACTCCCTTTTATGTCTTTAGAAAGGTTTACTTAAATCAAGGTTATGTAACAGTACTGTCACATGACTTGATTATTATTATACAATCATGTAAAAAAAACTGGGACAAATACGCAGAACATGCCAGAATAGGCAAGAACGAGCTTCGAGAAATGTTTCTTATATAATATGTTAACATTTCTTTGAGGTAGTTTTTAAACGTGACATTTAATTTAGTTTATTTATTCGGTGCATACTACAGATTACAGAAAAATAATAATAATGAAATAACAAGGTGAAAATATCAAGACGATTCCATAGTCCAATATCATACGCACACATCATGATACAAACAGCATTTCATAAATGTAAATAATCTTAAGTAACATAATTTAAAATATTAAAAAATATGGCATTTTACATTTATCAAATTTGCAAACAATATTGATTTTCAATTACGATAAAAAAATTAAATGGAAATGATAACAAATAAAAACATGGAACTGAAAGTCTACACACAAATTGAGAATCAAATACGTTAAGAGGAACAGGAAATGCTAGTCTGATTTATTAGATAGATAGATAGATAGTAAAACTCTTTATTGACCACTTACAAAAAACAGAAACACATTAAAACTAAACAATTTAAATCTAATAGTGTCAGCATTTTTCTACTTCAAATAATTTTTTTTTAGACGCTTCTATTAAAGCATCAACTTTGGACAATCTTTTTTCTATTCCAAATCCTAACTATACTCCTTTTGTTTTTCGTGAATTTACTGTCAGTGATGTTAAGAGAAGCATTACCTCCATTGCGTCAAATGCAGTCGGCAGTGATAACATTAGTCACAATATGATCATGCCCATTCTCGACGAATTCCTTCCTGTCCTAGCGTATATCCTTAATGAGTCCATCAAAACTGGTAGCTTTCCAGCTTTGTGGAAAGATGCGCAAATCATCCCTCTTCCTAAAAAGTCCAACCCATCATCCTTTTCCGACTTTCGACCCATATCTATCTATCTTACCTTTCCTTTCCAAAGTCCTCGAGCGTCTGGTCCATCAGCAGCTCTCTCTTTTTCTTAACACTAACAACCTCCTTAATCCCTTTCAATCAGGTTTTCGTCTCGGTCACAGTACAGTGTCTGCTCTGGTCAAAATTACCGATGATATCAGACATGGAATGGATAATGGTCTTGTGACTGTGTTATCACTGCTAGATTTCGGTAACGCATTAAACAACGTCGATTTTGACCTTCTCCTAGGTATCCTTTGCTCTCTTAACATATCTCCTGTAGTAATTTCCTGGTTTCGTAGTTACCTGTTCGGTCGTCGGCAGCGTATCCGTGTTGATGATTCCCTTTCTACATGGTGTACTACGTCTGCAGGCGTACCTCAGGGCGGCGTTCTATCTCCTCTTCTTTTTGCTATTTTCATAAATTCGATTTCATGTCATCTTTCTTCTTCCTACCACCTCTATGCCGATGATTTACAAATTTATAGACAATCACCACTCACCGAACTAAATGAATCTATTGTGCACACCAACACAGACTTCCAGCACATTCTTGAGTGGAGCAAATGTTACGGAATCAACGTCAACCCATTAAAGACGCAAATTATTGTAATTGGCAGTTCTCGAATGGTCTCAAAAATTGACTGGTTCCGCCTTCCGCAGTTTATATTCGATGGTACTCACATTCCAATAAGTGAATCTGTCAAAAATCTTGGGGTACTTTTGGATAGGAAACTTTCTTGGGTGCCTCAAGTAGCGGAAGTCAGTCGAAAACTTTTCGCTTCTGCAGGCTCTCTTCGTAGGTTACGTAACCTCCTCCCGATTTCAACCAAAACTGCACTTGCAAACTCTATCCTACTCGCCATTCTTGATTATGCCGACACCTGCTATCTGGATGTGACTGAGGAACAGCTCGATAAGCTTGAGCGTCTCCAAAACTTGTGTATTCGGTTTGTGTTCGGATTACGCATGTTTGACCACATTTCTGAATACCGCAAAAAGTTACAATGGGTACCCATTCTTCTTCGCAGAAATGGTCATATCCTTTCCCTTTTATATTCTGTCCTTTTTATCCCATCTACTCCTCTCTACCTTAAAGAGCGCTTTCAGTTCCTACATCTCTCTAATCCCTTACCTCTTCATTCCTCAGAAAACCTTCAGTTACTTATTCCTCTACACTCCTCTACCTCACGATTCTACGACAAATCCTTTACAGTGCATGCTGCCCGGTTATGGAATGAGGTACCTGTAGATATTAGACGTGCTAAATCTCTCTTGCAATTTAAATCTTTAGTTAAAAAGCACTATTTGTCCCAAACATGCTAATTCTACTGATCACACTTTGCTATAGACTTGAATGTATTCAGCTATGTGTATGTATTTATTTGTATTTATAAAGTATTTATGTATTCAATAAATTTTAAAAATATATGAGTATGTTTATGTAATATATGTATATATATTTTATATAATTTATATGTATTTGTATGTATGTCCATATATGTATATTTAGTATTTTACTTATAATAATAAATAAATATTTTATTGCAGTTTCCAGTTAACATAAATAATCGCCATCGCCAAACTCCCTTTGTTTTTTGTTACTACTCCACACTTGGTTGTTGTTGGAAGAGATCACTCTATGCGATAAGACCGCCGATTGTATCACCGAATTAGGTTGTTATGTCTAGATATTAAGGTTCTTTCTGGTATACAATAAAGAGATTAACTATCTATCTATCTAATAGTGTCAATGCGGTCTTATCACTTTAAGCAAAATCTTCCAGACAACCATGCAAGGATAGGATTACAATCACCTATCACTACCAAGTATAATAATAATAAATTAGAACATATTGTAAACAAACTACACTTTAATAAATACCCTAAAATAAATGCATAATGTATACATATAAATAAAAAAAATATCAAAATGTATATAAAAAAAAAATATTCAAAGCATTTATTCAGTTTATAGGCAAATTTAAAATTTGCACTTACACACATCAAATAACATTAAATAGATCATATTCAATAAAAATTATTATAGATATAACAGAAACATAACTTATTGCTTTGAATTTCCAAAAAAAACAAAGGTATTGAGCCATTCAGCTTTCATCTAGACATCAAACGTCACACATAAAACACATGTTTAATTCCCCTGATTAATGTAGGGTTGCCAACCATACTACTATGTGCACCACCATATATATATATATATGGTGGTGCACGTAGTAGTATGTAGTAGTAGTAGTACGTAGTGTATATATATATATATATATATATATTATTACATGCTTTTAGACAGATACATAGATAGGTAAACTCTTTATTGTATATAGTTAGTTGTAAGATAGTGTCATTGAGCACTTGTTTACATGCAAAGTACCCGTGGTTATCTTATCATTTCCTGACCCGAGTTCATTTGCAATTGCTGCATGTGTCACTAACCTTAAGGTGGTACCATTTCCATACAAAAGTATAATGCACAAATATGAGCAAATGGGGCAAAAATTGGCTTTGAAATCACATCTATTGGTCTTAGATAAAAGTCTTTACGTATGAAAAGGAAATGTAGGTAAATAATTGCAATATGTAAAGACTTATGAGAGTGCCCCGTTCTATTTGTGTTTTGCGTCGCCAGATTTACTTGCATTTTGTATGAAAGTCCATTGAAAACACATTAACATCCGCCTTTTTTGTCTGATTTGTGCTACCAAATACCAAAATCTATAAAAAATAAACCGGCCAAATTAGAGTCATACCCGCTAACGTAGGGTTCCGTACCACAGTACCTTCCAAAAAGATCGAGCAAAAAATGTCGAGAAAAATATGTATCTTGTGTTCCCCTTAACGTTTCGTAACATTTTTACCAACCATAGTAATACAAACTGTGAAAAATGTCAATTTTCTATGACAATTCATAAAATGGTAACCAAAACACCAGAAAAATATGTTTCTTGTATGGGGGGGGGAACCCCTTTTGAATTCAAATTGTTTAACCTTACTTAGTTTATATTATTAACTGACTTTACAAAAAAGGAGGAGGTTCAAAATTCGACTGTTTTTATTATATGTTTGTTACCTCAGAACTCCATCAATTCTTAACCAATTTGAAATTTTTTTTTTTTTTTTTAGAGAATATGCCTCCCACTTGGTCCCAAAATGATCGAGATATGACAATCATCTGTGGAGATATGGAGATAAACAATATAAACAAATTTGATACCTTGACGACATGATTATGACTAGTGGATATTTTCACTATAATAATATAACTATAATAATATTATAATAATATTCACTATAATAATATTTTCACTATAATATATATATTTATTCACTATAATATACATATTTATTTATTTATATATATATTTTTCACTATAATATATATATATATATATTTTCACTATAATAATTTTATATATATGTGAAGTCGGTTTATTTTCGTTTTGTAAACGATCTTAAATTATTTGTTGTTATAGCTTGGTATCTTTTAGTATCTCTGGTTTTTTTGTCTATACTATATTATTCTCTATGCTATATAGGCTTATTGTCAATCTTCAGACTCTATTATGATAAGAATTTTATAAGAGCCACCAGAAATACAGGAAAAAAATATATTTTAGCAAACGGTACATGTTTGAAGAGTAAGTAGGTATTTTTAATTGCACTGATAAGTGATAAGTCAGTGTTATTATTTGATTACGCTTATTAGCCTATTAAGTATGTATTGTAATTAAGGAATTCCCTTTAAACTGATTCATAAAAATAACAATGACAAACAGTTAACTCAAGTTTTATAATTATTACTAGAAGTGCCCCGCAGCTTCCCGCGTTAAAGACTTCTTTTATTTATTAACTTAAAAACTTTTAATTTTGTAAAAACCTTTTTATCATAAAAGACATCAAAGAAGTAAAAGCCAAATTGGTTCGAACTTTGAACCCACGTTCCATCCCCTTAAAGAGTGAATTTTGAAAAATCTTTTCTTTGCGGTTACCTACGTAAAAATAACTATCTGCATGCCAAATTTCAGCGTAATCCAAAACAATATTGATTTTCAGACTTTGTTACCCCATTTCACCCTCTGAGGGGTGGAAATTCAAAAAAGCCTGAAACACGTATTTACTTTTTTTTTTACTGAATCACTTGTGTGAAGTTTCGAATAGAAAATACTATCTAATCTTGTTTCTCGATACAAACTTTAAACCCCTATTTTATCCCCTAAAAGATTGAAAATTGTGGAAAAATCCTTTTTTAGTACACCTTTTCGTACTAAGACAAATATACCCTCCAAATTTCAAGTCTCTACGACCGTTACGATGATAAGATGGAATTATGCTTGTCTGAAATATAAAAATAGAATAGAAAACAGTTTATTGAACATCATAAAAAAGAAACAGTACATTACAATAAATGAAACAATAGTGTAAGGTCCTATCGCCAAGAGCGAAAAAGTAAATTGTAAAAAAATATTATTGCGACAAGGTGCAGGACATCTGACTTTAGTCCAATTCAAAGAGCACAGCCCTGGAGAGACCATTCTAGGCCTAGTGGTTCACTATCATCAATCAATCAATCAAATAATTTATTCGACCATGACCACATCATTGCTTACCATCAGGTGAGATATCGGTCAAATGCTAGCCTATTAGATATTAAAAAAAAAACTATCCGACTTGTCTTTTGTTTCTATTATTGTAAATGGAAACGATAGGTGATATACATTATGAGTACAAGATACTCATAATGAATCCCATATCCCATTAGATCATGTATAAAACAAAATAATTATTAAAATATATCCAAACATTTCAGGAAGGCAACTGCGAGTCGTTACCCGACTTTTCCGGCCGGAACAACGCAAAGGGAGTCGACTTGAATCGTGACTTCCCCGATCAGTTCGACAGGCACAAGTCTAACGATGATGAGTACATGTTCGATCATCGACAACCAGAGACAACAGCCTTGATGAGATGGGTGATGAAGAAGCCTTTTGTGCTGTCGGGGAATCTGCATGGAGGAGCCCTAGTCGCCAGCTACCCTTATGATGATGCCAAGTAAGTATTAAAGATAAGTAAAAACTCTATTGAATGTTATTGAGGAAACAACAAATGTGTAATATATGACGCACAAATTGTAATGTTATACTTATATTATTATTTGAATATAAACGTAACATCAAAATAAACTTCATACATAGGTACATAAAATCACGCCTTTTAAGGGTTCCGTAGTCCTGACAAGGAACCCTTATAGTTTCGTCATGTCCGTCTGTCTGTCTGTCCGAGGTTTTGCTAAGAGACCGTTAATAGTGGAAAGCTGTAATTTTGTGGAGGTATATATATATATATATATATATATATATTTATTAATTCATTCATCATATATATATATATATATATTCATTCATTCATTCATCATATATATATATATTATGCCGACAAAGTGCTGAAACAAAATTGTGAAAAATATTTTTTTTTATATATGAGAAGTGGGGATGAATTTTTTTTTCATCGTCTACCCCATCCTGTGTGGTATCGTTGAATAGGTCTTTTAAAATGACTTGAGGGTTGCTAACACCATTTTTCTATTGAATGCTCCATTTACGAAATATTAAACTGTAAAGTGAAAATGATTGTTCCAGTAGGGCGTCCACCCCCCTTTAACAGCTAAATTGCTGGCTTGAAAAATCTGGAAAAATTCGTGATAATAGCGCATTTCATGAACTTTAAAGGAAAATTATAGCGGTTAAGATAACTTTATTAGTTTAGCAGTAATAGTCGTTGAACTTGGGTGTTGGATAATTTTGTACCATATACAAAATCCTTAGAACAAATCCTGTAAAGTGACAAAGACGGAGTACCTAGTTGCTTGTTTATAACGGGTAAAGACTTGCATTGAATAATAGGCTACTACGGAACCCTACACCTACACTGCGCGTGGCCCGACACGCACTGGGCCGGTTATTCCCGTTGAGGCAGGCAGATACTACTTCTTTCCACTTGCTATGATCCTAACATATCTTTTTGCTTCTTCCACTTTCGTAAGCGCCTTCAATAGCTAAGACTCATCTAGAAAAAGTAGAACTATCCTCATCATTACGCCACACTAGTATTTATATTTACCTATGATTATGGCCATTTTTATTTATAAAGCGAAGACGCAAACAAAAGTGTCCATTTTACATCTTGCAATGAACTTGTATGAGTAGAGATACCTTTGTATCGCCTTCATTTGTGCGTATCCACCTTAAGGAATAATTTCCTGTGCACTCTTATTGAATTGGCATCTCGCTTCTGTCTATGTTGACATTGTTGACCAATGACAAGATGGGACAAAGCCAAAAATTATGTTTTGTTTGTGGTTTTGGCTCTTCTGATTGGTAAGAATTTTTTTTTTGGTTTTGGCTCTTCTGATTGGTTAGAAAAATAATCGACACTTGCAACCGAAAATGTTTTGAAACTGGATACGCACAACTGTACGCGATGGTACTATTATTGATTCTATTCTATATATATTTACTGTATAGATAAGTTAAATGTATGTACTTATGTAGAGGTTCGATGCTGATTACTTGAATATACATATGATATTGCTACTCGCAGAGGGCAAATAGAGGTCCGTGGAATTATTTACTTAGAGGTATACTTACGTCGGTAAAGGTTAGAGGATTAATACTATAATGTTTCCTACGGAATACTTGAGGACTTTTTTTAAATATCTTTTAAGCTAGCGTCAGATTACTATCTCGCCTGGCGGTATGTGCCTGGAAGAAATCGCTATTAGCGATAAGGCCGCCCATTGTAACACTGTAATTAACTTGTATACTACTGTTTGTTATGATATATTAAGAGGTGGTACAATAATAGTAGTTTATGCAACTGTCATATAATGAAGGGTATTAAAACACGAGTGTGAGTTTATGAAACGAGCGCAGCGAGTTTCATAATAGTAACGAGTGTTTTAATACCCGTGCTATATGCAGTTGCATACACTACTTTATCTTCACTAATGCAATTAATCAAACAACAAGAGTAAAAGCTGACAATAGTTTATTTATAATAATTGTTCAAATTTTGGATGGTACAATTTTGAAAGTTAAAATGCCAAAAAGTTATTATATTCTTTTTCATATAATTTTCTAGATTTTTCTGGCAAAAGATTGTGAGTTACTTTTGTTGCCAATTCTAGAATATCCGGAGGCGTACAAATATCATCGTGGCTATCCATTTTTAACTTTTAATTTGTATTTTAAAAACAAAACACATTGCGAAACATTAAATTCACGCGTACGTGTATTGTGAGTGAACTTGCCGCCATTAAAATCTAACCAATGAGAGCGCAGCTGCGCGCGCAGGGCCAATCAGGAGCGAGCGAGCGCGCGCTGTTCTTTTTTTATTTAATTGGCACAAGATCTTACCAAAGAGTTTTGTGTATGTAAGTTTAGTAGTTTCGACGAAGTTTTCACGTATAACCCAACTGTTTTCAAAAGCTTTTGGATGATTTTGACATAAGGCTCGCCAGGTTAATTGGTCGCGTTTTATTGATGTTATAATGAGATTTTACGATATCGATGTGGATATTATACCATCATGTGAAATAGCTTAAATTGAGTGTTTTGTTATCTGCGCTATAACAGTAGTAATTATAAGTCAAGTATTGGAAACATAAGTAGAATGTTATAACATTAGTGTAGATAAAGAATTTTATCATCTATCTATCTATGTGATGATTTAAGTGAAGATGGTGAACAGACTAGGCCTAGAATACTCTGACTCTCAAGGGCTGTGTGCTACCGGAACACCGTAAGGTTATAGCGGTAGATTTTCTCCTTGATGGTGGTAAGCTACTTTTTGGTATCAAATCAGGTGGAACATCGATATAATGCTCCTACCACCTGTATTACTGACAACACATGAATGACATACTTTGAGTGTAACATCCAATTTGCGCTATGCACATGTCTCTTCTTTGCTTGCCATCAGGCGAGCGTCTTGCTTGACCTTTGTGCTATAAAATGTACTTTTCAAAACGGTTTTCCTAATAATTTCCTGCTCCAACGTGCAGTAAAGAGTAACAAAGTTTCGATGATCTCTGAATGGGCGTCAACCATTGTTGACCAACGATAATGGGTACCACAGATCATGTAATAGGTACTGTTACACAAAGATTCGTGAACGTGGCTATGGTTACTTATCTTGAACTGCGACCCTTTGATAATGTAGGACAAAGAAAACTACTGGTAGTATATACATTACAATTTGACGATGTGCTAGTAGGCTAGGGAAGACTTGCAATATGGTGGCATAATTATATGTGCTGTGGTCGTCTTACAAAGCTAAACTGGCATTAAAACTAAGAAATATGCGTGCATTGTTTTAAAATTATCGTAAACTAGTTTCCCCCCGCGGCTTCATCCGCGTTAAAAGTATGCTGCTATGTCCTATTCCTGTCAACGACATTGGCAAATTTTTAAAAGAGCCGACTTAATATGCCATAAAGACTTCCTATTGTTTATAATTCTTTTTAGGGTTCCGTACCTCAAAAGGAAAAAAAAGGAACCCTTATAAGATCACTTTCTTGTCCGTCTATCTGTCTGTCTGTCTGTCTGTCCGTGTGTCACCACCGATTTTCTCAGAAACAGATGGACTTAGCAAGTTGAAATTTATACCAAATACTGATGTCTATAGTCCCTATTAGGTGTATAAAAATCAAGGTCCTGAGTCAACACCATAAAAAGATATGGGCAAATTTAGATTTACGCGAAAACTTGTAAGATGACATAAATGGCGACACCAATTCATAATTGGGTTAAAGAATGCAATCCACTAATTTCGTCGTAACGATATATCGAACTGTGGCTTAATTGGCAAAGCACCTTTACATGTTATCCAGGAGGTTTTTTTTTTTATGTATAAGCCTTACCTCCCACGATATGGGAGCCTTTTTTTCACGACTCGTCCATTCCAGTTCTCTTTGTTTACAATTTTATTACAAACTTATGCTACTTATGCTTCTAATTTTTCTTGCTGACTTATGCTAAGTGTACATAACAGATATATTCAAATATGTGTTAGCACAACTATTTTTACTATTTATTTTTAACAATTACTTTTCTTACTATACTTTTACAATATTCAATAAACTTATTTCTAATTTCCTTACTTGCTATTATATCACTTAAATTTTCTATTTTAACATCCACATTTATTTCATTTTCTACATTAAATCTATCGTTTGCGTATATTGGACATTCTGCTATGACGTGTAAGGCGGTTTCTTCGACCTGTGGGTCACAAGGACATGCCGGGCTGTCTTTACATTTAAAACGATACAGGTATGCTGAAAATCCGCCATGTCCTGTCATCAATTGGGTTACAATGGGGTCAGGGCTTATTTTTCTTATTAGTAGATAGGCTCTAATAGCGTCAGGGAAGAAAATTTTAGTTACTGATGCTGTTTCTCCACTTTTGTAGCGCTGGTTCCATTCGCCAAGCGGATTGAAACCGGGCATCTGTCGTAGACCGACTTCGTTTTAAGCCAAAGAGCAGCAATTTTGGCAAGTTCGTCAGCGCGCTCGTTTCCCTCCAACCCCGCATGGGCCTTAATCCAGAAGAGATTTAGGGTCTTTCCTCGCTTTTTAATCTCTCTAATATTTGCCCTGCTTTTTATGGCTAGGGGGTGGAGGGAAGCGTTATTCACGAGGGTTTCGAGTGCTGATCGCGAGTCGCAATATATATTGCAGCTATCGAAGGCACTACGAAGCGCTTGGTTCGTAGCTTCGGAGAGGGCTAACAGCTCGGCCTGGTAGACGGTGCAGCACTGCTCGAGTTTAAGCTTTCGCGTACTGATCTCCGCGGCACCATCCCACATGGATAGTGCCGCGCCGACTTTTCCCTCCAGTTTACTTCCGTCGGTGAATATTTTAAGACTGTCATTGTTGTATAGCTGCAGTGCTGCATCGTCTGCCATGCATGTGTAAAACGTTTGTACGTGTTCTGCCGGATGTACTAACTCCTCAAATTTCACCGGCCGCTCAAGCTCTCGGTCTCCTGTTATCCGCTGGGTAGTAGTAGCCTTTCTTGACTTCGAAGAGTATGGCTGCTTCACGTATGCGTATATCTAAAGGAAGTATCCCAGCGAGTAACAGCGTTGAGTTAAGAGAGACAGTGCGGTAGGCCTTGACGAGTTTTTGGACAAAGCCACGCTGAACTGCATCTAGAGTCTTCCTAATTCCCAGTTTTGTGGTCGCGGGAGCCCAGGCAGCTGCTGCATACATAATCGTCGGTTCAACGACGGCTGTGTAAATGGTCCGAATGACCAGGAGGTTGCAAGGAGGAGGGTTCAAGTCCCGTCGGTATGATGAAATTTTAGAGTGTGTTTAACAATTTACACAAAAAAAAAATATATAAAGTGTGTGACACTTCAAAGAAACATAATATTTGTAAGTACCAAACTGTACCTTAATTTTCATTTTTTGTTTATTTTTCGGAATTTTTCCTTTACTTGTGCTGTAAGTAGCGGTGGGCGCTTTTAATCGGAAATAGCTTTTTAAAACGATATCCAAAAGAAGCGCCGAAGCGCGCTTCCAAAATGAAGCTGTCTACGCTTTAAAACATTTTTCGTACTACTATATTCGACCATAAAATGACCTTATTCCTACAGCTGCTATACGGCACATTATAAACATTCTTTATTAAATTGATATAAAAACCTTATTGCTATGCACATAATATCGGTTACAGTTTACAGTATTATACGACTAAAACAAATGCAGTTTGATTTCGTTGAGGCAGACTGACAATGAGTACAATGACCCGTTTTTGATTTGTTAGTATTATTTCAAAAGAAACGCAATCGGTATTATGCGACTAAAATAAAAAAGCCGTTAAGCGTAAAGCTTTTTTAAAGCTGGCTTTTAAAAAAAAGCGCAACGTTGAAGCGTGTTGTCAATTTAAAGCCGTTTATCACATCTCTTAGCTGTAAGACCTTGCTTATAACCAAAATTGACAATTCTAGGTCAACCGGAAGTACCCTATAGGTTTTGGGTCGAAAACCTATAGGGTACTTCCCGTTGACCTAGAATCATAAAATCTGGCAAGAAGCAAGATATTACAGCACAAATAAAGGAAAAATACCAAAAAATAAAAAAATTGAAAATTATTGTGTGTCCCCATACATTGTTAACGCCAATTAAGATAGACCTCTGAGTTATATGAACGGTCATACAATATAAAGGTCTAGTTTAATTGGTACTAACCAACGTTGGTACGGAAGTCTCAGTGGGCGAGTGCAACTCGACTTGGCCGGTTACACACTGAAAATTCAAGTGTCTATTCTGTTACCGTTCATAAGACCAAGTAAAAAAATGCAGAAAAACAAGTTTCTTGTATGGGGACCCCTTACATTTTCAACTTTAGTTTGTTATTATTATTTTTTGTTATAGCAGACATAGTAACACTTAAATCTCTCTAAATTTAAAGTCTCTACCTTGGTTGGTTTTGGTTGGTACCCTTTTGGGTTTAGAACCCACTATGTACACATACAAAAAGTCAATTTTAGATTGTAGTGGCGTGGTTAAGCGATATTCCATTTATGATCGGTTTCTTCTGAGGTTGGTTTATTGAGAGTTTATCTACACAATTGAACCGTTATTGAATATATAAACTCGAAATAAATGTACTCAGAAACCGGCCATGATACAGGGAACGACCTAACGACAAAAAGAAATATGCATGATTAAAAAAAAATATATTACAATGATTACATCCATTTAATATTATTATTAAGAACGGTTGTACACTCACGGGTTTTTTTTATCGGAATTGCGTTCTTAATAATAATATTATGTGTAATCCTCACGATACATTTAATAATCAAATACATCCATTTAACACAGTAATAAAATGAAATAATACGGAAAGTGTTCAAATTAAGCTACATAAAATAGTTTTAGCATTGAAAAAATATGAGGTATTTAAAACGCTGCCAAATTTTCGCGCGCCTTTGTGACGTCACAGTGCACCACACAGTCTCCACAGATTAAATCTTTTTAATAGAAATAGTACGTATTCGTACAACAGTGCATACTATTTCTATGAAAAAGATTTAATCTGTGGAGACTTTGTGGTGCAATGTGACGTCACTTTCTAATTGACAAGTGGTGATGTGTTTTTCAAATTAAAATTTCCTACGCTTTTTTTGCAATTTTCATATAATATTTTAACACATTTAAGAGTATTTTATTTATAAAAAAATGTTTAACATACAACACCAGAACAATAATGATTCGAAAATAAATGATTTCAAGTAAATACTAATATACCCCATGCATATTTCCTATTCTATCAAAAACTTTTATTAGAAAGCTATAAACACCACATGGCGTGTACGTACGTAGGTGCTTAATTGAATTTTATGCTTTAACAATTTTATAGCTGTGAAGCCTTCACGGTTAGATAATTCCTTTTATAACTTAGATTCGATAACAATCGCGTTTTTATGTTTTGTGTATATTGTGCTGAGTTATATTATTATGTAAATTCGAGTATGAATAAATCTTGAACTATAATTTACGTGACTTAGAGGTTAACTGGCTTGTGTTTGTTGTTTAAACGGTTAAGAGCGAATGCGGGGTGCACTTTTCCATACAAATCTATTCCCCCGTTTCCTCCCTGGAAATTGCTTCTAGA
Source organism: Cabera pusaria (assembly GCA_954871355.1). Classification (NCBI taxonomy): domain Eukaryota; kingdom Metazoa; phylum Arthropoda; class Insecta; order Lepidoptera; family Geometridae; genus Cabera; species Cabera pusaria. The sequence continues at coordinate 4,971,433 of OX940906.1, read as the reverse complement.
GAAAAAATTGTTTCTAGAAATAATCAAGGTCTGCTGTAGCTATGCTCCTATCATTTTCTTTTTTGAACAACCAATTACAAATAGAAATATGACACTTCAAAAATCTTAAAGAGGAGATGAAATTAAAAGGCTTATATTTCTTTTTTAGTTATCTGTGATAAATGTTTAGAAGTAAATTACTCGGATGAAATCATTACAGATTCAGATCCGACGAGAAATATTGCACTGTTTAAATCAAATGTTATGTTTCTTTTAAATGTTACCTACACTATATCTTTTTGTAAATTGTTTTATACAATCCAAAATTTAAAAATTTACAAAAAGATAAAGTGTAGATAACACTTAAAAGAAACAATATCTCATTTAATTCTTGTAAAAAGATATAATTTATTTAATTATTTACCCTGCTTATTATAAAATTTCCTTTGCAGATCCTTAAAAGAGTCCGGCGAAGAGAGTCCAACTCCGGACAACTCGTTGTTCCGTCACATGGCGGACACGTTTGCATCACGTCACACGGACATGCGCGTCGGTAACAAATGTCCGCCGGAAAACTTCGCAGGGGGAGTCACTAACGGTGCCAAGTGGTACTCTGTACAAGGTGAGATAAACATTTAACATATGACACTTAACACTCAGGTAATAAGGTCGATTATAACACTGAATACTCAAGTAATAGGGTAGATTATTAGACTTAACACTTGGCAACAAGGTCGATTATAATACTTAATACTCTAGTAATAAGGTCGGTTACAATCATAATGTAAGGAAATATAGAGATTCGAGTAGGGTGGCCACATGAGACAGAAGATTGTAACATAACACGCAGTAACTATTATATAATCTGTGACATAACCATATATGTATTTAGAACCCAGTGACACATAGCAATAAAGGTCAAAGTTCGTTAAGCTAAAAAAGGGCTAACTACGTTACTGACCCTGTAAAAACTGGCGCGCACTGAGAGAGGGAAATGTTATAGCTTTGTCCTTTTCCGTTACATGGAATAACTCCATAGTATATACTATTTCATGTAGGAAAGAGAGAACTACCCGCGGTCTATTCTTTTCAATGTCTACGGTTGCAATACTTATAAGACAATATTTACAAGACAATACTCAGTTAATAAGGTTCATTCATTATAAGACTTAATACTCAGGTTATATAAGGTTGATTGTTGATAATGGCATTGACTTGGACCGGATACACACGGTAACAAGTAACAAGTTCGATTTCAAAACTAAACACTTAGGTAATAAGGTCGAAAGATGATAATGACATCGATTTCGGACATTGTATCGCTGCGATATTGTCGTCGTGCCATAAAATTCAAAAGAAACTCTTTGAATAAACTCCACATAGCACATTCATCGCTTCGTTGAACGAAACAAATCCCCACGGTACTCTCGTTGATGGAGAATTGGAGATGGCGTCAATATAACACACACGCGCGGTAGCTTTCAAGGTTTATTATTATTTTTATTTTTATTATATCTTAATAGGCTAGCGTTTAACCACTATCTCACCTGTTGGTAAGTGATGATGCGGTCGATGATGGTAAGCACGCTAGGCCTAGAATGGGAACTGGCTTTCAAGGTCATACAAGGCGTTTGACATTAGTCGCTAGCCCCGCCCCCAACAGAGCTGCGGCCAATCAGTGACTAATGGCTAAGTATAAAGTGCCAATGTTATTGACACTAAGTTTTTTACCAGGTGGAATGCAAGACTTTAACTATCTCCACTCGAACTGTTTCGAGGTAACATTTGAGCTGTCATGCTGCAAGTATCCCCCCGCCCACATGTTACCTCAGTTCTGGGAGAAGAACCGCGACCCACTGCTGGCCTTCATGGAACTTGCTGGGTTTGGAGTCACTGGAACCGTCGTTGATGAACATGGGGATGCTTTTAAAGTAGGTTTACCGTTGTCACTTTTTAACTTTGTCGTCGATCTTGATGCTAGTGTATTACATATATAGAGTACTATTAAGTATTCTGTGATATAGCATAGGGACCACTTTAGAGAGGATGGATGAAGGAAGATTGACGAAGCAGATTTATAAGGCAAATGTGAATGGGCAAGCCGGTAGAGGCCGACCTCGGCGACCAGATCGGAGACATTTTAAAGATATAATTTTTACTTGGCCTTAGTTAAAAGTACATATAACCAGCGAGCATGTATGAAGGCGCTCGCTGAAAGTGGAAGAAGCTAGAGGTATGTCAGGATCGTAGCATGTGGAAAGAAGTAGTCTCTGCCTACCCCAACGGGAAAGACGCGTGGTTTTATGCATGTACCGTTAACGCTTCATATCGTAAAAGTAAAAAAAATGCACTATAGTATATGATAATAAAGGACGTAGCGTAAGACACCCTCAGACTAGGTGGAGCGATGGTCTTCATAAGGTGGCTGGCAAGAGTTGGATGAGAGTAGCCGAGGATCGTGCTCAGTGCAGTTGGTGAGGCCTATGTCCAGCAGTGGACTAGTATAGGCTGATGATGATCCACATTAATATTATAAAAAATAAAAATGTTTGTAACTTTGTCACTCTGTCGGTTTGTTACCTAATCGCGCTTAAACGCACGATCCGATTTCACTGAAATCTAAGAAGGAGATACTTTATAGCATCAGGATGAACATAGGTTACTAAATTCTTGGTGTACGTGAACAAAGTCGCAGGAATCAGCTAGTATATATACAAATACATTTATTTCATAAAAAGTAGAGTAGGTACACAGATGTTGGTGATGTTATAAGTATGTCTATCTTATCATGATATGACATATGAAATGTACAATTGATATTCATTATTAAATTTATTATTACACGTTTTATTTAAACACATTTAGTGATCATTTATATGAATTAAATTATATCAAAAATGTCTCCGTCAATCATCGTTAAAAATTATTTAAATAAATCGTTTACACTATAAAAATTCTTTGTTTTTAAGCAATTTAATAATTTTATTTTGAATCGCTTTACATTAACTATTTTTAATTGTATATATACTGTGAAGTAAAGTTGGTTTCTCAATACTGCTACTAGATGGCGCTATTTGATTGTATTAGAAATTGTGGTCCATGAAAATAAATGTAAGCAAATTCTCATAAAAAAAATATGGAAAAATCTACTGCCACTCGAACTGTTTCGAGGTGTCATCCAAATATCCTCTCGCCCCATTAAGTCATATAGCATAACAGGGTATTACACACATTTTTGAAAAGTGTCCAATAAGATTCTGTGCTAATGAACCACAAAAAAATTCACAAAATGTTTATTCAATCGTTTGTGTCATAAAAATGCATTTAAATTTAGCATTTTCTGACGAAAACGCTGGACGCAGTGGACGCCATATTGCTCTATGGTCATGACGTCAGTTGGCTGTGTAAACAAATGCAGTGATATGATAGTTGACAGTTGACACTTCTAAGTTTACATAGCCGTATGACGTAATAACATGGCGACTATTATTTAATAGTGTTATGAAACAGATTGAAAAAGCTGAACCCTTTGAATATTGTAGTGGCTTTGAATTTTGGCTTTTTGGCACTATGCCAATTAATTTTCAGTCGTGAAATAGGAATGTTTTTCGGTTGAAATGGCAAGGTGTCCAGTGAAATTACAGGGCATGTGAGACTCAACATCCTTATGTCTCAAGGTAACAGGCGCAGTGCAGTGACGTGCAAAATTCTGGCATTTCAGAATTTTGCATGCCGCTGTATCTGTAATAGGTAGACTCCATCGCTTACCATCAAGCGAGCGTCGCGCTTGTCCTGTTACCTACCATTAAAAAAAATTAGATTTTATAATTTAGTTTGCTATTTTGTGAAATGTAACGTTTTTGACTGCGTTTTGCCTAAGCTATCTCAATAATATATTTTTAGATTTTTTCTCATATAGAGTAAAATATCCTATTGTGAATCGAGTACTGACAAAACCTTAATTTCCCCAGGACGCAGAGATCCACGTGGAAGGTATAGAGCACCCTGTACGTAGCACCGCGGATGGCTACTACTGGAGACTGCTGCTGCCGGGAGACTACACACTTACCGCTAAAGCTGCCGGGTAAGCGTATTTTTATACAATAGGGTAAATCGACCAAATATTGGCACTGGTCAGTTGTTAGCACCCAAGTTTTATATTAAAACTGTAAGTTATTGTGTATAATCAAAATCAGCCAGTGTCTGTCCACTGCTGGACGATCTTCGGCTCATTGGGAGGGATATGCCCTAATCGCCACGCTGGGCAGGCGGGTTGGCGATCGCAGGACGTAGCTCCTCGCACGGGTGACGCTGCTGCCCGTCACCGGCCTGTCATATTTAGCTATGCCGTAATTTTGAAATGGTTATACCGCCATTTATTGGACGCCAGAATCTCGTTAGTTGGTCAGCAGGATGCACCACGGGCAGGTGAGGTTGGCTGGGAGCACTGAGGTGGTATTTGTGCTCCCTTACATATGATTTTTTGCATTTCCGAGTACTACAGTATACGTAAAATTAATTTCTGCTTATTTAATACTTGGAAATGTAAAAATCATGTTCATTTTATACTTTCACTTTATTATAACTTATAGTTTTTATTTAAAACTCAGGTGGCAATATTTGAACCAGTGCCAATATTTGGTACTTTTATCCTAATCTAGCAAACAATAAAAATAAACAGTAGCAAACAAACAGACAATCTACCCTATTGGTAGTGCTCACAATCGCCTATGAATAATTGCAACACTAGAGGTGTCACTCATGCGTTGCCGACCTGTCAAGATTCTTTTCACACCACTTTTGAAAGACTCCATGTTATAGCTCAGCGGGAAAGCGACAGAAGCTCGTACTATGTTAAAACTTTAATGCCAAGAGTGTTCTGTTAATAACTTAATGGCCTCAAATCTATAAATGAGATGAATGATCCATAAATCCATAACTAAATCTGTTTCTAAGATGACATATTTGTAGGTGTATTAATAGTGTCGGTATAAGACTTAAAAACCGTATTATTCTGTAGTCAACTCGTCGTTCATGAAACGATTTTGGTGATATCCCAAAGGTGTACCCCATTGTAATCTCATCGAGATCTGATAAGTATCTGCAGAGATATTTCGATAAACGTCTCAAACTTGCATGGAAGTCGGTTGTTTTCGTTTTTAAACTATCTTAATTATTGTTATAATAAGCTTGCTTCGTGTCGTGCATAGTACCACCAGTAAACAGTGAGCAGTGGAAAAAACTGGCTGGCTATGGGACGTTTACCTAACTAAACGTTCATGGATGGCGTGAAATGCCGAAGAAAACACGTTTCTTGTATGGGGACCCTCTATTATTATTAACCTTATTCTGTTTTTAGTATTTGTTGTTATAGCGGCAACAGAAATACATCATCTGTGAAAATTTCAACTGTCTAACTATCACGGTTCATGAGATACAGCCTGGTGACAGACGGACAGACAGACAGACAGACAGACGGACAGCGGAGTCTTAGTAATAGGGTCCCGTTTTACCCTTTGTGTACGGAACCCTAAAAAGGTTAAGCTAATAATAACAACGCGTTAATTATGCGTTTAAAATTGCAGATACGAACCGTCCAATCCGATAACAGTGACAGTACCGGTCAACCAATCATCACCGATTTACGTCAACATGACGCTCCAACGCCACGTGCGGGCGCTACCCGACGGTAAGTCGCTCCATCTTCACGACAACTCGGCCGGAGTCTTGCTAACCCACTTCTCGGTGCTGGCTGCTAACTTAATTCTAGTCCTTATTGTAGAGGCGTAACGGTGAAAATTAATTGTACTATACCACTGTTTTAAGAAATATTTTTTAACGTGTAATTGTTGAATTTTAAACTGACCTCCACAATAACGCCACCGTCGCGTCGCTTCGCTCACACACTTCTCTGTTGTTTGCTAACTTGACTCTACTAGTTCTCATTGTTACGGTGAAAATTAATTGTAATTTAAATATTAACTTTTGTGCTAAGAAATATTGTAAAACAGTTTGAGCGTCTTTGAAAACATACGGATTAATTTGCTCAAAATCCCGTCAACGTCGCCTTCGCTTCGCTCACACACTTTTTGGTGTTGGCTGTCAAATAAAATAAAGTCTTTATTTTTGAGGCATAACGGTGAAAATCTATTGTACTACACCACTGTTTTAATAAATAGAAATATTATACCAATAATTATTTTTTATGTGTTACGGTGACTCAATTTTTACGTCGTCACCGTCGCTTCGCTCACACAAAATTCCTCATATTGGATCTTAACTTAAATCTCCACTTTATTGCAGAAGCGAAATGGTAAAAATAAATGCTACAATACCATAGTTTTAAGAAATATTTTATCAAAATTTAATGTTAACCTTTAAAAGTATTTGCCGACTGTGATTTGTTCATGTTTACTGGAACGACACTGTCGCCTTCGCTTCGCTTACAAAGCATTCGGTGTAGGCTGCTAACTTAATTCTCGTCTTAATTGGGGCGGCGTAACGTTCAATATTGTTTGTAACACAGTTTTAAACTCTCTTCAATCAATATAGTGTCTTCCAACGCTATACAGTCGCTGGTGCCTATAGCTGACTAATGGTATAGCGTTCTCGCTCGCTCTTATCAACTTTTAGTCCTTTTTTAAATTTAGAGTTATCGAGCGTTTCTGAGAAAGAGAGTGATTTTTGGTTTTACAATCGTAGCTGTCATAAGTTTTTAAAGAAACTATAATTACGTATAACGTAATTGTCACAATTAAGTCGTTAATTAAGAATTAGATAATTATTTAATAAAAGGTACCATATTAATAAAATATGATAAACAAAATTGTCACAATAACTTAAACTCAATAAGTTAAAGTTTTAGCTTCACCCACAAAATCCTGTCTCAGAAGTCAAGAACATAATTGTAGTTGATACAAATTGGATGATTCCAAGATTTTTGTAAAGAGTTATCTTCCATTTTAATTAAGCAATAAAACCTAGATGCGACGACTTTTATCAAATGTACAAAATGAATTGTATGTGAGGTATACAATTTAATACAAAAAGTATCTTCTATTTTATGAATTAATAATTTAAAATATGAACAAAATATGTTCATAAATTCGAGATCAAAATCTATGTATTATATAATTATGACTTATTCAACTTTTGGAATAATGTTTTATTTGGAAATTTAAAAAAGTTTTTTTTTTAAATAATTAGTTATAATTTGGGTTAAAAAATATAATAAGTTAATACTGTGATTTGATTTAAATTTAAGTTAATATTTGTGTCTAAAATTTGACATAACTAGTATTGGAAAAGTGCCAAAATTAATTATCAGTATTAATTGGATCTTGAAATTTTTATTACATTCTCAAAAAAATGCTCATATTGTTATTATATTACTAAATAAGAATAAAAAATATTGTGGCGAAATTTCGTCAGCTTTTACTATACTAATTTTAATAAGTAAGTGATTTAACTTATTAAATTTACTTTAATTATTAGAAATATGAAAAATTCGGTCTTTTGAATTCACTATTCGAAGAATTTTTTCATGAATTTTATTAAGAAATTTCAATTATAAAATATTTAATGAAAAAAAGAGTCAATTAAATTTTTCTTTTTAAATTTTAATGTTTATCAACATTAAGGCAGCATATCAGTTTTTTTAGTATAATGAATTGCCATGTACTTCCTTTAATATACCTTTGTATGAATAAACTCTCAATGTAATGTCCAGTTAAGGTAAGAAACTTTATAGATGTAATGTAATTTTTTTTCTTTTAACCGTTGCTCCTAGTTGAGAAATTTAAACCGGTTTAGATTTAAAGCAGCTCAATTATATACACTATTTTTAAGTAATCATTCTTTTATGTTAAGTCGGCCGTACATTGTTGGAAATTATTTTTATTTATTATTAGATATGTGGTATTTTGTTCAACAAAATATCTTTATTGACATAATTTATGGTAAGTACAAGTGTATCGTTGAATCCATAGACTCCCGAACTAGTACAGGGTGTTTGAGGAGCCAATGGCTTCTCCTATTCTTTAATATTCTAGTTAAATTATGTTCTTTTCTTTTTTCTTTCTAACGATTCTAATGGTGGCTTCTCACGGTCAGTCAACCATAAAATCTTACAGATTATCTATCACAGACATTAAAATATCCTTTTACACTATAAAGTATACAGATGGCGTTAGTAGCGCCCTCTTTATCTGTGATACTACCGAAAAGAAGTCGAAGATGTAGTTATGGCTGGAACGTGAAAAAGTGTGTGGTCTCACTTTATTTTTTTCCTAAAACTTGTGTTCTTCCACGAGTTAATATGTAATAAATGTGGGTTATTAACCATTACGTGCCGGTGAATATGTATGAGTGTAGGAAAACAGCACAATATTGAAAAATCACGCTATTTGCGTTCACACCAAAATTCCACTGAAAATCTTCCATTAAGTCTACATCTTTACTGAGGTTATGACTTGGACTGAACTATGACTAAAACTTGACGTGAAATGTGACTCTTACTAGACTTAACGACTTAAATTACTTAAACTGGAATAATTTTAAAACCTTGTCACTGGCTATATACACTAAACGTATGGAGCTACATGAAACTAAAAAAAATTTTTGAGCATTGGTGCGGGCCGTGGCTTTCTGAGATTTTACTATTCATGGCGAATAGACGATCTCAGTGGGTCATTGAGCTGTGTCCATAACACCACGGATCGTGAGAAGCCAAGAAGCTAAAATACTAGCAAAACGAGGCATTTAAAGGCGTAAACATTTTGAAATTAAATAAAGAACCCGCAAAACTGTCGGAGATTTACCGCCGGCCGGTAATGTCATGTGGCTAAGGATTGCTTCAACTGTAATTTTGGTGCGTTTTTCGGTCGCGAAATTTCTTATAATGTGCGGCCGAGCTTAAGGTGCGTGCCACATAATTTGACCAAGAATAATTTATCGAGTTAAGTCGCTCATGAAATGCTATAATCCAGCAAATGTATCGACAAGCAGATTGATTTGTAATTTTTTTTTTGCACTACCATCCTACCACAGCCTTGGTTCAAGTTCTGATGGACCGCCAGAAATATACTTACTTTCATAGTTCGGTATAGTTACCTACATGGAAATGTACCATCATTTCGGAATTACAAATTGTGTGGCGCGGTTACTTTTAGTAATATTACAAATCATTGTAAGCAATACTCGTTTTTAGAATATTTGTGATTAACAATAAATTATAATATAATACTAAGGAATTTCATTTAACACCTTGTGATGAGACTTATTTAGATATTTTTTGTGTGTTGACTGTCGCAACTCTAGCTGCAAAATCTCATATTACGAATTAGACAATGTCGAGTTTGTTTGGGCCTGCAGGCTTTTACTCGAGCAGTTTGGTCGGATATTCTTAAATGGATATCGCATTTTAATCAATTATTTAGTTAAAATTGTTAAACACAATCCAAAATTTCATACCGACAGGACTCGAACCCGCACCTCCCGGATTACACGTCCAGGTGCTCTGCCAATTAAGCCACGGTTCGATCCATCGATACGACGAAATTAGTGGATTGCATTTGTTAACCCAATTATGCATTGGTGGCGCCATCTATGACTACTTATTCCGTAAGTTAATCATTCGGAAGAAATCATTACAGTTTTCAAATCCGACGAAAGATGTTGCACTGCGTAAATCAAATATTATTAGAATGAATTGAATGATGATGATGATTGACCGAATGATTAACTTACGGAATAAGTAGTCATAGATGGCGCCACCAATGCATAATTGGGTTAACAAATGCAATCCACTAATTTCGTCGTATCGATGGATCGAACCGTGGCTTAATTGGCAGAGCACCTGGACATGAAATCTGGGGGGTGCGGGTTCGAGTCCCGTCGGTACGATGAAATTTTGGATTGTGTTTAACAATTTTACAAAAATATAAAGTGTGTGACACTTCAAAGAAACATAATTATTTAGTTGTATAGTAAATGTATGGTAATTGAAGATTGTTCTGACACAGTGCTCGGGTCTAACCACAAGGTCTAGGAATATTCTCCTAGCAATGTCATTACGCCAACTGAAATAAGGATATTTTTAACTGGTAAGACCCTAGACTCTGAAAACTGTAATTTTCAGGAGTTTGACTCTTGTACATTTTTGAACTAATCATAGAATCTGTCCGCCTAGACGATTTATAAATTTTCTGACACACTGACTTGAGATTTATTTTTTTACTTTGTCTAACACAAAACATTTCAAGTGTGAATTTAAACTTTATCATCATACGAATAAATGTCTAAATAAGTCTCAATACTCTCAATGCCCTTTCTGTTTGGTGTTTCTCTTTGTTTTATTTTTGGTATTGGTATATTTCTTTTCTCTCTGATTGCACTGTTGATTTGCCCATTTATTTTGTCTCCGCTTGCTCTATCCTACTGTAGAGTAGTTATTGTATAAATGTGATAACCATGCATGATTAGGTGTTTTAAGACGCCTGATAGGTATATGTTTGTCCCTCTTTACGAGGGCAGAGAGCAGCATGCTATCTCGCTCACGTATGGTGCGATCACGACCGGTCGTGATCGATCTGATTCCACTATATCTAGCCTTTCTATCTATCCCGTAGCATCTCAGTTTAGATACAGCACAGCTTTAATTTAATGAATATTATGAACCCAAATTGTCAACTGTTCCGACTCAGGATAAGAATATCCTAAGTCTAAACACAAGCCTTCTGTTGGACAACCAAGTGAAGGTGAAGCAAACGCGACTTCAAAGCAGTCAGTACAATTTCGTGACGCAGCATTATTTTATACCAGGAAAATAAACCAAATGCCTTGACGCTGCAAAGAACGTCTCTGTTTGGCAAAGACTAGAGCATATTCGATGCTCATCCTTAGATATAGTTTACACATTTAGACGACGACAGTGGGGGCTACCGTTTTGTCGCGCAAAAGGTGGCGCCACCGAGCAAAATTGTCCTGATAACAGCTGTCAAGCTATACAATCATAATGTCAGTTTCGGATAAATCCTTAACTAAAAATGACATTGACATTTAGCAGACCTTGTAGTTGTCGCACACTAATGCCTCTAGCGGGAAATTCGAACGCCTCATTGACCACAATGGTAGACATCAATGTCATCATTCAAAGGATCCATCTGATGTGCACAAAACCTATTTAATGGTTCGGTCGTAGACATCTGACAAAATCCATTGTGAGCATATTCCTCCCATATCCTGATTCTGAGGATCGACTTTATTAACCGACTTCATTTTATGTTGTCATGTTAGGCGTCATAAACACATATACCCACATTTAAAAAGCTTACCTGAATCCATTTTACTTGTGACGAAACGTAGAACTTTACACGATAGACTTTTTATTGAGCCTAAAATCTGATGGAGTTGTTCCTGATATTCCAAACACAAAGTATGACGAAACTTATCATAAATCACCATTTGGATGTAAATTATCTAAGACTAAGAATATTAAAAGTCTGCCCGGTATATTTGAACTTATAATAAAATGTTCAATTAAGCTTTAACTACAGAGAGCATGCAGAACCTTTGAACACACATCTTCATCATCTTCAGCCAATTTCTGTCCACTGCTGTGCATAGGCCTCTCCCATGGCACACCACTGAGCTCGATCTTCAGCGATTCGTTTCCAACCACTGCCAGCCAGCTTGCGTATATCATCGCTCCACCTAGCTGGAGAGCGTCCTACACTACGTTTACCGAGCCGTGGTCTCCACTCTAGAACTCGTCTACCACAACGGTTATCGGTTCCACGACATGTAACCAGCCCACTGCCATTTCAGCTTGCTAATCCTTTGAGCTTTATCGATACCTTGATGACTGGGGATAACTTCGTTTCGAATTCGATCATTTAGAGAAACTCCGAGCATAGCATTCTCCATAACTCGCTGAGTGACTTTGAATTGGTGACCTAGTTGAAATTCTGAATACTCAATATACTCATTATCATAATGTATCTGAATCTATTATCACAAAAAAAGGGTGCGCATTAGAAGTGAAACCTCCTTCACAGAGTGGAAATTCTTTTGTACAACTCCATCTGTTGAACTTAGCGGGACGAATGCCCGAATGATAGCGAATACGTCTTCGTAGTTACGCCGTTCTACAATAGAGGCGTTTATAAATATATAAAATATAACATGACGGGTACGTCACTTCCGTTGCATTCGGACCGTAACGCTATGTTACTTCCGTTGCATTTTTACCCCAGTCCGCCTAAAGAATTTTACTTCAAAAATCTTCTCTATCCTATCCACCAAAACGAATCTTCTCCAAAAATGTAATGGGCAAATCTCCAGAGCTAATCAGGACAAGACGTCACACCATCGACGGTCTCTCCGCAGCAGACTTCGTCCACCACAACTTCACCATGATGCAGAGCTTCCTGGAGGACCTTCGGGACCGATACCCCAACATCACCAAGCTGAGCAGCATAGGGAAGTCGGTGGAAGGAAGGGATCTCTGGGTCTTGGAGGTGACCAAAGATCCTGGGGTGCATAAGCCTGGTGAGTGTTTTTACTGTTTGATTATTACAGTTATCGTGAAACTTACACATATTAAAGTTTGTAACGGCTATTATCACGTAATAAAAAAATATTTACCGGAAAATTAGCTCCGGACAGTTTCGAACATTCTTGAAGTTCTTCATCTGGGAGTTTCGCCTACAAGCCCGTTCGCGATGCTCGGGCCTCGGCACGTAACTCGGCAAGTTTATTTACTGTGTTACATTTCAGGCAGGCAAAATACTTGGCCTCCGTCTCACCTGATGTGTCGTGCCTTTTAACAGACTTCTTATTAGCTTTTTATTACCTTCACCTGTATGTTTGTATGTTTGTAACCGACTTCTTTGGGCGCGATTTTGACCCACTTTAAACAGCCAGATTTCGTTCAAACTTTGTAGATTTATCGAGGCCCGATGACAATACACTAATTTGATAAAAAAATATTCAATTTTTTTACTAAAAAGTAGAAAATAAATAATAGTTAAAAAAAACTAAAAAAACACGCTTTTAATAGAATACCGAACTAAAAAATAGAAAATAAATTGTAATAAATCTAAATTAAGAATAGTGTTAAAAATATTGATATTATATATTGATTTGTGTAAATATAATTATTAGTAATTGAATTAGGTTGTTACTCTTTACGTTTACAGTTACGTTGTACAGTGTTTTTGCCTGAATAAATGCTTTTCTATTCTATTGTTTATAAAAAAATAGAGTCGAATTGAGAACCTAATCCATTTTTCTGTAGTCGGTTGAAAAGGAGGAGATTCTCCATTCGGTTTTTTTTTAAATTATGTTCGGCCATACTTTGCCATTTGACTTGATGTTATGATGTTACCAACTCTATGTTATTATTGTGTAAGGAATGTTTTAACCCCATATTACTGTGGCAGGTAAACCCGAGTTTAAGTACATAGCCAATATGCACGGTAACGAAGTGGTGGGTCGAGAGCTCCTACTGCTACTGGCTAAATACCTCTGCGAGGAGTATTATAAGGTAACTAACTATCTATGTCACGTAGTTTTACCTGCAAACAAAGGATTTTTTTCAGAAATTTTAACGCTCCGTTTTTCAAAGGTACCCTTAATTTATTTCTTTCGTTTTTACCTATTTGCATAATATCAACTTCTTAATTCTAATTTTTTTTTAGTTTCACATGATCAGTACTTCGAAAATGGCTACATTTTTAAAGTACTGAAATTGTTCCAGTTTTCGTAGATTCAAACGTAAAGTCAAGTCAAATTTACATTTAAGGCATAGTCTAGATGTGGACAGTAAAGATGTGGACTTTACTAAAAGCTTTCAGTGGAATTTGATGTTAAGAGGAAACGCGGGTGCGAGGAATTTGAAAAATAGGTATTTTAATAAAGAAACTATTGCCGTGCAGTGCCTGAACAACCTACAAGAGTGCCCTAGAGACGCCAGCAGCTCAGACCCATTTAATCTACAAAATTTTGACTAAAATAAGGTTTCGTATTCCCCTGTTTACTCCTCGAAAACTGATCCGATTAAATTATATTTTGCACAACATTTTTGATGATGATGAGAAGAGTGCATCCGTGCACCTATCATTTTTTTCTTAAAACCCTTTCAAATTTGTCTGGTAGCCGTTTAGATCCGGCAGTAAAATGTCAAGTTAAAAATAGATCATAGATTGTTAAAATAATTAGTCAAAAAAATTTTGCTCTAGAAAGCTCTCTCCAGGGGAATACATTTGTATGGAAAAATGCACCCTGCGTTCTCTCTTAAAATTATGGCCGTTCTTATAGAAAGATACCCAAGATTTTATCTACTTTTAGCATATAATGGAGTCATTTGATTGGTTATTTAAGCGCGATTTAACCAATCATATGGCTTCATTCTCTGCTAAGAGTTAATCGATGATTCACTGTCATTCTATAGTTATCTATTGTTTTAATTATCGCACAGCTTTTACTTGTTTGTTCGACTACGCATGCAGTCTGCATGTATAACTGCGATTATGACAGGGTACAATTCCTTGGAGGTACGAAGGACCGTATACCTTATGAAGTATGTGCTGGAAATATTATTGGGTCGAAGATGCGTACGTGCAATCTTACAAAATATTTCGATTGCAGTACCTGATAATTACATAAGAGCACGAAAACACCTTCTTTTCTTCGTGCGGTGTAGAACAGAGCATGCACGCCAAGCTCCACTCCCGCGCGCTCTACGCTTACTGAACACCTTCACTGCTAATGTACACCTTGATATATTTCACTGCAGTTCAAGCAGGCCTGTCGCACTCCGCGCTGTAGCTATGAAACTACAAGTACCTCCGCGCACCCGCTAGGGTCCAAGTTCAGTCAGTTAAGTGTCACGCGCGCTCTCGATCGGCCGCGCGCCTTAGGGGGCGTCCATAAATTACGTGAGGTGTTTTTTTTAATTTTCTGAACCGTCTGTCTGTCTGTCTGTCTGTCCGTCTGTCACCAAGCTGTATCTCATGAACCGTGATAGTTAGATAGTTGAAATTTTCACAGATGATGTATTTCTGTTGCCGCTATAACAACAAATACTAAAAACAGAATAAAGTTAAAGATAATAGAGGGTCCTAGAAATGATCCCCATACAAGAAACGTGTTTTTTTCGGCATTTCACGCCATCTATGAACGCTTAGTTAGGTAAACGTCCCATAGATGGCGTTATATTGAAATGTCGATCCCTAACACCTTTGTTAGAAGTTAGAAGGCGTTATAAGAAACGAAATGTTTATTAATTATTAGTTTTTGCTGGCGAATAATGATAGTGGTATTTTTTGCTCGATCTTATAAAATACTGTAGTGTGGTACGGAACTCTACGAGTGCGAGTCCGACTTGCACTTGGCCAGTTTATTTAAATGTTTGTGACCTCAGAACTCTGTCAGATCTTAACCGATTTGAAATTGAAAATTCTTTTTAGGGTTCCGTAGTCCTGATAAGGAACCCTTATATTTTCGTCATGTCCGTCTGTCTGTCTGTGTGTCTGTCTGTCTGTCCAAGGTTTGCTAGGAGACCGTTAGTACTAGAAAGCTGAAATTGTGTAGGTATGTGTGTATATCAATAACGCCGACAAAATGGTGAAATAAAATATTGGATTTTTTTTTAAATATATTTTTTTTATTTTGATATTCAACTATTACAAAATAAAGTTTTCCTAGAATGAACAAAATACATAATTATTTTTGGTCGAAAAAGTGAGTCGGCTCCTACACTATTATAATGTTACAAGTCAAACAACCTACGATTCTAGGCAAGTGATACTATTGTCGCGTTATTTAACTTACGCAATCTAAAACTTTACTCAATTTTAATTGAACGTCACGTATTTTAGTTTAACTGTAGTACTTTTATCCTACCTCGACATTAAACATTAATGTAGTACTTATTATCAGTAATGTACTCATTACATTGTTCTACGAGTATTCTTCTACCAATTAGAGGCTTACAAGTTTTCTCATAACATTCAACCCTATAGTAAAGGCCGCGAGTTGACCGAGTTATTCAGACTCTCGCTGTGCGGACTTACGGTGCATTTTACTGTGCGCAACACGCGGTTCAAAGTTACTATTAGTTGATACTGTGGCGCAAATTCAAGGTCGCAACCGAGGCGTGAAGCGCATTTTGAACGTTACTAGCGGTGTAACTAGGTTTAATCTCGCAGTTTTGCTCTCAGGGAGTGCAATTTCTGTACTTGTACTATTCATTATTCTGTGGTTCAAGTGACTTTCACAGCGCTGCAATGGATTTTGTTATTGGGTTGAGTGATAGATTTTAAATTATGTTGTATTTAAATTTATCCTCCATTATGTCAAACAAGTGTATTGCTTTTACTTATAAATTGTTTGTTTTTAAATTTAGAGATATAGCGAAATATAATTATATACAAGATTTGATTAGGTAAGTGAATTGGGAAACTGTAATACTTATCCCAATTGTTGTGAAATAAATAAATTATATTGACCACTTATCCATATTGTGTTTATATTAATACTCGTTTCCTGATGTACATGATGTACATCTTCCTGATATGTCGTGTTGGGGCTCAATAAATAAATAATACCGGATACCGGCCTTAACGTCATACTCTAGTCACGCTCTTCAAAAAAATGAAGGAATCTTGAGACATGTCAAAAAGAAAATAGTTTGGTTTTATGAAACCACGATGCAAGTGAAACTTTTTATTTATGTGTAGCTATGGTAGCTAGCTACTATGACAGCAGTTGACATGACACATTAGCATGTATACAAATATGGCTGCGTCCGCCAATGACAGCTAGACCAAAATGTCATACATCATATCCACCAATCAGCACCGGCAACATGCGATAGATGGACGAAAAAATGTGAGGTGATGTAATAAAAGCTATCATTTTTAATAACAATAGAATACTTTAATTTTCCAGGGAGATGACAGAATACAACGGTTACTGAATACCACGAGAATACATCTAATGCCCAGCATGAACCCTGATGGTTATGAGAAGAGCAAAGAAGGTAATTATAGTATTTTTATGTTGTTTTCAGACATGACAAACCATTCTAGGCCTAGAGTGTTCACCATCTTCGACCACATCATCGCTTACCACTAAGCGAGATAGTGGTCAAACGCTAGCCTATAAGATATAAAAATAAGTATTATCTAACTTAGTTTGCATCATTATCAGCCTATACTAGTCCACTGCTGGACATAGACCTCACCAACTGCACGCCACTGAGCACGATCCTCGGCTACTCTCATTCAGCTCTTGCCAGCCACTTTGCGAACATCATCGCTCCACCTATAATATACCTATATTATAGTTTGAGGACGTCCTACGCTACATTTGCCAATTCGCGGTCTCCACTCAACTTAGCGGTTATCGGTTCTTCAGGTAATGTGGCTGGCCCATTGCCACTCGTCAGCTTGCTAATTCGGTGAGCTATATCGGTGACTTTGGTTCTCTGTCGGATCACCTCGGCATTGTTACGAATTTGATTCTACTGAAAAATTCCGAGCTTTCTACTTAGTTTTAATAAGGTGTAATTATAAAGAGTTTATCTATCTATCTATTTATCTGATTGTTACTGTGATTTTAAGCAAATAATAACTACATATCGTTGTTTATGCTAGGTGATTACAGCAGCTTGCACGGTCGTCATAATGCTCACAACATTGACTTGAACAGAAACTTCCCCGATCAATATGTGATGACAAAGGTAAATATTTTTCGCATTATCTTTAGTTACATTGTATAATCGTCTTACGAATTTTCGATCAGGTCACGTGTCCTGTCGCCTGACGCGAGTTTAATATTTTTTACCCATCCCAAAAAGTTCACAACGCCGAGTTTTTACTTCAAAATCAACACCATACCGATGAATTGAGAAATTCCGAAAAGGAAGAGTGTCCTTCATTTCGGAAGAAGTCGTTTGGTTGAAAAACACTTCAGAGCCAGTTCATCAGGTATCTTCTAGGCAAGCGTGCTACATCGTCAATCACATCATCACTTAACATAAAGTGAGATATTGATCAAACGCTTGCTTATCTACACCATCAACCTATATTGTAAATGCGAAAGTCAGTTTGTTTAATTGTTTGGGACTTCTTCACGGTCAAACGGCTGTACCGAATTAGCAGAAATTTTGCACAGGGATAGCCAGTACTATGGATTACGCTAGAAACACAGCTAGTCTCCTTATAAGCAATCATTTATGTTCGTACAAAACGAAAAAACCGACTTCACATGCCGCGATAGTCAAAGTAGCCAGTAGCTATAATCCTGTAAGTATACAAATTTGCTTATATCATTTATCTCCATATCTCCGGAGATAATTGTCAGATCTCGATAACATTTGAATGGCGAAGGGAAGCATAATCTCTCAAACAAAAAAAAATTTTTTCTAATCGGCTAAGATTTGACGTAGTTCTGAGGTAACAAGAATAAAAAAAACGTCGAAATAAGAACCTCCTCCTTTTTTGTGAAGTCGGTTTTAGTTAACAGTCGGTTAAAAAAAATCTTTCCAAAAAAAATTTATAAAATTTCAAAATTGTCTATTGTTCTTTTCCAGGACAACAAAGTGCAAGAACCGGAAACCGAAGCAGTGATGGCTTGGTCACTGTCCACTCCATTCGTGCTCTCAGCCAACTTGCACGGCGGCGCGTTGGTAGCCAACTACCCGTATGACAACAATCCCGACATGACCAGCCACGCTCAGAACTTGAGTCCAGACAACGATGTGTTCCTTCACCTAGCACACGTGTACTCTGATGTAAGTCGAATATTTCGCTTTTTACAAGCTTTATCTCTATTTCACGGCGAAATTGTCCGTCACAAATCTTGCGATTGATTTTAGAGCGACTTCCAGGAGTTCGATTGAGCTGAAATTTTGCATACATGTGTAAATCGCGTGACAATGCAATATTATGATGACATGGTGCTGATCTGATGATAGAGCAGGAAGGTGGTCATAGGAACTCCTAAACTACACATGTTGTAGCAGACACACTACAGGTATGTAGTGTTTCTGCTCGTTGGATTTGTCTTGTCTTACTCTGGTCCTAGGTTATGTTAAAGCTTTAGTTTAAAAAGGTTTTGTAAAATATTACTTGTTTATTACTTTTTTTTAATGATATAAGGTAACAGGACAAGCACGACGCTCGTCTGATGGTAAGCGATGACGTCTACCTATTACAGATACAGCGGCATACAAAATTCTGGACTGCCAGAATTTTGCATGTCATTGCACTGCAGCACTGCGCCTGTTACCTTGAGACATAAAGATGTTGAGTCTCACATGCCCTGTAATTTCACTGGACACCTTACCATTTCAACCGAAAAACATTCCTATTTCACGACTGAAAATTAATTGGCAAAGTGGTGGTACCGCCCCAGGCGGACTAGCAGAAGTCCTACCACTGCAACTTACCAGCTACTTCTTACTAGCGACCCGCCCCGGCTTCGCACGGGTACGGGGTTCACTCGGCTTTTATAACAACAGTGGATGGTGTGAGAACGCGCTTAAGAGGAAACGCGTGTGCGAGGAATTTGAAAAATAGGTATTTTAATAAAGAAACTATTGCCATCGTGCAGTGCCTGAACAACCAACAAGAGTGCAATAGGGACAACAGCAGCTAAGACCCATTTTACCTCCAAAATGTATCTATTAAAATTTATTTAATTTTTACTATAATATCGTTTAAAAAACTAAAAAAGAACCGACTTCAATGCCGCTTTATTAGTTTTCAGTACCAATTTCGAGATGTTTATCTCCATATCTCTGGAGATACCAATCAGACCTCGATAAAATTAACATGGTACCACACTTGGGATATTTCCTTTCCAACAAAAAAAGAATAATCAAAATCGGTTCATAAACGACGAAAGTTATCCGCGAACAAATATAAATATATATACATATATATATATATATATATATACATATGTTTCCCAATTCGACCGTATATATATATATATATATATATATATATATATACGGTCGAATTGGGAAACCTCCTCCTTTTTTAACCGACTTCAAAAAAAGGAGGAGGTTTCTCAATTCGACCGTATATATATATATATATTTTTTTTGTATGTTTGTTCGCGGATAACTTCGTCATTTATGAACCGATGTTGATTATTATTTTTTTTGTTCGAAAGGAGATATCCCAAGTGTGGTACCATGGTAATTTTATTGAGGTCTGATAAGTATCTCCAGAGATATTGAGATAAACATCTCAAAATTGGTACTGAAAATGAATAGCGCGGCATTGAAGTCGGTTCTTTTTTAGTTTTTAAACGATATTATTTGAAGTCGGTTAAAAATAAGGTTTCGTATTCCCCTGATTTCTCCTCGAAAACCTATCCGATCTAATTATTTTTTGCACAACATTTTTGCAGATGAGTGCATGCGTGCTCCCATCATTTTTGACGTGACAACGTCTAATAAATCGATGAACGCCGGCTGCATACTCGAAAAATGTCCCATTACCGTACCGTACCGTACGTTGATGAAATCGGCGCATGCCACGTAACAGGACAATGTACAATGGACATTGTCCTGTTACGTGGCATGCGCCGATTTCATCAACGTTTTGTTGTATTCATGTAAATTATATGGATATGTATATGAATATGATCATAACATGACCATAAACATGAGCATAATCGATAAACGCCGGCTGCAGGCCCGAAAAAGTGTCACGTTACGCTCATTGTACGCATGCGCCGATTTCATCAATGTTTTACGTTGTCACGTTAAACTATTGTCCATTAATCAACTTTACAGACAACCAATTTTGTTTTGTTTTGAAATCTATTCAAATTTATCTGGTAGCCGTCTGAGCCGTCAGATCAGGGCAGTAAATTAGTAAATTTTTCACAGGTTTTTAAAGGTTCATATTTCTTTTCGCCATTGGTTGGTCAAAAAACAAATAACAGCAGACAGCTATAGCAGACTTTGATTTTTTGTAAAGAAAATTTGCTCTAAAAGCATTTTCCAGGGAGAAAACAGGAACACATTAGTATAGAAAAATACACCCCGCGTTCCCTCTTAAATAGGCTTGTGGTTAACCACTTGAACAGTTTTTGGTAGCAAGTAAGGCGGAACATCGATATCTCGTGCTCCTGTGGACTACTTTTTAACGATTACTATTTTTATGGATGAGATGGATGCATGTGGTCAAACTAACCTATCAGATTTAAAAAAAATGTGTAATTATGACAACGCAAAATGTAGTGTACTAAAGTCCAGTCGCGGAGCAGAAAGAATTTCGTACAATGACCTGTTATTACCTGTCTCTGTCACTCCCGCGTAAATATAAGCAGTCTCGCTCGCCCAGATGCAATGGCCGCCGTCCGATGGAATGACATTTGTGTTTCCGCAACAAAATTGTCATTCCCATATATTTTGAACTTGCGTTAGCGTGAAGGCAAACAGGAAATTAGATTTTGTCTAGGGGCCCTGAAGTCCTACCACTACATGGTAGTAATGTTTTAAAAACTCACGATGATTTTAAAACAATATTTTACCTCGTTTCAGGCACATCTAAAAATGCACCTTGGTCTGCCGTGCAAGAACTATCCGAAAGAGAAATTCCCTGACGGAATCACCAATGGTGCTAAGTGGTGAGTTACCAGATCATCGCTTACCACCAGACGAGATAGTGGTCAAACCCTACCCTGAAATATAATAAAAAACTTTAAACCTAGTTAAATACTTAATAGTCTGCATTTCAATAAACAATAAATGACAGGGGTAACTACCAGCAATGATTAACTATTGATTTGTAGTTTTTGTTATTGAAATAGCATCAGCTAATAAAAGCGGCAATAGTCTAATGGCTAAGGAGTCGGCCTGGCGATCGAGAGGTCGTGAGTTCGATCCCCACCCATTGCACTATTGACGTGAACCCACTCCAGACACAAGCATATTTAGCTTAGTTAGACCGTTTAACAAGACTGCTAGTAATGTGGAACCCACATTACTAGCAGATTTATTTTATATATATTTATATTATATTATTTATATTTATATTATTATATATATATATATTTATTTTTCTGGTAAGTTTTATAAAAAAACTGGCCAAGTTGAAGTCATATCTATAGGATACCGCGCACGTATAGGTTTGATGATTTTTTTTTTAGTTTCAGTTCCATGTATTAGGTAGTCCCCCCTTAAACTTTCATATTTTTAATTTTTATGTAAAATTCGGAAAGCGGTTCACAGAATACACCTACCTACCAAGTTTCAACTCTGTAGTCTTAATATTTCGAAGTAAAATTGCTGTGACATACGGACGGACAGATAGACATGACGAATCTATAAGGGTTCCGTTTTTTGCCATTCGGCTACGGAACCCTAAAAAGGCTCTGAAAGTTTTATTTAGAACTTAAAGAAATTTCAAACTACCCGCATGTTTGTAGGTACGTGCTAGCAGGCGGCATGCAAGACTGGAACTACCTTCACACCAGTGACATGGAGCTAACATTGGAGCTCGGCTGCCACAAGTTCCCGCCGCGAGATGATCTCCCTCAGTACTGGACGGATAACAAGGAAGCTCTCATTGCTTACATCGAACAGGTACGCCTAACATTCTCATACAAGACTAGAACTACCTTCACACCAGCGACATGCAGCTAACATTGGAGCTCGGCTGCCACAAGTTCCCGCCGCAAGAAGGTTTTTAGTCAATACTGGACGGATAACAAGGAAGCTCTCATTGCTTACATCGAACAGGTACGTCCAACATTCTCATACAAGACTAGAACTACCTTCACACTAGCGACATGGAGCTAACATTGGAGCTCGGCTGCCACAAATTCCCGCCGCGAGATGATCTCCCTCAATACTGGACGGATAACAAGGAAGCTCTCATTGCTTACATCGAACAGGTACGTCCAACATTCTCATACAAGACTAGAACTACCTTTACACCAGTGACATGCAGCTAACATTGGAGCTCGGCTGCCACAAGTTCCCGCCGCAAGAAGATCTTCGTCAATACTGGACGGATAACAAGGAAGCTCTCATTTCTTACATTGAACAGGTACGTCTAACATTCTCATACAAGACTGGAACTACCTTCACACCAGCGACATGGAGCAAACATTTCCTGGCTTTACACAAGTTTTCTGCCACGCGCTGTGCGCGAGAGATGGTTAAGATTATGTATGATTATGTAGCGTAAATAAAATTGCTGAAGTCTCAAATGTACCGCGTTGTATTTTTAACCGACTTCAAAAAAAGGAGGAGGTTTCTCAATTCGACCGTATATATATATATTTTTTTTATGTTTGTTCGCGGATAACTTCGTCGTTTATGAACCGATTTTGATTATTCTTTTTTTGCCAACAAAAATGAATAATCAAAATCGGTTCATAGGAGATTCATTTCAAAGGAGATATCCCAAGTGTGGTACCATGCTAATTTTATCGAGGTCTGATAAGTATCTCCAGAGATATTGAGATAAACACCTCAAAATTGGTACTGAAAATGAATAGCGCGGCATTGAAGTCGGTTCTTTTTTAGTTTTTAAAACGATATCAGAGTTATATCATCATCATCAGCCTATATCTGTCCACAGCTGGACATAGACCTCACCTATGGTACGCCACTGAGCTCGATCTTCAGCTCTTTATTTTCAGCCGCTGCCAGCCAGGTTGCGTAAATCATCGCTCCACCTAGCTGGGGGTGTCCTACGCTACATTTGCCAAGCCGTGGTCTCCACGCTAGAACACGTCTACCCGACGTCTACAAAGATATATATCTTTACTAATATTATAAAGAGGGAACATTTGTATCTTTGGATGTTTGGATTTGGCTCAAAAACTACTGGACAGATTTAAAAGATTCTTTCACTAATATATAAAATAGACTTTCAGAATGAAAATACGCTATATATTATCCGATTTAAATCATAGGTACATTCGTGGTGACCTATTATGCAACCTAAGTCGCAACTAAAACGGTCTAGAAAACACGTTTTTACGTGACGCTGCTTAAATGGAAATAGATATAAGAAAAGTGTCTATGGAATATTTATAGAACTTAATAATACTTATAAAAAGTCCGCAATAGCATTATGTCTATTCTCTTAAGGTTGACTCACAGTAACCATTTTAATCTTTAATTACTTAACTTCCAAGGCTACTTTCTACAATATTGCATTAATCCTTATCAAAATAATTACGTTAATTAACTTGGACACATATTATAGATTTAAATTGTCCTTTACAGTATATAATTTAAATGAAAAGTTTAGAAAATATCACAGATTCAAAATTATGCGTCCCGAAAAATAATAAAATATTTCCAGTGAAACCACAGATTAGATAATAGTTACTTAGCAAACATTATTAGCTTAGCTATTTCTTTAGATCCCAACCGATTAAAAACAATTTGATGTCAATATAGTTTGATCTATCGTACAAAAGTAGCTGATTCCCGCGGCTACGTCCGCTTTAAACATTTTCCTTTGGTCTTATTTATTAATTAGTACTGCCTATCCCTGTGCAAATTTTCTGCTAAATCGGTCCAGCCGTTTGACCGTGAAGAAGTCCCAAACAACAAATATACAAACTGACTTTCGCATTTATATGACTTTGGTATTAATAATGATGGTCAAGGATGGCGAACACGCTGGCCTAGAATAGAATGACTCCCGAGAGCTGTGTTGCCGAACACTGTAAGGTTATGGCGGCAGATTTTTTCCTTGATGGTGGTAAGCTACTTTTTGGTAGCAAGTCAGACAGAACATCAGTCAGACGATTTAATGATCTCACTACCTGTGTTCGAACACCCATGAATGTACATTGAAACTTGAGAAAATCCATTGGTATATAGCTAGGATAATAACCAGCGTCGGGTTAGAAGTACAGGTAAGTAACTGCCCTATACGCCAACGAGCCGTCCTATATTATGTATCAATTTCACCCGTGCGAAGCCGGGGCGGGCTGCTAGTTATCTACAAATTGCCACAAGGGCAGGAGAGAAATTGTAACACGCGCAAAGTTGGAGATGGTTGGACGAAGAAAGAGCCTCGTACGAGCAAGGCGTCTTTTGTTAAAGTTAATAGGGAATATGCATGTAGCTCAGATTTTTTGGAAATAATTTATTTTCGAATCTTTGTTGTCCTGGAGTTATATGTAAAACCTTTTTTTTTAATTTAATTCCATTTTATTTGCCAAAATAATAAATTAAAAATGCAATTTAAGCGAGGGAAATTTAAGGTTTTAAAACAGATCACCATTGGTCAATCGAAAGTTGACATCATAATTCACTACTCCACGTGATAGAAACATTGAGCGCGGGAACATAAAAATAAATCTATGTTGTGGTCTTATTGTATTTATTAAATATTGTGTTTGCCGCGTATTATTGTGCAAACATGTATATTACTAACCATTTAATATAAGTAAAAATGAGTAAGAGATTAGAAAAACTGCATAATTTAATAAAAACATGCCATTGGCTAAATACAATAATCACGCGGAGTCTTAGTTAAAGAAAAAAAAAGTTAGTTTACTTCAAGCGCCGTGTGTCTGACGTAAGTGCGTGACGTTACAATGCACTACCAAAGAGCCCGGGAAATGATGGCGTTTAAACTGCTCAAATTTATTTGTATATTTAAATATTTATTTAAAAATAATTAGACCAATTCCAGCAGTATTTTATTTTTTTATTATGTTATATGGATGTAATGAGTGAAATAAAAATATTTAAAAAAAACATGCATATTCCCTATTATAGGTCCGTTTGTAGGGGTAGAGGTGCGCGGCTGTGATTGGTCCGTCAGTGACAGTTTGATTCTCGCGCTGTCATCAGTGTCAGTCTGCGTAATCAGTCACGTGATATTACCGATGCGCTACAATGCCTCGTGACTTTAGATCCATGTCGAGATGTATACTTTTTAATTCCATTTCAATTACAGGTACACAAAGGCGTGCACGGTTTCGTCCACAGTCACATAGGTCACGCACTACAGAATGCCAGTATCACCGTGAGCGGTATCCCGCACTCCGTGAGGACCGCTCACGACGGTGACTACTGGCGACTGCTGTCACCTGGGACTTATAACGTCACCGCTGCTAGGATTGGGTGAGTATCACTGTGTGATATTTTTATTTTCTTGAATCGCCTTCATGCGTGTTGTCATGACCCGTCTTCTTTTTATATTGGAATGTAGTCGTTTTATTTTTCAAGTGTGGGTGGAAAGTTTTTTAAATTTAAAAAAGATTAAAAGATAAAGAAATCATTTTTGGACAGATTCGAGATTGAGCTCGATAGGAGGATTGCAAAAAATGGGAAAAATAATGTTTTCCTAATAGAATTATTTATGAGACATTGTCCAGGATGGAATATTATTTTTTGCATTTATCTGGTCTCTGATTAATTGCTGAAACAGAGTGTGAACGTGTCGTTGTCTAATAAATGGGACTTAGTCGTCGATTCTCCAAATAGTGTAGTACTCCAGATTTTCCAAATAGTGTAATAGACGCCGAAGTATGGGCAGAAGAATTGTAAATTATCACCAAAGAAGCTAAACAAGCCCTTACTAATAGGACTTCAACGATTTCCGACGTCACTGATAAGACGAAGTCGAGCATGATGAATGTGCTAAACCAGGCTGGTATATATACTGGGCTTCACTACCGGGATACAATGGGCCCGAAGATTAGTGACGAACAGTAAATGTTGGGGTAAAGTCAAGTATTGTAGAATATTGTAGTATTTTGTAGAGTCAATATATCTTCTTATATATAAAAATGAATCCCAATTGCCCTTGGTCACGGCATCAGGCGTGAACAGCTGGACCGATTTCGCTAATTCTTTTTTGTTGTGTTTTTCATCGTCAGAAGATGGTTTTTATAAAATAAAGTTGTTAACGCAGGCGAAGCCGCGGGGCACAGCTAGTATATCTATAAATGTAATAACCCGTGTCCATAATTTATCATCTAGGTTCCCTCTATTCATGTAGCGTGCGGTAGGTCTGTGCCCTGCTGTTTTACCCGCGTGCCTACGCACGCCGTTCCCGTAGGAATATTGGGATAAAAAGTATGTGTTATGTGTGTCCAGGGTCCAGGCTATCTACATACCAAATGTCAGCTCAATCGGTTGAGTAGTTTTAGCGTGAAGAAGTAACAACATACTTACACACTCACAAACAATCGGTTGAGTAGTTTTAGCGTAAAGAAGTAACAACATACTTACACACTCACAAACAATCGGTTGAGTAGTTTTAGCGTGAAAAAGTAACAACATACTTACACACTCACAAACAATCGGTTGAGTAGTTTTAGCGTGAAGAAGTAACAACATACTTACACACTCACAAACAATCGGTTGAGTAGTTTTAGCGTGAAAAAGTAACAACATACTTACACACTCACAAACAATCGGTTGAGTAGTTTTAGCGTGAAGAAGTAACAACATACTTACACACTCACAAACAATCGGTTGAGTAGTTTTAGCGTGAAAAAGTAACAACATACTTACACACTCACAAACAATCGGTTGAGTAGTTTTAGCGTGAAGAAGTAACAACATACTTACACACTCACAAACAATCAGTTGAGTAGTTTTAGCGTGAAAAAGTAACAACATACTTTTACACTCACAAACAATCGGTTGAGTAGTTTAGCGTGAAGAAGTAACAACATACTTACACACTCACAAACAATCGGTTGAGTAGTTTTAGCGTGAAGAAGTAACAACATACTTACACACTCACAAACAATCGGTTGATAGTTTTAGCGTGAAGAAGTAACAACATACTTACACACTCTCAAACAATCGGTTGAGTAGTTTTAGCGTGAAGAAGTAACAACATACTTACACACTCACAAACAATCGGTTGAGTAGTTTTAGCGTGAAGAAGTAACAACGTACTTACACACTCACAATCGGTTGAGTAGTTTTAGCGTGAAGAAGTAACAACATACTTACACACTCACAATCGGTTGAGTAGTTTTAGCGTGAAGAAGTAACAACATACTTACACACTCACAAACTTTCGGCAAAAAGTAAAAGTTTAAAAAGTGTACCTATTATAAAAATAGGTACACTTTTTAGTAGGATAAAAAAATCTTAAGGGGATACGATTTCCATACAAAATTATAATATACACTAAAATCACAGCTTTTGGTCTTGTATAAGTTTTAACATGTCGGGAATTATATTTATCTACATGATTTATATGAACAATATAAACATATTACTGAATCAATATTTTTTGGTTTAACTTGAATTTTACTATTATTAAAAATAATTTCATCTCAATCAATCAAATCATGTAAGTAAATACATTTCCCGACCCGTAAATACTTCTAAAAGACCAATAGATGTGATTTCAGTGCAAGTTTTCCCTCCATTTACTTATATTTGTGCATTATACTTTTGTATGGAAATCGTACCACCTTAATGTTGAATCTCACACGCCCCGCAATTATTACTGTATTATGTAATGTAATGTAATATATACTATACGTCAACAGATATGAGAGTATAACAGAGCAGGTGACGGTTCCGGAAAACGGTTCGGTGAGCCTCAACTTCACGCTGATGGCTGACGATCCGCAACACTGGTCTTCAGCTTACGACTTCAGGTCAGTGTAGATTATGTATATGTTACCGGACATGGATGTAATCCGTCATTGTATACAATTCCTAGGAAATGTATGTAATTCCTAAAACCGCGCGGAAATGTAATAAAATATTTGAGATATCGATGGGTACGCGGGGTTAGGTTAGATTAGGTTAGGTTAGGTTGTTGTTGTTGTATCAACGAGTGATTATTCTCATTTTAACAACGTGTTTTATTACAGAATGCATTATTTTTATAAATTTCCTAATCCGATATTGGAATTATATACAATTTCTAGGAATTTTACACATTTCCTAAATAGCTTCGGAAGTGTATAAATTTCCTAGGATTTGTATACAATCCCGGTAACACATATATTGTATAATATGTATAGCTATAATGTATGTTGACATTTCATTGTTTGCTTTATTATTTGTGTTATTACATATTACCCTTATTGTTACATATTTTATATTCCTAATGCTATATTTTGAATGATCATGTTTAATTGTTAATGTGTAACTTTATTGTAATTTCTTAATATTGAATGCCCGTGATAGTGAACTTATTTTACTGTAATACAATTCTGATTCACTAACAGTGTTATTAATAAACGTGTCTGAAATTTTGAACAAAGGTGAAAATTTTCAAAATGTGTCCGGCAGAGAGCGCCGTATGTTTTTTACCTGTCAAATGCCTTTTTCTGTTTTATTGTGGCTTCATACGATTAGTGTATTGAATTTAGCCGGTGTCATGAATTAAAATACTTCAAAGTGTTAGAAGTCACATTTCAGGTCAAGTGGAAGTCATAGTCTATTCTAAGTCATACCGTTAGTAAAGATGTGGAGTTTACGGAAGATTTTCAGTGGAATTATGGTGAGAACGCAAATAGCATGTTTTTCAACATTGTGCTGTTTTCCTACACTCGCACACATTCACTGGCACTAAGTGGTTAATAATTCAAATTTATTACACAACAGCTGTGTCCCGCGGCTTCGCCCGCGTTAAAAAGTATCCTATAGCCTAATCCATAGTACAGGCTATCCCTGTGCAAAATTTTAGCTAAATCGGTCCAGCCGTTTGACTGTGACGATGTCCCAAACAAACCAACAAATAAACAAACTGACTTTCGCATATTAGTGTTGAATAACTCGCGGAAGTTTTAGGAAAAAATACAATGAGGGCGCACACTTTTTCACGTTCCCGCTTTCCAACTACAAAAAATGTCTTGATATAAGCTTTTCTTTGCGTTTTTTAACCGACTTCAAAAAGAGGAGGAGGTTTCTCAATTCGACCGTATATTTTTTTTTTTTTTTATGTTTGTTCGCGGATAACTTCGTCGTTTATGAACCGATTTCGATTATTCTTTTTTTGTTCGAAAGGAGATATCCCAAGTGTGGTACCATGGTAATTTTATCGAGGTATGATAAGTATCTCCAGAGATATTGAGATAAACATCTCAAAATTGGTACTGAAAATGAATAGCGCGGCATTGAAGTCGGTTGTTTTTTAGTTTTTAAACGATATTATTATTTTAAGCATTCTTCGGGGTTTTTTGGATTTGTTATAAGTTTTTGTGAGGTAGTCTTGTGCCCAGTTCCTATAACATACGAACGCATCGTTTTGCTTACGTTTACCGGGCATTAGAAGTTGTCTCATAGTCGATTTCTTTGAAGTGTTTACAACGTCATTTCGAAAAATCGCATGATTATAAAATGTGTCTTCTTGGTGCTTTGTCCTCTTTTTCTTTAATTTAATATCACTGGGGAGTTTGTAAACACCTATTTCTCCGCATCCAAAAGTTACACAACGACCTATATATCATACGTATTATGTAAAAATAATTTAAAAACACACAGTTTCTATGTAGATTTACAGTTCTTTTGGAAAAAACACATGGCGCCCTCTAGTCGGAACTAAATATCCGCGTACTGACTGAGCGAGTAGCCTCGTGAGGCAGCTCGGACGTTTGCCGCGCGAGGCCACCTCAGTCAGTACGCGGCTAACGAGGCGCTTTTGAGCATCGACTAAAACCGACAACATTCGGGCCGCGGCACGCTCGGGCGAGGAAGCGCGAGCATTTGCCTCGGCAGAGGCACGTCCTGACTGACCGAGGATTTGCATCGCGCGGCTGCCTCGCGAGGCTGCTCGCTCAGCCAGTACGCGGCTATTGACAGTTGTCTTCCGTATTTGTGAACTATTGATCAAGAAAAATCAATTTTTGATTGTATTTAATAATATACAAAAGTGAGACACTTACTCTATACTAAAAAAAAGGGTGCGTAGAAAGCTACGCTCTAGAAGTCACATCCTTCACGGATTAAGATTTTTTGTAGAACTCCATCAGTTGAACTTAGCGGGACTAATACCAATACGTCTTCGTAGTTACGCTGTTCTACAATAGAGGGCGTTTATAATGCGTTTCTTTGAGTTTGTTTCACTGTTCACTTTTTTTATTTTTTTTTAATAAAAATTGTTGAAGTACTGAAACACACAGTTACATGTATGGTTGGTTTTAACCTACTTTAATATATTTTTTAATATTCTGGCGTAAACGATTGAATGACAGTTGAATGATTCATTACTAATGTTTTTTTTTTCTAATTCACAGCGTTAAAATTCTGCTTTTGCTATGTTTACTTGATAATTGGTTATGATTTATTTTATGATTTATGATTTTGACGTGTATATGTGCGTATATTAATACCGCCTACATACTGAATAAATGCTTTGATTCTTGATAAATATAAAATTTAACATGACGCTTACGTCATTTCCGTTGATCGGACCGTGACGCTACGTCACTTCTGTCAAATGTTACACCAGAGCGTCTAAAGAAGTTTTACTTCAATAATGATAAAAACGTGTCATTGACAGGGTCCTAGATAACATAATGTTCACCCGCTACCACACTCCAGGCGAGGTCTACTCCGCCCTCGCAGAGATAGAGAACAATCATGGCAACATCGCAGAGTTCCAGACTGAAACTCCTGTCACCGCCAGCTTCCACCAGCTCAAGCTTACTGAACAGGTCAGTTATACTTTTATTAACATTACAGCATACAATACAACAACATTACAACATACAATACTACAAAATTACAACATACAATACAATGTTTTTTTGAAGTGTTACACAATTTACAAAAACATACAATACAACAACATTCTTCTTCTTCTTCGTCGTTCCCTCACTAATGAGGATCGTGACCATATGTTGATATGATATTTCGCCATTTCTCCCTGTTCTGCGCCAGTTCAATTGTTTTCTGAAGACAACAACAAAAACAACATAACAACATACAGTAAATCAAAATTACAACATACAATACAACATCACAACATACAATTCGACAATATTACAACATATAATACAACAACATTACATTCACAACATACAATACATCAAAATGACAACATACAATACAACAACATTAAAACATACAATGCAAAAAATGACAACATACAATACAACAACTTCCGGTTGAAATCCTAGCACGGGTGTTCGTCCACAATTGGTTCCTACCACCTGTTGACGCATATTATATCGAAGCTTCGCCTGACTTACAACCAAAAAGTAGATTACCATCACGAAGGAGAAAATCTGCCGCCATAACCTAATGGTATTCCGGCAACACACAAACCTTTACTAAAAGTCTTATTCTTCTTTCAGATCGGCGGTCCCGAAGAGTCGAAATTCCACATCGCCCTAATAGGAAGTTTCTTCGGCTCCCAGCCGCTTGGACAAGAAATGCTCCTGAACTTCGCTCGTCACATCACCACAGCCTACATCTCGGACGAACCGATCCACAAACGAATACTACAAAACGCTGTACTACATTTTATACCCATCCTCGATCCTTTATACTCAAAAATATTGAAAAACTTCAATGGAAAGGACGAATGCGACGTGCAGCCGCTCGAAGAAGAGTTCGGGAGTAGTTTATATTCGTACTTGACTAAGAAAGATGTGAATCCGATGTCGAATTATACGCGGGAGCAAGCGTTCGTGACGATGTTGGAGAATGAGAAGTTTGATCTGATTTTGGAGCTGTCGAGTGGTACTGAGGATGTGGCCTATCCGGAACTGTCGAAGAGTATACAGGTGTATGAGAAGTTTGCGCAGACTTATCAGGTGAGATTTTTTTTCTATGTTATTATTTAAGCTTACTGCAATGGATGTTGCCCATTATTAGTATTCTTGTTAACCCCTCCAACTAAGGTAAATACGAGTATGCTTGTGTCTGGAGTGGGTTCACGTGAATAGCACAAATTTTTTTTTCTTCGTTTTTTATAATAATTATAATTTTAAATAATTTACAAAACGGAAAAAACCGACTTCAAAGGCTGAAAGGATCTACAAAAAACCAAAACGTCATCCATGCATGTTAGTACTTATTTTAGTTTTTGTTGATTTTTTAATAAGCGCTGAATCAATTTCGATAAAATGTATACGGGACCAGCTCTGAAGTATGACCTACAAAACAAAAACAATCAATTATCAAAATAAATTTATAATGAGTGCAGTAATCGCCTAACAAACATACTAATAAAACATTCAGTTAAATTGAGAACCTCTTCCTTTTTTGGAGGCTGGTTAACAATAAACAAAGATTATACAGCAAATAACAAAACTATTTCTTCATAAGACTTCTGTCTCAACTGATACTAAGAATTCTTTCTTAGTATCAGTTGAGATTGATGCCTGAAATATTGACTCTATTAATTTCTCTAATAGGTATTTTGTTTTTAGTGATATGAAGAAAGTATCAATTTTCAAAGTTTTAAAATGTATTATTTACATTGAAATTTATTGAAAATAAATGAATGATGGTATTGTAATTTTTGCGTTTTATGTCGTTGCTCCACCTGGTCACAGGACGTCCTACGTTTGCCAATTCGCGGTCTCCACTCTAGGACAAGTCTACCCCAGCGGTTATCAGTCCTGCGGCAGATATGACCAGCCCACTGCCACTTCAGTTTGCTAATCCGTTGAGCTATGTCGGTCACTTTAGTTCTCTGGCGAATTACTACGTTCCGGATTCGATTTAATATAATGAAATGTGAAATTTACATGCTTTTAAAATAAATATGTTATTATAATTTTTTTAACGCGGCATTACAAATTTAAATGCAAAAGGCTGAAAGCGGCTGTGGCAGCGTAATTAATAAAATTGCGTACTGGAGGCTCGATCGTCAAGGCCAGACCACTTAATTTACGATAATTATTCTATTAATGTTTTAATTAAACTAAATTATAAAACGAAGGTCGGGCTCAGTGGCTAGCTTTAGGGGAGGCTTTGTCCAGAAGTAAACTAACACCGGCTGTTTATGATGATTATACTAAAACATAGCCAGTTTCCATTCTAGGCCTAGCGTGCTTACCATCTTCGACCGCATCATCACTTATCAACAGGTGAGATAGTGGGCAAACGCTAGCCTATAATATATTCAAAAAATATGTATATACTAAAATATGTATTATACTAAAAGCCCGTGAATTTCACATTGAAAACTCGTTCCAGGATAACAGAACACCCAGCGACAAATACCCGTGCACAAAATCCACGGATCCTCTACACGGCGATCTGATAGACTTACTGCACGAACGTTACAACGCGCCCGTCGTCTCTGTCGGACTCACGTGTTGCAAGATGCCGGAGGAAACGGAAATTGCACAAGTTTGGAGGAACAACCTGCACGGGATTATGCACTTTGTGCAGCTTGTTAATACTGGTGAGTTTGCTTTGACTACTGAATTGATTGCCTTGTTTTTTTAGGGTTCCGAACCCAAAAGGTAAAACGGGACCCTATTACTAAGACTCCGCTGTCCGTCTGTCTGTCTGTCTGTCTGTCCGTCCGTCTGTCTCCAGACTGTATCTCATGAACCGTGATAGTTAGAAAGTTGAATCACAATCACAGATGATGTATTTCTGTTGCCGCTATAAGAACAAATAATAAAAAAACCCATACGAGAAATGTGTTTTTTTCGGCATTTCACTATAACTCCTTCTATGAACGTTTACCTACCCGAACACCTTTGTGATAACTTTCACTAAGATGGCGTTAGACGTTCGTCAGATATTCGTTAGATGTCGTTATAGTAAACTGTGGTATGGGACTCTACGTGTGCGAGACTCGCACTTGGCTAGTTTTTTTATCTTAGACGCTAGCGTTTGACCACTATCTCGCCTGGTAGTAAGTGATGATGTGGTCGAAGATGGTGAACGGTAGATCTAGAATACTCTGACTCTCAAGGACTGTGTGCTGCCGGAACACCGTAAGGTGGCAGGATGGCAGATGTTTTCCTTGATGGTGGTAAGCTAATCTTTGGTAGCAAGTCAGGCGGAGCATCGATATATCTAATCTGCTCGTACCACCTGTGAACGAATACCTGTGTTAGGATTTGTTCCGGTAACCT
Source organism: Cabera pusaria (assembly GCA_954871355.1). Classification (NCBI taxonomy): domain Eukaryota; kingdom Metazoa; phylum Arthropoda; class Insecta; order Lepidoptera; family Geometridae; genus Cabera; species Cabera pusaria. The sequence goes on along the minus strand of OX940906.1, from coordinate 4,936,420 downwards.
CGTGCTTGGTAAGCTAATCTTTGGTAGCAAGTCAGGCGGAGCATCGATATATCTAATCTGCTCGTAAAACCTGTGAACGAATACCTGTGTACCTGTACCTTTTTTATTTTTTTTATATAAAAATTGCCTCAAGTACTGAAACACACAGTTACATAGATGGTTGGTTTTAACCTACTTTAATAATTAATTAATAATTTTTGTAATATTCTGTAGTAAAAGATTGGATGACAGCTGAATGGTTTACTACTTTTGTTTTTTTTTCTAATTCAAAGCGTTAAAATTCTTCTTTTGCTATGTTTACTTGATAATTGGTTATGATTTATGATTTTGACGTGTATATGTGCGTATATTAATACTGCCTACATACTGAATAAATGCTTTGATTCTTGATTCTTCTTTGATTCTTGCTGCTATTTGAAAGGATAAGTGTTATCATAGTAAAAGTAAGTAAACTTATCAAACAACATTATTTTATTTTACCACTTTTATATTTAACATCATATTACGTTTTTCTTTACTAAGGCAAAACGGTCAAAACGAAGAGACATGTTTTTATGTATGTATGTGTCGCAACCAATTAGCTTAATTAGCCGTTCAATCAACAGCCTAGCCGTAATCTTCAGCCGTAGCATTTATTACAACATTTAATAAACAAGAACAGTGACCACCGCGTGACTTGCGTAAACGAGCATAGCGAGGAGGGGAGCCGTGAAATTGGCCGCGCGTCACCAGAACCGATGCCATGGCGTTTAAATGAAGGCACAGAAGACCTTCAAATGGCTGAATATCATTCAGGCCGCTAGTTGAACGGCGCTATTTAGTAAAGAGGCTAGACTGTTGATTGAACGGAGTTGAATATTATTTTTAACCGACTTCCAAACAAAAAGGAGGAGGTTCTGGTGTTGTGCTACATATGTACAACATTCCATCGTAGCGCCTAAACTATGATGAGTGTGATGTCAATCGATTTGTGAAGGGGTGACTTAGACAAATTTTTTCGCAGTTGGGTGTATCAAGGCGTCTATTGTGCAAGTTATAGTCTGTCTATAAATTTAATAAACGATTGCCGCGCTTTAGTCTCGCTAAAACTCGATAAAGGCCCGACCGTTTGTAATAATATTTAAAATGCCTAAATATAAACTATTGAGGGGGTGGTTTAGCAAAAAGGAAAACAAGAAAACTCCAAATCCAAACAACCGCGAAAACAAAACAAAAAATGAACAATTTTAAGTAATTTACATTTTTTATTGTTAATTTAAATGAAATTGTTACTTAGGTGGAAGTACGTCTTATTATAAGTTCGGGTCATCTTGTTTTATAAAACAACATCTAAGAATGAACGTCTTATATAAGTTCGGTATATAACGTCTTGTATAAGTCTTTAATAACTCTAGTTCGATAGAAAACTTATTAATTTCGAGTCATCTAGTTTAATATAAAACTATGATGGTACGTATTATACAAGTTCAGATCAACTGGGTTAGTAAAAAAACTTATAAGCATGGTACGGGTTATATAAGTTAGGTCATGTAATTTAATAAAAAACTTGTAAATATGGTACGGTCTATAAAAGTTTGGGTCATCTGTTTTAATAATAAAACTAGCTAAGATGGTATGGGTTACTATGTTCGAGTCATCTAATTTAATGTAAAACTTGCAAGGGTATGGGTACGGGTTATATAAGTTCGGGTCATCTAGTTCAATATAAAACTCGTCAACAGGCATAGTGGGCGACGTGCGCAATCAAGAAGACGCGCCGATCCGTGACGCGATCGTCGCTATAACGGGCGTGGAGCGTCAGTACCGCGTCAGTAAGAACTCTGCGCATTTCCATCTACTACTGCCGCCCGGGGAGTACCGGGTTATTGTACGTGCGAAGAATTATGTCGATCAGGTAACTTATTGTTTTTATTCCATTTTTCTTTCTCTTTGCCTCTCTCCCCACTATCGATCCTCCCATCTCTGTCTACCTCTCTTTTTAACCGACTTCAAAAAAAGGAGGAGGTTTCTCAATTCGACCGTTTATGTTTTTTTTTATTTAGAAGGTAAATTATTGCTTCTTATGTCGCGTCTAATTATAATGAAATATGAGATCGTTTAAAAAACTAAAAAGAACCGACTTCAATGCCGCGCTATTAATTTTCAGCACCAATTTTGAGGTGTTTATCTCCATATCACTAGAGATACTTATCAGACCTCGATAAAATTACCATGGTACCACCAAATTATTCTTTCTTTGTTGGATTCCAACAAAGAAAGAATAATCAAAATTGGTTCATAAACGACGAAGTTATCCGCGAACAAACATTAAAAAAAAAACATATATACGGTCGAATTGAGGAACCTCCTCCTTTTTTGAAGTCGGTTAAAAAATAATAATATCCTCAATACATAAAACACTAAAGTGACGTATTAAGTGAGTGAAAGGGATGGTGAAAGTCTGTACTGTGATGGTGTGTCTACGAATATGAAAGTATATTTATGTGACGTGCATTATCAAGAAGACGCGCTATCCGTGAAGCGATCGTCGCTATAACGGGCGTGGAGCGTCAGTACCGCGTCAGTAAAAACTCTGCGCACTACATAAAACCTCACTACACTTTTTTCTATATTTCTTTCTCTCTCTCTACACTATTTATCCTCCCATCTATGTCTCCCTCTCTTCTTTTTATTTAGAAGGTAATTTGTTGCTACTTATGCCGCGTCTAATTATAATCAAATAAAATCCTCATAAAATAATATCCTCAAGACATAAAGTACAAGTGACGTATTAAGTGGGTGAAAAAGGGTGAAGGTGAAAGCTTGTCTGTCTGTCTACGAAATCTACGAATATTAAAATATATTTATTATTTGACGTGCGTTGTCAAGAAGAAGCACCCATCCGCGACGCGATCGTCGACGCGTGGGTGGAGCGCCAGTACCGCGTCAGTAGGTACTCCCCGCTCATTCATCTACTGCTGTCGCCTGGGGAGTACATGGTTGTTTTACTAGCGGGGAACTATGTAGTTCGGATATTATGCCATAGGAGAGGCCTATGTCCAACAGTAGACGAATACTCGCTGTTAATGATTATGACTATTATATAATTCAATTATTTAAAATTATAATATACTAACTGATACCCGCGACTTCGTTCACGTACACCAATAATTTAGTAGCCTATGTTCATCCTGATGCTATAAAGTATCTCCTTGTTAAATTTCAGTAAGATCTGTTCGTCCGTTTAGGCGTGATTAGGTAACAAACAGACAGAGTGACTGAGTACCAAACGTTTTTATAATATTAGTAAGTATGGATAGTATCGATGTAAGAAATATGATAGAAACTGGATAAGTCTGAGACCATACATGTATAATAATAATAATTATATTCATTTATTTCAGATTATAATGATCCATAATTGTTAGTAAAAAACTAAAAACTAGAATTAGTAGTAATTAAAATTATAATTGTTGAATTATTTCAATATAAATTAATATATATATATATATATATTTCTGCTTGCTTGTATTTCTTCGATAAAACAAACGCCGTCAAGCTGTTCTGTTCTCTTAATGACAGTTAGTTTAATTGTTCTGACCGTTATAGTGACACTCGAATATCTATTATTTCCATCAGATACGAACCTGGCTAGTAGTGGATAAAAAGATCAAATCAGAACACATAGTGATGCAACGAGTGAACGCTGACAGACTGCCAGGCGGACAGTTTGAGGAAGTGAAGGTGTACGACGACAGTACTTTGTATGTCACTGGTGAGTCAGTATTACTAGTAGAGGTCACTTCACTGACTGAGACAGCGGTCACATAGTGGTGTGACAGTGAACGCTGACAGACTGTCGGGCGGACAGTTTGAGGAAGTGAAGGTGTACGACGACAGTACTTTGTATGTCACTGGTGAGTCAGTATTACTAGTAGAGGTCACTTCACTGACTGAGACAGCGGTCACATAGTGGTGTGACAGTGAACGCTGACAGACTGCCGGGCGGACAGTTTGAGGAAGTGAAGGTGTACGACGACAGTACTTTGTATGTCACTGGTGAGTCAGTATTACTAGTAGAGGTCACTTCACTGACTGAGACAGCGGTCACATAGTGGTGTGACAGTGAACGCTGACAGACCGTATGTACAATCCGTATGCTGTAATAATAAGGTTGTAATTGTATTGTAGAACAAAACGGCCCTATTGAAAGGCACCAGGGTGGGAGTGTGTCCTTGTCTAACAACCTGCTAGTGCTATATATTGTTACATCGTGTCGATACGTCTCGAAGTTTCGCAACGCTTCTCGCAGTAAACAATAACAGCCGCGGAAAAAAAAAAACTAATTGCCTGCCATAAACACGACCGTCATAAAAGTAACCTTCCTGGAATTCCAACCCTAGTCAATGTACCTAGTTTTGTAGTTAAGATTGAATCTTATACTTAAGTCGTTAGAGATCAAATTAGCATGCATAGTAAAGTTGTTTACATCAGATGTTCAAAGGAAAGCCGCCTATTGTTTTTGATGTATTGCTTTGTTTGTCTATTATTTTTTTATTCTTTATTGATCGAGGATTTTCTAGAATAATTATTGTGCCCTATATAAAGCGTCGCACCGCGGCGTTGAGTCAGTCATTCTTTGGAAGCGACAGCGAAAACATTTAAGCGGGGATAGCGACCACGTGAAGTAGCAAAGTGTTAACAGTGAACTAGTGTTGTAAACTGTGAACAGTGAGGTGTGAATTGTAAATTACCAACGACCTCAGTGTGTGTAACGGACATTTGATCATTGTGCAAGACGATTTGGACAACTACTGTGAAACATTGTGTTAACCTAGTGTTTAGTGGAAATAAACGTTCATCTCATCGGATTGGCATTTTAATACCACTCCGCACGTAACAATATGTTCTATACTATATGTATAGTATATATACTCGTATAAGTCGTTCATACAAAAGAAAGAGACAAACTCCGTTCTAGGTCGGTCTCATCAAGGCCGTTTTGCGCAGTCATTTTATATTACGTCAATGGTCATGTTTACTACTAGAGGTCACTCACTGATTCACACGGCCGCTGTCAGACTGCCGGGCCTTTTTAATTATGTTTGACACACAAACACTTCACCGCTATCTCACCTGGTATTCATTAAAGATGCGGTCTAAGATGGAATTGAAAAACGCTAATGAGACGAGGCACTGGACACCTGATTTAAGTCCAATACTGGACTGCACATCATCGTATAGATAAAGACTATTTATTTTACTATTCCTTTTTTTGTAATATTTTATAGGCTATCGTTTAACTACTATCTCACCTGTTGGTAAGTAATGATGCGGTCAAAGATGATAAGCACGATAGGCCTAGAACGGGAACTGGCTCTCAATGATAGCTGCCGGAATATATATTTAGATGTTTGGCGACAGATTTTCTAACTTGAGGGTGGTAACTGGCAGGCGGACACTAGATAGTGTCCTACCACCATGCGGGGGTTGTTGGTTTTTAACCATGTTTTTCCTTCACCGGAACCGGCACTGTGAAAAGCGCACATATATCCATTGGTGCACGGCGGGGTAAAAACTCGGTACCTCTGTACGCTAAGTACGAATTTTCATACCAAACTCGATATCGCATATAAAGCAAATTTTGTATGAAAAACAGTACAGCGCCTCTAGTGGTTACTACATTTCACTAAATTTGGACCAATCAGGGAGCCAGAATAAGTCGAAAACTATGTGAGATCTGTCAAAAGCGTTTACGATAAAAACTCGTACTAAGGGTACTGGCATCAAAGCCGACCATTCTCCCACTTACACCACCGGGCCCCTCAAAACCCGGGCCTTTTTTTGGCTTCGATCTAACATCTATATTTTATTTCCCACCCCAGGTTTAACCCTGGACCGCAACAGCGATCCGCTCCCGAAGGCCCAACTAACCGTCCGACCGCTCGACTCGAAGGTACCGATAGTTCGCAACCAGAGCGACGAGAGCGGACGATACGTTGTCTCGCTCCCACTCGAGTATAAGGGGAAGGAGGTCGTTATTACAACTGTTGTTGATGGCTACATTACTAAGCAGAGGCATGTCTTGGTAAGAATATATTTATATTATTAAAGTTAAAACTTTTATCACGTTTTATTTTATTAGTTTGCTCTTTTATGAACTAAAACAAACGTTTTCCGACTGCTTTTTAGGGTTCTGTAACCGAATGGAAAAAAACGGAACCCTTATAGGTTCGTCATGTCTGTCTGTCTGTCCGTCAGTATGTCACAGCCATTTTATTCCGAAACTGTTAAGACTACACAGTTAAAACTTGGTAGATAGGTGTATTCTGTGAACCGCTTTACGATATTTATACAAAAATAAAATAAACGATTGGGGGGGGGGGGGGGGTAAGGTAAGTAGGTACTTACCCCACCTCTTAGTTGAGAGTATATATTTACCGCACGCTCCATTGTATGGTGCGTAATTTTTTTCTTTCAAATGTAAAATGTGTATACAGGCTTTGTAAATGCACTTTTTGAGCAATTATGCTGAAAATAGTATTGTTTGTTTCCAGTTGAACGTCAATGAGAATTTAACTCCGAACGTGCTATTCAAGCTGGAGAAGGATGACTACGTGATAGGTTTGCCACGACTCGTGTTCGTCATGTTAGCTGGTAAGACATGTACTTACATTCTCAGATCAAATAAGAAGTCAAGAATCGCCGAACAACGCACTGTGGCCGGTTTTTTTTATGATATAAGGTAACAGGACAAGCACGCTCGCCTGATGGTAAGCGATGACGTCTACATATTACAGATGCAGCGGCATGCTAAATTCTGGACCCTCAGAATTTTGCATGTCACTGCACTGCACCTGTTACCTTGAGACGTAAAGATGTTGATTGAATACCACTCGCCCGGGGGAGCGAATAGTTATGTGGGACTCGCTGCCTGAAGGGCAGGATACCGCACTGAAAACCTGGGGTGAGCCGTCATCCACCGTGGTGGGGCAAGATGGGGTTGCGCTAGCATTCACCAACTTGCCCCGGTGGCAGACCCAAATGGGCCTCTGCCGCTGCGGAGGGCTGACCCTGCTCACCAAGGTCAACCCTCAACCGTCATGTGGGGAGTGCAAGCCGTTGGAGAGTCCCCCGACCCTCCAACAGTGACCCCACAATGACAGAGGAGTGTGGCACCTGGCCTCACATCCTCCGTCCCTCTGATGACATGTGTGCGAAGAGCAAATACCCCTACTCGCACACCGTCCGCTGTTCGACATGCCAGTGCCAGTGGCATGCGAGACCCCACTCTTCGGCCGTCGCCGGCTCCACCACTCGGCCCGAGTATGTCGGACCCACAGCCTAAGAGGAGTGTGGCTCGTCTTCTCCTCAAACTCACCACACCCTCTCTCCCTCACATGACAGGTGTGCGAAGGGCAACTACCCCTACTCGCACACCGTCCACCGTCTGGCTCGCATGACAAAAGCATGCGAGCAGCCCTCATGCGGCCCTTACCGGCCCCGCCACTTAGTCCGAGCATTCTGCTCAGACCCACCACCGGGCCGCTCCCACCACCGAGCCCGCCCTGCCCCGTCACGCTGTGCCCTCTGCTAAATATCAGAGGGACACGCGGAGGAGCCCCTCACGTTAGAACTTCGCTATCGGTCTACATCTTAACCTAGTTAACTGGTAAAAGTTGTCGGCCGATACCCAGGGTACACCACGAGGAGGTGTTCCGACCCGCACCCCACGGTTATCAGTCCTGCGGCAGATATGACCAGCCCAGTTTGCTAATCCTTTGAGCTATAAGATAAGATAAGATAATTCTTTCTTTATTGACTTTAAATACATGTGCCTTTTAACTTAAGATAGGTGATTATGTACTTAGTGACTATTTATACTCTATAAGTTTGTGGGTGTCCGTAGAAGTTATAAAACTGTGTTACAGACACCATCGCCCTCCGTTAGATAGCTATGACATAATGTACATACACATTATTTAGATAACTACATTTAAAAGACACAATTGGTTAAGAAATATATGCAAATGATTAGAAATCTAAAATAAAGAACTTGCGCGCGTGTGTGTGTGTGTGGGTGTGTGTGTGTGTGTGTGTGTGTGTGTGTGTGTGTGTGTGTGTGTGTGTGTGTGTGGGTGTGTGTGTGTGTGTGTGGGTGTGTGTGTGTGTGTGTGTGTGTGTGTGTGTGTGTTTGTCCAAAATCTTTCTAATATGCTAGATGATATGATAATTTAAAATTTGAATTTTGAATTTAAAAACAGAACCTTAATATATTTTCTGTTTCTCCATAATTTATATCTAATAGATATGTTTTTATAGAGTTTTTAACTTCGTAGTATGTGAGAGGATATATGTGAAGGATAGCGTTTAACTTGTTGTAGAGCCTAGAGCTAAGGACATCAAAGTGTCTTGCAGCCAGCGATGTACGACAGGAGGTAGTTGTGCAAACACGATTACGCCGTCGACTATCAATATCTAATTCAGGATTATAAGGCATTAACTTATGTTTGCGTAGAATCGTGTTCAAAATTGATAGCTGCCTTACAGTTAGGACCCTAGTGTCTTGATACAATAAGTTAGTAGGATACCTGATAGGTTTGTTAATAATTACTTTAAGGATAGCGCGTTGAGCACGCTCCACTTGGAGGAAGTGGGTTGTACACGCATTACCCCAGGTTGTGGAACAATAAGAAATAATTGATTGCACTAATGAATAATAGACCATCTTTAGGGTTTCAAAGTCTGCAACGTGTCTTAGCTTTTTAAAAATGTAAATCATTTTCCTAGTACGTGTAGTTAGTGAATCAATGTGCGATTTCCATGAGAGCATTTTATCTATATGAACACGAAGATATTTGATACTATCCGTTCTCATGATAGTGTTACATTCACAAAGTGTGTTTTCTGGGTATTTGCATCTGTGTACTATTATAGACATTGTGTTATCAGGTTGGGATTGAGAATTTGAAGAAAATGTGATATATTTTGTTTTGTCTAGATTAAGAGTTAGCAGGTTTGCATCTAACCATTTTGTTACAATAGATAAGGCGTTCTCAGAATAGCGTTTTGCATCAGGCCATGTCGTGCCATTCACTATAAGTGCAGTATCATCTGCATAACTGAAAATTTCACAGTTAGGTATGTTTAGATTACAGAGATCGTTCACATATAGTATAAACAAAACAGGACCCAATATACTCCCCTGAGGAACCCCGAAACTTAGCGTTTCATCATCACTTACGTGTTTTTCTATTGAAACACACTGTGTTCGGTCAGATAGATAGTCCCGAAAGATATCTAGGGCTAAACCGCGTATTCCAACTCTTTCCATCTTTAAAAGGAGTGTGGGAATAGAGACTATGTCGATCACTTAAGTTCTATGGCGAATTAATTCGTGAAAACGCCAGTGTTTAATTAATGATATTTCCACAGGAGTGATAGGCGTATGCCTGGTAGTGATGGCGGCGTGGTGCTTCAGTTGCCGCGAGAGGGCGCGCGAGTCGCGGCGCGAGTATCTCTTCACTCAGATACCCTCCGATGATAAACGGCCGCTGTGTGATGATACTGATCCAGGTAACCTTTTTACAAGCTTTCATTTTACTTGCGATGTTTGTATTTTTGCTCGGATCAAATATATGCAGCAATTTTTTTTCCGGTAGATAGGCAAGCATCTGAACACTATCTCACCTGTTGTTAAGTGACGATGGGAGCGACGATGTAGCTCGTTACGTTACGTGGCAGGAACAATTCGGCTAAATTTTGCTATAAAATGTCATCATCATCATTAGCAGCCAATATCCATCCACTGTTGGACATAGGTCTCTCCCATGGCACGCCACTGAGCTCGATCTTAGGCTATCTATTTCCAACCGCTGCCAGCCAGCTTGCGTATATAGTCGCTTCATCTAGCTGGAGGGCAATTTAAAAATGCTATGCTGCTGGGGGGCTATTACTGCTCGCGTCCGTAGGATTTAGCTCTCGATGTCCTACACGTGTCCCCTGGGTGGCGCCAAAAGAGCAGTACGTTTCAGGTGGTAGGCTTAGGCCGCGGCGTGTTACCACCCACCAGACAAAGCCATGCCGCCAAGCGGTCGCTTTACGGTATGAATGTTTGGTGAAGCCATTATGGGGAACGGGTCGGAAACAGTTGCGTTGATTACTATAGCTGGTCGTGATACATTGAAGGTCAATTTACCTGGCAGCCAATCTTGGAGAGCAGCGGGATCCGAGGCACGGTTCTCCGCTGGCCGACCGCAGATAGTTGGGGGCCCAAGTAGTGAGCCAGCCACTCATGAAAGGCTGCCCCGCCATCTCGCGAAAAATCCCGGAGGTGCGCCATCGTGCCGGTTGGCGACCGGACGAGAGGACCCGATGGACACCTCTGGGGGGGGCTCGGGCGTCCCCGCGTCTTTTCACCTATTGGGAACCAATCTCCAGGATTGGTTCCCAATAGGTGAAAAGACCTAATATGTATCACGGGTTGGTAATTAGCGCCTCGTTTCCACTTCCGTTTCCCTTACCTAACTTCACTCCCCACAAAATGAAAGGCAGAAACAGAATAGAGGTTAAACAGCGGAAGCACGTCCTCTCCCTTCAAGTGCACCTCTCAAACATTCGAGGCTTGCACTCCAATATCCTCTCGGTCCACCACCATCTTGAGACCGAAAAACCGCATATTCTGTTCCTCACGGAGACGCAGATCAAATGTCCAGCTGACGCGGCGTACCTTGCATACCCAGGCTATGTTCTAGAACATAAGTTTAGGCCGAGGGCGGGAGTTTCTATGTATGCCCGCGATGACATTTGTTATCGGCGTCTCCCCAACCTTGAAGACCCTCAACTATCCGTCATGTGGATTTTGGTGGACACTGGCATGGAGAAAATTCTTTATGCTAGTGTCTACCGTTCGCACAGCGGAGATGAAGAGACAAACAGGCTCACAAACCACCTCAGTGAGGCGGCTGATGTGGCCCAACAGAGGTATCCTTCTGCTCAATTAGTGCTTCTGGGGGATTTCAACGCCCATCATCAAGACTGGCTGTACCCATACCAGAACACAGATCACGCTGGTCGAGAGATGCGAAAGCTTGCTTTAACGCTAGACCTCACTCAGTTGGTCCAGGGAGCAACAAGGATACCGGACGTTGATGGCCATACAGCCAATTGCTTGGACCTTCTGCTGACAACAGAACCAGACTGCTACTCGGTGTCGGTTTCATCACCCTTAGGTAGCTCCGACCACTGTCTGGTGAAGTCTGTCTCCGTCTACTCCCCGCCCGATCCCAGCCAAAAAGGCACCCGGCGGGTGTGGCGATACAGGTCAGCAGATTGGGATGAGATGCGTTGTTTTTTCGCTTCTTATCCCTGGCGGCAGGTATGTTTTTCTTCGAGCGATCCCTCAGCCTGCGCGGATGCTGTGACAGAAGTGTTACGTCAGGGTATGGAATATTTCATACCATTTTCTGACGTTCCGATGTCAAGCAAAGCTCGTCCATGGTTTAATGCCAAATGTAGAGATGCAGAAGCATCAAAACATGAAGCTTACTTAGCCTGGGCTGATGCTCGAACCCGCAAGACTAGAGATGTACGCGAAAAGAAGAAAGCCTTTAACTTAGCCGCCAAGTCTTGCAAAAAGGCTCTCAAGAAGGCTCGATCACATACGCCGAACAGGGAACAAACTTGCTTCTTACCCCTCGGGTAGCAAAGCGTTCTGGTCCCTGGCGAAGTCGATCGAAGAGAACTTCTGCCGTCCCTCACTGCCTCCACTGCTGAAACCCGACGGGTCACTAGCGCACACTGCTGAAGAGAAAGCAAATCTATTTGCTACTCTGTTTGCGGAGTCTTCACGTTTAGATGCTGGCAATGCTGTACCTTCTAGTCTGCCGACTTGCGGGACGTTTATGTCGGAAATCCGCATTCGTCAGACTGAAGTACGCAAAGCGTTGCGCAATCTAGACGTGAACAAAGCTAGTGGTCCAGATGGTATACCAGCTGTAGTCTTGAGGACGTGTGCGCCTGAGTTGGCTCCTATTTTGACACGCCTCTTTCGCTTGTCTATGACGACTGGTAAAGTGCCTAAGTCCTGGAAGCAAGCTAACGTGCAACCTGTGCCCAAAAAGGGTAGTCGCGCAGACCCTGCCAATTACAGGCCTATCTCAGTCACTTCCATACTCTGTAAGACTATGGAACGTGTACTGAACCACAGGCTCCTGGCATACCTAGAAGTGAACGATCTCCTCAGTCACCGACAATACGGGTTTCGCCGAAACCGGTCTACTGGGGATCTTCTAGCGTATGCCACTCACATCTGGAGCGAGGCCATCGAGAACCACGGCGAGGCGCTGGCCGTCTCTCTTGACATCTCGAAGGCTTTCGACAGGGTCTGGCACGATAGCCTTATTAGCAAGCTTCCTTCATACGGCCTTCCCACTGGTTTATGTGTTTGGATAGCAGATTTCTTGAGGGATCGGTCGATTCGAGTAATCATCGATGGCTGTTCTTCCGACCAATTGGCCATAAATGCCGGAGTCCCTCAAGGATCAGTACTCTCTGCAACACTTTTTCTGCTGCATATTAATGACCTGCTTAAACCCGGTATCTTTGGGTACGCAGATGACAGCACTGTTGTAGAGAGCTATGCATCCAACGCACAAACTAGTGCATTACAAATCCAGTCTCATAGAGAAGCCATGGTCGAGCGCTTGAACTATTCTTTGAAGGCAGTCTCCGATTGGGGCGATGCCAATCTGGTCAAGTTCAATGCTGCTAAAACCCAGGCGTGTCTCTTCTCCGCTAAACGGAGCCCATTTCTACTGGCTCCTACTTTCCGGGATGTGTCCGTTCCGATAAGTAACAATCTTGAGCTTCTTGGCATCTCTTTGACACCAACTCTCAATTTCGGCTCTTATATTGAGTCTAGAGCCCAGCTAGCCTCAAAAAAGCTTGGCATTTTGGCTAAGGTGAGACGGTACTTCACACCGGGACAGTTGCTTAATCTTTACCAAGCACAAGTCCGGTCGTGTATGGAGTACTGTTCTCACCTTTGGGATGGCTCTGCCAAATACCAGCTGGAGACACTGGAAGCTATTGAGAGGAGAGCAAAGAAACTCATAAGCGACGACCTACTAGTAAGCCAGAGACTCCAGAGTCTCGCGCATCGCCGCAAAGTCGCTTGCTTATCGGTTTTCTATCGAATACATTTCGGAGAGTGTGCAATGGAACTGCATGATTTGATTCCACCATCCCCATTTTATAATCGGACATCCAGAGACACTAAAAGGCGCCACCGATTTATGGTGGATATACCATCTACCCGAACGAAGCGATTTGCTTCTTCGTTCATCATACGAACCGCCAAAGAATGGAATACTCTGCCTGAGTCTGTGTTTCCGGTTAAGTACAATATGGGGGTCTTCAAATCGCGAGTGAATAGGTATCTTCTGGGTAAGCACGCTCCATCATCGATCGCATCATCACTTAACATCAGGTGAGATAGTGATCAAGTGCTACCCAGTTCTGTATAAAAAAAAAAAAAAAAAAACTGCGAAAGACCAAATGAGGTTTTGTCAAGTCAGCCAGTAAGTAAGGTAGTTTAGTTAGGTATTTATTGACTGATTCGAAATTATATAGATATGTCGCAGCCAACTAGCTCCATTAGCCGTTCGATCAACAGCCTAGCCTCTTTACTTTCAACTAGTGGCCTGAATGATATTCAGCCGTAGCATTTGTTACAACATTTAATAAACTGGCTTAGTCTGACACTAAGACAACATACTAGAGAACAGTGACCACCGCGTGCGCTGACGAGCGCAGCGAGGAGGGGAGCCGCGGCATCGGCCGCGCGTCACCAGAACCGACTCCATGGCGTTTAAATGAAGGCACAGAAGACCTTCAAATGGCTGAATATCATTCAGGCCGCTGGTTGAACGGCGCTGTTTAGTATAGCGGCTAGACTGTTGATTGAACGGCTAATTAAGCTAGTTGGCTGCGACAACTATGTAATAAATAATTGATAAGTAATAAATATTGTAAGTCAATAATCTATATTGATTAGGTACTTATTAATTTACTTATCCCTGTAACTATATCCTTCCAGAAATTATCCGCACTCCGTACTACGACGTGGAAGAGTTCCCTCCGTCAGAGACTGACTCCGAAGACGAGGTGGTGCTGCTCAGGAACGGAGACCGCGACTGGAGGACCATCGCCCAGGAGGAATAGATGCCAGACAACGAGCTATAGACTTTGTTATCGTACCTACAGTTGTGTGCACGATTCCGAAACCAGTTAGTGATTTTACAACGATATTACACAGTACACTAGTATTACACTGATATTACACAGAATTTTACACTAATATTACTCAGTATACTGATATTACACAGAATTTTACACTGATATTACACAGAATTTTACACTGATGTTACTCAGAATTTTACACTGATATTACACAGCACACAACTATTAAACAGAATTTTACACTTATATTACACAGATATTACACAGACTTTTACACTGATGTTACACAGAATTTTACACTGATATTACTCAGAATATTACACTGATAATACACAGTGTACTGATATAATACAGTACACTGATATTACACAGTATTTTACACTGATATTACACAGTACCTACACTATAATTATGAGAGGTCATCCATTAATTTCGTAAGCTATTTTTCTTTAAATTTGGACACCTCCCATCCACTCGCTGAGTTTTGACCTATCTCATGTGAAAAATCACTCACTATTTTAGGAATCAATGTTGTTCTTTTACCCATGTCTGTCTGCTATGGGGCGACATCATCGCCTACCATCAGGCGAAAGTCTTGCTTGTTCTGTTTCCTAATATAATAGAAATAGAATCCTCATTTATGTAATCATTTTTTGCTTTATCGGCCACAGTTTTGATGATTCATTCAAGTCGAGTCGGAGTTGCGTTATTGTAGTGTGTGTAGGCCTTTAATCACAAATTAAGAAATACAATAATCCCATTCAAGGCTTCGCGTGCTACCATCCTCGACCGCATCATCACTTACCAACACGTGAGATTGTGGTCAAACGCTAGCCTATATGAAATAAGCAAAATATGAGAAGAATAAAATCACGGTAATTACAAGTAACGTTAGAATAAACCCGTGTAGTTTTGAGAGGTCTGGTGGCGGATTTTGAGATTGACGCCAGAGGTAGTGGGTTCTAATCCCAATGCGCATTTCACATTGGCTGTTCGATGATGGAAAACATCGTGGCAGAATACAATACCCTTAGTACGAGTTTTCATACCAAACTCGATATCGTATATCGAACAAATATTGTATGAAAAACAGTACAGCGCTTCAGTGGTTCTCACACTTTACTAAATTTAGACCAATCAGGGAGCCAGAATGAGTCGAAAACTATGTGAGATCTGTCAAAAGCGTTTACGATGAAAACTCATAATACGGGTACTGGTGTTAGGTAAGCTTGTACCAATCTAATAACTAATAGTTATTTGTTATTGGTACAAGCTTACCCGTCTAGTGTCCGCCTGGCCAGCTACCAGCTACCACCCTTAAGTTGAAAATCTGCCAAAACAGCTAATGTGCTCCGGCAGCTGTCTTTGATAGTCAGTCACTATTCGAGGTCTAGCGTGCTACTATCCTCGACTACATCATCACTTACCAACAGGTGAGTTAGTGGTCAAACGCTAGCCTATACGGTATTTAAAAAAAAAAGTAAATATAAGTCCACAGGCAACGGTGACCATATCTCATTAGTTGGACAGTTTGCGTGTTAGCTAATTTATAATTGCTAATTTGTATTGCAATTATAGCATAAATATAACTATGACATAATAAAACGATGAAGTAAATATTAGTGCGTGCGACATTACTAAGGGGGTTCAGAGTCGGTCAAACGTCAAGAACGTACATTTGTTTTGCTTGAGCCAAGCAGCTTGATGCGGCCGTCAAGCAGATTTTCTCACTTCATACCCGATTTTAGTACAGGGAGGTAGCGTCGTCCGCTATGATGCTTTAGTAACTGTTATATGATCTGTGGCTATGCTTGGTCAAGCCGGGGGCTTAAGCTTGAGTTTGACAGTTGATTATTGAATGAACATAATTTAAAATCGTTTAAAAAACTAAAAGAACCGACTTCATATCTCTGGGAGATACTGAACAAATCTCGATGAAATTTAAATGGGACAACCTGTGAAGTATAACCCTTTCAATTAAAAAATATTTTTCCAAATCGGTTCAGGCGTCTTCGATTAATCCGTGAACATACACAAATTTACAGTCCAGTATATGCAGTCCAACATAAAACCGAATGAAGTCGGTTAAAAATGAACTAAATGACGGAGACGCGGCTATGCAGTCTACATACCTCTATCATCGACCGCATCATCACTTAACATCAGGTGAGATAGAGCTCGAGTGTACCCAGTTGAGTGTAAAAATAAATTCTCGCAGTAAAATAAAATCAATAAATTCTCGCGGTGCACAGCGTAAACACTATCAAAACGTAGCGTCAAGCAATAAAAAAATCACTTCAGCAATGCTTGCGTAATTCGTAATGCTTTGACTCAAGCACCAAGCAGACATTGTAAACGGTCAAAATGCTTGGTTCAAGCTAAAATATACGTGCTTGCCACTTGACGCTTGACCGTCTCCAAACTACTTTAGACCTATTGACGTTTACTTAGTAATTATCGCAATACTAAAATGAAATACGTATCGAAAATTAATATAAAAATAATTTAATTTTGCATTTAAGAGATCTTATACATGGGCGTTTTTTGCGATTCCTAAGGTTGATAACTTCTTTTGAATTAGCTCAGTTAAAATGTGATTATAATTAAATTAAAAATAAGTTACATCTTAATCAGTAATAATTTATAAAAACAAAGATTTGAGATTTTTTGGACATCAGAAAATCTGTTGACAAGTTTTATATTGTTACTTATAGCGGATCCGGCAGGCGTTCTGCCCGATCGCAGCGCCACCTATTGGGTCCAATTGTGAATCTAAACCATTTTAAGATAAATTCAAACACACACAAATGTTGATGAAAATCGGTCCAGCCGTTTAAGAGGATTTCAGTAACAAAGGTAAAAAAATGCAAAAGAATTGTATATAATAGGATTTTCTTTCGAATAAAAATAAAAATCAAATATTATGTTTCTTGAAGTGTACACTTTATATTTTTGTACATTGTTATACACAATCCAATTTTTTTATCGTAACGACAGGATTCGAACCGGCACCCTCCAGGGAAACATGCCCACGTGCTCTGACCAATAGCCAAGAATTTTGGATTGTGTGTAACAATATACAAAAATAAAAATAATCAACATTTTAATACTATGAATAAAGTTATGTATGTTCAAAATGACTACAGGGACACAAAAACTAAGGTGGTCGTCAGTTAATAAAAATCGTAGAAAATACTCCTGTGTGTATGATATATAAGATTATATTTATGACATAGTTTAATATTAAAGTAAGATCTCTTTTATAGTTCGTCAGTATTAAATATATGTTGTGTTATTTTTTCTCAAAACGGAGTCTGTAATACATTCCAATGTTTTTTTTATTTGAATTTAAATTTAGAGCAACTTTTTTTTGGTTTTGTTGAAAAAAATGTTTTCTTTACAAATACATGCGGGATAGTAATTGGTTTAAGAAATCTTATGTTTTTATTTACAAAAAAAATCTAATATCTCTTTTGAAAATTAAATATTGTTATGTATTCTTATTTTTAAATATTTACGAATTTATTTTAGATAATGTTAGCTAAAATTGTATTAAAAAATAATAAAATTCTTTACTATAATTATATTATTTAATATATGCATTCCGTATGGTATTTCTATTATTGAGGTATAAGATTCCTATGCTTATCTGACTGCTTATATAATGTGCCTTTTATTATACTATACAACACAAAAAAAACTAAATATTTATAAATGTAATAATTATATACATTAGTGAATCTCTCGTGACATTATTTTTTCGAAATAATGTAACTTTGTACTGAATATCACGTGATCATATGACATACCAGTTAATAGTTTTAATAATATACATAAGCCGAATAGGCCCAGCGCACATTAGAAGCGGGACGGTGCGCATTTGAAGCCAACAATTTAATATAAACCTTAACATAGTAGTTGACATACAGTCAATACATATATATATTGTATACCATGAATAAATTCGCCCGCGGCGCTCGGAGCCGCTCGTGGTCCCTAAATCCGCGCACGCGTAACAAGAAAAAGCGTTCCACCGCGCTTCTAGCGGTTTGCACTGAGCCTTAGGGTCATTTTCACCGTTTCGTGATAAAGTGACAGATAGAGTGTCAGACAGATCATCTGATAGATGGCGTCTTTTACAAGTTGTCAAAAATCTGTCAGATAAGTCCATAATAGGTCTATCTGAAACTGGCCCTTATTGTTCTAGCCTCAAACTATCATAAAAAGACAGACAGATTCGTGCCGAACACCCGAGTGAACGCAAGTTCGGTAATACTAAATGCTTGAGTAATACGCTTCCGCGCTCAGTTTGCTACCAAGCGGCAGCAGGGTCGGACGCTTCCGTGCAGTATTACTTCGCAGCGTTGCTTACGTAGTAATCATGCCGTATAGACTATGCCGGACTGAGCGCGGAAACTTATTACTCAAGAATTTAGTATTACTGAACTTGCGGTCACTCGGGTGTTCGGCACGAATCTGTCTGCCTTTTTTATGATAGTCTGAGGTTCTAGCATACATTAAAAATAAAGAGCTTAGACAAATATTCCACACTCTATATTACATTTATTGAAGCATCGACAACTCACCAACGTATTGTATGTAAGAAAAAATATATATACATAAAATTATGTTGACTTTTATCCTACCTTTTGTCATATCAAATTATGCACCTCCTAATATAAGCTCGAATCGCTGCCTAAACAATGATTTAATATTAAGCCGTGAAATAGGTTTTTATTGTATGAATGGCCAATGTGTCCAGTGAAAAATGACACACTTAACATCTTTATGTCTTGAGGTAACAGGCGCAGTTCAGTGACATGTAAAATTCTGGCATCCCAAAAATTTGCATGCCTTTGTAATTGTAATAGATTGACGTTATCGCTTACCATCAGGCGAGCGTCGTGCTTGTCTTGTTACCTTTTATCATAAAAAAAGTATGAACGAATATATGTTATGAATTTTTATATGCCCCGATTTAAAATATTTACTGAACTAAGGGCCAATTTCACCGGTGGCTGATAAATTATCTGACAGATGAAGCCATGTAAAATTTGTCAATAATCTGTCAGATGTGTTCCTAACTCTAAAATCTATCAGGAACCTGTGAAGCTGGCCCGCATTATATCTTTAACTTAGGGCTGGTTTACCAGTCCTGGATAGATGTGAAATATTATTGTCACACTTGTCACAAGTGGTGGTCACAAAAAATTTGGGGTGACAACTGGGACATTTGACATAGATATTGGTATGTCGTTTTAAATTATATATTGGTATTAAATAGGCCATTGGTATGTTATGTTATTGTGAGCAATAGGTACTGAATATGGTGCTTCGACTTTTTTAGAAAGTTTTACATTTCATTATGTGATAGGATTGATTTACTGTATATTTTAATTGTTAATAAATTATATTGCCGTAGAAATAAATTATATTTGTTTTCTTTACACATATCTACCTAGACCTACAACTCAAGAAAATGTTTTTGCCTGAGTTTGTTTCTCAAATTCAGACTAATCCAGACTAATAATATAAATGTGTTTGCAAATCTGTGACTCTGACTAATTACGCCTAAACAGACGATCCAATCTTACTGATACACATATTACAATCTTACTTCTACTTTGTAGCATGAGGATGAACATAGGCTTCTAAATACTTGGTGTACTTGAACGAAGTCAACTAGTATATTAATATTTATTTTAACAATTTTACTAATTTTTAAAATGGAACGAGATCGCATTATCAGTATGCCAATGTAAATGAAGAGTTCATACTGCTAGTGAATCGAGTACACATACCTACTTGACAAGGCAAAATATGCTTTGCCAAGTTTTTCACAGAGATAGTCGTTGTGCTTGTCCGGTGTCCCACTTTAACCCCTAGTCTAAAATGAAACCTGGGTCCCAGGTATAAGTCGCGTCCTCAGAGTGACAATTACTAAAGTACGCCTCACGTGAACTTCACCCCCGCTATCACATAATGTTAAATCCGTCTAAAAGTATGAAAAACTGACTTCTCTGAATCTTGTGACGTAACGTAATGTAAACGTAATGTTACATTTTAGTTTTGTGTGTATTCTTGTGTAGTTTTGGCAAGTTTGCACCGCGCATTTTATCATTTTCCTGGCAAAAACGAAATTAATTGTGACTGAACGCACTCCGCTCGTACTCAGAATGTGGACTGTTCGCGCTTGCCGGTGGACAGCGACGATGTTCTGACCCGTGCTTACTGTTCGTACTCGAGTAGGCGCGCTCTATACTTTAGTAACTAATTGTTACTCTGAGGTCGCGTCACGTAAAAATACCGCTGGAAGAGAGTGAACATACCCCGTTTGCGCATGGTACACTCGCTCACCAATGGGTACACAGCGCGGGAGCTGCGATCCTTTATATTGACAACCGAACGCAGCTACCTCAAACGAGTAATGTATACACTTGGATAACACACCAATGGGTGTAGTTTTATTAAAGTACCCTCAAAAATGCTTGCAAAGATCGAACAACCATACTTTTCAAGGCAAAATACATGTGTAGAATTGCACATTGAAATAGTTATCAGCTTAGGCGTTTGACCGTCTTCTGATAACATATTCCATTATGGTATTCTTAGGGCCAATTTCACTGGTGCCTGATAGCCTATTGAATCTTATGACAGCTTTTACATGGCATCATCTATCAGATAACTATCTGAAACTTTACCAAGTACCGGTGAAACCGGCCCTTGAAGTAAATAGAATTGGATGGGGATAGCTTATCATAACCTCTTCAAATAAAACTTCACATAAAAAAATAATAATCACATTTATTCACTCATTTTATATCACATCATGAAATATTATTCACACAGAAATAAAATATAGCAGCACGGGAACATAGGTGATAGCTAGAGATCGGATAATTGGATGCATATTTACTGTTGGCTATAATGGAAAGCACTTTTTTTCGAAAAAAATTATGTGATTCTGGAATTTACAAATTTATGGGCCAGTTTCACGGGTTCCTGGTAGCGAAAGAGAAATCTGACAGATTTTTGATAGCTTTTATATGGCGCCATGTGTCAGATAACTATCTAACGCATTATCAGGAACCGGTGAAACTGGCCCTAAGTGTGCCTCCGTGGACAAACCCGACATGACACAAAAGACAGGGTATTTATTTGTAAGGTAGGTTATGCTTACTTTCCTTTGTAAGCTAATACGGGGCTGCCGTATCTGTATTTAGCAAGAAGCCGCTAAATAAAAGTTGAATTTCAAAAACAATTATAACTTGTGCCAAATCGGGTTGTCTATTGGTCAACAACCTGCTTTCTCTTTTACTTTTAGATTTTTTTTTTTAAAGACTTTTTATACTTTGTTGAAACAAATTCAGACTTATCTACAGCTACACCATTTATACAATTAACTAACTTATAAATAACATATATTATGAACACATTTTTTTTACCTTCCGAATCTAATATTTTTGTCCTGTACCTTTGCCAGTAAATATTTTTTACATTATAATGTAATTCTATCGTTTCAAAAATTACAGTATATATCTTCAAATATTACAAATTGTTATTTAATTACAAATGTGAAAAAACCCCGACCGCAGAAAACTAAGGATTTTTGAAGAAGTTTGTTTTACAAAGCTAAGATTTTTGAATACATTTCGTTTCTTGATATATTGTCTGGTCTGTATATTGCTCCGATATAAAATTTGGTTCTAAGTTTTATTTAGGCCCCCTTGCAGAGACCAGAGTTAATACATATGTTTATAATCCATGGTGAAGCAAAAGACAAGAATGACACAAATCAACATAAAACGACAAAATAAAATGTCTACATAAATATTAATTTAAAGCATTAGCTTGTCAATAGCGAAAAATAGAGAAAAACATTGCAATTACTCATACATAAATTAATCGTAGATATTGCATAACCCTGCATTATCGAAATATGTATTAACTCAGGTCAATGCAAGTGGGCCTTATCAATTAAAACGGCCTACACGCGGCCCTCAAATCAGTGGCGATATCGGGACTGGTGGTGGGGAAGTACACACGTCCCTGCCAGTCAGTACGTAACCAACCGTGCCACAGACTGCTCGCTGATCCGAGATGCCACCGACACTCTCAAAACAGCAAAATCAGTCCCGATTTCGCAACACACGTGCCAACAACGCTCCCTAGACGATAATCCTAAATCGTGAGCTCGCCCGAAGCGATTTTAGTTAGGGTAAACAACGGGATCGATTTGCCTATACACGAGGCGATTTATGGTAAGATCTAGGCTTCTTCTCACTACTGTCCCGATATCGCCACTGATTTTAGGGCCCTGTGTAGGCCGTTTAAGAGTCGATCCTGTCGAGTCGGCTGCATTTCCACTAAAGATTTGCGAATATTATTTGAACATACCTCACTCCTCTCTTCATTAAGTGATTACTATTATTTGAATGTTTCTGGCTCAATTATATATATCGCCGTCTCAGGTAAAAACGCAGGCTTATAAAAACAATATTTACCCACACAAAACATCAGACAAAATATATCATAAATAAACTAACGGTCCTTAGCGTCGGGGTATAAAGGCACAGTCTTAATATTAAAGTTGCGCGTATAATTTGATTGTGCGTAGTGCATCTTACTAAAATTAATATTATGCTCTTAGTTATAAAATTCAACAGAAAAACATAACAACATTTAAGTCTTACACTGAAAAAGTTCTTTGAAATTTACCATTTGTACTAAGAAGGCAATAAGGCTAAATATTTATAAAAGAAGGCATTTCGTGTACCTACACTAAATATGAAATTGTGCAAATGCAAGTCTGTAAATGCATATAAAATAGGTAGACATTTCCGCATAGTATAGTTTAAAAATAAGGCACAATTTACACTTACACATATAGAAATATACTACAGCTTAGAGTAAACATGGCAACACTACATATAATAATACATACATACGGCACGATTCAGAAAACTCTATAAAGTAAAAGTCGAAACACTTTTTTAATGATACGCTTTTTGTAAACACGTTATCAAGTGTAATGATGAGTCCTAATGTTAACAATACATACGGAGCCCCAATAGGGAATATGTATGTTTTTTTTTAAATATTCTTATTTGCATCCATTTAACATAATAAAAAAATTAAATACTGCTGGAATTGGTCTCATTATTTTTCAAATATACAAATAAATTTGAGCAGTTAAACTGCTCAAATTTATTTACGTACGCCATGATTTCCCGGGCTCTTTGGTAGTGAACTTTGACGTCACGCACTTACGTCAGATACACGCCACTTAAAGCAAACTAGCTTTTTTTCTTTAACCAAGACTCCACGCGGTTATTGTATTTAGCCAATGGCATGTTTTTATAAAATTATGCAGTTTCTCTAATCTCGTACTCATTTTTATCTATATTAAATGGTTAGTAATATACATTTTTGCACAATAATACGCAGCAAACACAATATTTGGAAGTAAATATAATAAGACCACACCATACATTTATTTTTATGTCCCCGCTAAAATTCCGCTCAATGTTTCTATCATGTAACGTAGTGAATTATGACGTCACTTTCGATTCGCCCAATGGTGATCTGTTTAACAAACTTAAATTTCCCTGGCTTAAATTGCATTTTTCATTTATTATTTTAATCAAATAAAATGGAAGCAAACAACAAAAGGGTTTTTTACACATAACTCCAGGACAACAAAGATTCGAAAAAAAAAATCCAATAAATCTGAGCTATATGCATATTTCCTATTCGGCTGTCCTGCTATTTGCCATTACGTAGTCCCTACAGCCCGATTCCATCATCAGGTCAGCTAATGTGTAATGAAAAAGACTGACGTTCATAAGTGTACAGTCTACATGAAGTAAATAAATTAATTATAGAATTATAACTCGATGTTACCATATTATTTAATTGTCACCGAAGATACACAAGTATACCATATATGAGTCCGATCGAACGTTAGTAATTTGTTGTTATAAATAACAATTTAAATAATAATAACAAATTTAGCTTCCAATACGAGATGACCCACACGAACATACATACTACCACCTTAAGTTATATGTCATTTAAAATATCACCATCGTACATTTTCCTTTTAAAGTAGTATTTCTGAACCATGCAGCATTAAAAAGGACGGCACAATATCATTAAATACTTTACATTACATAAAAGAGAGAATACTGTTTACTTACAAAAATAAAAGACAAATATCTAGCTTACTAGTTTATGACCAACCACAGCGCTTTATTTATTTATAGAATGACGTTAATTGACATTCATTGGTTGAAAGTAAGCTGCGACATTAATAGGAACCAATCACAATTTAACATCAAAATAGTTCCGCCATCTATTGATTAAATGTAGCAACATTTAGCGCTAAATTGGCTGATAAAACCGTAAGATCTTGTCCTCTAAAATAAAATGATAAATAAGTAATTATTGAGCATACGAAAGCTAAAGTAACCAATAGTTTTAAAGGTACATAAAAAATAGAATTTATCTGTCAATAAATTTGGTCGACAATTATGAGAATATTTTTTTATTATATTCACGTATTTCTTTTATTTTTGGGGCGATTCCTTAAAACGCATTATTAACATTTGTAAATTTAATCAACAAATATAAATTCTCAAGCAAACGAGGACATTCGAGTTATATTCAAGAATCGAAATTAAAAATAAAATCGATTCGGAAAACATCAAAACCCAATCAGCACTACCAATCGATTATAAAAATACAAAAATCGATTGATCTATAAACAGTCGTAATCATTCGATTGCCACACACTTTTGACATAAAGTTTGACATTAAGGTGTATTTATCATTTTGGTTTTGTGTGATGTCTAACTAATTCATATAATGGAGAGTAAAGACAAGGACAGTCATTTTATAAGGCGGTGAAACTGAAAAAGTGTCCGGCTGAATGTAGTAAATAATAGTTAAAGAAACAACCAGATTGGCACTAGTGTCGGCAGAGCAGAGGATATGATTATTATGTAGTAACTTAGTATTTGTAGCTGTACTAGGCTAAAAGGGCCAAATTCTGGCACTGATCCAGTTGTTGGTTATTAATTCAGGTTTTAAATGAAAACTATATGTTATTGTGCGTGATTTTTGCATTTCCAAATATGACACTGTAATTGGAAATGCAAAATAACTCGGTTTTTAATTTAAAACTTGAGTGCTAATAACTAAACCATTGTCAATATTTAGTCCTATTACCGTCAGTAATTGTTGTTCTTTTCTGGTCGTCTATCAATGTCTACTATCTACGACTTGTTATGACATGTTATCTGTGGTTTGAACCGCATCAAGCCGTCAAGCCTAAACTGACATATATATTAACTATGGTAACTTTTACTTATCTGTCTCGCTCATACTGTCACTTCATGCTTACTGCTCAGCTCATACTTCTCTGTCTCTTTTAACGTTGTTCTTCAAGCTTCGACGCCCCATCTTGATTATAATATTTTAATAGTAATTAATCACAGTATCTTTATTTACATTATTCCATTTCTAGAGTGATCATTAAAAAATGTATGGCAAACTAAATCAACGTGGTTTAATTTACTTCATCCACGAATCTGCTGGTAACTCTGTGCACCCAGAATAATAAAGACATTGTCATAATAAAAAACAAATATAACAACAAGACACTATGGACTCTGGCTACAGTAGCCCTCACCCAAATAATTCACTTTGATGGACACTTTTCCATGTATGAAGATTGTCCTCCTTGCCTCTACTTTCCATAACAAATACGGCCAGAACCCTAACTTACTTTGTTTGTTGAAAGTGCGAGGTCCAGAATATATTGGCAAGGATCCCGGCTATCATGAGGGATAAGTAGATCACCACAGCTGCCCACCATAACCTCTTCTCCCATTTTCTCTTCTCTAGGTTTCGAAGAACGCCGATTCCGACTAGAAGACCTAAAACAGAAAAGTACATTCAAATGTATTATTAATATAAAATAACGCGATTTAACGGGACATGAAGGTTGTTTTTTTGTATTATTATGTTTATTGAGTGTATTTCTGTATTCTAGGACTAGTGTTCATCATCTTCGACCACATCATCGCTTACCACCAGGCGAGATAGTGTCAAACGCTAGCCTATAAGATACAAAAAATGGCTCTAAAATGGTTAGATTCTAGTTGCAAAGTCAAGTCAAAGTCAAAGACAATAAGCCAGTCACACAAGTATTATCAACCTTACATCTACAACAATAAGATACATTACCAGCGACATCGCCGGCTATGTGCGCCACATATCCAATGTTCTGGTCGACGTGCCGCCAGTATCTGTCATAGACTGCCGTGATAACAACATTACCAGTCACACTCGTATTATCAACCTTACATCTACAACAATAAGATACATTACCAGCGACAGCGCCGGCTATGTGCGCCACATATCCAATGTTCTGGTCGACGTGCCGCCAGTATCTGTCATAGACTGTTGTGATAACAACATTACCAGTCACACTCGATTATCAACCTTACATCTACAACAATAAGATACATTACCAGCGACAGCGCCGGCTATGTGCGCCACATATCCAATGTTCTGGTCGACGTGCCGCCAGTATCTGTCATAGACTGTTGTGATAACAACACTACCAGTCACACTCGTATTATCAAACTTACGTCTACAACAATAAGATACATTACCAGCGACAGCGCCGGCTATGTGCGCCACATATCCAATGTTCTGGTCGACGTGCCGCCAGTATCTGTCATAGACTGTTGTGATAACAACATTACCAGTCACACTCGATTATCAACCTTACATCTACAACAATAAGATACATTACCAGCGACAGCGCCGGCTATGTGCGCCACATATCCAATGTTCTGGTCGACGTGCCGCCAGTATCTGTCATAGACTGTTGTGATAACAACACTACCAGTCACACTCGTATTATCAAACTTACGTCTACAACAATAAGATACATTACCAGCGACAGCGCCGGCTATGTGCGCCACATATCCAATGTTCTGGTCGACGTGCCGCCAGTATCTGTCATAAACTGCCGTGATAACAACATTACCAGTCACACTCGATTATCAACCTTACATCTACAACAATAAGATACATTACCAGCGACAGCGCCGGCTATGTGCGCCACATATCCAATGTTCAGGTCGACGTGCCGCCAGTATCTGTCATAGACTGCCGTGATAACAACATTACCAGTCACACTCGATTATCAACCTTACATCTACAACAATAAGATACATTACCAGCGACAGCGCCGGCTATGTGCGCCACATATCCAATGTTCTGGTCGACGTGCCGCCAGTATCTGTCATAGACTGCCGTGCCGACGTCCACTGCCGCTAACAACACGAATACGAGGAGCTGGATTATGGCGAATTCCATTTCTGACCAGTTCTGGAAAGATAGAAACGATACAAAATATAATTTTGTTGTTACAACACAAGCCTTACTATTATTAGGATTACTAGACGCGCCCCGCAGCTTCACTATATCTATACACACAAACTTAGTATAAAAGCATCTAGATGGCGCTGGAGTAAGTTGCACACTTTTCCTTGTAAATATTGCCTTAATGTATAAGATCCTGCATCGCACAAACGATATTTTCCGCAATGTTGGAACCTGGTGCACTTGTTACATCATTACATCATCAAACATCTTAAAATTTCATTTCACATTTATAATATTAGTAGGAAGTAGGATTTACGACATATTAATGAATATGATGGAGCCACTGAGCTCGATTTTCAGCCCATTATTTTAATCGCTGTCAGACTTGAACCCGCTCTTCCTGGGTAAGGCTGAGCGCAGACTATAGACAAAACAGTCTTAACGGTCTGTCTCAAGACAGTTTTGTCTATCACCCTGCGCACACTGCGAACAAAACTTTTTTGTCTGCGAGGATGCGACACAGAACAAAATATAGAATGGACACTTTGATCACTCCACCAATACATGTATTGTGTACCTACCTACAATTTGTCTTCTTCAGTTATACAGTAACTAGATATCTACTTTATCATTTCTAGGGTTCCGTTTCTCAAAAGGTAAAAAAAGGAACTGAGCGCTCATACAATTTAGAGGTCTAACTTAATTGGAAACAACCTTAAAATATGTTAATAAATAAAATAGTGCTATTGAGTGATTTATTTACGTCGCGTCGTTCGCGTGTGGCGCGTCCTTGCTCAAGTTAGTTCCTCGACAGCTCAAAATCGGTAGGGAGGTGAGTAAGCCTCGATTGTTGGGGCGAACAGAGTGTCCATTCTATACGTAGTATCTGTTCTGTGTTGCATCGGTTTTCTTTGTCGGCACCGAGAACAAATAATAATACTACGTATAGAATAGACACTCTGTCCCACCCACCAATCGAGGCTTCCTCACCTCGCTACTGATTCTGGAGCTGCTGAGGAGCTAGTTTAAGCAAGGCACCACACACGGACGGACACAGAACAATAATACTACTCACGTGAAGATTAACGTCAACTTCATACATATATGTTGGGACCAGTACACACAGGAGGTTCAAATTTACGTAGGTTCTATATTATATATAAAAACCAGCAAAATCGAGTTGAACTCGCCCACTGAGGCTTCCGTACCAACTTCTCAGACTAGTTTAAGGGACCAAACTTAACTTTGTAGTTCGATCCATATAGGAAATGTATTGCAACAACTACAATTAATCATAAGTTAAATATTGTTTCTTTGAAGTGTTTCACACTTTAAATTTTTGTAAATTGTTAAACAATTATTTGTTTAACAATTAATCATAAGTTTATAAAAGTAAATTAATCGTTTTTAGGGTTCCGTATCTCAAACGGTAAAAAAGGAATCCTTATAAGATCACTTTCTTATCCGTCTGTCCGTCTGTATGTCCGTGTGTCACCACCGATTTTCTCAGGAACGGGTGGACCTAGCAAGTTAAAATTTATACCAGATACTGATGTTTATGGTCCTAATTAGATATATAAAAATCAAGATCCAGAGTCAACACGATAATAAGATATAGACATATTTAGATTTTCGCCGAAATTTGTAAGTACCTAAATTTACCTTTATTTTCAACTTTTTTATTTTTCGGAATTTTTTCTTTACTTGTGCTGTAATATCTTGATTTTGACCATAGTTGACAATTCTAGGTCTACCGGAAGTACCATATAGGTTTTGGGTCGAAAACCTGTAGGGTACTTCCCGTTGACCTAGAACCATGAAATTCGACAAAGAGCAAGGTCTTACAGCACAAAAAAAGGGGAAATTTCAAAAACGAAAATAATATTAAAGTAAATGGTGTCCCATACATACATAATTAACGCCAGTTAAGATATGCCTCTGAGTTATATGAGCGCTCATACAATTTAGGGGTCTAGCTCAATTGGCACCAAACTTAAGTTTGGTGCCAATTGATTGAGCCAAATACATAAGGTAAATATGTAACTAAAATTGTGCCTCTGTGTAATTTATTTTATTCATAGTTGACGCTAATTTAGATAGGCCTCTGAGTTATATGAGCGCTCATACAATTTAGATGTCTAGCTAACCAACCTTAAAAAATGTAAATAAATAAAATAGTGCTATTGAGTGATTTATTTACGTCGCGTCGTTCGCGTGTGGCGCGTCCTTGCTCAAGTTAGTTCCTCGACAGCTCAAAATCGGTAGGGAGGTGAGTAAGCCTCGATTGTTGGGGCGAACAGAGTGTCCATTCTATACGTAGTATCTGTTCTGTGTTGCATCGGTTTTCTTTGTCGGCACCGAGAACAAATAATAATACTACGTATAGAATAGACACTCTGTCCCACCCACCAATCGAGGCTTCCTCACCTCGCTACTGATTCTGGAGCTGCTGAGGAGCTAGTTTAAGCAAGGCACCACACACGGACGGACACAGAACAATAATACTACTCACGTGAAGATTAACGTCAACTTCATACATATATGTTGGGACCAGTACACACAGGAGGTTCAAATTTACGTAGGTTCTATATTATATATAAAAACCAGCAAAATCGAGTTGAACTCGCCCACCGAGGCTTCCGTACCAACTTCTCAGACTAGTTTAAGGGACCAAACTTAACTTTGTAGTTCGATCCATATAGGAAATGTATTGCAACAACTACAATTAATCATAAGTTAAATATTGTTTCTTTGAAGTGTTTCACACTTTATATTTTTGTAAATTGTTAAACAATTATTTGTTTAACAATTAATCATAAGTTTATAAAAGTAAATTAATCGTTTTTAGGGTTCCGTATCTCAAACGGTAAAAAAGGAATCCTTATAAGATCACTTTCTTATCCGTCTGTCCGTCTGTATGTCCGTGTGTCACCACCGATTTTCTCAGGAACGGGTGGACCTAGCAAGTTAAAATTTATACCAGATACTGATGTTTATGGTCCTAATTAGATATATAAAAATCAAGATCCAGAGTCAACACGATTATAAGATATAGACATATTTAGATTTTCGCCGAAATTTGTAAGTACCTAAATTTACCTTTATTTTCAACTTTTTTATTTTTCGGAATTTTTCCTTTACTTGTGCTGTAATATCTTGATTTTGACCATAGTTGACAATTCTAGGTCTACCGGAAGTACCATATAGGTTTTGGGTCGAAAACCTGTAGGGTACTTCCCGTTGACCTAGAACCATGAAATTCGACAAAGAGCAAGGTCTTACAGCACAAAAAAAGGGGAAATTTCAAAAACGAAAATAATATTAAAGTAAATGGTGTCCCATACATACATAATTAACGCCAGTTAAGATATGCCTCTGAGTTATATGAGCGCTCATACAATTTAGGGGTCTAGCTCAATTGGCACCAAACTTAAGTTTGGTGCCAATTGATTGAGCCAAATACATAAGGTAAATATGTAACTAAAATTGTGCCTCTGTGTAATTTATTTTATTCATAGTTGACGCTAATTTAGATAGGCCTCTGAGTTATATGAGCGCTCATACAATTTAGATGTCTAGCTAACCAACCTTAAAAAATGTAAATAAATAAAATAGTGCTATTGAGTGATTTATTTTCGTCGCGTCGTTCGCGTGTGGCGCGTCCTTGCTCAAGTTAGTTCCTCGACAGCTCAAAATCGGTAGGGAGGTGAGTAAGCCTCGATTGTTGGGGCGAACAGAGTGTCCATTCTATACGTAGTATCTGTTCTGTGTTGCATCGGTTTTCTTTGTCGGCACCGAAAACAAATAATAATACTACGTATAGAATAGACACTCTGTCCCACCCACCAATCGAGGCTTCCTCACCTCGCCTCTGATTCTGGAGCTGCTGAGGAGCTAGTTTAAGCAAGGTACCACACGCGGACGAAAACAGAACAATAATACTACTCACGTGAAGATTAACGTCAACTTCATACATATATGTTGGGACCAGTACACACAGGAGGTTCAAATTTACGTAGGTTCTATATTATATATAAAAACCAGCTAAATCGAGTTGAACTCGCCCGCCGAGGCTTCCGTACCAACTGCTCAGACTAGTTTAAGGGACAAACTTAACTTTGTAGTTCGATCCATAGAAAATGTATAGCAACGACTACAAATCATAAGTTTGTAAAAGTAAATTAACCGTTTTTAGGGTTCCGTGTCTCAAAAGGTAGAAAAGGAATCCTTATAAGATCACATTCTTGTCCGTCTGTCTCTCTGTCTGTGTGTCTGTCTGTCCGTCTGTCCGTGTGTCACCACTGATTTTCTCAGGAACGGGTGGACCTAGCAAGTTGAAATTTATACCTGATACTGAAGTCTATAGTCCCTATTGGGTGTATAAAAATCAAGGTCTTGAATCAACACAATAAAAAGATATGGGCAAATTTAGATTTTCGCGAAAACTTGTTAGTACCAAAATGTACCTTAATTTTCAACATTTTTTATTTTTCGGAATTTTTCCTATACTTGTGCTCTAAGACTTTGCTTATAACCAAAATTGACAATGCTAGGTAAACCGGAAGTACCCTATAGGTTTTGGGTCGAAAACCTATAGGGTACTTCCCGTTGACCTAGAATCATGAAATTTTGCAAGCAGCAAGGTACAGCACAAATTATGGAAAAATTCCAAAAATAAAAAAGTTGAAAATTAAAAGGTGTACATACATACATAGTTAACGCCAATTAATGTAGACCTCTGAGTTATATGAGCGCTGATACAATTTAGAGATCTAGCTGAATTGGTTCGTACGGAAGCCTCGGTGGGCGAGTTCAACTCGACTTAGCCAGTTTTATTTTTAATTTTGTTTTAGTTTTTAGTATTTGTTCTTAAATCCCCATAATAATACATACTTAGTGAAAATGTCAAGTATCTACCTATTACTGTAAAGGAAATACAGCTTTGAGAAAGGCGGATAGACAGACGGACGGATGGACAGCGAAGTCTCAGTAGTCCCTAGGGTCCCTTTGGTTTCGGGACCCTAAAAAATGTCTGATTTGATAAAGGTGCGTACAGACTATGTAACATGTTATTTAACTTGTGTTATATAAATATATTATAGTAAATATATAACACGTCCACACCATGTAACCTTGTTATCCAACATTGCAACCCAAAACATTACTGTACACATTAGAATAACAATGTTATTTAACAATTATCGTTTGTCGTTCTCGGTTAGTAGGCTTGGGTAACTCCGGACACATCTATATCTTCGGATATATATCCCTAAGCGAATATATACCCATCATTCCACTTCCCGAAACCTTAATACTAGTATATCCCATATATCCGGTATACCTTTATGAAACACAAAAAAAAAATGTGAAATCGGTTAAAAAGTAAAGCCGTAAGTGAATAGGTATTTTCTAGGCATACTTGCCATATTATTTTGGATCACGTCATCATCACTAACAACGGGTACAAAAACAATGCAAAAACACAACAGGTACGGTCTTATAATGTTACATAATATCGGTTATGAAATGCGGATATTTTTTATTTTGGATATGGGATATACTAATCATTGAAGTATTATTTATCTATTTATCTGCAAAGTCTGAAACACATTACACATGGATATACCGAACATACTAAGCAGTTATACTAAGCGGATAATATATTAAGCGGACATACTAAGCGGATATATATCCTTACATGGAATGATATACGATGTACTCACTCCTCTGTTGGATATAGTTAGCCCAAGCCTATTCAGTAGTGTACACGTGTTCCGTCGATGGACGCGGCCTCTTTGAACTTTGCCGCAAAAGGCGAAGCGGCGCTTTGACGACTGTTTCGCGAATATTAGGCGCGGTTTATACAGAAGAGACTTGGCGAGGGCTTGTGGCGTGGCGCCAACTTTTATCACGTAGTTTCGTAAATTATACTGAAGTGGCGGAGACACTTGGCGCGATACGGCTAGTGTGACCATATGTGGCAGGTTCCTACCTACCATTTTGGCAGTATTGGCTTCTTATTTTAGCCTCTGACACGATCGGCTAACGTTTTAAAGAACCGGGCGCAATTCTCTTTAAGCCAAAAATTACTCTATATTACGCACTATAAGGTTTATATTGCGTTACTTTGACTATCTACCTCCGCCATCCGTCCGCGCCCTCCAGCTAACGACTCAATACCACGAGGCGCCCCCACAGTGCACCGTAGGGGAGGAATAGGAGGGAGAAGAAGGAAGAGAACGCGAAGGGAGGGTAGACCAGAAAGCGCCGCGCCCACGGCAGCATCCACCTCGGTACCCCCCTCAATGCGACCGGCCAACTTCACACCATTCCTGCCCAAGATGCAACCACCACAAGACCCAAGGCTACTTGCACCCACAGTAACCTATGGGCCGTCTAGAGCCTCCATGGCGCACTACCCTCCACTACCCGAGCCAGCAACAACCAGACCTCGCTTAAGGTGGAGAGCCCCAAGAAGACGGCAAGCACCTGCTAGTACGCCAGCAGGAGAATCGGACACTGCGACAGAAGGGGCACCCCTGCAACACCAACCGCAACAGCCCACCACTAATACAACAGAAGTACCAAGACCAGCACAAGCACTAACAGAGACCAGACCGAGACCAGAGTCACGAGTCCACTTCGTGCCAGTAACTCAGGTTGTCACGGGTACCACCACCACAGCATCGGCAGTGACTAGACCCACACCGAGACTGGCTAGAGGGACCACCAGGAGCACCATACTATATGCAAGCAGGTGCGAGTGCTTTTGCCCAGCCACGCCCACGCTCTGCAGCAAGGTTTCCTACAAGACCCATGCCAACAGGTCCATACCCATGGGCCCCACCATACCAGCCACAAATGACAGCCGTCTTTACTCAAGCCGGATACCCCTGCTACCAAGCAGGTCAACAGCAGAGTACCTTCCCGGAACCCATCTCAGCATTGGTGGGAGCCCTGGTGGGCCTACTTGCAGCCATAGCAGCCGGACGATCTTCGGACGGCAGCTATGGGAGGACTGTCCGCACTATCCCGGTTCCAGTAAAGAAAGAAAGAAAGAAGAAAGAAAATCGTTTATTTGGCAAAAACTCACATAGTAACAAATTTAATTAATTATAATAATAATGTAAAACATCAAAAGAAGAAAGAACACAGGTTTTAAAATAAGTTTATGAGAAGTGAGGTGCCAAAAAGGCTTAACTCAGCACATATGTCTGGGGTTACACACCTAGACGCTGGTTTTCAGCTAAGCCTGCGGGTGATGAACTAGCGCGAAAATATTTTTATTACATTTAAATATTATATACAATGTAATATAATATAAATACAATACATATTAGTAAGTTAAATATATACATAGAATATATATATATATATATATATATATATATAGATATAAGGAGAAATAAATAGATACATACATACGAATGCTGGATACAAATGCAAAATGTGATCTATGGCTTATGGTAAGAGAAGGAAATATTTTAGTAGTGGACAAGATGTCATAATATAATTATGTTAGATGAATGACATATCTTTATTTATATCACCGTATTTCCGCTGCTCGAC
This sequence comes from Cabera pusaria, assembly GCA_954871355.1. Taxonomy (NCBI): domain Eukaryota; kingdom Metazoa; phylum Arthropoda; class Insecta; order Lepidoptera; family Geometridae; genus Cabera; species Cabera pusaria. The sequence goes on along the minus strand of OX940906.1, from coordinate 4,901,230 downwards.
TACCAAGTACTGTTTCAATTTATATTTAAACAAGCTTAAAGTTTTTACATTCCTGATTGGCGGTGGAATATTGTTCCAGCACTTGGTAGCGGAGTAGCGGAAAGAGCCCCGAAAGCCGACAGAACGGTGATGCGGTATGGATAGTGGCTGAGAGACATACCTGAGAGAGCATGACCTCCTTTGAGACATCCAGTTAATCTTCTTGTGCAAATATAGGGGTTCTTTAAAGTTAATTATGCCAAATAGTAGAGAAGCAAGGTGAAGTTTACGACGCGATTTCATCTTAAGGGCATAGTTTTTGTTCAAAAAAGGTGTTACATGACTTCTGGCAGGAATATTAAAACAAAATCTTGCACATGCATTTTGTACCCTCTGGATTAGATGTTGGGTTCTAGATAGTAAACGAGAACCGTATACGGTGTCAGCGTAATTGAGCTTCGAAAGTACAAGAGATTCTATTAATCTTATACGAAGTTCTTCGCTTAAGTACGGTCTGAGTTTATATAATGTTTTCAACCTGTAAAAGCAGTTTCGTACTGACTCCGTGATATGCTCTTCGAAACGCAAGTTGACATCAATCTTTAAACCCAAGTTGCGGGCCACGTATACCCTCTCAACATTCTCACCCATGAGGGTTATGTCGATGGTATGTGGCAACAATGACAGTTTGTGTTTGCTGCCTAGAACCATAAATTTAGTTTTAGTTGGGTTTAGTAAGAGGCAATTATTTGTTGACCATTTCACTATCCTGTCTAAGTCTTCGTTTAGTTTGTGTATGGCTAAATCTAAACTTTCCGGAGCAAAATCAATGTACATTTGGATGTCATCTGCATATATGTGGTACTTGGAATGTTTAATGCATTTAATAATATCAGCACTGTAAAGGATAAACAAAATTGGTCCTAGAATGGACCCTTGCGGTACACCTCTGTTTACCTCAGTAGGAGCTGATTTTAAGACATCACCAGAGGTTTGTTTTAACTCGACATGTTGTCGCCTGTTTCCTAAATAGCTGTTAAACCACTTTAGCGCAGAAGAGTCAAATCCGTAATAGCTTAGTTTGGAAATCAGTAGCGAGACATTTATGGCGTCAAAAGCGCGGGAAAAATCCAATAACACTAGTAAAGAGCACATGCCTTGATCTTGAGATGCAATAATATTGTCGGTAACATCAATAAGAGCCGTGGCCGTGCTTCTGCCTCGCCTGAAACCTGACTGTAACTCTGGTAGAATTTTATTACATTCAAGATATCTAGTCAACTGCTGGCAAACAACCTTCTCCATAATTTTTGACATGCATGGTAAGATACTGATAGGCCGCAGATCTTTGAGCTCGATTGGACTATTGTTTTTATATCAGTATGCATAGATAAGACCTCCGCATACTGTACTGGTACCCGGGCGGCATCAAGACCAAGACCGACAACTTAGGCATTCTCACCCACTCGCAGGATGTTCATATCATCCTCCTGGGTGAGACCAAGCTGAAGAAGACGGAACAATTTAAATTCGCCAACTACTTCGTGTACCGGCATGACGATGTCTCACCCCAGGGCCGACCATATCGTGGAACGGCTGCCTTAGTGCGGAGGGACATAGTGCACGACGTAGTTAGTGACCTAACCAATCAAATCACCAAAACCACTGCCGTCGTGGTCCAACTTGGAGGACACGATGTGAAGATATTTGGCGGATATCGGCCACCGAACTCCAACTTCGACCCTGGTGATATGAGGCGTATCTTTATGGACGCCACTCCAACCCTGCTGGCAGCGGACCTCAACGCCAAACATTTGGTGTGGGGGTCCAGAGTCATTAATCCCATCGGAAGAAAACTCCAAGAGGATACGGAGAGGAATGGTTACGAAGTAATCGGCCTAGACTCTCCTACCCACATACCATCCAATCCACGCCACAACCCGGACGTCATCGATGTAGTAGCCCACAAGAACCTGCCAGCCCCAATTCATGTGGAGGTCCTCTACGATCTGGATGAGCAGCACCTACCACTGCTCATCACGGTTGGAGCTTCGGCAGAAGCAACTCTTTGTCGGGGTACTTACACGAAGACCAATTGGCACCAGTTCCAACAACGACTGATGACGATGATAGTAGGCCGATTAACCACATCGGAGGACGTGGAGAGATGCACGGCTGAAATAACTGCCTCCATCAAAGACGCAAAAGAAGCAGCATCTACTACTGAACCTCGAACAAGCTGGCGCGAAGAACTCCCAGGCCGCTTAACACGTTTAAGGGCAAAGAAACGTGCGATGCGTGAACTATGGGCCCGCACCCGCTGCCCAACAACAAAAGCACGACTAAATGCTATAACTGCAACGCTCGCCAATGAAGTCAAGAAGTGGAGAGGTGACGCATGGGATTCTCGTATCGCCCAAGCCACTGAAGACGAAACCAACCTCCATGCCCTGTATAGGAGTTTGTTAAGGGCTAAGATACCAGTCTACCCATTAACGGACTCATCAGGAAGCCGGAAATTTGCCCCAGCGGAAAGAGAACTGTACCCCGAGCACGAAAAACTTGCGAAAAAGTATTCGTATCGTCATCGACTTGAAAATGTATGAAATTCGTACAGCGCCCCTATCGTGCGTAAAAGTAACTAAATTCGGCAGCACGAACGATTTTGATTTGATTCGTATCGCAAACGTATCGTTACGTAAACGATACTTGAGATTTTATTAACAAAATGCGAGCATGAACTTAATTTTGACGTACGGTAATGTTAATTTCGAAGGCTGGCTATCGAGCATAGTCGAATATTTTTTCACTTAGGATTTTCCGGTGAGAAAAGTTTCGAAACTTTTTTTAACTGCATAAAACATATTTTTTGCGTGTATTAAATGCAAATACCGCCCTCTTTACCAACGTCGTTCTCTTTATTATCTTCTTGCTGCAAGTTTACTTGAAATTAAGGGAAAGTAAAAACATAAAAACAAGATAAAAAATCTTTCCTCATAGTTAATCCTCCTTCGAGTTAATAAAACCTTCGTTCCAAGTTGACAAGTTTCATCGTTGTCAGCGACCATATTTGATTATCAAACTTCAAATTCGACACTGTCACTATGTCATCCATCCATGTAAATAAATAAAATATACCAAGTGTGAGTCGGGTTTCCACTAAGGGTTCCGCACAACACAATGTAATAATAAATATATGAAACTCTTAATTCACCACAACACTCTTCATTATATGAACACTATGGCTCAATGCATATTGAATAGGCAGCGACGCGACGCGCCAAAACGATCAGAAATGACAAGACATTATAAACCTTATGAACAATGTTACAAGACAAAGAAACGCTTGATAGAATGAACGAGGTGTGGGTACGTAGTACTATTAAGTATTCTGTTATGTGGGGAAGCCTCGAGCCGTCGTTTTCCTTTCGAAATACGGAACCCAAACTCCAAAGAATCAAGTCATTGGTGACGCTATATCTTTCGTTCATAAACTGATATATATATTTTTAAAGGTATTAAATATTATTCTCTTTTTCAAATAAAATTCATTTTAATATCACTCATACCGTATTTGAAGATGTTTATTCTGTTAAAGTACTTTTTTAAATATAATTTCCGATAAATAGAAAGCTAAGCCAGAAGTAATAAAAAGTTCACTGTTCAATTTAATTTTTGAACGAATAATTCATTCAATAAGACGTTCATTTCATTCACAACGGCTCGTCTCTACTTACATTACGATGACGTTACTAACATAATCGTATCGACCTCTCGATAGCTGTCAGAGTGTGCTTCGTGCTGCCGCCTATCGTAACACCACGTTATTGTATCGTTGACTCGATACCTTTACGATACGAATTCGATGATTTTTCGTGCTCGGGGTACTGTTGGTTGATCATTTAGAATCACAGTTTCAGCTGCATCCCGTTCCTCTCAATGCTGAACCTGTTGTCGTGCCCCACTACAATGCAGTATCCGCGGAAGTAGTCCAACTGCTACAGACTTCGGCGCCCCCGCTGGGAGGGGATGATTTCATCTCCCCAATGGAAGTGGCACGAGCTGTACGCTATTTACAGACGAAAAAGGCACCCGGTCTAGATGAGGTGTCGAACGCGGAACTCAAGCAGATGCCGCGGAGAAGTCTGGTGTGTATAGACAGACTCTTCAACGGTATCTTAAGAACAGGATACTTTCCCCCAACGTGGAAGACAGGGAAAGTCATAGTACTACCCAAACCCGGCAAGGTCCGTCGTCTACCCTCCAGCTACCGCCCTATTACCCTGCTGTCACACCTCGCCAAGCTGTTCGAGCGATTATTGCTGCGGAGACTGCGCCCTCACTTCACCCCACGTGAGGAGCAGTTTGGTTTCCGCACGCGTCACTCCACAACGCTCCAGCTGACGAGGGTGATCCACCAGCTCACCAGTAAACTGAACCGAAATAGTAGAAGCGTCGCCGTGTTCCTGGACATCGAGAAGGCCTTCGATAGAGTGTGGCACGAAGGCCTAATCTACAAGTTATCCAGGACACCGACTCCAGCGGCGCTAATCCACATCGTCTCATCGTTCCTGAGAAACCGACAGTTCTGCGTGTCCGTCGAGGGCGCCACTTCCGGCAACCGGCAGATCGTAGCGAGAGTCTCCCAGGGGAGTTGTCTCTCACCGTACATGTACGCGGTTTACACAGACGACATACCGGTTCTGGCGGACGAACACCTTGCACCAGGAGAACGAGGAGTAACACTAGCACTTTTTGCCGACGACAGTGCGTATATAACGTCCTCTGTCAAAGCTACTATAGCCGCCAACAGAATGCAGAAGGTTCTGGACATCCTGCCAGTCTGGCTGGACAAGTGGCGCATGGCCGTCAACGTGAGGAAGACGGCCACGCTGCTGACCAGAGCCAAACCCATCCTGCCACCTCCACTGCAGCTCCAAGAACAAGACGTCAAGTGGGAAACGAGTACAAAGTACCTGGGCTTCTACATCGACCGGACGTTGAGGATGCGCCCGCACGTGGATCACGCAGTCCACCAAGCAAAAGCCGCTAAGGCCCTCCTCCATCCGGTCCTCCGATCGAAGCTGCCACTCTACACCAAAGTCGGCATATACAAGACGTATATACGCACGAAGATGACGTATGCTGCTCCTGCGTGGTATGCCCTATGCTCGGAAACCCAAGTGCAGAACGTCACCCTGCGGATATGCACGGGAGCCGGTCGATACGTACGCAATGACGCCAACGCCCGGGACGTGAAAATCGAGACGGTGAGGGAGTTCGTGGTCCGGTTGGCGCGCTGTCAATATGACCGTGCAGACACCCTCACCTCCAGAACATTGCACCGCACCACGCCCGGCCGCCTGATGGCGCTGTATTGACCTGGCGTGCACTCCCACGCGACTTAGTCCCGGTGGATGAAAGCAGCAAAAAGGAGGAGTAGCGGTTACCACAGCAGCACAAGACCACCATGCCAAGATGGCCAACATGACCACCACGCCCAGATCTGGCCAACGACCATATCGGACCACTATAGGGCTGATTAAAGCCCGCGCGTACCCCGAGGGTAGTTGCCCCAGAGCCCAACCAGGGTAAGGAGGCTCGCCTCGAAACCCTCACACGAACCCAGAATGGGAACGAACGTCCACACTGACATCCGTCCGCGCCACGTTTCTTCTGTATAAACCGCGCCTTACCGTGTACACGTGATTCGCCGATGGAAGCGGTCCGCTTTGAATTCTGCCGAAAAGCGAAGCGGCGCTTTGACGACTGGCGATGTTATTTGAACATGTTTTATGAGTGTCCACATCATCTGAAACATGTTATCTCCCCAATTTATACAATACGTTATGTTACATAGTCTGTACGCACCTTAACAAATGAAATAAACGCATCCTGTTTGACGGGTACGAACAACTTGTATGGAAAAAGAAAAACTATTTATTTTATTTAAATCGACTTCAGATTAGATCGTTTAAAAACTAAATAATTTAAGATCGTTTAAAAAAACTAAAAGAAACGACTTCAAACGTCGCGCTAGTCAAAGTAGCCAACAGACGTAGTAACTATTATATAATCAGTGCCAGTAGGTAAAGTGCCAGCCAAGTAGTAAGTCGTCGAGATAAGTAAATGCGTCATAATACAAATGTTGATATATTAAGAACGGTTCGGCCGATTTCGTTAAAATTTAAATGGAACCACCTGGGAAGGGTATGTTTTGAAACAAAAAAATAATTTTCCAAATCGGTTCAGGCATCTTCGAGTAATCGGTGAACTAAAATAAAAAAGAAAAAAGATTCTTACGAATTGAGAACCTCCTCCTTTTTTGTGAAGTCGGTTAAAAAGAACCGACTTCAATACCGCGCTATTAATTTTCAGTCCCAATTTTTAGGTGTTTATCTTCATATCTCTAGAGATACTTATCAGACCTCTTTATAAATATCTCCTTTCCAACAAAAAAAAATAATCAAAATCGGTTCATAATCGACGCGGTTATCCGCTAACAAACCTTAAAAATGTATATATATATATATATATATGTATATATTTATATATAATAAATACTAGCTGTGCCCGCGACTTCGTTCGCGTGGAATAGTGTCTTTGGGTAGCATTAACAAATAAGACACATACGTATCCCAACTACACCACGCCGTACCACGCCACGCTACTCCCCCTTTCCCTCCGTCCCTCACATGCTCTCCCCTCCCCCTACCCCCTCACTTCCACCTAAACCCCCCAACCTCCCCCTCGCTTACCTACCCTCCCCCTTTGCTCCCCTACCCGCCCCCTTCCCCTCACTTCCACATCCAATCCCCTCCAGCTATCCTTCCCTCCATGTATCTCCAGAGATATGGAGATAAACACCTCAAACTTTCTACTGAAAATATAGCGCGGCATTTGAAGTCGAATGTTTAAGTTTTTTAAACGATGTTATTCGTTTATTTTGTCTTCTCTACAAACTTTGTCTTGGCAATAACAAGTGACTACGACTCACCACTAGGCTATAATATCGTTTAAAAACTAAATAAGATCGTTTAAAAAACTAAAAAAGAACCGACTTCAATGCCGCGCTATTAATTTTCAGTACCAATTACAAGGTGTTTATCTCCATATCTCTGGAGATACTTATCAGACCTCGATAAAATTACCATGGTACCACACTTGGGATATTTCCTTTCCAACAAAAAAACAATCATGAAAATCGTTCTATAAACGACGAAGTTATCCGCGAACAAACATAAAAAAAAACATATATACGGTCGAATTCAGAAACCTCCTCCTTTTTTGAAGTCGGTTAAAAATAACCGACTTCGATGTCGCACTATTAATTTTCAGTACCAATTTTGAGGTGTTTATCTCCATATCTCTGGAGATACTAATCAGACCTCGATAAAATTACCATGGTACCACACTTGAGATATCTCCTATCCAACAAAAAAATAATAATCAAAATCAGTTCATAAACGACGAAGTTATCCGCGAACAAACATTAAAAAAAAACATATATATACGGTCGAATTGAGAAACCTTTGAAGTCGGTTAAAAATGAAGCGACAAAACGAAAATAATAACACAAACATGTTTCACCGGTCGCCACCGACGGACGCGGCCCCTTTGATTTTTGCCGAAAGGCAATGCGGCGCCTGTGGCGGCGCTATGACTGAGTGCGTGTAGTTCGCCAAGAGCGAGTCGATTTAAGAAGGTTTGATTTCAAGTACCTAGTTAATTATATATATTTTTTTACTGATTTCTTTACATGGAGTATACATACCCCTGCAAATATGGTGGGAATTCAAAACTTTGTATATACAGATCTGATAGTATTCTCGTCTGCAATTGACGAAGCTTTTTGAAAACAAGAATTATCTTTTTAATACTTGCTGTTGACACCACTAACATAAAAATACGATAAGCCATTCAGGCTCTAGGGCGTGCCAAAGAAATATACATACATTCATACATTTATATGTGTATACAAATGTATATATAATATATATACGGTTAATATATATATATAATATATATATATATATATATATATATTAACCCTCCTTTCGCAGTTACCCGACTGCGAAAGCGACTGCGCGTGTTGCACGTTCTTGCTCAAGTTAGCTCCTCGACAGCTCAGAATTGATAGGGAGGTGAGAAAGCCCCGATTGGTGGGTGGGTTATCTGTTCTCGGTGCCGACAAAGAAAACCGATGGAACACAGAACAGATACTACGTATAGAATGGACACTCTGTTCGCTCCAACAATCGAGGCTTCCTCACCTCCTTACCGATTCTGAGCTGTCGAGGAACAAACTTGAGCAAGGACGCGCCACACGCGAACGACGCGACGAAAATAAATCACTCAATAGCACTATTTTATTTATTTACATTTTTTAAGGTTGGTTAGCTAGACATCTAAATTGTATGAGCGCTCATATAACTCAGAGGCCTATCTTAATTAGCGTCAACTATGAATAAAATAAATTACACAGAGGCACAATTTTAGTTACATATTTACCTTTTGGCACCAAACTTAAGTTTGGTGAGCTAGACCCCTAAATTGTATGAGCGCTCATATAACTCAGAGGCATATCTTAACTGGCGTTAATTATGTATGTATGGGACACCATTTACTTTAATTTTTGTTTCGTTTTTGAAATTTCCCCTTTTTTTGTGCTGTAAGACCTTGCTCTTTGTCGAATTTCATGGTTCTAGGTCAACGGGAAGTACCCTACAGGTTTTCGACCCAAAACCTATATGGTACTTCCGGTAGACCTAGAATTGTCAACTATGGTCAAAATCAAGATATTACAGCACAAGTAAAGAAAAAATTCCGAAAAATAAAAAAGTTGAAAATAAAGGTAAATTTAGGTACTTACAAATTTCGGCGAAAATCTAAATATGTTTATATCTTATTATCGTGTTGACTCTGGATCTTCATTTTTATATATCTAATTAGGACCATAAACATCAGTATCTGGTATAAATTTTAACTTGCTAGGTCCACCCGTTCCTGAGAAAATCGGTGGTGACACACGGACATACAGACGGACAGACGGATAAGAAAGTGATCTTATAAGGATTCCTTTTTTACCTTTTGAGATACGGGACCCTAAAAACGATTAATTCACTTTTACAAACTTATGATTAATTGTTAAACAAATAATTGTTTAACAATTTACAAAAATATAAAGTGTGAAACACTTCAAAGAAACATAATATTTAACTTATGATTAATTGTAGCTGTTGCAATACATTTCCTATATGGATCGAACTACAAAGATAAATTTGTCCCTTAAACTAGTCTGAGAAGTTGGTACGGAAGCCTCGGTGGGCGAGTTCAACTCGATTTTGCTGGTTTTTATATTAATATAGTACCTACGTAAATTTGAACCTCCTGTGTGTACTGGTCCCAACATATATGTATGAAGTTGACGTTAATTTTCACGTGAGTAGTATTATTGTTCTGTTGCCGTCCGCGTGTGGTGCCTTGCTTAAAGTAGCTCCTCAGCAGCTCCAGAATCAGAGGCGAGTTGAGGAAGCCTCGATTGGTGGGTGGGACAGAGTGTCTATTCTATACGTAGTATTATTATTTGTTCTCGGTGCCGACAAAGAAAACCGATGCAACACAGAACAGATACTACGTATAGAATGGACACTCTGTTCGCCCCAACAATCGAGGCTTACTCACCTCCCTACCGATTTTGAGCTATCGACGAACTAACTTGAGCAAGGACGCGCCACACGCGAACGACGCGACGTAAATAAATCACTCAATAGCACTATTTTATTTATTAACATATTTTATGGTTGGTTCCAATTAAGCTAGACCTCTAAATTGTATGAGCGCTCAGTTCCTTTTTTTACCTTTTGAGAAACGGAACCCTAAAAATGATAAAGTAGATATCTAGTTACTGTATAACTGAAGAAGACAAATTGTAGGTAGGTACATAATACATGTATTGGTGGAGTGATCAAAGTGTCCATTCTATATTTTGTTCTGTGTCGCATCCTCGCAGACAAAAAAGTTTTGTTCGCAGTGTGCGCAGGGTGATAGACAAAACTGTCTTGAGACAGTCTTGAGACAGTCTTAAGACTGTTTTGTCTATAGTCTGCGTTCAGCCTAACACGCCCAAGAGCTTTAACAAATTTACCTACGGACGACTCCCACCGAAGCGACGAAACTTCTTGATTGCATTTTAGGTAAAAAAATAGGATTGTATATTATAAATTTAATAATTTAAAATTAATGTAATATATTTATTTACATAGTTACAACGACCTTAGCCAATTACACTAATTACTTACATTTTAAACGTCAGTTTAAATTGACGTTTAAAATGTATATATAATATATATAATACAATATAAAAAATCAATGATAAATAATAATGCCTAGTACAAAAATAGTCTATCTAGTTGTCATCATTATAATAATTATTATTGTAATATTAAAATAATATATCTCATCTCAAAGACCAAAATCAGACATCAAGCAGCACACAATTATAGCCATGATAAAATGTACCATATTTTTTAACCGACTTCAAAAAAAGGAGGAGGTTTCTCAATTCGAACGTATATATATATATATATGTATATATATATTTTTTTATGTTTGTTCGGGGATAACTTCGTCATTTATGCACCGATTTTGATTATTCTTTTCTTTTTTTGTTCGAAAGGAGATATCCCAAGTGTGGTACCATGGTAATTTTATCCAGGTCTGATAAGTATCTCCAGAGATATTGAGATAAACATCTCAAAATTGGTACTGAAAATGAACATTGAAGTCGGTTCTTTTTTAGTTTTTAAACGATATTATATAGTTTCTCATCTTTCCATCCACAAACAATAGATAAGCTAAAATTATAAAGGGCCTCTTGATGTTGGCTTCGGCTCAGTCAATGCCTTAAAAAAACCAGGCGAGTTATAACCCGAGAATGTAATTGAATAATATATTGTAAAAGACACTCACCATAATAATAGTAGCAATATGTGCGGTAATGAGCGCGTAAACACCCCCCGAAGCACCAGCGAGGTAGACCGTGGGGTCCGTGAGACTGGTGGCCAGAGAGCCAGCTGCTACGCCCGCCAAGTAGACCAGCACGACGCGCCACCAGCGATGCACCATCTCCAGAGGAACTCCGAGGAACAGCTGCACTAGCAGGTTTACTAGGAGGTGGACCACGCTGGAAGTAGAAAGGGATGGTTGTAAGAAAAAAGAAAGAAGTAGGTTATTTTTAGGGTTCCATACCTTAAAAGGAAAAAATAACCCTTTTAAGATCACTTTATTGTCCGTCTGTCTGTCAAGACCCTTTATCTCTGGAATGCGTAAAGGTATCAAGATATCAAGATATGAAGAAGGTATCAATATATGACCGTTTAAGTAGCATTTTTAGCATATTTTGCGGTTTTAAAAGGGAATGAAAACCTATAGAGTACTTCCCGTTGCCCTTAGAATCATGAAATTTGGCATAAAGCAAGGTCTTGAAGCACTTATGTAGGAATAAATCTGAGAACCGTAAATATGTAGTGTAATGACTAAAAAAAAATCTAATTTACTAAAACAAACTTATTATGTGTAGTTGGTGCAATACATTTTCTATGGATCGAACTACAAAGTTAAGTTTGTCCTTTAGTCTGCGAAGTTGGTACGAAAGCCTCGGTGGGCGAGTCCAACTCGACTTGGCTTATTTTTTTTATAACTAACTGAATAATCGTTTGACTGCAATCTCACCTGATGTGAACATGTGTCATGTCAAGTGACGATGCAGCCGAAGGTGTAGCGATAGACGATTGCTCAGTGGATACCTATTTACTCTAGACTTGAACATTCCGAGGGGGATCTTTCCCGTCGAAGGTAGAGAATTCAATTTTTTGGCTGTTCTGATGATAAAGAACCAAAGCGCATCGTGCGAAAAGTTTGACACAAGTGACGTAGCGTCACGGTCCGATTCAACGGAAGTGACGTAAGCGTCATGTTATATTTATAAACGCCCTCTATGTTGTAGAACGACGTAACTACGAAGACGTATCCGCTATAATTCGGGTATTCGTCCCGCTAAGTTCAACAGATGGAGTTCACTTCTAACGCGTAGCTTTCTTCGTACCCTCTTTTCAAGTCAAGTAAGGGAATAACGAAATTCGAAAAAAGAAAATAGTTTATAGTTTTCAAATGTCTGAACGGATTTTCATGAACCAAAACTAAGAACACTGTCGATTAACACACCTATCAAACAAGAAAAACTAAATCAATAATATCAGTTCATCCGTTTAAGCACTACGATGCCACAGAGAGATACACAGATACACACGTCAAACTTATACCACCCTCTTTTTAGGGTTCCGTAGCCGAATGGCAAAAAACAGAACCCTTATAAATTCGTCATGTCTGTCTGTCTGTCCGTCCGTATGTCACAGCCATTTTATTCCGAAACTGTTAGGACTACAGAATTGAAACTTGGTAGGTAGATGTATTCTGTGAACCGCTTTCCGATTTTTATACAAAAATAAAAAATATAAAAATTTAAGGGGGGGCATCCCATACATGGAACTGAAAGAAAAAAAATATATTTTTCTTCAAACCTATACGTGTGGGGTGTCTATGAATAGGTCTTCAAAAATGACATTGAGGTTCCTAAAATCATTTTTTCTTAAAGTCAATCATTTGAAAGATAGGCGCGTCTAAAGTGGTAAAATGTGTGTCCCCTCCCCCCCCCTCTAACTTTTAAAGTATGGGAGTGAAAAATTAAAAAAAAATATATGCCGTAGATCTCAATAAAAACTAACAACGAAAATTGGTTTGAAAGAGATACAGTCAGCAGTTCTAGAGATATGGCGACCGCAAAGATAACTTTGTTTTTCATACAAACACTATGAAAAACAAAGTTAATTTTGTAGTTGCGAAAAATCATAGTTATGGAATACTTAACTGTGTTACGGAACCCTATGAGTGCGAGTCCGACTTGCACTTGGCCAGTTTATTTTTAGGGTTCCGAACCCAAAGGGTACCAACGGAACCCTATTACTGAGACTCCGCTGTCCGTCTGTCTGTCTGTCCGTCAGTCACCAGGCTGTATCTCATGAACCGTGATAGTTAAACGGTTGAAATTTTCACAAATGATGTATTTCTTTTGCCGCTATAACAACAAATACTAAGAACAGAGTTAAAAATTAAAGAAAAGTTTAAAAAAAGTTTTTACGATAGCGCAGCGCCACCTACCTAGCATCAAAGATGGCGCTATCGTCTTTACCTTAATCTGAATCTCGGAAGCGGCTCCAACGATTAAATAAAATTTAGTATACCTACAGGGGATTTCGGGGGCGATAAATCGATCTAGCTAGGAGTCATTTTCAGAAAATGTTGTTTTATTCGTGTTTTAATAATCAACTTAAAATATGACTCTTCCCGACATCTATTGGCGAGTAGAAGTACTGTGTCGGTAAAGCAATTAAGGCCCATTTAGACGGGGAGAGTTTCTCGTATGTTTCCTTACGAGAAACCATACGCTACTATCACAAGCAATAATCACCATAACACAATCGTATCAAAATGTTTACATACAGGCAAGAACTAAAATCTCGCCTACGATTATGTCATACGAGATTCGCATATGACTTATCGCTAGGCGATAATTGCCTATGTTTGTTTACACAACAAAAGTATAGTAAGCAGATTCTTGCTTATGAGAGTGTCGACTTGTATAAACACGATCTCGTATGACATTTTTCAAGTTCATACGAGTATCGTACAAATCGGGTTGAACCGTTTTGAGTTAAATACGAGAAAATTCTGTTTAGACCGACACTATCAATATTCTATTGCGAGTCAATTGTCGCCAGAGTGGAAGAGCGAGAGGTGTGAATGTTTAGACATATAAACTTTTTTATATTCCTTCGATAATCGTATTTTCGAGACGAGAAACTCTTCCCGTCTAAATGAGCCTTTAGTTGCTCTCAATTAAAAAAAAAGTATTATTATTCGTCAATAGATGTCAGGAAGAGTCATATTTGTCTGTTTAAGTGGCAAAAAATACCAAGCAAAGCTCGGTCAACCAGATATTTAATAATATTAATTACTACAATTACTATTACTACTATTACTACTATATAATACTATTCTACCTTTGTGTTAACGTTTACTTAGTTGGTGTTAGAAGTTCGTTAGAAATTCGATAGATGGCGTTCGGAACCCTCCGTGTGCGGGACAAAAGTCTGACACGCACTTAGCCAGTTTTTATTTATTCTGGGGATAAAATAATATAAAAATTGCCTGAAGTACTGAAACACAGAGGTACGTGTATGGTTGGCAACCCTGCTTTAATATTTTTTTTAATAGTCTGACGCCAACGATTAGATGACAGCTGAATGGTTCATTGCTTTTGTTTTTTTTTTAAATCAAAGCGTTAAATTATGTTATTGCTATGTTTACTTGATAATTGATTATGATTTTGACGTATATATGTGCGTATATTAATACTGCCTACATGCTGAATAAATGCTTTGATTTGATTTGAAATAAAATAGATTAACTTACCCAACATGAACCAGCATGTATGTCAAGAACCGCCACGCCTCCTGCCTCTTATGGGGGTTGTAGATAAATATCTGCGCAATAGGTCCATTCGCCTGTGTATTCCCCTGCGCGGCATCGTAGCAAAACAGCACTATCTCCACCAGAGATATCAGGATCATGCAGACAGCGGGGGGCCAGCAGCTGTACTCCTCCTCGTAGGTGCCATCTGCATAGGTGAAGACATTGTTGCTACGCGCGCCTGGGGTTGCTAGGCGGTTGGACAACACAAACCAACGGGAGAGGATGGATTGGTTGAGAAAAATGACGGTAGTCGGGAAAGGTTTTTGAATAAGGAACGTTGGAGAGTTGTAGAGGTGGTTTTTAGTTTGGTTTTGTTGTGAATTTTGCGGTTTTTTGCGTATGGGATAGTGGGGTAAAATGGGCACGTCGGATTATTATAGATTTTTTACCATATTTTTAGGTAACATAAAGTTGAATTGACGCGAGCAAAATCATAGAAATATTAATATTCAATAGTATGATTTTATAAATTGTTAATCGATTCATTTTAATTTAGTATTTACGTAGGCCAAAATAGTGTATATTTTTTTTGTGTCGTGGATAAATAATTTTTAATATTTCAACCACAAAATAACCCAAATATTTAGATATGTCACGTATGTTTTCATTTTCATCATGGGTATTTTTAAACAAAAATATAAATAGCATTAGTATATCGTACAAATATGTATATAAAACGTTTTCAACGCGGGATTAATCGAACAAATTTGTAAATAACATTGTAAGACGTACAACAATAGTTCAGAAATAGATCACGCGACCGACGAGTGACAGTTCCATTGCGCCGGCGCAACGTATTAGTCAATTAAGCCCGATGATAAAAGGAGCAATTTGAAGGTAATTTAGCCGGATTATGGCGGACAGCAAAAATTATTTGGTGACGTCACGGGATAAAACCCAATTATGTTATCGAGTCATTTTATTATATTTTTACGGGGTTTCAGGGGAGGGGGTAAACATAACACAACATAAGGAGAAAAGAGAAAAAATATCAAGTTAGTTTTATATATATAACAATAAACGAATACCACACCCAAATGTTAGCACAACACCATAATGTATTGAAAATGATAAGTTGAATTTTGTTAGTAGTAATATTAAATAATACATTAATAATTACATCGTTACTAATAACAAGTGGACTATAAATATATGTAAAATTGCATAATAAAGACAAAGCTAATTCCCGTTGATATTTACTATAAACAACTTTTTACCTCTACCTAAACAGCTCAGTTATTTTACGATGTCATTAAGATTCCAGTCACAAAAAACAATCAAGGCTGAGAAGAAACAAAAGCTGAGAATTATTTTTTCCTTTAAATTTTGTAATAACGACCTTCTCGCAGATTATTACAAAATTGAGGAAAAATATTACAGAATCTAGTAATTTCTTGACCCCATGTAATTGAAAGTAGAACTTCACAAAAGCCACTTTAAACTCATGTCACGCACTTAATTTAGCGTAGACAATGAGA
This sequence comes from Cabera pusaria, assembly GCA_954871355.1. NCBI lineage: Eukaryota > Metazoa > Arthropoda > Insecta > Lepidoptera > Geometridae > Cabera > Cabera pusaria. Next base: position 4,885,181 of record OX940906.1, on the reverse strand, counting down.
ACGTGAAGGAAAATGAAACTAAGAATGATGCTGTATGCAGTGAACTTAAAGACCATCTCATTAGAGTCAAGGTCTGGATACATTCATAAAACTGGTGACACCATTATTTCCCATAATTGTGAAGCATGCATCAAATATGTCTTGATCCGTATATCTTGAATCGTGACGCGATGATAGTGATAATGATTAACGATGACAGTGAAAGTAAAGAATTGGAGCCTTAAAAGCTTATCGTTATAAACTAACATCTCTAAAGAAAACGAGATGATTAAATGGCAAGATTACCAAGATATTAAGACATCTAAAATCGGAAGAGCAATCCGTTTGAAAGAGCTTACAATCTTAATCTTAAGCATTGATAACTGAAAATGTTGTACTTAGTAAATGTTGCTGAAATCGGACAAAATATACTTCATTAAACTCATGATCATTAAACAAAGATAAAAATAAACATTTAACAAACGCAGTTGTGAAGACAAGCTAAAGCCCGTTAGACTATGAAAACTAAAAGTATGCAACCATAACCCTTCGACCTTCAATCCTTGACATGTTTATATCAAGATGCAGATACAAGTGATACGAAACCTAAAGAATTTATCCAATTAGGACCAAGGGCAATGACAATCACAACAGACATTATGATACAAAATGACCAATACCAAGATGATTTCGGATGACACGCTAAATTGTAGGTCCCATTTGTTTGAAATAGTAAAAACAATCGCAAGCCATGTCATAGGCCTTCAGACGGCCAACAAACTCTGACAATATGGCTAGTCAGCGCCACTTAGCTTACACGTAACGTATGCAAGACAATTTTGTATCAATGCAATTACGAAATATACTCGTAACAAGAAATAATTTAGAGATGTCACAAGAAATAATACGACTAAAATAGGAGGAAAAGATATAGGACATTGCATAGCTCGTATCATACCGTTTAGGGAAGTACAATTTAGTTCAATTTAACTGCAGAATATCGAAAGGTAATGTAGCTATTGAGATTATAGGGCATGTGCAACACAGATCAACAGTATCTCAAGGTAACGACAACGCGTTACCTTGAGATACTCAATGATCCCTAAATGACGCAAAACTCTTTGGTAATCTTAAGTAAGGTCCACATTTATGAAAATAATAGAAAATTATTTTTTCCGACATCTCATAAATTCAAAGTTGATCACATTTGAACGTATATTAGAAGGCATTTATTTTAAGCATTACAATGCGAGGCAACTAATACAGGCAAAGCTTTTATTTAGTAATTTATTTTTTAGCTCTTGTCCCTAACTGCATATAGTAGGTAATCAAATCATACCTACATGCTGAAAGGATAAGATACATTTGATCATACACTCAAGTAGAGACAAGGACATCGAGCAACACAATACCTCTAAATGAAACCATTTTGTACGTAATACGGAAGCGTCAGCTAGTTCCTTTATATTAATATACAATATTTATAGAAAAAAATAACTATCTACACTAACTACACAGCATACAACGTTCTAGCGTTAGTTTGCGAGTTCTGAATTTGATTTACTATGTACTTGTAGGGTCAATATTTTGTTACTGTAATTTAAAGTAACTTGTTTTATACAGGTTGAATTTTTCTAGCCAGTACAATATACTTATCATAAAAAATAAAAGACAAAGATAAAATATCAAATTATGCTATAGATAAATTAGTTGATTGTCATGGTTTCCCACAGCATTTTACTCTACTACCAAGAGTTAAAAAAAATCTCTATACTAGCTAGTAAGAGGACATCCTGTAATACACAGTGTCTTTAAATCTAAGATAAATTACATACCGAAGTACTCTACCACTTTTTTAAAGTAACACAAAACTTTATTCCACGTCCTTCTAAACACTTTGAACATATAAAACTGTTCGTTCAATAGTCTGTATCTACATTTGATCTCCCTTTTACTGGTTTCTGACCACATTTCAAAGCCTCATTAGCGACAAGTACTATCACTACATTTTTGAAATATATTCTGGTTGGTTTTTAACGAGGGACCAAATAGCCCTGACCTCCCCTTGGTCATTTCACTCGTATATTTTGTTGATAGTATCGAGGTCTGTGTTTACCGGGTAAGGTCACACGTGCACTTAGGTCGGCACAGGTCGCGATACTATGGAAAGGTTCAGAATTCAGATCATTGGACGGCGTTGTGCACTGATGAGAAATGACGTCACCAAACCTTTGAATGCTTTTAATTTTATCAGTGTAATCTTCACATGGATACATATTGTGCCTAGTGTATAACATCTAACTTATTATAATCATATAAATTGCTTTTGTTATTTGAATAACGCGAAGTAAAATAGATCGCGCGCGCTTCGCTGCCTCGCCCAGCTTTTTTTTCATACCTTATAGGTTAGCGATTGACCACTATGTATCTCTCCTTAGGCGAGTGCCATCGTCTGATCACTTACAATCAAACGAGCTTTTAATTACTTGTTACCTAATAACATTAAAAAACCTGAGCAATCTAGAACAGTTCAGTCTAGGGACTACTTTTTAGGGTTCCGAACCTAAAAGGGTACCAACGGAACCCTATTACTGAGACTCCGCTGTCCGTCTGTCTGTCTGTCCGTCTGTCACCAGGCTGTATCTCATGAACCGTGATAGTTAGACGGTTGAAATTTTCACAGATGATACATCATCAACAGAAATACATTTCTGTTGCCGCTATAACAACAAATACTAAGAACAAAACAAAGTTTTAAATTAAAGGGTTTAAAACAAAAAACGTGTTTTTTACGATACGATACCATATGAAATTAATTCACCTCGACGCAGCTAGATGGCAGCACGGGAAAAATTAGCACGCGCAAGCGTTTCATTTGTTATATTTGTGGGCCTCGGTCGATTTGTTTACTTAGTTAAGGTTAACTTGCATATATGTAGTGAAGTGCTTAGAATAATATAATATATCGTCAATTTTAATTCTTAAAGAGCTTCAACCAGCTAGAATCAGTAGAGAAAGTTAGTCGTACGAACACTCGGTCTTCCAGTCCAGATATTTAATTAAATTAATTACCTGTGTTAATATTTACTTAGTTGGTGTTAGAAGTTCGTGGCGTTCGGACTTCGGAAATTCGGAACCCTCCGTGTGCGGGACAAAAGTCTGACTCGCACTTAGCCAGTTTTATTTTAACAGCTGTGCGAATAATACCTGTCGTAATTAATTACTCGCGCCGTCTGACAGCCATTAACATCATAATTGTTTTATTGTTAAATTCATTAACTTTTTGCAATGCTCCGTATAAAAGCTAGCGGATTATGTGGTAATCTCAAATTAGATAGAATCACCAATTGGATATTCCCTAAACACGAACTAATTCCGTCATCCCAGTTTTTCTTCGGCAACGAAGCGTGCGTGAAAATGCGCCACAGCTAAATGTTTTTTTTTAATATTTTATAGGCTAGTGTTTGACCACCATCTCACCTGTTGGTAAGTGATGATGCGGTCGAAGATGGTAAGCACGCTAAGCCTGGGAACTGGCTCTCAAGGATAGCTGCCGGAACACATTAGATGTTAGGCGACAGATTTTCTAACTTGAGGGTGGTAGCTGGCCAGGCGGACACTAGATAGTGTCCTACCACCATGCGGGGTTGTTGGTTTCTTAACGATGTTTTTTCCTTCACCGGAGGGCCACTGTGAAAAGCGCACATACATTTTTCGATAGAAAATCCATTGGTGCACGGCGGGGTTTGAACTCGGTACCTCTGGCATCAAATCCGACCGTTCTTCCGATTACGCCACCGGGCTCTCGATGATGATGGACGGTGGACAAGGTATATACCCATCCCATAGACCCACACGATGCAATTTGCTTTTCATTCATCATACCAGCCAGAGAGTGCAATCTTATATAACCGAATTCAATTCCTAACGTACGTGATTTACGAGGCCATATAAATTTGGCAAGCGCCTGGCTAAATACTGGGACTTGAAGACCAAGCAAGCCAAGTGGCGGGGAGTAGACAAATACCTATCCTAAAGTCGTGCAAAAGACATTTAATTATAGCTGACAACTAAATAGTAAAACCTACATGTAGTGTATTACGTGCCCAAATAAATTTGGCAAGCGCCTGGCTAAATAGTAGGTAAATACTGGGACTCAAAGACCAAGCAAGATCAATGACGTGAAGTAGACAGATACCTATCCTAAAGATGTGCAAAAGTAATTTAATTATAGCTACAAATTACATAGTAAAACAGGTACAGTCGTAACTATCGAGGATAACGCCATATATTTTATTTCAAAAAATCTTTTGTTTGAAATAAATTTCGCCAATTGTCGTCTATCCATATCGCACTATGATTGGCTAGACGCCTAGAAAGCATGTCCTGATTGGCTAGCCGCTGATGAAGCATACAAATAAAGTAATATGATTGGCTAGCAAAAATATTTATGCGTGCAAATCGTTGACTAGATGCGAAATCGGGGCATCACCAATACAACTCTAATAAGTGCATTGCTCAATAGTATTATGTACCCATCACACTTCATTCAATTCCATTGTCAAAGGGTCAGACTAGATTGTGATTGCTTCATGGACCGTAATATAAGTGACCCTCCTGACCTAATAAAGGAACAAGTCGATTGACATATCGACAAATTTAAACGACGCAGTGGCAGGACACGGGTGTCGAAATATATGACCAAAGCTCATTTGTGACTCTTTAAAATAGGTTTGTTTTGTATATATGTACCTACATAATATATATAATGTAAGACGAAGTTATGTACCTAATATATCAAATATGGATGGGTGTTTGTTAACTGAGGTCAAACAGAGATTTAACATAGAACTTTTTAACAGACTTCAAAGAAATTAGGAGGATCTCAAACCGTCGGATTTTTTAAATGTATGTTTCCCTGTTACGCAAAGACGCCTGGACCGATTTGGAATTTATTTTTTCGTTTGAAAGGGTATCAAACTTGGTACTAATAATTACGATAGTGTTTAACAACCGACTTAAATGCCCCGCGAGTCAATGTCAGTAGCAAGTTTGAGACGTTTATCGTCATATCTCTGGAGATACTTATAAGATCTCGATGAAATTACAATGGGACCTCGGAAACGTACCCCACCGATTCTAAAAGAATCATTCGAATCAGTTTACAATTGACGGAGTAATCGCGTAACACACATAAAAAAAAAACATACAGACGAATTCAGAACCTCCTTCTTTTTGGAAAGTCGGTTAAAAATGACTAATGATCTTAAATTATTATTTACATAGAGATGTATGGTGGACGCGGGCTGAAATCAGGGGATGAATAAAGTAGTGTATAATCTTATAGGCAGCTAGAAGATACTAATTTTATTTTGTATGTGGGTGTTTTGCTTGCTAGTTTTTTTTAAGACCGACCGCGATTGATTCGCAAAAATCCATACTAGAAGACTAACCCAAAACAATAAACAATATTGAGTCTAATGTAATTGCAATAGATCGTTTAATATGTGGAAACACACGAGGAAAGCTTAAAAGGGTCATACAATGATACATTATTTTGCAATTGTGTACTGTAAATACAAACCAAGAAAAGGTATAAATCGTTTTGTGATTAGTCGACCACAAACATTATTTATGAATGGGAGCAGAAAAACTTTTGTTCTCAAAAAGGTCATCAACCACAGATAAAACAATAATAACTGCAAAAGCAATAAAAGCGAAAGCCTCAATAAATAGGTACCTAAAAAAATACAACTCAACGGCGCGGTCGAGTCATCAGGACAGTGGAAAAATCACTGAGTCATAAAACGGAATTTAAATATGGCCTTAGTTTCACAATTACCTTTCAGACTGAATACATGTTTACAAACAAAAGTGATACAAAATAGAGAATCTCAGATACTGATGTCAGTCTTGTGAGTACTTGTAAAATACAATATATGCAAATACAATATTTTTAATACAGCCTACAGTAAAAGTGATAGCAAAAGCAACAAGTTGCACCAATATGGGTAGAGCGATTGCTTTTGTAAAATGTCTGAACATTTTTGAAGTACAAAAAGCCTAGAGCTCAGACTAGAATAAATAAAACTGGCCAAGTGCGAGTCAGCATCGCGTCTCTTATCGCACACTTAGGGAGGGTTCCGTACAATACGAAATATAACAGAGTTTCAACCTCATATATTTGATTGGTTGATATTATCAAGAATATTTGGTTTGGTCGCGATCTAGAAAGACGGGGGCTCGTTTACTAGCGCCATCTATGTCTTTTTGCCGAAACTAATTAGATAGATGGCTTTTAAAAACACGTTTTTTGTATGGGGACCCCCTTTAATTTTCAACTTTATTTTGTTTTTAGTATTTGTTGTTCTAGCGGCAACAGAAATACACAATCTGTGAAAATTTCAACTGTCTAACTATCACGGTTAATGAGCTATAGCCTGGTGACAGACGGACAGACAGACAGACAGACAGACAGACGGACAGCGGAGTCTTAGTAATAGGGTCCCGTTTGACCCTTTGGGTACGGAACCCTAAAAAGGAAATAATACTTCCTTGAAGTTACTTACAAGACCGGTACTTAATTCCAATTTGCGGCTATCTCCATTCTACTCCATCGAAACACACTCCATATTTCTTTAATTTACAGTTTTTTATATTCCCATCATCAACTTTTTTTTTCGTCTAATTTCCAGTCCCCTTTTCGTGTGTTGCCACACTCTCCCACAATAAAGTCCTAGATAGCCATCTCAATATTTTTTTCCTAGATAGCCTTTTTTACTCTAGTTTAAGGCCTAGATATATACATTTAATACAGTCTAAGAGCTAGACTGCACTAAAGCTATGCGAAGATATGTTCACGTGGTGCGAAAACATACAATAGGGTTTTATCACGCCGCCAAATCATGTAGCGCGACGATTACTATTGGTTGACACTCTGGCTGTATACTCAAAGGTTGACACATATATCATATCTTTGCCGCTTTGGTGGAGTCTGGACCTCAATGAAGTTTTATTAACTTTGATCGCTATTACTACAACCACGTACCACATCTATCTGAGCTGAAAAATATTGGCATAACTATTTATAATTCATTTTAATTTAACGAATAAAGAGAAAAATTAAAAAAAACTTCCGTACGAAATTTACCTAGATAAACAGTAAACAGATACTGTATTTAATTTAGTTTAACTACTTTTAACTAAGTTTACTCCTTAGTTTAGCTAAATTCACTATAAACTGAGTTTACTCTTCAGTTTAGCTAAGTATACTTTTAACTAAGTTTTCTCCTTAGTTTAGCTAAGTATACTTTTAACTAAGTTTACTTATTAGTTTAGCTAAGTATACTTTTAACTAAGTTTACTTATTAGTTTAGCTAAGTATACTTTTAATTAAGTTTACTCCTTAGTTTAGCTAAGTATACTTTTAACTAAGTTTACTCCTTAGTTTAGCTAAATTCACTATAAACTGAGTTTACTCTTCAGTTTAGCTAAGTATACTTTTAACTAAGTTTTCTCCTTAGTTTAGCTAAGAATACTTTTAACTAAGTTTACTTATTAGTTTAGCTAAGTATACTTTTAACTAAGTTTACTTATTAGTTTAGCTATTAAGTTTACTTTTAACTAAGTTGACTCCCTAGTTTCGCTAAGTTTACTTTAAGCTAAGTTTACTTTGTTCGATGTACGACTTTTGCTCACGTCCTCTAGTGTTAGTAGGAGGAGTTTTATTTGTGCTTGTATTTCTTTGATCATTCGGTGCAGGATTATTCTCTAGCACATGAACGCGCGTGTGCAGAACAAAAATTCTTGGTCTTCTGAGGTACCCTGATAATAAATAAAGAATTTAAGGATGTGGGTAGTCAAGATATGATTTTATAACCATTTTTTTTATATCTTATCTAGCCTATAAGATATTTAAAAAAATATTTTTGACGTTTGACCACTATCTCGCCTTGACCACCAGGCTTACCAAAGCGACGATGTGGTCGAAGATGGTGAATACGCTAGACTTTGTACTATTATTTATTCTGTAGCTAGGCCTAGAATTCTCTGACTATCACTCAAGGGCTGTGTACTGCTGTAACACCGTACGTAAGGTTATGGCGGCTGATGTATATTTATATAATTCCTCTGTTATACTTATTTCTATTACGCTTTTCTTTAACATATACAACAAGTATTGATGGTTTTCTAATACGACGTCGTAATTTATAACCTTTCATAAAATTACACTACCGCATCTAAGTACCGGATAGTTTTAGATAGACAATAGATACATTAAATCTATAATTAAAATAGTTTTAAAACTAAAACAACCGATTTCCATGCCGCGCGTGTCAGTTTCAGTAGCAAGTTTGAGATGTTTATTGTCATATCTCTGGAGATAATACTTTGTTAGATCTCGATGTAATTATAATGAGACCACCATGGAAATGTGCCCTACAAATTAAAAAAAAGAATTATTCGAATCAGTTCACAATTGACAGAGTAATCGCGTAACATACATACAAAAAAAAACATATAGACGATTTGAGAACCTCCTCCTTTTTGAAAGTTACTTAGTTGTAAAAGCACAGACTCACTATCAACTATTATTAACACATACATATACAATCACGTTCCTTTTTCCCGTTGGGGTAGGCAGAGACTACTTCTTTCCACATGCTACGATCCTGACATACGAGTACCTCTTTCGCTTCTTCCACTGTCATAATCGCCTTCATACATTATTAATACAGTTGTATCTAATCTTTATCTATAACTAGCTGACCCTGCAAACGTTGTTTTGCTAAAACCCAAATATCTTACGGAACCCTATTTTTTTCCAAAATAAAATTTAGCTTATGTTACTCGTGGATACTGTGGCTTTCGAATGGTGAAAGAATTTTTAAAAACGGTCCAGTAGTTTTTGAGCCTATTCATTACAACCAAACAAACAAAGTTTTCCTCTTTATAATATTAGTGTAGATGTAGAAAATGAATCCCAATTGCCCTTGGTCGCGGCATCACGGGTGAACGGCTGGACCGATTTCGCCAATTCTTTTTTTGTTGTGTTTTTTATCGTCAGGAGATGGTTCTTATGAAAAAAATAAATAAATAAAAGTTGTTTTTAACGCAGGCGAAGCCGCGGGGCACAGCTAGTTTATAATAAAGACCACAACACGACGTTTTTTCTTATACTTATGACATCTACCTACTTGCAGGTAATATAATACGCATACCTACTTGTATGTCTATTTCGCATACCTACGAAAACTCAATGGATTTCCCCGACAGCAGAGATTGACCAAACAGGTATCTTTATTTAGTACTTAATTTAAATTCATATCACACTTGCTTTACAAACTGTGTACTACTATTTATAACGGGAAATTGAAGACATTACTTAAAAAACTGATTAGAAATGTAGAAACTGATTATACTTCTTGTATTTCTGTCCATCCAAAGGTTGTCTGGTGGAGATCGCTAATAGCGATAAGACCGCCCATTGTTAAACAGCGTAGACATAATTTAATAAATCTTTTTTTTTTTAACCGACTTCAAAAAAAAGGAGGAGGTTTCTCAATTCGACCGTATATCTTTATATATTTTTTTTAATGTTTGTTCGCGGATAACGTCGTCGTTTATGAACCAGTTTTGATTTTTTTTTTGTTGGAAAGGACATATTCCAAGTGTGATACCATGGTAATTTTATCGAGGTCTGCTAAGTATCTCCAGAGATATGGAGATAAACACCTCAAAATTGGTACTTAAAATTAATAGCGCGGTATTGAAGTTGGTTATTTTTAGTTTTTTAAACGTTCTTATTATTGTTGTAATAGTGAAGTAATTGGTATGCAATAAAGAGTTTTTGTAATTGTATAGAAATGGCAAAACTGGAACTGATTATGTTTGGCACACTTTGACTCATTCCTGGCAAAGAAAATATACTAGTCTTACGGATTCCTGGGGCTACATCTCACTAGGGCACCAGGAGCATAGAAAAGATAATAATACTGCGTACCAAGAGGCCAACTCCGAAATGATACATCCGAAAGTTCGGGCCCGACCGAATTTGCCGATGACCTACTACTACGAAAGGTTCGGATATTTTTGACATAAACTCTTGCGAAATTATCGGTCGGGATTTTTTCATGTACGAGTAGTAGGGTTTACGATACAACGAAATGTCAAATGAATTTCGGTTGAACTCAATGATAAGCTGAACTGACCGACCGAACCGAATGTGATTCGTAGTAGGAAACGTCAGATAATTTCGGCCGATACTTCGGAGTAGGCCTCCTCTAGCAGCGCAACGTAACTAGTCGCGGTTGCAACAAAATGTTTAATTAAAGGTCTATGGAGAATACTTCACCGGGTTGCGGTTGGTATCAGCTTGGTTGCTTATAGGCAAGCTCAACGCACTATAAGCATAATAAGCTCTAGACTGTCTAGAGGTTAGTCAGCCTGTTCACGAAACCAAAGCTCGTGGGTCAGCGTCATATACTTTGTTGATAGTGATACTGGTTGCGCCCCGCCACTGGCAACCTCACTAGGTTAGACGAAGGAGGAGGAGGAGGGAGGGGAGGTTATATCCCCCTTTACCCTTATCTCCTCATGGCATCGCTCGCCGTTTAAAATTACCCAATGTCCTATTCTACCATACTATACCACACCCTGTGCAAATTTTAGGCAGATCGGTCCAGTCGTTTAGTCGTGAACGTTTAGGGCCAGTTTCACAGCTTGATAATGTGTCAGATATACATAAGATGAAGCTATATAAAAGTTGTCAAAAATCTGTTACATCAGCACCTAATATAGCTATCAAGAACCGGTGAAACTGGCCCCTTAACGTTTGATTTCTGACGATTCGTCAGGTATATGGATGGTAAAAATTATCAAAACCGTTACTATATCGCAATATTTATATAGTATTGATAATATCGATATGTGTCCGTTATCGTAATCTACATATTTTATCAGCTTGCCTGTCAAGGGCAAAATTCAAGATTCCGACTTTTTGAGCATGTGTGTCATCCGGTTATATCGATACACTAACAATTTTAAACAAATTTGTACCTATGTGAGCTTTTCAAAGTGGCCCTCCGGTGAAGGAAAAACATCGTTAAGAAACCCCCAACCCCCGCATTGTGCTAGGACACTGTCTAGTGTCCGCCTGGCCAACTACCACCCTCAAGTTAGAAAATCTGTGGCCAAACATCTAATGTGTTCCGGCAGCTATCCTTGAGAGCCATTTCTCATTCTAGGCCTAGCGTGCTTACCATCTTCAACCGCATCATCACTTACCAACATGTGAGATAGTGGTCAAACGCTAGCCTATAAATTATAATATATATATATATTTTTTTAAAGTCTAATTTAGTTAAACTTAACATAAAAGACGCCACATATCTGCGCCAGCTGTCAATGCGTTAAGTCTCTTCTATGTGGTCTGCACCTAAGTTTGTCTGATAATAGATTTTTTAAAATATTTTTTAGGCTAGCACTTGACCTACTATCATGCCTGGTGGTAAGTGATGATGTAGTCGAAGATGGTGAACATGCTAGGCCTAGAATACTCTGACTCTCAAGGGCTGTGTGCCGCCGGAACGCCGTAAGGTTAGGTTAGGTTTTCTCCTAGATGGTGGTAAGCTACTTTTTGGGAGATCAGGCGGAACATCGATATAATCTGCTCCTACCACCCGTGGACGAACAGCCGTGCTAGGATTGAACTGGCGACCTCTCGCTTAGAACGTCAAGTCATCAATCCTTTACGCCAAGTGGGGCTCTCAAAAATAATATCAACACAATATTGCGAAATCTTAATAAATTAAAATCTTCTGTGGTTTGTGGTTTGGTTACTGTACTCCTCTTTAACGGCTGAACCGATTTTTATGATTATGACATGTTTTTGACTTAGTCCCTAGCTAGATGATTTCGATTCACAATTGGAACCGATAGGTGGACCTGCGATCGGGCAAGACAACGTCTACCAGATCAGCTAGTCCAAATATAAAGTTTTCATTTATAAGTGTTTTTATTGAACTGTCCGTTGGCCGTTGGATGACAAGCCCGGTTCCTTAACATACAAATGGATCGTTTTGCTTACGATCGGTTAAATTAGACACAAGAATATTTACGTCTCGTGTCAAATAGTAGTAAGTATAGTAGTGTCCGATAGTAAGCAAAACGATCCGTTTGTATGTTATAGGAACCGGTTATAAGTCGGCATAAAAACAAATTAAATAAAAATGTCGGTGCGTACAAAGCTTAAAAAAAAAAGCTTAGAAAGCTTTAGAAGTGAACTCCTCTACAGAGTAGGAATTCAGAGTATCAAGTTCATTCAATTTATTTCTCAACATCACAAAATTTTTTTTTGTACAACTCCATTCAACAGGAACTTAGCGGAATGAATGCCCGAATGATAGCGAATACGTCTTCGTAGTTACGCCGTTCAACAACAGAGGGCGTTTATATACATCCTACTTCCTACTATCCTATCCTACTAATTTATAAACGCGAAAGTTTGTAAGAATGTATGAATGAATGTTTGTTACTCTTTCACGCAAAAACTACAGAACAGATTGAGCTGAAATTTGGTATGTAGATAGCCTAGACCCTGGAATAACAAATAGGATACTTGTAATCCCGATATTCCCACGGGAACGATGTCTACGCGGGTAAAACTGCGGGGCACAGCTAGTTAAATGTAACATGACGCTTAAGTCACATCCGTTGCATTCGGACCGTGACGCTACGTCACTTCCGTTGCATTTTGCCCCAGAGCGTCTAAACAAGTTTCTCTTCAAAAACTCTAGGTTAACAGTTAATTGACGGTAACAATATCAAAGAATACAAACATACATTTTCCTCAACAAAGATTTTAAGTGATGTATCAAGGTTGCTGGACAAGTTTTTGTGACATCATGTTACTTCAGTCACGTATTCAGAGATAAAAACAAACGGAACGTCCGTTTACAATCAACTATTGTTATGGACAAATACTTATATTGTTTATGATTTATTCACAATTCACAACTAGCTGTGTTCCCAGCTTTGCCTGGGTTAACAAGTAGGTACTCTATATTTAATCTTTCCTACTTCTTGCTATACTTCCCACAGGATTATATCGATGTTCCGCCTGACTTCCTATCAAAAGTATCTTAGTAGCTTACATCATCAAGGAGAAAATCTGCCGCTTTAACCTTACGGTGTTCAGCCTATGAGATACAGCGGGATTCGGCTAATTATCCAATAAATCATAATGTTATGGTAAGACATCATTCTTGACATTAATTCGATACACCACAAGACTAATAAAAATACTATTGAGCGATGATTCACTTTACTATGAAATAGCTTTACGTGAATCGTAGACTGAGTATTAAAACGTGAAAGAATTCGATCGGGCTGTTTATCTGCGAGTAACATTTCTTTTTTGTTATATTTTTAGTTACATCATCGATCGCATCATCACTTAACATCAGGTGAGATAGTGATCAAGTGCTACCCAGTTCGGTATTAAAAAAAAAAATAAAAATTTTTTTTAATACTTTATAAGCTAGCGTTTGACTACTATCTCACCTGTTGGTAAGTGATGATGCGGTCGAAGATGGTAAGCACGCTAGGCCTAGAATGGGAACTGGCTCTCAAGGATGGCTGCCGGAACACATTAGATGTTTGGTGACAGATTTTCTAACTTGAGGGTGGTAGCTGGCCAGGCGGACACTAGATGTGTCCTACCACCATGCGGGGGTTGTTGGTTTCATAACGATGTTTTCCTTCACCGGAAGCCACTGTGAAAAGCGCACATCATTTTTTCTATAGAAAAATCCATTGGTGCACGGCGGTTTGAACTCGGTACCACGGCATCAAAGCCGACCGTTCTCCCGATTACGCCACCGGGCCCTCAAATTTCTAAATTAAGTACTGTACCCTTAGTACGAATTTTCATCGTAAACGCTTTTCACAGATCTCACATATTTTTCGACTTATTCTGGCTTCCTGATTGGTCTAAATTTAGTGAAGTGTAATAACCACTAGAGGCGCTGTACTATTTTTCATACAAAATGTGTTCGATATACGATATCGAGTTTGGTATGAAAACTCGTACTAAGGGTGCGGAATATAGGAGTACAGTCATATATTAAAGCCAGAACATGGCTTTGCAGATAAATATTATTTTCAACCCCCATCAAAAAAGGAGGAGATCAATCCGTCTGTTATTTTTTTAAGTTTTCTTAAGAACCTCGTCATCTATAAGCGATTTGGAAAATTATTTTTTGTTTGTTTGAGAGAGTAGGTGTAGGTACACCTACTCTCTCAAACATAAGAATGTACTTCCCGTTTGTAATTTCAGCGAGATACCGGTGTTTAGATAAGATTATTTAAAGTCATAATATTTTATGCTAAATCGCTAAAAGCGCCCCGCTCGCTTTTAGCGATTGATAAACCCGTACATTTTCATCTTCCTTTATTCGGATTTCGTTTATTAAAATTGGCTAATTAATCGAACGGCATAGTAGGACCTGTGGGTTAGACTATTTAAAACCTTAAGAGCTAACGCGGTGTGCACTTTTCCATGCAAATGTATTGCCCCGTTTTCTTTTTGCCTGGAAAATGCTTCTAGAGAAAAAAATGTTTCCACAAAAAATCAAGGTCTGCTGTAGCAGCTACGCCCCCATCGTTTGCTTTTTTTGACCAAATAATTGCAAATAGAAATATGACCCTCCAAAAATCTTAAAGAGGAGATTAAAAGGCTTATATTTCTTTTGCAATTGGTTGGTCAGAAAAGCAAATGATGGGGGCGTAGCTATAGCAGACCTTGATTTTATGTAAAAACAAATTTTGCTCTAGAAGCATTTTTCAAAGAGAAAACGGGGGAATACATTTGTATGGAAAAGTGCAACCCGCGATCCCTATTAATATTTTATGCTTGAGATCGTTTATACACCCGTACATTGTACTGTACATTTTAGAGTTTTACTGTTTCCTTCAAAGTTATTTTATAATAGGGAATATGCATGAAGCTCACATTTATTGGAAATATTTTTTTTCGATTCTTTGTTGTCCTGGAGTTACATGTAAAACCTTTTTTTTATTTAATTCCATTTTATTTGCTTAAAAATAATAAATATTACTTATAATATCGTTTAAAAACTAAAAAAGAACCGACTTCAATGTTCATTTTCAGTACCAATTTTGAGATGTTTATCTCAATATCTCTGGAGATACTTATCAGACCTCGATAAAATTACCATGGTACCACACTTGGGATATCTCCTTTCGAACAAAAAAAGAATAATCAAAATCGGTGCATAAATGACGAAGTTATCCCCGAACAAACATTTTAAAAAAAATATATATATATACTGTCGAATTGAGAAACCTCCTCCTTTTTTTGAAGTCGGTTAAAAATGCAATTTAAGCGAGGGAAATTTAAGTTTGTAAAACAGATCACCATTGGTCGAATCAAAAGTTGACGTCATTATGCACTACTCCATGTGATAGAAACATTGAGCGCGGGAACATAAAAATAAATGTATGGTGTGGTCTTATTGTATTTATTTCCAAATATAGTGTTTGCCGCGTATTATTGTGCAAAAATGTATATTACTAACCATTTAATATAGATAAAAATGAGTACGAGATTAGAGAAACTGTATAGTTTAATAAAAACATGCCATTGGCTAAATACAATAATCGCGCGGAGTCTTAGTTAAAGAAAAAAAAGCTAGTTTGCTTCAAGCGGCGTGTGGCTGACGTAAGTGCGTGACGTCACAATGCATTACCAAAGAGCATGGGAAATGATGGCGTTTAAACTGCTCAAATTTATTTGTATATCTAAATGTTTATTTAAAAAATAATTAGACTAATTCCAGCAGTATTTTATTTTTTTATTATGTTATATGGATGTAATGTGAATTAAAAATATTTAAAAAAAACATGCATATTCCATGCATGCATTTTGGTGTTGCTACGGTAGTTACAATACTATGTTTTGTATTATATGCTGTAGTATAGTACTTCCATGGCCTGATTGGAGTGTGCGTGTGCGTGAGTATGTGTGTATGTGTGCTTACTTTAATGTATTATGTAGTTTTGCATGGTGGTAGGACACTGTCTAGTAGTGTCTAGTGTCCGCTTGGCCAGCTACCACCCTCAAGAAAATCTGTCGCCAAACATCTAATGTGTTCCGACAGCTATCCTTGAGAGCCAGTTCCCATTCTAGGTCTAGAGAGCTAACATCCTCGACCGCATCATCACTTACCAACGTGAGATTGTGGCCAAACGCTATCCTATAAGATTTAAAAAACAAATTTTATTAATTTTAACAGACTTCAAAAAAGAAAGAGGTTCTCAATTCGTCGGAATTCTATTTTTTATGTATGTTCCCCGATTACTCAAAGATTTTGCCTAGACCGATTTTGAATTTATTTTGTTTGAAAGTGTATACTTTCCAAGTGGTCCCATTTAAGTACCTATCATTGAGATATGTTCAATACCTCCAGAGATATAAAGATAAACATCTCAAACTTGGTACTAAAAATGACTAGCGCGGCATTTAAAGTCAGTTTTTTCGTGTTTTAAACGATCTTAAATTACAATTTACTTATTAATATCGTTCTGATTTCTGTTATTCTTAATTTGTAGACTTTTTCCTGTTTTTGAAGGAAATACGAATAATAATGTGACGAAACGTTCATAATAATGCGTTGTTACATTTGGCGCAATTAACTACTATCAAGATTTATTGGTAATTACTACCGTGTGCCGTTCTTTAGCTAGGCATAATTCAAAAAACTAGGTGCTTATATTCATACTTGAGTTTTGCACAAACCTGTGCAGAGGAATGAAATTGTGTCTAAAACATGTAATTAATCTAATACTATAAGAATCTTTGTCCTGACATACTGACTGACTGACAGACAACGCACAGCCTAAACCGCTGGTCGTAGAGACTTGAAATTTGGACGGTATATTTGTCTTAGTACGTAAACGTGTACTAAGAAAGGATTTGCCAAAATTCACCCCTTTAGGGGATGAAATGGAGGTTCAAAGTTTGTATAGAGAAAAGAGATTAGATAGTATTTTCTATTCGAAACTTTACACAAGTGCTACAGTAAAAAAATAAGCAAATACGTGTTTCAGGCTTTTTTGAAATTCTACCCCTAAGAGGGTGAAATGGGGTAACAAAATCTGAAAATCAATATTGTTTCGAATTGCGCTGAAATTACGCATGCAGATAGTTATTACGACGTTAGTTCCCTCTGAGATGATTTTGATTGATTTTCTAAAATTCACCCCTTAAGGGGACGAAACGGGGGTTCAAAGTTTGTATGGATAAACAAGATTAGATAGTTTTTTCTATTCGAAACTTCACACAAGTGCTTCAGTAAGTAAAAAAGAAAAAAGATGATTCAGGCTTTTCCGAAATGCCACCCCTATTTAGGGGTGGGTAAAGGGGGTAACCAAGTCTGAAATTAATATTGTTTCGGATTGCGCTGAAATTTTGCATGCAGATAGTTGTTTTAACGTAAGAAAAGATTTTTCAAAATTCACTCTTTAAGGGGATGAAACGGGGGTTCAAAGTTTGAACCGATTTGGCTTTAACATTTTTGATTTCTGTTATGATAGAAAGGTATTTTTTACAAAATAAATGTTTTAAGTAAATAAAACAAGTCTTTAACGCGGGCGCAGCCGCGGGGCACTTCTAGTACCTATATAATTTTGTCATAGGAAAGAATATTGTTTTTCGATTGCGATACATCATATACTTTCAACCGACATCCTTAAAAGAAGGAGGTTCTCAATTCGTTTGTATGTATGTCATATATATTTTTAATGGGTGTTTGCCGATAACTTCGTCGTTTATGAACCGATTTTGATGATTCTTTTTTGGTGTAAAGGAGATATCCTAAGGGTGGTACCATAGTAATTTCATCGAAATCTGATAAGTATCTCCAGAGATATGGAGATATACACCTCAAACTTGTTACTGAAAATTAATAGCGCGGCATTTGAAGTCGGTTATTTTAGTTTTTTAAACGATTTTATTTTGAAGTCTGTTGAAAATAATATCTATAAATCGAAGCAATGTTCTGGCCTTAACATATGACTGTACTCCGATATTCAGTACTTAATTTAGAAATATTACTTGCAGATAAGCAGCCCGGTCGAAGTCATTCACATAGAGCTATTTCAGGGTAAAGTGAATCATACTATAAGTAGTTGGTGGAAAGGAGATATCCTAAGGGTGGTACCATAGTAATTTCATCGAAATCTGATAAGTATCTCCAGAGATATGGAGATAAACACCTCAAACTTGGTACTGAAATTTAATGGCGCGGCATTAGAAGTCGGTTCTTTTAGTTTTTTAAACGATCTGATTGCATGTATGTTACGCGATTACACAGTCAATTGTAAACCGAATTGAATGATTCTTTTTATAATCAATTTTATAATGGGATTACCTCGAAAACGTACCCTACGTTTTCGAGGTAGTCCCATTGTAATTTCATCGAGATCTGATTAGCATCTCCAGATATATAAGATTTGCTACTAAAATTGACTCGCAGGCATAGAAGTCGGTTGTTTTAGTTTCATTATGGCTCCACACGATTAGTGTATTTAGCCAGTGTCATCAAGTATTGAAATTCACATTTCAGGTCAGTTTTCAAGTAAAAGTCTAGTCTAACTCATACCTTCAGTAAAAATGTGGTGTTTACTGAAGATTTTCAGTGGAATTTTGGTGATAACGCAAATAGCATGTTTTTCAACATTGTGCTGTTTCCCTACACTCGCACACATTCACCGGCACTTAATGGTTAATAATCCACATTTATTACACATTAACACGCGGAAGAACACAAGTTTTAGGAAAAAATACAATGAGATCACACACACACACACACACTTTTCCACGTTCCCGCCAAAACCGTTTTAGTTTTTAAACTATCGAGGAGTTTGTCACGAATAATGTAGCTAAAGCTCCCAAAATTAGCGTTTCCATATTTAAAATAATGCATACAATACAGAAGTAATGCTAAGAAAACAACGTCAATATTTACGTCAACAATACTAAAACAAATGAAACGATAATACAAAATAATTGTATTAGAACACAAACGTAGTTAAGTAGATGAATATTGTTGAAAAATGCAAGCTTAATCCAAAATCCAGACAGATGAATACTTAAATTTAACTTATGAAATGACACATTGAGAATGATAATAAGCCGATGAAGAAGATGAGACAAAACACAAAAATGAAACAAAAATTAAAAAATAATAAGTACCGCCGTCGGTTGTAGGCACGGACTGGAATCCTGTCCAACGTCCTAAATAAAAAAATTAGTTGTTAGTGCACAGTATTGACATAAAATATAAAATAAACACAATAAATAAAAGAACACTAAATTATACAAATAATATGCATACAAAGCTTCCATTATTATTATCTATTTTAAAAATGTTAATCTAAGACTTGTTAATATTTCATTAGTTTTTCTACAACAATAGTAATAAACAACAATTTATATTACAATTTAAATGTATCTTTATTGAACATTTATTAGAGTTTTTAAATATTAACATTTAATCTAAATATAACCAAAAGAAAACAGTTACAAGAAATCGTATGATAATAAAGCTTGTGAAAAAGCATATCCATATTTCAAGACAATATTAAATTTTTGCATGCCTATTTTCATACATTATCTGAGTTCAAACATTTAAGTGATAATATAAGATCTCCACGTACACCTTTGGTACGAAATCTAAAAAATATGTAAATCCCAGTTCTACTCCCACCGACAGCTATAACAGTTGAACCATAATAATTATTAATCATAAAATAGTTTAAAAGCTATGATCACATATGGTCAAGTTTGCAGATACCGCAAAAATACACAACTAAACTACAAGAAAACTACGTCAAAATGCTAAATATACAAGGTGCATTACAATATTTACACACTGGGTTATGAAATCATCAATATAACAACAGCAGCGCATGCCTTTACTCAAAACAACGGATAGAGTAAGTAATCAAAGATAGATATTTTACAAAATTTTACAAATATTTAATAAAAGTGCCGAAAAGAGACATACGTATAGACCTATAACCGCCTTTGTCTTAATTAGGCTTCAATTAGTTTTTTTTTCGATTGGAATTAGCGAATATCTGGACTTTAAGTCCACTGTTGAGAATGTCTTCAATTGCTATCAAATATCTGACAAAATCAGACGTCTCGATAATGATAATCGGTACATTTTGGTAAAATGAAGATTTCACAGCTTTGCACCTTCTGTCCAGGCTTGTAATTATGTCATGGTCAAGTCAATAGACGTATGTTGGTAAGTTCTACTATCCTTATATCCTGTTAGTTGCGAATATCAAATTAAATATTAATAGAATTGTGTAGGTAGTTAAACCCTCATTTTAAAAGCTGCTTTTACGTTTTCCATTCGTGAAACTTTGGTTTCAAAGGATTTGGAAGGTTTGATCTTGATAGGCTTTTATCATAAGAAGCTCAATACATTTCTAGATTCTCAGGCATCTTAATTGCCTCCAATTCGTGTGTCTAATTTAATTTCTAAATTGGTCTTCAAAGCACGTGAGGTTCAATTGACGAATTCCTGACACCTAGTTTCATAATAAGCTACAATTGATATCATTGAGAGGTGTGCTAATTAACTATGTGTTAAAGATAATTAACTAGGTGTTACACGTGGAATCTGGTCGAGTTCCATTCGGTTTCAAATACCTACCACAAAGTGGATATGTCTAGTTCGACGCGGCTAAAGCCTGACCGCTCTAAAGCCCTATTAATACCAGCTAGACTGGCGTCACCGGCTGGCACTGTGAAAACGGCTTTTCGTTCCAGTCCAGCACTGGCCGCCAAATAGAAATAGCATGCCAGTAGTGGCATTGTATAAATCAGCCTTAATTTTTTTTTAGTTAAACATTAACTTGACAATTTCTAATTTGATGTTAACCATCGCTATGAATGTACTACGTACCGTTTACATGTACCTCGATGATGTTAAGTGATCATGCGGTGGTAAGTGAAATCTTACTTGCCTGGACGCAGAAGACAGCAAAGTGAGCCGAGGGGCTAGACATATCTAACTACACAGTCCAAATATTTCGACCATCAGAAGAATTGGCTAGTACCAAATACTGCGACACATTTATTTATTGCATTTTATTTAATTCAAATGCAGTATGCACCCAAAGACGTAGGCTATTATCATTGAATGGTACCCACCAATAAGGTTGAGCGAACACATTACAAGATAAACGACACCACCGTATTTGTAACTTCTATGGCTAGATCTGGCTAATTAGGAAAGCTAATGAAGACCTTTGCTCAACAGTGGATCCTAATAGCTCGAATTATCGATCAAATTTGTCACTCGACTGCCAGTTTTTCAGAGACATTATAATATGTTAAATATATTTTAACGTGTCTGCGTTTCCATTTGAGATGTGCGAGGTAAGGTAGCTAAGCAGTGAACGAGGAAAAATAAATATAATCCGCACTCTGCAGATCTGCAGCTCAGCAGCTAGGTGAAAACGTTCTACCAGGCATTTGGACTTGGCATTTGTACATAAAAAAAGTAAGAAACATTTGGGGAAATATTTGCAAGGAATGTGTGCAAGAAAGTAGTACATGCATCTTCGTACCGCTCAGATACAAACTGTCTCGTAGCTTCGCTACGCATTCTCTTAACACGTTCTTCCACATCTCTTGTGAAATGGAAGCCCTATTTTCTACTCTAGGATTATTTGCATCTACAGACATGCATATGGCATGAGGATTAAACCATTCAAAAGCATTTTTACCTACAGCTTAAGAATAATTGAGCACAGTAAACTATCATACGCAATCAGCTGGATATAGTCACAAGCAATATCTTGAACATACCTGTAGTGTCTACCGGTTTTCTGTGCGGAACTATTGAATGAACATATCTCATGAAGAAATGTCCAAACAGCGCCTTTAAATCAGGATTGTGCATCATTTCTATAAACTCGTTAAATTCCAAGAAATTCGACCCATCCCTGTCGGACAGATTCATGATTTTAACTTCTACATTTTCTGGCAGGTCTTTTGCATATTCTCTGGATTCGATGATGGCTTTCAGCTCGGAGATTGATATCTTGCCATCGTGGTCGCGGTCATACTGAAACAAAAAGGTTTGCGTTAATCACAAGTGAAAGAGATTATTATACCGAGTTAAATCCCCGCCGTGCACCAATGGATTTTTTATCGAAAAATGTATGTGCGCTTTTCACAGTGTTCCTTCATCAGAGGGCTTTGGTGAAGGAAAAACATCGTTAATGCGAGGTAGTAGGACACTATCTAGTATATGCCTGGCCAGCTACCTCCCTCAACTCAAGTTAGAAAATCTGTCGCCAAACATCTAATGTGTTCCGGCAGCTGTCCTTGAGAGCCAGTGCCCATTCTAGGCCTAGCGTGCTTACCACCTTCGACCGCATCATCACGTACAGATAAGATAGATATTGGTGAAACGCTAGCCTATGATATATAAAAATATATATTCTGTAAATAAAATAGAGATTTCGGGTCTCAGTATCTTCTACCGCATTTATAACGGGAGACGTCCATTTTACCATCGCACCTCCCGCCATAGTTCATCATCCACACATTATCAAGACTTCGCACACATCTCGATTCAACCGGCCACTTCTCTCGTACACTTTTAAAATGTGGAACGAGCTGCCGTTAGCTGTTTTCCCGCAGAGATACAACATGGAGTCCTTAAAAGGGGCGTTAAAAGAATCTTGACAGGTAGGCAACGCAGTGAGTGACACCTCTAGCGTTGCAAGTGTTCATAGGCGTAGAGTGACCACTTCCCATCAGGTAGGCCGTTTCCTTTTTTGCTGCCTGTATCATACAATGAAGAGGTCGATTGTCTAGTTTAGGTGGTTCTAAACTGGATGACCATTGCTGGTAGGCATCAGACGTGGCTCCAACTACCCATCGAACAAAGGCGTGTTACTAATCGATTCGTCGAGTTTCAGACTAAGGTTAAGAAAACGCCTGCTAATGTGGTATTTCCAGCATATCATAGTTATGATAATAATAAGTAACAACGGTAAACACATTGAAAACAAGTTATTTAAATTTAAATGTTCTTACATAATTTATGCAATTATGCGCAGAGGAAAACAGGCTTTATCTATAGGGGAAAATCCATGTTATTAATAAAATATTTTATTTTAATAATCTTGTTTCCTGTGAGTCAATATTGTTTCAGATATGAAAGTGATTGTATTAATAATGTCCTTAAAAATTCGCAAAAATATAATTTAGTCATTCTGTCGGTAAGATGTTCTCACCCATCATATTGACTTTCACTGTATATACAATTTAACCTAAATTGATCTAGCCATTTAGCCCGGAAGAGGTCACAAACGAACAAGCTGATTTTGGCAAAAATATTGGTTAATTTAGTCTTTAAAGCTACAGCGAAGGACTATAAAAAGAAAGGGGCACATTACCGCTAAATTACAATCGAAGCACCAAAGTTATGCTCGCCTCTCGTAAGCCGTAGCTGCAAGCCTCAAGATCGTAGATATGATCGTGATTATGCGGACTGACAGCCAAATTCCTAGCTTCCACAGGTGGTAGAAGCATATTATATCGATGTTCCGCCCGACTTGCTACCAAAAAGTAGCTTACCACTATCGAGGAGCAAATCTGTCATCTGCAATCTGCCATTCGTTCGCTCTCGCTTGGTCTGGTGTGGAGTCTCTACATTGATATCGATGCGTCCTGTCATCTCAAACGTCTAATAGAAGGTGATACATCTAGATAGTCTTGTATCGACGATTATCGGTCAAAAGTCATCGCTATTCATGTAGAGACTATTGGGCCAGGGGTGGAAGTCTCTACAAGACTGATCGATGAATCGATGAAATTCGAGCGCATCTCTCGATTCGACGCATCGCTATCAATGTAAGAGACTTCCACCCCTGGTCTGGGCCCGACCCAACATAAGAAATCGCTTTTCCAGCTTCTGGCGAAGATTTTTGTCTCAGGAGCACGTAGCCCGTGTACGACAAGACTAATAGCCGTGGTAGTGATTAGATCACAGTATGATTAACCGGTAGGTACACGAGCATTTGGTCAATATTTGAACAGCTGGTTAGCTGTAGTCAAAGCGAAGTATCTCAGTAGAACAGTGTTACATTTTTGTAAATTGTTAAACACAATCCAAAATTTCATCGTACCGACGGGACTCGAACCCGTACCCCCCGGATTACACGTCCAGGTGCTCTGCCAATTAAGCCACGGTTCGATACATCGATACGACGAAATTAGTGGATTGCATTTGTTAACCCAATTATGCATTGTTGGCGCCATCTATGACTACTTATTACGTAAGTTAATCATTCGGAAGAAATCGTTACAGTTTTCAAATCCGACGAGAGATGTTGCACTGCGTATGTAAGCTAGCTATGTATGTAACTTCCACATTCCGTACACAGGTGGTAGATATCTGATAGGCTAGCATTTGACCATTTTTTCGCCTGGTGGTAATGGTAAGCGATGATGGGGTCTAAGATGGTGAACACGCTAGATCCAAAATGGTCTGACTCTCAAGGGCTAGAACACCGTAAGGTTATGGTGGCAGATTTTCTCTTTGATGGTGGTAAGCTACTTTTTGGTAACAAGTCAGGCGGAACATCGATATAATGCTCCTATCAACTGCGGGAACCACCGTATGCCCCGACACTTGACTCCAATTTTCTAGGATCTACTATGATCAGCAATCTAGGCTATCTAGTCGACGAGACACCTACTAATTCCCCAAGCATTTGCCGATATGCAGCAGTTCATATTTTTTTCGAATGGATTCAAGTAATTTTTAGGCATATGAGGAGTTTTTCTATTTGCAGATATGTTGCGAAGTTTAAATCTAATCTAGATTCTAGAAGACAATTACACTGCAAAGGTATCTTCGAGGCTATAATATCGTTTAAAAAACTAATAAATAATAGTTTAAAAAAACAAAAAAAATACGCTTTTGTAGAAAATCCAACTAAAAAATAGAAAATAAATTTTAATAAATTTGAATTAAAAATAGTGTAAGAAATCAATAGTTCCAAATATTTTATGAACAGATATCACTAGAAGGGTTATTTTGATAATATCCTGAAAAGCACCCCACGCTTTTTTTACAATAAAATCATTTTTTCATACACTATTTTTAATTCAAATTTATTAAAATTTATTATCTATTTTTTAGTTGGATTTTCTATAAAAGCGTATTTTTTTAGTTTTTTTAAACTATTATTTATTTTTCATTTTTAGTCGTTTTTTTTTTTTATTTATTTATTGTCATCGGTCCTTAATAAGTATGCCAAATTTCGAGTTAATCCGACGTTTTGAAGGGGGTTAAAATCATGTTCAAAGATTCCGTTACATACTAACATACATACGTCTGAAGCTAATAAAAGCGTATTAAAAAAGAAACGACTTCAATGCCGCGTTATTAGTTTTCAGTAGATGTTTATCTCCATATCTCTGGAGATACTAATCAGACCTCGATGAAATAACATGGTACCACCCTTGGGATATTTTCTTTCCAACAAAAAAAGAATAATCTAAATCGGCTCATAAACGACGAAGTTATCCGCGAACAAATATAAAAAATAAAAAAAAAACATATACGGTCGAATTGAGAAACCTCCTCCTTTTTAGAAGTCGGTTAAAAATAGGAGACCTTTACACTTTTGACACGAGAGAGCTGTACCTAGCCATTCCTCGTAATAGTAATAGATAAGAATTCCTATGGTGTTGCAATAGGTACTTGGAAGTACATGTGATGATTGTGGCAGGAAAATCTTTCGTGCCGATAATATGAGAATTTGATCTTTAAATAGACTTAACCTTAGACACATAAATAGATCTAGAACTAGAGTATCTAATCTAGCTTTGATATAAGCGCTTCATACAATCTTATAACAATAGGTCGTATGGTTAAGAGATTACTTACTACAATAGCCTTCCCGTCTACATCTAAATCAAATATTTACATAAATAAGAACTAGGTAAATATTCATGCATATTAGTATTCTTTCAAACGGTTGTCCGCCATTTTAAAAGAAGTCCATAGACTGAATCGACATAAATCATATAATTGAACATGCTCACAAAATTTTACGAGAATCGGTTATGAAATGCGACTTGCCCCCTGATTTTCAACAATTTTAATACCTTTCGGATTCAGAAACTTTATTTAAAATTTTATATATTGATAAATCCGTGAGCTATTTTATCGCGGAAACCTTTCCAATTAGAATCACTCATTATTTCGAATTGAAATATCAAAAGTAACGGATCGGAGCTTGTGAATTGCAAAGATCCAAGTCGAAGTAAAGGCAGTTTCCAAATTCGAAATTACTTCGATTATTGAGAATAACCCTGCTGTAGAGGAGAAGAGAACAGCGGGACATCCGGACAAACGAAAGCATTTTTGCGCAAGCTAAAACGGACTTCGTGCTCGCTCAGTCAATAAATAGCACAGATATTTGAGTGGTGCTAATTCAAGCGAATGGTCTGCTAATTTTCTCAATAGACTCTATTTTAGCTAGACTCGTGGACGGAGTATAAAATGGACCTTGCATTAAAATAACAATAATAATATGAGAAGGATAAAACCACAGTTTAACAATCATATGATTGTAAAACTGTGCAAAAAAAACTATACAATCACTAGTATGAGAGAGCGAGATGGACAATATTTTTTATCCTTTTCTGCATAATATGCGAGTTTATTGTTTGGAGCCAGCTCTGGCTTTCAGTTCTAGTGCGCCATAGTGCGCCCATTGGCTTTCACCCGCTGCCATGTATGACCCGACCAAATTACGTTATTCATTTTATCTTATAGCTGTCATATGTATCACATGTTCATCATTTTAGTCGGGTTACATCTTTAGAGCTATTTCATTGCATACGCTAATGTCTTGTCTATTTAATTTTACGTCAACGGCTAAACGGGCACATCGACTAGGTAAGGTTTGGTATGACTACAGACCTGGGATCACTACGTTAGTGAATCCTAACGTCTATGGGGAAGACAGTTGGAAATTATTAATACATTTTAGTATTGCAGTCAAGAAGCGAATGGTAACAAGTGACATTTTAATAATAAACACAGACTACTACAGATTCTACGCATAAATAATGATAATAAATAATGTTCAGTACCTGACTAATTATTACTTGTAAATTGTTAAACACAATCTAAAATTTCATCGTACCGACGGGACTCGAACCCGTACCCCCCGGATTACACGTCCAGGTGCTCTGCCAATTAAGCCACGGTTCGATACATCGATACGACGAAATTAGTGGATTGCATTTGTTAACCCAATTATGCATTGGTGGCGCCATCTATGACTACTTATTACGTAAGTTAATCATTCAGAAGAAATCATTACAGTTTTCAAATCCGACGAGAGATGGTGCACTGCGTAAATCAAATATTATGTTTCTTTGAAGTGTCTCACACTTTATATTCTTTATGTTCTTTATCAGAAATTAGATTTAATAGTCCCGCGGCTTTGCCTGCGATAAAAAGTACACCTATATCCTATTATAACTTAATGGATATCTCTGTACAACATTTCAGCGAAATCGAACCTGCAGCTTAACCGTGAAAAGGTACTTTCGAACTTTTGAATTTTTAATATGAGTGAAGAAAATCGTCAAATAAATTGGCAAAGGTTAGGCCATTATTAAACGGTTTGGTCGGGCCAGAAAAAACCGTTTACTAATTATCTAACCTTTGCCAATTTGTGGCGATTTTCATGTAATACATTCGAAAGTATGTACCTATATCAGTATCTCTGTCTGTCTATCCGTAACCTTTTAGACCCTGCAAACTGTAGCTAGGTGCAGTATCCATCACGAGGGCTATATTGACCCTTGAAACCAATCTAATCGAATCGATCAAGATAAATAGATGTCGGCTCATGTTATAAAGAGCCGTGATTACGACGCGCGACGTAGCAGTTCGCTGGATAGCACTCATTCTTACAATGATGAATTATTTAATTAGGTAAGAAATCATGATAAAATGCTGCGCATTGATACCGTATATGTATGATGTCACTTTTCTTATAACTGCGGATAACTTCGTCGTTTATGAACCGATTTTGATTATTCTTTTTTTGTTAGATAGGAGATATCCCAAGTGTGGTACCATGGTAATTTTATCGAGGTCTGATGAGTATCACCAGAGATATAGAGACAAACACCTCAAAATTGGTACTGAAAATTAATAGCGCGGCATTGAAGTCGTTTGTTTTTAGTTTTTTAAACGATCTTATGTATGATTTCAAAACTGGAAGACTTTTGAGCCGCGGATGATTGGACGCGATACGTGTCCATAAACAACGAATTAATTAATTTAATTTAAATCGTGGTCCTAGGTTACATACAGAGTTGTTTAATCAACCGACTTCCAAAAAGAAGGAGGTTCTCAATTCGTCTGTATGTTTTTTTTTTGTGTATGTTACGCGATTACTCCGTCAATTGTGAACCGATTATAATGATTCTTTTTTTAATCGGTAGGGTACGTCTCAAACTTGCTACTGAAACTGACTCGCGGGGCATGGAAGTCCGCATCGCCAATTACCAACAGGTGAGATAGTGGTCAAACGCTAGCCTATAAGATATTAAAAATTAAATAAATAAATCATCCAGGCAAGATATTGTAGAAATGATCATTCAGCCACTCCACTTGTTACAATACATTTTTATGTTCACATGAATTTCACAGAAAAGTCCATGATGAGTGAGTCATCTTCAAACAAGTGACACCAATGACGAAAATCACTTTCAATCAGTGAGACAGTTTGACTGAGTCATGTTTGTCATGGGTGTAAATATTAGATCACTGATAAAGACTGTGATATCATGAGTAGGTACTTAATTATTGCCAAATTAAGTAGCAGCTATAGCTATATTATTATGTACATATACCAATTCAAAGACGCTCAGCGAGCTATGGAGAGGGCTATGCTTGGAGTCTCTCTGAAGGATCGAATTCGAAATGAAGTCATCCGTCAGAGAACCAAAGTTATCGACATAGCTCAAAGGATCAGCAAGCTCAAGTGGCAGTGGGCTGGTCACATCTGTCGTAGAACCGATAACCGTTGGGGTAGATGTGTTCTAAAGTGGCTCGGTGAACGTAGTGTAGGACGCCCTCCAGCTAGGTGGAGAGATGATATACGGAAGTTGGCTGGCAGTGGTTGGAAACAGAGAGCCGAAGATCGAGCTCAGTGACGTGCCATACGTGAGGCCTATGTCCAGCAGTGGATGGAGATAGGCTGATGAAGATTAAGTAATTATTTGGCGGTACAAACTTGTTATATTTAAGTTACTGTAATGAGTCCTTTTTACAATGAATGGCTCTTAACACAAAACGCGTTGTTACGATACTTGCAGTAAAGAGCGCAGAATATTTTTTATGCTATAAATAGCATGTCTGATATTTCGTTTTAAATCGCCAACTGCGATTCGGCGCCACGGCGTTTAGACGAACCGAAACGCTCAATGATCTATTAGTGTGCTATATTTTACTTACCTAAAATTAACATACGTGTAAAAACATAATGCATACAAAAAATATGTTTCTATTGATAAACAAACTATGAATGTGCAAACGCGGAACGCGCTCCCCGTAGAAATAAGGCGTGCGAAATCACTAGCAATCTTTAAAACAATGGTAAAATCTCATTATTTGTCCGAACAAAGCTAAAAGTACCACACTGCTGTAATATAATAATATTATTTGATCTAATATATAGGTTGTATGTATGTGTATGTATAAGTATATTATTGTAATAAAAAATTTTTGTTTATAAAAATCTAAACGTTACTTGTTGTAACATGAAGGTTATAGAGTATAAAAAGCTAAAAATTAATGTTAGGTAGACAGTATTTATGAATATCGAGCGCCCTTGTTCTACCAAGATCTAAAACTTACCAGGATAAATCAGCGGTGTCATTGAGACTTTTAATCTCGGACCGGGGGACAGGCAAATGATAACACTGTTTTGGGAATGTATGACAAATTTTAATACTTCAAAACGTCCCTTACCTCCAAAGTGAGTTACATTACTTAGTTAAAGCCGCAATACTATGTCTAAACATTTGACTATAAATACCATTCGGTTTTCGTTACTTTTTAGGTTAATTTATTTTACATTTTACTACTGAAATTTGGTTATTGTCTTTCTTGCATCTTGCGAATATGAAATTAAAGTTTTAAGGGTAATAAAAAGAGTTATAATGAAATTAGCTTAGCTGCAGCGTCCGGTGGCGTCTGAGCACACCACTCTAAACAGACGACATTCATCGTCGCACCAACAGCTCAAAACTACGACGACATCCAAACGGTGTGCGTCGCACAAACACCTCAAACTAACGACGTCTTCCAGCGTCGAACAAACAGTTGGCGACACCCATAGTCGCCCAAACAGTTGACGACAGTCGCCCAAACAGCGCCAAAGGCTGTAACCAAAAATCCGATTGTAATTTGTCGCCATGAAGGATGACGCGAAACATTTTAGGTTATCAAAAATTGACTCACCGCAAAATCACGACGTTATCATATGGCACTACGCCATAAGCACGCCGAGTATTATCGCGAAGGCGATTTGGAATACGGATTCACTTAATTGAATCCGATTTATAAAATTTTCTAAAAATGAGCCCTTTGTATGCCTAGGGGCAAGAAAAAGTGACGTCTCCGATCGAGAATTGACAGATGTCAAAGTCATTTTTTTTTTTGAAAGATTGTCTATAGGATATTGAATGATCCACAGACCAAGTAATAACTCGATTATTTAAAATCGACCAAAAATGGCTAAATACGAAAATGTTCTAAATTATTTAAAACCAAAAGGTAATTTTGTCAGTCTTAGAAGCTGAAATGTGCTTCCAAACGAAAAATATGTAACGAGTCGAAATACCTCGTTACAGTACATACCTTCCCAAAAAAAATAAAAGAATGAAACTTCTTTTATTTTTGAGAAGAACTCCCAAAAAATTCCTAATAAAAACTTATTCAAAAAAAATTAATAAACAGAAAATATTCCGCCACCAAAATATGAAATTTATTCAAACTAAAAGAAGACACTAATAAAGCATAACGTTAAATCAGTTAAGCTTCTAGCCACTGACTAAGTTGCTCTAGAAAAACAAGTTATAAAAACTTTCTAACTAAGTGAAAAACAATGTTAAGGTTTATCAAAACTAATCCATCAATATGACTCAATCCTAAAATCCATCACAAATTAATTATACTCAAGAGTGGATAAGCACCATAGCCTCCATCTACCTATCTGTATTACAAACCAAATAAATATTTCTGAAATATTTAACAAAAGTGTAGATAAGCACCATCGCCTCTATCTTTTATAATCTCAGAACGATTCTAACTAAATTAAAAGGTAATAACAAAGGTTATCCATATTGTAGTACGGTTAAGCATTAGCTGCCGACTATAGATAATTATTCACTGCAAAAGATTCAGTGAACAAGTTTTCAATGAAAAAGTTGAACAACAAAAGTTCAAATTATTCTCATAAAAATAGAGAACCAAAAATAATAAGTAGTGACCGGCTCAACTCTACCGACTTTCCGAACACTAACAAATTAATAAAAGGGTTTGTCAAAAAGACCAAAAATTGTATATTGTGACCGGCTCAACACCACCGACATTCCGTGCACAATAACAAGTTAACAAAAGTTTGTTGGGAAAACAACAAAGTTGTATTGTGACCGGCTCAACACCACCGACTTTCCGTTCACAATATCTAAAAAGTTTTCAACGCTTGAACTAAAAATGTCAAAGCGAGGAAAAAATTAAGAGTAAAAAATTACCCAAAAAGGTTAACTGAGACAAAAGCTCAAAAAGAGTCAAATCCGAGAGGCAAATCCGGGTAGAAATTATGTAGAGCTCTAAGTGTCAAATCCGAGGCTTAGGTCTACAACAAACACAAACTAAATAATCTAACCAATATATAACATGCTTCACAAAGACTGAAACACATCTATATTAAAAATGTATTTACACTATGTGCAGGCTATTTGAAAAGTGGAAAGCTTTTCATAGCAATCTAAAACAATATTTATACTAGAAAAGTGGAAAACTTCTCAAAGTATCTAAAAGAAAGTTGAGTACTTGAAAAGTGAAAAGCTTTTCAAAGTAACCAAAATAATAAAATATACAAAAATATACATAAGATCTTTTGATGCCAAGAAAATTTCTAAAAGAAAATATAATCGTTAGATGTAGCTTTTAAAGTTGGGTAAAAGTTCAAAAGTAGGTTAAAAGTATCAAAAATAAAATAAAATAACCAAAAATAGACCTAAGTTAGGTTTAGTATATTTAAAGTTGTATTTCAATAAAGTGTTGGTTTTCCTTTCAGGCGATCATCTTTCATCTCCGGCAACTTCTTTCATACTTCAAATCTCATTCATCAACTAACAACGCCGGACCAAAATAGAATATCAAAACAAAGTTAAATAAAAGTTAAATCCAAAAATGAAAATTTTAATATTTAATTATATCTTTAACATGATAACGTCCAGTACTTGTTTTATTAAATTCCTTTAGTACATAAACGTTAGGAGAAATTCTCTCTACGATTTCACATTTAATAAACTTAGGTGCTAATTTAGCCGAAAAATATGCAGGTGCATTTGACTGTACAAAACTTCTACGCCAAACTACATCACCGACATCAAAAGAAATGACTTTTCTTCCCCTATATATCCCCTATAATAAAGAGCATTACGCTTATAAGCTTTCAAAAGATAAGCTTGAACTTTAACAAAAACTTCACTAAGTGAATTTAAAGAGTGAGCATAAGTATCTCTAGTACCAAGCTCAAGTTGATCTAAGTTATCAAAAGAGTTACTAAAACGGTGCAAAGATGCATCAAAAATAAGTTCTCTACCGAACATCAAAAAGTTAGGAGTGTACTCTGTAGCAAGATTTACACTACTATTTAAAGCTAATTGGACATGAGGCAAAAACCTTGACCAAGTTCGATGATCATTTTTAACAAAACAAGAAATACATGTTTCTATTGTCTTATTATATCTTTCTACTGGATTATTCTGTGGAGTGTATAGTGCATTATAAAATATTTTAGTGATGTTGAAATTTTTTAAGAAATCTACAAAATATTTAGATATAAATTGGGGTCCGTTGTCGGCCACTAAAATTTTAGGTACACCAAATTTAAGAAATATTTCTTTTTCAAAGATTTTACAAATTACTTTAGAAGTAGCA
The DNA here is from genome assembly GCA_954871355.1 of Cabera pusaria. NCBI lineage: Eukaryota > Metazoa > Arthropoda > Insecta > Lepidoptera > Geometridae > Cabera > Cabera pusaria. Next base: position 4,851,873 of record OX940906.1, on the reverse strand, counting down.
TTTAACATTGGAAATATCCAACAATATTTAGTAAAAACATCTACAATTGAAAGAATGAATCTATGTCCAGAATAAGATTTAGGTAAAATCCCAATAATATCAACGGATAACATTACCATGGGTTGATCAACTTTCTTAGGGTTAACCATCTTACCAGCAGGAGCAGAAGTTGAATGTTTATAAGCTTTACAAATGTCGCAAGAAGAAATATATCTTTGAACGTCTCCGAACATTCCTTTCCAATAATAATGTTGTTTTATTTTATTAAGAGTTTTATGTATTCCAAAGTGTCCAGAATTAATATCATCATGATTAGAACGAATAGTATCTAAAACATGTTCTTTAGGTATAACAATTTTCCAATTCAAACGACTATTAGGGTCAAATTTATTTTTACAGTAACGATATAAAGTATTATCTTCTACTCGAAGGTTTTTCATTCTAGAAGGGTATTTTTGACAATTTATAAAGACTTTTCTATACCAAGGGTCTTCTATATCTTCATCTGGTGAGACAATATTTATAGCGGAAACTAATATTGAAGTTATATTGATTCTAGATAAAGCGTCAGGAACTTGATGTAAAGATCCTTTTTTATGAACAATATCAAAAGTAAATTGAGAAATACGTGCAGCCCATCGAGCTAAGCGTCCACTAGGGTTATTAAGTTTTAAAAGCCACTTAAGACTAGCATGGTCTGTCACGACTGTGAATTTCATTCCTTCGACATAAGGTCTAAAATGTTCAATTGAATCTAAAACTGCCAAAAGTTCACGTTCAGTGGTACTATAATTTCTTTCACATTTATTTAAAGATCTTGAATAATAAGCAATTGGATGTTGTTCATTATTTTCGTCTTCTTGACTCAGAACACTACCAATTCCTACAGAACTAGCATCGCAATGTAAAAAGAAAGGTTTTTCAAAATCAGGACACTGTAAAACAGGTGTAGTTATTAAGGCATTTTTTAAATTAATGAAGGCATCTTCAGCTTCTTCATTCCAAACAAAAGTATGTTTTATCTTTTTACTTCCGGAAGTTAATTTAGTTAAAGGGGAGGCAATATCAGCGAATTTACAAATGAAACGTCGATAATATGAACATAATCCTAAAAAGCTTCTAAGTTGTTTTACGGACTCTGGTCGTGGAAAGTTTTCTATAATTTCTAATTTAGACGGATCAGTATGTAGGCCTTGACTGTCTACAATATAACCGAGATAACGGAGTCTTTCTTTGCAAAATTCACATTTTTTAAGATTTACTGTTAAGCCTGAGTTTTTAAGTATTTCATGGACTTTTTTAAGGTACTCTATATGATTTTGAAAATTATCATTTACTAAAATCAAATCATCTAAATATTTAAACAGGACATTGTCAAATTCAGGCCCAAAGAGTTTATCAACCAAGCGTTGTAACTCTGCCGGTGCGTTGGTGATCCCAAAAGGCATCCGAACAAAATGGTACAAGTTTTTTCCAGGAACTACAAAAGCAGTCTTTTCACGAGAGGACTCTTCAAGTTTAATTTGCAGAAATGCTTTAGAAAGATCTATGGTAGATATGAATTTAGCCCCACGAAGGCTGTCTAATATCCTAGAAGGGTACGGCAAAGGATAAGAATCTTTAACAGTTATTGAATTTAATCGTCTCGAATCTAAACATAATCTGGTTCCACCATCTTTTTTATCGACGGCTAATACAGGGGAACACCAAGGAGATTTTGAAGGTTCTATAATTCCTTCCTTTAATAAAACTTCCACTTCATCATAAAGTTCTTTTTGTTTAGCAGGACTCAACGGCCAATATCTACTTTAAAAAGGGTCGCCAGTAACGTTAATTTTATTTTCCACAAGGGTGGTAAGGCCTAAACCTTTTTTCTCATAAGAAATATCTTCAAACAAAGCAATGGTTTCATCTAATTGTTGTTTCTCAGAAGGAGTTAAATGAACTGTAGAAGTAACAGCGTTCACTTGAATTTTATTATTGTGAACATATTCAATATTTTTCCACAAGTCTTTAGCTAAGTTAAATTTCAACCAAAAATCAAATCCCAATATAATAGGTGGATCAAAAGAGGGTATTATTAAAAATTCTACAAGTTTACAAACATTGTCAACGGTAACCGGTAATCGCATAGAACCGATAACTTTTCTTGATGAACCGTCAGCAGTACAAGCGGAGGCATCAATAGGTTTAATTTGAAATCCTAGTTTAGAAAAATGCAAGTGTTGGTTATTACCTAAAACACAGCTATTTGAACCACTATCTAGCAATCCAGAAAAAGTTTCATTATAAATGGTAAATTTTAAAAATGGTCTAGTATCATTTTGTTTAGTAAAAAGTATAGGAGCTGCTTTATGAACAGAAAAAAATGTTTTTAAATAGTCAAGCCATTCTGAAAATTCTCTCTTACACGTATCATCATCAGGTTTATAATTGGATATCGGAGCACCTGAAGTTTTTTTAAGAACTTGGGCCCGATGCCTTACAAGATTTTTGAATTATTATTATTTTTATTATTGTCAGAATGACAAGTATCACAGTTCTTTGTCAAAACGCCTCGTTTATGACATTTAAAGCACACAGGTCCAAGAATCTCTGTACACTCTTTATAAGTGTGGTCAGTCGACTTACACTTCAAACAAGAAAGTTTGGTTTCAACCGCATGAAAGTTTTGTTTAATTTCCTTTACAGGTTTTCGGTTAACTAAAATCTCTAATTCCTTACTAATTCGGATAAACTGTTCAATAGTGTCTATTGATTTTCCAAATAAAAACGGTGTGTAAATAGGTAACATGTTGTGTTTAATTATAGTTATCAAAACATTCTCAAAAATTGGGTTAGCTAATCTGCTAGACATATCTAAAATTTCAGTAATGAAATCAGGAAGTGACTCATTACTCCGTTGTTTGCGAGTTCTCATTTCATACTCCAAATTATAATCAAATTCAGGTTTGTCGAATCTGTTCAACAATTCAGTTTTAAGTGTTGTCCACGAAGAAACCCTAATTCGAATACTACGGAACCATTTCGTTGCTGTTCCAGTGAGCAGATCAGAAAAAGAACCGACTAAAAAGTTTTCATCAAAGTTTTTATACAAAAAATACTCCTCAACCGAAGTGATAAAGTCTCTAACACAAGTTTTCCCATCAAAAGATATTTTACTACGCTTCAAATCAGGAAGTTTATTTGTTGAAGGCAAATGCTTTTTCAATTGTTCATTGAGTTGAACATTCATCGAGTTAAACGAAGGTAAAGGTGTAAAATTATGCAAGCTACTATGACCAAGGTTAGGTAAGAAAGGGTCAACCTCTGTTGCATTCTGCATAACTAAATTATCCAACGCCGGATTAGAAATAACATCCCTAGAAGTACCAGGTAAATTCTCTTCCAACAAGGGTGGAAATTGAACCTGTTTGTCAGTCATGATGAATAATCAAAAATATTAAAGAAACAAAGACAAACAACCAACTAAAAATTCAAAGAATAGTTAAAACTCATCAAAGTTTATAAGATTTTTAGTTAAACCGATTTAAGTTATTATGTTTTAAAGTTTATGTTAATATTTAATAATGTTCAAAAGTATTTAAAGAAATTTGAATGTACAAAGAAACATTCAAATTGTAAAGTATGTAAGATGCAAAAAAGATTCACAATTTATCTTAATTTTCAAGATTATTAACAACGGCTAAGGTTATATCTATTTGTGAAAAGTAAAATCAATAAACTAGTTAATAATTATGTTAATAAGCTAGTATTTTCTAATATGAATGTAGCTTAATGCTTCTCAACAGTAAACAAACGTTATAACTTTATATAAGACAAAGTTATATCAATTCAAACAAAAACTTAGCACTTTCAATGTGGTCAAGGTCAGTTCCTTACAAAATGTAAACAACGCATATCTCAAATGTTATTATATAGTAAGTACACACTTAGATTAGTCTATCCAGTATATAAGACATATAAAGAACATTGTATGTTAATTAGTTTTGTTAAAATACAAAAAAGTTGTACACAAAGTTACAATTCTGTTTTCAAAGTACAAAAACTGTAAAAATGCTAAAAAAATAACACAAAAATTGTGACAAGAAAAACAAAAATAAGATGCAAGAAAGATTATATATGTGGAGGTAACTCCGGTCCCTGTTCGGGCGCCAATTGTAATAAAAAATTTTTGTTTATAAAAATCTAAACGTTACTTGTTGTAACATGAAGGTTATAGAGTATAAAAAGCTAAAAATTAATGTTAGGTAGACAGTATTTATGAATATCGAGCGCCCTTGTTCTACCAAGATCTAAAACTTACCAGGATAAATCAGCGGTGTCATTGAGACTTTTAATCTTGGACCGGGGGACAGGCAAATGATAACACTGTTTTGGGAATGTATGACAAATTTTAATACTTCAAAACGTCCCTTACCTCCAAAGTGAGTTACATTACTTAGTTAAAGCCGCAATACTATGTCTAAACATTTGACTATAAATACCATTCGGTTTTCGTTACTTTTTAGGTTAATTTATTTTACATTTTACTACTGAAATTTGGTTATTGTCTTTCTTGCATCTTGCGAATATGAAATTAAAGTTTTAAGGGTAATAAAAAGAGTTATAATGAAATTAGCTTAGCTGCAGCGTCCGGTGGCGTCTGAGCACACCACTCTAAACAGACGACATTCATCGTCGCACCAACAGCTCAAAACTACGACGACATCCAAACGGTGTGCGTCGCACAAACACCTCAAACTAACGACGTCTTCCAGCGTCGAACAAACAGTTGGCGACACCCATAGTCGCCCAAACAGTTGACGACAGTCGCCCAAACAGCGCCAAAGGCTGTAACCAAAAATCCGATTGTAATTTGTCGCCATGAAGGATGACGCGAAACATTTTAGGTTATCAAAAATTGACTCACCGCAAAATCACGACGTTATCATATGGCACTACGCCATAAGCACGCCGAGTATTATCGCGAAGGCGATTTGGAATACGGATTCACTTAATTGAATCCGATTTATAAAATTTTCTAAAAATGAGCCCTTTGTATGCCTAGGGGCAAGAAAAAGTGACGTCTCCGATCGAGAATTGACAGATGTCAAAGTCATTTTTTTTTTTGAAAGATTGTCTATAGGATATTGAATGATCCACAGACCAAGTAATAACTCGATTATTTAAAATCGACCAAAAATGGCTAAATACGAAAATGTTCTAAATTATTTAAAACCAAAAGGTAATTTTGTCAGTCTTAGAAGCTGAAATGTGCTTCCAAACGAAAAATATGTAACGAGTCGAAATACCTCGTTACATTATATTATTATTATTGTATTGTATATAATATTTTGTGTATGTCTATTATTTACTTATTCTATTTTTATCTATTTCAGTTATAAATTGTACGCTACCGCCATGTTTTGTTTTTATTTTTTTCCATACTAGGTTGTCTGGAAGAAATTGCTTCAAGCGATAAGACCGCCGATTGTGTTGCCATTCAGATATATTTTATTTTATTGTTTTGTTTTTTGTACAATTTGTTTAATTGGTAATCAATAAAGAGTTTTTGTATTTGTATTTGTATTGTATTTGTAATATGCACACACACTTACTTTATAACACAAACAAATGCAAAATCGCAGAAAGTGGTCTGTACCCTTAGCCTTAGTATGAGTTTTTATCGTAAACGATTTGGACAGATCTCACATAGTTTTCGACTTAATCTGGCTCTCTGATTGGTCTAAATTTAGTGATGTGTAGTAACCACTAGAGGCGCTGTACTGTTTTTCATACAAAATTTGTTCGATATATGATATCGAGTATGGTATGAAAACTCATACTAAGGGTACTACACAGACTACTAAGGAGATACCACAGGTCTGCTATATATTTAAAAAGTAGAATGCATCTGCTATAATGTTTATTCTGCGCTTTTTTACTGCTATCTAATATAACAAGCACCTCTAACAGTAATTACGGCTGTCAGGATTAAACTGCAAAGTTAAGTTTGTTTTTAACCTAGTTTGACAAGTTGTATAGAATAGCAAGGCTTTGTGCACATCAATATAAAAGTATAATAATAAATAAAGCCGGCCAAGTGCGAGTTGGACTGGCGCGAGTCCAACATGCACTTGGCCAGTTTTATTTATTTTTATACTAGATAGGTAAGCGTTTGACTAGTATTTCATCTGGCTCCTTAAACAAAATCCAATTTCATTTTTCAGTTTTCATTCATGCTAACGCAGCTTCAAAATGTATGGGAATGACAACTTTGTTGCGGAAACATAAATGTCATTCCGAGCTTGCATAAGCGTGAATGGAAACAGAAATTGGATATAGTCTAGGTGGGCTGATGTTATTGCTGCTGTCCATTATTGCAAATGTATGTTCAACTGATGTCACTTGTTTTAAACTTTTAAGACAATAACCATTGATTCCATAGTAAAAAAAAATAATAGTGTAATTTAATCTCTTAGATCAGAACGTTGGATATCAATATCAAGTAATGCAATAGCTAACTTTTTAGCTTCACATTTATTTACAGAGCCCCTAGACAAAATCCAATTTCCTGTTCCCATTCACGCTAACGCAAGTTCAAAATGTATGGGATTGACATATTTGTTGCAGAAACATAAATATCATTCCATACATTTTGAACTTGCGTTAGCGTGAATGGAAACAGGAAATTGGATTTTGTCTAGGGGCTCAAGACAGCCTGTTTTGGTAAAAATAAAGATCTTGGGATAAAAAAATACATACATACAATCACACCTTTTTCCCGTTAGGGTAGGCAGAGACTACTTCTTTCCACATGCTACGATCCTGACATACCTCTTTCGCTTCTTCCACTTTCATGCTTTCATACATGCTCGCCGGTTATAAGTACTTTTGACTTGGTCTTTCTTTAAAACGTCTCCGATCTGGTCGTGATACGTTCGCCTAGGTAGGCCTCTACCGGCTGCCCCAAAAAATAAAAAAATAACATTCAAATATTATTTTAATATTATTCATATATCATTATCAAATATTATTTAAATATTCAAATATTATTTAAAGTTGTTCTTTTGATAATATTTGAATGTTTTTTTAGTACATTTAAGTAACTACTGTGTAGTAAAATGTTATAACAATGCATATACTATATTGCAATTGACTATATTATAAAAATACATCACTACACTACATACAGATTGAGAAGTTGAACAAATGCCAAAATATCTAAACACATGAGCATCAGTGAAACAAAAATATGTGTAATTCAATTTTTTTATGAATGATATTGATGTTCCGATTGATAGGCTGATAGGCTAGTGCTTGACCACTATCTTGCCTGGTGGTAAACGATGTTTTGGTTGAGTAAGGTGAACACACTGGGCCGAGAATGGTCTGACTCTCTGACTAGTTTAAGGCTTCTAAGGGAAATTCCACATGCATAATTCTCAATTTAAGTTTACAAATTACTAATTTATTACATAAATAATATTAGGACAAAATATAGGTACAAAATTAAAAACGAAACCTACTTTTTCTTTAAATACTATATCGAAATCTCTGCAAGCTTCACTTTATAAATACCCAGTAATAAGCACTGCGATGAATAAAGCCTGTTTTTAATTATTGATAACTAGTTTCACAAAAACCGGTAACTACATAATAATTTGTAATGAGATTTATCATTTACCTTGTCGAATATCCCTCGCCAATAATGTAAGGAGTCAGGGGTCATATCCCTCATCGGTATTGACACAGCATCAGTCTGCCCCGACGGCATTTTCACCTATAACTATTCTCTTTGCTTTCTTGTAACACAACAAGCGATAGTTACGTAAAATAACACTGTATTTTGTAATAGAAAGTTCAGGTCACTGGTGCATATTAAACATGTTCGATTTATCCTTGCTAAAGCTAAAACGATAAGATAGATAGCAAACGCGAGAAAAGTTGTGTGATAGTATTTTAAAATATCCGTGTTTATTTAGCACAACAAACACGACATTCCACGAGCGTATACCGTTACAAACTAGCCACAGACTACACTTACAGACGACAGATTAAATTACATTACTTCATTGCTACAGAGTACTACAGAACAGACTGACAGATTACTATTACTACATATAACCATAGAGTTAGGAATACATTTGAGAAATTAGAGAAATAACACAGTTTTACAATCATACAGTTTAGAATCGAACGTACTTGCGCAGAGCAACGGCGGGGTACTCGCGGGGAGGCGGGCGGCGCAGACCGCGTCTCACAATCTCGCGTAGTTTGTGGTATCGCACGAGGGACGCCGTGAACGCGTTAATGTACGAGCTAGTTTTAGTTACGAGTTTTATTGGTGGACACTTGTTCTGTGTGTGTATGTTCCGACAGCAAAATACAACAAGGACTTACGATTTCATTTATTAGATAAATTAATACAATGTAATATATATTATTTATTTTTTATAAATTAATAAGTACCCAAACCTAGGTATTTAGTAAAATTGAGTTGAGGTTAAAGAATGACAGCAAGAAGCTTTTTGAAAAAAAAAGTACTATCGCATCATTTATAATTGGTATGAAGGTAATGATCTATATAAACTGTTACTATAACTCCTATATAAAGGTTTGTAAGTACATACGCATCACGTCGCTATGATCTTGTGTGAACACAGTATTACAATCATATAAAAAATCAATAACAATTTTTGTCTCTTATATTATCAGCTCGTAGATTTTTTTTTTGACAACCCTTGCAGATTTGCGGTTGATAGCGTAAGTACTACCTACTCACTCGGGCGGCGGTGTCGTCCAACATCAAAGGCGATTCTTAACTGTATGATTGTAAAACTGTGGAAATAATATACACAGAGAGAACATTAGCGTATGCGAATGAAATAGCTATAGAGATATAACCCGACTAAAATGATGAACACGTGATACATATGCCAGTTATAAAATAAAATGAACCACGTAATTTGGTCGGTTCATACCAGGTCATAAATGCCGGTCCTTTATAAGGCATTGATAGAGCCGAAGCCAACGTCAAGAGGCCTTTTACAATTTTTTTTTACATAAATATGGTTTATGGATGGAGTGATGAAAACCTATAAAAATATGGTACATTAATTTATCATGGCTATGGATTTGTGCTGCTTGATGTCTAATACCTGGTCTATGGAATGAGGTACGGCACCCGCCCATTATGCCTCATTTCAAAATGTTAAGGCGAGTGGTGACTTGCTATACACTGAATGGGCCCCCCAGGAGGACCGGTATGTTGGCGCCAAGGGGCAACATTGGCGTGGATAGCTAAGGGTGTTGAGAGGTGTTATGTTATTATTATTACTCTAAGGACAACTGAAAAAGTCTATTTTAATATACTTAGTCTATGATAAAGATATACATGGATGCACCGCGATTCATATGCCTGTATGGGAATCTTCATAAAATAAAAAGGTACATGATTAAACGTCATAATTCAACTTGAAATGGCTGCCATCGATTGTCCTTTGGTCCATTGATGATCTTGATTGACTCATCCCTAGCAATGGCAGCCATTTTATGTTCCATTATGACGTTTAGATATCCACGGTATCCACCTATTTTTTGTAGGTATTTCGTGTCCGTGTTATATACGTCAATGCATTTAACGTAGTGATTATATTCTCTTTGCTATATGTCAATGTCATATTGCATGGTTTGTCAAATCTAATCCGTCCGTTTCCATGGAAACCCAATAATTGTAAACAGAGTAACAGACTAACCTCATTACCTCACTTGTAAATTAAATTCATAATTCTGCAATAATATCATATCATCAATCAGAAACTTTGGGATGAATGATTTTATAAGATGCAATAAAGTTACAGGAGTTCGTTGGCTTAAAGAACCCGTGGATCATCTGAATATTAAGTGAGTCTAGAAACCCTAGAACATCTAGAAGGTTAGAAGGCTACGTTGCGATCGTTGTGATGTGAGAACATTTATTTCGTGTAATTTTACTAGCCAAGTGCCCTGCGTTCATCGACGTTATGCGTTTTTTATTTTACCCCAGGATTTGATTTATCTCAAAACTCAATTTCATCTTTTAGGCATTTTGAGGAAGGTAATGTAACTTATCTATCCAAACTGAATTACTTAATAATAAAAAAACCAGACATAAGTCATCATTGTTATCAATCAAACAATCTACACAGTGTTCTGCCACCGCTCAGGGTGGTTATTTTTATTTAATAATTATTAACTGTTATGAAATGTTTGCGAGTTAAAAGGCAAAATGTCCAGTGAAATTATACCTAGGGCATGTTACTTTTCAAGGCTAGTTCACTACAGCGGACGGCAGGGCCTGTGAGTAGTACAAATTTACAGTGTTACGTCACATGAGTAAAGAAAAGGTACAGAGACAAGCTTCATACAACTGCGCTGTGATGATGACGTAGACGCGCGTGTGTGCCTTCGCACTAGCGGCCTGTGTGCCGCCTGTCATGTACGGAGTGAAACCGGTTTATAGTGACTCGGCTGGTTCTTTAACTCAAGGCTGTTGCTTGCAACGCGTCACGTAATATTATATTATTTTTCATCCCATCTATTCGTAAAGTGATGGTTGGTTCCTCGATAAGTGGGCGCAAAGTAGGTATTTTCCACCTTAGGGCGGGAAAAAGATTTTTTAATTTTTGGCTTATGAATGTTCTTTTATAGTGACCTGTCTTAGGAGGTTTAATTAAATTCCTTGACATTTCATAACATTACATGACATTTCATGAAATTTCGTGACATTTCATGACATAAAATGACATTTCATGACATAAAATGACATTTCATTACTTTTCATGACATTTCGTGACATTGTATGATATTTCATGACATTTCAGGACATTGATTGTTGTGAAGTGAATTGAAGCTTGAAAAATAAAAAAGCAGGTCATGTTTACTTGAAGGAGGATTTTATTACGATGAAGATTTTTCTTGCCTTTTTTGTACCAATCCTACAAGACTAGGTAAACGTTTTGTCCGTTCCTTAGAAGGTTTGTCTCTGTACTTTTTCTCTACTCATGTGGTTACGTGGTGGTACATATCCAGTGGTGTCGTGGGAGAATGGTTGGCTTTGACGCCAGTGGTACTGAGTTCAATCCCGTGCACTAATGGATTTTTCGATCGAAAAATTTATGTGCACTTATTACTTATTACAGTGGTCCTCTGGTGAAGGAAAAACATCGTTAAGAAACCCTGCATGGTGGTAAGACACTATCTAGTGTCCTCCCGGCCAGCTATCACCCTCAAGTTGGAAAATCTGTCGCCAAAACATCTAATGTGGTCCAGCAACTATCCTTGAGAGCCAGTTTCCATTCTAGGCCTAGCGTGCTACCATCTTCGACCGCATCACCGCTTACCAACTGGTGAGATAGTGGTCAAACGCTAGCCAATCTGACATAAAAAAATATAGATTGCCCTGTCTTGTCTTTCGCTAGTGTATGCAAGCTCTTTTGCAGTACAATATAATACAAAATACTGTACAATAGGTATAGAACACAATTACTGTTACACTAAGGTTGTCTGGAAGAGATTGCTTGATGTGATAAGACCGCCAATTGCTTTACCATCTTATTATATATAAATGAAGCCATTGTACATTTTTATTTTGTTTTAGTAATCAACAAAGAGTTTTGTATTGTATTGCAAGGTCATACAAGGGTCTTATGACTAAGCAGTCTTATCGCTAACAGGGATCTCTTCCAGACAACCAACAACTATAAGATAAAATGAACAACGTAATTTGGTCGGGTTATACATGACAGCGGGTGAGAGCCAATGGGTGCACTAGAAACTGGCTCCATACATTGTGCTGGAACCAGTTTAATCGCATATGCAGGTAAACGATAAAAAAATGTTGTTCATCTCGCTCTCTCATACCAGTGATTGTATAGTTTTATCTTTCTCATATTATTATTATTATTAATGTTATTTAAATGCCACACCCGCTTAATATTCCATCAACGCATTTACAGGATAAAACTAAAACCGCCAGATGATGTCATATCCTTGCCTAAATTTGATGACTATACTAACGAATCCAGCCATATCAGCATAGAGCAAAACTATCAAGAATTCTCATTTAAATGGCAAGAGAAAAGATTTTCAGCCTCAGAAATACAACGGTACAAAGACGTTCACAACTGCCTCACAGAAAACGAACTCAAATATCACGAACTAATAACAACAAAAGAAGTTTTACCCAGCAAAGTATTTACCTATATCCATGAAGACTTTTTCAAGCCATTGCCCCAAGAGAAAAAAAAGAAACTGAGTTCGCTAAGTTTGTTATTGGATCGTTTAAATTTGGAAGAGAATGTTGGCAGAATCGAAAATGTTTTTGGAGGGAAATCAGCATCGGAACAACATCTGTTCAAGAGTCAAGAGGATTTCGGCAATAAGGATGACGAATGGATGGCAATGCATATTGTCTTCGACAATTCAAATTATAACGAGTAAGAATGTCATCTTTTATTGGTAAATAATTAAATGAGAATATCTACATGATTAGCATTTTTTAACTGATTCATTTGCCTTAATGTTTTGCTACCTGTGGCGAATAGTGCGGTAGTAAAATAAAAAAAAATATATATATATATATACGGTCGAATTGAGAAACCTCCTCCTTTTTTTGAAGTCGGTTAAAAACGTTATACATACTCTGGGATAAAGAGAGAAAACTAATAAATGTCAGTAGAAAGGTGCCAATAGATAATTTAGTTGCGGAAACCACCACCACCAAGTGCACCAAGTAATAGTTATTAATGATGCTAGTGCGGTAAATTGGTTTTTACATAATATCGTTTAAAAACTAAAAAAACAACCGACTTCAATGCCGCGCTATTCATTTTCAGTACCAATTTTGAGATGTTTATCTCAATATCTCTGGAGATACTTATCATACCTCGATAAAATTACCATGGTACCACACTTGGGATATCTCCTTTCGAACAAAAAAAGAATAATCGAAATCGGTTCATAAACGACGAAGTTATCCGCGAACAAACATAAAAAAAACAATATACGGTCAAATTGAGAAACCTCCTCCTTTTTTTGAAGTCGGTTAAAAAAAGTAGACAAATGTAAGCCCGAGACAAAGTCGAGGGTTTACTATAGTCACGAGTTTGTTAAAATCAATATCCGCATGCGTGTCATACAACATTATTAAACACATTTTCTCGCAAAATCCATTACAAAGCTGTCGAAACCTGTATACATTGTACAAAAGTAAAAAATTATGCACCATACAACGGAGCGTGCGGTAAAATAGGTACTCTCACCTACTAAGGTACCTACTTTACCGCACGCTCATTTGTATGGCGCTGTGCGTATCCTTTACGGTTTTTGTTTTTAATTTCCGTAAAATCTACTTAAGAATTCCACCAAAGAGATTCACATTGCGAAAAAATATAAGCTGAATGTTAGAACAAAACTATACATGTACAAAAAAACTTTTCCAGTGAATCTCTCCCCAAAGAAGAAGCAACACTTATATCTCTCTACCACAACTTGACTAACAACTACCTCCTGTTGTCTCCGGACGTAAACGAGTGTGAGACAAACCCTTACATGGTGGAGAGCAGGTCTGGAGAACTGCTGGGACATCTGTATGAAGTTAGCTTGGATGCTCCGGGGTCACAGGGAGATGACTTGGATATGTTGGTAAGATTCACAAGCTTTTGGGTAACTTTCTTCATAGGGTTTGTCCTTATCCAGTCTTTCTATAATTACCTGACTGTGTCAATAATAAAGTAATGATTATGTATACTATATATTATAAGTATACTTTACACCCTTAGACTATTTATTATTTTAATATTTTCCCCAGACAATCGCGCGCATACAAATATACCCACATCCACACACGCAGACACACGCTCTCATAGTATAATCACATAATATTTTAATAATACTATTATTACAATTATATATAACTCCATGTGATTTAAGAATGTTTTAAGTATAAACCACGATGTTTTAATGTAACGTTTTGCTGTAGACACTGTCTAATGTAAATAATTGGATTTGTATTTCTCGCTACAGTGCTCATAAACCGTATATAAGCTAACTAACTTATAGTAAGACACGAACAATATAGTATAGTATGTACAACGATCCGCGGTAGGGCACTGTTGACCTGTACGGCTGTACCTTGTACTATTCATTATTCTGTGCCTGTACTACAGGTTTTTTAAGCCTATTTCAGGCACCAGTCTCTCACAAAGATAGGTTGGATATTCTTAACCTTGTCTGTAAGTTTTGTAATACAAATTAAGAACCTTTTGTGAAAATAAACTTTTTATTTATTTATTTATTTTATTTTTGCTATTTGTTTTGAGGGTCCGGTGGCGTAATCCGATGGGAGTACGGTCGGCAATCGGCATGGATGTCAGAGGTACCAAGTTCAATCCCCGCCGTGCACCAATGGATTTTTCTATCGAAAAATGAAGGAAAAACATCGTTAAAAAACCAACACATAGTGGTAGGACACTATCTAGTGTCCGCCTGGCCAGCTACCCCTCTCAAGTTAGAAAATCTGTCGCCAAAACATCTAATGTGTTCCGGCAGCTATCCTTGAGAGCCGGATCCCATTGTAGGTCTAGCGTGCTTACCACTTTTTTACTTATAATTTATTTTATTATCACGATTAGCAGCCAATTTCCGTCCACTGCTGGACATAGGCTTTTCCTGTGGCAAGCATTTGTTTTATGAATTTGCTGATGTCATCTTAAACAATAAATAAACTGGCCAAGTGCAAGCCAGACTCGCACTCGTAGGGTCCGTAACACAGTAGAGTATTTTATAACTATAAGTTTTCGCCAAGAAAAAAATACCTTTGATTTTCATAGTGTTTGTATGTACGCACGCACGCACGCACGCACACACACACGCACACACACACACACACACACACACACACACACAACCGTGATAGACGGTTGAAATTTTCACAGATTATATATTTCTGTTGCCGCTATAACAACAAATACTAAGAACAGAACAAAGTTAAAAATTAAAGGGTTTAAAACAAAAAACGTGTTGTTTACGATACGATACGATACGAAATTAATTCACCTCGACGCAGCTAGATGGCAGCACAGGAAAAATTAGCACGCGCAAGCGTTTCATTTGTTAAATTTGTGGGCCTCGGTCGATTTGTTTACTTAGTTAAGGTATATTTGCAGTTTGCACATATGTATCATATCTTCAATTTTAGTACTTAAAGAGCTTCAATTAGCTAGAATCAGTAGAAAGTTAATCGTACGAACACACGGTCTTCCAGATACTTAATTACATCAATTACCTCTGTGTTAATATTTACTTAGTTGGTGTTAGAAGTTCGTGGCGTTCGGACTTCGGAAATTTGGAACCCTCCGTGTGCGGGACAAAAGTCTGACTCGCACTTGGCCAGTTTTATTTAGGGTTCCGTACCCAAAGGGTAAAACGGGACCATATTACTAAGACTCCGCTGTCCGTCTGTCACCAGGCTGTATCTCATGAACCGTGATAGTTAGACGGTTGGCATTTTCACATATGATGTATTTCTGTTGCCGCTATAACAACAAATACCAAAAACAGAACAAAGTTAAAAAATAAAGGGTTTAAAACAAAAAAACGTGTTTTTAACGATCTATGAATCTTCGTGATGGCGCTATCTCATAGATGGCGCTATCGTGTACCTTAATCTCGGAATCTGAATCTGAATCTCGGAAACGGCTCCAACGATTAAATAAAATTTAGTATACAGGAGATTTCGGGGGCGATAAATCGATCTAGCTAGGATTCATTTTCAGAAAATGTTGTTTTATTCGTGTTTTTAATCAACTTTATCGATGATCAACTTAAAATATGTCTCTTCCCGACATCTATTGGCGAGTAGAAGTAGCTTTAGTGTTATTTTACTTAGTTGGTGTTAGAAGTTCGTTAGATATCCGTTAGATGGCGTTCGGAACCCTCCGTGTGCGGGACAAAAGTCTGACTCGCACTTGGCTAGTTTTATTTTATATATCTTATAGTCTAGCGTTTGACCACTATCTCACCTGTTGGTAAGTGATGATGCGGTCGAAGATGGTAAGCACGCTAGGCCTAGAATGGGAACTGGCTCTCAAGGATACTAAAGGCTACCGGAACACATTAGATGTTTTGGCGACAGATTTTCTAACTTACGGGTGGTAGCTGGCCAGGCGGAAACTTGATAGTGTCCTACCACCATGCGGGGGTTGTTGGTTTCTTAAGGATGTTTAACCCTCAACGGAGGGCTACTGCGAAAAGCGCACATCAATGTTTCGATAGAAAAATCCTTTGGTGCACGGCGGGGATTGAACTCGGTACATCTAGCGTCAAAGCCGACCGTTCTTCCGATTACGCCACTGGGCCCTCAAAAGAATGCTTTCCAGAGGATCGCCAATATGTTGCCTACTCATTACTATGAAAGAAATTACTTACACTCTTATTATCAATCTAAAGGAAATCTATTAAGGAAACTACCTAACCACATCGAGTAGGCTTTGGTTTCATAGATGCATTTACGACACCCGCAAAAAGCCAGGATCTCATGGATCGCAATAATTTTTTGTCCTATTCCAAATATCTGAAAAATCGAAACTGTACAAAAAATGGGAAAAGCCATTAAATCTAATGGAACGCAATCATTTATCAGCTTATTTGTGTCCATTGTAAACTTTAAACTTTAGCGATTTGAACACATAGTTATAAATATTAAAATACGGGACTTATCGCGCCTAAAACATTAATTTCATGGTCATTCGTCTCATGACCACGATCCTTGCAACTTGGTCGAAACGTCGAGTTAAATAAAAATTAATGTTTTAAGCGCAATAAGTTCCGTATTTTAATATTTATAACTATGTTATTTTGTCCATTCTAGCTATCGAAACTGTACAAGATAGGGGAAAAGCCAAAGTCTCATGGAACGCAATAATTTTTTATCCCATTTCAAATATCAAAACTGTAAAAGAAATAGGCAAGGCCAAAGTTTCATGGAACACAATCATTTATCAGCGAATTTTGTCTCATTCCAAATATCGAATCTGTACAAGAAATTGGAAAAGCCGAAGTCTCATGGAACGCAATAATTTATCAGTTAATTTTGTCCCATTCCAGCTATCCAAACTGTACAAGAAATGGGAAAAGAAACACAAACACCTGGTGAACTTCATAATGCCACCGATGGGGAAGAGACATGTGTATGTGACGCTGGAGTTAGTGTCTGCCAACCAGTTTGACGAGGGAGACTTGTATATTGAATATCATATCAAGGTAATTTATGTACATCTGATTGTCCTATTGAAGATTTACCAACGTACTTTTAACCGACTTACAAAAAAGAGGAGGTTCTCAGTCTAACGTTTTTAAACTTAAATTTTAAAATCATTTTTTAATATTTTTTTGTTTGTTCCGAGATTACTCCGTCAATTGTGAACTGATTCGATTTTTTTTTTCATATGTAGGGTAAGGGCACCACTGTGGTATACAATTCATCGAGATTTGGTGAGTATCTCCAGAGATATGGAGGTAGATACATTAAAGTTGTCACTGAAAAAGAACCGATTTTAAACGATGCGGTCTAAGGTGGTATTGTGTTTTGTTTCTCTTTTTTAGGGTTCCGTACCTTAAAAGGAAATAAACTGGCCAAGTGCAAGTCGGACTCGCAGTCGTAGGGTTCCGTAACACAGTAGAGTATTCTATAACTATGATTTTCGCAACTACAAAAATAACTTTGTTTTTCATAGTGTTTGTATGAAAAACAATGTTATACTTGCGGTCGCTATATCTCAACAACTGCTGACTGTAACTCGTTCAAACCAATATTCGTTGAAAGTTTTAATTGAGATCTACAGAATATATTTTTTCTAGATTTTTCACTCCCTTACTTTAGAAGTTAGAGGGGGGGGGGGGGACACACATTTTACCACTTTATACGCGCCATATATCTTTCAAATGATTGACTTTGAGAAAAAATGATTTTTAGAACCTCAATGTCATTTTAAACACCTATCCATAGACACCGCACACGTATAGGTTTGAAGAAAATTTTTTTTTGTTCCAGTTTTATGTATGGGATGCCCCCCTTAAACTTTTATATTTTTAATTTTTGTATAAAAATTAGAAAGCGGTTTACAGAATACATCTACCCACTAAGTTTCAATTCTGCAGTCCTAATAGTTTCGGAATAAAATGGCTGTGACATACGGACGGACAGACAGACAGACAGACATGGTGAATCTATAAGGGTTCCGTTTTTTGCCATTCGGCTACGGAACCCTAAAAAGGAACCCTTATAGGATCACTTTGTTGTTGTCTGTCTGTCCCTCTGTCAAGACCCTTTCACTGAGTAACGCGTAGAGATATCAAGTTGAACTTATAGTATAAAATACTCGGGTCTACGGTATCTTTAAGCTGTAAAAAATGAAACTTGTAAGTGAACGCGATCAAAAGATATGACCGTTTAAGTCGCATTTTGTAGCATATTTTAAATTTCACAAGGGAATCAAAATCTATACGATACTGTTGACCTGTTGACCTAGAATCATGAAATTTGCAAGGTCTTGAAGCACTTATATAGGAATAAATCTGAATAAAACTGGCCAAGTGCGATTCAGCATCGCGTCTCTTATCGCTCACTTAGGGAGGGTTCCGTACAATACGAACCATAAAAGAGTTTCAACCTCATATATTTGATTTATTGATATTACCAAAAATATTTGGTTTGGTCGCGATCTAGAAAGACGGGGCTCGTTTACTAGCGCCATCTATGTCATTTTGCCGAAACTAATTAGATGGCGTTTAAAAACACGTTTTTTTTTTATGGGGACCCCCTTTAATTTTTAACTTTATTTTGTTTTTAGTATTTGTCGTTCTAGCGGCAACAGAAATACACCATCTGTGAAAATTTCAACTGTCTAACTATCACGGTTAATGAGCTATAGCCTAGTGACAGACGGACAGACAGACAGACAGACAGACAGACGGACAGCGGAGTCTTAGTAATAGGGTCCCGTTTTGCCCTTTGGGTACGGAACCCTAAAAACGTGTAGTTTAATAACATAAAATAATAAACTACTACTATTACAAACTAATATGAACCTTGTCTAGGCATCGAACTGCAAAGTTAAGTTTGTTTTGACAAGTTTGTACGGAAGCCTTGGTGCGTGAGTCAACTCGACTTAACAGGTCTTTTCTTTTATTAGTCGTTATTATAGTCTGCTCATTGTACTATAGCATTTTATATTTGCGGTACAGCTTCCAGATGGTGTCCAAAGCAAGGACACCTTGCACGGAAGGACTCACGTGTCGGCCAGTAATTGTGTGGACGATCAAGTTGTTTGCCAATATGGACACCTGATAGAACTCTCTTTGGAGATGGATTCGGGATTAGGCAAGTTTAATTTTTTTTTGGATGTGTGGGAGGACAAATACCACCTAAATGCTCCCAGCCAACTTCACCTGCCCGTGGTGCATCCTGCTGACCAACAAACGCGGCTCTAGCGACCGACAAATAGCGGTATAACCATTTTATGAAGTTTTACGCAATAAAACATTTTTATTCTATTCTATTTTTTTCAAATTATGGCGTAGCTAATTACTACAGGCCGGTGACGGGCAGCAGCGTCACCGGTGCGAGGAGCTACGTCCTGCGATCGGCAACCCGCCTGCCCAGCGTGGCAATTAGGGCATATCCCTCCCAATGAGCCGAAGATCGGTCTCAGTGGCGTATCTTGGGAGAGGACTACGTCTGTGACTGTGAATTGACACTGGCTGATTATGATGATGATTTTTTTTTTGATATACTTTGGTTTGGAATCCACTGTCATTGTCAGGCTGTACTTTTATAGCTTAGGTGGAAAAAAGGGTTGCCCCTGATGGTAAGGATTGGTTGAAGGTTTAGCTACTCACCA
Source organism: Cabera pusaria (assembly GCA_954871355.1). Classification (NCBI taxonomy): domain Eukaryota; kingdom Metazoa; phylum Arthropoda; class Insecta; order Lepidoptera; family Geometridae; genus Cabera; species Cabera pusaria. The sequence continues at coordinate 4,831,948 of OX940906.1, read as the reverse complement.
AAAATAGGCAAGTTTGACTAGTATTGTAATGATGAAGCATAAAAGATGGGTTGTGTGGTTGTGTTATATATATATATATATCACTGTACTAAATAAACGCCAAGTCCCTACGAATAAATTGACTTATAATTTATTTGTAGCCAAGTCCATATTCTTTCTACCGTCTTCCATTTTCCGTACTAACTATTCCATTCTTCAACGCATTGCCAAAAATCATTTCATGTTTCTTTATTTTCAGATGCACAACCTATTCAGCTTTACTTAGAAGCCATATCGACAGAATTCTGGCATCGTCACCGTACAGAGGGTTACACCTCCATGGCCATACAGATATGTCCGACAGTTGTAAGAACTGTGGTACGCTGCGTCAGGCCTGATGATGGTCACCACAGGAGGTTCTTTGTTGGAGGATGTCATGTTCTGAACGATGTGGAGGTGCTGTCCAGACCTGAGTTACAGGTAACAACATAGGAATCATGTATTTTTTAAGAAATTGACATTATTTTTATTCGTTATTCTTTCAGTTATTGCCAAGGAACCACGGAACGACGGATTTTTCTTGTCTTATTTTTTGTTTTAAATATTTTGACAGAAATTGGAATCTGTGCTTTGGTTGATCATGATTTTAGAAATAATTACGAAAGATGTTATTTTTGGATCGATGTGTGATATTAGGTTCAGTTGAAAATCCAGTGTTGTTTTTGTCTTGGTATTCATTCAAACAGCGAAGTAATGTCACATGAGTAAAGATGTGCTAATGTCGTATATTTTTGCTTAAAGACAATAGCTAAATGACATGGAATAACAACGTATTGTTTTCATCATTATCACATATCATCATGGATATATCAACAGATTTCTGGGATGGTCACTGCACGGAGAGTTACACCTCCATGGCCATGCAAATATGTCCGACAGTTGTGAGAACTGTGGTGCGCTGCGTCAGGCCTGATGATGGTCACCACAGCAGGTTCTTTGTTTTAGGATGTCATGTTCTGAACGATGTAGAGGTGCTGTCTAGACCTGATTTACAGGTAACAACATAGGAGCATGTTTTTACAAGAAATCTGATAGTATTTTAGTGGGTTATTTTTCAGTTCTGGCCAAGGAATCACAGAACGACGAGATTTTTCTTGTTTTAAAAATTAAAGTGTTTTTTTGTTTTAAATATTTTGACAGAAATTGGAAGCTGTGCTTCTTGGTCGATCATGATTTTAGTAAAAGATACGAAAGATGTTTATAACTTATCTCCATCTTTCTTGTAATGGGTTCCCTAGACGATAAAGTGCACTTGACAAGTCCACGATCAAGTGAACTTGACAAAGCGTAAACATTTAATATTAACCAAACAACCGAACTGGAACTCCTTGATGGCAAATGGTAGAATAGCAGAATTTGAGCTAGTATGTTTTGTTATCATGAGAAGTTACCATTAGTTTCCACCGTTAGTTTCCATTATTCAATGTATGACGTGACATAAAACTTCATTTATTATTTCGGACGGACAAGTACTTGACTATTATCTCACTTGAAGTTAAATGAGGATGCGGTTTAAGATGGAATCATGCTTTTATGGAAGACGAAGCACAGGTCAGCCGACTTCAGCCAATACACATCATGACTAGTACATCGTGCTAGAAATCAATGTCCTGCCTGACTTGCTACCAAAAAGTAGCTACCACTATCAAGGAGACAATCTGCCTCCATATCCTTACGCTGTTCCGGCAGCACAGGCCTTGAGATTCATGGTAAGCATTCTAGGCCTAGCATGCTCACCATCCTCGACCACATCATCGCTAACCACCACACGCTAGCCTATCAGATATGTAAAAAAAAATCGGCGAACCGATTGGAGACATATTGGCTCACCAACATATGTTTGACGTATTAGCACAAATTATATAATAGTTACTACGTAAGTATTAGTCAATCTTTTATAGAAAACAACTTAATTAAGACTTCTGTCTGACATACATACTTTTATTATTATTTTATATTATCTTTTAATTATATTAATGCTTATATACTGACTAAGTCGGACCTAGAGACACGTTTTGACATCAATGTTATTCAACAACTCTGTAACCTAGGACCATATGTTAATAAATTCATTAAGGGGTACGATTTCCATACAAAACTATAATGCACAAATATGAGTAAACGGAGCAAAAACCTGCACTGAAATCACAGTGGTCTTGTATAAGTCTTTACATGTCGGGAATTATATTTATCTACATGATTTAAATGAATAATATAAACATATTATTCAATCATTCTTTTTTTGGTTTAACTTAAATTTTTCTATTATTAAAAATAATTTCATCTCAATCAATCAAATCATGTAGGTAAATACATTTCCCGACCCGTAAATACTTCTAAAAGACCAATAGATGTGATTTCAGTGCAAGTTTTCCCTCCATTTACTTTTATTTGTGCATTATACTTTTGTATGGAAATCGTACCACCTTAATTCGTCGTCAGATTGCAGACATAATGGCTCACCAACATATGTTTGACATTATAGGCAATCTTTGTCGACAGGTTGGTCATCGATTCTTTTCGGTCAGTGGTTCGAGCCACGGCCAAAACAAATCACCAATAGTCAACCCAGTTTGTTTTTAAAAATGTTCTCAAGAATATTTGTATTACAAGTTACAATGTAAGTATTTTCCTGTATCCTCCAGAACGGCAAGTACACCTTCACAGAAACTGGCACCATCACCGTCGGTTACACAATGATCTCCCAATCCCCGCTACCGTCAGTTCCAGCACACGGTGACGTCACCAGCGGTGCGTCAGCACTGCTGCTCGGTGCTGACGCTGCACTGCGGAGGTACGTCACAGCGAGGGACAGGCTACTGCATCTTACACATGCGGAGGTGTAGAAGATACTATGGGCACAAGTAGTAGTTACCCAAGAAGAACTTGATGAGAGACAAATAATTTATTTACGAAGAAGTGATTTGAATATGTCAAAAACGGGTCAAGGTTGGAAGATTTTTAATTAATAAATCAATACCTATATTAATTTGGTTTAATTTTCTTTGCAATTAAAAGACACTTTGAAAGATCCATTTTTTCCATTTTGCGTTAATGCCTATTTGTGATGTGACGCCGCCATCTTGGCGTCTCTGTTAATTAGAGCGGGAAATTACCTTTTTTGTGTAATAGTTGGCCAAAAAGCAGACCGCCCGCTTGATTTCTTTAGGCTTCACAATATTAGTGTTTTTAACCAGTGTCAAAGGTCAGGGCTGCTACTCGGTGCTTAGGTATATATAGTTATATATATATATATATATAGTTAGGTATATAGGCTCTGCACCGCGGAGGTACGTCACAGCGAGGGACAAGCTACTGCACATAACACATGCGGAGGTGTAGAAGACTAGGGCATGAGTACCATGGTGCACAGGTGTTAGCCAAGAAGAATTAAATAACTTGATGAGAGACTAAAAGAATTTGTACTTATAAAAAGAAGTGATATGAATATGTCAAAATATAGTCAAGGTTGGAACTGTTGGAAGATTTTTCATTAATAAATCAATTAAGTATTAATTTATATTTTTTCAAAATATTAATTTGGTTTAATTTTCTTTGCAATTGAAGACACTTTCAAAGATCTACTTTCGCTATTTTGCGTATAATTGCCTATATATGACTTATGATGAAACGCCTTGGCGAAACGAATGTGTCTCTAGAAATTAGACCGGGAAAAACTATATTATATATATATTTCAATTAAAATCACGGGTCGTACACGCCCGGTCTTTTAGAGGGCATTGATGGAGCCGATGCCAACATCAAGAGGCCCTTTACAATTTTAACTTAGTTATTACTATGGATGAGAAGGAGATATGGGAAACTATGTTATAAAAATATGGTACATTATATTATGAGACTATTGAGTGAGCTGATTAAAGTCGAATTGCTGGTCTATGGGATGAGGTACGGCACCCGCCAATTATGCCTCATTTCAAAATATTAAGGCGGGTGGTGACTCGCTATACACTGAATGGGCGATAAAGGCGGACCGTTATGTCGGCGCCGAGGGGCAACATTGGCGTGGATAGCTAAGGGTGTTGAGAGGTGTGCTGCACTTTCACTAAACGCTACTAGCGGCTTTATGCCTTTAACACTTCCACCCTGGAGCTTAGGTCTTAGCTCTTGCGATTCCCACCACCGGCCAGCCGGTCAAGGCAAGCTGGTGGTCAGAGGGTCTCATTTAGCCCTCACGGGATAGGGGTACGCGGTGTCGCCACTCACCGTCGGCTCGCCACAAAGCCGCCCCTGCGGGGTTATTATATATATTATTATTATGCTACTATTCCATTTCGAACGTAAAACTACCGTAAGTGTGTGGTAAGTCCATTGGATGGATTTACCGCGTTCGAAATTTCGGTACGGAATTTCGAAGCTGACTGTCCGTCTGATTTAATTACCTGTGGCTTACACGATTAGTGCGTTTAGTGCATTTAGTGCTGGTGTCAAACGTCAGCACTGCTGCTCGGTGCTGACCTACTGCGGAGGTTCTTCATAGCAATGGATAGGCGTCTCTGGTCTCATACACATCCAGGAGTAAGGGAAAACATACCATAGAGCCCGAAGGAAAGATAATGGGAGACTTATTAGAACCACTTTTACCAGTACCTGATAGTTTCAGATTTGTTTTAGTAATCCTTTACTCTTACTTTCTATTTTAACCTTTTTTATATATCTTATGGGCTAGCGTTTCACCACCATCTCACCTGTTGGTAAGTGATGATGCGGTCGAAGATGGTAAGCACGCTAAGCCTAGAATGGGAACTGGCTCTCAACTGCCGAAACACATTACATGTTTGGTGACAGATTTTGAGGGTGGTAGCTGGCCAGACGGACACTAGATAGTGTCCTACCACCATGCGGGGGTTGTTGGTTTCTCAAAGATGTTTTCCTTTACTGGAGGGCCACTGTGAGAAGCGCACATAAATTTTTCGATAGAAAAATCCATTGGTGCACGCCGCGGCGAGGCTTGAACTCGGTACCACGGCATCAAAGTCGACCGTTCTCTCGATTACGCCACCGGGCCCTCAAAATAACTCCTACCTCAGGTTAATATAAGAAAATAGAAGGTATAAAGGATTAGTCAGAAGATTGAAATGATTTTTCACTATTAAATGTATTGCAATTGGTTTATTTCTTCTGCCCCAATTAAGCCAATTTTAGGATGGATAAAAGGTATACCCAAACCACTGGAAGCTAAATATTTTATACTGGACCGGATTTGACCAATACCCAGGCATTTCGAAAGGCAAAAAAAAAAAAGATTCCTTATTGTGTTATATTTGAGGTAGTATTCATCTTATTATCTAAAAAAACAAAATGTGTGGACATGAACAATTACTAAATTGTTAAACACAATCCAAAATTTCATCGTACCGACGGGACTTGAACCCGCAACCTCCTCAAAAAAAATATAAAGTGTGAAACACTTCAAAGAAACATAATATATGAACAATTACTGTTATTTTTTCTATATTAAAACATTATTGTGATTTTAACGAACATAGGTATTTGAAGTAACATTTATTCTCAGTAGATACTCATATACATGGGAGAAAATAATAAAAGACACCAAAAACATTTAAATCAACAAACAATAAAATCAAACATCTACACGAAAATAATTCCTAAAGAGATAAGTAATTTTTTTTAGAACGATTACAGAATTGATTTCCAGGAATGTGATTTTTGCAAGGTGAGAGTGCTATCCCTTTGTTTCTTTAGAGTTTTGAGCTTACGATGTGTCGCTCGCACTAATCTGTCTTGATTTCCACATGACAGTGATTTTCATGTATTTTTCAATTCCAATTCTATTAATGCTTGTATTCACTGGAACTTGAACGCCTCCTGCTGTCCTTTGATCTAGCAGTTTCAATCTCCTTTTCTTTTTGCCTATGATCGTAGTGCTTCTGTAAGTATACTTTTTTGCTGGCACTTAGACATAGACTTGTTGCTCTACCCTCATCTGCGCAGTATAATGCCTGCCATCCGATTTTCTCGTATCAATCTCTCCTCCTATTCCTTCCGATGGTCCATTACCTTTTCTATTACTGGCATTCAGACACTCTTCGACTTCAGATCTTATTTCAACTAGGATGTAATTGCAGCCACCAGTCTCGTTGTTTTTATCTTCTCCTCTTTCTCCTTCGCTATGTCAGCGTTACGCTTTTCAATCATTTCTTCTCCTACTGGCAGTTAGACACTCTCGCAGACTTGAGATCTTCCCTCATCTGGGCAGTAATAGCGGCCATCCGTCTCGCTCGTTTCAATCGCCTCTCCTTTTCCTTTGCAATGGCAACACTACGCTGTTCCGTCAACGCCGCATGCGCAGCGTGGTTGGCTCGCTTGAATTCTTCGAGAGCTAATATATCTTGACGGAGAAGATTGCTCTCCCACATGCTTAGAGCGTTGGTTATGGCTAGACGCTGAGGAAAAAAAATTGTGAATGACTCCCTAGTTTCATTAGGCAGTTTTGTTATAGAAGATATAATAGATCATAGACAAGAAAGAGATTTCTGTTTTTTTTTATATCTGAAAGGCTAACGGTTTATCACAATCTCAATTGCGGTAAGCGATAGTGGGGGACGTTAGGACAAAAATAATAATGTGTCAGTCCTAACGTCCCCTACTGGTGCCCATTTTAGTGGGGGACGTTGGGAATAAACCGATGATTTCCTCGATAATAAAGAACACGCCAGACCTTGAATGAACTGACTCTCCAGAGCTGTAGGTACAGTAGGAGAGGCCTATGTCCAGCACTTGACTAACAGGTTGATAATGATGATGATGACATGACACTGTATTTTTTTGAGCAGACTAGAGTTAGTTTATCCAGCAGCGCTAATTTTTAGCTTTAGCTGTTTGCCGTCCCAGAGTTAGTAGTAGGTAGGTGTGATTCCAACTTCCTATATCTTCACATATCATCACCTAAGATCGTAGTCAAGCTTTATAGAGATCACTGTCATCATCGGGTAATTGTTTGCCACCTGCTTCCGTAGATCCTTAATCCTATACGCTTTGGTTAGTTATAATTTCGATCCAGCACCTTGTATTCCAATCCCAGATAAGTTCGATATCTTCATCTTAGACTACATCTCCATTTACCACCAACTTAGATAGTGTTTAAATGGTAGCCTCTAGGCTATAATAAACTGGCCAACTGCAAATCGGACTCGCACTAGGAGGGTTCCGTAACACAGTAGAGGATATTCTAACTATCATTTTCGCGAGCAAAAAAATAACTGTTTTTCATAGTAGTAGTTTGTATGAAAACCAAAGTTAATTGCGGTATTGAAAATATGCTATATCTCGTTTAAAACAATTTTCGTTGAAAGTGTTCATTGAGATCTCAGCATATATATATATACAGGTTGTTTGGTCCATCGTTAGCCAAATTGAAATAGCTGATAGAAGAGGTCATTCCCTTCATTCATTCCTCCCTTCATTCCTCCCTCCCCTAGCCGGTTTTAACCTCAACATATTTTAGATATCGATTTAGAGATATTTTTGAAAGAAAAAACCAATATTTATCATGAACACTTGAATTACAAAAAAAAATCTTCCATGAGTCTTTATAATTATGTTTTATTTTAAAGTGTAATTATAAGGAGCTTCAATTAAATTCTTAATAGCTCACCAAGAACGTCAACTTTTTTGTAATTGGCTGAGAGACAGGGAATATTTAAAGATATTGTCAACGTCACAGTACAATAAAAAAAAAAATAAGAGAGAGAAAGTTCTTCCATTTACTGAATAAATGCCTTACTTTATCCTCTTTCTATTGGTATACAACATATTATAAAAAGCCTCTCAGTTTTTATACATAATTTGAGGTAAAGAAAACACGTCTGATGTATTAGCAAGGGTAATTTGTTATTAGTTATAATGTTAGCGTTTGCTGTATTAAAACCTGCATGTTGCATCTTCCCACACGAGTGGCGCCTCTAGCGGTCAAGAAAAGGATTCAGGTCTAGGGGACTCTGTGGTCATGAATAAGGGCGGGAGTGCGAGTATTATTGTATGAGATCAGATTGGGAGAGCAAGAATAAATGGTTGCCCTTATTGCCTTACTTTTTGCCTAATTACCCTTGCTAATACATCAAACGTGTTTTCTTTACTTCGAATTATGTATAAAAACTGAGGGGCTTTTTATAACATGTTGTATACCAATAGAAAGAGGATAAAGTAAGGCATATATTCAGTAAATGGAAGAACTTTCTCTCTCTTATTTTTTTTTATTGTACTGTGAAGTTGACAATATCTTTAAATTTTCCCTGTCTCTCAGCCAATTAGTTGACGTTGACAAAAAAGTTGACGTTCTTGGTGAGCTATTATGAATTTAATTGATGCTCCTTATAATTACACTTTAAAATAAAACATAATTATAAAGACTCATGGAAGATTTTTTTTGTAATTCAAGTGTTCATGATAAATATTGTTTTTTTTCTTTCAAAAATAACTCTAAATCGATATCTAAAATATGTTGAGGTTAAAACCGGCTAGGGGAGGGAGGAAAGAGGGGTAATGACCTCTTCTATCAGCTATTTCAATTTGGCAAACGATGGACCAAACATCCTGTATTTTTTTAGATTTTTCACTCGTTATTTAAGTTTTGAGGACACACACGCCGTGGGGACAACATATTTTATGCCAAAATAGAAATATTGTATGTAAAGTTTATCTACCTTTGTAGAATCCCTCAGCATAGCATACTTTTTCTTCTTGGCATCCCTGGCCTTCTTGGCCGTATGCTGTGCCTCCAGGTTTCTTCTCCACTGCGCCGCCTCCAGCTGGCGACACCGGCGTTCAGTGGCGAGGATCGCGCGAGCTTCTTCTTCCAGTGCCTTGTCTATCAGTTCTGTGGTCTGGAAATGAACAAATATTTAATTATCATCGTAATCAGCCAGTATCAGTCCATATTGATGGACATAGGCCTTTTCCAAGATGCGCCACTGAGCTAGATCTTCGGCTCTTCTTTTCCAGTTACTATCCACCGCACTGTCACTGGTCACAGGATATCCTACGCTACGTTTGCCGATTCGCGGTCTCCATTTTAGGATAAGTCTACCCCCACGGTTATCAATGCTGCGGCAGATATGACCAGCCCACTGCCACTTCAGTTTACTAATCATACTCACTTAAACAAAAAAAAATATCTTCCAAAGCGATAAATAAATTAAGGAGTTCTGACACTTCTGAGGTAACAAACATAAAAAAAATACAGGCGAATTCTTAACCTCCTCATTTTTTGTGAAGTCTGTTGAAAAGTAGCGAAACAATTCGTTAACCCGCTCCATTTAAAAACGCATAAGTGTACGGTAAATATTCTAAGCTATACAATATTAATTGTAATAACTTTGCACGGTGCCCATCGTGGACCAAACGAACTGTCGTCAAAAGTCACTCTTACACACAATTTTAAAAAAATATTCCTTTAAAGCTTACCTACTAGCAATATGGTTTGCTCATCTATACTAATATTATAAAGAGAGAACATTTGTATTTTTGTATGTTTGTAATGATTTGGCTCAAAAACTACTGAACCGATTTAAAAAATTCTTTCACTAATGCATAGAATGGAGTTTCGGAATGAAAATAGGCTATATATCCCGTTTAAATCAAAGGTACATTCGTGGAGACCTAATTTGCAACCTAAGTCGGCAAAAAAAAAGGTCGAAAAAACACGTTTCTTACGAACGCTGCTTAATTGAAAATAGATAGAAGAATATTTTCTATGCAAGAGTACAACTTAATAAGACATACAAAAAAGTCCGCGACAGCATATGTCTATCTCTTAAGGTTGACTCACAGTAACCATTTTAATCTTAAATTTTTTGTTAAAAAATATGACATAACTTCCAAGGCTATTTTCAAGTATATAGTATTAATCCTTATCCAAATAATTACGTTAATTAGCTTGGCCACATATTATAGATTAAAATTGTCCTTTACAGTATATAATTCAAATGAAAACTCTAGAAGATATCACGAATTTCAGAAACACGCATCGCAAAATTAATAACATATTCGCAGTGAAACCACAGATTAGGTCATAGTTACCACGAAAATATTATTATAAGCTTAGCTATGCTGTAGATCCTCACCGATCACAATCAATTTGAAGTCAATATAGTATAATAATATGATCTATTGTATAAAATAATATTCATCTATATATATAATAATATAATAATTTAAGCCACCCCGACTGATCTATATATAATCTTTTCATTAAAATCATTCCAATGACTCTAAACACGACCTTTAAAATCTGAGCTGTAAGTTGGTGAGGATTTGAGTATTCTGTAGAGTCCAGGAGATGTCCCAGCATCAGGTCAATGCTTCCATGTTCTTACAATATCGTTGAAGAAGAAGATTTTCGAATTGATCAGATCTATGAAAGTTGATTTCATAGCGAAATTAACTAGAAAAAAGCTCATAGTATAACGATTGAACGAATTTTCATGAATCAAAGCTAAGAAAACTCTCGATGAAGACATCTATCAAACAAAAAAAAACTATCAATAATAAAAACAAAATCGGTTCATCCGGTTAGGTGCTAAGATGCTACAGACAAACACACAGATACACACGTTAAACGTATATTACCCCTACATTTTGCGTCGGGGAACGGTGTAAGGTTACGGCGGCAGATGTCCTCCTTGATGGTAAGCTACTTTTTGGTAGATTTAATGATCCCACAACCACTGTACGAAAACTCATGATTCATGAATGCACATAAAACTTTCATTGATAGGTATATAGCTAGGATTAGAACCAACGACCGTCGGGTCAGAATCAGGGTAACTATCCTTTACGCCAAAGGGCCGTCCAATATCACTACGTAAGTATTATAAAACAAAGTTCATCACTGCGTCTGTCTGTCTGTTCGCAATAATCTCAATAGCTACTGAACAGATTATCATGCGGTTTTCACCAATAGCCAGAGTGTTTATGAGGAAGGTTTAGGTCCATAATTCGTTAAGGTTTTGTGTAAATTGGATGAAATATGACGATGATTGTTAAATATGTTCATATTTTATATTCGATGCAACAAACTGATGCAAATTTTGTAGGCATATATGTTCTACCCGTGCGAAGCCGGGGCGGGCTGCTAGTTACTAATACTTAGTCTTGTTAACATAAAGGACATTTAAATTTAGATTCAATATTATCTAGTTACTCATGATGCACTCATTTATTTTGTAAATGTTTCGCTATTTAATTTAATTTAAGTTTTTTCATTGATGTATCTTATTTTTCATTTGTTATTTGACATATCTAAGAGTGTGTAACACCTATTATGCTTGTGTCTGGAGTGGGTTCACGTCAATAGTGCAATGAGTGGGGATCCTGTAGCGGGGATCAAACTCACGGCCTCTCGATCGCCAGCACGACACCTTAGCCATTGGGCTATTGCCGTTTTTTAATTATAATAACATTGCAACAATTTCTGAAACTTTTAAACTTGGCAAAAGGCACCACAAAGGCTGTCAGTGATCAAACAAAAGTGTCTATACCTTCTGATCTTCCCTCCAAGCCAATAACTCCTGAGTCTTCCTGTCCTTATGCCGGATGCAGTCGATCAACTGCCCCCTCTTCATCTGCTGCTCTGCCGACATCTGCAGACGTTTGTACTCATTCCACGAGCGCTCCTGTTGTCTCTTGTGGTTTATATACTGCTTGTATTGGTACGATGACTCAGCTTCCACCTAAGGAGTTAAGATTGCAATAAAGACAATAGTTTTAAAGATAATTAGTTTAAAAACTAAAACAACCGACTTCCATGTCCTGCGAGTCAACTTCAGTAGCAATTTTGAGACGTTTATCGTCATATCTCTGGAGATACTTATCAGATCTCGATGTAAATTACAATGGAACCACCTCGGAAATGTACCCTACCGATTAAAAAATAATTATTCGAATCGGTTCTCAATTGACGGAGTAATCGCGTTACATACATAAAAAAAAAACACAGACGAATTGAGAACCTCCTCCGTTTCGGAAGTCGGTTGAAAACGATACATAATAAATATATATTATATAAGATACTTTAAAATATGTATTATACAAGATAGTTTAAAAACTAAAAAGACCAACTTCTCATTCTCCTTGATGGTGGTAAGCTACTTTTTGGTACCAAGTCAGGCGGAACATCGATATAATATGCTCCTACTACCTGTTTACGAAAGAACACCCGTGCTAGGATTAGAACCGGCGACCTCTTGCTTGAAAGGCCATAATCTATTCTTTACGCCAACGGGGCCAAAATAATAACAAAAATAATAAATACCGGGGAAATAAGTAACAATTTCAGTTTGAAGGTAAAGTGTCCTATTTTACCGTCCAGGAGGCTGATAGCTCATCTTTGCATAGTATAAAACAAAATCGCTCCCGCCGTCTGTACGCTTAGATCTTTTAAACTACGCAACGGATTTTAATGCAGTTTTCAGCAATAGATAAAGTGATTCAAGAGAAAGGTTTATAATCAGGATTAAACGCGGGCAAAGCCGCGGGGCGCAGGGGCTGTATCATATACTAAATGTCATAAAAGAAAACATGAAATATTATAAGATTGTTTAAATAAAACTGGCCAAGTGCGATTCAGCATCGCGTCTTTTATCGCACACTTAGGGAGGGTTCCGTACAATACGAACCATAAAAGAGTTTCAACCTCATATATTTGATTAATTGATATTACCAAGAATATTTGGTTTGGTCGCGATCTAGAAAGGCGATCGTTTACTAGCGCCATCTATGTCATTTTGCCGAAACTAATTAGATAGATGGCGTTTAAAAAAACGTTTTTTTATGGGGACCCCTTTTAACTTTATTTTGTTTTTAGTATTTGTTGTTCTAGCGGCAACAGAAATACACAATTTGTGAAAATTTCAACTGTCTAACTATCACGGTTAATGAGCTATAGCCTGGTGACAGACGGACAGACAGACAGACAGACAAACGGACAGCGGAGTCTTAGTAATAGGGTCCCGTTTTACCTTTTGGGTATGGAAACCTAAAAACTAAAAGAACCGGCTTCAAATGCCGTGCTATTAATTTTCAGTACCAAGTTTGAGGTGTTTTTCTTCATATCTCTGGAGATGTTTATCAGATCTCGATGAAATTACTATGGTACCTTAGGTACCCTTGGCGTATTTCCTTTCCAACAAGAAAAGAATCATCAAAATCGGTTCCTAAACGACGAAGTTATCCGCGAACAAACATAAAAAGTATATAAATATTGTTACATCGCGTCGTCGAGTCGCGATGTTTCGCCAAGCTTCTCGAACAAAAATACCGTGGGAAAGAATAGACTAATTAGGGGCTATAAACACCCGACCCGACCGTCATAAAAGTAACCTTCCAGGAATTCAGACCCTAGTCAATGTACCTAGTTTTGTAGTTAAGATTGAACCTTATTCATAAGTAATTAGAGATCAAATTAGCATGTATGGTAAAGTTGTTTACATCAGATGCTCAAAGGAAAGCCGCCCCTTTTGTTTGTGATTGTTATTGCTTTGTTTTGAACGTCTTTTGTCTATTGTTTCGAGTCAATACTGGAAAGTTCTGTAGAAATATTCTCGTCCTATATAAGACGTTGAAACCGCGGCTTGAGTCCGAGTTACGTTACGAGGAATTGGACATAGCTGCCAGGGTCCCACTATGACCTCGCCCTTCAAGCTAGATTTGCCGCACTTCGACGGAACATCTTCGTGGACAGCCTACAAATTCCAATTCACAACGCTGTCCAAAAGTTGCGGCTGGACAGACGAGCACGCAAATACAGCGCTCACATTAGCGCTGAAAGGAGACGCTCAGCTTATCCTGGAACGCATACCTGAAGAGGAAAGGACCCTGAAGACCCTGCTGGAAGCCCTCGAAACGCGCTATGGAGACAAGCACATGGAGCATGCGTACAGGGCACAACTACGTGAGCGCACCCAGAAGCTCACAGAGACATTGCAACAGTGGGCAGATGAAATCGAGAGGTTGGTCCGACGAGCCTACGTGTCGACGCCATCAGCCATTGAAGTGACATCTCTACAGAGCTTTGTGGATGGAATCAGGGATGATGAGGTACGCGCTGCGGTACGGTTGGGTCATCATCAGACACTCAAGAGCGCTCTGGCTCATGCTTTAGAAGTGGAAGCAGTGCGACGGGACAGCAAACCATACAGAGTTCGGGAGCTGGTGACTGAACCCAGAAAGCCCCGTTATGGACCGACATGTTACGGGTGTGGAGAAAAAGGGCATATTCGGGTTGATTGCCCGAAAACGAAGAAACGGGTCAGAAATTCCGAGACCCAAGTGGAAGAGGAGGCGTTAAACTAAACGTCGCCAGGGCCGCGGGGCAGGCGCTGGCTGGTCAAGAGAGAGCCCCCACCATCACTGTGACACAAGTGTGTAACGGGAACAGCTTAATCGTCGAGGGCACCTTGAACAACAAGACCTGCAAGTTCACAGTGGACACAGGAGCATCGCGCACTATTGTGAAGCCTGAATTCCTGCAACGATTTATATCACGAAAACATCGATCTGCAGCATGCTCACTACGGACAGCAACCGGCCAGTCAGTACCTGTCCTTGGCGATACAGATGTGGAGATAGTTATCGGTGAGCACTCATACATTCATCCTGTGCTTATTGCCAACATAACTGATGATTGCATTCTGGGATTGGACTTTTTGGAGAAGCAGCATTGCATATTGGATGTGGCCCGTGGTGTTCTCCGGTTTCCCGAGCAAGAAGTGTTCTTCGAAGGAACGGCACCGTGTAAGCTTTACTGTCTCAAGGACGTCGTGTTGGCTCCAAAATCGCAAAATATTGTTCGAGTGAAATTTCCAAATACAGTCAAGAGTGGACTATGTGTAGTTGCCGAAGATGAGGGCACACATCCGACCTGGATTACTGCAAGAACATTGCTCATGACAAACAGAACGGCCAGTGTGCGAATTCTCAACCTTGGCAATGAAGAAATTCACCTGAAGAAAAACAGCATAATTGGAAAATGTCAAGAAGTGAAGTACCTGCGACGAACGGATATTACTTCTACGGAACCAAGCTCGGAAGACCAAATATCACAGCTGCTGGAACCATCCAAAGACAACTTAACGTTCGCTCAGCTGTCACAAGCAAAACGTCTGTTGATGCGGTTTAAAGACGTCTTCGCCGCTGGAAACAACTGTGGACGTACCGGACTTGTTAAACACAAAATTGGCGACGCAAGACCTATACGACAGAGGCCACGAAGGATTCCATGGGCGAAAGAAGCTGAAGTTGCAGACATGATACGAGACATGGCCAAAGAAAAAGTCATCGAACCATCTACAAGTCCTTGGTCATCGCCAGTGGTTCTGGTGAAAAAGAAAGATGGCTCCACCAGATTCTGCGTAGATTACAGAATGCTTAATGAAGTCACAAAGAAGGACAGCTACCCCTTGCCTCGAATAGACGATACACTGGACATGCTCAGTGGAATGAAGTGGTTTTCAACGGTTGACCTGAAAAGTGGCTACTGGCAGGTAGAAATCAGTCCAGAGGACAAAGAGAAGACAGCAGTCAGTACGGGCATTGGAAATGGACTCTGGCAATTCAACGTCATGCCATTTGGACTGTGTAATGCTCCAGCAACGTTCGAACGTCTCATGGACAGAGTAATGGTTGGATTACTGGTAGACGTATGCTTGGTGTACCTGGATGACGTCATCATTTTGGGCCGTGATTTTACTGAACATCTGCAGAATCTGGAGAAGGTTTTGAACCGTCTACGTGAAGCAAACCTGAAGCTAAGTGCCAAAAAGTGTGACTTCTTTAAATCCAAAGTCAGCTACCTTGGACACATCATTTCGGAGAACGGGGTACAAACTGATCCTGACAAAATCAAGGCTGTTCAAACTTGGCCTACCCCGAAGAATAAAACGGATGTAAGGTCGTTTTTGGGACTATGCGCTTACTATCGGCGGTTCGTCAAGAACTTTTCTGGAATTGCCAAACCCTTACATCGACTGACGGAAGAAAAGCGCACATTTGTATGGGACTTAGAGTGTGAATCCGCCTTCAACAATCTTAAGCAGCGACTGTGTGAAACGCCGATCTTGGGGTACCCTACCAGAGATGGAAGATTTATCGTGGACACTGATGCCAGTAACACGGGAATTGGAGGAGTTCTCTCGCAAATCCAAGGAGACCAAGAAGTGGTCATAGCATACTTCAGTAAATCATTATCCAAACCAGAACGAAACTACTGTGTCACCCGCCGCGAGTTGCTAGCTGTGGTGAAGACTCTTCAGCACTTCAACAAGTACCTCATCGGAAGAGAGTTTACGCTCAGAACTGACCACGCTGCTCTTAAATGGCTTCTTCAGTTTAAGAGCCCGGAAGGTCAAGTGGCACGATGGATCGAGCAACTTCAAGAGTTCAATTTCGTGACAGAACATCGCAGTGGAAAGGGCCATAGCAACGCTGATGCCCTGTCAAGAAGACCTTGTGCAGATGACTGTAAACACTGCGAGAAGTGCTTCTCTCAGTGTTCGTTTGTAGTGGCGTTATTTTCGTTTGTAGTAACTTGATTTCGTTTGTAGTAGCGTTATTTTCGTTTGTAGTAACCTCATTTCGTTCGTAGTGGCGTTATTTTCGTTTGTAGTAACTTGATTTCGTTTGTATCAGCGTATTTTTTTGTTTGTTGTAACTTTCATTATTCAATACTAACCTTTAGGAACGTCCTCTAGTTATTTTCAAGCGTGATTAGTTAGGCTTAGGCTTTCTCATTGAATTAATGGAGAAAAAATTGTTTTGAAAAAATTTTGGAGGAAAAATTTATTTTAATTTTTAGTTTTTTTTTGGTTTTACTACAAATAAAACAAAATTCACTACAATCCACTACTAACGTTTGCGAATAAGAATCAGCCGGAAAAAGTAAATTTTTTCACTTTCGGGGTCTGACAATTTTTTGTAATTTTTTTTTTTTTTTTTCGGAAATACTACAAACAAAGTTAGTGTCACTACTTACCACTGCTTACCTTATGCTCCTAAAAAAAACAAAAAAAGATCAATTTTTCGAAAGTCGGGTGCCAAGTTCACATAGGTGATAAGCACGAGTCTCAAGAAGAAGTCAGAGTCATCAGGATGGACAGAACAGATGACGAATGGAACGGCGAAAATATGAGACAAGCACAATCGGAGGACAGTGATTTACGACCTGTAATGGATTGGATAAAGTCTGGAAATAAGCCCCAGTGGAGCGACGTGTCAGCTTGCAGCCCAATTACAAAAAGTTACTGGGCTCAGTGGGACAGCCTGACTCTGGAACAAGGAATCTTGTACCGAAAATGGGAAAACAGCAATGGAAAAGAAACTACGATGCAGGTCGTTGTTCCCCGGAGTAAAGTGGCATCTCTACTACGACACATTCATGATGGAGTTTCTGGTGGACATCTAGGAGTCAAGAAAACTCTTGTGAAGGTTCGTCAACGATTCTACTTGGTACACAGCCGCGAGGATGTAGAAGATTGGTGCAGGAAGTGCACCGCTTGCGCGTCAGTAAAAGGACCGAAGGCAAGAAGTAAAGGACAACTAAAATTGTACAATGTTGGGGCACCATGGGAGCGCATTGCCGTGGATGTTGCCGGGCCATTTCCCGAGACTGAAGAAGGCAACAAGTACATCATCGTAGTGCAAGATTACTTCAGCAAATGGCCCAAAGTTTTTGCGACACCAAACCAGGAAGCAAAGACAGTTGCAAAGAAGTTGGTGCAAGAAGTGATCTGTAGATTTGGTGTACCGATGGAACTGCATTCCGATCAAGGAAGGAACTTCGAGTCTGCCCTATTTCAGGAAATGTGCACCCTCCTCGGGATCCAAAAGACGCGGACAACGGCAGCTCATCCACAGTCAGACGGAATGGTTGAGAGGTTTAACCAGACGTTGGAGAATCACCTGGCTAAAGTCGTGGACGCACATCAACGTGACTGGGATCAGTACATACCTCTGTTCTTGTTGTCATACCGTTCCGCTACCCATGACAGCACTGGTATGACTCCTGCAAATGTGAATTTTGGACACGAACTAAGACTTCCTATCGACGCCATCACTGGTTCCCCGCCAGATGCTCCGAAGCCTGTAACCGACTATGTCAGTGATCTTCGTAGTCAGCTGGACGAAGTGCACAGGATAGTTCGAGAGAATAGTTTAAAAACTGGTGAAAAAATGAAGACCCGGTACGATCGTAGAGCGAATACGATGGGTTTCGAAGAAGGAACTCTCGTCTGGTTGCACAACCCACTACGAAGGAAAGGAAAAAGTCCGAAGCTGCAGGCTCATTGGGAAGGACCATACCAGATTATCACGAAGATAAACGACGTTACCTACCGCATTAAACGAGGCCAGAGAGGAAAGCCGAGGGTAGTACACATCGATCGACTTACACGATACCATGGAACAAATGATGATCGGGACGATCATAACTATGAAGGGGATAATGTTACATCGCGTCGTCGAGTCGCGATGTTTCGCCAAGCTTCTCGAACAAAAATACCGTGGGAAAGAATAGACTAATTAGGGGCTATAAACACCCGACCCGACCGTCATAAAAGTAACCTTCCAGGAATTCAGACCCTAGTCAATGTACCTAGTTTTGTAGTTAAGATTGAACCTTATTCATAAGTAGTTAGAGATCAAATTAGCATGTATGGTAAAGTTGTTTACATCAGATGCTCAAAGGAAAGCCGCCCCTTTTGTTTGTGATTGTTATTGCTTTGTTTTAAACGTCTTTTGTCTATTGTTTCGAGTCAATACTGGAAAGTTCTGTAGAAATATTCTCGTCCTATATAAGACGTTGAAACCGCGGCTTGAGTCAGTCATTTCTTTGGAAGCGACAGTGAACTATCTAAGCGCGGATAGCGACCAAGTGATCGTTAAGTGTTATCAGTGAACTTGTGTTGTGAACTGTGAACAGTGAAATCAGTGATTGTGAACTAACGACCTCAGTGTGTGTTAACGGACTTTTGATAATTGTGCAAGACGATTTGGACAACTACTGTGGAACATTGTGCTAACCTAATGATAAGTGGAAATAAACGTTCATCTCATCGGATTGGCATTTTAATACCACCCCGCACGTAACAATATATACGGTCGAATTGAGATACATTCTTTTTTTTTAAAGTCGGTTAATACAGTAGGTACATACAATTTCCCTCTCCTGTTTCTCTTTCTGCCACAGCTTTCTGAACTGGTCAGCCAGGTTCTCCCTCTCAGCTTCCTCCTCCCGTTTCCTGGCGAGGGCTGCTAGGAGACGCCACTCCCTCTCCGGGATGGAATCCAGAACGCTCTCATTTTCATAGTCGAGAGTTCCCACTAGTTGGGAGAGGGAACTTGGCACTGAAATGAAAGGAAATATATTTTTAAGTATGCATACTGTTTCCGGCATGTTTAGGTCATCGACGTTAGGACGTCGATGGTTTAGGTCCTACCTTGCTGAGTCCAGATATATAATTAATATATAAATATTACATACATATCAGAAATACATACAATCACGCCTTTTTCCCGTTGGGGTAAGCAGATACAACTTCTTTGTACATGCTACGATCCTGACATAGCTCTTTCGCTTCTTCCACTTTCATGAGCGCCTTCATACATGCTCGCCGGTTATAAGACTATCGATATTAATATCGCCTATTATAAAAATTAAAACAGATAAATATGAAATAAAAGACATCAACATCAAATAAAAGAAAACAATAAATATGTAAGTAGTCTAATATAACAAAGAAAAGCGTATTTACTATTACTCGTACCTTATTTGCAGTTGATGTACTCGTAATCTACAACAACGGTGTCTATATGGATCGTACGAAAATTGACAAGTTTCTACAGAATCCTGGATGCGCGAGTCCAACGCAAACCTGGTCTATTTATTTATGTTACTCAGTTATTACCGCAAAAAATTACTTCAATATTTAATTGAGCTGAAATAGTTAAAAAAAATTGCGCCTGACATAATACTGTGAACTAATGGTTTTCATGAGTTGCTCTAAAAATATGCTAGGCTTTTGCTTATTTAATGGCCTTAGATTAGACCATCTGATTATAAGTGAATATCAGATGGTCTAATCTAAGAATCTAAGAATCTATAGAATCCTGGTAGTAGGTTACCATAGTGACAGAAGACACAATTTCATATATTAAACTAAGATTTAGTTTAATCAAATCATCAATCCGCAACGCGCTTTTCACAGTGGCCCTCCGGTGAAGGAAAAACATCGTTAAGAAACCCCCAACCCCCGCATGGTGGTAGGACACTATCTAGTGTCCGCCTGGTCAGCTGCCACCCCTAAGTTAGAAAATCTGTCGCCAAATCACAGAATAAATAATAGTACAAGCCAAACATCTAACATGTTCCGGCAGATATCCTTGAGGGCCAGTTCCCATTCTAGGCCTAGCGTGCTTACCATCCTCGAGTAAATCATCACTTACTTACCAATAGGTGAGATAGTGGCTAAACGCTTGCCTATATGATGTAAAAAAATGCAACAAGGATCAGGTGCAGAAATAAAACAGGATTCAACAATACGGATAACCCAAAACTATGTATCCTTTGTCAGACGAACCCTGTTTACGAATCGCTACAAACCATACCTCAAAATTGAACGAGTAGCATTTACGGTAAAACATAATTATGTAAATACACACATACTTATATATAAACTGCTATTGCTTTTGTATTTGTATAATTACGGCCCCCTTAGGGCCAATTTCACCGGTTGCCAATAAGCCTTTTAGGAACTGTAGTGGTAGGACTTCTGCTAGTCCGCCTGGGGCGGTACCACCACATTGCCTATTAATTTTCCGCCATGAAATAGGAATGTTTTTCGTTTGAAATGGCAAGGTGTCCAGTGAAATTATAGGGCATGTGAGACTCAACATCTTTATGTCTCAAGGTAACAGGCGCAGTGCAGTGACATGCAAAATTCTGGCAGTCCAGAATTTTGCATGCCGCTGTATCTGTTATATAATAGGTAGGACGTCTTCACTTACCATCAGGCGAGCGTCGTGCTTGTCCTGTTACCTTTAGTTATATAAAAAAATGTATGACAGATTTTTTTAGACAACTGTTGTATAATGTCATAATATGTCAGATAACCTTCTGAAACTTTATCAATTACTGGTGAAACTGGCCCTAATTATTCTTACCATTTGGCAACCTTCTGACAGGAGAGTGTCTCCTCGGCGAGGAGTGACCGGATTTCCTCGGCGTCTCTGTTATTATTTTATAACAAAACACCATTATGTTGTCTCACTTTGTTATTATTCATCAGACAAACTCATTGAAAACAGTTTACTTTTAAAATATTGTATTTGGCGTGCACTTCCCTAACGATATTATTATTTTATTTCATGATTTATTTTTCGATTTAAGGTAAATTAATAATCACATTATTATTTTTGACACGGGATTTTATTCTTCTTAATGACATTTTGTTTTTATTGGTGACATACTTAAACATTTCAATTATAATAAAATTATAACATTTTGTCTTTATGTACTTTTATGATCAACTTTACAGCGGGAAAACGCATAACTTTTATGGATTTACTTCATAAAATACATGATACAACTATCTAAATAATTAAATTAAATTGTCAACTAGTTAATTTTTATCTATTAATATCTCGGTCTTCCATTAAAATCACTTTTATATCACTCAACTACTATTAAAAACCATAACTGAAAACGAATGCAAACTGTAACTAAAATATTCAGTCAAATGTTTGATTCTTTCACTGGATTAACACTGTTTTCATAGCAATTTACTATCGATTATATTCTCCATAAAACCCATTTTTATCTCACTCGACTAAAACTAACTGACATTTTTATACAATCGGAATAAAATTTTCAGTCAACTATTTGATTCTTTCACTAAATAACACTGTTTTCATGGCAATTGAATGTCGTTTTGTCGACGTAATGAAAAACTAAAGTAACTCTGTGTCCGAGTGACCGGTTATCAACACCGTATCGATCAAACTAGTCAAGGTTACCTTGCTTCGCTCGCATGTGCACTGCGACACATGGACTAATAAATCACAATGAAAAACTTTTCAAAGTATCGATATTACAAATGCTGAGTGATTTATTTTCACCCAAATATTTTATGTAAATTGTAGTACTATTTGTCGGCGGCTAGACATTCTGAGAACGTTATGGAATGGATATATGAAATCTGGCAAAATTTAATTCGAAAAATGTTATGCCAATCAATAGTTTTGATTTTTATTTTATTACATTATTTAATACTAGCTGTGGCCCACGGTTTTACCCGCGTAGACATCGTTCCCGTGGGAATATCGGGATAAAAAGTATTATATGTGTTATTAGAATAACACATAGGATACTCTTTATCCTGATATTCTAGAGGATCCTAGAGGATCTAGGCTATCTAAACACCAAATTTCAGCTCAATCTGTACAGTAGTTTTTGCGTGAAAGAGTAACAAACATACATCCTTACATTCTTACAAACTTTCGCGTTTATAATACTAGTAGGATTTAATACTATTTATTTAATATTACATAATCTCTAAAGGATAATATTACCATACTTTTAGGGTATCTCAAGTTTCATGTTAGTATCTAAGGAGTGTTAGATAAATACAAGTTCATCATCATCATCATAAGACAATTTCCGTCCACAGCTGGACATCTCCTCAATGCTCGCCACTGAGCTTGATCTATTCTACAACTGAACTAATATTTGAACTAATATATGAGCAGTTTATGAAACTAAGCTGTTTTTGCATTGTCCTTTTATAGAGGACAATCCTAACCAGATAGGCTTAATATTAATTAGCTAGAGGTTGTAACATGAATTTGGATTATGCCTTTCTGTAGACAGGAATATTATGTTGGTTTTAATACTTACGTTTCAAATTTAAAACACCCCCGACTCATCTATGTAGGTATGATCAGTTAATTGAGACCAATCCATATTAGTTGGTAACGAGTTGAGTATTTTGCAGATTCCAGAAATGCCCCAGCCTCAGGTCAAGGTTACCATGTTCTTGCAATATCATTAAAGTAACAGGGCCCATTCATCCGCAAAAAAAATTTTTAGAGGTTAGTAATATGAATATTTTAGATAAATTCCATTTTACATTTAATTTGTTTCAATACAATGAGAAACTGTATGGGAAATCACATATTAAAAACTTCATAACACCTTTATGAAAAAAAAAACATAGTCGTTTAATAAAATCATATTATTAAAAAATACATAACAGATCATTAAACATTTTAGAAACTACCAACTACAGTAATCACAGAGAAACACTCTAGTTCAACAAAAATAACGTAATAATATAAATAATAATTAAAATCGGCTCAGCTGTTTCGGAGCTTAGATAACACAGATAGATATACAAAATATACTTTTTACCATTGCCACTCAAAATAAGAGCACTTTATTCATCGACAGCAGTGAATAAAACGCTCTTTTACTCACTCAGTGAATAAAAACATTTTGAATTTGGAACAATCACGAAATACGAATTATGTACAAAAAATAAATAAATCTTGCTGAAAGTGCCTACTGGCTGGCTAAATCGAGGTATACCATAGCAGCTAAATAATAAAATAAAAATCCCGCCAATTTTGGTTAAATCTTTTTTTTTGTTTTCATTATGGCCCAGAATTTTTTTTCCATTTTTGTTGCGGAAACATAAATGTCATTCCATACATTTTGAACTTGCGTTAGCGTGAAGGCAAACAGGAAATTGGATTTTGTCTAGGGGCCCAGGTACTTAACGAATTTCGAATTTATCAGACCTATGAACAGTTGCCTCATCAATTAGAAAAGAGCTAGTAATCTTGAAACAGCTGAACGGATTTTCTTGAAACATAGCTAAAAATACTCTCGGCGAAATCATCCATCAAACAAAAAAAAACGAAATCAAAATCGATTCATCCGCTTGGGATACGATGCCACAGACCCCTCTTTTTGTGTCGGGGGTTAAACTTAAAAATACTGTAGGTAGTATATTCAATTATTTATGCCCGCTCAAGCTCAAATGAACAAGGAGCTTGAAGATCGAGCTCAGTGGCGTGCCATAGGAGAGGCCTATGTCCAGCAGTAGACAGAGATAGGCTGATGATGATGATGATGATGAAGCTCAAATGTTAATGTTGTTTTGAGATGGCTACAACCGATCTAAGAAATGTTCTTACAATTCTAGTTCAGGCGAAATGATGAGAATAATTAATGATGACAAAGGATGACGTTATTAATCCTGGGCTAGCCTTTCAAAGTTTATTATCTAGGTTCAAAGTACAATACTGACTAAGTATTTAGGTATTTTACGGTCGTTTAATAGATCGATATAATTTTGAATAATATAAGAAACCTATATATTTAATGCTAACATGTTTTAGGTGTGTTCAACTACATCGTATTTCATTTTGTCATCCTAGCTGTAGAGTAGACGGTTATAAACTAATATTCTCAATCAGTACAATAGTTCCCTTATTTGTATAAGTACATTACGAAGATAAACAGTAACTTCAAATAAGCAAGAGAGAATGTTATCAACGCTTATCTGTAATAGATATGATATATCGGCCAGTTGAATTCACACCTCGGTGCGGTGATGACGCACGCCGCGATGGAAAAGGACAAAAAACCACTTGGGAGACGTCCCGACGTCCTGAGGAAACTAAACGCAGAGAGCTTACTGATGATAGAACGCGGCCTGCTTGGAGACCTACCAGAGAAGCTAAAACCACAGCCCTTCATCTCTAGAGGACGTTCAACAGACCTTGAAATCGCCAAACCATCAAGCTTCCTCACCGCATGTCTTCCTGTCGTTCCAGACTCTCCAACCTCATCCGGAAAGTTAACCCCAACATCAGAAGAAGAAGGAATCTCCCCATTAAAAAAATCCTTCAGTTTCCGCGACAAATTCTCTCGGATGAACATCTTCGGCAAAGACAGAGACAAAAACAAATGGAAATCGATAGCAGAAGACGAGAAAATAAAACCAACGATAGATCTTAAAAGAGAAAGCAAAGCCGAATACGACTATAAGAGCCAGAAAAGATTTTGGTTCTTCAGGAATAAGGAGATAGAGAAGCATAAAAATCACTCCCCTATTTACCAAAGAAGTAAGAGTTTCGAATTTTTGCCTAGAGCTTTAGAAGAAGAAGC
The DNA here is from genome assembly GCA_954871355.1 of Cabera pusaria. NCBI lineage: Eukaryota > Metazoa > Arthropoda > Insecta > Lepidoptera > Geometridae > Cabera > Cabera pusaria. The sequence goes on along the minus strand of OX940906.1, from coordinate 4,806,708 downwards.
AGATATATCTGATAAAAGTAAACGATTCAGTAGACAGTCATCGTTTTATGAGAATGAATCGATGGGTGATGCTTGGACTTCTAACGAGAGCTTAGAATACATTTCCAACGTGTACTATGATAAAGAAGATGGTGTATTTTTGAAAAGCATCAAGGAGTTCCCGTCTGAATCTTCTGGAGCAACTTCTAGCATGTCGACAGTTACTTCTGCTTCTAGTGCTAACGCTGACAACATATTTAAAAGGGAGTCAGTACAAGATCTTCTCGACGAGTTCAATAAAGCTGTAGACTTGTTCAGTGAGACTTATATGAGTGATTGTGAGCCTTACACCAAACCTGTGAAAGACCTGCCAGTAACGGAAAAACGTAAGAGTCTATCCTTCAGTACATTGCCTTCTCCGAAGGTGCTGCATGCAAATAAAGTGAGTGAAATCAGTGAGGACTTTAAGAAGGAGTTATCTAGAGCTATAAGTGTGAAGCGTGCCACAGGAGTGCCGAGGCCCAGACGTGGTTCAGTCACGGATTGGTTTGTGTTAGAAGATCAGTTCAGTGGATCTTCACCACCAGTGAAATCTACGATGAGTGAGCAGAATAGGTATAGGAGAGGACAGAAGAAGCCGATGAATCGAGTGAGGAGGATGAGCTCTACTAAATATGTAAGTACTTTTTTATTTCTCACTTTTAACTCGATTAAGACAAAGCCAAAAGAAGGAGTTAATATTTTTATCTGACGTTGCATGTACGAGTATATTTGCGTATGCTTAATCAAAGCCCCAACACTACTCGTCCGATTTTGATGAATGAGGTGTCAATGAAGATGTCAAGATCAAGACTTGGATATAGCACAGGCCTCCATTTTTATTTGGTCATTTTCTCCCTTACACTGGTAAAATGTGGAACGAACTGCCGTCTGCTGTTTTTCCGCAGAGCCATAACACAGAGTCTTTCAATAGGGGTGTTAAAAGAACCTTAATAGGTTGGCAACGCTGACATCCCTAGTTTTGCGACTGTGACCACTGCCCATCAGGTGGGCTGTTTGCTTGTTTCTACCTATTATATACCAATAAAAAATGGACTTGTTATTATTTTGATCCGCGTGTTATAGGCTATTTTCTTTCCGTAGTTAGGTTTGAGTTTTTCCTTCATGTAGATTTTATTTTCCGGTTGAAATGTAACTTGGAAGTAACTGTAAAATTTTTACAAATTTTACATATCTACAGACCCTGGAAACCCTTTTCTCTGGTTCTGTTTGCATTAGTGCATTAATGTTATCTCATGTTTTCTTCGAGCATTAACCAATGGAGATGTTAACGCAAGGTGTACCCCTCTGCTGGCCATATAGCCATTATTGGCCATATGAGCGTGCGTAACTACGCTGTATTTTTGATACTGTGTGCGTATGTCAAGTGTGCGGCATCGTTTAAGTGAGTGATGTGTGTGTGTGCAATGCGTGTTTACCTCGTACCCCGTAAATATCGGCAGAAAAAAATGTTTGCGGATTACAACGTTAACATCTCCATTGGTAAATGCTCGAAGCATGTTTTGCTTATGTCAGTTTATTTTATGAATGCGTTATCAACGGATAATCAAAAGGTTATATTTTATTTTATTATAGTTTTGAAGTTGTAGTGGTGTTGATTTGTGATCTAATATCCGGCGTCTGCCACAAAGTTTGAAACATGTTTATTTTAATCTTAAAAAATAAAAACAATTTTTTAAAACAATAACATACCTTTTTATGTTTATTACATAGATACGTTTTTATACCGTGCGTGCGTTATCGTCACAACGCATGTCATCGTTCATTATTAAAACTTATTTATGTAAATTGTACTTCAACATTCATTAATTGATAACAACATATACCTACACTAGGTATAAAATCTGGTGCACTTTGCCGAGTTTTGTTTCAAATATTTTTTGAAGTGAAGCTTCTTTAGAGGCACTGCCACATGAGTAAAGAAAAGGTACAGAGACAAACCTTCTAAGGAACGGACAAAACGTTTACCTATTCTTGTAGGGTTGGTACAAAAAAAATAAGAAAAATCGTCATCGTAATAAATTTCTCCTTCAAGTAAAAATGTCCTTTTTAGGGTTCCGTAGTCCTGACAAGGAACCCTTATAGTTTCGTCATGTCCGTCTGTCTGTCTGTCTGTCTGTCTGTCTGTCTGTCCGAAGTTTTGCTAAGAGACCGTTATACTAGAAAGCTGTAATTTTGTGGGGGTATGTATGTATATAAATTACGCCGACAAAGTGCTGAAATAAAATTGTGAAAATCTTTTTTTTTAGGGTAGCTCCCATGACAAGTGGGGATGAATTTTTTTTCGTCGTCTACCCCATCGTGTGAGGTATCGTTGAATAGGTCTTTTGAAATGACTTCACAATTGCTAATATCATTTTTCGATTGAATGCTCCATTTACGAAATATTAAACTTTAAAGTGCAAATTTTTGTTCCATTAGGGCGTCCCCCCCCTCTAAAAGCTAAACTGCTGGCTTAAAAAATCTGGAAAAATTCGTGATATTAGCGCATTTCATGAACTTTTAAGGAAAATTATAGCGGTTAAGATAACTTTATTAGTTTAGCAGTAATAGTCGTTGAACTTGGGTGTTGGATAATTTTGTACCAAATACAAAATCCTTAGAATAAATCCTTTAAAGTGACAAAGACGGAGTACCTAGTTGCTTGTTTATAACGGGTAAAGACTTGCATTGAATAACAGGCTACTACGGAACCCTACACTGCGCGTGGCCCGACACGCACTTGGCCGATTATTTATTTTTCAAGCTTCATCACTGTCGACAACGATCAATGTCATGAGATGTCACGAAATGTCATTAGATGTCACGAAATGTCGTGATATGTGAGAAAATGTCATAAAATGCCATAAATGTCATGAAGTGTCAGGAAATGTCACAAAATGTCTCGAAATGTCACAAAATGTCATAATTGTCATAAATATCACGGAATGTCATAATATGTCACAAAATGTCATTTTATGTCATGAAATGTCACAAAATGTCATGAAAAGTAACGAAATGTCATTAAATGTCATGAAATTTCATGAAAAGTCATTTTATGTTTATAGATTTAAAAACGGGAATTTAACGTGATTTACGCGATGTCGATATAGCGATCGACATATGTTATGCACTCAAGATCCTGAAGATGGCCTCCGGATGAGGCCGAAACATATGTCGATCGCTATATCGACATCGCGTAAGTCACGTTAAATTCCCGTTTTTAAATCTATAAGTCATTTTATGTCATGAAATATCACAAAATGTCATTTTATGTCATGAAATGTCACAAAATGTCGTGATATGTCACGAAATTTCATGAAATGTCACAAAATGTAATGTAATGTTATGAAATGTCAAGGCATTTCATTGAACCTCCTTAGACAGGTCACTATAAAATTAAATAAACTGGCCAAGTGCAAGTCGGACTCGCACTCGTAGGGTTCCGTAACACCGTTAAGTATTCCATAACTATGATTTTTCGCAACTATAAAATTAACTTTGTTTTTCATAGTGTTTGTATGAAAAACAAAGTTATCTTTGCGGTTGCTATATCTCTAAAACTGCTGACTGTATCTCGTTCAAATTAATTTTCGTTGTTAGTTTTTATTGAGATCTACAGCATATATATTTTTTAGATTTTTCAGTCCTATACTTTAAAAGTTAGAGGGGGGGGGGGGGACACACATTTTACCACTTTAGACGCGCCTATCTTTCAAATGATTGACTTTGAGAAAAAATGATTTTAGGAACCTCAATGTCATTTTTAAAGACCTATCCATAAAAACCTCGCACGTATGGGTTTGAAGAAAAAATTTTTTTTTTGTTTCAGTTCTATGTATGGCATGCCCCCCCTTAAACTTTTATATTTTTTATTTTTGTATAAAAATCGGAAAGCGGTTCACAGAATACATCTACCTACAAAGTTTCAATTCTGTAGTCCTAACAGTTTCGGAATAAAATGGCTGTGACATACGGACGGACAGACAGACAGACAGACAGACAGACAGACAGACAGACAGACATGACGAATCTATAAGGGTTCCGTTTTTTTCCATTCGGCTACGGAACCCTAAAAAATATTTTCCCGCCCTAGGGCGGAAAATACCTACTTTGTGAGCACTTATCAAGGAACCAACCATCACTTTTCGAATAGATGGGATGAAAAATAATATAATATAACGCGACGCGTCGCGAGCGACAGCCCTGAGCTAAAGCACCAGCCGAGCCACTATAAACCGGTTTCACTCCGTACGTGACAGGCGGCACACAGGCCGCTAGTGCTCAGGCACACACGCGCGTCAACGTCATCATCACAGCGCAGTTGTATGAAGCTTTGTCTCTGTACCTTTTCTTTACTCATGTGGCACTGCGGTAAAATTTGACGGATGTGACGTAGCGTCACGGTCGGAAGGGAGCAGAAGTGACGTTAATGTTATTTTTCATATTTATAAACGCACTCTATTGTAGAACGAGGTAACTACGAAGACGTATTCACTACAGTTCAACAGATGGAGTTGTAGAAAAAATAATTAGTGATGTTGAGAAATAAATTGATTTAAATTGGCAGTTTCACTTCTGACGCGTAGCTTTCTACGCACCCTCCTTTTCCCGTCGCGTACCTCAAAAGGTAAAAAAGGAACCTTTATCAGATCACTTCCTTGTCCGTCTGTCCGTGTGTCATCACCGATTTTTATTTTATTTACTAGTGGTAGGCTCTTTGAGCTGTAGACCTCGCGTCTGTTTCAGCAAAGCTTATATTAGGATCGTTTAAAAAACTAACAAAACCGACGTCAAATGCTAAGCTATTCATTTTCTACAGTGACAAGTTTTTTATTTTTATTTATTTTATCTAATACTATAAGAATCTTTGTCCTGACATACTGACTGACTGACTCACTGACAGACAACGCAGTGCCTAAACCGCTGGTCGTAGAAACTTGAAATTTGGAGGGTATATTTGTCTTAGTACGTAAGGGTGTACTAAGAAAGGATTTTTCAAAATTCACCCCTTAAGGGGATGAAATGGGGGTTAAAAATTTGTATGGAGAAACAAGATTAGATAGTCTTTTCTATCCGTAACTTCACATAAATGCTTCAGTACAAAAATAAGTAAATACGTGTTTCAGGTTTTTTTTAAATTCCACCCCTAAGAGCAATGGGGTAACAAAGTGTGAAAATCAATATTGTTTCGGATTGCGCTGAAATTTGGCATGCAGATAGTTATTACGACGATAATTCCCTCTGAGAAAGGATTTTCCGAAATTCATCCCTGAAAGGGATGAAACGGGGGTTCAAAGTTTGTATGGAAAAACAAGATTAGATAGTATTTTCTATTCGAAACTTCATACAAGTGCTTCAGTAAAAAAAATAAGTAAATACGTGTTTAATGTTTTTTTGAAATTCCACCCCTAAGAGGGTGAAATAGGGTAACAAAGTGTGGAAATCAATATTGTTTCGGATTCCGCTGAAATTTGGCATGCAGATTTAAAATTATTTAAATGCAAAGTTATTATATAATTATTACATAATTTTTTAAATGCAAAGTTATTTTGACTTAGGTATCCGCTAATAAATAATTTTTCAAAATACACTCTTTAAGGGGATGAAGCGGGATTTCAAAGTTTGGATAGTCGTTTTATTCGACATTTCACACAAGTACTTCTGTAAATACGAGTTTCAGACTTTTTCAAAATGCCACCCTAAGAGGATAAACTGGGGTAACAAAGTCTAAAAATCAATATTGTTTCGAATTGCGCTGAAATTCAGAATGCAGATAGTTATTATGACGTAGGTATAGGTATTCGCTCAGAAATGATTTTCTGAAAATTCCTCTCGGATACGGAACGGGGATTCAAAGTTTGTATGGCGAAACAAGATAGGATAACGTACGTGTTGTAGGATTTTTCGAAATGGGGTAGGTAACAAAGTCTGTAAATTTAGGTTTTTAGGGTTTAATAAATATGAATCCCGATTTGCCTTAGTCACGCGATAACATGAAAACGGGTGAACCGATTTGGCTAATTTTTATTTGATGTGTTTAATGATAGAATCGTTTTTACAAAAGAAAAGTTTTAAGTAAATAAAAGAAGGTTTTAACGCGGGCGAAGCCGCGGGACTCTTCTAGTTTATTATAAAAACTCACGTTCATTTTAAACTTATAGATTTAAAAACGGGTATTTAACGTGACTTACGCGATGTCGATATAGCGATCGACATATGTTTCGGCCTCATCCGGAGGCCTTCTTCAGGATCTTGAGTGGATCAGTGCGAGGCTGGACGCATCGGCGAGCGCCCCGCACTCAAGATCCTGAAGAAGGCCTCCGGATGAGGCCGAAACATATGTCGATCGCTATATGGACGCGTAAGTCACGTTAAATTCCCGTTTTTAAATCTATAAGTTTATATTATTTATTTATTTTGAGTACAATTGACTGCTGCTTTAGGTGATGCAGAACCGTTAAAACTCATTAACATATAATATTCTTAGCAATGAATGAATTTGTTACAAAAGTTGCTTGTATGTTCAATCTATTAATACGTGTAAATAAACTATTTAATCTACATATTCTTGTATTATTATTATTATCACATATATATATAACAGTGACAACTTTGAGTTACTTATTAACATATCTCTGGAGATACTCATCGGATCTTGATACATTTTGCAATGGGACCAAACGGAATGTTAAAATACCCTCTCAAACAAAAAAAAATGTTTAAATCGATTAATAAATGCCGGAGTTCTGAGTAACATAGAAAAAAGAATACACGCAAATTGAGTAGGTACCTGTTCTTTTTTGTAAAGTCGGTTAAAAAATAGCTAATTATTTTTTTAAATTTGTTTTACATAGAACCGGGTAGCACTTGACCACTATCTCACCTGATGTTAAGTGATGATGCGGTCGATGATGGAGCGCGCATTTGGCAATAGTTGAAGTATTCATAAGCTGTAGGTACTTATTTGTGTTGTGCAAATTGCAAACACGAGTCTAGTTCAAAGACATTAAAGTAAATAAATAAACAGTTTTTAACCGACTTCAAAAAAAGGAGGAGGTTTCTCAATTCGACCGTAAATAAAAATATATATATATATATTTTTTTTTTTTTATATTTGTTCGCGGATAACTTCGTCGTTTATGAACCGATTTCGATTATTATTTTTTTGTTCAAAAGGAGATATCCCAAGTGTGGTACCATGGTAATTTTATCGAGGTATGATAAGTATCTCCAGAGATATTGAGATAAACATCTCAAAATTGGTACTGAAAATGAATAGCGCGGCATTGAAGTCGGTTGTTTTTTAGTTTTTAAACGATATTATTAATAGTTACCTTCAAAAGGCTACACAAGTTATTTTACCGGTCACATTGAGTTGACATTTAACTGACTTAACATTCCGCTATACAAATCTGAGGGAACGGCAGTGCCCCCGCCAAGTCGAGCAAAATAAGAGGGCACGGCCACACCCATCATTTTCTCTAAGTCATTCAGGTCATTTTCAACATCCTGTAATTTTGTGCTGGCTTATGCTAGAACCCTGAATATTCAGTAATATAATATACAAAAACATTCTTCATCTATTACCAAAAATAAAAAAAATCATCTGCAGGAGCTTATACAAACATACATTGATCGGTAAAGCAATCAGCGGTCATAACGCTTAAAGCAATCTCTTCCAGGCAAGTCCGCCTGGGGTGGTACCACCACTTTGCCAAACATTTCAGCCGTGAAATAGGAATGTTTTTCGGTTGAATGTGTTCAGTGAAATTACAGGGCATGTGGGACTTAACTTCCTTACGTCACGAAGTAACAAGCGCAGTGTAGTGACATAGAAAAGATAATAATACTGTAGTGATGCGCAAAATTGTGGCTATGCAGAATTTTGCATGCCATTGTACAATCGCTTACCATCAGGCGAGCGTCGAGCTTGTACTATAATAATAAATAATAATATTTATTGCCAAAAACATACACAGTTTTCGTACAACTTTTACTAGACATAACCGAAGATCAGACAGGTTTGAATCTATGAAGTCCAAACTAGGCGGTGAGCCTGTGTCTTGGGCTTCAGAGTGCGTAACCCTAAGAATTCATTTATTTGTGAACGTGAGCGTTTAGGTACATAAAAACATACGTATTTTAGTATTAACCCAGAAGGTGAAAACTGTTTCCTTATATCATAAAAAAAAAAACTGGCCAAGTGCAAGTCGGACTCGCACTCGTAGGGTTCCGTACCACACCACAGTATTTTATAAGATCGAGCAAAAATTACCACTATCATTTTTCGCCAGCATAAAAAAATAATTAATAAACATTTTATTTCTTATAACGCCATCTAACGTCTAACAAAGGTGTAAGGGATCGGCATTTCCATATAACGGCATCTATGGACGTTTCGACGACCTAAGCGTTCATAGATGGCGTTACATTGAAATACCAAAAAAAAAACACGTTTCTTATATGGGGACCCACTATTATTTTTAACATTATTCTGTTTTTAGTATTTCTAGTTATAGCGGCAATAGAAATACATCATCTGTGAAAATTTCAACTGTCTAACTACATATCACGGTTCATGAGATACAGCCTGGTGACAGTCGGACAGACAGACAGACAGACGGACAGCGGAGTCTTAGTAATAGGTTCCCGTTTTACCCTTTGGGTACGGAACCCTAAAAAAAAACATCATCGCTTACCAACAGCCGAGATAGTGGTCAAACAGTCCATGACTCCTATCAGATATAAAATAACATCGTGATGATTGATGATAAATTTTATACATTACCCTCCGTTGCACAAAGCAGCGGTGTAAAAATTGAACTGAAATTAATGCTTGTTAGATAGATAGATAGATAGATAATCTCTTTATTGTATACCAGAAAGAACCTTAATATCTAGACATAACAACCTAATTCGGTGATACAATCGGCGGTCTTATCGCATAGAGCGATCTCTTCCAGACAACCAAGTGTGGAGTAGTAACAAAAAACAAAGGGAGTTTGGCGATGGCGATTATTTATATTAACTGGAAACTGCAATAAAATATTTATTTATTATTATAAGTAAAATACTAAATATACATATATGGACATACATACAAATACATATAAATTATATAAAATATATATACATATATTACATAAACATACTCATATAATTTTAAAATTTATTGAATACATAAATACTTTATAAATATAAATAAATACATACACATAGCTGAATACATTTACGTCTATAACAATGTGTGATCAGTAGAATTAGCATGTTTGGGACAAATAGTGCTTTTTAACTAAAGATTTAAATTGCAAGAGAGATTTAGCACGTCTAATATCTACAGGTAGCTCATTCCATAACCGAGCAGCATGCACTGTAAAGGATTTGTCGTAGAACCGTGAGGAGTGTAGAGGAATATGTAACTGAAGGTTTTCTGAGGAACGAAGAGATCCCTTACGGATTAGAGAGATGTAGGAACTGAAAGCGCTCTTTAAGGTAGAGAGGAGTAGATGGGATAAAAAGGACAGAATATAAAAGGGAAAGGATATGACCATTTCTACGAAGACGAATGGGTACCCATTGTAACTTTTTGCGGTATTCAGAAATGTGGTCAAACTTGCGTAATCCGAACACAAACCGAATACACAAGTTTTGGAGACGCTCAAGCTTATCGAGCTGTTCCTCAGTCACATCCAGATAGCAGGTGTCGGCATAATCAAGAATAGGGAGTAGGATAGAGTTTGCAAGTGCAGTTTTGGTTGAAAATGGGAGGAGGTTAGGTAACCTACGAAGAGAGCCTGCAGAAGCGAAAAGTTTTCGACTGACTTCCGCTAATTAAGGCACCCAGGAAAGTTTCCTATCCAAAAGTACCCCAAGATTTTTGACAGATTCACTTATTGGAATGTGAGTACCATCGAATATAAACTGCGGAAGGCGGAACCAGTCGATTTTTGAGACCATTCGAGAACTGCCAATTACAAGAATTTGCGTCTTTAATGGGTTGACGTTGATTCCGTAACATTTGCTCCACTCAAGAATGTGCTGCAAGTCTGTGTTGGTGTGCACAATAGATTCATTTAGTTCGGTGAGTGGTGATTGTCTATAAATTTGTAAATCATCGGCATAGAGGTGGTAGGAAGAAGAAAGATGACATGAAATAGAATTTATGAAAATAGCAAAAAGAAGAGGAGATAGAACGCCGCCCTGAGAACGCACCATGTAGAAGCTTGTTAATACGCTATATAATAATAATTTAGTAATCGTGGTCGGTAAAAACATAAATGTGCTCATGCAGGCAACGAGAACACGTAAGTGGTACTATTAATTATTCTGTGGTGGAAGTGGGGGATTACTTTTATCTCAGTTTATCAGACAATGAAGTTTGTATGTAGTTTATCTAGTTAACAATGAACTCAGCTGCTATAACGTAAACAAGACACAAAACTAACTGGAATAATAATTGTTAAGATAGCTTAAAAATAATGTATGATCGTAGAAAACGAAAAAACCGACTTCACACGCCGCGATAGTCAAAGTAGCCAGTCATAATCATGTCACCAAGAAGGTATACAAATTTGTTCATATTGTTTATCTCCATATCTCCGAAGATGATTATCATATCTCGATAAAGGGCATAATCTCTCAAATAAAAAAATATTTTTTCAAATCGGTTAAGATTTAACGGAGTTATGAGGTAAAGTTTTGTGAAGTCGTAAGTCGTTAAAAAACTAAAACAACAACTACATGCCGCACGAGTCAGTTTCAGTAGCAAGTTTGAGACATTTATCGTCATATCTCTGAAGATACTTATCAGATCACGATAAAATTTAAAATTTAAATGGGACAACCTTGGAGATGAAAAGTACCTGTAACAAAAAGAATCATTCAAATCGGTTCACAATTGACGGAGTAATCGCGTAACATACATACAAAGAAAAAAACATACCGACAAATTGAGAACCTCCTCCTCTTTAGAAGTCGGTTGATAAAAAGACTTAATGCTAATGCTAATGTACTGCTAAAATTATTAATTTCACATTTTCTTTATTTGCTAATGAATCACGTGAAAAATACTCCTAACACGCAGATATTTTTAACCGACTTAAAAAAATACTCCTAACACGCGGGTATTTTAACAGACTTAAAAAAATACTCCTAACACGCAGATATTTTTAACCATCTTAAAAAAATACTCCTAACACGCAGATATTTTTAACCGACTTCAAAAAATACTCCTAACATGCAGAGATTTTTAACCGACTTTAAAAAAAGGAGGAGGTTCTCAATTTGATTTGAAGGTACCTGATCGATAGTATTTTTTATTTTTTTTTATTTTTTATATCATACTAGCAGCCCGCCCCGGCTTCGCACGGGTAGAACATATATGCCTACAAAATTTGCATCAGTTTGTTGCATCGAATATAAAATATGAACATATTTAACAATTATCGTCATATTTCATCCAATTTACACAAAACCTTAACGAATTATGCTCCTAAACCTTTCTCATAAACACTCTGGCTATTGGTGAAAACCGCATGATAATCCGTTCAGTAGCTATTGAGATTATTGCGAACAGACAGACAGACGCAGTAATGGAATTTGTTTTATAATACTTACGTAGTGATATTGGACGGCCCTTTAGCGTAAAGGATAGTTACCCTGATTCTGACCCGACGGTCGTTGGTTCTAATCCTAGCTATATGCCTACCAATGAAAGTTTTATGTGCATTCATGAATCATGAGTTTTCGTACAGTGGTAGTGGGATCATTTAATATACCAAAAAGTAGCTTACCACCAAGGAGCCCGGGCCCGGTGGCGTAATCGGGAGAACGGTCGGCTTTGATGCCGTGGTACCGAGTTCAAACCTTACCGTGCACCAATGGATTTTTCCATCGAAAAATTTATGTGCGCTTCTCACAGTGGCCCTCCGGTTAAGGAACACATCGTTAAGAAACCAACAACCCCCGCATGGTGGTAGGACACTATCTAGTGTCCGCCTGGCCAGCTACCACCCTCAAGTTAGAAAATCTGTCGCCAAAAACATCTACTGTGTTCCGGCAGCTATCCTTGAGAGCCAGTTCCCCAGTCTAGGCCTAGCGTGCTTACCATCTTCGACCGCATCATCACTTACCAACAGGTGAGATAGTGGTCAAACGCTAGCCTATAAGATATAAAAAAAGAAAAAAATAGGTGAACATCTGCCGCCGTAACCTTACGCGTTCCCCGACGCAAAATGTAGTGGTAATATTACGTTTAACGTGTGTATCTGTGTGTTTGTCTGTAGTATGTTAGCACCTAACCGGATGAACCGATTTTGTTTTTATTATTGATAGTTTTTTTTGTTTGATAGATGTCTTCATCGAGAGTTTTCTTAGCTTTGATTCATGAAAATTCGTTCAATCGTTATAAAACTATGAGCTTTTATCTAGTTAATTGCGCTATGAAATCAACTTTCATAGGTCTGATCAATTCGAAAATCTTCTTCAACGATATTGTAAGAACATGGAAGCATTGACCTGATGCTGGGACATCTCCTATAGACTCTACAGAATACTGAAATCCTTACCAACTTACAGCTCAGATTTTAAATGTCGTGTTTAGAGTCATTGGAATGCTTTTAATGAAAAGATTATACATAGATCAGTCGGGGTGGTTTAAAAATATAAATAGATTAATATTATTTTATACAATAGGTCATATTATTATACTATATTGAATTCAAATTGATTGTGATCGGTGGGGATCTACAGCATAGCTAAGCCTATAATAATATTTTCGTAGTAACTATGACCTAATCTGTGGTTTCACTGCAAATATTTTATTAATTTTGCGGTGCGTGTATGTGAAATTCGTGATATCTTCTAGAGTTTTTATTTGAATTTTATACTGTAAAGGACAATTTTAATCTATAATATGTGGCCAAGCTAATTAACGTAATTATTTGGATAAGGATTAATACTATATACTTGAAAATAGACTTGGAAGTTATGTAATATTTTTTAACAAACATTTTAAGATTAAAATGGTTACTGTGAGTCAACCTTAAGAGATAGACATATGCTGTCGCGGACTTTTTTGTAGGTCTTATTAAGTTGTACAACTCTTGCATAAAAAATATTCTTCTATCTATTTTCAATTAAGCAGCGTTCGTAAGAAACGTGTTTTTTCGACCGTATTTTTGCCGACTTAGGTTGCAAATTAGGTCTCCACGAATGCACCTTTGATTTAAACGGGATAATATATAGCCTATTTTCATTCCGAAAGTCCATTCTATGCATTAGTGAAATAATTTTTTAAATCGGTTCAGTAGTTTTTGAGCCAAATCATTACAAACATACAAAAATACAAAAGTACAAAAATACAAAAATACAAAAATACAAAAATACAAAAATACAAAAATACAAATGTTCTCTCTTTATAATATTAGTATAGATAGGCTAGCGTATGACCACTATCTCACCTGTTGGCAAGTGATGATGCGGTCGAAGATGGTAGCACGGTAACTGCCGGCTGCCGTTGACGGTTTCTTAACGATCTTTAGTCAAATAATTCATTGATTGATTACGAAGATTAATTAAATGATAGATTGAATAAGTACCTAGATACTAACGGCTATCAACTAAGCTCCACTCTAATACCGGGTTCACACCAGGCGATTCTAGTCGTTCAACTTCCTAGGGATGTACTTGTCTTTCGATTCCAAGTACTTTTAGCACATGAGTAAAGAAGGAACAGAGACAAACCTTCTTAGGAACGAACAAAATGTTTACCTTTTCTTGTAGGGTTGGTACAAAAAAAAAAACAAAAAAATCTTCATCGTAATAAAATCCTCCTTCAAGTAAACATGACCTGCTTTTTATTTTTCAAGCTTCATCATTGTCGACAACGATGTATGTCGATCATGATCATGAGATGTCACAAAATGTCATGATATGTCATATGTCATGAAATGTCAAGAAATGTCACTAAATGTCATAATATGTCTTAAAATGCCATTATGTCATGTAATGTCATGAAATATAATTCTTCTTCTTCTTCTTATGAAATATAATTCAATGTCACGAAATGTCATGAAATGTCACAAAATGTCATGAAATGTCATTTTATATCAAGAAACGTCACGAGATGTCATGAAAAGTAACTAAATGTCATTAAATGTCACGAAATTTCATAAAATGACATTTTATGTCATGAAATGTAACAAAATGTCATGGTATGTCACGAAATTTCATGAAATGTCACGAAATGTCATGTAATGTTATGAAATGTCAAGGAATTTCATTGAACCTCCTTAGACAGGGCACTATAAAAAAACATTCATAAGCAAAAATTTTAAAAATCACTTTCCCACCCTAGGGCTGAAAATACCTACTTTGCGCGCACTTACCGAGGAACCAACCATCACTTTTCGAATAGATGGGATGAAATATAATACAATATAACGTGGCGCGTCGCGAGCGACAGCCCTGAGTTAAAGCACCAGCCGAGCCACTATAAACCGGTTTCACTCCGTACGTGACAGGCGGCACACAGGCCGCTAGTGCTCACGCACTCACGTGCGTCTACGTCATTATCACAAAGCAGTTGTATGAAGCTTTGTCTCTGTACCTTCTTTACTCATGTGCTTTTAGTATCGATACTTTAGAATCGATACTAAATAAGTACCGGTTATAAGTACTCGTTTCGTTACTCAGTTATTTGTTTTGGAAGAACATTTAGGCTGGTATTATACAGCGATAATAGGGTTTCGAATGAAACTATTTGATTTACTAATCAAGCGGGATTTAATCGATAAAAAATATCGATTGGGTATTTTTTGTAACTCGCATCGCACTTCCCTAGGAAGTTTAACGACTAGAATCGCCTGGTCTGAACCTGGTATAAAGTGAATGTGCTGACCATTTTATACTTGGATAGGTTGAACGTATCCCACGATCACGCACACATACAATTTCTTGGACAAACGTATACATTCCTGTTATATGGAATCTGGTGTCTGGTGTATGACATTTTGCGGATTAAAGGTAGAATTTGATCTTGTATTTAATACTGGCTGTGCTCCGCGGCATCGCCCGCGTATAAAAGTATCCTACAGTCTAATCCATAATACTGGCTATTCCTGTACAAAATTTCAGCCAAATCCGTCCAGCCGTTTGACAATGAAGAAGTCCTAAATAAACAATAAACAATCTGACTTTCGCATTTATAATATACTATACTAGCCGATCCCTGCGGCTTCGCCCGCATTAAAAAGTATCCTATAGCATAGAAAAGATAATAATACTGCCTATAGCCTAATTTATAATACTGGCTATCCCTTTGCAAAATTTCAAGCCATCTATCTTATACGCCAAATGGTCTCTCAGATGCTCGCGTCGGAATCAAACCCACAACCTTCGGTTTCGTGGCTAATACGGTCATTAACCACTAGATCAACGGACTAGTCTTTTATACCTATGTAATTTACAATAATCATTCAAGCGCAATATTTTGTATTTTGTCATAGTTTTCTTATGTTTGGATGTCCTCACACCAAACTCCTTTGCTGATAAGCTATCAGCCTCAATAACTCTTATCACGAAGTGGGCAGTGGCATGACTGTTTGATAAAACCTAAATAACTTAATGGACATTTGGCTCGGTTGATAATGATAGTTTTTTACTATTTTGATGGTAGGTTTTGTAGCAAGATTCTGTAGAATAATAATTAGAGTTGAGAGTAGAGATGTCACGAAGTTCCGGCTTCGGTTCCGATATACCGAAACTTTCGGTTGATTTCACACCTCCGGTTTAGGCTTCGGTTCCGATTTATTTGAAGCGGAGGTTATACCGAATAATTATAGCATTGTTTTATTCATTTATCTGACCTGGTCTTAACATAGGTTCTATCTCTCCCCAACACTCCATGGTTCACATTCGGTTCCGATTTCGGTTTCGGTTCAGGTTCCGGTTTCGGTTCCGTTAAAATAAATTTCAAATCTCTGGTTTCGTCTTCGGTTTCGATAAAACCACCTAGTTACTTTAACCACCCTTAACATCCCTAGTTGAGAGGTCATCGAGACTTAGGCCGGTATTACACTATGTATCGATGCTTTAAAGTGTATATGATCTTTGGAGTACATTCAATATATGCCTGATGAGTGATGGCTCAATTCAACTGGTCCACCAATTTAAGGTTGCTCAGTGAGCTATGGAGAGAGCTATGCTCGGTGTTTCTCTGCGGATTGAATCCGGAACGAGGTAATTCGCCAGAGAACTAAAGTTATCGTCATAACTTAGCGGATTAGTAAACTGAAGTAGCAGTGGGCTGGTCATATCTGCCGCAGGACTGATAACCGTTGGGGTAGACTTGTCCTCTAGGACAAGTGTGGAATCGGCAAACTTAGCGTAGGAAGTCCTGTGACTAGCGGTGGGCAGTGACTGGAAAAGAAGAGCCGAAGATCGGGCTCAGTGGCGCATCTTGGGAGAGGCCTACGTCCAGCAGTGGACTGACACTGGCTGATGATGATGAAGATGAGTGATGACATTTAGTAAAAATCTTTAATTATCAAGATCTGATAAGTTAAGAAGCAATAGGCTAGCCTGGTGTGGACATTTTATGAAAAGAAGTGAAGTCCACGTGACTAGAAAGGCAATGGACATGAAAGTGAACGGCTGTAGAGGAAGAGGAAGACCGAAGAAAGTGTGGATGGACTGTGTGATAGAAGATATGGATGGAAAAGGAGTGGATGCGGAAATGACTGCGCATATGGACGGATGCGGACCCAAATGGAAGATAATGACATGTTGCAACCTTTGAGTATAATACTCAAAGGTGAATACTCAAAGGTGAATAAATACTCAATGGTGACTACTCAAGGTTGCACCGAACCCACTTAAGTGGGATAAGGGTAGGAAGATGATGATGATCTGATCTTATAAGTATCTTCAGAGATATGTCGATAAAATTTCTACTGAATCTGACTCTCGCGGCAAGTGAACCCGGTCTTGAAGTTTTTACTCTATCTTATTTATATTATTGACTTTAAAATTGCTATTGTATTATTTCGCAAGTGAACTGGTATCTAGCCAAGCGTGCTACATCGCCACTTAACATCAAGTGAGATAGTGGTCAAACGCTCGACTAAAATTAATAAAACAAAATAAACATTTAAAGAAAGATCACTCGGCATTCTAGACGCCATCGATTAGGTACAATCTTTTATCCTTATGAGATACGAATAATCTGTTATCAATGTTATCAGCCACCACGGTCAACATTACGTATCTATTGTACCAACCACGGTACCTACTATTATCCGCGACAGATCGTTTCTAAGAAAATATCTGATCAATCATTATTGAAGTAAAGGTCTTTTTTGACCGATTTTACGAAAGAACCTATACCTACCCAATTTGTGTAAGGTTTTTTATGTTACCTGAAAACTCTAGCAGCTGTAGAGGACTAGTATCTCTTTTGTGGCTGTGGACCTATTTTTTCAACCGACTTTCAAATAGGAGGAGGTTCTCAATTCGTCTGTATGTTTTTTTGTATGTATGTTACGCAATTACTCCGTCAATTGTGAACCGAATCGAATGATTCTTTTTTAATCGGTAGCGTACATTTCCGAGGTGGTCGCATTGTAATTTCATAGAGATTTGATAAGTATCTTCAGAGATATGATATAAGACAGTTCGAAAATCAACTTCAACAAGTAGATCTACAATATTATTAATTACTCATCGATTATCTATCAAAAATATTTAATCTACTTACATTTATACCTACAAAAGAATTAGTCATAAAATAATGACATGATATATTTTCTTTATTAGAGCAGGAAGTCTTGGTTTCCAAATTTAATTTGAACTAATTTAATATCGTTCAAAAAACTAAAAGAACCGACTTCAAACGTCGCGCTAGTCAAAGTAGCCAGTTGCTAGTATCATGTCATCGAGGTATACAAATACATAGTAATAATACAAATGTTGATATATTAAGAACGGCTCGACCGATTTAGTTTAAATTTAAATGGAACCACCTGGGAAGGGTACCCTTTGAAACAAATAAATACATTTTCTAAATCGGTTCAGGCATCTTCAAGTAATCGGTGAACACAAAATAGTCAATTTCCTTATTTTTTAACCGACTCCAAAAAACGAGGAGGTTATATGTTCGACTGTATGTATTTTTTTAATGTATGTTCACCGATTACTCCGCCATTTGTGGACCGATTCTCAAAATTATTTTTTTATTTGTAAGAGTATACTCCTGAGGTGGGTACCATTGGCACCAAGTTAGGATCTGATAATGGCATCCCAGGGAAATCGAGGGCAACCCTCAAATGTTACAGGTTTATCTGTTTTTCATATATTTTCTGAAGCCATTGAGCAATTTCGGTATGGTCATAATCATCTCATGACGCTGAGCTGATGAAAGAAGGTACAACTCTTTAATGGCTAAGAGTTCGGTGATTTCTTGTTCTAGAATAATGCACAGAGACTTGTCGATATCGATATTTTTATTTCTCCGGAGACAACAGAGTGAGTGCTAGAAACTAGAAGTATTAATTATAATGTTTCTTTGAAGTGTTACACACTTAATATTTTTGTAAATTGTTAAACACAATCCAAAATTTCATCGTACCAACGGGACTTGAACCTGTTATTCCGGAGGTTGTGGGTTCAAGTCCTGTTGGTACGATGAAATTTTGGATTGTGTTTAACAATTTAGAAGTATTAATCATTATAACTGACTCTAAGAAAATAAGAAGGTTGTCAATTCGAGGAGTATTTTTAGGTATGTTTGTGAGTTTGTGAGGTTGAAGGGGGTAACCTCTAGATCCACTTAACCTATCCGATTAAGCTAAATTTACTTATGTAAGTTTAGTGACAATGCAATAATCTGGTACTATTGAGCTGATCTGACGATGAAGTCAGGAGGTGGATGGTGGAACTCCTCAACGGCGAACAGCAAAGACACGAAATTCTGTAAATTAATTATAACTATAATATTGCCTGTTTTAAACACCATCATGACTGCTACACCCAGGGTTGTCTTCCAGCGAGGGAACTCCTCGACGGTGAATAGTACAGACACAACATTTTGTAAATTGATTTAACCATTATAGCTCGTTCTAAACTACTTAAAGCTGAACAGCACAAACACGACATTTTATATATGCATGTAATTTAATTAAAACTTCTTTTACACTAAAAAGGGTAAAATAAATTATTTTTCAAAAAAAAATTAAACCGACTTCAAAACCATAAATATAGGCACTCAAAAGCGAAAATAAATGAACATAATTATTATAAGCGCTACGCACTCATCTATTTGAAGTCGGTGCCAGTCAAGTCTATTAGGTAGTAGATAGATACTATGTATGTAGTAAGTACGTATGTAATATAATAAAGTAAGTAGGTAGAGAGGTACTTGTTGTGAAGTCTGTTAAAAAGATCTGAGCGTACCTTCCCTAAAGACAGCGGGAGCGACAATGTTTTATACTACGTAAAGATAATATACTGAAACGAATATGATTTAGTATTTAAGTTCTTGTCAAATTTATCATATGTGCTATGCTAGGTCATAACCGATCTGTATCACAGAATAATGAATAGTACAGTCTGTATGTCACATTTATCATATGTGCTATGCTAGGTCATAACCGATCTGTATCACAGAATAATGAATAGTACAGTCTGTATGTCACATTTATCATATGTGCTATGCTAGGTCATAACCGATCTGTATCACAGAATAATGAATAGTACAGTCTGTATGTCACATTTATCATATGTGCTATGCTAGGTCATAACCGATCTGTATCACAGAATAATGAATAGTACAGTCTGTATGTCACATTTATCATATGTGCTATGCTAGGTCATAACCGATCTGTATCACAGAATAATGAATAGTACAGTCTGTATGTCACATTTATCATATGTGCTATGCTAGGTCATAACCGATCTGTATCACAGAATAATGAATAGTACAGTCTGTATGTCACATTTATCATATGTGCTATGCTAGGTCATAACCGATCTGTATCACAGAATAATAAATAGTACAATCTGTATGCCAAATTTCATTCAAATTCTGTTCAGCCGCTTTTGCTTGAAAGAGCATTCATTCATCTTCACAAACTTTCACATTTACTTGTAATATTTAGTTAGAGTAGGATGATAATAGGATTTTGATCACTTATAATTTGATAACGTACAGGTACTGAAATACAATGATAACGAAATTCACCCAATATCAGAGAATAATGAATAGTACAAGCCAATATGGCGCCCTAACATAGCGGTGCCGCCATTTAACGAATGACACAACTTCGCTCTACTTTCAATAGACAATCTTTGATCTATTCTGTATCTGTGCCCTTATTGACCAGAGATTTAGCAGACCAAAGGTCAAAACGTTTGGCATTTAAACTAGAGGTCCGGGGGCCTACCAAAAGGTCTAAAACAGTCTTATTTAAGTATTTCCCCAGTGAGAGGGAGATGTTTCAGTCCATGCCTACTAAATTAGTGTTGTTATAATTTATGATCGTACAAAACCAAACAACCGACTTCACATGACGCGATAGTCAAAGTACCTACTGGCTATTTATAATCATGTCATCTAAGTATACAAATTTGCTTATATTGTTTATCTCCATATCTCAGGAGGTAATTGTCATAGTTCGATAAAATCCAAAAGGAACCAAACGGGAGGCATAATCTCTCAAACAAAAAAAATATTTTTTCAAATCGGTTAAGATTTGACGGAGTTCTGGGGTAACAAACATATAAAAAATACAGTCGAATTGAGTACCGCCTCCCTTTTTCTGAAGTCGGTTAAAAATATGGTGTTTTAAGTTTTTGTAGTAGGCCCAGTGAACGCAAATAAAACAGAGTAGGCCTACTAGCTACTCTTTGCAATAGCTAATCCTAGGTACCTATGGGAAAGGTGCCATGGTTGTATTTTTTTTATGCAGAAACCATTATGTTATAATTTTAAATGCAAATGGTAATAAGAGGTGGCTGCAATAGAAATAGCAGGCTCATTGTAAATATTCTTCGCAGTCGCGTGGACGGTAAATGGCCGGGAGTAACCACACCAAGTGTCGAGTTCCCTTTGCCATTGTTTCGCTTAGAAAACTTTACGCAATCTACTGCGAAGTTTAATCTGCTACCTGTTAAATGTCCGCCATTTTTGTAATGTTGTCTGTGGCAACATCCTGGCGCCAATTAGCAGTAGTCATAGACTATCAAATAGTATTTACTTTAGGTATATTGTTAAGAGAGGCCACGTGCTGTACCTGATATAGATTTTTACAAAATACAGTAATTACTCGACTACGGCGAAGCAACAGGAGGGTTATGTTTTTGACCGGTATGTGGGTATGTATGTATGTTTGTATGTATGTTCATCTGTTCCCTCATTGCTTCTAAACTACCTATCATAATTTGACAAATTAGGTGTCGTTGGACGCGTCTTATTTGTTTGCTGGTTATAGGCTATGAGACATCACAACAAGTTGAATGTGGCGCCCCCTAGAGGACGAAGTCTAGAACTAAAAAAAAATTTCACCCTACCTCATCGGGATTTTAAAATGAAGATAGAGTTTAGTACATCATATTTTTGTGGGGCGTAGCGTTGGCGAGATATATCCCGCCTAAGTCAAGAAAACTAATTTTTACCCCACGGCGTCGCAAAGTAGCAGTTGGGAGGGTATGTGTTTGTTGATCGCTGTGTATGTATGTAAGTATGTTGACATGTATACATGTATACAATTATGCAAAAACCCCAAAATGCTTTAAATAAAAAACAAGTTCAAAAACTAAAATCCGACTACTGAACAATCACACTCTAAAGAGTATGAAACAAGAAAATATTTTCATCTGAGATCACTATATACAAACTATTCAATATGTATCATGTATTATATAAACAACTTGTAATGAATATTTTATTGTATTTCATAAATATTCTTAGTGGTGCTCAGAGGATAACCGTGGTCGTAAGTCACCTACCGTAATAAAACAATACACTCTGCAAAGTAACATACAACCACGGGTATCCACTGAACACTACTATGAATATGTATGAAATACAATAAAATATTTATTACAAGTAAGTTGTTTATATATAATACACGATACATATTGAATAGTTTGTACATAGTGATCTCAGATGAGAATATTTTCTTGTTTCATACTTTTTAGAGTGTGATTTTTCAGTAGTCGGGTTTTAGTTTTTAGGGTTCCATAGCCGAATGGCAAAAAACGGAACCCTTATAGATTCGTCATGTCTGTCTGTCCATCCGTATGTCACAGCCATTTTAATCCGAAACTGTTAAGACTACAGAATTAAAACTTGGTATGTAGATGTATTCTATGAACCGCTTTCCGATTTTTATACAAAAATAAAATATATAAAAGTATAAGGGGCATCCCATACATGGAACTGACACAAAAAAAAATCTTCAAACCTATACGTGTATATGTTATAGGTTGGATAGGTTATAGGTTTATGGATAGGATAGGTTTTCAAAAATAACATTGAGGTTCCTAAAATCATTTTTTCTCAAAGTCAATCATTTGAAAGATAGGCGCGTCTAAAGTTGTAAAATGTGTGTCCCCCCCCCCTCTTACTTTTAAAGTATGGGAGTGAAAAATCTAAAAAATATATATCATGTAGATCTCAATAAAAACTAACAACGAAAATTGGTTTGAACGAGATACAGTCAGCAGTTTTAGAGATATGGCGACCGCAAAGATAACTTTGTGTTTCATACAAAACTATGAAAAACAAAGTTAATTTTGAAGTTGCGAAAAATCATAGTTATGGAATACTTAATTGTGTTACGGAACCCTACGAGTGCGAGTCCGACTTGCACTTGACCAGTTTATTTTACTTATTTTTATTTATATTTTAAGCTATGTAGAGAAATCTTCGATTAATTATATTCAGTTTACCTTCAGCTCAGCTTTCTCTTTGTTCTTTGACGTGTGGTCTTAAAAATCGATTAAGAGCTCTGGAGAATGCTCGTCTTTCTATCTAGAAAGTGTTAGTTCAAAATCCGACCCGCACGAGATGTCAAGCTGGCAGGCCACGGGTGCAGCTTGTATTAAAAATTTATGTGTGCTCCGACAGAGCAGTGCTACTATCCTCGACCACATCATCACTTACCAACAGTTGAGGTAGTAGTGTTTAAGCTACAGCCCAATTCGTTTAGGCTCACTTCTGCTTCCCGACATATTCAGCCGATTTCTAAACGACTTAAAAAAAAGAGGTAAATATATTTTTTATACATTTTTTTATGTGTGTTCGCGGAAAACTTCGTCGTTTATGAAGCGAACAATGGAGATATCCCAAGGTTGGTACCATAGTAATTTCATCGAGATCTGATAAGTATCTCTAGAGATATGAAGATAAACAACTCAATCTTGTTACTGAAAATTAATAGCGCGACATTTGAAGTCGGTTCTTTTAGTTTTTTAAACGATCTTATTCTGGATTGTTTCGATCCTGATTCTCTTAGTCTTTTGAGTCCTCGTCTCGCCAACTGAACCCCATGGTCCACGAACCAGTGAAAGGCGACAACGACAACCGTTCCGCGCTGAATGTTGCGCGCATCCAACCAGCGTGCGCGTGCGCATTTTCGCTTTTAAACTGCATCGTGTACTGTTACTAGATGCACGGATGATGCTCGTGTTTACCCGTCTGTGATGTTGTAATACGGGACTCTTGTTAAGTTTTTTTAAATATCATAATAGGCTAGCATTTGATCACTATCTCACCTGTTGGTAAGTGATGATGCGGTCGAGGATGGTAGCACGCTAGGCCTAAAATGGGAACTGGCTCTCAAGGATAGCTGCCGGAACACATTAGATGTTTGGCGACAGATTTTCTAACTTGAGGGTGGTAGCTGGCTAGGCGGCACTAGATAGTTTATAGATTTATCTTTATTATTTTTCCCCGCTCTAGGAAACCCTGTGTCGCGGGGTTCTTTTACAAACATAAAAACCATGGATACAACTACACCCAGATTGATGGGAATCGAACCCTTGACCGTCGGTTTCGTGGTCAGCATCACTAACCACGCTACCAACTGGTCTGTCGATAGGCGCAACGGTATCTTAAACGCCTACGTCCAGCTGTGGACTGACACAGGCTGATTATGAAGATGATAATGAGCTCGCCTTAATATCGTCTTGTTTTTTAACTAGACCCACGAGTCCCACGACGCTGCCAGCTAGCAAGGTAACATTCGCTATGTCCACAATTTTCTTTAAACGATTATAGTTCTTATGATTATAGTTATTGCACAGATAAGTAAGCTCTCAATAAATTTACTCAAAAACCGGCCATAAATCGGTGAAGCCGTTATGGAGAAAATCGTGGGTAAATAATATGAAGTAGACAACCACGCATTTTAATGTTGTCGCGAAATCGTTTGCACTCCTATACACTTACTATAAATAGGAAGGATAAGAAATCGATTGACAGTTGTAATAGTCAGTTACGTTACACGACACAGTTAGCACAACAACAGGTTAATTAGTAGAAACGCGACAATTATGTCTGTTTGTCTGCAGCTAACCATTGAAAATATGTCGACTGAGACTGAACTACTAACTGTACCTATTCTAAAAATAAAACAACACTGCTGTATAGTGTATACTGAATACGATTATGAATTTTGGTGCAGATTTAGAGTTTCTATTTAGTCTCTAAATAGAAAAAAATGTTTAAATGTTTTACTGGCTACATGCAGTTTTTTAGAGCCTCCTCAAAACTGCATAAACTATCTATACTAATATTATAAAGAGAGAACATTTGTATTTTTGTATTTTTGTATTTTTGTATTTTTGTATTTTTGTATTTTTGTATTTTTGTATTTTTGTATTTTTGTATTTTTGTATTTTTGTATTTTTGTACTTTTGTATTTTTGTATTTTTGTATTTTTGTATTTTTGTATTTTTGTATTTTTGTATTTTTGTATTTTTGTATTTTTGTATTTTTGTATTTTTGTATTTTTGTATTTTTGTATTTTTGTATTTTTGTATTTTTGTATTTTTGTATTTTTGTATTTTTGTATTTTTGTATTTTTGTATTTTTGTATTTTTGTATTTTTGTATTTTTGTATTTTTGTATTTTTGTATTTTTGTATTTTTGTATTTTTGTATTTTTGTATTTTTGTATTTTTGTATTTTTGTATTTTTGTATTTTTGTATTTTTGTATTTTTGTATTTTTGTATTTTTGTATTTTTGTATTTTTGTATTTTTGTATTTTTGTATTTTTGTATTTTTGTATTTTTGTATTTTTGTATTTTTGTATTTTTGTATTTTTGTATTTTTGTATTTTTGTATTTTTGTATTTTTGTATTTTTGTATTTTTGTATTTTTGTATTTTTGTATTTTTGTATTTTTGTATTTTTGTATTTTTGTATTTTTGTATTTTTGTATTTTTGTATTTTTGTATTTTTGTATTTTTGTATTTTTGTATTTTTGTATTTTTGTATTTTTGTATTTTTGTATTTTTGTATTTTTGTATTTTTGTATTTTTGTATTTTTGTATTTTTGTATTTTTGTATTTTGTATTTTTGTATTTTTGTATTTTTGTATTTTTGTATTTTTGTATTTTTGTATTTTTGTATTTTTGTATTTTTGTATTTTTGTATTTTTGTATTTTTGTATTTTTGTATTTTTGTATTTTTGTATTTTTGTATTTTTGTATTTTTGTATTTTTGTATTTTTGTATTTTTGTATTTTTGTATTTTTGTATTTTTGTATTTTTGTATTTTTGTATTTTTGTATTTTTGTATTTTTGTATTTTTGTATTTTTGTATTTTTGTATTTTTGTATTTTTGTATTTTTGTATTTTTGTATTTTTGTATTTTTGTATTTTTGTATTTTTGTATTTTTGTATTTTGGTATTTTTGTATGTTTGTAATGATTTGGCTCAAAAACTACTGGACCGATTTAAAAAATTCTTTCACTAATATATAGAATTTACATTCGTGGAGACCCAATTTGCAACCGAAGTCGACAAAAAAACGGTCGAAAAAACACGTTTCTTACGAACGCTGCTCAATTGAAAATAGATGGAAGAATATTTTCTATGGAAGAGTTGTACAACTTAATAAGACAATCCAAATAATTACGTTAATTAGCTTGGCCACATATTATTATAGATTAAAATTCTCCTTTACAGTATATAAGTCAAATTAAAACTCTAGAAGATACCACGGATTTCACATACACGCATCGCAAAATTAATAAAATATTTGCACCGAAACCACAGATTAGGCCATAGTCACTACGAAAATATTATTATGGGCTTAGCTATTTTGTAGATCCCCACCGATCACAATCAATTTGAAGTCAATATAGTATAATAATATGATCTATTGTATAAAATAATAATGAACTGTATATATAATATAATATTTTAAACCACCCCGACTGATCTACGAGGTATAATCTTTTCATTAAAAACATTCCAATGAGTCTAAACACGACATTTAAAATCTAAGCTGTAAGTTGGTGAGGATTTGAGTATTCTGTAGAGTCCAGGAGATGTCCCAGCATCAGGTCAATGCTTCCATGTTCTTACAATATCGTTGAAGAAGAAGATTTTCGAATGGATCAGATCTATTAAAGTTGATTTCATAGCGCAATCAACTAGATAATAGCTCATAGTTTTAAAATGATTCATCCGGTTGGGTGCTAAGATGCTACAGACAGACACACGGATACATACGTTAAACGTATAATACCCCTACTTTTTGCGTCGAGGATTATAAATAATGATTTGGTCGAGGACAATGAACAAACGCTAGGCTAGAATGGTCTCGATCATAGCTGTGTTGCCGGTAAGGTTACGGCGGCTGATTTTCGCCTTGGTGGTAAGCTACTTTTTGGTAGATTTAATGAACCTCTGTACGAAAACCCATGATCCATGAATGCACATAAAACTTTCATTGGTAGGTATGTAGCTAGGATTAGAACCAACGACCGTCGGGTTAGAATCAGGGTAACTATCCTTTACGCCAAACCCAAAGGGCCGTCCAATATCACTCCGTATTATAAAACACAAAGTCCATCACTGCGTCTGTCTGTCTGTTCGCAATAATCTCAATAGCTACTGAACGGATTATCATGCGGTTTTAACCAATAGCCAGAGTGTTTATGAGGAAGATTTAGGTGCATAATTCGTAAAGGTTTTGTGTAAATTGGTTGAAATATGACGATCATTGTTAAATTATGTTAATATTTTATATTCGATGCAACAAACTGATGCAAATTTTGTATGCATATATGTTCTACCCGTGCGAAGCCGGGGCGGGCTGCTAGTCGTTTATAAAACTTTTTAAAGGAATGATTTTTTTTTTCATAAGTTTCGGGAGCTTCTCTTACTTATTTGTTTTGATCACAGACCTAGTACACTACGTCATAGTGACCTAAGATTCACTACGGCGTACTTACCTACTAAATCCTAGGATTCACTACTGCATAGTGAATCCTAAGTCTGTGGTTTTGATCCATAACCACAAAACAGATATTACTACGTACCATAACTCCTTTTCCTTTTTTTCCAGTGAATTTACAACGGAGGAAATAATTCCCTTTCGAATATTGATTATGATTCAAAAAGAATTCATAAGAAAAATAGTCAGGTACTCTTTTTAACCGACGACAAAAAAAACGGAGGAGGTTATCAAGTCGACGCGTATATATTTTTTTATGTATGACCACGCATAACTTTTTATAGAGTAGTCTGATTTTGATAATTCTTTTTTTATTGGAAAGGGCCAAGGTCATTCATTTCAATTTTAACGAAATCTTTCGAGCCGTTTTGAATAAATTAACAAAAATAATTTATTTTGATGATTTTATCATATCATCATTTGTAATGTTTATGTTCATCTTTGATTATAAACTCGTCATACTATCAAAGATGTTCATCGCTGGAGATTTCACGTTGCATTGTTAATTTAATTTGTTTATTTCTTTAAATTTAAGAGGTTATTTAGTGATCTTTGCTTATTGATTATTTGGCGCCGACTCAAAATTACTTAGGTATACATACTTACATTAGTTTAAGAACTTAGTTATTATGTTTAGTGAAAAACTCAAAACAATTACAAAAATATATACTTAGGTATACTAACAGTATTTTAAGGACTTCGTTATTAAGGTTAAATAAAAAAGTTTAATTATTTTTTGCTTTTCAGTTTTTTCGGTGGTTTAATTTTTTTGTAAAAAGTTTTATATGAACTCAGTAAATTATTTAACCTTAACTTGGCGAATGTATTATCCATTTTTAACTGGCTAAATGTAACGCAACCTCCAAAACCGTAAAAAATCGTAGCTGTCAATTTGACAAATTGAGAATGCGTTCAAAATTCGAAAATTAAAAAGAACCAATTTTTGAATGGACTGGATGAGCCGAATAAATCTAAATGTTGAATGGGCAAAAAAAACTCATGAACGCGCTAATAAATTGCGTGTAGGCGGTGTAGGTAGTGTGTAGCAATTATTATTAAATCGTTTAATTCCGTTCGCAATTTCAAGTCATAGTGAGCGTGAAGGTGAAAGTAATATTACAGTAATCAAGATTCAGAGCATTGTTTTGATAAAAGTTTTTGATTGAAACAATCGTTTTTGAACGGTGAGAATTATGAAAGTTTGGCAATGGGAATATTACTATTATGCCATGTTTTGTAATTTCGTTTTGTCAGATATCAAGATCGTTGAGACGATATCGTCCAATTTGTAGCCAAATTAATGGTTTACAAAAATAAAGCAATTTTGTTAGAGAATGACTCCAAAGAGCTATTTTCTTATTAATAGTTTAACTACCTGTATAAGGGGAATTAGCCTAGAGCACATAGGTTCTCATCTCAACGTAGGCATGAACTCTTGATAAATGCTTTGCGTAATATGATTACGTTTTTTTAAACATCACGTCATCATCATCAACTACTCTAAAATACTTAGGTAGTTAACTACACCTAAATAAATAATGAGAAAAAAATATTTATTAAAACGAGCTGTTATCTGGGAGAAGGAACTAAAAAATTCATTCTAGTTAGTATTTTGCGGGTAGGTAGTACCTACGTCAAATAATCAAAGGTACCTACTTACTCGTACTTATATTCTTAAAAGCTTGATCTAGAATTTATTTTTAACATTTTAGTTCCGTGTCGTTAAAACGTAGTTAAAAAACATCGTTGAGAAAACCCCAACCCTCCGCACGGTTTTAGGACATTATCAAGTGGACACTGCGCTAGCTGGCCTGGCCAGCTACCACCCTCAAATTGGAAAATCTGTCGCGTAATATAGAAATATGTATATATATTTTTTTTATTATGTCGCAATGTGGGTTGCACATTACTACTATTCATGTTAACCCCTCCAACTAAGCTAAATATGCTTATGTCTGGAGTGGGTTCATGTCAATAGTGCAATGGGTGGGGTGGAGATCGAACTCACGACCTCTCGATCGCCAGTCCGACACACTATCCCTTGGGCTATTGCCGCCTTGCCTATGTAAATGTAAACATAGAATGCTGCGAGCAACATATTATAACTCAGATTAGATAGATGGTTAGTACTCCGCTGAGGGTCTAGGAACAGGTTTTAGCTAGGTTTATAAAGTTCCCGTGCTAATGTGTCCGAGGCCTCACAACATGCAGTTATCATTATCATACAAATCTCCATAGCATGTATTGCAATCACACATTAAAAAGTTCTTTACACACGACTTTTTTGTCGCTAATGCTAAATCTTGCTAGATGCTAATAGGTACTCGTTAAAATCGTCGAAGGCCTCTTTCTATCGTACGCTAAAATTAACTAAAGAATAGAAAAATATATACCAACTAAATCCCTCATGATGGTGAAGAAAATGCATTTAGCTTCATCATCATTTAATTTCATTCGGAAGTATCGAGGTAAAAATTAAGTTTGAAGCTTTAAAAAGGACTGATTTAAATTTAAGTGTGAGTTATTTTCTTTTGCACATTTATGTTTATCTTTTCATATCACTGAATATTACGATCAGTATCGATATACTTTATACGTGACTACTTTAAAGGCGTAGAAGGTACAGCCTATGGAAGGACGAAGATGTCAACTGTTCTGTTGCCAGATATTATATATATATTAACCTAAATAAATTTAAAAAAATAGTTGAAAGAACTTTAAAAGGCACTTTCTTCAAAATATGCTGCGCAAATTTGTTGAGTTGCAAGTTTGCTATATATACATCTAAAGATAACCTTGATAAATTAAAATGTATTATGATAAAATGTACATTAGAACAAGAAGCTAAATTTCGTTTTTCTAATCGTAAAATCGATGCTAAAGTTCTAAGTTGGCTAACACAAAAAAGCTACAATCAAACAAATTGCGCTCCTAAATTTTCTAAGTCGATCTATAATTTTGTGAAGGCGTCCTAAAAGCGCTGTAATGATTACAGCGCTTTTTTAACTAACGCTAAGTGTAAAGGGTCCTAGTCGGTCCGTGACTTTTTCACACGAGCATTGTGATACGTAGTACTATTAAGTATTCTATGATTGTGATCGTTCACTTTCACAAGGCTCGATACGTTGCGTACAGCCGCAGGTACGAATCACGTAATTATATCTTTTTGCACCGGATTTTACTTGGAACTACGAGCTGTTATGATACTTACGATTATAATGTCATCTGTTTCTATGCAGCCAATGTTGTTTTGATATGATATTATTAGATAAAGAAGTTCTTTATCAGTTTGCTAGATAAGACCTTATAGGAACCTTAGACCTTAGAGGAAGAGGGGTAAAATCTAAAAAAATATGTGGATATTTTGCGAGGGTTCCCTAGAAAACTTGAGTGTTTAGGTAGCGTTATGTAGAGTACCTAAAACATGTTGTGATCACAATTGTGATACAAATATAAAATACTAGCTGACCCGGCAAACGTTGTTTTGCCACATACATAAATGGCTATTAAAAAATAAGGGTTGATCGTAGAAAGGTGAAAATTGAGGATTGTATGTATTTTTGTATGTTGTATCATAAAAAAATAGAAATTAAAAATTTTGTGTAAAAAATAAATAAAAAAATTTAGGGGTGGACTACCCCTAACATTTAGGGGGATGAAAAATAGATGTTGGCCGATTCTCATAGATACCGGATAAGCACAAAAAATTTCATCAAAATCGGTCAATCCGTTTCGGAGGAGTATGGCAACGAAAACTGTGACACGAGAATTTTATATATTAGATATATTTTATCTCATGTAAATTATTGACATCTTCATTATGGCAGAGACGCTACAGGACTTACAAAGGGTGTTGAATGGCCTAGCTGATTCTTCTCATCGCATCGGTCTACGGATGAATTTGGATAAAACCAAAGTCCAACCAAAACGTGCAACGAGAACGTTGTGCCGGAACCGATTGCCGTAGATGGAATCCCACTCGAAGTTGTTACGCAGTATGTTTACCTAGGGAAGACGCTCCAAATGGGCAAACACAACTTCGAGAAGGAAATCCAGAGAAGAATTCAGCTAGGGTGGGCAGCGTTCGGAAAACTCCGTCGAGTCTTTTCGTCACCAGTGCAGTGTCTAAAGACAAAGGTCTTTAACCAGTGCGTCCTACCTGTAATGACACCCGGAGCCGAGACGTGGACAGTCACAATTCGACTGGTCCACCAATTTAAAGTCGATCAGCGAGCTATGGAGAGAGCTACGCTCGGTATTTCTTTGCGGGATCGAATCCGGAACGAAGTAATTCGCCAGAGAACTAAAGTTATCAATATAGCTCAACGGATTGGTGAACTGAAGTGGCAGTGGGTTGGTCATATCTGCCGCAGGACTGATAACCGTTTGGGTAGACTTGTCCTAGAGTGGACACCGCGAATCGGCAAACGTACTTAGTGTAGGACGTCCTGAGGAGCGACCAGATGGAGCGACGACATACGCAAAGTGGTGGGCAGTGACTGGAAAAGAAAAGTCGAAGATCGGGCTCAGTGGCGCATCTTGGGAGAGGCCTATGCCCAGCAGTGGACTGACATCGAATGATGATGATGATGATGTAAATTGTAACAGGATAGATCCTGATAAGCGATGATGACTATCTCTATCATACTCGTCTCATGAAGAGCTGATTTTTTTTTCATTGCTCGGTGGCCTAGAAATCGAAAAACTCATAATTTGCTTGGTATTTAAATGATCCAGATTACATAACCGAATAGAAGCGGAATTTTTTGACTTAACTTAGTTCAGTTTATGTTCTAATATAGTAAGTACATATCGTTAACATCACGGGTCGTTGAACGCCCGGTCCTTTGGAAGGGCATTGACGGAGCCAAAGCCAACGTCAAGAGACCCTTTACAAAGATAAACTTAAATGCTATGATTTGTGGATGGAGAGATGAAAAACTATAAAAAGATGTCATTTTTGTTATGGATATGAATGTGTTCTGCTTGATGTCTGTTTACTGGTCTATGGGATGAGGTACGGCACCCGCCAATTATGCCTCATTACAAAATATTAAGGCGGGTGGTGACTTGCCATCCACTGAATGGGCCCCCCATAAAGGCGGACCGTTATATTGGCGCCGAGGGGCATCATTGGCGTGGATAGCTGAGGGTGTTGAGAGGTGTGCTGCTAAGTACATATTATTATTATGCTACGCTAAGTCAAGGTAAAAGTAGCTTACTCTGCCGCTATAACCTTACAGTGTTCCGGCAGCACACAGCCTGTGACACAGTCCTTGAAAGTCAGAGTCACAGAAATATTAACAAATTATTATTATTTCTGTGGTCAAAGTATTCTAGGCCTAGCGTGTTCACCATCTTCGACCATATCATCGCTTACCACTAGGCGAGGTAATTGGCAAACGAAGCCTACCAGAAATTCATAAAAAAAATACCAAAAGAACCATGCCCGCGGGTCATTTTCAGTACCTAGAAACTTTGTGATGTTTATCTTTATATCTCTTTAGATGCTCATGAGATATTGATAACATTTATCAAGAATAAAGTAATACTTATAACCGGTTTTCAATTTGCCGGGAAATTGCGTAACGTAAACACAAAAAAGTAGGCTTTTTTGTGTCCACAAGAAGAATTGATAATCTCAAAGTGGCTTAAAATACACAAAAGTGCATTAATTTGTCATTGTGTGCACTCAGACACGTGTGTCTGGGATATGAGAGCACACGTGTACTTGTGTACAGGACTTAGTGATGAGAGGAGAGGGTAGCAGGGCGAATATTGATTCTTTCCACGGAATGGATACTATTCACGCTATTATTTATTCTGTTCTGGAGTAAGGAGTTTAAACTTCAAAAACTACATTGTTACACTACTTTTGAGAAACGTTACTACAAACTTATGAAATTACCTACTAAGAAGAAGCTTGGTGCTATGAAGTTGATACTGCCTCGCGATCCAAAAAGATCGTTTTTTTAGGGTTCCGTAGTCCTGACAAGGAACCCTTATAGTTACGTCATGTCCGTCTGTCTGTTTGTCTGTCTGTCTGTCTGTCTGTCCGAGGTTTTGCTAAGAGACCGTTAATACTAGAAAGCTGTAATTTTGTAAGGTATGTACATAAATTATGCCGACAAAGTAATGAAATAAAATTTTTAAAAATATTTTTTTTAGGGTAGCTCCCCTAAATGAGAAGTGGGGATCAATTTTTTTTCGTCGTTTACCCCATCGTGTGGGTATCGTTGAATAGGTCTTTTAAAATGACTTAAGGGTTGCTAATACCATTTTTCGATTGAATGCTCCATTTACGAAATATTAAACTTTAAAGTGCAATTTTTGTTCCAGTAGGGCGTCTCCCCCCCCCCCCCCCTCTAAAAGCTAAACTGTTGGCTTGAAATATCAGAAAAATTCGTGGTAATAGTGCATTTCATGAACTTTAAAGGATAATTATAACGGTTAAGATAACTTTATTAATTTAGCAGTAATAATCGTTGAACTTGGGTGTTGGATAATTTTAATTTTGTACCAAATACAAAATCCTTACAATAAATCCTATAAAGTGACAAAGACGAAGTACTTAGTTGCTTATTTATAACGAGTAAAGACTTGCATTGAATAACGGGCTACTACGGAACCCTACACTGCGCGTGGCCCGATATGCACTTGGCCGGTTATTTGTTATAAAAAAAAAAAGTTGCCTTGGTTAAAGGTAACTCGGGGTCGAGCTGTATGTTAGTACTATTAATTATTCTGTGTCTGTATGTAGTATGTAGCTGTGTAGCTGTCAGTAAAGGGGACGCGCTTAAAGCGGTCTCTCAGTGTGCGCTGTTTGATCGATGAGGACGCAGGTCACGTAGTACTATTAAGTATTCTGTGGTGGACGGTGGTGTCGGCTTCTGTTCTAATGGTTCGGCCTGGCTCGTGATTCTCGCCTCTTTGTTTCCGGGCTAACTACTGAGGGTCAGTCCACACCGCGACGCGACGCGATGTGACGATGCTTTTGGTTTCGCGCGACGTAGCAAGCGCCAAATTATCTCAATTCAATGTGTATCTTATTGTGTAGTTAAATAAAATTCAATTGTTTATCACGCGGCTTCAAGCTGCACCGCGCGGCGCAGCCTGAAGCCGCCGAACTAACTCAATGAAATGTGTGTCTTTTTGTGTAGTAAATAAAGTTATTTGTTGTATCACTCTCATAATAAATGCGCGCCGCGTCGCGTCGCGTCACGATCTGAGCTAACCCTGAGGCTGTCGCGCGAGCCCGTACGCCCGGTGTGAACGCGGCTAATCTCGAAGTCGTGAATATCGCGTGACGTTGCATGTCACGTAGAATCCGTGCCGCCGGTCGCGCAACAATATCACGGGCCAAACGTGCCCTAATGATGACAGGGCATAAATCGCTACCTCTCCACACCAAGTCGCAACCTACACCGGTAGCACAATTTGTAATAAGCTCCCGGGACGCGTGACGTGAATACTAAATAGGTTTTACATTTCTAAAGCCTGCTTGTACTCTAGCTATAAATGCGTGTTACGTTCAAATGGCTAAGCCCTCTTAATAAATTAACTGGGTGGGTTTATTAATGGGGGAACGGAGCTAGCTGGCTTCTTACAAGCTTTAATTATTTCACGTATAAGGCATATGTATTAAAAACATAATAAGTAGGTAGTTATTTACCATATTGTTACGCAAGCTGGCTAGCATCGGTTGGAATTACGAGTAAACACAGACTACTCTACAGACATTTTTAGAGTACTCTGAGGAATTAAAGAGCTGAAGATCGAGCTCAGTGGCGTGCTATGTATACAGGTGATGCCTATGTCCAGTAGTGATAGGCTGATGATGATGATGATGGTGATGATGATGATGATGATGATGATGATGAATATTGTTCAATTTAATATATTTATTTAAATTGTTAAACACAATCTAAAATTTCGTCGTACCGACTTAAGTTTACACCGTACTGTGTTTTTACCGTTTTTAGGGTTCCGAACCCAAAGGGTACCAACGGAACTGAGACTCCGCTGTCCGTTTGTCTGTCTGTCTGTCTGCCTGTCTGTCTGTCTGTTTGTCTGTCTGTCTGTCTGTCTGTCCGTCTGCTGTATCTCATCAGGCTGTATCTCATGAACCGTGATAGTTAGATGGTTGAAATTTTCACAGATGATGTATTTCTGTTGCCACTGTAACAACAAATACTAAGAACTGAACAAAGTTAAAAAATTGAAGGGTTTAAAACTAAAACCGTGTTTTTTACGATAGCCATCTATGAATATTTATAGATCTCGGAATCTGAATCTAAATCTCGGAAACGGCTCCAATGATTAAATAAAATTTAGTATACAGGGGATTTCGAGGGCGATAAATCGATCTAGCTAGGATTCATTTTCAGTAAAATGTTGTTTTATTCGTGTTTTCAATAATCAACTTAAAATATGACTCTTCCCGACATCCATTGGCGAGTAGAAGTAGCTTTAGTGTTATTTTACTTAGTTGGTGTTAGAAGTTCGTTAGATATTCGTTAGATGGCGTTCGGAACCCTCCGTGTGCGGGACAAAAGTCTGACTCGCACTTGGCCAGTTTTTTTGGATTGTATTTAACAATTTACAAAAATATGTATATAAGTGTGTAACACTTCAAAGAAACATAATATTTAATATATGTAGTTGCTTGTTGAAATATTTCGCTTCTTTTAATATAAAATATCCAATAATAATACTTAAGCGAAAGAGTTATGTCAGAATCGTAGCATTGTGGAAAGAAGTAGTCTCTGCCTAGCGGAAAAAGGCGTGATTTTATGTATATGTATGTATATCCAATAACTTGCTAAAATGGATATGAATCCTAGTTTAAAATAACACAGGTCTTTGTTCTATGGGGTCGATGGAATCTGATTAAAGTCGATAGAATTTGCTAATAAATCTCGCAAAAACTAATGAACTTTGGCTGAAATTAGACACACGTACATAACATAGTTTGAATTTTTTTTTTGGTAAAAGGTAACAGGACTAGCACGACGCTCGCCTGATGGTAAGTAATGACGTCTACCTATAACAGGTATAGCGGCATGCAAAATTCTGCATAGCCAGAATTTTGCATGTCACTGCACTGCGTCTGTTACCTTGATACATAAAGATGTTAAGTCTCACATGCCCTGTAATAATTTCACTGGACACCTTGCCATTTCAACCGAAAAACATTCATATTTCACGGCTGAAAATTAACTGGCAAAGTGGTGGTACCGCCCCAGGCGGACTAGCAGAAGTCCTACCACTACAAAACAACATGGATATAACATTAGGTTACTTTTTGCAAGAACTTTCTAACGCGGGCAAAGCCGCGGGACCAAAGACATAATACTTTAAATCGTTAACGAAACGAAAAAAAAAAAAACGACTACACATGCCACGATTACCTAGTATCATGTCGTCAAGGTATACAAATGCATATGTCGTCAAGGTATGTAATGTGTTTGAGATGTTTATCTCTATATCTCCGAAGATAATAGTCATACCTCGATAAAATTAGAATTGGACTAATCGGGTGGCATAATCTCTCAAACAAAAAAAAAGAATATTTGAAATCGGTCAAGATTTGACGGAGTTCTAAGGTAACAAACATAAAAAAAAAACTCCTTTTTTGTGAAGTCGGTTAAAAATGTCTTGCGCGGGACACATCTGGTATTAAATAAAATTATGTGATAATATTGCACCATTGCTAGGACTTGCTCTATAATGAATTAGTAAAAAAAAATTCCCTTCCAATCAATATCCAATCACATTAATCATCAATTAATAAATCTATTAATTAGAAACCACATCCAATCAATGACGCGGCTTCTAACACAAGGTCGAGGCAAAGGGCGAACCACAGATTAACGACTAGCTGCCATAGTAACTGTTATATTAATCTATGGTACTGCTAAGGCTCATTAGCGATCAAGGGCAAGGGTGGAAGATCGATACAGTTAATCAGGCAGGGGGTGAATGTGATTCATCATATTTTTGCTTTTAGGAGAGGGTGTGAAACAGATTATATGAGCATATGTACAATATATAATGTAAATTGTTAAACACAATCAGCAATTTCATCGTACCGACGGAACTTGAACCCGCAACCTCCGGAATAACATGTTCCGGTGCTTTGCCAATTAAGCGAAAAAATCTCGTCGTAACGATACTTCGCACCGTCGCTTAATTGGCAAAGCACCGGAACATGTTATTCCGGAGGTTGCGGGTTCAAGTCCCGTCGGTACGATAAAATTTTGGATTGTGTTTAACAATTTACAAAAAATATAAAGTGTGTAACACTTCAAAGAAACATAATATATAATGTAATGTCAAATGTGATGAATTTAAGCCGGACAAGTGCGAGTTGGACTCGCCCACCGAGGCTTCCGTACCAACTTCTCAAACTGTTTTATAGAGTTCGAGCCAGACCTATGCCTAGACATTGTTCATACACCAAACGCAAATAATAACTTTGCTATATCGACATCGCGTAAGTCACGTTAAATTCCCGTTTTTAAATCTATAACTTTGCTATAGTAAATAAGGGTTTTTTATTATTATTAGCTTCACCTGTATGTTTGTATGTTTGTAACCGACTTCTTTGGGCGCGATTTTGACCCACTTTAAACGGCCAGATTTCGTTCAAACTTTGTAGATTTATCGAGGACCGATGACAATACATTAATTTAATAAAAAATTATTACATTTTTCAACTAAAAAGTAGAAAATAAATAATAGTTAAAAAAAACACACTTTTTATAGAAAACTGAACTAAAAATAGAAAATAAATTTAAATTAAGAATAGTGTTAAAATTTTCAATAAATATAAATTAATAATAGTGTGAATAAAAAAAATACTTTACTTTAAAAAAAGCGTGGGGTGCTTTTAAGATATTATCAAAATGATAATCACTCTACTCATATCTGTCAATAAAATATTTATAAATATTGAAACCATGCACCTCACGCTTTTTTTAAAATATTTTTTTTTTTATTCACGCTATTATTAATTTATATTCATTGAAATTTTTAACACTATTCTCGATTTAAATGTATTAAAATTTATTTTCTATTTTTTAGTTCAGTTTTCTATAAAAAGCGTGTTTTTTAGTTTTTTTTAACTATTATTTATGTTATTAAGCTACATATTTACGGTGTTCAGTTTTATTCCTATATAAGTGCTGTAAGACCTTACTTCTTGCCAAATTTCATGATTCTAGGTCAAGGGGAAGTACCCTATAGGTTTTGATTCCCGTGTGAAATCGCAAAATATGCTAAAAATGCGACATAAACGGTCTTATATCTTTTGATTGCGTTGACTTACAAATTTAATTTTTTCACAGCTAAAAGATACAATAAAACCAAGTATTTAGTATAAGTTTCAATTTGATACCTTTACGCGTTTCTGAGAAAAATGACAGACAGACGGACAACAAAGTCATCCTATAAGAGTTCCTTTTGCCTTTTGAGGTACAAACCCCTAAAAAAACAGCTGAATTGAGAACTTCCTCCTTAATTGTGTGGTGGTAAAAAATTACATTCACTTGCTATATGGAAGGTGCATAAAAACCTAGACTGCAGCAAAGACTAGGTTTTTATGTTTTTATGTAATGTTTCGGCAGATTAGCAGGTCGACGGACGATTCGCCATAGATTGTTAATTGTTACGTGGATTCTGTTAAGGAGAAGTTGCTATGTTGATAATAACACTGGCTGCGCGCCGCGGCTTCGTCCGCGCTTAAAAGTATCCTATGTCCTAACCCACCATACCTACCCTTAGTACGAGTTTTTATCGTAAACGCTTTTGACAGATCTCACATAGTTTCGACTTATTCTGGCTCCTTGATTGGTCTACATTCACTAGAGGCGCTGTACTGTTTTTCATACACAATATTTGTTTGAATATACAATATCAAGTTTGGTATGAAAACTCGTACTAAGGGTACTGGATTTATCTTTCTATGATACTGGCTAACCTTGAGCCAAATTTCAGCCAAATTGGTCCTGCCTTTTAGTAGTAAGTCAGACTAAAATTCGCGGGATAAATCTAGTATTCAGATCTCGATAAAATTACAATGGGGACCAAACGGGTAGCTTTACTCTTTTAAACAAATAAAAATCCCAATTAGATAAGAAATGACGGACTTCTGAGGTAAAAAACATGGAAACAATATAAAAATCTATAATCTAAGATAAAAATGTAGCTGAGTTGAGCTCCTCTCTCCTCCTTTCACACAAAATCATATCTTTGCCTTTAAATTATTTGTAAACCGCATTGTAAACCAGCGATTCCCAAAGTGGTCCAGGGGAGAGTCGATGTGGGTCTAAATATACTATTTTTCTTTTTATTTTTACCACTTCACATTTTTAGTATCTACTCTATCATGAGATTCTAATCTTCACATTTTACACCGGTTTAGGGAATATGATAGAAATGTAGCAGTAGGGGTCCACCGTAACCAGTAAAATTTTGAAAGTGGTCTACGAGAAAAATAAGTTTGGGAACCTCTGTTGTAAACCAATTTTTGTTGAAGTGTACCAGCACCGTTAGCTAACAATGTGTTAGTGTTACACCGGAACCGACTCGACTGTAGTCAAACAATGACCGGGTTACAAGACCAATCTTACTGTGACAAATATTCATTTGAGATCATTAACTTTATGAACTGAACTCTGCGAGAATTTAAAGCTATTTTTCTTAATGTCGTTTAGGCTAACGTTTGACCTATATATCCGCTTTCCTAGAAGATACCTGTTCATTTGCTTTGTTGTTTATCTCGTATAGGCTAGCGTTTGCCCACTATATCGCCTGGTGATGATGTGGCCTGATGTAGGCCTAGAGTACTCTGATTCTTCTAGCTGAGTACTAAGAGGAATACCGTAAGGTTATAGCGGCAGATTTTCTCCTTGATGGTGATAAGCCATTTTTAGGTAGCAAGTCAGGCGGAACATCGATATACATAATGCCCCTTCCACCTGTGAGTAATGTAAAACGTATACATCATTATACGTTTTCTCAATATTTCGTTGAATGATAATGATAATATCACTGGGCTTGGCACTTGTTCTTTGTTGAAACTTAATCCTACTAATTATATTTATATTATTATTCTCAAACTACCATAAAAAAGGCAGACGGAGCCGTGCCTAACACCCGAGTGAACGCAAGTTCAGTAATACTAAATGCTTGAGTAATACGCTTCCGCGCTCAGTTTGAATTTGCTACCAAGCGCCAAGCGGCAGCAGGGACGGACGCGTCCGTGCGGTATTACTTCGCAGCGTTGCTTACGTACTAATCATGCCGTATTGAATATGCCGGACTGAGCGCGGAAACTTATTACTCAAGCATTTAGGATTACTAAACTTGGGTTCACTCGGCCCGGGTGTTAGGCACGGCTCCGTCTGCCTTTTTTATGGTAGACTGAAATTATTATTATTTCATCTTACATCACGAGTCGTAAATAGCCCGATCCTTTGGAAGGCATTGACGGAGCCGAAGCCAACGTCCGTGCCAACGTCAAGAGGCCTTTTACAAAGTCACAGAATAATGAATAGTTGACAAAGTTAACTTCGTAGTATTATTATCTTTTCTATTCTTATATACTACTATTGTGATCTGCGGATAGAGGGAATATTTTTATTATTTATTTTTAATATATAATATTATAAAAGAGAAAGTTTGTAAGAATGTATGTATGTTTGTTACTCTTTCACGCAAAAACTACTGAACCGATTGAGCTGAAATTTGGTATGTAGATAGCCTAGACCCTGGAATAACACATAGGGTACTTTTTATTCCGATATTCCCATGGGAACGATGTCTACGCGGGTAAAACCGCGGGGCACAGCTAGTCCTAAATAAAACTAGGTAGGATTGATGCTACTTCAATAGATTGGGATTCTTATTGTTACACAGATTTATTACAAGCTATTTATTTTAGTCTCAATGAAGAGACCTGAGGCCATAGAAAAGCTAATTATAAGACGTGAGGCACAAAAAATCTAGTATGGAGGTCGTGGTGCCTGGTTACATGGGGCGATTCTGCCGTGACTTTACAGTAAGGTAATTATGTTTCTTTTGTTTTTTTATTTCGGATTTTGTTAATTTTTCTTTTAATTATTAACAGATAGGCACTTGACCGCTATCTTACATACACACATACATACATAAAATCACGCCTTTTTTCCCGTTGGGGTAGGCAGTGACTACTTCTTTCCACATACTGCGATCCTGACATACCTCTTTCGCTTCTTCCACTTTCATGAGCGTCTTCATACATGCTCGCTTGTTATAGCACGGTAATATAATAATATTACCGTGGTTATTGGTACATACTTTTGACTTGGCCTTTCTTTAAAACGTCTCCGATCTGGTCGTGATACATTCGCCTAGGTCGTCCTCTACCGTCCGGCCCATTCATGCAGCTATCTTACCTGATGTTGAGTGAGGGTCGAAGATAGAATCGTTATTTAATTGTCTGCAAGTAGAAGATGCCAATGAGACGAGGCGCATGGACATCTGCCTTCTTAACCGACTTCACAAAAAGGAGGAGGTTTTCAATTTGCATGTAGTTTTTTAAGATTTTACAATACAATACAAAAACTCTTCATTCAACTACTCATACTCAAAATTCGTCTTCGCAATTAGCGATATCTACCAGACAACCTTTGGATGGACAGAAATACAAGAAGAATAAGACGGTGGTGTACATTTTGTTACCTAGAACGTAGTCATTTATTGACAGACTAGCAGCGCCTCGCGGTATCAACCTCGTAGTTCCCGTTCCCATGAGAATACGGGGATAAAATATAGCCTATGTTACTGGCTGATAATGTAGCTTTCCATTAGTGAAAGAATTTTTGAAATCGGTCTAGTAGTATTTGAGTTAAATATTAACAAACA
The DNA here is from genome assembly GCA_954871355.1 of Cabera pusaria. Lineage (NCBI taxonomy): Eukaryota > Metazoa > Arthropoda > Insecta > Lepidoptera > Geometridae > Cabera > Cabera pusaria. The sequence continues at coordinate 4,764,315 of OX940906.1, read as the reverse complement.
AACAAAAATAAAATCTTTCCTCTTTAAAATATTAGTTTACATTTGGAAAATTCTATTTTGTTTGAAAGAGTATGCTTCACGTTTATAATTTTATCGAGATGTGATATTTGTATCTCTAGAGACATAGAGATAAGCACCTCAAAATGAGCACTGAAAAGGACTAGCGCGATATCGAAGTCGGTTTTTTTCGTTTTGTAAAATTTGTTTATTCGCCTACGTGTAGGTTTAAAAAATATAAAATATTTAATAATAATAATATAATATATCCATTTATTTCTCTCACAAAAATGACAAATTACAAATAGGTAGGACTTAAGTTTATAGGACATAATTATAACATAAAGGCATATAATTATACGTTGTGAGAGACTGGTGCCTGCTGTAGGTTTTGTAAAAACCTGTATTGCAGGTCACCAGGACCCTCCCGCGGAACATTACATACATATAGTTATAGTTTAGTGTCACAAGTAAGGTGATGTCAATAATTTATAACCGCATGAAAGTAATGGAAGTTAGTATAATAATAAATAAAATATATAATTAAAGTAGGTAGTAAGTAAGTAATGGAAAGACAACACAACTAAGTTATTACAATAAAATAAAGTGATTAGTGCAGGGAGTTAAGTGTATAGGTATCAATGAATGCGTGTGAGTAAGGGTTGTATGAATGTTTGTGTACTTGTGAGTTATCATGATATGTTTCTAAAGTGTGTGTATCAGGTAGGTACATAGTCACAGAATAGTGAATAGCAAAAATATAGTGAAATGTGTCGTAAGTTGGTGTCGTGAAATATTTGTAATGTACCTACATATAAGCATAGAAAAGATAATAATACTACGTAATATAAGTAAGCATGTAGGTACTACATTATTTATTACAGTGGTACTACCACAGTTGTCTATTTATATACTTAGTACCTATTTTTTTCCTTCCTAAATCACTTCAGTTGAAGTAGGAACAGCTGCTATTATAGTTCAAACACGGTATCGGCAAAGTTAAAAAAAAACTGTGGTAGGTATGGATGTTGCATTAAAAAACCCACCGTTTCATCCATAGACAAAGAAAAGAGGCAGAGGACGACTGGATTTTAGTTTAAGTGAAGCAGGCAAATCAAAAATATATCTGAACACAAAATGCGGACTTGGCGTGTTTTTTAAACATCTCAAACTTGGTACCCACTGAAAATAACTAGCGTGGCATTTAAATCGGTTTTTTTCTTTTTTTAAACGAACTAAAATTATTATAAAGGTTCTAAGGTAGGAGTTGTTTAAAACTATGATTAATTTCTATGTTCATATGACCAAGGGTCTGGTGTGGTATACATTACAGGTTTTATATCTAATAGACTAGCTACTTTCTTGCCTGGCCGTAAGCGATGATATGGTCGAAGATGGTGAATACGCTATGTCTGGAATACTCGTAGGCACTCAACGGCTTGACCGAATTAGCTGTTTTTAGGGTTCCGTAGCCAAATGGCAAAAAACGGAACCCTTATAGATTCGTCATGTCTGTCTGTCTGTCTGTCTGTCCGTCCGTATGTCACAGCCATTTTATTCCGAAACTGTTAGGACTACAGAATTGAAACTTGGTAGGTAGATGTATTCTGTGAACCGCTTTCCGATTTTTATACAAAAATAAAAAATATAAAAGTTTAAGGGGGGGCATCCCATACATGGAATTGAAACAAAAAAAATTTTTTTTCTTCAAACCTATACTTGTGGGGTAGGGTGTCTATGGATAGGTCTTCAAAAATGACATTGAGGTTCCTAAAATCATTTTTTCTCAAAGTTAATCATTTGAAAGATACACGCGTCTAAAGTGGTAAAATGTGTGTCCCCCCTCCTCTAACTTTTAAAGTATGGGAGTGAAAAATCTAAAAAAAATATATACTGTAGATCTTAATAAAAACTAACAACGAAAATTGGTTTGAACGAGATACAGTCAGCAGTTTTAGAGATATGGCGACCGCAAAGATAACTTTGTTTTTCATACAAGCACTATGAAAAACAAAGTTAATTTTGTAGTTGCGAAAAATCATAGTTATGGAATATTTAACTGTGTTACGGAACCCTACGAGTGCGAGTCCGACTTGCACTTGGCCAGTTTTTTTCTATTTTTATTATTTACAGAGATAGCCATTATTGCATTTGTTAACCCAATTATGCATTGGTGGCGCCATCTATGCCTACTTATTACGTAAGTTAATCATTCGGAAGAAATCATTATAGTTTTCAAATCCGACGAGAGATGTTGCACTGCGTAAATCAAATATTATGTTTCTTTGAAGTGTTTCACACTTTATATTTTTGTAAATTGTTAAACACAATCCAAAATTTCATCGTACCGACGGGACTTGAACCCGCAACCTCCGGAATAACACAGCAACAAAGCACCGGAACATGTTATTCCGGAGGTTGCGGGTTCAAGTCCCGTAAAGCAGGCTCTGAATTAAAAAAAATTGTATTATTATTCGTCAATAGATGTCAGGAAGAGTCATATTTGTCTGTTTAAGTGGCAAAAAATACCGAGCAAAGCTCGGTCAACCAGATATTTAATAATATTAATTACTACTATTACTATTACTAATATATAATACTATTCTACCTTTGTTTTAACGTTTACTTAGTTGGTGTTCGGTTCGGAACCCTCCGTGTGCGGGACAAAAGTCTGACTCGCACTTGGCCAGTTTTATTACTTCACTTTACACAACTCAAGGCTCTCTCTGCCTATTTTCATTCTCTATGCATTCTACCATGACAATTGACAAGTAACATGATCTTCTCCATTGCTCACATCCGGTGAATTGTGTAGCCAATACAATCAAACCTACAAGGAAAAACTTATTGAACTGTATTTCAATAATATAAGGTTTAATTTAGCATAGTTCTTAAACTCCCATACGTGATTTCAGATTTTGTAACCACTAATTTGGTAGTTTTTGTAGCTTTTATTACAAAGTGATAAAGTTCAATTTAGAATTTTCAAGGTAAGTAGATCTATAGAAAATTTAAAGGTCGTTTTACAATGAGGTAAGGTTGACATTTGTCTGTCGTATTTTTTAACGGATATTGGAAATTACGGATGAGCGGAAACGCGGAATGTTGTTATGGGGGCTTTAGACTAAAATTCTACGCACAATGCTGTGTTTTTTGTACAAAACGAATGTGGTGTATACCTACTAAAACTGAATGGATATCCGATTCTACTCTCTGTTTAACCGACTTCAAAAAAGGAGGAGATTCTCAATTCGTCATGTTCAGTATCTCCAGAGATATGGAGATAAACACCTCAAACTTGGTACTGAAAATGACTGGCGCCGCATTTAAAGTCGGTTCTTTTTAACCGACTTCACAGAAAAGGTGGAGTTTCTCAATTCATCGGTATTTTTTATTTGATGTATGTTCACAGATTACTCGAAGATGCCTGAAACGATTTAGACATTTTTTTTTTGTTTCAAAGGCTACAGGGTACCCTTCCCAGCTGGTCGCATTTAAATTCTAACGAAATCGGTCGAGCCGTTTTTAATATATCAACATTTGTATTACGATGCAATTATTTATCTCGACGACATACTACTAACTACTGGCACAGATTATATAATAGTTACTACGTCTACTGGCTACTTTGATGTTTGATGTCGGTTCTTTTAGTTTTTTAAACGATCTTAAATTATAAAGAAAATAACTTAAGTAGTATAGTTTACATTACAACTCAGGAAAAGCTACGCGCGCAACTAGTCATAAACTCATAATATTTTTTTTTTTTTTTATACGTTATAGGCTAGCGTTTGACCGCTATCTCACCTGTTGGTAAGTGATGATGCGGTCGAAGATGGTAAGCACGCTAGGCTTAGAATGGGAACTGGCTCTCAAGGATAGCTGCCGGAACACATTAGATGTTTGGTGACAGATTTTCTAACTTGAGGGTGGTAGCTGGCCAGGCGGACACTAGATAGTGTCCTACCACCATGCGGGGGTTTTGTTGGTTTCTTAACGATGTTTTTCCTTCACCGGAGGGCCACTGTGAGAAGCGCACATACATTTTTCGATAGAAAAATCCATTGGTGCACGGCGGTTTGAACTCGGTACCATCGGTAGCAACGATGGTTTCAAGATGATGCCATTTATCCCGCCTTTCTAATAAGTAAAGTTGCAAATAATATAATTGCAGTCTCACATTTCCATCTAGCTTGCAATATCTCGACTTTACGTAATTTTGCTTATGTTTGCTGTAATATGATCTGTAATAGCAGCTTTTATTGGATATTGGCAAACACTGATTTCGAAGTCCTCATCTCAGCTTATGCATATTTCACAGTAGCCCTCCGGTGAAAGAAAAACGGCGTTTAGACACCCCATATGCATGGTGGTAGGACACTGTCTAGTGTCCCCCTGGCCAGCTACTTACCACCCTCAAGTTAGAAAATCTGTTGCAAAACATCTAATGTGTTCCGGCAGCTGAACTTCAGTTCCCATTCTAGGCCTAGCGTGCTGCCAACTTCGACCGCATCATCACTTACCAACAGAAGTCTAAATAATAATTTAGATCTGTGGTGACGGTGTTGTCAAATATGTTAGGCCTAGAATGGGACCTGGCTCTCTAGGACAGCCATCGGAGTACACTATTTTGTGACAGATTTTCCAACTTGGGGATGGTTAGGTATCACCAGGCAGACTGGACACTAGACCTACTACCATGACTAGATGGCCTACCACCATGATCGCTACCTCTAGTCTTCTAAAAAGACAAGTTAGAAAATCTGTCGCCAAACATCTAATGTGTTCTGGCAGCTATCTTTGAGAGCCAGTTCCCGTTCTAGGCCTAGCGTGCTTACCATCTTCGACCGCTTCATCACTTACCAACAGGTGAGATAGTGGTCAAACGCCAGCCTATAAGAAATAAAAACAACAAAAAAAAGCGTATAAACTAGGACTGGATCTAAACCGATTGCAGACATATTTCTTACTCTTTTTAAGCCATTAAGGTATTTTAATAACTCTACAAATACCTAGTATTTGTGGCATTGAAACCTTACCCAACACTGTAACAATAGTAATGGCTGACTGTTTGTAATTAATACAGTTCAGTACAGTCAGCGACAAAAGTTAAGAGCGAACGCGGGGTGCACTTTTCCATACAAATGTATTCCCCCGTTTTCTCCCTGGAAAATGCTCTACAGCAAAATTTGTTTCTACAAAAATCAAGGTCTGCTGTAGCTATGCCCCATATATAATTTGCTTTTTTTGACAAACTTTTAAAAAATAGTGACTTTATTTAAATAGTGACCCGCCCCGGCTTCTCACGGGTAGAACATAATATGCCGGCGACCGGCGTATTAATACGCCTACATTGTTTTCATCAGCTTGTTGCGTCGAGTATGAATTAGCATCTTCAACAATCATCGTAATATTTCTACCAATCTACAAAGACAAAATTCTCTAACTACAGAGTTTTAGGTGCCACAGTTTGCTAAAAGCAGATGTCATCACTTACCATCAAGCGAGCGTCTTTCTTGTCCTGTTACCTTAAATGATAAAAAAATAAACTATAGAACACATTCACTCAGAGTCTCGCACACATTCGTCGCGGACTGTACATATTAAATACAAATGTCGAAAGCTTTTATGAAATACGTATTAAACGCTATCTGTGCTAAAATTGAGAAATATTGTAGAATATTAAGACAAGATGGGTTGAAATGGGATTGCGATAACATTAAATGTATAGATTCTCTTCTGACCTCGATAGTTAAAAACTAACTAAAGAAGACTTCACACGCCGTGCGAGTCAGTCTCAGTTTTCAGTAGCATGTTAGAGATTCTTATCTCCATATCTCTAGAGATACTCAAATCTCGAACTCTCTCGAAGTCGCTCAAATAAAAAAAAGAATTTTCCAAATCGGTTTATAAATGACGAAGTTCTGTCTGTGGCTGAATACTCAAAGGTCTGAGGTAACAATCATTAAAAAAAACAGATTAATTGAGAACCTCCTCCTTATTGTGACTTCACAATTAACGGTTAAAAAAAACAGGTGTCCCCAAACTTCACGGTCTAGAAAACCAGCAAAAACAAAACATAAGTGTCACATAATTATGTTAATAAGAGGTTCGTCTTAACTTAATTATTTACTTGAAATGAGCTTCCGATTACCATAACAAGATGACTGTGACGTAACACGTGTTGCAACGTGACGTGACGTCACAGTAATTAAATCGGTGAAAGCGACATAAACAATGCGCCTTATGCGCCGTATGCAGAAGTTGTGTTTGTGTTATTGTCTGTGACTTCGCTTTATTTTACTATAGATAATTAACACATTAACAATTGGTTTTTAACCGACTTCTAAAAAAGAAGGAGGTTTCTCAATTCGACCGTATATGTTTTTTTTTATGTTTGTTCGCGGATAACTTCGTCGTTTATAAACCGATTTTGATAGTTGTTTTTTTTTTAAAAGGAGATATCCCAAGTGTGGTACCATGGTAATTTTATCGAGGTCTGATTAGTATCTCCAGAGATATGAAGATAAACACCTCAAAGTTAGTACTGAAAATTAATAGCACGGCATTGAAGTCGGTTCTTTTTAGTTTTTTAAACGATCTTCTTTAATCTATGGCAATCACAGACCTGCTACATATTAAACTCGATCGCGTACTCCGGCCCCCATGAGAACGACCTTAAACGGAGTTTGTCCCTTTCTTTTGTATGGACAACTTATATACATATATACCATAGGTATACCATACATATAGTATAGAACATATATAGGACTATCAGGTTGTTAGACAAGGACACACTCCCACCCTGGTGTCTGTCAATTGGGCCGTTTTGTTCTACAAAGCAATTACAACCTTATCGTTATAGCATACGGATTAAATTGAATTTGTCAAAACATCTGCATTGCACCATCCTTTTTATTATGTCTATGATGGCAATACAAGGTCATATGCAGTTTAAAAATAAAACTGGCCAAGTGCGAGTCAGACTTTTGTCTCGCACACGGAGGGTTCCGAACCACAGTTTAATAATATATAAGTATAATATAATATTAATTTTACCGTGTCCATAACAAACATGCTTATTAACTACAACGCCATCTAACGAATATCTAACGAACTTCTCTAACACCAACTAAGTGAACTTTTACACAAAGATATGTAATTAATATGATTTATTAATAAGTTAAACAATCGTTCATAGATGGCGCTATAGTAAAACACGTTGTTTGTATAGAGACCCCCTTTAATTTTTAACTTTTTATTTTTAGTATTTGTTGTTATAACGGCAACAGAAATACATCATCTGTAAAAATTTCAACCGTCTAACTATCACGGTTCATGAGATACAGCCTGGTGACAGACGGACAGACAGACAGACAGACAGACAGACAGACAGACAGACGGACGGACAGACGGACAGCGGAGTCTCAGTAATAGGGTTCCGTTGGTACCCTTTGGGTTCGGAACCCTAAAAACAAAAAAAAAAGCGAATTTACTATAACAAACTTATTATTTGCGGTTGATGCATTAACAATGTCTATAATTAGGCATCGACCGAGGGCTCAAACTCCAAAGTTTAATTTGTCTTTTAACCTAGTTTGAGAAGTTGGTACGGAAGCCTCGGTCGGCGAGTCCAACTCGCTTTTGACCGGTTTTAAAGCGACTTCACAATAAAGGAGGTTCTCAATTCGACTGTATTTTTTTATTTGTTTTACTTTTTTTTATGTTTGTAGCCTCAGAACTCCGTCAAATCTTAACCTATTTGAAAAAATATTTTATTGCTTAAGAGATAATGCCTTCCGTTTGGTCCCATTTAAATTTTATCGAGATCTGACAATTATCACCGTAGATATGGAGAATATGGAGATAAACAATATAAGCAAATTTGTATACTTTGATGACATGATTATAACTAGCCAGTACTTTGACTATCGCGGCATGTGAAGTCGGTTTTTCGTTTTGTACGATCATACATTATTTAAGAAATTGCTTGTTTCAGCGGTGAAGCGATGTGTGATGTGAACTCAGACTTTAATAAAAGGTCTAAGGATGTCAACCACTATGTCTTCGTTCATTCTTTTCTTCTTTCGCCTTATAAATTAACATAAACAAACAGTCTCGCCGTAATTTTTATCAACATTATATTAAACAGTAGATACTGCTGTGTAATCTGTAAGTTTATTGTTATGTGGTGTGGACATGTGATGTGATGTGAGGCAGTTATAATGGTGTGCTATCGCTTTGTAAGGTGCTCTTATGAAAATGAAAGTGAAGATAGTTGTGACTTAACAATACCGGTAGCTTGGTACCTACTTACTTGTACTTCATTTTTTCCAACTTCCGAGGAGGATAATGTTCTCAGTTCGCTTACCATAGTCGCTTATTATCACTAGATGGGATAGTGGTCAAACCCGTGGGTCAAATCAAATCAATTTTTGTTTTCAGTAGGTATGTATGCATTTATCCAGTATGTAGGCAGTATTAATATACGCACATATACACGTCAAAATCATAAAATAAATCATAATCAATTATCAAGTAAACATAGCAATAGCATAATTTAACGCTTTGAAATTAAATAACCGGCCAAGTGCGTGTCGGGCCACGCGCAGTGTAGAGTTCCGTAGTAGCCCGTTACTCAATGCAAGTCTTTACCCGTTATAAACAAGCAACTAGGTACTTCATCTTTGTCACTTTAAAGTATTTATTCTAAGGATTTTGTATTTGGTACAAAATTATCCAACACCCAAGTTTAACGAAAATTACTGCTAAACTAATAGAGTTATCTTAACCGCTATACTATATAGTTTTACTTTAAAGTTCATAAAATGCACTATTACCACGAATATTTCCAGATTTTTCAAGCTAGCAGTTTAGCTTTTAAAGGGGGGGGGGGACGCCCTACTGGAACAAAAGTTAGCACTTTAAAGTATAATATTTTTATATTTCGTAAACGGAGCATTCAATCGAAAAATGGTATTAGCAACCCTTAAGTCTTTTTAAAAGACCTATTCAACGATACCCTACACGATAGGGTATACGACGAATAAAAAAAGGGTTCCTAGTCAGGACTACGGAACCCTAAAAAAGCCAGCTATCGCTAGCCTTTAAGATAATTATTATAGTATAGTACCTAATTAAAGTTATTCTGTTCCCTTTTATCATAGTATTATTATCTTTTCTATGCTTTTATGTTTGGTACCTTTAAACGACTAAACGGCTGGACTGTCTTGGCTGAAATTCCGCACAGGAATAACTAGTATAATAAAATAGGACTTTAATATCTTAAATTTAAATGCGGGCAAAGCAGCGAGGTCTACTAACGAATAATATTGATGTGACTAGTCTGCTGCTTCTTCAATATGTTGATTGCTCAGACTATCATAAAAAGGCAGATAGACTCGTGCCGAACACCCGAGTGACTGCAAGTTCAGTAATACTACATTCTTGAGTAATAAGTTTCCGCGCTCAGTCCGGCATAGTCAAAGCTGCGAAGTAATACTGCACGGAAGCGTCCGTCCCTGCTGCCGCTTGGTAGCAAACAGAGCGCGGAAGCGTATTACTCAAGCATTTAGTATTACTGAACTTGCGTTCACTCGGGTGTTCAGCACGAATGCGTCTGCCTTTTTTATGATAGTTTGAGGTTGATTGTTTATTTTTTATTGAATAAAGCAATTTTATTGATGAATATCGTTTGGGGTCAGATGATTTGATGCAGCTAGGCTATTCTGTAAGCTATCTCGACAGCGGAATTCGCGGTGAGATTCGAATTTCGTACTTTGAAATTCAATCGAATCACGTTCGCAATACGGTTGAATTTCGTAGTACAAAATTCAAATCTCACCTCGGATTCCGTTGTCGAGATAGCTTACAGAATAGCCTAGCAGGGCAGAATTCGGAAAACTCCGTCGAGTCTTCTCGTCGCCTATACCACAGTGTCTAAAGACAAAGTCTTTAACCAGTGCGTCCTACCTGTGATGACATACGGAGCCGAGACGTGGACACTCACGGTTCGACTAGTCCACCAGTTTAAAGTCGCTCAGCGAGCTATGGAGAGAGCTATGCTCGGTATTTCTCTGCGGGATCGAATCCGGAACGAAGTAAATCGCCAGAGAACTAAAGTTATCGACATAGCTCAACGGATTAGCAAGCTGAAGTGGCAGTGGGCTGGTCATATCTGCCGCAGGACTGATAACCGTTGGGGCAGACTTGTCCTAGAGTGGGAACCGCGAATCGGCAAACGTAGCGTAGGACGTCCTGTGACCAGGTGGAGCGACGACATACGCAAAGCGGTGGGCAGTGACTGGAAGAGAAGAGCCGAAGATCGGGCTCAGTGGCGCACCTTGGGAGAGGCCTACGTCCAGCAGTGGACTGATACAGGCTGATGATGATGATGATGATTTGATGATGTATTTGGACATTTTACTCTCGGGACAGTAGTGGTTGTTCTCTTATAGATATTTTTTTTAATTAGTAGTAGAATAGCGTGGTGGCTAAATTTTCAGTTTGTTAAATCTATCCGTGTTCTGTGGTTATATCTACGCCCTATCACAGAATAATGAATAGTACTAAGGTTACCAGATGAAAAAATTAAAAGACCGGAGAAAAGGCCTGATTTCCATGGAAAAGTCCTGAGTTTTTATACAGTTTGAGAATTTTCTCTCAAAAACGTGTTATTATCGTTTTATACACTGCGGAGCTCACGCGTTGTAACTTGCACGTCGCACTTATTGTTACCAAAAGAAGATTATTTTTAGTTTGTTTAACTTTTAATTAAAGAGATCTTTAAAATGTAGATAACCTTTGTTTTATTGAAAATCCTGAGATATCACGAGATTTGCAAAATCCGGCCGCAATCCTGAGAAAAGTCGACAAATCCTGAAATCTCAGGACAAATCCTGAGATATGGTAATCCTAAGTACAAGGCCCTACGACAACGTTTGAAGAGAATTCGTAGTCTCCACTGTAACTCCGACGCCATACCTTAGCTCTAGAACAATAACTAAGTTAACTTCATCGAACACCATCAAACGATATGAATCCCGTCATTTAAAACAATAGGCACAATAATTACGTACTCACAACTGTCGAACGAACAGTGTTAATTATAATTAGAGCAGTGCAGTAGCGCTTGTGAAATTACGAACAGCGGGACAAGTCATAAGAGGAGAGCGGGCAAAGAAAGATTGTATCTATACAATCATTCTGTGCCCGCTCTCCCCTTGACAGGAATGACTAAATTTGGTTGGACCTATGTTATAAGTATTTTGTCACCTGTGGTTTAACTGGCATTTCCCGGTAGGCTAGGTAGAGAGTAACACCTTGGTAGAATACTATTTAATTAGTCCGTGGATAATTAAGTGTGCCTGAAAATGTGGCTAGTTTTTTCGGTTCGCGTCAGTGTGATATGTAATATTTTTGTATCGAAGACCAAAGAAGATTTTATTAAATTCATGTAATGAATGATAGCCTCATAATACTTATCTTTCACTGCACTGCCATCATTTTCTCTGTACCTCCAGGATGACTGGTAGAAAATGCTATTTTAGGTATTTGTTACCCACTACCCGTTTTAACACCGTGTACCTACATATTTCGTGTGTATAAGTAGTATAAATAAATAAATGAGAAGATAGTGCGACAGGTGTTTTTATTACCAAAAACTACGACACACATGAAAAATTGCTGCTCTATAAAGGAGGAAAGAAGAGTAAAAGGCTCTAAGAGGTACGGGCACGGCACGGACGACCCTGGAGAGTCACTTAAATCCGTGTCATTTAAAATCGGGAAAATATCTCTGATACACTGATATTAGCTTTCGAATTCCAATGTAAATATCGCGGAGTTCTTATGATTTCCACCACATCCTAATCTTACATCTCATCTGCCGCAGTTACGTCGCTGTTATCTCTTGCTACTCTAATCTAGGTGACCGGCGCTGGCGCATATTATTTATAAACAATATCTATTAGCATCGATATAACAAGTAACAAAATTAAAATTGGGAATAAACACCCACGCTAATGTCCTTTAGAAAATTAACGTCATAACATCTATCTAAGATCCACCACTGATTAAATACAAACCGTTTAAAGACAAAATCGAACTAGATTTGGAGAAAAATGGCAACATGGATTTGCACAAACAAATGTTTACTGCAGCGCCCCCGAACCCATAACTGAAAACTGCATCAAAATCGGACTAGTAGTTTTGGAGAAAAATGGCAACATGGAAACACAGACACACACACAAAACACATTGCACACATAAACAAACAAACATCATCTCACCCCATCGACTTCATAGCAATTGTTATGAAGTCGATGTCTCACCCCAAACGCATATACAGTCTCCGTTCTGTCGTGGGTAAAAAGGGTGGGTTGGGTGTTTTTCCAAAAATTGCTAATTTCCAAATATCTCGTTAACTATTAATTTTCGCCCATTTGAGGGGTTATAATATGTTGCATTTTAGCCCCCTATCTGCACCTGCCGGGAATACGTCGAATTACCAATATAAACCCTGTATATTTATTTGTTCGAAATATTATAACTTTATTTACTTATATTAGTTAGGTCTTGTTACCACTTGGCTAGGTACCACCCTAATATTTAATGGTGTGTTCACACAACTATACTAGGACCCATTATAGGCCATTTACGCTTTATGACGAAGGCCCTGCTGGGCAAATTCCAATACATTTTTTAAAATATCTTATAGGTTAGCGTTTGACCACTATCTCACCTGTTGGTAAGTGATGATGCGGTAGAAGATGGTAAGCACGCTAGGCCTAGAATGGGAACTGATTCTCAAGGATATCTGCCGGAACACATTAGATGTATGTCGACAGATTTTCTAACTTGAGGGTGGTAGTTAGCTGGCCAGGCGGACACTAGATAGTGTCCTACAACCATGCGGGGGTTGTTGAACCTTGTTGTGAGATGAAATAAATGATTTTTAGGGTTCCGTAGTCCTGACAAGGAACCCTTATAGTTTCGTCATGTCAGTCTGTCTGTCTGTCCGAGGTTTTGCTAAGAAACCGTTAATACTATAAAACTGAAATTTTGTAGGGGTACGCATATAAATTACGCCGATAGTGCTGAAATAAAATTTTGAAATATATATTTTTTAGGGTAGCTCCCCTATATGAGAAGTGGGGATGAATTTTTTGAAGGGCCGTTGTTGTATTGTGCTTCCCATAGGTAGAAATTGATGAAATTAAAATGATTGAATGCTCCATTTACGAAATATTAAACATTAAAGTGCAAATTTTTGTTCCAGTAGGGCGTCCCCCCCCCCTCTAAAAGCTAAACTGCTGGCTTGAAAAATCTGGAAAAATTCATGATAATAGCGCATTTCATGAACTTTAAAAGAAAACTATAGCGGCTAAGATAACTTTATTAGTTAAGCAGTAATAGTCGTTGAACTTGGGTGTTGGATAATTTTGTACCAAATACAAAATCCTTAGAATAAATCATTTAAAGTGACAAAGACGGAGTACCTAGTTGCTTGTTTATAACGGGTAAAGCCTTGCATTGAATAACAGGCTACCACGGAACCCTACACTGCGCGTGGCCCGGCACGCACTTGGCCGGTTTATTATTAATATTATACTGCTAAAGCGCTTCCTGTGGTGCTACCATCCTCGACCGCATCATCACTTACCAACAGGTGAGATAGTGGTCAAACGCTAGCCTATAAGCTATAAAATATTTATCATTTTAATAACAAGACTATCAGGTTCTAAGACTACCTATCTGAGGAGTCTAAATCTATTATTGGTGTGTGTTACCAGGTCAATTTGATCATAAATATTTATTTTATTATTTTAATGTGACTTTACATACTATTTTGTAATTGAAATAGCAGTTCTTTTCTTATTTTCGGTATCTGCATATTTAAAATATTATTAGGTAAGTTATAGCAATATATTTAACTGGTTTTTGGTGACCTTTTATTATGATAATTTCAGATCGTTACAAAACGAAAAATAGGTAGTACCTACAGACTTCAAATGCCGCGTTAGTCATTTGCAGTACCAAGTTTGAGGTGTTTATCTCCATATCTCTGGAGGTATTTATTGTATAATGGGATCAAACTGTAAGTTTACACACTTAAACATAAAAGGCATTTTCAAAATCTATACTAATATTATAAAGAGAGAACATTTGTATTTTTGTATTTTTGTATGTTTGTAATGATTTGGCTCAAAAACTACTGGACCGATTTAAAAAATTCTTTCACTTATATAAAGAATGGACTTTCGGAATGAAAATAGGCTATATATTATACCGTTTAAATCAAAGGTACATTCGTGGAGACCTAATTTGCAAACTAAGTCGACTAAAAAACGGTCGAGAAAACACGTTTCTTACGAACGCTGCTCAATTGAAAATATATAGAAGAATATTTTCTATGGAAGAGTTGTACAACTTAATAGAACTACAAAAAAGTCCGCGACAGCATATGTCTATATCTTAAGGTTGACTCACAGTAACCATTTTAATCTTTAATTTGTTGTTAAAAAATATTACATAACTTCCAAGGCTATTTTCAAGTATATATTATTAATCCTTATCCAAATAATTACGTTAATTAGCTTGGCCACATATTATAGATTAAAATTGTCCTTTACAGTATATAATTCAAATGAAAACTCTAGAAGATATCACGGGTTTCACATACACGCATCGCAAAATTAATAAAATATCTGCAGTGAAACCACAGATTAGGTCATAGTTACTACGAAAATATTATTATAAGCTGAGCGATGCTGTAGATCCCCACCGATCACAATCAGTTTGAAGTCAATATAGTATAATAATATATTTTTACTGTATAAAATTCTATTGTATAATATAGTTATGATCTACTCGTATATATAAACCACCCCGACTGATCTATGTATAATCTTTTCAATAAAAGCATTCCAATGACTCTAAACGCGACATTTAAAATCTGAGCTGTAAGTTGGTGTGGATTTGAGTATTCTGTAGAGTCCAGGAGATGTCCCAGCATCAGGTCAATGTTCCACGTTCTTACAATATCGTTGAAGAAGAAGATTTTCGAATTGATCAGACCTATGAAAGTTGATTTCATAGCGCAATTAACCAGAAAAAGGCTCATAGTTTTATAATGATTGAACGAATTTTCACGAATCAAAGCTAAGAACACTCTCGATGAAGACATCTATCAAACAAAAAAAATATCAATAATAAAATCAAAATCGGTTCATCCGGTTGGGTGCTAAGATGCTATAGACAGATACAGATACACACGTTAAACGTATAAGTAATACCCCATCTTTGATCCCATGATTTGATTGATTTTGATTCCATGATCCCACTACCTCTGTACGAAAACCCATGATTCATGAATGCACATAAAACTTTCATTGGTAGGTATATAGCTAGGATTAGAACCAACGACCGTCGGGTCAGAATCAGGGTAACTATCCTTTACGCCAAATGGCCGTCTAATATCACTACGTAAGTATTATAAAATAAAGTCCATCACTGCGTCTGTCTGTCTGTTCGCAATAATCTCAATAGCTACTGAACGGATTATCCTGCGGTTTTCACCAATAGCCAGAGTGTTTATGAGGAAGATTTAGGTGCATAATTCGTTAAGGTTTTGTGTAAATTGGTTGAAATATGACGATGATTGTTAAATATGTTCATATTTTATATTTTATGCAACATTTTGTAGGCGTGTTCTACCCGTGCGAAGCCGGGGCGGGCTGCTAGTCGGATAATAAAATTTAGAGGTGGGTAAAAAACGGCAAATTGAGAACTTCCTGCTTTTATGAAGTCGGTTATTCAGGCATATGTACAGGCGCTACTTTGCGTCAATCCATAGAGATCTAACAATATTATTTAGTGCTTATGCCCACCACGGCTTTTCCCACCTTAGTTGCCAACACAAACAATGTTTACCTATTATGCTTAGTTACAGTCACATTACACTAATATGCGAGATGAACTGAATTGCACTCGGAATAAAAGCATTTACGTAATATAGGAAATGTAATGTAGTCGGATTCAGAGGCGAAGAAAATGGAACGCGAAACTTAGATGTAGCGACAAAGATTAAGGACGTACAGACAGATAATCTCAAAAATTTATCGTAACTAAATTCGTACTTCATATTTATCATATATACGAAAGTGATTCGGTCAGCATGTCTGTCGGTCTGTTTGTTACCTTTTCAAGCAGTTTACTGCTGAACCGATTTCGATGACATTTGGTGAAAAAATAGTTTGAAACCCTAGGAAGGAAATAGGATATAGTTTTTATCCCGGATATTAGATAAATAATAGTTTAAAAAAAAGTAAAAAAATACGCTTTTATAGAAAATCCAACAGAAAAATAGAAAATATTTTTTAATAAATTTGAATTAGATTAATTTATTTAGATTAGTTAATTTAATTAGATTAGTGTAAGAAAAAATGATTTTATTGTAAAAAAAAGCGTGGGGTGCATGGTATCAATAGTTCCAAATATTTTATGAACAGATATGACTAGAAGGGTTATTTTGATAATAATTTTCGAAAAGCACCCCACGCTTTTTTTACAATAAAATCATTTTTTCTTACACTATTTTTAATTCAAATTTATTAAAATTTATTTTCTATTTTTTAGTTGTATTTTCTATAAAAGCGTAATTTTTTTTAAACTATTATTTATTTTTCATATTTTAGTCAATTTTTTTTTTAAATTTTGATTTTTAATTTATTTATTGTCATCGGTCCTTAAGTTTTGAAGGGGGTTAAAATCATGTTCAAAGATCTTATGTTTCTTTGAAGTGTTTCACACTTTATATTTTTGTAAATTGTTAAACACAATCCAAAATTTCATCGTACCGACGGGACTCGAACCCGCACCCCCCGGATTACACGTCCAGGTGCTCTGCCAATTAAGCCACCGTTCGAAACATCGAGACGACGAAATTAGTGGATTGCATTTGTTAACCCAATTATGTATTGGTGGCGCCATCTATGACTACTTATTACGTAAGTTAATCATTCGGAAGAAATCATTACAGTTTTCAAATCCGACGAGAGATGTTGCACTGCGTAAATCAAATCTTATGTTTCTTTGAAGTGTCTCACACTTTATATTTTTGTAAATTGTTAAACACAATCCAAAATTTCATCGTACCGACGGGACTCGAACCCGCACCCCCCGGATTACACGTCCAGGTGCTCTGCCAATTAAGCCACCAATGCATAATTGGGTATTGGGTGCGGGTTCGAGTCCCGTCGGTACGATGAAATTTTGGATTGTGTTTAACAATGTTCAAAGATTCCGTTACATACTATATTGGTAGATATTGGATACTTTTCAACGGAGAGTTTTTTAAAGCAGGGCGTGGCATGTTTAAAAAAATTGAGTAAAATCTCGAACTTCATTCGCTTGCGTCTTTTTTAATTCTGATAGGCTAGCGTTTGACCACTATCTCGCCTGGTGGTTGGCAATGATATGATCGAAGATAGTGAACACGCTAGGCCTAGAATGGTCTGACTCCAAAGTCCCAAGGGATGTGTGTTGCCAGAACCTTGAACTGAATCATTTTGTAAAATTAATGTATTTTTCGAAGTTGCGTGTCTTAGGTGGCCCATGTCTAGCAGTGGATTGATACTTAATTACTTATCGGCGGGTTATATGATGATATTTAAGTTTTAAATATCCTTAGATCATAGGAATTACAACAGTCTTTTTTGTTAACAATATTCATGTTTGGGCAGCTCGCATTCTCTGAAATTTTCATTTGAGATAGGAGATTCATGATATATATATATATCATGAATATGATGATGATTGAATGATGATGATGATGATGAATGATTCATGATATACATCATATATATATATATACATATATATATATATATATATATATATAGTCTTTGTTTTATTCTTATGAAAATACATAGAATTGTTACAAATAATAATATGGTTCCATTAAATTCTACCTCTGTTGATTTGTATTAATTTTCGGTTTCATTTTGTTTGTTTAGTATTCGGTCCATTTATCCTTGTTATTAAATCCCAATACATAACGGGTTATTGTATAGTTATCCTTATTTAACTAGAAAATAAACCTAACAAAGGTCTAGCCTTACTGTAGGTTAATTTTACCTACACCATACCAATGCATCCTGTAATCGCAAACCTCCAAGAGAGGAAGATGGAGCTAGGCAATTGAATATCTACATCTCGTAACGAAAATTTAATGTAGACTGTAAAGATTATAGGGACAGGTTCACTGAGTACCGACATGATATTCAGTGTCATCACTGCCAGGCAGTTTGAAAAACGGGATCATCAGGATGGTTGCGCTATTAATTTTAAACTAAAACCCTACTAAAAAAACAACCCCCTAAAAAAATCCTCTGCTGTAAGTTGGTGAGGAGATAGGTATCCTGCAAATTCCAGGAAAAACCTCATCATCAGATCAAGGTTACCATAGTTACCACGTCGAACTACGAAGTAACAGGACTCCATATTTCAGTCATCCTGTGAATCGGTCAAGACCTGTGGAAATAGCTTTCATACCCCATCAACAAAATAGCCAATGATCTTCAAGCAGTAAAACAAATTTTCTTGAATCATAGTAAAGTACATTACAGTACCAAGTCACCATACAAACTACGGGAGCTACGAAGTACGATGCCACATACACACTTATAAGTACCTACCATCACTATTTTGCGTCGGGGTTATAAAATAGCCCAGCCTTCTTTCTATCTAGTCTCCAATCTTCCCTGTCTCTTCTACACCTTCGCTTCTTTGGCCGAGCCCGCGCAGCCGTGCCGTCGAAAGAAAACTAACTAACAAACCAGCCGCCAGTCGACTAACAGCGATGGCTGAAGTTGTACGTGTCGCGTTTATATTCATACAGTTCAGTGATTCGTGAATCGTGACGAGTGCAGTGCAGTGATTGTGTTGTGACCATGGCTAACCTAACGTTGCGATACCTTGATGAGCTTTCCTACGTCTTGAACAGCAGGAGGCATTTGGCGAATCAAGCGAAAGCATCTTCAGTCGGTGACCTTCTTAATGCTGAAGATGAACGACTGGTATGTTTAAACCTTTGAATTTTATTCACTGCACATTTTGAACCGATATTTACTAGCACTGTCACAATGTCAACTATTTGTCAAGCTCTTTTTTGCAAATGCAATGAGTACAAAAATAGTCTGTGGCCTTTTTTCAAATGAAACTTTTAAAATTTGTGGCGTAGTTTTTTTCGCATTTGTCCATCCATTGCCGTTTTACCTTTCGTTTTAAGTGGTCATGGTTGTGGCGAATCGGTGTAATAAAAATTTACGTTTTGGTCGAAAAGAAATAAAAATGACGTGAAAGGAAGCTGCGAAACCAGAAGCAGTGGTATTGAGGTTGCGACCTTTTGCATTCTAAGCCTCTTTCATTACAATTACAATAGAGACTTTTTCGTCGGTTTGTTTCGTGGTGTTGGTTTTTTAAACAGCTGATTAGTGTTCTTAGGTTTCATACTTATTAGGACTACAGTTTGATTCATAGACATTTTAAATGTCAATAGATCGATCGTATTGATCTAGGATTTCAATAATATTTACTTTTAATAATATATTTATTAAATCATTAATTAATTTTGTGTCACCATAGAACAGAAAACATTATTGGACGGTATTATTCCTTATTGTAATATCTGCCGCCTATCGTTTACATTTTGTTTGATGTAGGTAGACCCATTGTAGTACGCTGTGTCCTTTGAGTATTTGAATACTCAAAGGCTGTGTCTATGTCTAGCTAGACCACTGTTCTAAAATCGCATCGTTATGTTTATGACAACCGACTTCAAATGCCGCGCTATTGATTGTCAGTGACAAGTTTGAGGTGTTTATCTCTATTATTTTTTATTCTATTTTTTATATCTTATAGGCTAGCGTTTGCCCACTATCTCACCTGTTGGTAAGTGATGATGCGGTCAAAGATGGTAAGCACGCTAGGCCTAGAACAGGAACTGACAAACATAAATAATATATATACGGTCGAATTGAGATACCTTATTTTTTTAGGTAAAAAGGAAAATCATCTTTAGGAAACCCCGCCATCGTAATAGGCTGTAGGTCACTGTCTAGTATCTGCCTAGACAGCTAACGAGTTGAACCTAACCTTGAGAGCCAGCTCCTGTTTTAAGGCCTAGCGTGCCACCAATGCCACCATCCTCGACCGCATCATCACTTACCAACAGGTTAGATAGTAGTCAAACGCTAGTCTATACGATGTAAAAAATACGACTTTTAAAAAAAAATATTTTGGATTCACACGATTAGTGTACCTATTTAGCCAGTTTCAACGTAGGTACCTATAAGAAGAGTTCAAGTTTTCGTAGATTCAAATCATAAGGTCGAAAGTCACATTTAAGTCATAGTTCAGTCAGAGTCATACTCGTCCCGTAGCAAAGATGTGGACTTAGTGGAATTTTGGTGTGAACGTAAAATAGCATGTTTTTAAACATTGTGTTGCTTCCCTACACACGGATTAGACAAAGGAGGTTGGATTGGCAATGTGGGCGGGGCAGGCGCGCCACTAGTATGATTAGACAATCATAGATTCATAGAACCACGCGATCATACTTTTTAGTGGCTCGTGGTTTGCGTCGCAGCGCGGAGGTGCGCTAAAATCGTCTCAAAATGCCGTGTTGTGCGATTATTACGTGTAAATTAAAGAGTCAGACATCAAGTATTAAACAAGGAGGAATTTCTTTTCATCGGTAAGCATAAAATCTTCGTATTATAGATATTTTTGTCCAAAAACTATTTTTAATTATGAAATTCTTTGTTCAAACGACAACATACCCAGAGAACAGATAACTATACATTGCTGGTAAAGTACGAATATTTCTACCTCGAGACGCAGTTTACGCGCAATGGATTGCAAAGCGAGCGAAATCACCACGCCTCTCCGACTCGTTATATTCACGTTCGCGTCGGTCGCCGGCCGGTCGGCCGCGTGTGATTGTGTGTAACTTATAGAGTCTCGAAGTAATGTGCGTAACAATTGCAGTAGTGTGCGAAGCAATTGCAGCCCCGTGTTCTATGTGTAATTTGTTTATTAGTTTGCGTAATTCGTGTATCTATTTGTATTGTTTATGTTGTGGAATCGTTTGGTGGGAGTAACGCGGCGACGCTGGTTTTCAAACAAAAGTGTGATTATTGCCAATCCAACCTCCTTTGTCTAATCCGTGTCCCTACACTCGCACAATACAATGTGAGCACACATTTTTTTTTACGTTCCCGCCAAAACTCCAGAAGTGTCCAGAACCCAGCAACTTGTATGACACATTTTTGACAACTTTTATTGGTGACATATGTTAGATAACTATCTGGAACTTTGTCAGGAATAAGGAACTGGTGAAACTGGTACTTAATGCACTATACATATAACTATTTTATGATTGTATCTAAAGAAAGCATGTTTGGTTTAGCGAGATGTCTTTTCTGAATGTTTCCGTGATTTGATATACATACATACATAAAATCACCCCTTTTTTCCTTTGGGGTTGGCAGAGACTACACCATTCCACATGCTACGATCCTGACATACCTCTTTCGCTTCTTCCACTTTTATGAGCGCCTTCATACATGCTCGCCTGTTATAGGTAGGTACTTTTGACTTGGCCTTTCTTTAAAACGTCTCCGATCTCGAAAAATTTTCCCAAGAAATTGATTGAAATCCATAGATAAATAACGCTGTAGTAAACTTAACCCTATTGTCCTTCAATAAAAAACCGCGATCGACAATTTTTTTTAATTGAATCAAGGAATTTCGAGTGCTAATAATGTTTTGACCGTTTGACCGTTAAGAAGTAAAAATAAAACAAATATACACACCTACTTTCGCATTTATAAATAGTAGTGTTGACAAGTTGGTTATGTTGACAAGTGTTCATAACCTAATTAAACCTCACTGACAGTTGGTTTAATTTAAAATATTTGCCTTTTTTAAATCTTAGTTGATTTTGGCGAGAACGTAAAAAAGTGTGTGTGCTCTCATTGTATTTATACCTAAACTTGTGTTTTTCCTGGGTAATAAATGTGGATTATTAACCATTTAGTGCCGGTAAATGTGTGCGAGTTTTGGGAAACAGCACAAGTTGAAAAACTTGCCATTTTACGTATACATCAAAATTCCAACTGAAACATGTACTATTATTTATTCTGTGCTGAAAGCCTTCAGTAAAGTCCGCATCTTTACTGAGGGTGTGACTAGGACTAGACTTATGACTCGAAATTGACCTGAAATGTGACTTTTACCAATCTTTATGACTTGAATTCACAAAAACTTGAAGAATTTTATACTTGACTCTAGCTAAATACATTAACCGTGAGGAGCCATAATGAAACTAAAAAAAAACTACACTCATGTAATTCGTTGTAGGTAATGTAGAGTTTAATCGACTGTTTATTTTTGTTGAACATTGGCCTACATTTTTTTATTTTGTTTGAACAGCACGCGGATCGCTGGTAGGTGATAAATTGATAATACTGTGTAAATAAGTCAACTTGTTTGCTCAATCGTTAGTAGAATATTATGATGGTATGGTAGATAAATATTGACAGCTGATATATTCATTGAGAGATGTTTGTGTGTAAAAATTCCAAAAAAAAAACGCGTTAGAACCTATTTAATTTAATATCTAATTTAAATTATTATTGGTCGTTATAGCGGCTTTCATCATTAATCATTAACAGCCAGTATTCGTCCACAGCTGGACATACGCCTCTCCTATGGCACACCACTGAGCTCGATCTTCGGCTCCTTGTTTCCAACCGCTGCCAGCCAGGTTGCGTATATAATCGCTCCACCTAGCTGGAGGGCGTCCTACGCTTCGCTTACCGAGCCGTGGACGCCACTCTAGAACACGTCTACCCTAACGGTTATCGGTTCTGCGACAGATGTGACCAGCCCACTGCCACTTCAGCTTGCTAATCCTTTGAGCTATGTCGATAACCATAGTTCTCTGTCGGATGACTTCGTAGCGGCTATAGCAATGCTTATTCTGTGTAAATTTCAAGTTTATCTATTGCGGTGCGGTTCAGAAGTAGAGCAAACAATCCGTAAATAACACGCTTCTTGCATAAGGACCACTTTAACTTTTTTTTATATTTTTCAACTTTGTTTTGTTTTTATTAATAAATAAGTTTTGGTATTATTATTATAGCGTCGATAGTAATACACCTTTTGTGAAATTTCAAGTTTATACTTACTTATTACGGTTCAGAAGATCAGCCCTATGACAACAGACGGATGGACGAACGGACAGCGGATTCTTAGTCGTAGCATGTACTATTATTTATTCTGTGGTAACAGGGCCCAGTAACAGGCACCCTTTGGTACGGAATCCTAAAAACAATATCTTTGGTACGGAACCCTAAAAACAAATCTTTCGCGTCCGCAGGGATCAGTGCCGTCGTATATGCAGCAGGACGATGAGATGATCTTGAAAGTAAAACCCAACTCACGTTCGGTCAAATGCAACATACTGAGAGTTTGTTAGTTGTGTATATATTTTTGTAGTTTTATATTATTTACTCATGTGGTTTTATATAGCAGAATAGTGTCGAGCAGTCTGAAATACGCATCATTCAGTACCCCTAGTACGAGTTTTTATCGTAAACGCTTTTGACAGATCTCACATAGTTTTCGACTTAATCTGGCTCCCTGATTGGTCTAAATTTAGTTAAGTGTAGTAACCACTAGAGGCGCTGTACTGTTTTTCATACAAAATTTGCTCGATATACGATATCGAGTTTGGTATGAAAACTCGTACTAAGGGTCCAGTAGGGATATCGTGTACCTAAGCTAGTTTACGCATCTCGCAAGCTGAGCGGAGCGCAGAATTCAGAAAGCACCATTACGTAGTATTATATTATCTTTTCTATGGCACCATTGGAACATCTGATATGTATATACTACACTCTGATAGGAAGGCAACCTTTTGTTGGTGTACGTTTCAACCGCAAACCTATGTACCTGCTTATCATGAAGGACCGTAATGTGGGCTATTGCGTGTGAATTTGCGCTAGGGGCGCTAGTGGACTAAAAGGTTCGCGAAATGTCAAATGTGATTTTAGTGTAGGATTTATCCCAAACATGATATATTGTTACATTTGACATTTCAATAAAAATTGTAAGGCTTGACAACTGTCATCAGGGAGGTTTAGCGGGAACGTGAAAAGTGTGTGTGCTCGCATTCATCGCATTGTATTTTTTCCTAAAAATACAATTCTCTTAAATACTCTTCCGCGATTTAATGTGTAATAAATGTGGATTAATAACCATTAAGTGCCTGTGAATGTATGCGTGTGTAGTATATATAGCCAGCCGATGTAGAAAAGCGTGCTATTTGCGTTCTCACCAAAATTCCACTGATAATCTTCACTCACAAAGTCCACACTTTACTGAGGGTATGAGCTAAACTAGACTTCAACTTGATCTGAAATGTGTCCATCTTTATGACTTAAACTCACAAAATCTTAAAGAATTTAAAAATTTGACGCTGGCTTAATAAACTCATGTATAATAATAAACTAGGACCATTTTACTCAGTGGTGCCGCCTGGTGTACGCGAAGACGGCAGGCACCATTTAATTGCTTGAAAATCACTGCTATAGTAAGTTAGTTTTTGGGCCACCGTTCCGGCAGCTGTCCTTGAGAGTCGGTGGTCGGCCTAGGGTGCCACCATCCTCGATCACACTGTCACTTCCCAACAGGTGAGATAGTGGCATTAAATGCTAGGACACTAGCCTACTATATAGGATATTAAACAAGTGAATTATTTTAGGTACAAAAACCCGACAACTTGAGAAATATATATATACATTCAACATACAAAAGACTTCAACGCGTGACTGGTTTTTCCTTCCGAATAGTCGAACCGCAATGTTTATCTCTTTATTTTGAAATGTCTTCTTGGCGCCAAAAATCCTTAATTTTGTTTTTTTTTTTTTAATTTTGATTAAAGTACCTACACTCGAAAAACATAACCCTCCTTCTTTCGCAGTCGGGTAAAAAGAATTGGAATTAATGTTGATAACATAAAAGGATTTCCGTTAAAGCCTTACATAACAGTCACAATTATTATACTTATTATAAGGAAACGGTAATTCGTAACAACGTCCTTGTAATTTAATTCCGTTTTATTTAAATTAGTAGTATGTAACAATAATAATAATGCAACTAGAGTAGAGCAACCATATTGGATTATTAAGCTGTTGTCATTAAAAATAATTAAGAATAAAATAAAACGACTTCCATGCTGTGCGAGTCAGTTTCAGTACGTTTGAGACGTTTATATCTCTGGAGATACTTATCAGACCTTAAAAAGCTTAAACGGGACCACCTCAGTAATAAACCCTTCATATAAAAAATAAACTGGCCAAGTGCAAGTCGGATTCGCACTAGTAGGGTTCCGTAACACAGTGGAGTATTTTAAAACTATCATTTTTCGCCAGAAAAAAAAATTAAGTAATATTATATTATTACTCACTATCGGGTATTGGGCAACTTGGTCGTCTTGACGACACAAACGGAAAAATATAAGGAAATACTCTATTCTAGGGCCGGAAAATTATCCCTAAACCATTCATAAAACACTTTACTTATAAATCATTCTTGGGTGCTTGTCCAAATGTGTTAGGAGAATTATTTCTATGTTCCGCCTAATTTGCTACCAAAAGCCAAAAACTAGCTTACCGCCATCAAAGAGAAAATCTGCCGCCATAACTTTACGGTGTTCCTGCTGCACATCCCTTGAGAGTCAGACCATTCTAGGCCTAGCGTGTTTACCATCCTCGACCACATCATCGCTTGCCACCAGGCGAGATAGTGGTCAAACGTTAACCTATCACACATAAAAACGTGTATATTAGAGAAGCATTAGTAGATAAACGATAAAGCTATTTCAGTGATGGTTCATAAAACTGTAACATTGATAATAAAACCTAGATTTAGTTCATCTTGACCTTCACGATGACGTCATAAGATCGCCGCCACATGGGCATTAAATCTGGTCTGACGATAGAGAGGTAAACACTCCAGTACCCATAATACGAGTTTTCATACCAAACTCGATATCGTATATCAAACAAATTTTGTATGAAAAACAGTACAGCGCCTCTAGTGGTTCTTACACTTTACTAAATTTAGACCAATCAGGGAGCCAGAATGAGTCGAAAAGTAATTGAGATCTGTCAAAAGTGTTTATGATGAAAACTCGTACTAGGGGTCAGTGTTAGGGGTCAGTAGAGGTGTTTATCCCTATTTCTCTGTAGATTAGATACACATTACATTATATATCGATGAAATAACAATGAGTCCAAACGGGAAGTTTTCTTTATCAAACTAAAAAAATATTTTCCGTACCTATCTGTTAATAAATGATAGAGCTCTGAGACTCTGAGGTAACAAACATATAGATAAGCTCCTCCTGTTTAGATGTCGGTTAAAACATAGGCAACGATTAAAAAATCAACCTATTATTATTCTACACTTATGTTTTTGTATTTACAATGTTATACTTATTGTTGTTTTTCAATACAAGTACCCTTAGTAGTATGAGTTTTCATCGTAAACGCTTTTGACAGATCTCTAATGTGTAGTTCACTACACTTTAGTGTGGTTTACACTAGAGGCGCTGTACTGTTTTTCATACAAAATTTGTTCGATATGCGATATCGAGTTTGGTATGAAAACTCATACTAAGGCCAGTATAGGCTAGCGTTTGACCACTAGGTAAGTGGTTGGTAAGTGAAAATGTGGTTGAGAATGGCAGCACGCTACAATATCCAATTTCTGTTAGCGATCACGCCAAACGCACCTTCAAAATGTATAGGAATGTCCTGAGGTGTATGACATTTATATTCCATAGCAAATGTCATTCCCATTCAATTGAAGTTGGCCGTTTACAAGAAAAAAAAAACCGGCCAAGTCGAGTGGAACTCGCCCACCGAGGCTTCCGTACCAACGTTGGTATGTACCAATTAAGCTAGACCTCTAAATTGTATCAGCGCTCATATAACTCAGAGTTCTACCTTAATTGACGTAACTATGTATGTATGGGGCCACCCTTTAATTTTCAATTTTTTTTTACTTAGATTTTTCCTTAATTTGTGCTGTAAGACCTTGCTTCTTGCCAAATTTCATGATTCTAGGTCACCGGGAAGTACCCTATAGGTTTTCGACCCAAAACCTATTGGGTACTTCCGGTTGACCTAGAATGGTCAATCTTGGTTAAAAGCACGGTCTTACAGCACAAGTTAAGAAAAAAATCCATAAAATAAAAAAAAGTTTTCGCGAAAATCTAAATTTGCCCATATCTTTTTATTGTGTTGACTCAAGACCTTGATTTTTATACACCCAATAGGGACTATAGACTTCAGTACCAGGTATAAATTTCAACTTGCTAGGTCCACCCGTTCCTGAGAAAATCAGTGGTGACACACGGACAGACAGACAGACGGACAGACAGACAGACAGACAGACAGACAGACGGACAAGAACGTGATCTTATAAGGGTTCCTTTTTTACCTTTTGAGGTACGGAACCCTAAAAAGAATTCCTTTTTGGGGTTCCGTAGCCAAATGGCAAAAAAACGGAACCCTTATAGATTCGTCATAACTGTCTGTCCGTCCGTATGTCACATCCACTTTATTCCGAAACTATAAGGACTACAGTGACTACACTGTTGAAACTTAGTAGGTAGAGATGTATTTATTAACCGACTTCAAAAAAAGGAGGAGGTTTCTCAATTCGACCGTATATATATATTTTTTTTTTTTTTTTATGTTTGTTCGCGGATAACTTCGTCGTTTATGAACCGATTTCGATGATTCTTTTTTTGTTCGAAAGGAGACATCCCAAGTGTGGTACCATGGTAATTTTATCGAGGTATGATAAGTATCTCCAGAGATATTGAGATAAACATATCAAAATTGGTACTGAAAATGAATAGCGCGGCATTGAAGTCGGTTGTTTTTTAGTTTTTAAACGATATTATTCTGTAAACCACTGTACGATTTTTATTTAAAAAAAAATTAATAAAACTGGCCAAGTGCGAGTCAGCATCGCGTCTCATATCGCACACTTAGGGAGGGTTCCGTACAATACGGAACATAACAGAGTTTCAACCTCATATATTTGATTAATTGATATTACCAAGAATATTTGGTTTGGTCGCGATCTAGAAAGACGGGGCTCGTTTACTAGCGCCATCTATGCCATTTTGCCGAAACGAATTAGATAGATGGCGTTTAATAACACGTTTTTTGTATGGGGACCCCCTTTAATTTGTAACTTTATTTTGTTTTTAGTATTTGTTGTTCTAGCGACAACAGAAATACACCATCTGTGAAAATTTCAACTGTCTAACTATCACGGTTAATGAGCTATAGCCTGGTGACAGACGGACAGACAGAGAGACAGACGGACAGACAGACAGACAGACAGACAGACGGACAGCGGAGTCTTAGTAATAGGGTCCCGTTTTACCCTTTGGGTACGGAACCCTAAAAATGGGTTGCACTCCGAGAGTACCGGCAGAATCGATCAGGTCACGTTCTGATGCGATGTCTTGACGCGAGTGTAACATTTTTTACCCATCCCAAAAAAGTTCACTACGCCGTTAAAGAAGTTTTCAAAAAAAATATTATTAGTACTATTTTTGAACCTTGAACCATGTAGGTATACATTGATCATGAAATCATTGTTGTAAGCATGTATGTAACACACAATGATGTAGGTATTATTTATCCGCTACATATTATGTATGTTTGAAAAAAATATTGTTTTGATACTCGACGGTTATTTTTACAAACATCTGGTCATCCGTGATTTATAACCCCTTGCCATTGGAAAATCAACCTTGGATTCCATTCGATAAGGTCCTCAAATTGGTGACCCTGGCAGGAAGTAGGGGAATACAGGATGAGACAATTGAATCGCCCTTGCTCTGACAATCTACGACCTTTGTCACTGACGTAGGACTTCAACTCTATTTATATAGAGCTAGAGCATATTTTAGCGTGATTTTGGATCGGGTTAGGTTGATATGATGCGTCAATGCGGATTATGACGGAGTTGAACTGTATTTAGATCTACATAGAGTGTATTTTTCTGTGATTTTTACTGTGGTGGTACCTATTGGGCGCGTTAACGCATCAACAATACCTATTTATCAGTTTGTCACTGTAAATATTGCGCATGACTAGAAATTTAGGGTCCGTTGGAAGTTGTAGTGTTGAGTTTTATAAAAATAACATGTAAGTAAATCTCGTTCTCTTTGTATTAACCTAGGTACTGTAAGCACTTACACTTTTTTCTAACTTAAGACGGAACGCGGGTGCACTTTTCCAAACAAATGTATTTCCCTGTTTCCTTCCTGGAAAATGCTTCTAAAGAAAAACTGTTTCTACAAAAAATCAAGGTCTACTGTTGCTACGCCTATATCATTTTCTTTTTTTGATCAACCAATTGCAAATAGAAATATGACCCATCAAAAATCTTAAAGAGGAGATTAGAAGCCTTATATTTATTTTTGCTATTGGTTGATCAAAAAAGCAAATGATGGGGCCGTAGCTACAGAAGACCTTGATTTTTTGTAGAAACAAATTTTGCTCTAGGAGCATTTTCCAGGGAGGAAACGGGGAAAAACATTTGTATGGAAAAGTGCACCCCGAATTCCCTCTTAAGTACCTAATATTTTAATAGTAACCAGGTAATAACATCACAGAACAAATTGTCTTAAAATACAATTTATAATAATGAGATTTTTAAACGCAAGAGAAAGTCATAGGTCAAAATCACTCATCATAGCCAATTAGCCATAGGATACCATATGACTTTCGCTACTCATAGGTAATCAAATTACAAAATGTTCCGTTCATAAACACATATTCCAACTTAAAATAAAACGTATAATATGTAAATTTACAAGTTTTACAACAGATTTAGATTTTTATTGCGCAAGCGCATTCTGCGGTGAATGCGGTCTGCAATGGTATTTTACACAATGCTTTACCTACGTACTAACTAGGACATTAATCTGTGACAATGCTCTCTTTGTTCTATTTGTACTAATATTTATTCTTTGCTTCTATGTATGATGGCAGATTATTTACCGTACAGCTTTACCTACTGGTCGGTCGGCATTGTCCTTTTTAGGGTTCCGTAGCCGAATAGCAAAAAACGGAACCCTTATAGATTCGTCATGTCTGTCTGTCTGTCTGTCTGTCTGTCCGTCCGTCTGTCAGTCCGTATGTCACAGCCATTTTATTCCGAAACTGTTAGGACTACAGAATTGAAACTTTGTAGGTAGATGTATTCTGTGAACCGCTTTCCGATTTTTATACAAAAACTAGAAGTGTCCCGCGGCTTCGCCCGCGTTAAAAACTTCTTTTATTTACTTAAAACTTTTCTTTTGTAAAAACGATTCTATCAATAAAGACATCATAAAAGAATTAGCCAAATCGGTTCACCCGTATTCATGTTATCGCGTGACTAAGGCAATTCGTGATTCATATTTATAAAACTCGAAAAACCAAAATTTGTTGCCTACCCCATTTCGAAAAATCCTACAACACGCACTTTATCTCATCTTGTTTCGCCATACAAACTATGATTCCCCGTTCCGTATCCGGGAGGAATTTTTAGAAAATCTTTTCTGAGCGGATACCTACGTCATAATAAGTATCTGCATTCTAAATTTCGGTGCAATCCGAAACAATATTGATTTTTAGACTTTGTTACCCCAGTTTATCCTGTTAGGGTGGCATTTTGAAAAAGTCTGAAACTCGTATTTACTTATTTATTTACAGAAGTACTTGTGCGAAATGTCGAATAAAATGACTATCCAAACTTTGAACCCCCGCTTCATCCCCTTGAAGAGTGAATTTTGAAAAAATCTTTCTTAACCTAAAATAGCTATCTTCATGCCAAATTTCAGCGCAATCCGAAACAATATTGATTTCAGACTTTGTTGGGTAACAAACTCTTCACCCTTTTAGGGGTGGAATTTCGAAAGAGCAGGTAACACGTATTTACTTACTTAAGTACTTGTGTTAAGTTTCAAATATAAAAAACTATCTAATCTTGTTTCTCCATACAAACTTTGAACCCCCGTTTCATCCCCTTCAGGGGTGAATTTTGGAAAATACTTTCTCAGAGGGAACTAACTTCGTAATAACTATCTGCATGCCAAATTTCAGCGCAATCCGAAACAATATTGATTTTCACACTTTGTTACCCCATTTCACCCTCTTAGGGGTGTAATTTAAAAAAACCTGAAACACGTATTTACTTATTTATTTACAGAAGTACTTGTGTGAAATGTCGAGTAAAATGACTATTTAAACTTTGAACCCCCGCTTCATCCCCTTGAAGAGTGAATTTTGAAAAATTATTTCTTAACCTATGTCAAAATAACTATCTTCATGCCAAATTTCAGCGCAATTCGAAACAATATTGATTTCAGATTTTGTTACCCCTCTTCACCCTTTTAGGGGTCGAATTTCGAAAGAGCATGTAACACGTATTTACTTACTTAAGTACTTGTATGAAGTTTCGAATAGAAAATACTATCTAATCTTGTTTCTCCATACAAACTGTGAACCCCCGTTTCATCCCTTTCAGGGGTGAATTTTGGAAAATCCTTTCTCAGAGGGCACTAACGTTGTAATAACTATCTGCATGCCAAATTTCAGCGCAATCCGAAACAATATTGATTTTCACACTTTGTTACCCCCATTTTACCCTCTTAGGGGTGGATTTAAAAAAAAACTGAAACACGTATTTACTAATTTTTTTACTCGAGCACTTGTATGAAGTTTCGAATAGAAAACACTATCTAATCTTGTTTCTCCATACAAACTGTGAACCCCGGTTTCATCCCTTACAGGGGTGAATTTTGAAAAATCCTTTTTCAGAGGTAACTAACGTTGTAATAACTATGTGCATGCCAAATTTCAGCGCAATCCGAAACAATATTGATTTTCACACTTTGTTACCCCATTTCACCCTCTTAGGGGTGGAATTTCAAAAAAACCTGAAACTCGTATTTACTTATTTTTGTACTGAAGCACTTGTATGAAGTTTCGGATAGAAAAGACTATCTAATCTTGTTTCTCCATACAAACTTTTAACCCCCATTTCATCCCCTTAAGGGGTGAATTTTGAAAAATCCTTTCTTAGTACACCCCTACGTACTAAGACAAATATACCCTCCAAATTTCAAGTCTCTACGACCAGCGGTTTAGGCTGTGCGTTGTCTGTCAGTGAGTCAGTCAGTCAGTATGTCAGGACAAAGATTCTTATAGTATTAGATAAAAGATATACAAGTTTAAGGGCATCCAGTACATGGAACTGAAACAAAAAAAAATGTTTCTTCACACCTATACGTGTCTATGGATAGGTCTTTAAAAATGACATTGAGGTTCCTAAAATCATTTTTTCTCAAAGTCAATTATTAAAGATAGGCGCATCTAAAGTGGTAAAATGTGTGTCTCTCTAACTTTTAAAGAATGGGAGAGAAAAATCTTAAAAAAATATATGCTGTAGATCTTAATAAAAACTAACAACGAAAAATTGGTTTGAACGAGATACAGTCAGCAGTTTTTGAGATATGGCGACCGCAAAGATAACTTTGTTTTTCATACAAACACTATGAAAAACAAAGTTAATTTGTTAGTTGCGAAAAATCATAGTTATAGAATACTTTACTGTGTTACGGAACCCTACGAGAGCGAGTCCGACTTGCACTTGGCCAGTTTATTATTGTCTATTTTGTATTTGATACTCAACTAAGTACTGAACGACTACACATGCTTCTTTCCAAGTCAGAAACAGTCTTATTCTTATAATATGCATAAATAATTCTTAAATAATATACTGTTTCTTAAGTTAGTTTTAATTGGTGTACAATAAAGAATTTTGTATTGTATTGTATTGTAAATAATTAAGATGATTTATGATCATAAATAAACTGGCCAAGTGCAAGTCGGACTCACACTCGTAGGGTTCCGTAATACAGTAGAGTATTCTATAACTATGATTTTCCCAACTACAAAAATAACTTTGTTTTTCATAGTGTTTGTATGAAAAACAAAGTTATACTTGTGGTCGCTATATCTCAACAACTGCTGACTGTATCTCGTTCAAACCAATTTTCATTGAAAGTTTTTATTGAGATCTACAGAATATAATTTTTCTAGATTTTTCACTCCCTTACTTTAGAAGTTAGAGGGGGGCGGGGGGGGGGGGGGGGGGGGGACACACATTGTACCACTTTAGACGCGCGATCTTTTAAATAATTGACTTTGAGAAAAAATGATTTTAGAAACCTTAATGTCATTTTTAAAGACTAATAGGTCTTTAATTGGATTATATTATTGATATTGATTGGATTGAAGAAAAAAAAAAATGTTGTTCCAGTTTTACGTATGGGGGGCTGCCCCCCTTAAAATTTTGTATTTTTTATTTTTGTATAAAAATCGGAAAGCGGTTCACAGAATACCTAGTCTACCTACCAAGTTTCAATTCTGTAGTCCTAATAGTTTCGGAATAAAATGGTTGTGACATACGGACGGACAGACAGACAGATAGACATGGCGAATCTATAACGGTTCCGTTTTTGCCATTCGGCTACGGAACCCTAAAAACGATAAAACCGACTTCACATGCCACGATAGTCAAAGTACTGGCTAGTTATAATCACGTCATCAAAGTATACTCGTACAAATTTGCTGATATTGTTTTTCTCCACATTTCCGGAGATAATTGTCAGATCTCGATACAATTTGAATGGGAACAAACGGGAGACATAATCGCTCAAACAAAAAATATTTTTCTAAATCGTTTAAGATTTGACGGAGTTCTGAGGTAACAAACAAAAAAAATGATTTAATTTGATTTAAGTTGCAACTTGTAAATAGGTACGCGTTCCTGAGAGAAAGGGTCTTGACAGACGGACAGACAGACTAACGGTATACAGAACAGACGGACAAAAAAGTGATCCAATAAGGTTTCCTTTTGAGGTACAGAATTATAAAAAACAACATACAGACGAATTGAAAACCTCCTCCTTTTTGGAAGTTGAAAACAAAGGGAATCCTATACGATTTTATTATTTTTAATATCTAACAGGTTAAGTAAGATTACATATGCTACAAGCAATAACATAAAAGTCAAACCACGCAAAGCCTCAAATCAGCTTAATACCTTTGTAAGTAGCTTATAAGTAAACCTTGTCTTGTAATCTAAGTACTCTATGGTTTTTTTTTGCGGGAACGTGGAAAAGTGTGTGTGCTCTCACTGTATTTTTTCCTAAAACTTGTCATCTTCCGCGAGTTAATATTCGCTTCTATACTAATATTATAAAGAGAGAACATTTGTATTTATGTATGTTTGTAATGATTTGGCTCAAAAACTACTGGACGGATTTAAAAAATTCTTTCACTAATGTATAGAATGGACTTTCGAAATGAAAATAGGCTATATATTATCCCGTTTGAATCAAAGGTACATTCGTGGAGACCTAATTTGCAACCTAAGTCGGCAAAAAAACGGTCGATAAAACACGTTTCTTACGAACGCTGCTCAATTGAAGACAGATGGAAGAATAATTTTTATGGAAGAGTTGTACAACTTAATAAGACCTACAAAAAAGTCCGCGACAGCATATGTCTATCTCTTAAGGTTGACTCACAGTAACCATTTTAATCTTTAATTTTTTGTTAAAAAATATTACATAACTTTCAAGGGTATTTTCAAGTATATAGTATTAATCCTTATCCAAATAATTAAGTTAATTAGCTTGGCCACATATTATAGATTAAAATTGTCCTTTACAGTATATAATTCAAATGAAAACTCTAGAAGATATCACGAATTTCACATACACGCATCGCAAAATTAATAAAATATTTGCAGTGAAACTACAGATTAGGTCATAGTTACTACGAAAATATTATTATAAGCTTAGCTATGCTGTAGATTAGATCCCCATCGATCACAATCAATTTGAAGTCAATATGGAATAATAATATGATCTATTGTATACAATTATATTCATGTATATATATAATAATATAATATTTTAAACCACCCCGACTGACCTATGTATAATCTTTTCATTAAAAGCATTCCAATGACTCTAAACACGATATTTAAAAACTGAGCTGTAAGTTGGTGAGGATTTGAGTATTCTGTAGAGTCCAGGAGATGTCCCAGCATCAGGTCAATGCTTCCATGTTCTTACAATATCGTTGAAGAAGAAGATTTTCGAATTGATCAGACCTATGAAAGTTGATTAAAGCTCATCGTTTTATAACGATTGAACGAATTTTCATGAATCAAAGCTAAGAACACTCTCGATGAAGACATCTATAAAAAAAAACTATCAATAATAAAATCAAAATCGGTTCATCCGGTTGGGTGCTAAGATGCTACGGACAGACACAAAGATACACACGTTAAACGTAAAGTACCCCTACTTTAAATCAAAATCGGTTCATCCGGTTGGGTGCTAAGATGCTACAGACGGACACACAGATACACACGTTAAACGTATAATACCACTACTTTTTGTGTCGGGGAACGCCGTACGGTTACGGGGGCAGATGTTGTCCTTGGTGGTAAGCTACTTTTCAACCGACTTCCAAAAAGAAGGAAGTTCTCAATTCGTCTGTATGTTTCTTTTTTCTTTCTTTTTTTGTGTGTGTATGTTATGCGATTACTCCGTCAATTGTGAACCGATTGGAATGATTATTTTTGTAATCGGTAGGGTACGTTTCCGAGGTGGTCCCATTGTAATTTCATTGAGATGTGATTAGTATCTTCAGAGATATGACGATAAACTTCTCAAAATTGCTACTAAAATTGACTCGCGGGGCATTAAAGTCAGTTGTTTTAGTTTTTAAACTATTTTAATTATTGGTAGATTTAATGATCCCACGAAAACCCATGATTCATGAATGCTCATAAAACTTTCATTGATAGGTATATAGCTAGGATTAGAACCAACGACCCTCGGGTCAGAATCAGGGTAACTATCCTTTACGCCAAAGGGCCGTCCAATATCACTACGTAAGTATTATAAAACAATGTCCATCACTGCGTCTGTCTGTCTGTTCGCAATAACGTCAATAGCTTCTGAACGGATTATGATGCAGTTTTCACCAATAGCCAGAGTGTTTACGGGGAAGGTTTAGGTCTTAGGTGCATAATTCGTTAAGGTTTTGTGTAAATTGGTTGAAATATGACGATGATTGTTAAATATGTTAATATTTTATATTCGATGCAACAAACTGATGCTAATTTTGTAGGCATATATGTTCTACCCGTGCGAAGCCGGGGCGGGCTGCTAGTGTGTAATAAATGTGGATTATTAACCATTAAGTGCCGGTGAATGTGTGCGAGTGGTAAACAGCACAATGTTAAAAAACATATTTTTTGCGTTTTTTCTTTGAATTCTCAAAAACTTTAATACTTGACACTGGCTAAATACTCTAATCGTGTGGAGCCTTAATAAAATTAAGAAAAATAGTACTCTATGGATTGAATAAAATGGATGGTGCACTGCAGATATTTTGACAAATTCAATTTCATCCATATGCTTTAAGTATAAGGTTGTAATTGCTTTGTAGAACAAAACGGCCCAATTGAGAGACACCAGGGTGGGAGTGTATCCTTGTCTAACAACCTGATAGTCCTATATATGTCTATACTATATGTATGGTATACCTATGGTATATATATAAGTTGTCCATACAAAAGAAAGGGACAAACTCCGTTCAAAGTGGTTCTCATGGGGGCCGGACGCCGGTGTACGCGATCGAGTTTAATATGTAGCAGGTCTGTGGCTGCATGTAACTCCATTCTCCAACAAAGTCATTGTTGGCGCCGGCATTGCGACATACTGACTTGTTATTGTTATGTTATCGTAGTAACAGGGCTGCATAATTGTCTGCCTGTGTGTGTTTGTTTTGTTGAGAGAGAGGTGGTCATCGATGTAGATTTGGTTGTCAAGCAAAGTTCCAGCCATAGTCGCTCTGGGCCTGTAGTCTCTACATAATAACGAACTTCGAGTGATGACGATGATCCTAAGAAAAATTTACTTAAAATTATCCCCGACTAGGGTTGCCATCTCTAAAATTTGGCAACAAGACAAGACGCGTGAAAACCCCAGATTTTAGAGCCAACCCGGACATGTCAACAGGTTTTTATAAACATAGTCAGTATGATAAAAAGCAGTTGAAAATGTCATAAATAACCTTTTGATTTATTTTCAGATCTTAAAATTAAATTAAGTCATCTTTTATCATCATTTTAAATTACCTAAGTGAGTACGTTCGTCGGTTGATCGCGGCGTGCGGGACTGCGGGCACAGTGCGATATTTAATCCCGGACTGGGGAAACCCGGACGGATGGCAACCCTACCCCCGAATGACCTATGTAAAATCTGTTCATTGAGACCATTCCAATGAGCTTTAACTCGACGTTTGTGCTGTAAATTGATGAGGAGATGACTATTCTGATTCTTATTATTCTTTCAAGGAATGTCTTACTCAGCATCAGAGCAAAGCCACCATGTTCTTACAATATGGTTGAAGTAAGAGGATACCGAATTTCGAATTGATTAGACCTATGAAAGTTGATATCATAGCGTCATCAACTAGAATAAAACTGGCCAAGTGCGAGTCAGCATCGCGTCTCTTATCGCACACTTAGGGAGGGTTCCGTACAATATGAAACATAACAAACATAACAGAGTTTCAACCTCATATATTTGATTAATTGATATTACCAAGAATATTTGGTTTGGTCGCGATCTAGAAAAACGGGGCTCGTTTACTAGCGCCATCTATGTCATTTTGCCGAAACTAATTAGATAGATGGCGTTTAAAAACACGTTTTTTGTATGGGGACCCCCTTTAATTTTCAACTTTATTTATTTTTCGTATTTGTTGTTCTAGCGGCAACAGAATTACACCATCTGTGAAAATTTCAACTGTCTAACTATCACGGTAAATGAGCTATAGCCTAGTGACAGACGGACAGACAGACAGACAGACAGACGGACAGCGGAGTCTTAGTAATAGGGTCCCGTTTTACCCTTTGGGTACGGAACTCTAAAAACGCGGATGGTAACACGCTAGGACTAGAATGGGAACTGTCTCTCAAGGACAGCTGCCGGAACACATTAGATGTTAGGCGACAGATTTTCTAACTTGAGGGTGGTAGCCAGCCTACCTATCTATGGTGGTATCCTACCACCACCGGCAGTTTTTTTAAGTTATACTTCTTTTGGCGCGATAGAGAAAAATGATGAGAGTGAATTTTTACGATGCGCGCGCACACCGACACCTAAATTTAACACCGTGAAGCTAGTTCTAGGTGGTACGATGCGCGCGCACACCGACACCTAAATTCTACACCGTGAAGTTAGTTCTAGGAGGCATGACTATGTTCAAGTTGTATATATCATATTTAACGTCATATTTTTACGTTAATAAAACCTTTTTTTTATTTAAATAAAATCTTTTTGATTAATTTTAATATTTATCGTTAATCACTACTGCATTTTAGTTATTTTTTCCATACGCCACAGAAGTATAACTTCTAACGCGTGTACATAAGTACACACACTGTTTTTTTTTTCCTTCACCGAAGGGCCACTGTGTAATGCGTACATAAATGCTTAGACTTGGAAAAATCCATTGGTGGCGGGGATTTGAACCTTATTTATTTATACTTTTCTCTTAATATCTGAGCCCGTAGCTAAATAGTCCTACATATTGTATAGCCTGGGATAAAACGGACAGTAGTATCGTACATAGTATATCAATACTTTTATTTTAGAGAAGACTTTAAAGAGTGAAAAAATTAAGATAGTTTAAAAACTACAACGGGACCAACTTGGGAGCATACGTTTTAGAAAAAAAAATTTTTTTTAAATCTGTTCATAATTGGCAAAAATATCGATGATCATACATAATTTTAAAAAAATATGTACCGAAGAACATAGAACCTCCTCCCTTTT
Source organism: Cabera pusaria (assembly GCA_954871355.1). NCBI lineage: Eukaryota > Metazoa > Arthropoda > Insecta > Lepidoptera > Geometridae > Cabera > Cabera pusaria. The sequence goes on along the minus strand of OX940906.1, from coordinate 4,725,239 downwards.
GGAAGTCAGTTAAAAAGTAGGTAAATCATCAGAACACACAGCGTCAAGCTTGCTTGTAAAGCAGATTTGCATACCTAATATTTTGTTTGTATGATATGAATATGGAATTTATAATGACATTGGAGTTGACAAGTATTCTAATTCTACGTGACTAATTCACTATTTCGCAAGTTTCTGAGCCAATATTTATAATTATTCTGTTTTAGTTTTAAAAAGTTATTATTTGCGGTTGGTACAACACATTTTCTATGGATCGAACTGCAAAGTTATGTTTGTACTTTATCCTAGTTTGGCTAAGATATAGAGAAGTACGGAAGCTTTGGTGCGCAAGTCCAGCTCGCCCTTGGCCGGTTTTTAGGGTTCCGTAGCCGAATGGCAAAAAACGGAACCCTTATAGATTCGCTATGTCTGTCTGTCTGTCTGTCCGTCCGTATGTAACAGTCATTTTATTCCGAAACTATTAGGACTACAGAATTTAAACTTAGTAAGTAGATGTATTCTGTAACCCGCTTTCCGATTTTTATACAAAAATAAAAATATAAAAGTTTAAGGGGGGGCATCCCATACATGGAACTAAAACAAAAAAAATTTTTTCTTCAAACCTATACGTGTACATAGACACCCCTATGGATAGGTCTTTAAAAATGACATTAAGGTTCCTAAAATAATTTTTTCTCAAAGTCAATTATTTAAAAGATAGGCGCGTCTTAAGTGGTACAATGTGTCCCCCCCCCCCTCTAACTTCTAAAGTAAGTGAGTGAAAAATATAGATAAAATATTTTCTGTAGATCTCAATAAAAACTTTCAACGAAAATTGATTTGAACGAGATACAGTCAGCAGTTGTTGAGATATAGCGACCGCAAGTATAACTTTGTTTTTCATACAAACACTATAAAAAACAAAGTTATTTTAGTAGTTGCGAAAAATCATAGTTATAGAATACTCTACTGTGTTACGGAACCCTACGAGTGCGAGTCCGACTTGCACTTGGCCAGTTTATTTATGTCAAAGGTGACAGACAAGCAAGCAACCCATCGCCCACCTGATCGAAAGTGGTCACCGCTGCCTATAAACATTAAATATGCTAAAATATATCAACAAATTTAATAATTTAAATGAAACATTCAATTATGCTAAAAACTATTTTTTAACTAATAGTTCATTATTCTGTGTAATAGTAAAAAAAATAAAAGTTGCACGACTAAGATTTGAACCAGCAATCCCTCGGTTTAGAGGCCACATTATCTATCCTTTGCGCCAACAGGCCGTCGATACATTCATCATTGTATGAAATATTTGAACGTTATTCATTAAAATGATCATGATCATTGACGTGACGGAATCACGACACTCGCATTCCCGGCGGGCGGTGCAATTCCTGCTTTCTCTAACTATCGCAATATCTGAATATGAATTGTAAGTGAAAGGCGGCATTTGTTCACTATGGAGGGTAGACGAAAAATTGTTGACACAAGCATATAGTAAGTATTTATTTGTAGTGGCAGTGGTAGTAAGATTTAAGGGCCCGGTGGCGTAAACGGGACAACGGTTGGCTTTGATGCCAGAGGTACCGAGTTCAAACCGCCCTGCAGCAATGGATTTTTCTATCGAAAAATGTATGTGCGCTTTTCACAGTGGCCCTCCGGTGAAGGAAAAAAAGAACCCAACAACCCTCGCATGGTGGTAGGACACTATGTAGTGTCCGCCTGGCCAGCTCAAGTTAGAAAATCTGTCGCCAAACATCTAATGTGTTCCGACAGCTATCTTTGAGAGCCAGTTTCCATTCTAGGCCTAGCGTGCTTACCATCTTCGACCGCATCATCACTTACCAACAGGTGGGGTAGTGGTCAAACGCTATATAAAAAAGGTATTAAAAAAAATTGGTAGGGCTTCTGCTTGTCCCCCTGGGGCGGTACCACCACTTTGGCAATAAATTCGGCCGTGAACTGAATGTTTTTCGGATGAAAAGGCAAAGTGAAATAACAGGGCATGTGAGACTTAACATCCTTATATCTTACGTAACAGTCGCAGCTCAGGGCAGTGAGTTTTGCATGCCGATGTATCTAATAGATAGACTTCATCGCTTACCATCAGGCGAGCGTCGTGCTTGTCCTGTTACCTTATATGTATACTAAAAATCTGGCCAAGTGCAAGTCGGACTCTATTTTTTTTTCTTTGAGAAAAAATGGTTTTGAGAACCCCAATGTAATTTTTAAAGACCTATCTATAGACACACCGCACCTATATGTTTATATATATTTTTTTTCACTTTCAGTTCCATGTATGGGGAGTGTTGTGTATGTTCCCTTAATATTTTATTCTTTTGTTTTTGTATGAAAATCGTAAAGCGGTTCACAGAATACATCTACCTACCAAGTTTCAATTGTGCAGTCCTAATAGTTTCGGAATAAAGTGGCTGTGACATAAGGACGGACAGACAGACATGACGAATCTATAAGGGTTCCGTTTTTTGCCATTCGGCTACGGAACCCTAAAAAACACTTGACCACTATCTTTGAATGTTATTTTAATTATAAACATTAAAAGATTGAATTGCAATGACGATTATTGCCGTTGGCGTAAAGGCACGGAAAAGATTACTAGGTAAAGGATAGATAGTTGGCCTTTAAACCGGAAGGTTGCCGGTTCAAATCCTAGCATTGGGTGTTCTCACACAGGTGGTAGAAGCATATTATCGATGTTCCTGACTTGCTACCAAACCGTAGCTTACCACCATCAAGGAGAAAAACTGTCGCCATAACCTTACCATAGAAAAGATAATAATACTACGTATAGAACGGACACTCTGTTCCCCCCACCAATTCCGGGCTTCCTCACCCCGCCACCGATTTTGATTTGTCGAGGCGTCAGTCTGAGCAAGGACGCTACACGCGTACGGCTACAGAACAATAGGTACTACTCTCGAGGAGAAGAAAATCAACTTCATACATTTATGTTAAGACCAGTAGACACCGAAGGTTCAAATTTACGTAGGTTCTTATTATGTAGGTATATTATAAATACTTATATACCTACCTATATATTCGTATTTTAGAATTCATATTCATAAATGAAACAACGATATATACTCGTGCGTAAATAACATTTAGTTTGTAAAATATTAAAAAAAACTTTCACGGTAAAACATTTTTATAACACAACAATTAGGAACTTGATGTAAGTACCTACGTAGTATTTATATTCTCTTTGCTTGTTGAAGTGTTGTGATTTAATGTTTCTGTAGACGATGGTTTACGAAATAGCGACTAATATTTTTAGTGTTAAAAGCTTTTTGGGTAAGTGTACAAAAAATATTCATACGGTCAGTACGTAGTACGTATGTACGATGTAACTATTATATAATCTGTGATACGGTGATTACGGGCGACAACCTAAGACATCACGCACACAAATGCACGTATAGAAAAACGACATGTGTGTAGTGTCTGTGTCGGTGTCACAGTGTCGGTCGTTAAAACGCTAGTTTGTATGGAGATTTAGCGAGTGTCCGGGGTGTGACTTTACAGTGTTCCGGCAGCACACAGTAGTCAGGCCTTGCGTGTTCACTATCTTCGACTACATCATCGTTTACCACCAAGCAAGATAGTGGTCAAAAGCTAGCCTATAATAAGATATAAAAAAATATAAAAAACAAATATTAAGTTGGGATTTACAGGATAAATTTGTCATCAAATGGAGGAATCCCAACCCGCCATTATTCTTTATATCCGTTTCAAAATTAGCCAGTGGCATTCTATTGTTCCATTGCCTTTTTTGGTGCAACCTTAAGCGTCCCCGAGACGATCACGTGAACTTGACAAGTCACTTGATTGATTGAAGCGAATATTGATCGGTTACCGCGTTGAATCTTCGAGCATTTACCAAGGGAGATGTTAACGCAAGGCGTACCCCTCTGCTGGCCATATAGCCATTTCTGGCCATATAAGCGTGCGTAACGCTGTATTTTTAATACTGTGTGCGTTAGCGATGGGTCGTTGACGTATTTTTCGTAAACGCAACTAGACCGTTGAATTAACCTCCGTCAACTAGTCGATTAACTAGTTGAATCGATTAACTAGTTAATGCTTTAACCATAGGCCATTTCGCAGTGCTCGTAGGAATTCAACCGTTATCGTAGTATTGGTTCATTCAATCGTTTAAATCCTAATAGCGATGTACGTTAATTGTATTTTAATTTTTTCTGCAATTTAATTTTTTAGGTATGTTTTAGTTTTACATCATGACGTAAACTTCTAAGAAATTTAAATACTAAGTCTTTGCATTAAGAGCTATTAATGTTACTAAATACGTACATTAAATACATTATTTCCTACTTTTTTTTAATAAAAATAACCTACGTAGTTGCTATTCCCTTTTCTATTATCGAATTTAGCCGTCTAACAACGAATGTTACCGTTCGAAATCAAGTTGACAGTTAATCGCGCGGCGCGTCTCCGTTCGTTAACGTCACCTGATACGTTGCTCTAGTCTCTTGAAATTTGCCGTCTATGGATTCAACTAATTGATCGGTAAACGATTAACGGTCGAAACGTTGACAGTCAATGGACGGTTTTTTCAACTAGTTCGTTTAATCAACGCTAGTGTGCGTGTTTCAAGCTAGTGTGCGGGATCGTTAAAGTGAGTGATTTGTGTGTGTGCAATGCGTGTTTACCTCGTCTCCCGTAAGTATCGGCAGAAAAAAATGTTTGCGGATTACAACGTTAACATCTCCATTGGTAAATGCTCGAAGCGTTGAATTGATGCTACCGTGAAGCAGTTTACTTACAGCTTGTCAAGTGCACTTGACCGTCTCGGGGACCCATAAAAAGGTTGTAAAAGACAACTATATGAATTGTATTGTATTGTATATATTGTTTCACAGGTGGCAGGAGCATTATTACCTATGTTCCGCCTGACTTGCTACCAAAACTTAGCTTACCACCATCAAGGAGAAAATCTATCATCATAACCTTACGGTGTTTCGGCAGCACAACAGTGTTCACCATCTTCGACTTCATCATCGCTTACCACCACGCAATATAGTGGCCAAATGCTAGCCTATAAGATATTTAAAAAAAAAGAACTGGCTAAGCGCGAGTCGGACTCGCACATGTTGGATTCTGATTGAACAAAATTTGCCGGAAAAATAAGTTTCTGGTTTGGGGACATGTTATGACCCTGTTTAATTTTTTATTTAATTTAGTTTTTATTATTTGATGTTACACCAGCCATTATAATACACATTATGAGACGAGCAAATTTCAAGGCACTATCTATTTCGGTTAAGGAGATACAGCTCTGTGAAATGCATACAGACAGACGGACGGACGGACATCGAAGTCTCAGTAATAGGGTACCATTGGTACCCTTTGGGTTCGGAACCCTAAAAATTACAAGCCGACTTTTTATAATATTTGTATTGGTTATGGCATATTTCTGGTACTCGCTCACTAACCTTCACCTCTCAATTACTGCAGTAATACAGTAGTGGTAGGACTTCTGCTAGTCCGCCTGGGGCGGTACAAGCACTTTTTCAATTAAATTTCAGCCGTGAAATAGGATTTTTTTGACATGGCAAGGTGTCCAGTGAAATCAGGGCATGTGAGATTCAACAGCTTTATGTCTCAAGGCACAGTGCAGTGACATGCAAAATTCTGGCAGTCCAGAATCTGTATGCCGCTATATCTACAATAGGTAGATGTCATCGCTTACCATCCTGTTACCTTATATCGTAAAAAAAAGTAAATTAAAAAAAAAGTCATATTGCATGGCATATTATGGCATATTTCTGGTGTTCGTTCACTAACCTTCACCTCTCAATGACTGCAGTAATTGGTTAGAGATTTCCATCGTATAATACTCGTAGCTGCTAGATGCCATCGAAGTAATGGATGACTGTCTGTCTGTACAGTTACAGTTAAATTATGAGAACAATCATGTGAACTAACTGTTCAGTAATTGTATAGCACAGTGGATTGCTGGTAAGTTGATGTGACAGTTTGCTTTTACCCGACTGTCAAAATGGAAGGTAATACACATTTCTAAGCATAAAAATATTCAATTAAGTTCTAAAAAAATTACGTAATGGTTTTCAAGTGTACTTTACATTATATCTGTCCAATATTACCTATTTTAATTAATTTCTTTATTTGTTGTTTATTTTATTCCTTGCTGTTTATTTTTAACCGACTTCAAAAAAAGGAGGAGGTCTCAATTTGACCGTATAAATATATATATTTTTTAATGTTTGTTCGCGGATAACTTCGTCGTTTATGAACCGATTTTGATTTTTTTTTTGTTGGAAAGGAGATATCCCAAGTGTGGTACAATGGTAATTTTATCGAGGCCTGATAATTATCTCCAGAGATATAGAGATAAACATCTCAAAATTGGTACTGAAAATGAACATTGAAGTCGGTTCTTTTTTAGTTTTTAAACGATATTATTAGTTTTTTAAACGATCTTATTCTCATTCTATTAATAATACAATTTCCTTAGTAACTATTTGTTGCCTCGCGGCCTCGTCGAGAACAATGCTTAGTTTTCCTTCAATTACGAATAGATGAATATGTAATAATAAGAATTATTTATGTTACTAGCTGTGCCACGCAGTTTTACCCGCGGAGACATCGTTCCCGTGGAAATATCGGGATAAGTAGGGTCTAGGCACAGCCTAGACCCTAGAATAACACTGGTTACAATCATATTATGAATAAACTGGCCAAGTGCAAGTCGGACTCGCACTCGTAGGGTTCCGTACCACACTACAGTATTTTATAAGATCGAGCAAAAAATACCACTATCCTTTTTCGCCAGCAAGAAATAATAATTAATAAACATTTTATTTCTTAGAACGCCATCTAACGTCTAACAAAGGTGTGGTAACAAAGGGATTGACATTTTAATATAACGCCATCTACGGGAAGTTTACCTAACTAAGCGTACATAGATGGCGTGAAATGCCGAAAAAAACACGTTTGTTGTATGGGGACCCTCTATTATTTTTTACTTTATTCTGTTTTTAGTATTTGTTGTTGGCAACAGAAATACATAATCTGTGAAAATTTCGACTGTCCAACTATCACGGTTCATGAGATTCAGCCTGGTGACAGACGGACAGACAGACAGACAGACGGACAGCGGAGTCTTAGTAATAGGGTCCCGTTTTACCATTTGGGTAGGAAACCCTAAAAACTGTGGTCTACGGCTATCTACATACAAAATTTCAGCTCAAAGCTGTGATCTAGGGCTATGTATAACATATCATATTTTAGCTCAATCGGTTCAGTAGTTTTAGCGTGGAAGTAACAAATATACACACAATTTTTTGCCTCTATTATATTATATATAGGGTAGTAGGATTATTATGCAGAATGGTACTCAAAGAATCAAGAATCAAAGCATTTATTCAGTCCTACTAGCTGTAGCTGTGGAATAGTGTCCATGGGTAGGTAGCATTAACTAATAAGACACATACGTATCCCAAATACACCGCACCGCTCCACGCCACCCCTCCCCCCGTCCCCCTCCCCTCACTTACCCTCCCCTTCCCCTCACCTCCCCCTCACTTCCACCACCCGTCCCCTCACTTACCCTCCCTTCCCCCTCCCCCTCCCCTCCCCCTCCCCTCCCCCTCCCCTCCCCTCCCCCTCCCCTCCCCTCCCCCTCCCCTCCCCCTCCCCTCCCCCTCCCCTCCCCCTCCCCTCCCCCTCCCCTCCCCCTCCCCTCCCCCTCCCCTCCCCCTCCCCTCCCCCTCCCCTCCCCCTCCCATTCAGCTGTCATCCAATCGTTTACGCTGGTGCCAAAAACAAAGAAATAATAAATCGTTTACGCCAGAATATTTTAAAAAAATTAAAGTAGGTTAAAACCAACCATACATGTAACTGTGTTTCAGTACTTCAGACAATTTTTATAAAAAAAAAAAAGTGAAATAGTGAAACACAATAACTACTTACCCTTCGTTTGCGAATTCGATTCGTACTTAGCTATCTCACCTGTACTTAGTACGAGTTTTCATCGTAAACGCTTTTGACAGATCTCACATATAGGTTTCGAGTTATTCTGGCTCCCTGATTAGTCTAAATTTAGTTAAGTGTAGTAACCACTAGAGGCGCTATACTGTTTTTCTTACAAAATTTGTTCGATAAACGATATCGAGTTTGGTATGAAAACTCGTACTAGGGGACCGTGGGGATATCGTATATCGAGCAAATTTTGTATGAAAAGCAGAACAGCGCCTCTAGTGGTTACTACACGTAACTAAATTTAGACCAATCAGGGAGCCAGAATAAGTTGATAACTACGTGAGATCTGTCAAAAGCGTTTACGATAAAAACTCGTACTAAGGGTATTGGTGGTAAGAGATGATGCGGTCGAATATAGTGAACCCTAGGTCTAGAATACTCTGAATCTCTGGCTGTGTGCTGCCGGAGCACCGTAAGGTTATGGCGGCAGATTTTCTCTTTGATGGTGGTAAGCTACTTTTTGGTAGCAAGTCAGCGGAACATGGATATAACATTTTTTTTATATCTTTATAGGCTAGCGTTTGACCACTATCTCACCTGTTGGTAAGTGATGATGTGATCGAAGATGGTAAGCACGCTAGGCCTAGAATGGGAACTGGCTCTCAAGGATAATATACATATTGTAAAACTGTGGATATAATATGCTTCTACCACCAACCAAAATTTAAATTAACATTAAAGGTACTGTGATACTGATGTCTTCTATTGTATACACACTTACAAATAAATAAACAATCAAACAAACATGAAGTTTCCATGTTAAATACATTTTGAACGCTATTTTTAACTTTTCATGACCCTAATGACTCAGCATTTAGTCCATAAAATCGCAACGAAAACAAATGTACCACTCTCCCTTTCCATCTCTACTGTAGAGACAAAGACAAACGATGTTCCGTATCAGTGCATTCAGCAGAACAAATAAATAGAGCAGGCAATTGTGTGAAAGTTAAGTAGGTATTCGTAGGGTTAACTGTAAAGTCTGTTGTGGTTTTTAAAAGACGAGATATTTTTTAAATTGTGTACAGACTAGCACCTGGCCATGATCTCATCTATTGTTATATCATGTTGCCTAAAATGTAACACTCATTACAATAAATAAATAACTGGCCAAGTGCAAGTCGGACTCGCACTCGTAGGGTTCCGTAACACAGTAGAGTATTCTATAACTATGATTTTTCGGAACTACAAAAATAACTTTGTTTTTCATAGTGTTTGTATGAAAAACAAAGTTATCTTTGCGGCCGCCATATCTCTAAAACTGCTGACTGTATGTCGTTCAAACAAATTTTCGTTGTTAGTTTTCATTGAGATCTACAGCATATATATTTTCTAGATTTTTCACTCCCATACTTTAAAAGTTAGAGGGGGGGACACACATTTTACCACTTTAGACGCGCCTATCTTTCAAATGATTGACTTTGAGAAAAAATGATTTTAGGAACCTCAATGTCATTTTTGAAGACCTATCCATAGACCCCACACGTATAGGTTGGAAGAATTTTTTTTTTGTTTCAGGTCCATGTATGGGATTCTGTCCGTCCGTCTGTCCGTCCGTCTGTCCGTCTGTCTGTCCGTCTGTCTGTCCGTCTGTCTGTCCGTCTGTCCGTGTGTCACCACTGATTTTCTCAGGAACAGGTGGACTTAGCAAGTTGAAATTTATACCTGATACTGAAGTCTATAGACCCCATTGGGTGTATAAAAATCAAGGTTTTGAGTCAACACAATAAAAAGATATGGGCAAATTTAGATTTTCGCGAAAACTTCTTAGTACCAAAATGTACCTTAATTTTCAACTTTTTTTATTTTTCGGAATTTTTCCTTTACTTGTGCTGTAAGACTGTGCTTTAAACCAAAATTGACAATTCTAGGTCAACCGGAAGTACCCTATAGACTCTTGAGTTATATGAAAGCTGATACAATTTAGAGGTCTAGCTTAATTGGTACATACCAACGTTGGTACGGAAGCCTCGGTGGGCGAGTTCAACTCGACTTGGCCGGTTTTTAGGGTTCCGTAGTCCTGACAAGGAACCCTTATAGTTTTGTCATGTCTGTCTGTCTGTCTGTCTGTTTTGTTCCAGTAGGGCGTCCCCCCCCTCTAAAAGCTAAACTGCGGGCTTGAAAAATCTGGAAAAATTCGTGATCATAGCGCATTTCATAAACTTTAAAGGAAAATTATAGCGGTTAAGATAACTTTATTAGTTTAGCAGTAATAGTCGTTTAACTTGGGTGTTGGATAATTTTGTACCAAATACAAAATCCTTAGAATAAATCCTTTAATGTGACAAAGACGAAGTACCTAGTTGCTTGTTTATAACGGGTACAGACTTGTATTGAATAACAGGTTACTACGGAACCCTATACTGCGCGTGGCCCGACACGCACTTGGCCGGTTTTATTTTATATCCTGATACCCTAGCGTTTGACCACTATCTGTACATATACATAACCTTAAAATATTCTTGTGCTGCTGGAACATCGTAAGTTTATGGCTGATTTACTTTGATAATATACATGTCATCGATATAATTATCTCATACCACATGTGTGCATAATACGAAAATTAATTTTCTTCCCAAAAATACGTTCACAATTACTTACCTACTATTTTTCTGTTTTATTGAGATCTGATAAGTATCTCCAGAGATATGACGATAAACGTCTCAAACTTGCTACTGAAACTAAGTCGCGAGGCATGGAAGTTGGTTGTTTTAGTTTTTCAACTATCATTATACCTACATAAGAGCGCACCAGACAATACGTAAAATAATTTAAGATCGTTTAAAAAACTAAAAGAACCGACTTCAAGTGCCGCGCTAGTAATTCAGTAATTCAGTATCCAAGTTAGAGGTGTTTACTGTTTATCTCCATAACATTGCCTAAGATATTTTAAAGTTTCCGGAATATTTAATAACATATTTAATAATTTGGACTATTATTTATTGTGTGATAAAATTTTAATATAAAGCGAAGATAATAAACACGCTATATAGGTCTATATAGTTTGACATTCAAACGCTGAGCTGCCGGAACACCGTAAGGTTTTAGCGGGAGATTTTCTTCTTGATGTAAGCTATTTTTAACTGACTTAAAAAAATGGAGGAGGTTTCTCAATTCGACCGTATATATATATATATATATATATTTTATAGCAAGTCAGGCGTAACTAGGGTTACCATGTCTCAGGCTTTGTCCTGAGATCTCAGGATTTTCAATTCACAGGTTACAAATTTAAAGATCGATTTAATTAAAAGTTGTATACAAACTAAAAATATCTTCTTTTGGTAACAATTGAACAGGTAAAATCAATACTTATTTATCCAAGTAAAACAAACTAAAAACCACCCCCCACACCGTTGTGCAAGTTGCAACGCGAGAGCTAGATCCGCAGTGTATAAAACGATTAAGAGAAAAATTCTCAACTGTATAAAATCTCAGGACTTTTCCATGGAAATCAGGCCTTTTCTCCGGTCTTTTGATTTTTTCATCTGGTAACCCTAGGCGTAACACCTATATAGTGCTCCTGCTCCTACCTACGTAGTATACTATTAATTGTTCATGTGGAAAGAAGTAGTCTCTGCCTATCCCAACGGGAAAAAGGCGTGATTGTATGTATGTATTCAGTGCTCCTACCTACATCGGACGAAAACCCGTCAGCTTATTCACGACTAGGATTTCAACCAACGACCTCTGATTTAGAAGTCAAGGTAAATATAGCCTTTACGCCAACGGGCCGTCCCACTACGACTCATCACGGCACGTTACGTCCTAGGTATTATTATCTTTTCTATGGACCTAATGCACAATTGTCCTACCGTCCCCAAACTTTGTTCCGCTATAAAACATTCCGTTCGAGTTCCAAATGTTTCAATGCCAGTCCCTAATCTCATTTTAACTTTGAATAAACTTTTGCAAGTCCATTAGCGATCTCAAGTTTTCGTGTAATTTAATGGAACATGGCCCTTTATTAAATCTTTTGAAACATTTCATAGGATCTGAGGCCCAATTCTGTAAGCGCTTTTAGCAAACGACTTTATATATACATATATATATTGTTTATATATTATTTAGGCTAGCGTTTACCACTAGCACAGAATAATAAATAGGACAAGTGCCACTAGAGTCTGTGCAAAAAGAGAACCGTCGTAGAAATTGAGGTCGCGTCAGTCGCCGGTCGTTTTAATTGTTTTTGTTGCATTGACAACACTGCTGTCACTACTAGTACGACTAAACATATTTAATACTTGGTAGGTACCTATTCTCATCATTATCGTGTGCTACTAGGTGGGTAATATATCTTCGTTCCTTATATACTTATACCTTATACTATAACTATTACATAATCTGTGCTTATACCTTACTTACTTATTATACCTTTGAATGTTAGTTCATCGTAAAGCCACGACGGTTCTCTTTTTGCACAGACTACCAAGGTAAGACCTTGGTAAGTGATGATGCGGTCGAGGATGGTAGCACGCTAGGCCTGGCTCTCAAGCATAGCAGATATTATGGCAAGATACCTGATTAAGATGGAGCAAAGACATGCACTGATATCATATCTATTGGTATTATATAAGTCTGTACATATGGGAAATTATATTGTGATGTCAGTGCAAGGTTTAGCTCCATTTATTTAATCATATTTGTGCATTATACATTTGTATGGAAATCGTTCCCCTTAAAAAGGATATCCATAAAGTCCTTAAAAGTCGGCAACTAAGTCGGCAACGCATGCTCAGCGCTCATGCTGTCGCAGATTTTCATAGGCTACGGTGACCGCTTCGCTTACCATCAGGTGGGCCGAAAGCTTGTCCAATATTACTTTAAAAAAAAATAAGCATTAGCATTGCACTGGCTTGACTTTTTGGTCGCCAGCTTATAGAATAAGGGCCCTGATGGAACTGGGGGGCTATTTGGTAAACTTTTCTTACCTGTTTGTCAGAACTCTTGTTCAAGTGTCGTCAGATCTTTGGCTGAATGCCAAGGAAAATCTACGACAGAGAAAACTATCATGCTTTCTGTTTTAACCCCTGACGCAAAGAGAAGCCCGGGTGTTATAAGTTTGACGCGTGCATCTGTGTAATACTGTATCTATTTGTCTGTCTGTGGCATCGCAGCGTCCAAACGATTGAACAGATTTTGATTTAGTTATTTTTTTATTTTGTAGGACATATGCATAGCCAGCGACATTAGTATGTCGCTGTACATCGCTGTTGGTAGGTGTCTTAATCGAGATCGAGAGTGTTCTTATCTGGGCTGCTGGAATACCGGTTAACACGGTTTTGGTGGCAGATATTTTCCTTGATGGTGGCAAGCTACTTTTTGATAGCAAGTCAGGCGTTACATCTATATAATGCTACCATCTATGGACGAGCGCCAATGAAAGCACAGAAAAATCCATTGGCTAGGATCTATACCAGCGAACTCCCAGTTCGAAGTTTCAAAGGCAAGCTTTCTTATCGTTTCCGCCAACGGACCGTCTTTGCGTGATTGACAGACATAGAAACTAATAATGTTTCGATTTACAAGGAACTATAGCCACAATACACTACAATTCTAGCATTTTCTTTCAACTACTGAGCGATGACTGAGCGTCGCGTTTTCTAACATAAACAATAGTTTACAGCTCAAATTAAAATACTCATTTAATCTGTGGTTTACAGCGTACCTTGATAATAATTATGTAGAAACCGGTCCTTGCGCATTCGACCGCTTGATCAGTGATTAGTTGATTACTGGTTGGTTGTCAACTCGATCTACTAGTCGGTAGAAAGGGTCAAGGTGAACCAGGTATTCAATGCATTGTTGATAGAACAGTATTGATATTTAATTTGCAGATGTAGGTAGATGTTACCAACGAAAACGGTGAAATAGTTAAAGTGATTATAAAACACCGTGAATATAAACAATATTATACTCACTACTGTTTGTTGTCGACTGTCTCGACCTAGGTTTCGTGCATGTCTGATGCACATCCTCGGGAGTTCACGCAGCGAGATCGCAACGAGATCGAGCTAGTCGAAAACAAACAGTATAGCATCATCACTTACCAACAGGTGAGATAGAGGTCAAACGCTAGCCTATAAGATATAAAAAAAGTCAAAAGTCAAAGCATTTATTCAGTATATGGGCAAATTAAAAATTTTCACTTACACACGTCAAATTACATTAAATAGATCATATTCGATAAAAAATATTATAGATAGAACAGAAACATAACTTATTGCTTTGAATTTACAAAAAAAAAACAAAGGTATTGAGCCATTCAGCTTTCATCTAGACGTCGAACGTCACACTTAAAACAAATGTTTAATTCCCCTGATTAATGTAGGGTTGCCACCCGTACTATTACGTGCACCCGCAAGTGAATATAATAGTCGGTGTTTTATAATCATGATTCAAACTCACGATAACTATATCCTTTTATATCGATGTTCCAAATAGTTAAAACTTACAAGATGGTAGGGTATAGAAAAGCGCGCCATTAATTTGAAAAAGCTTGTTTTTATAAGATTTTATTTAACTTAAGTATGTGTATTTTTGTTTGGGTCAAATCTTGGAAGCTAAATTAGAACCAATTCCTGCCGTCCGATTGGTATCAATTTTGATAACTTGCGTATCTTCGGTGACAAGACAATACAATAATATGGTACCATCAAGCTGACCTGATGATGGAGCCGGGCTGTAGGGACTGGAACTACGTAATTCAAGAGAATCATAGACGTAATATAAAAGGATGGTGCACTGCAGATGTTTTGACAAATTCAATTTAATCCGTATGCGCTAACAATAAGGTTGTAATTGTATTGTAGAACAAAACGGCCCAATTGCGAGACACCAGGGTGGGAGAGTGTCCTTGTCTAACAACCTGCTAGTAATATATATGTTCTATACTATATGTATAGTATATATATATATATATATATATATATATATATAAGTCGTCCATACAAAAGAAAGGGACAAACTCCGTTCCGTACTCTAGGTCGGTCTCATCAGGGCCGTTTTGCGCAGTGATTTATATTACGTCTATGAAGAGAATATAACCACTACAGTGCCACAAGTATAACTTGGCGGTTGTGGTTTTTGGATCTAATTATTTTAATTGAAACTGTGAGTTTGACGTTTGAGAGATTACCGCGACATTATTGTTGATAAATCTGCTACATTAAAATAGTTCAATAATGTCAAAAGTAATTAAAAGTGGTTTAAGAGAAACTGTTATCAAAGTACAAAGTAAAAGCACAGTGGCGCACAGGCACGCCAAGTTATATTTGCCGGACTGTACGTTAAGATTCGCAAATTGCATACACAAATAAATAACTCCTAATTATGAACGTACTTTGTACCAACCAACACTTCAAAAAAAGTTTCTATGAAATTTATAAGCAATACTTTTCGTTAAGTTAGGTTGGCTACAAAGTACGTTCATAATTCGGGTATCAACAATGTAGGGAAGTGCCTACTTTTATAACGCAGTAGAGTGATTCAGTACTCTGTGGGCAGATGGTAGGACCACAGAACACAGATATGGTCGGACAGTCGAATTGGGACTAGTATGTAATATTGTTATATAGATAGATAGATAGATAGATAAACACTTGATTACACCATACAAATTAAAAGTAAAAAATGGTATATTTTTGTTCACAAAATTTTAGATTTATCCAATATTTACAAATAAACATATAGACAACTTAAAAATAAATTAAAGTAAAAATTATTTTAACCGATAATAAAATTGTTATACCTAATTAGTATTTACTTTAGATAACGTCTTTACAAAAAGTTTTAAAAATTTTTTTAAGACTGCACGCTCTTGCGTTCCATTTACACACCTCGGATTACACTTCTTGACCGACAGACAGACAACAAACAAAGTTATCCTTTATGCGTTTTTTTCCTTTCCTATTGAGGCACGTAACCCTAAAAATAATACCATAATAACCGGCCAAGTGCGTGTCGGACCACGCCTAGTGTAGGGTTCCGTAGTAGCCCGTTATTCAATGCAAGTCTTTACCTGTTATAAACAAGCAACTAGGTACTTCGTCTTTGTCACTTTAAAGGATTTATTCTAAGGATTTTGTATTTGGTGCAAAATTATCCAACACCCAAGTTCAACGACTATTACTGCTAAACTAATAAAGTTATCTTAACCGCTATAGTTTTCCTTTAAAGTTCATGAAATGCACAATTATCACGAATTTTTCTAGATTTTTCAAGCCAGCAGTTTAGCTTTTAGAGGGGGGAGGGGGGGGGGGACGCCCTACTGGAACAAAAAATTGCACTTTAAAGTTTAATATTGCGTAAATGTAGCGTTCAATCGAAAAATAGTATCAGCAACCCTTAAGTCATTTTAAAAGACCTATTCAACGATATCCCACACGATGGAGTAGACGACGAAAAATAATTTCATCCCCACTTCTCATGTAGGAGAGCTACCCCAAAAAAAGTATTTTTCAAAATTTTATTTTACTAATTTGTTGGCGTAATTTATATACGTATCCCTACAATATTACAGCTTTCTAGTATTAACAGTCTCTTAGCAAAACCTCGGACAAACAGGCAGACGGCCATGACGAAACTATAAAGGTTCCTTGTCAGGACTACGGAACCCTAAAAAGTAAATTTAGGTAGAAGATATGCAGATCTATTATATTACTAATGATTCTTTGCACAAATTACTCGATTATGGCTATGATTAAATTACCTACCGACTATAATTTAACAATCGATTAGAAACTCGTATGAACTCACGTGCGGCTTTGTTCTCGCTAATTAGTAGTTTATAGTCAGGTGTAGTCGTAATCTTTTGTATTCAACATTTAGTAAAGGAAAACTCTTTAGAACTTTGTCTTATTAGGTACTTAGAAAATATTTTCTTTATTCTGGCTTAAACGATTTGTTTCCGCATTTATCATACATACAAAGGATGCAATTCTTACCTTAAATATCTATTTATTTATCCCAATGCCTGAGTCAGGATTTTGCGATAAGTTTTTGTCCGTTTTGTCACAGGGTATGTGAGATTTATCATCTTTATATCTTTTTTTTTATTTCTTTTAGGCTAGCGTTTGACAACTATCTCACCTGTTGGTAAGTGATGATGCGGTCGATATGATGATAGCACGCTTTTCCTAGAATGGGAACTGGCTCTCAAGGATAGCTGCCGGAACATATTAGATGTTTTGGCGACAGATTTTCTAACTTGAGGGTGGTAGCTGGCCAGGCGGAGGTTCTCAATTCGACTGTATTTGTTTTTTTTTTATGTTTGTTACCTCAAGTAAGTAGATCTCCTTCAAATCTTAACCCATTTAAAAAAATATTTTTTTTTGTTTGAGAGATTATGCCTCCGGAGCGTTTGGTCCCATTAAAATTTATCGAGCTATGACAATTATCTCCGGAGATATGGAGATAAACAATGTAAGCAAATGTGTATACTTAGATGACATGTTTATAACTAGCCCGTACTTTGACTAACGCGGCATGTGAAGTCGGTTTTTTCGTTTTGTACGATCATAAATTATTATTAACGTAGAGGAAAGCCGCGGGGCGTATCTAGTCTAGTAAATTATAAACGGTTAAATCATCGTAGTCAATGAATAGTAGTAAAGTAAGTCATATTTGTTTAACCTTATTCAAACAAAGTAGTATCTAAACCAGTTTGTTTATAAAGTCATAATAAATGACTCACCAATTAACACGAATGAACCAAAACTGAGGATGTTAACCTGTTGGACTCGCACTTCTTATGTCAACGAACTTGTTATTGTTGTTACACCCTTTATGTAATTGACTTTAAAAAAATGCGGTGTTCAATACCATAATACATAGTTAGATTATATCATCTGATGGTAAGTGATGATGTGGATTGCACGCTAGGCCCTAGAATGGGAATTGGCGCAAGGAGAGCTGCCGGAACACATTAGATGTTTGGCAACAGATTTTCTAACTTGAGGGTGTTAGCTTGGCAGGCGGACACTAGACAGTGTTCTTTCGCCATTCTGGATGTTTGGCGACAGATTTCTCAACTTGAGGGTGTAGGTAGCTGGACAAGCGGACACTAGAGAGTGTCCCACCACCATACAGGTTACTAGATCCTACCAACTTACTAAACAGGGGTATTAGTTAGAAAGGAAGAAAAATCATTTATTGACCTGTTATCAAGTTATCTTCTGCAGATATGTAAATATTTGACATCTTGACAAAAAAACGAAATAAAAACAAAACAAAAAAGTAATGCAATATGACGTGCTGAAACAGTCCAGTCTCAGCACATTTTTTGGATCATAGACTCCAGATTCTTTGGATCATAGACCCTAAAAAACCAAGACTACTTTTAGCTAGTCCACAATAAAATCCACGATCCTTTACGACTAAATCGAATTGATAAAATCAGGTACCTAAGGTATCCAAAAAAGCATAAAAATATCCTAAAAATCTTTTATCCCTAAAAGATAGTCCTACAGACTAAACAGCTTTATAACTCAAAACGTAAGTCTAACCGAAACCAAATTCAAGATGCCGGTACTTTCGAAAAACAGCTCTCTAAAGTCTGGCGAAGGCCATTATATAAAGGTCAAGGTGTAACCTTGGAACACTGCAGCATCCAACGACCACCCTCTAGAAGGGGGTGGGTAAAACTACCCCCTATGTGCCGCCCCCCTTTACCTAGGTAGACTTTACGGCTGTAGGTAGTTTGGTCTGATTTCGCTGTGTTTGGGAGAGAACGGAGCGGGTAAAATAACATATTTTCAAGGTTTTTAAAACGCGCTGCGGCTGTTTTTGTTATTCGATTTGGCTGGATTTTTCTACAACTGGAGATTGAATTTTGAGTTCAAGCATGTGTGAATTTCTCATGGAGGTAAGAAATACATATACTAACAAGGAGGCGTCGCTATATATTTGTCTGTATGGAAATAAATTCAAAAGAGGTGGATACCTTAACGTCATAATGGAACTTAAAATGGCTGCCATTGATTGTCTATTGGTCCATTGATGACCTTGAATGACACAATCCTGGCAATGGAGTTCCATTATGACGTTTAGGTATCCACCTTTTTTTGTAGGTATTTCGTGTCCTGTACCTATGCACGTCAATGGAATTTCTAGCTCCAGATAAATGAAGATCTGGATAGAATAAGTATTAGAAATGGTCGTTAGTCTATCGGAGAGTATGGACAATAGGTTGGGGTTTATATAAATAGGGTTTTGTACAAAGATACGGCCATACCACTTGCGATCTGGGGGCACGGGCGCGGGCGCGATCTACTTTTCAATCGCTATCTGATCGCCGCGCTGATAGTCCGTTATAAAATAAAACATTTGTCGTTTCTAGAATCTTCTGAAATCTGGATAAATAAGGAACAATTTTACGACACGACAGTAGATTTCGTAAAGTTTTTTACGAGTACTTTTATTAGTATTATTTAGTTCCATTGCCAACGTTGTTTGCGAAAACATTTATTTGGTTGGCAGTAGTTTGTATTATTATCTACTCTGTGGCAGTAGTAATAAATTAATATTCATGGCGCAAAGTAATGTTGTTTTGCTTAATGCTTTATTTAAGTATACTGGTGCTTACTTTATAGCTAGATGTTATCTTTTCATTATTCTGTGATGTTACTTAAGTTATCTAAGTTTTTAAGAATTTAAGCCAGCGAAAGCCTATCGTCATTGACAGCCAGTATTCTTTTTTTATGTTAAAGGCTAACAGGACAAGCACGACGCTCGCCTGATGGTAAGCGATGACGTCTTCCTATTACATATACAGCGGCATGCAAAATGAAAATGAAAATTGAATTGCCAAATTTTGGATGTCACCGCACTGCGCCTGTTACCTTGAGACATAAAGATGTTGAGTCTCACATGCCCTGCAATTTTACTGGACGCCTTGCCATTTCAACCGAAAAACATTCCCATTTCACGGCTGAAAATTAATTAGAAAAGTGGTGGTACCGCCCCAGGCGGACTAGCAGAAGTCGTACCACTACACTACACTACATTCGTCCTTTGTTGGACATAGGCCTCTCCTATGGCACGCCATGACGCCACTGAGCTCGGTCCTTTCAGTTCCAACAGCTACCGGGTGGCAGCAAACATGCCCATATAATTTTTTCTATAGAAAAATCCATTGATGCACGGCGGTGATTGAACCCAGTACTAACCTTTGGCGTCAAATCCGACCATTCTCTCACTGCGCCACTGGGCCCTCAAAATGAAACATTAAATTTACCAAATACCCACATAACGTCTAAAAATACAAAATGCAGTGTAATATCCTGTCGAGGGTCTGAAGCCTGGCAGCCCTGTGTCGAGGGTGGTAGGGTGGTGATAAACGACCCACCCCTGTGCTATTTCTGGACTATACAAAATATGAAGCTAATCGTTTGAACATTTCTTATTTTAGCTCGAGGCTACTTTTTTATTTATTGTTGTAGCTACCCGCTTATATATAAATAATCGAAAAAAAATATTGATTTCTAACAAGAAATAAACTAATATTACCCGGTATACCTATAGCCAATCGATTGACACCTCATCCATAACAATAGGATGAGTAGGTGGTTTAGATGTTTCGTTTGAACATATTTGAACGACAGGAAGTTGTTCTAGCTTCCAAGATTTGACTTAACCAACCAATGATGACAAAAAAGAAAAAAAAAACAAGTGTTAAAGACATGCTATCATCATCAGCCTATACTTGTCCACGGCTGGACATAGGCCTCTCCAACTGCACGCCACTGAGCACGATCCTCGGCTACTCTCATCCAGATCTTGCCAGCCACCTTACGAACATCATCGCTCCACCTAGTCTGTGGGCGTCCTACGCTACGTTTGCCGATTCGCGGTCTCCACTCAAGAACTCGTTTACCCCAGCCACAGAATAATGAATAGTACAAGTGCCCCAGCGGTTGTTGGTGTGGTTCTACGGCTAATGTGGCCGGCCCATTGCCACTTCAGCTTACTAATTCGATGACTTTAGTTCTCTGTCGGATCACCTCGTTTCGGATTCGATCCTTCAGAGAAACTCCGAGCATAGCCCTTTCCATAGCACGCTGAGTAACTTTTAATTTGTGGACCACACCAACCGTGAGTGTCCACGTTTCGGCCGCGTATGTCATGAAGGGTAGGACGCACTGATTGAACACTTTCGTCTTGAGACATTGTGGGATTGGCGATGTGAAGACTCGACGTAGTTTCCCATATGCTGCCCAGCCCATACCAGCCGGCCTCTTTCTCAAAGTTGTTTTTACCTAATTGCAGAGATTGCCCGAGGTAGACATGCTATCACGGCAAGCAATAAAAGCTTGTAACGTAAGATATCAATGTTCTGCCTGACTTGCTACCAAAAGGTAGCTTACCACCATCAAGGTGAAAATTTCTCGCCAAAAACAAGTCCAAAATCCTAACGTCCTAAAAAATATTTAAGTAGGGTTGCCAACCATACACTCAACTGTGTGTTTCAGTACTTCAGACATTTTTTATATAAAAAAAAGTGAAATAGTGAAACACACAACAAAGAAACGCATGCCGATCACAGTATAAGATACATGTAGAGTCAGTAACATAACTAAATAATAAAGATAGTTTAAAAACTAAAACAACCGACTTCTATACCCCGCGAGTCAGTTTCACTAGCAAGTTTAAGACGTTTATCATCATATCTCTGAAGATACTTATCAGATCTCGATAAATTTTAACTTTGAAGATGAACCCTACCTGTGACAAAAATAATCATTCAAATAGGTTCACAATCGGCAACACTAGCTAGTACAACTAACATTAGCACAATTTTGTATGTATATATGTTATGCGTTTACTGCTATTGCGTAACATACATACAAAAAAAGCATACAGACGAAATGAGAACCTCCTCCTTTTAGGAAGTCGGTTGAAAAGCCCGAGAAATAACAACAACACTGACACCTTTCTCAAAATCAAACAAATTTTGTAAGCATTCTACCCAATTTCTTCAACATTATCTAATTCGGTCAAGGCGTCACCTTTGCTCCTGGTAATTGGAGCGTCGCGAAGTGCCACAGAATATAAACCCAGTAGCTATGGCTACTATTATTGGAACTGTGTCAATGACCACTCTGCAATACGATA
The DNA here is from genome assembly GCA_954871355.1 of Cabera pusaria. Lineage (NCBI taxonomy): Eukaryota > Metazoa > Arthropoda > Insecta > Lepidoptera > Geometridae > Cabera > Cabera pusaria. The sequence goes on along the minus strand of OX940906.1, from coordinate 4,703,102 downwards.
GAAACTGGCGATATAAATAAAACTTTTTGAGAGCTCAAAATAGATGTATTGGTAATTTTTCAACAACTTTTTAGGGTTCCGTAGCCGAATGGCAAAAAAACGAAACCCTTAATGTAGATTCGTCATGTCTGTCTGTCCGTCCGTATGTCACAGCCATTTTATTCCAAAACTATTAGAACTACATCGTGTTTCATTATTTCACAATTTTTTAGATAAAAATTGTCTGAAGTACTGAAACATGCACTGGGTTGGGGGTGCCCGTAATAGTACGGTTGGCAACCCTACATTAATCAGGGGATTAAAAATTTGTTTTAATTGTAACGTTCGACGTCTAGATGAAAGCTGAAAGGCTCAATACATTTGGTTTTTTTTTTTTTTAATGTACATTAAAAGCAATAAGTTATGTTTCTGTTATCTTTATAATAATTGTTATTGAATATGATCTATTTGATGTTATCTGACGTGTGTAAGTGCAAATTTTTAATTTGCCCATATACTGAATAAATGCTTTGACTTTGACTACACAGTTGAAACTTGCTAGGTAGATTTTTTCTGTGAACCGCTATACGATTTTTATACAAAAATAAAAGATTGATAGGGGCTCCAATACATTGCACTGAAACTAAAAAATTCAAAGATAGGTCTTTATAAAGATAGATACTTCTCAAATGTTAAAATGGGTGTCCCCCCCCCCCCCCCTACCCGCCTCTCTATAAGAGAGTGAAAAATAAAAATACTGTTGAACACCGGTTGGAACAAGGTTATTGCGGCAGATTTTTGCCTTGACGGTTTTGATAGCAAATCAGGGGGAACATCGATATAATATGTTTACGCTAACGGGGCTCAAACTGGCTGGACTGGAATTAGACTGGCTATTTGAATACCATTTCATCCGTTGAATTCCGTGTGTGCCGTCAGACCGATAGCTTCAGTGGTAGGGGGTGAAATATTGATTGCAAAATCCCAGGACATAAATATGTACAATATATCTTATAGGCTAGTGTTTGACCATCAACTCGCCTTTTGGTGATGTGGACAAAAATGGTGAACAAACTAGACTCAGTGGCGCATCTTGGGAGAGGCCTATGTCCAGCAGTGGACTGACACCAGCTGATGATGATGATGACTAGAGTCTAGACCTGAAATGCTCTGACTCCCATACGTATTTAGAAACACAAATCATTAATAAAAATAATCATTAAAGTAAACTTTACCGTACCTATTTCGGTAAAAAGAAGGTAATATTTATAATATCTGAAGCACTACGTCACAGTTGAATGCACAGTTAGTATCGAGTAACGGTAAACAGTACTTCGGTTCATCAAGCTGGTAGGCAAGTGGAACCAGTATTACTGTACACTGGTAATTCATTCGAGCTGGCCTATTGCTTATATACTTAGTACCTACCTAGTATTTGTGTCACTGCCGATAGCATAAATACCCTTAGGTGTAAGTACCTGTATACGTTTTTTTTTTAGTTTTATTATGGCTCCACACGATTAGTGCATTTAGGCAGTGTCAAGTATAAAAATTCTTCAAGTTTTTGAGAATTAAAGTCATAAAAATGGATTATGGGTTAAAAAAAAGTCACATTTCAGGTGAAGTTGAAATCAAAGTCAAGTCTAAGTCAAGTAAAGATGTGGACTTCACTGAAGATTTGTGGAATTTTGGTGAGAACTCATATAGCATGTTTTTCAACATTGTGCTGTTTCCCTACACTCGCACACATTCACCGGCACTTAATGGTTAATAATCCACATTTAGACATTAACTCGCGGAAGAACACAAGTTTTAGGAAAAAATACAATGAGAGCACACACACTTTTCCACGTTCCCGCCAAAACTCCAACCTATATACTTCTTCGGGAAAACAATTTGTTTGTATTATGTTTCTTTGAAGTGTCACACACTTTATATTTTTGTAAATTGTTAAACACAATCCAAAATTTCATCGTACCGACGGGACTCGAACCCGCACCCCCCGGATTACACGTCCAGGTGCTCTGCCAATTAAGCCACGGTTCGATCCATCAATATGACGAAATTAGTGGATTGCATTTGTTAACCCAATTATGCATTGGTGGCGCCATCTATGACTACTTATTACGTAAGTTAATCATTCGGAAGAAATCATTACAGTTTTTCAAATCCGACGAGAGATGTTGCACTGCGTAAATCAAATATGATGTTTCTTTGAAGTGTCACACACTTTATATTTTTGTAAATTGTTAAACACAATCCAAAATTTCATCACATAATATTATTACACATAGGCAAGATTGAGGACATACGTACTAAGACTGTTTAAAAACTGCCTTACTTTTGGCTTTGCCATAGTCGCGGAAAAACTAAGTTTTTCATTTATAGAGTAAGACATTTTTTTTAGTTATTTTTAAAAAGGATGTGGGTTGCACATTACTAAGGCTGAGTTGCACTTGCATCTGACTTTAACCGTAACTATAACTATTAACCGGTGTTTTTGTATGGAATTTGACAGATTTTTGACGTTTGTTATAGTTAAAGTAAGATGGTGCAACTCAGCCTTAGTAGTCTTCTTAACCTTCCAACTAAGCTAAATATGGTTGTGTCTGGAGTAGGTTCACGTCAATAGTGCAGCTGGTGGTGATATGGGGATCGAACTCACGATCTCTCCGTAGGCCGACGCGAGCCATCGGGCTATTGCCGCTTAGTTAAAAAATATTGTAATTAAACAAATTGTAAATTAAATGTTTAAATCTTTTTCTATTGGCACATAATAATTAATAGTACTACGTACTGTGGGCCCTTGCGTGTACGCCCTTTACATAGATTAAAACAGATGAAATGTTTAAATCCTAATATAAATGTAATAAATGTTCTCAATGGGCCATTTCGTGTACTATTTACTTATCTGCAATACCTTAGATCTCAAAGCCCTTATTCCATAGCAACTTTATCATAATCTGTGGTGTTTAGGGTCATTCCGGTTGAACGCTTTCTCTAAGAGCGATGCACGCGCATCTTCGGCTTATTTGTACTATCGATGTGACACGGTTTCCATTTTAGACCGACCACACAAAAGTAGGAGGTGCTCAAGTCTACGTGTAGGTATAATTTTTGTAGGTATGCTATAATATAACCTATAGAGGTTGATCTGAGGGATAAGATCTCCCATCGTTTTATTACATTTTTTCAGTAAGTTTTCTTTGATAGGCTACAAATAATCTATATCTATACTAATATTATAAAGAGAGAACATTTGTATTTTTGTATGTTTGTAATGATTTGGCTCAAAAACTACTGGACCGATTTAAAAAATTCTTTCAGTAATATATAGAATGGACTTTCGGAATGAAAATAGGCTATATATTATCCCGTTTAAATCAAAGGTACATTCGTGGAGACCTAATTTGCAACCTAAGTCGACTAAAAAACGGTCGAAAAAACACGTTTCTTAGGAACGCTGCTCAATTGAAAATAGATAGAAGAATATTTTCTGTGGAAGAGTTTTACAACTTAATAAGACCTACAAAAAAGTCCGCGACAGCATATGTCTATCTCTTAAGGTTGACTCACAGTAACCATTTTAATCTTTAATTTTTTGTTAAAAAATGTTACATAACTTCCATGGCTATTTTCAAGTATATAGTATTAATCCTTATCCAAATAATTACGTTATTTAGCTTGGCCACATATTATAGATTAACATCCTTTACAGTATATAATTCAAATGAAAACTCTAGAAGATATCACAGATATCACATACACGCATCGCAAAATTAATAAAATAGCTGCTGTGAAACCACAGATTACGTCATAGTTACTACGAAAATATTATTATAAGCTTAGCGATGCTGTAGATCCCCACCGATCTAAATTAATTTGAAGTCAATATAGTATAATAATATATTTTTACTGTATAAAATTCTATTGTATAATATAGTTATGATCTATATATAAACCACCCCGACTGATCTATGTATAATCTTTTCAATAAAAGCATTCCAATGACTCTAAACACGACATTTAAAATCTGAGCTGTAAGTTGGTGTGGATTTGAGTATTCTGTAGAGTACAGGAGATGTCCCAGCATCAGGTCAATGCTTCCATGTTCTTACAATATCGTTGAAGAAGAAGATTTTCGAATTGATTAGACCTATGAAAGTTGATTTCATAGCGCAATTAACTAGAAAAAAGCTCATAATTTTATAACGATTGAACGAATTTTCATGAATCAAAGCTACTACTAGAACACTCTCGATGAAGACATCTATCAAACAAAAAAAATATCAATAATAAAATCAAAATCGGTTCATCCGGTTGGGTGCTAAGATACTACAGACAGACACACAGATACACACGTTAAACGTATAATACTCCTTCTTTGATCCCATGATTTGATTGATTTTGATTCAATGATCCCACTACCTCTGTACGAAAACCCATGATTCATGAATGCACATAAATCTTTCATTGGTAGGTATATAGCTAGGATTAGAACCAACGACCGTCGGGTCAGAATCAGGGTAACTATCCTTTACGCCATAGGGCCGTCCAATATCACTACGTAAGTATTATAAATCAAAGTCTATCACTGCGTCTGTCTGTCTGTCTGTTCGCAATAATCTCAATAGCTACTGAGCGGATCATCACGCGGTTTTTACCAATAGCCAGAGTGTCTATGAGGAAGGTTTAGGTGCATAATTCGTTAAGGTTTTGTGTAAATTGGTTGAAATATGACGATGATTGTTAAATATGTTAATATTTTATATTTGATGCAACAAACAGATGCACATTTTGTAGGCATATATGTACTACCCGTGTGAAGCCGGGACGGGCTGCTAGTCATTATATATTTTCAACTGACTTCCAAAAAGAAAGAGGTTTTCAATTCGTCTATTTGTTGTTTAGTTTTATTTATTTAACTATCTTAATTATGTTCAATTATACCGATAAAATAGAATATCGATGAATTATAAAATAGCTGATGATTTATATGTACATGCATACTGTATACACTCGAAAAACATTATCCTCCTTCTTTCGAAGTCGGGTCGGTTTCGCAAAAATACATTGTCCAAGCGGTTTGGGAACTACGATGCACAGACAGATACACAGATACACACGTCATAGGTACCTACTTATACTATAACACCTGTCTTTACAATGTCTTTTTACCCGACTGCGAAAGAAGGAGGGTTATGTTTTTCGAGTGTATACAATATGCATGTTACATATAGATTCGTCTTAGTCGTAAAAGTGACACTGGGTACATCAAAAAAAAAAAAAAAAACAAACAAAATTAAAGATTTTTGGCGCCAATATTATCGGTGTGAGTGTGGTTTAGATGAAGGAACTCTAGATCATATATTTTTCTGTTGTCCAAAATTATCTTTCTCCCTATATGATGCCATAAGCCCCAAAATTCCTCGTCCCGTTAATATAAAATATCTCTTTTCATATGTATTTACTCCGTTTGTATACATTTTGAGTAATTTTATTAAATCTAATAATATTCGCTTATAAATTTCTATTTTAAATGCAAAACAAATGCAATGTTTCTAAGCAATTATTTAAGTTCATATTTAATTTATTAATTTTTCTTTTGTCGGTTTTGTTTTCTTGTAAATATACTGTACACTGGCCATACTTTTGACACTGGCAGAAAAACGCCAAGCAGCGTTTAAAAGCCATAAGAAGAAGAAGAAGAAGAGTTGAACATTGCGGTTCGACTATTCGGAAGGAAAAACAAGTCACGCGTTGAAGTCTTTTGTATCGCAAACTTGCAAATTGGGATTAGCAAAACAATAACACTAACAAAAAAATAATTTTTTCAAAGTACATCGAGTGTGGTATCAAAATAAAGAATTTTTAACGGTGATTACGAAAATTTAAAATTTATAATATAATATTTAAAATATTTAATATGTAGATTTAAAATCGGGAATTTAACTCGACTCGTGACGTGATGTCGATATAGCGATCGATATCGCGTAGTCACGTTAAATTACCGATTTTAAATCTATAAGTTTAAAATGAACGTGCGTTTTTATAATATATATAACTTATATGTTTTATTGGAGTTTGGAATAGTTAAATCACATAATTTTTATCAGGCAGTTCTTATTCCGCATAAGGTAAATAATTCACTTCTTAAATAAATATAATATTTTTAATAATTGTTATTTTCTTGTCTTTTGCAGGTAAGTTCTTTTTGATCGCGGCCCTTACTGAAACGTCCGAAACTATTGGTAAGCTGGAATATAAAGGAATAAGTACTTATACTGCTATAGGAATTTATTCGCGAAGGATTGGTTTCATAGAGAAAGTAGAATAGAATAGAATAGAAATACTCTTTATTGAATACCAGCACAGTAACATAATATACAAACAACTTAAAGTCTATGGTATTACAATGGGCGGTCTTATCGCTAAGAGCGATCTCTTCCAGACAACCTTTGTATGGACAGTATCTTGGTAAAAATTGGCTGGTAGTGCAGTGTGCAATACATAAATCTACAGTGCGAGCAAAATTATAAATATAAACAAATCAATAAAACAATCTAGTTATAAGAAATAAAGAAGAAATAAGCTAATTACACTTTATATATATACACATACATATACACATCAAATACATACTGAAGAATATATAACATATATCACACATACATATACAATATATATACATATACTATACATACATAACAAATAAGTATATATATGTAGAGAGAATATCAGCGTATGCGAATAAAATAGCTATAGAGCTATAATATAACCCGACTAAAACGATGAACACGTGATACATATGCCAGCTATAAGATAAAATGAACAACGTAATTTGGTCGGGTTATACATGACAGCGGGTGAGAGCCAATGGGTGCACTAGAAACTGGCTCCATACATTGCTCCAGCCAGTTTAATCGCATACGCAGGTAAAGGATAAAAAATTGTAATTCGTCTCGCTCTCTCATACCAGTGATTGTATAGTTTTATCCTTCTCATATTATTATTGTTATTTAAATGCCACATCCGCTTAATATTCCATCCACGGTTTCCTTATTGACCAAGCTAACAAAGCGTATCAAGACAAAATCCAATTTCTGTGTTCATTCACGCTAACGCATCTTCAAAATGTATGGGAATTATAACTTTGTTGCGGAAACATAAATGTCATTCCATACATTTTGAACTAGCGTTAGCGTTAATGTAAACAGAAATTTTGGGTTATGTCTAGAGTGGCAGTATTAAGATTGGCCAAAAAAATGCTTTTTCCGGTTATCAGTCCGCATTTTTCAACTGATTTTGACGAAAATTGGTACACGAGTTCCATGATTTATTTAAGAATTTTTGTCGATTGCGTTTTTTTTATTGGAAGGAAAATAGGGGTGGAAACGGGAGATGTTTTCTGTAGCGTTTCAATTCGACTTCAGTCAAATTGGAGAGGCACACTAAAGACTTCATTTTACACCAGATGTTGTGAAAAAAAATCAAAAAGCAGAAGTGGAGGCGAGAAAAGGGGGGAAGTTTGTTTTAATGTTATTTATTGATGGATTTCAATCTAATTCTAGAGGCACAAGGACTTCGTTCTACTTGATGTTTGGAAAAAAAAATCCTAAAAGAATTAATTTTTTTTTAGTTCTACCTACTTTAGATGTGTTCAGTAATAGAGACCGTTAGCCACATTTTTTTGTAAGTAATTAAGATTTTGTGGTTTATATATATTGGCTGATTTCATACTTTATCGAGTAAGTACGTCTCTAGTCCAGAGGTTGAATCGTCCTAGTAAAACATACGCATTATGCATCGAATACACAAATTCTGTCTCTTACAACTTTAGTTTATTCTAGGTTTTTAGGGTTCCGTACCTCAAAAGGTAAAAAAAGGAACCCTTATAAGATCACTTTATTGTCCGTCTGTCTGTCTGTCTGTCGGTCTGTCAGTCCGTCTGTCTGTCCGTGTGTCACCACTGATTTTCTCAGGAACGGGTCCTAGCAAGTTGAAATTTGTACCTGATACTGAGTTCTATAGTCCCTATTGGTTGTATAAAAATCAAGGTCTTGAGTCAACACAATAAAAAGATATGGGCAAATTTAGATTTTCGCAAAAACTTGTTAGTACCAAAATGTACCTTAATTTTCAACTTTTTTATTTTTTGGAATGTTTCCTTTACTTGTGCTGTAAGACCTTGCTTATAACCAAAATTGACAATTCTAGGTAAACCGGAAGTACCCTATAGGTTTTGGGTCGAAAACCTATAGGGTACTTCCCGTTGACGTAGAATCATGAAATTTGGCAAGAAGCAAGGTCTTACAGCACAAATTAAGGGAAAATTCCAAAAAAATAAAAAAAGTTGAAATTTAAAGGGTTTCCCCATACATACAAGGTTTGTGCCAATTATTGTAGACCTCTGAGTTATATGAGCGCTGATACAATTTAGAGGTCTAGCTTAATTGGTTGGTACAGAAGCCTCGGTGGGCGAGTTCAACTCGATTTAGCCGGTTTTATTTATATAAAGACAACTCGCAATAGAATAGGTACTTACCCTGTGTTGCGATTGTCGCAAGGGACTTCAGAAACATACGAATCAAGGACACAAATGAAACCGAGACTCGATCTCGAATTGTTTATGGATCACACAAAGAATTTTCCCGTGTGGGAATCAAACCCACAACCTTGGTTTCGCGGACAGGCTCACTAACCACTAAACCAGCTGATTATGATGATGATGATAGTAACTTTGTACCTATTCATCCAACCAAAGATGTTTTCTCCTACGGAACCCTGGTTACAAGAGTCAAACATGCACTTGTCCCGTTGTTTAGAGAATATATAATGTCATTAGGTGCGATATAAATCTTCGACCAACATTAGAATATTATTACCCTGTAATCTAAATCCGCTATACAGTCAGACTGATTACCTACCCACCACCCACTCAATCTATGTGGGAACTGGGTCGGTGATAGCTGCACTACATTTGTATTGTATTATTGACGTTAACACTTACATAACAGATTGACCAGTATCACTTTCAGTATCACTTTCTAATAATAACAACGCCATCTATCGGATATTTTGTATCTACGTACATAAAATCCAAAGTCCTGTTGAGTTTTTTTATTTTATTTATAATATCTTATAGGCTAGCGTTTGACCACTATCTCACATGTTGGTAAGTGATGATGCGGTCGAAGTTTTTTTTTTTTTTTTTTTTATACGTAATAGGCTAGCGTTTGACCACTATCTCACCTGTTGGTAAGTGATGATGCGGTCGAAGATGGTAAACACGCTAGGCCTAGAATGGGAACTGGCTCTCAAGGATAGCTGCCGGAACACATTAGATGTTTGGTGACACATTTTCTAACTTGAGGGTGGTAGCTGGCCAGGCGGACACCAGATAGTGTCCTACCACCATGCGGAGGTTGTTGGTTTCTTAACGATGTTTTTCCTTCACCGGAGGGCCACTGTGAAGAGCGCACATAAATTTTTCGATAGAAAAATCCATTGGTGCACGGCGGTTTGAACTCGGTACCTCTGGCATCAAAGGCAAGCGTTCTCCGATGGTAAGCAGGTTAGGCCTAGAATGGGAACTGGCTCTCAAGGATGCTGCCGGAACACATTAGATGTTTTGGTGACAGATTTCCTCAAGTTAGAAAATCTGTCGCCGGTGGTAGCTGGCCAGGCGGACACTAGATAGTGTCCTACCACCATTGGGGGTTGGGGGTTTCTTAATGATGTTTTATCTTCACCTGTGGGGCGCCACTGTGACACAAAAGCGCTCATAATTTTTTGATAGAGAAATCATTTGCTGCACGGCGGGGATTGAACTCGGTACCACTAGCATCAAAGCCGATCATTCTCCCACAAGACCATTGGGCCCTCATTTGTTAGAAACTTACTCGAGCCGACTTTACCCGAACGTGCGTTACATAGCCGAGCGTTACGGCTCTCAGTTACGAGTCTCAGTCAATACTAACATAATATTTAATTATATTAAAGCACACACAAGTTAACACTTAAATTCAAAACTTAATATCACCCCCGACTGATTTATGTATGTATAATCTGTTCATTGAGACCATTCCAATGAGCCGAAACTCAACATCTCTGATGTAAGTTGTTGAGGAGTTGAGTATACTGCAGATTTTCCAAGAGATGTGCAGGCATCAGGTCAATGCTTCCAAGTTCTTAGAATATTGTTGAAGTAATAGGATACCCAATTTCGAATTGATCAGTCCTATGAAAGTTGATTTTATAGCGTCGTCATCACCAAGAAAGCTAGCTCATAGTCTTGTTTCGACACTCGCCAATATGGGAGACACTTATATAGTTATATTTTATTTGTAATTTACCTCATTTTATTTTTCAATCTAACAGATTTACTTAAATTATAATCTTCTTTTCTTATATATAAAAATGAATCCCAATTGCCCTTGGTCACGGCATCACGCGTGAACGGCTGGACCAATTTCGCTAATTCTTTTTTAGGGTTCCGAACTCAAAGGGTACCAACGGAACCCTATTACTGAGACTCCGCTGTCCGTCTGTCTGTCAGTCTGTCTGTCTGTCTGTCTGTCTGTCCGTCTGTCACCAGGATGTATCTCATGAACCGTGATAGTTAGACGGTTGAAATTTAAACAGATGATGTATTTCTGTTGCCGCTATAACAACAAATACTAAGAACATAACAAAGTTAAAAATTAAAGAAAAGTATAAAAAAAGTTTTTTACGATAGCGCCGCGCCATCTAGCATCAAAGATGGCGCCTTTCGTCTTTACCTTAATCTGAATCTCGGAAGCGGCTCCAACGATTAAATAAAATTTAGTATACAGGAGATTTCGGGGGCGATAAATCGATCTAGCTAGGAATCATTTTCAGAAAATGTTGTTTTATTCGTGTTTTCAATAATCAACTTTATTGATAATCAACTTAAAATATTACGTTTCCCGACATCTATTGGCGAGTAGAAATAGCTTTAGTGTTACTGTGTGGGTAAAGCAGTTAGTGGCTCTCAATAAAAAAAAATAGTATTATTATTCGTCAATAGATGTCGGGAAGAGTCATATTTGTCTGTTTAAGTGGCCAAAAATACCGAGCAAAGCTCGGTCAACCAGATATTTAATAATATTAATTACTACTATTACTATTACTACTATATAATACTATTCTACTATTGTTTTAACGTTTACTTAGTTGGTGTTCGGTTCGGAACCCTCCGTGTGCGGGACAAAAGTCTGACTCGCACTTGGCCAGTTTTATTTGTTGTGTTTTTTGTCGTCAGGAGATGGTTCTTATGAAAAAAAATAATTAAATAAATGAAAGTTGTTTTTAACGCATGCGAAGCCGCGGGGCACAGCTAGATATATATATTGGTGTGACCGCACGGTTGGAAGTGATTGTCGGCTGTACCACAGGTCCGACCTAGCACGGCTGACAATGGCAAGATGTACATTACCCTCATTATTAAAACTAGTTTAAAATTGTAAAGGTAGGTAGGCATATAAAGTTGTAATAAGTGTAAATTGATGAATAAAATTATGATAATGATTGTGAGTCTTAAAAAACCTGAACGAATGTTCATGAATTAAAGCTAAGAACACCGGATCGATTAACAAACAAAAAAAAATTAATCAAAATCGGTTCACTCTTTTGGGCGCTACGTTGCCACTGACACACACATACACAGATACACTCGGTAAACTTATAACACCCCTTCTTTTAAAGGGGTTTAAAATACATTTCACAACTTTACAATCTATTGATGTAAAGCTGTGAGTATATTTTCTGTTCTGTGACGGTGATAAAGTGCTCAGCGCTTTCAGAGAAGTTTCCATCTCAAGTCTTTGATCCTCGTTTAAATATGCTACTAGCGACCCGCCCCGGCTTTGCACGGTGATCTATCATACACATAAACCTTCCTCTTGAATCACTCTATCTATTGTTGAAAACTGCATTAAAATCCATTGCGTAGTTTAAAAGATCTAAGCGTACAGACAGCGGGACTTTGTTTTATACTATAACTTTTTTAAATACACTTAAGGTACGGCCAGATCGCAGCGTCTCAGTACTTTTCAATTGTTTTGTGATCGCGTTAGGTGTGAACCAGTCGGTACAAATACTACTACGCTATCTGATCGCCGCCTAGATCGCGCACGCAGGACGCTGCGGTGTGTCCGTACCTTTAGGTATTTGTGGGGTTTTAATAAAATTAGCAGAGACGTGGTTTATCAACAATCTACTCATGTATGTCGATCACGTCCGTTGAAGCATTTGACCTATTAAACGACACTTATTAATGCCGAGAGCGTATCTACCATCACAACTTTACAAACACTGTATCGAATCAACATAAAATTGCTATAAGTTCCACTCCTATAAAATGTATAGGAAAAGTGTTAAGCTCTGAGTTCAGTGCTGGATACAGAGGTCTGGAGGCCTCGGGGCAACATAAGAGTGGAGGCCTCCTAGCCCCAAATTATTTTCCAAATAAAATGGAAGAAAAAAATCAGACGACTTTTCGAGTAAATAATTTATTGTGTAACCAAGTATAGATTCTTTTATTATTTAACAAACGATATAAATATAATCGGAAACAAGAATTATCTGAAATGAATTTTTAGCGTTAACGAACGAAAAATTCCGATCTTTTTTCGGCGAATAATCGTTGATGATTTCGATGTTTGAAATTTTTATTGCGAAGAAGTCTCTATTTTGGGGGGCCCTCTTGTAGAGGAGGCCTTCTCCCTCGGTTGCCCTCCCCTAAATCCGGCCTTGTGCGAGTTTATTTAGATATTTTGTTACTTACCGTGAGATTTTTTGATTGAAATTACAATGTTACATATTAATAATACTTAATCGCCATCTAGTGTAGTATTATTAATCTGTGCTGTGACATCGTCAAAGAGCTCACTCTCACATCTTAGAGAGTTGGAAGTTTCGCACCACCTTCTGCAACCGTGGCTTTCTACCTCGGACCTGTAAGATGTGGAATGATCTGCCCGCAGCGATATTTTCCTCTAGCTTTAGAATGGACTTATTTAAAAAGGGTATCCACAAACTCCTTAAAGGTTGGCAACGCATCAACTGCGCCAATGGTGTTGCAGATGTCCGTAGGTGACGGTAACCGCTTTCCATCAGGCAGGCCGTCTGCTTGTTTGCCAACATTATCATAAAAAATATAAGAGCTGTCAAAAGTTTGTCTGATTTTTTTATATTAGCGCTATTAGGAACCGGCCCAATTTGACGTGACTTACGCGAAGTCGATATAGCGATCGACAATAATTGTTTCCCGATAATTGTTTCCCTAAAGCTATGAGTTTAAGATAAACGTGCGTTTTCATATTATAATAATAGTTCTTTCCTATTCTAATCTGCATCTTCTATTTGCCAATAGATTAAAAAATCCAAAAATACATTGACATTTAAAAAAAGTTTTGCAATGGCGAACTAGATTGCCTACATTCAATTTAACAAAATGTCAAATTGCCACATATCTGATAGAAGTGAAATTTAACTTTAGAGGGAACATTTTAGAGTGGAATTTTGATTGCGTCGAGTGTCGGCAGTATAAAAATAAACATTCAATTATATTAGATGAGGAATACTGTCTGTAAGTTTTTAGTTTTCGTTTTTTTACTTGTATAATTTGAAATAAGTTTTCATTAAACAAGTAACAAAATTAAAATTTTGATTAAACACCCACGACAACTTCCTTAAGAAAGTTAACGTCATAACATCTAACTAAGAACCACCACTGATTAATTACGAACCGTTTAAAGACAAAATCGAACTAGTAGTTTTGGAGAAAAATGGCAACATGGATTTGCTCAAACAATATTTACTTACCATCTTCGACCGCATCATCACTTACCAACCGGTGAGATAGTGGTCAAAACGCTAGCCTATAAGATAATAAAAAAAATTAAAAAAATGTTTGCTGCAGCACCTGGTGAGTTGTCACCGATAATGTGGACACGGAATGTTATAAAACATGTTATAATATCATGTTTTATAATATTCCGTGTCCACATTACCAGAAACATGTTAAATAGCAATGTTATAACATGTTATGTTACACAGTCTGTACGCACCCAAACATGCACCAATCAAACCCAAACCCATCGCTGAAAACTGCACCAAAATCGAACTAGTAGTTTTGGAGAAAAATGTCAACATCGATTTCCTAAAATTTGATAAAATTTTATTTGTACGCCATCTATTGGGGTCTAAGATAACTATTTTTTTTTATAATCAAAAAACAAAACGTACAGAAGAGACTAATTAAGAACCTGCTCGTTTTTTTGAAGTTAGTTGAAAATACACCTCCAGCTCTACAACTTCACTACAAAAAGTAATTTCGATATTCAATACAGACAAACCCGCGAATCGAAACTAGTCCAACATTAAAGAATTTAGGGCAGACAGTCTGGCGCCGTACCAAGCGATTGTTTGTGGTAACTGGACACTTGCTACCAGAAATAGTTTACTGTCCAAATGGTCAAAGATAATGGACAACTAATTCCAGGGATTTGAGTGGGCAAACATACAAATGTTTCCATGTTTCCAGGTATTTTTGTAGGTTTGTGAACCAAATTCACAAAAAAAGGAGGAGGTTCTCAATTCGTCGTAATATTTTTTATAATGTACCTATGGTCACCCATTACTCGAAGATGCCTAAACTAATTTGGAAAATTATTTTTTTGTTTCAAAGCGTCCCTTCCCAGGGCCCTTCCCAGCCCTTCCCAGGGCTTCCCATTTAAATTAATTAACGAATTCGGTTGAGCGGTTTTTAATATATCAACATTTGTATTACGATGCATTTGTATACCTCGATGACATGATACTGGCTACATTGACTAGCGCGACGTTTGAAGTCGGTTCTTTGAGTTTTTTTAAAGGATCTTAAATGTTTATATCATAAAGGAGAGTATTTGAAATCCTGTACTCTGTCTGTGAATTTCATGCAGATTACGTTACGTGGATTAGATGGATTCAATGGATTAGGTATTTGGATTAGGTATCTATGGGGCTTGGGGTTAAGGTGGAATGAATCCTAGACTTACCTAATACGACACAACTCTAATTTGACCACTATCTCGCCTGGAGATGATGTAGTCGAAGATGAGGAAACACATTAGGCCTAGAATGGTCTGACTCTCAAGAGCTTTCGTGGCTCTGCGGAACACTGCAGGAAATCTGCCGCCATAACCTTACGGTGTTCCGGCAGCAGATTTTCTCTAAGATCATAGAGCATCAGCAGGATCATAGATCACAGAAGCATCTAATTTATTTCAGAGCATGTGAATAACTTTATTAGAAAATTTGTTCCAAAATTGTAATATGCATTAAGATCGCTTTTACTCTACCATCTACATATACATCGATATGTATTATGTATATGTACTATTACAGAAATTTGAAATGTAAGTATAATCATCGACAATAAAGACAAGTCCGCTCATCAATCACGAAAACAATTTAATTAATAGATTGTTAATTATCGCGCATATTTTGCGAAAAAACAGCCGAGGCGGTTTAATTTCCCTTCAGGAAGTGATTAGCGCAATGATTTGTTATTTTTGCCTGAAAATCTGTATTCAGTTTATGAAATATTAGTCACCCAGCACACTAGGATTTGTGTATCCCAACGTCAGGGGACATTGAGAACTGCGATCCCTCTTCGCTGGACCTTACGTTAACCAAGGCTCCCCTCAGTTCTTCAGCCCACTGCCACAGCAAGAAGGTCATGGCGCAGGCCCGAGCAGAACACATTGGCAGGACCGCCTAGCTGGTTTTCCTTCTAGAACTCGAACCTTTTTGGCCTCTGACTAAAGCTGCCGAAGGCAATTTCTGTCAGACCTCCCAGCCCACTTTGCGAAGACAGGATGATCTGGCAATTCTGGCACACAGAGCCAAGGAGAAAGCCTGTATTCTCGGTGATCTCTTTGCCGAAAACTCGATGACGGTGGCACCACACCACCTATCATACCTTAGTGTGGGAGTTCCATGCCTGAAGTTCGATTTTCGCAGAAAGCGGTACGGAAGGAACTCAAGTCCCTTTGATGTGCGAAAATCGAGTGGCCCAGATGGCATCCCGGCCTTGGTTTTAAAAGTTTGTGCTCCTGAGTTGAAAGAGTTATTCTATTGTATCCATAGGTACTAATAATAATTAAAGAACCGTTTGTAAAGCCCGCCGCAGATGCTCACACTCGCAATCGTTCACGACACTGCGCCAATGTCGCATTGGCATTGGTAGACACGTGTGTGTCCGCAATTGCTTTCACGAGTCGTACATCAGTCAGTGTCTCTACCTACCATTCGTTCGTAGACGAAAACGAAGCAAGATGGACGCGATTGATATAAGTTCAGAATACTTGAACACTCGCGACACTGCCACTCGAAACAAATGTCTCGTCACCTAGCCGACACGCGCGTCCACGCTCATGTACGTGCCTGCGTCGACGCGTGAGAGCAAATGCGGAGTTTGGTACTGCGCCATACGTTTTAAATACAGCCACTCGCACGCGGCTCGTGACGGCCAATGCGAGTGTGAGCATCTGCGGCGGGCATTACTCTGTCACTCTGTCTGTCACTCTGTCTGTTTGTTACCTAATCACGCCTCATCGGACGATCCGATCTTACTGAAATTTAACAAGGATATACTTTATAGCATCAGGATGAACATAGGTTACTAAATTATTGGTGTACGTGAACGAAGTCACGGGTATCAGCTAGTTGCTAATAAAATCGTGTTCAAAAATACACCAATTAAGATAAATCTTACAACATCAAATTTATAGAAATCCTAATAAATTACACAAAAACATCTAAAATAAGATCGTTTAAAAAAATAAAAGAACCGACTTCAATGCCACGATATTTATTTTCCGTACCAGTCTTAAGGTTCATGTCTATATTTTTTTTTTTATACGTTATAGTCTAGCGTTTGACCACTATCTCACCTGTTGGTAAGTGATGATGCGGTCGAAGATGGTAAGCACGCTAGGCCTAGAATGGGAACTGGCTCTGAAGGATAGCTGCCGGAACACATTAGATGTTTAGTGACAGGTTTTCTAACTTGAGGGTGGTAGCTGGCCAGGCGGACACTAGATAGTGTCCTACCACCATGCGGGGGTTTTTGTTGGTTTCTTAACGATGTTTTTCCTTCACCGGAGGGCCACTGTGAGAAGCGCACATAATTTTTTTCGATAGAAAAATCCATTGGTGCACGGCGGTTTGAACTCGGTACCACGGCATCAAAGCCGAACGTTCTCCCGATTACGCCACCGGGCCCTCTCTCTGGAGATACTTATCAAACCTCGATAAAATTACCATAGTACCACACTTGGGATATCTCCTTTCCAACCATAAAAAGAATAATCACAATCTGTTCATAAACTACGAAGTTATCCGCGAACAAATATAAATATATATATATATATACGGTCGAATTGAGAAACCTTATTTATTTGAAGTCGGATAAAAATTATGACTTCCCTTTTAAAGACGCAATCGGATAAAAACAATAAAGCTAACGTTCGATCTTGAATTAGTAGTTTCTCGTGGTTAATTGAATTGCAATCTTGCACAACATCGTTAAACATTGGGGCTTGCCATTCCAATGTATTATTGAATTGCTTGCTGTTTTGTTATGAAAAAAATAATATTTCGACGAATTGAGAACCTCCTCCTT
The DNA here is from genome assembly GCA_954871355.1 of Cabera pusaria. NCBI lineage: Eukaryota > Metazoa > Arthropoda > Insecta > Lepidoptera > Geometridae > Cabera > Cabera pusaria. The sequence continues at coordinate 4,685,428 of OX940906.1, read as the reverse complement.
TTTTAACCGACTTCAAAAAAGGAGGAGGTTTCTCAATTCGACCGTATGTTTTTTTTTTTTTTAATGTTTTTTCGCGGATAACTTCGTCGTTTTTGAACCGATTTTGATTATTCTTTTTTTGTTGGAAAGGAGATATCCGAAGTATGGTACCATGGTAATTTTATTAAGGTCTGATAAGTATCTCCAGAAATATGGAGATAAACATCTCAAAATTGGTACTAAAAATTAATAGCGTGGCATTGAAGTCGGTTCTTTTTAGTTTTTTAAACGATCTTATTGTGATGTCGGTTAAAAAATCCCGAATGAAAAGAGGGATAAAAAGCAATAAAAAATAGTTAGATTAACTACTAAGCGAGAGGTCGCTTGTTCAAACCCTTACACGGGTGTTCGTCAGTAAGTGGTAGGAGCATATTATAATATCAATGTTCCGCCTGACTTGCTACCAATAAGTAGCTTACCACCATCAAGGAGAAAATCTGCCGCAATAACCTACCGGTGTTCCGGCAGCACACATCCCTTGTGATTCAGAGTATTCTAGGCCTAGCGTGTTCACCATCTTTGACCACATCATAGTTTACCACCAGAAGAGATAAAACATAAAATAAATAATAGTTTAAAAAAACTAAAAATATACGCTTTTATAGAAAATCCAACTAAAAAATAGAAAATATATTTTAATAAATTAAAATTAAAAATAGTGTAAGAAAAAATGATTTTATTGTAAAAAAAAAGCGTGGGGTGCATGGTATCAATAGTTCCAAATATTTTATGAACAGATATGACTAGAAGGGTTATTTTGATAATATCCTGAAAAGCACCCCACGCTTTTTTTTACAATAAAATCATTTTTTCTTACACTATTTTAAATTCAAATTTATTAAAATTTATTTTCTATTTTTTAGTTGGATTTTCGATAAAAGCGTATTTTTTAGTTTTTTTAAACTAGTATTTATTTTTCATTTTTTAGTCGATTTTTTTTTAAATTTTTTTTTTAAATTTTTTTTTAAATGTATTTATTGTCATTGGTCCTTAATAAGTATGCCAAATTAATAAGTATGCGAGTTAATCCGACGTTTTGAAGGGGGTTAAATCATGTTCAAAGATTCCGTTACATACTAACATACAAACATACATACGTCTGAAGCTAATAAAAGCTCATTAAAAATATTGATTTAAGTTAATGATAAAAAAATATTAACAACTGAAAACTGAAACATAGTATATTTGTACCTATTAACTACATTTTCAACCGACTCCCAAAAAGGAGGTTCTCAATTCGTCTGTATGTTTTTTTTGTGTTTCTTTATTATGTTTATTTTTTTAATCGGTAGGGTACGTTTCCGAGATGGTCCTATTGTAATTTCATCAAGATCTGATAAGTAACTCCAGTGATATGACGATGACCGTCTCAAACTTGCTACTAAAATTGACTCGCGGGTCATGAAAGTCGGTTTTTTTAGTTTTTAACTATCTTAATACGTTATCCAGACAAATAAATAATACATAGAAAAAAACCTCATGATAGAGCTAAATCGAACTGTAGATTTTTAATCATTGTATCAATCATTAATAGGTACCAATAGGTTCACTATTTGGGTTAAATGGTCACTAATTGGTTTGACCCCACAACGGCCATCGGCCAGTGACGCCGTGGTCGGCTACTAAGAAAGAGGTGATGACATAATGACCTTATAGCCTGGATGGACACATACTATAGAAACCACGAAAAGAAACAGAGTAGTAAAAGGCCAGTAGCAGAATACTATAAACACAGAATAAATAATAGTACAATAGGGACTATGACGTGAGTAACGTTAAAGCTCGTTCCGCTAGAGGCGCTAGTGTGCTACAGGATTCGCGAAATGTCAATGTAATTTTGGTAAGGGCTATGGTAAGGGCCTAAGGGCGTAGCGTAGAGGAAAGCTGCTCACTTGCAAGTATATTTTTATACGTAACCCGCCAGGAATATGGTACAATATCGCAATCAACTTATTGACCGTATTCTTGCACAGACAATATGGACGTAAGTCGCAAAACTCATTTAAATAATTATGAAAATATAAATTTGTTGTCCTAGGGGATTCTTATAAACCATGTTTAAATTTGATAGTATTTATTTTGTATATGTATCTAAATCTGTTTGAGAGACAAACAACAAAAATGAAAAAAAGGCATAACTTTCAAAAAAATAAACTATCGGGCAAATTATTTTCAATTATGTTTCTGTCTTAGGGAACAAAAGAAAAAACATTGAAAAATGTAATATTTAAGTTTGACTTCACTAATATTATTGGTTGATTTACTGTCATTAGGCAAAGTATAGCATTCTGCAGGGAGCCGCCTTTTAATAAGTAATAAAAATAATTGAATCTTAAATTTGCCGTAGATGAAAAAAAAAATCATACATTTTGAAATTTTCAACTAAAATAACTACTTACTTAGTAAAGTTAAAATCGCGTTACAGGGCATTAATGCATACGTGATTGTTGTTAGACGGCTTTGACCGCACAAGGTCAAAAACCTAAATAATTTATGGGGATAACAATTGCTTTGAACAAAACTCCTCTAACACGTTTCAACACGGCATATCTAATTAATTTCAGCATTCCGGAAATAGTTATTGAAGTTCCGTGTTCACTGTTCATGCAATAACGTTATCATTCCACACATAAAAAATGAGATTTTAGACTTGTCGTGCTTTTGTTGTTTTGGTCAAGAAATATTTTGGCGGCAATAAATTATTCAATGCAAGTTCTTATTGACGAAGCAAAGAATCAATGCTAGATGTAAATAATAATAATATCACATGTAATTTGTTTACAATATTTATCTAATGGTTTTTTTATTCCATTTATCAATATTCAAACTACCAGAGCCATCTAGCGGTTCAAAGTGAAAGCATTAAAATGTTGGTTAACGTTGCGTGAGGATGTTTCAGTGAGTACGTTGTGACGTAACTTTAGACCGTAGTTCAGTGTTTTGCTGCTAGATGGCACTACACGACAATAATTAATAATGTTTTTTTAGTTCTTCGTCGTAAATTTTGTTGTACTAGTTGTAATTTAATTTTATATTAAGGTCAGGAAGGTTGGAAATACATATTCCGGTCAGGTAACGATCAGATATCAGATGATTAAAACATTATGATAACGTCGACGTCCTCCTGCCCTAATCGTAGATCCCGTATTTTTACGTTACGTTATAAAGATTGTAAACGTGACATCACTGCAGAATTCACGGAAGTTGTAGGAGCTGGGTCTATAAAAATGATATAGTCTAAAACTTTTTATTGAATCGACTTCACACGCCGCGCAAGTCAATTTTGTTTAGCTTCAGAAGAACTTTGTTATATACTTATAATTAACTAGCTGCACTCTGCGGCTTTGCCCGCGATTAATCCTGGTTATAATATAAACCTTCCACTTGAATCACTATCTATTGCTGAAAATTAAAATCCTTTGCGTAGTTTAAAGGTACGACCACACCGCGGCGTCCTGCGTGCGCGATCTAAGCGGCGATCAGATAGCGCAGTAGTATTTGTACCGACTGGTTCACTCACACCAAACGCGATCTACGGCGATCAGCTCCCTGATTCTCAATCATTCGAAAACCTGTTCGGGTTCCGAAGCTTCATTTTTAATTTTGAATATTGATAAATCCGTGAGCTACTCGTATTTTGTCGCAGAAACCTTTCCAATTAGAATCAATGATTTTTTCGAATTGAAATATCAAAAGTAACCGATCGGAGCATTGTGAATTGCAATGATTCAAGTCGAAGTAAAGGTTAGTTTCCGAACGCAAATTTGCTTTCGAATGAATGAGAATAAAGGTGCGGCCAAAGCGAGGCTTCCTGCGTCCTGCGGGCGCGATCTCAGTACTTTTCAATCGTTTTCTGATCGCGTTTGGTGTAAACCGTTTGGTATAAAGTCGCTACAAATACTACTGCGCTATCTGATCGCCGCCTAGATCGCGCACGCAGGACGCGCACGCGGACTCATGACGCCGCGGTGTGGTCGTACCTTAAAAGATCTAAGCGACGAAAGTGCGACTTTGTTTTATACTGTGTAAATATGTATAATATACACAATGTATATTATATATTATATATTATATATTATATAATCTATATGTATAAACATTCAACTCTCTATGTGATTAAATATTGAAAATGAGGACATTTGAGAGTATTGTTTGTCGCTGTAATAGCTGAGAAGGTCTCCATTTCAGATTTCAGTGGACAGCGACTAGACAGCATAAACCACTATCTCGGGTGGTAAGCGATGATGATGTTGATGTGGTCAAAGATGGTGAACACGCTAGGCCTTGAATACCCTGACTCTCAAGGGCTGTAGCACAGAACAATTCTGTTCTGTGGGCTGTAGGTAAGCTACTTTTTGGTAACAAGTCTGGCGGAACATCGATATAATATGCTCCTACCACCATGCTAATGATTCCTTTTTAGGGTTCCGTAGCCGAATGGCAAAAAACGGAACCCTTATAGATTCGCCATGTCTGTCTGTCTGTCCGTCCGTCCGTATGTCACAGCCATTTTATTCCGAAACTATTAGAACTACAGAATTGAAACTTGGTAGGTAGATGTATTCTGTAAACCGCTTTCCGATTATTATACATAAATAAAAATATAAAAGTTTAAGGGGGGCATCCCATACATGGAACTGGAACAAAAAAAAAAAATTCTTTACACCTATAGGTGTGGGGTATAGATAGGTCTTTAAAAATGACATTGAGGTTCCTAAAATCATTTTTACTCAAAGACAATCCTTTAAAAGATAGGCGCGTCTAAAGTGGTAAAATGTGTGCCACTCCCCCCCCCCCCCCCCCTCTAACTTCTAAAGTAAGCACTTCTAAGTGTAAAAATATATTCTGTAGATCTCAATAAAAACTTTCAACGAAAATTGGTTTGAACGAGATACAGTCAGCAGTTGTTGAGATATAGCGACCGCAAGTAAGTAACTTTGTTTTTCATACAAACACTATGGAAAACAAAGTTATTTTTGTAGTTGCGGAAAATCATAGTTATAGAATACTCTAACCCTACGAGTGCGAGTCCGACTTGCACTTGACCAGTTTTTTTTTAAATCAAAATTCAACCTATTATGTAAGCTGTTTCTAGGAGAAAATGGTGGTGAATGAGTAAGATAATAAATAGGCTACCTCTACCTTTTCATCATCATCATTATTAGCAGCCAGTATTCGTCAGCTGCTGGACATAGGCCTCTCCTATGGCACGCCACTAAGCTCGATCTTCAGCTATTTGTTTTCAACCGCTGCCAGCCAGCTTGCGTATATCATCGCTCCACCTAGCTGGAGGACGTAAGCGGCATCAAAGAACAAGTAATTTACTGTAGCGGCATCACGGGCGTAGGTACCTTACCAACTATTATTTATTCTGCGACCTTACTTACTTTCATACATACATAAAACATGCCTTTTTCCCGTTGGGGTAGGCAGAGACTACTTCTTTCCACATGCTACGATCCTGACATACCTTTTTCGCTACTTCCACTTTCATGAGCGCCTTCATATATAGACACCCCCAACGGACAAGGTTGTAACTCTAGTTTGGTGATTTTTCAGAATGAGCCAAAAAGTGAAATTATTGTGTTAGAATTTTTTTTTACAAAAAAGTATTAGTTAAATTTAAAAAAAAATCTGTGCATTCATTGATTAGCGTTAAGTACTTTATTTTGAAAAATGTGTATCTCAGAATAATCCATTAGAAGCTGAGATAGTAACAGTTACAACCCAATGTTTTATACAATACAATACAAATACTCTTTATTGACACCAATTTAGAAAATACATACTGAATAGGACTTAACTAACTAATACTAGGTACAATGGGCGGTCTTATCGCTAAAAGCGATTTCTTCCAGACAACCTTTGGATGGACATAACATTATAGATAGAACAAGGACGGTGGTGTGTATTTTAAACATTTTACTTAGAATGATTATATTTATAGACTACATAAAAACGTTACATATATTAATATTATATACGAATACATATGCACATCATAAACTTACATATACATAATCAATATACTTATATATATACATAATATATTTGTTGCGAAATGATAGGAAAATTTATCTGACAGAAGATAGATAGAATTTGCGAACTTGTTCTTTGAAACTATCTATGGATTGTGCACGTCTTATAACAATAGGTAGTTCATTCCACAGGCGCACGGCTTGGACAGTGAATGATGAGTCATAAAAATTCGTACTATGAGCCGGGGTGTCGAGGAGCATGTTCTCTGATGACCTTAGGGAAAGGGAGTTAGAGGAAGAAAGAAAATGGAATCGAGCTTTTAGATAAAGAGGAGTCGAGGGGTTGAACAAAATTCCATAGAGAAACGAAAGAATATGAGTATTCCGGCGAAGACGAATGGGAAGCCACTTGAGCTTTGCGCGAAATTCTGAGACATGATCAAATTTTCGAAGACCGAAAATAAATCGAATGCAGAAGTTTTGTAGTCGCTCAAGCTTATTTAGCTGATCCTCCCTGAGATCAAGGTAACTGGCGTCGTCATAGTCATGGATAGGAAGTAAAAGAGATTGAGCTAGCGCAGCTTTAGTAGCTGTGGGTAGAAAGTTTCGCAACCTCCTAAGCGAGGCAGCTGATGCAAAAAGTTTACAGCTCACGGATTGCAACTGCGGGTCCCATGTGAGATTGCTGTCCATAATCACTCCCACATTTTTCACCTGTTTGCTGAGTGGTACAATGACGTTGTTAAAAGTAATATCCTGTACACTTGAGAAGTCAATTTTAGATACTAATCTAGAGCTGCCTACAATTATGGCCTGTGTCTTAGTCGGATTAACAGTAAGTCCATAATATCTACTCCAGTTAGATATACGACAGAGGTCATCATTGGTAGTTTTGATAGCGTCATTTAAATTTTCAAGTGAGGATTGCGTGTAGATTTGGAGATCGTCTGCATATAGGTGATAAGAGGAAGAGAGGAAAGAAAAGGAAAAGATATAGAATTTATGAAAATAGCGAAAAGAAGAGGAGAAAGCACGCCACCCTGTGGTACACCAGCACTCGTGTCACTCCAAGAAGAAAATACATCTTCAATGCGGACACGCTGCCGGCGCCCATACAGATAACTGTGAAACCAGTGAATCACCGATGGAGATATGTTAAGAGAGCGGAGTAAGGCAAGGAGGATTACAAAATCTACTGTATTAAATGCATTGCTGAAATCAAGCAATGTAAGGACAGTAAGCAGTCTGTTTTCCATACCTAGCCTAATATCATCTGTGACTTTGATATGTGCAGATACAGTGCTATGGCCAGGACGAAAACCAGACTGGTAGGGATTGAGGAGATTATTTCGGTTAAGGAAGCAGCTGAGTTGGGTGTGGACCAAGCGCTCGAGGACTTTGGAAAGAAGGGGAAGTATGGAAATCGGTCGGTATTCAGATAAGGATTTTGGATTGGATTTTTTTGGCAAAGGAATAATGTGGGCTTCCTTCCAACAGGAAGGTACGGCACCCTCCGAAACAGAGCTGTTCAGAATGTGGCACAAAATTGGTAAGATTTCATTCAGTATCGGAACAAGCATGTTACGGCTGATGCCGTCACCACCGATGGCATTGGAACAGATGGATAGGATGCTCTTCCTAACATCACATGCTGTAAATTCACTTAAGACAAAGGGTAGGTAGTTAGGAGTTGGAAGAGAGGAAAGATAGTTAAGAGTTGCAATTTTGTCATTCGCATCCATTGTGGAAGACGACGAGAAGTGTTGGTTAAGTGAGTTTTAACTTAAGTTAAGAGGCATGAAATTTTGACGTTGTTTTCCAACTCCTAGAGAACGAAGAAATTTCCACACTTTGGCAGGATCTTCATTTTGAACTGATTTATGGATATGATGGCGTTGTGCATCTCTACACGCTATATTGCAGCGATTCCGAGCCAAGACATACTTTTGCTTATTTAAATCATTCTTATTACATTTTAACCTAGATTTAGCGACGGCTTTTGCGTGAATAAGCTTTTTAATTTCATTCGTTAACCATGGCGCTGGATGGTGTTTGATTTTAACTGCCCGCAAGGGAGCATGTGTATCATAAGGTTGTAATATGAGTGCATTAAACTGATTGACTTTATCGTCGATGTTGTCTGCTGACAGTACTAGTGACCAATCAATACAACGGGCGTCCTTGTGGAGTTTCTCAACATCCATAGTACTAAAGCTGCGCAACTGAAGGATTTTAGGTTTAGTTTTGGGAGGACGTAACTTATAAGACAAGAAGATAAGGTCATGACAGGAAAACGAATCGGCAGGAAATTGGCCATGTTTTGCGACATATTGTAAAGATAAAACAAAGATAAGGTCAAGAAGAGAAGGAGTGCAGTTAGGAGAAGTATGAGTAGCTTTCAAGGGTAAAATATGCAAATTATAGGAATTGATTGTGGATTCAAGTGCAGCAGAGCGGTGATCTTTTTTCAGCAGGCACGTATTAAAATCACCCATGATAATATGATGAGGATAAGAAGGTGTGAGGTCATTTAAAATTATGTCAAGAGATGAGAAGTAGTTTATGCGAAGAGAAGGACTGTAGAAGACACCGATGAGAAGTTTGGAATGAGCCAGAATTACTTCGATAAACAAAAGTTCCCCAGCGTTGACCGGCGGAGGCTGCGACGACATACTTAAAAGAGAGTAGGAGATGTGAGATCGAAGATAAATCGCCACACCACCGCCGACATTGCCAGTTCGATCATTGCGAATCAAAGTAAACCCTGGCAGATCATAGGAAGTTGAGGGTAGACAGGGTTTAAACCATGTTTCAGAAACAAGAATAGCATGAAGGTTTTTGTCAGAAAATGACGCCAGCATCTCAGGGTAGTGTGCCGGAATACTCTGGGCATTAAGATGTAGAGCGTTGAAGTTTTTAGGTACATCAGAGAACTGGTTTGACAAATTATCACAAAGAGTGGGGATGCTAGAAAAACTATCATCACCACTTGACTCTTCATCAGACAAACATGATAAAAATGACTCGTTATCAAGATCATCAACATTTTGCAACATAATACAAATAAATATATAAATAATTATAATAATATTATATTAAACTATACAAATCAACTAGTATTAAATGATTGACTACTATTAGATACATTATAGTAGACATACCTCATCTGCCAGTTGTTGGAAGAGGAATTTTATTAATAATATATTATTAATCAGCCAAATCATTGCTGTTTTACAAGAAAAAAAATAAATAATATATATATAAAAGAAAAGAAAGAAACCAAAACAACAAAAAAAAACGATAAAAACTATGCACTATATACATTCAACAAAATCAATATAAAACAAATAAAATATGTTTGTAAGGCGGTCATTGTCACAATTAAATAATTATTTCAACCAGATTAGCTCAGGAAGGAAGAAACAGAGATTTATCGTAACATTATAAATTGCCGAATATTTAGACTCATGTTTAATAATAAATATTATGATGGGTGCTGGCAAAATACTACTGATGTATGGAACCACGAAAGAAAAAAAAAAACAGCTTTAACTGTAATAAGGTTGTATCTAGCAAGTTACTACCTTGTCAGTATTGAATGGTAGTACTTATGAAGGAAGTAAGAAAAAAAGTATTATAGAATTAAGTTAATTTGTCTAAGTAAGACACGTCTTTTAAATATTTTTAGATTTAACAGTCTTCTAAATCAGTCAAATCTAACTAAATAATCATTTTATCTATATCCGTCTTATCACTTTTTATGTTAGCTAAATAATAATCAACATGCTTGATTTTTCTACTAAAGACTTTTTATAGGCGGACATGAATTTAGCTGCATACAACTAAAACTTAAACAACATAGGTATAGTGAAAAATAATCTCAATAAACTTTAATAAACTGACTTTGCATCAACTTTGGTATAAGTCATACTTATCTGTAAAAGAAATTAAAACAGAAATTACGCTGCTATTCTTGTTTTTTTTTATTAATCTGAATCATCTGCATTATCATTTTCTTGTCAGATCTATACTTCCTTTCTTGCATTAATCAAAATCATTTGTTTCTCTCTTACAATAAGTTATTGGTACAGTTTGGACTTATATGTTATTGTATTATTGTAGATTGTAGAATGATTGTAAAACTTTATGTGACTGACCTCAGTCCATTTAATTTTGGAGTTGTTAATACTAAAAGTGTTTGGCAATGTTTATCAGTAGTATTATTTTTTTAACTTACTAGTACAGCCTATAAATACAAAAAATTTCAAGTGCGACTTGAAATTAAATATTTTTTCGTAATTTTTGCTCGAACATAGACTATAAGACTTAACAATGACTGTAATTAAGATAATTTGTGTTCCGTTCCCTCACACTACTCCCTTATTCGTCAGAAATCTTGTATGTGTGGTTTTTAGGGCTCCGAAAAGGGTAGAACCCTATTACTGAGACTTCTCTGCCCATCCATCCGTCCGTCTGTCCGCCTTTTAGTGCTGTATTTTCTTAACCGTAATAGGAAGATACTTGAAATTTTAATAGAATAATAATACAATACAAGAAAAAATAAAAAATTATAATAATAATGATTACCCAACAAAATTAAAAATTATAATAATTAATAAACCAATTCTTAAAACAAATAAATTCAATGATATCCATTTTCCACATACTTCTGCACCGCTTCTTTGAATTCCGGCAGGGTACAAAAAAATATAAATAGTAGTACTATAGTCTCTATAACAACAATACTATAAACATAATAAAGTTAAATTAAAGGGAATCCCCATACAGAAACGTTTTTTATTCAATCTTATAAACCGTAATAGATAGAAACTTGAAATTTGCTCATAGTGTATATTACAATAACTGCCAGCTTCAACATCAAATAATAAAAACTCAAATAAATTAAAAATTAAAGGGATCCCATTCAAGAAACTTATTTTTTCAGCTTATTATGTTCAATCGGAACCCTACATGTGCGAGTCCGACTCGTGCTTGCCTAGTTTATTTATTATTTCGTCCACGTTCATCTTATTTATCTTCCTAAACATAATGGTGTGCCTGTCATTTGCCAGAAATACCCAATATATTTAAAAACATCGAACTTTGGGCGCCAAATACACACTAATTTGACAAGCAAATAACGTTTATTAATTACAATTCAGCCGTGATAAAGCAGTGTCTCTAGTTACGGCCAGAGACATTTGTTAAGATTTTTCGTCAAAAGGACGTATGAGGTTTTACTTCTAAATTCAAAAGTGAATTAAAGGAACCTAACCCAAAATACGTCTTTATTATTGCTGAACTTTTCCAGCCGACTACTATTAAAAGAAGTAATTCGAAATACTTCTTTTTCTGCCAAAGTCAACATGACAGTTACTACCTTTATCGATTGGCTATCTTAGAAACTACTCACGCTAAAGATACGTCGATTTTACTGTCGTGTAGCTCTTTTTGCGAACTTTACGCCTATAATGGTAACTCAAACTGCAAGTAACCTGAGTTACTGCCTTGTCCGTTGGGGGTGTCGATATGCTCGCCGGTTATAGGTACTTCTGACTTGGCCTTTCTTTAAAACGTTCAGAACTGGTCGTGATACGTTATAAATGTATTTATTATCGTAGGTACTGTTTGTTTTCTAATGTGACTATTATTATTTTTTCAGGTAAGTCAAGTCATGATGAAACGAATACAATCTTTTGGTAAGAAATCAATATCTGTGGGTAAATTAATAATAAATTAATCTGTAATAATAATAAATTAATCTGTACCTAATGTACCGATTAATGGTGCTATATGACGTCCTATAAAAGTTGTCAAACTAGGGCGGCTATCGAGAACCGATGAAACATACAAAAAGATAATTAAAATACTAAATAAGATCGTTTAAAAAGCTAAAAAGAACCGAATTCAATGCCGCGCTATTAATTTTCAGTACCAATTTTGAGGTGTTTATCTCCATGTCTCTGGAGATACTTATCAGACCTCGATAAAATTACCATGGTACCACACTGGGGATATCTCCTTTCCAACAAAAAAATAATAATTAAAATCGGTTCATAAACGACGAAGTTATCCGCGAACAAACATAAAAAAAAATTAAAAAAACATATACGGTCGAATTGAGAAACCTCCTTTTTTTGAAGTCGGTTAAAAAAAACAGTTTCTCAAGCCGCGCTATTCTAGTATGTGCATGTTTGAGGTATTTATATACATATCTCTGGAGAGTGGAGATACTCATCGGATGATGAATAGTATTGGTATTATGAAACCAAAACTATTCAAATTATTACCAAACAATGAGTATATAGCCTCTCAAACAATAAATGAATTTTCCAACTCGGCTAACAAATGAGTTCTGTTCGTAGTTTTGAGATAACACACTTGAAATACGAGTACAACGAATTGAGAAACTTCATCTCTTTTTAAATCTGTTAAAAATTACATCCACACGAATCTACCCTCTTTTGTGAAGTCGGATAAAAGTAACTCCCGCCTGTCAGTAAAACAGAACATATCAAGTAATGATGCATGGTGTGCTTGTAGCATCAATATTTATGTCTAATATGCGTTTGACCTAATATTTAGATCCATGGCAATCTATGAATATACATATGATATATATATATATGATATATATATATGATATGTACTGTGATCGGTATGCGTTTCTCTATGTTGTGTTTCACTATTTCACTTTTTTTTTTTATATATAAAAATTGTCTGAAGTACTGAAACACACACTTACATGTATGGTTGGTTTTAACCTACTTTAATTTTTTTTAAATATTCTGACGTAAACGATTGGATGACAGCTGAATGGTTCATTACTTTTTTTTCTAATTCAAAGCGTTAAATTCTGCTTTTGCTATGTTTACTTGATAATTAGTTATGATTTATTTTATGATTTATGATTTTGACGTGTATATGTGCGTATATTTATACTGCCTACATACTGAATAAATGCTTTGATTCTTGATTCTTCTTGATACAATATCGAGAAAAAAAAGATAGATGGAGTCTCGTGTACAGACCAAGTGAAGGCGGAGAGAGGAAGCCCACCTTAATATAAGCGTGATATAAGTAATATCTTTTCTTTTTAGGGTTCCGAACCCAAAGGTTAAAACGGGACCCTATTACTAAGACTCCGCTGTCCGTCTGTCTGTCTGTCTGTCTTTCTGTCTGTCTGTCTGTCTGTCCGTCTGTCACCAGGCTTTATCTCATGATCCGTGATAGTTAGACAGTTGAAATTTTCACAGATGGTGTATTTCTGTTGCCGCTAGAACAACAAATACGAAAAACAAAATAAAGTTAAAAATTAAAGGAGGTCCCCATACAAAAAACGTGTTTTTAAACGCCATCTATCTAATTAGTTTCGGCAAAATGACATAGATGGCGCTAGTAAACGAGCCCCGTCTTTCTAGATCGCGACCAAACCAAATACTCTTGGTAATATCAAATATATGAGATTGAAACTCTGTTATGTTTCGTATTGTACGGAACCCTCCCTAAGTGTGCGATAAGAGACGCGATGCTGACTCGCACTTGGCCAGTTTTATTTATTTTTACCCACGACGGAACGGTAGGGCTATTCTGTAAGCTAATCTCGGAAGCGGACTTCGCAGTGAGATTTGAATTTCGTGTTACCGTTAAATTCAACCGTATTGCAATCGCTTTACGATTTGAATTTCGTAGTACGACTCACCGCGGCTTTCAGCTTGCGAGATGCGTAAACTAGCTTACAGAATAAATAGCCTGGCTGAGACTGTATATGCGTTTGGGGTGAGAGGATGTTTGTTTGTGTGTGCAAATCCATGTTGCCATTTTTCTCTAAAACTACTAGTCCGATTTTGATGCAGTTTTCAGTTATGGGTTCGGGTGTAATTGGTGCATGTTTTTAGATAGGTGTTACGGTGACAACTCACCAGGGGGCGCTTCAATAATCATTTGTTGGTGCAAATCGCTGTTGTCATTTTTACTCAAAACGACTAGTCCGATTTTGATGCAGTTTTCAGTTATGGGTTCGTGTTTGATTGGTGCATGTTCTTAAATGGGTGTTACGGTGTCAACTCACCAGGGGGCGCTGCAGAAAACATTTGTTTGTGCAAATCCATGTTGCCATTTTTCTCCAAAACTAGTTCGATTTGTCTTTAAACGGTTTGTAATTAATCAGTGGTGGTTCTTAGATAGATGTTAATGACGTGAATTTTCTAAAGGACATTGTCGTGGGTGTTTATTCAAAATTTTATTTTGTTACTTGTTCTCTAAATAAAAATCAAAAAGTCTTGCAAAAAGTCGAAGATGTTACACATGGATTTTTTTAACCACCCCAATGTATCGATATTGGGGTGGTCAAGAAAAAAACCGTCCAAGTGCGAGTTAGACTCGCGCACCGAAGCTTCAGTACATATTCGTCAAACTAGTTCGATCCATAGAAAACTTATTACAAGGCAAGGTCAAACATTCACAATAATTCCTAGAGAAAATAAATTGGATATCAATAAAATTGTGGCCATAGTAGCCGATAATGCAGAGGAGGTCTCATTTTGTACTTTAAGAATAAATATTTTTTTCCAGACTGCAGGGAATATATTTTTTATTTTATTTATTTCTGAGTGGCCTTGGATCCCCCCAGAAGCACCTGCAGGGTTATCCATTATTTACCGGTATACATTTTTTATAACAAGTATGAGTGGTATATTGAAAGTCTTTTAGTTTTATTAATTTCGATAGATTACCCAACCCAATAAAACAGAAAGCAGACATAACTTACCCTATAATACCGAATCCAATTTTTACGATAGCCCCGTATCCGCCGTTAATTTAAAAATAACTTCCATTCAATCCGGCAGAGAACTCTATATTTATCAAAATAGACACAGCATTAGACCGCATCTTAAAATTGTATCAATAAAATACTGATGGGTATCCAGTTGATAAATTAATGCGCCTGTAAAAAAACGGGACAGCATAGTGTGGATGTTCTTTGATAATTAATTAGTATGTGCGTATTGTGCATACGTAATATAATAGAAGAAAAAAAAAAGTTCTCTTTCTTTCTTCTTAGAATGCATTTTCCAAAATTGTTTTATGAAAAGTATAATAAAAGATTAGGGGATTTGATCGTGCTTAATCTTTAGCTAATCAAGAATCAAGAATCAAGAATGTATTCAGTATGTAGGCAGTATTAATATACGCACATATACACGTCAAAATAATAACTCATAACCAATTATCAAGTAAACATAGAAATAGCAGAATTTAACGATTTGAATTAAAAAAACAAAAGTAACGAACCATTCAGCTGACATCCAGTCGTTGAAGAGAGACTATTAAAAAAATATTAAAGTAGGGTTGCCAACCATAAACGTAACTGTGTTTCATTACTTCAGATAATTTTTATTAATCAAAAAAAGTGAAATAGTAAAACAAAACTTTAAGAAGTTAATAAATATATATGAACTAGAAGTGTCCCGCGGCTTCGCCTGCGTAAAAAACTTTTTTATTTACTTAAAAGTTTTTTTTTGTAAATACGATTATATCATTAAAGACATCAAATAAGAATTAGCCAAATCGGTTCACCCGTTTTCATGTTATCGCGTTATATCTAAGGCAATTTGGGATTCATGTTTATAAAACCCGAAAATCCCAAATTTTCAGACTTTGTTATCTACCTACCCCATTTCGAAAAATCCTACACGTACTTTATCTCATCTTGTTTCGCCATACAAACTTTGAATCCCAGTTCCGTATCCGGGAGGAATTTTTAGAAAATCCTTTCTGAGCGGATACCTACGTCATAATAACTATCTGCATTCTAAATTTCAGCGCAATCCGAAACAATATTGATTTTTAGACTTTGTTACCTTAGTTTATCATCTTAGGGTGGCATTTTGAAAAAGTCTGAAACTCGTATTTACTTATTTATTTACAGAAGTACTTATGTGAAATGTCGAATAAAATGACTATCCAAACTGTGAACCCCCGCTTCATCCCCTTGAAGAGTGAATTTTGAAAAATTCTTTCTTAGCGGATACCTAAGTCAAAATAACTATCTGCATGCCAAATTTCAGCGCAATCTGAAACAATATTGATTTCAGACTTTGTTACCCCACTTCACCCTTTTAGGGGTGGAATTTCGAAAGAGCCTGAAACACGTATTTACTTACTTAAGTACTTGTTTTAAGTTGCGAATATATAAGACTATCTAATCTTGTTTTTCTTCTGAACCCCCGTTTCATCCCCTTTAGGGGTGAATTTTTGAAAATCCTTTCTCAGAGGGTATCTTTTTCTAACTAACGTCGTAATAACTATCTGCATGCCAAATTTCAGCGAAATCCGAAACAATATTGATTTTCACACTTTGTTACCCCATTTCACCCTCTTAGGGGTGGAATTTAAAAACAACCTGAAACACGTATTTACTTATTTTTTTATTGGAGCACTTTTATGAAGTTTCGAATAAAAAATACTATCTAATCTTGTTTCTCCATACAAACTTTGAACCCCCGTTTCATCCCCTTCAGGGGTGAATTTTGAAAAATCCTTTCGTAGAGGTAACTATCGTTGTAATAACTATCTGTATGCCAAATTTCAGCGCAATCCGAATCAATATTGATTTTCACACTTTGATACCCCATTTCACACTCTTAGGGGTGGAATTTCAAAAAAACCTGAAACACGTATTTACTTATTTTTTTACTGAAGCACTTGTGTGAAGTTTCGGATAGAAAATACTATCTAATCTTGTTTCTCCATACAAACTTTGAACCCCCATTTCATCCCCTTAAAGGGTGAATTTTGAAAAATCCTTTCTTAGTACACCCTTACGTATTAAGACAAATATAACAATCCTCCAAATTTCAAGTCTCTACGACCAGCGGTTTAGGCTGTGCGTTGTCTGTCAGTCAGTCAGTCAGTATGTCAGGACAAAGATTCTTATAGTATTAGATTGGGAAACCAAGGTATTTTGGATAGATGGAAGACCATTAATTTTTAACTTTTGATACCAGCATCTACTTACATAAAAAGCATCGTCAGTTTCCATCAAATTAGATGATAATTAATTATTAGGTCACATAAAGTGGTCTATTGCTACTCCTTCTAAGGCGATACCACAAATTTATAAATATTTGACTGCGAACAATTTTTTTTTAAATATAGGTATGAACTGTTAAGATTTCTAATATAATTACATATAGGGTGAGACATTACATTCAAATGCCAGGTTGTATGGGTGTGCTCAGGATTACGCGCGCACGCGCAGTGCACGCAAAATTCAGGGCTGGCAACCTAGTAGAGCTTTGTATTCTATATAAAAACGAATTTATAGTAGTTGGCAAGAAAGGTTACAGGCATACGTCATCGCGGGCAAATTGAGGGCTCTGCAATGTCTTTTATGCCCGGCGGTTTTCCCCGCGTTGACATCGTTCCTATGGGAATATCGGGATATTCCAGGGTCTTGACTATTTACATACCAAATTTCAGCTCAATCGGTTTTGTAGTTTTAGCGTGAAGAAGTAACAAACATACACACAAACTTTCGCCTTTATAATATTATATATATTATATTATAGTAGGAAGGAAGTAGGATACATCGATATAAAAAGGGAGATATGGTACCCCGCTCCTCAATGTCGACCGTATGAATTCGGTTCGCGAACCTAATTTCACCTTACTCACAATCGAACTGGCGTTTGTGTAGCACGTAGAGAATTACATGTGCAATTATCGCAGATCCATTTAAATAATTAGCAACAATGCCTTCCTCTGTTCTTCATGAAAATTAAGCTCGACATTAGAAATTCGTGTTTCCATGAAATTGTTTCTAGTTCCATTATGTTCACGTGGCATAAGAGTGAGTACCGCATCTGCCTTTTTATATCGATGGTAGGATAGCATTCTACAATGTTAGTCGTATCCATGTTATTCTATCATGTCGTGTGTTACCGTTAAGGGGTGGTGCATTATCACAGATGTAAATAATGCGGGTAGGGGGTCACCGCCGTGCGTGTTACTGTATACCCACTTTTTTACCGTTTTATAAAAAGTTACGTATAAGCACTATTTAACTAGAATGTAGGGGCCCTTTGTCTTTTTACGCAAAATATTTTTACCTCTGGATCAGGCTGCCGTTAACCGATTGAGATTTTTTTTTACTGTTTGAAAGGATTATTAGGTGAAGTGGAATCCGACCGAATATACAATGGAAATGGAATCTAGTTCTATAAGGTAGTTATTTATATTTCTAACATTTTCTACCGACTTCCAAAAAGGAGGAGGTTCTCAATTCGTCGGTATTTTATTATAAAAAAATGTTAATAAATATATTGTTGTTACGCGATTACTCCGTCAATTGTGAACAGATTCGATTGATTTTCTTTTGATATTTTTTTTAAGCGGTAGGGTACATTTCCGAGTTAGTCCCATCGTAATTTAATCGAAATTTGTTTAGTATCTGCAGAGTATCTGCTGCTATATGGTGATAAACGTCTCAAACATGCTACTGAAATACTAATACGGCTAATTTCACTGGACAAAGTCCTCCAAACAATATAATACTCTAAAATAATAGTCCTTTATGAATGCAGCTGGGACTCGTCATCACCACCCAGGCCAATTCAGACCATTTAATGGACGGATTGTTAATTGTACCAATTTAAATTGTGCTTTTTATACTTCCAACTCCCACTGTAAGTAGAGTCTACACGATATCTGTGCTGCGTTTTATGCTATGACAAATTCTTCTAATATTGCAGTGAAACTTATTTAGACGCATTTGGGTAAAATTTGACGGAAGTAACATAGCGTCACGGTCCGAATCAACGGATGTGACGTAAGCGTCTTGTTATATTTTATATTTATAAACGCCCTCTACTGTAGAACGGCGTAACTACGAAGACTTATTCGCTATCATTCCGGCATTCGTCCCGCTAAGTTCAACACAGGAGTTGAACAAAATAAAACTGGCCAAGTGCGAGTCAGCATCGCGTCTCTTATCGCACACTTAGGGAGGGTTCCGTACAATGCGAAACATAACAGAGTTTCATTTCAACCTCATATATTTGATTAATTGATATTACCAAGAATATTTGGTTTGGTCGCGATCTAGAAAGACGGGGCTCGTTTACTAGCGCCATCTATGTCATTTTGCCGAAACTAATTAGATAGATGGCGTTTAAAAACACGTTTTTTGTATGGGGACCCCCTTTAATTTTTAACTTTAGTTTGTTTTTAGGGTTCCGAACCCAAAGGGTACCAACGGAACCCTATTACTGAGACTCCGCTGTCCGTCTGTCTGTCTGTCTGTGTGTCTGTCTGTCTGTCTGTCTGTCTGTCCGTCTGTCACCAGGCTGTATCTTATGATATCCGTGATATGTTAATTATTAAACAAGATTATTTTCGTTTCGGAATTTCTGGATACGGTCTCCACGCTCAAGGCCCGCGATAGAAGCTACGCAAAAGCTTAAAAATGTTTAGTGATGTTAAGAAATAAATTGAATGAATTTGAAAGTTTCACTTTTAACCTATATCAATGACGATGTGGTCCAAAATGGTCCCAAATAGCACGTTATAAATGGTGCGGGAATTAAAGATAGATAGAAAACTATTTATTGTACACCACAAACAAGATACACAACACACAGACATAAACGAAAAACGCTTAACGTAACGTATGAACCGCAGAAAAGAGCGATCTCTACCAGTACCCTTAGTACGAGTTTTCGTGCCAAACTCGATATCGTATATCGAACAAATTTTGTATGAAAAACAGTACAGCGCCTCTAGTGGTTACTACACTTTACTATATTTAGACCAATCAGGAAGCCAGAATAAGTCGAAAACGATGTGAGATCTGTTAAAAGCGTTTACGATGAAAACTCGTACTAAGGGTACAGACAATTTTTGGTTGAAATGGATTGAAATAAAATAAGGCATAATTTAAAATCGTTTAAAAAAAAAAAGAACCGACTTTAATCAAACGTCGCGCTAGTCAAAGTAGCCTGTGGTAAGTATCATGTCATCGAAGTAAATAAATGGATCGTAACACAAATGTTGATATATTAAAAACGGCTCGACCGACTTCGTTAAAATTTAAATGGGACCATCTGGCAAGGAATACTCTATGAAACAAAAAAAGAAATTTCCAAATCGGTTCAGGCATCTTCGAGTAATTGGTGAACATAAATTAAAAAAAGATTCCGACGAATTCATAACCTCTTCCTTTTTGAAGTTATACTTCTTTTGGCGCGATAGAGAAAAATGATGAGAGTGAATTTTTACGATGCGCGCGCACACCGACACCTAAATTTAACACCGTGAAGTTAGTTCTAGGTGGTACGATGCGCGCGCACACCGCCACCTAAATTCTACACCGTGAAGTTCTAGGTGGCATGACTATGTTCAAGTTGTATATGTCATTTCGTAAGAACGTCATATTTAACGTCATATTTTTACGTTAATAAAACCTTTTTTATTTCATAAAATCTTTTTGATTAATTTTAATATTTATCGTTAATCACTACTGCATTTTAGTTATTTTTTTTCCATACGTCACAGAAGTATAACTTCTAACGCGTGTACATAAGTACACACACGTTTTTTTTTGTGAAGTCGGTTAAAAAGAAATAAATTAAATAAGGTCTCTAGTAGAAAACTTACTACTTCGTAATTCTGTTAATTCCCTAAAGTTCCTCCGTATTCCATAAAGTAAACATTGGCCTACTTGCATAGCTAAAAACCAAAATAAACACAAACCTCTACAAGTACCAAAATAGTAAAATATGCTAACTTGGCAATCATGCTACAAGGAAATGCAAACTTGCCCTAAAATTGTTGTTCTTAGCGCGGTTATGCGAAACCAATCAAAGGTGAAACTGTGATTAGAATAGGAAAGGCCTACTTTAACCGAAGGTAAAGAAGTGAAGATTTATTGGTTTGGCTATTTTTTTTTAAATATTTTTTATATAGAGCAGCACTTGACTAACATCTCACTTGCTGTTAAGTGATGATTCGGTCGAAGACGGTGAACACGCTAGGTTTAGAATACACTGACTCAAAGGCTGTGTTCTTCCGGAATACCGTGAGGTTATGGCGGCAGATTTTCACCTTGATAGTGGTAAGCTACTTTTTGATAGCAAGTCAGGCGAAACATCGATATAATACTCCTACCATCTATGGGAACTTGTCCGATCCTCGGAGCGCAACTCTTTAACCAAATTGGTTTAAACTATACACCATGTTGTACTATCATTTATTCTGTGACCATACCGGAACTCTACAAACCGATTGACAACATGCCTTTTGTTCGGCGGATGGTTCTATAGTATAGTAGTAGTATATAAGTAACTATTATATGATCTGTGCCAGTAGTAGCATGTCGTCAAGGTATATAAATGCATCGTAATACAAATGTTGATATATTAAAAACGGCTCGGCCGATTTCGTTAAAATTTAAATGGAAACACCTGGGAAGTACCCTTTGAAACAAATAAAAAAATCCAAATTGGTTCAGGCATCTTCGAGTAATCGGTGAACATACATAAAAAATAACCGGCCAAGTGCGTGTCGGGCCACGCGCAGTGTAGGGTTCCGTAGTAGCCCGTTATTCAATGCAAGTCTTTACCCGTTATAAACAAGCAACTAGGTACTTTGCCTTTGTCACTTTAAAGGATTTATTCTAAGGATTTTGTATTTGGTACAAAATTATCCAACACCCAAGTTCAACGACTATTACTGATAAACTAATAAAGGTATCTTAACCGCTATAATTTTCCTTTAAAGTTCCTGAAATGCACTATTATCACGAATTTTTCCAGATTTTTCAAGCCAGCCAGTTTAGCGTTTAGAGGGGGGGGGGGGACGCCCTACTGGAACAAAAATTTGCACTTTAAAGTTCAATATTTCGTAAATGGAGCATTCAATCGAGAATTGGTATTAGCAACCCTTAAGTCATTTTAAAAGACCTATTCAACGATACCCCACACGATGGGGTAGACGACGAAAATAAAAATTCATCCCCACTTCTCA
This sequence comes from Cabera pusaria, assembly GCA_954871355.1. Taxonomy (NCBI): domain Eukaryota; kingdom Metazoa; phylum Arthropoda; class Insecta; order Lepidoptera; family Geometridae; genus Cabera; species Cabera pusaria. The sequence continues at coordinate 4,663,385 of OX940906.1, read as the reverse complement.
TATAGAGGAGCTAAAAAAAATATTTTTCAAAATTTTATTTCACCACTTTTTCGGCGTAATTTATATACATACCCCTAAAAAATTACAGCTTTCTAGTGTTAACGGTCTCTTAGCAAAACCTCGGACAAACAGACAGACAGACAGACGGACATGACGAAACTATAAGGGTTCCTTTTCAGGACTACGGAACCCTAAAAATGATTCCGATGAATTAAGAACCTCCTCCTATTTTGTGAAGTCGGTTAAAAAGGTCTCTTCCTACGTGTCTATATGCTTAAATCTTTTAAACTACGCAACGGATTTTAGTGCGACTTACATCAATAGATACTCGTAGACTGATTCAAGAGAAAGGTTTATAACCAGGATTCAACGCGGGCAAAGCCGCGGGGCGCAGCTAGTCTTTTATAATATAATAAATGTAAAAGGCTTGTCAATAATTTGTTATTATTGCTTTAGTCGATGATAGTACATTAATTATTCCAAGACAAAGAAACAGGAAAAATAAATAATACTTACGCAAGTATTTAATAGGTACAACTTCAATAACATGATAATGTCACATCAAATGTGGCTTCCACGAACTAATAATAATTTATTTATTTGAAATATTTAATTTAATATTATTTCCCTTTGTCCTATTTACACAAATAAATATTATTTGTGTATAGTATTTTTATTAAGATAGTTTAAAAACGAAAACAACCGACTTCCGTGCCCCGTGAGTCAATTTCAGTAGCAAGTATCAGACGTTTATTATCATATCTCTGGAGATACTTATTAAATCTCGATGAAATCACAATATTACCACCTAGGAAACGTACCCTACCGATTAAAGAAAGAATCATTTTGCTCTAGAAGCATTTTCCAGGGAAGAAACGGGGGAATACATTTGTGGGGGAAAAGTGCACCCCGCGTTTACTTTTAAAAATAGTAACGTGAAATCGTTTGAAACCCTATAATCTTATAAAGGTAGATTTTTAATCCCGTATGATTAACATAGTATAAAAACTAAAGGAATTTACTTTATGGTAAAAAGTACATATTTGGCTGGCCAAGTTTCTGCATAATTTGCTTTACTAAAGCTCTTGGAACCATTCGCCATACATAGAATAAATAGATCGTAACTGCTCAATCAACCCCGTTTATCTAATGCAATGCACATTGCCTTTAGTTCTTATATTGCGCCATGCGTCCGCATACACTGAAAATAACGCACAAATATCGGTCAGACACAGACTAGTGGATACTGGCTGGCTACAGAACAGAATGAAATGAACGCATCGCATTAATTGGCTCTGCTCTGCGCAACACTAGCCAAGCGGCCGCGGCCCGCGCGCACGTTTCCGGCCGCACCAGGAAAACGCGCGCTCGATCGCGCGGGAATTCCAAATTCAATTTACTGTCAAATAGTTTTTTTTTAAATGCCAGCTTTTAATAAAACGTTTCAAACGCGACCAGTTTAACTACAATTTTACTTAAAAAAAGTTTGTTTTGTTTCGAGTTAAAAAGTTTGAGCAAAAACACGTCCCCGTTATCGCAAAGGTCAGAGATGGGTCCGTATATAATTAGGAAGCGATAAGCGACCGCAGTCGAGTGCAAATGTCGACGGTATCGCGACGTTAGTCGAGCACGGTAGCTGCATGGAGACGTCAATCCCCGGCCCTTCGCGGAATTCCACTCGTTGAATCATACACCGGTTATCGGGCGAGAACGCCATTATGACTTGTGAGGTCGCAAGTTGGATTCCGAACGCCGTAGCGGCGACACTGCGCGCCGAAACAGCGCAGCCTATAATCGCCTGGCTCACAGCTATACGCGCTTCCATTGAAGAATACGACCCCTTGATCGTAGTTCGACCACCGTCCCCAGATTCCGAACGTTCCTACGACACCAGCGCTTCCCCCGACAGTGCCTTCGACGAGATCCTCTCCCAATTAGGAAAAGAAATCTTCAAACTCGAGGAATACCAAAACAACTTAGCCCCAGAAGAAAAAGAAGTCTCCTTGAGCATTCTAAACATATTCGACGAATGCTTGGACCAGATGAGTGAGAAAAAAATAAAAGAAATGACGGTGCCAGTGGAAAACGGTGGTTTCAGTGACGGTGAATTCGATGTCGATAATCTATCGGACATGTCTCTCGTGACTAGCACCCCGGTGGCAGTGAAACTGAACAATAACGAAAGTGAATTAGAACGGGAACAAGTGAGTGAAACAAGTGAGGACCTGAGGACTAGATTGAGATCGACGTCTACTTCGTCGTCTTATTATGACAACGTGGAAATCCACGACCCTCTAGAGTGGAGTAAGTTAATAGAGTCGGACAGCGATTCTGAAAGCACGTGCTGGAGCTACAAGGAATGCTCTGACGTAGAGAACGACGTAAACAATGCGTACGCGGCCGTGTGGTCGCACTCCAGCGGGTTTCACAATTCCGATGCGATCCTGCGTCGCGTGCTATCGCAGAACAAGGCGACCGAATCGCGGATATCGTTCGACACCGTTAGCGAGTTGGAGGCTTTGGAGCCTACGCAATACACCGCGTACGCTTTGGAAGAGGTGGGAGACGGGGACAGGTGTGTTGACAGAGACAGCCCAGTCGCAGCGATGACACCGGACCGGCCGTGCGACGACGCCGGCTACGAGCCCGTGCGAGACGCTATCACAGACGAGAACATCTACGAAGAGATAGAATACGGCTACAGTTACACGGACGAGGGCTGTTCTTGTGGCACCAGTGTGGAAGTCGAGAGTTGCTCCATCAGCGCGAGTTCGGAAGGTGTGGGGCGCGAGAGTCCCTTATACGCGAATCTGAAGGACCACGACGCGTACGCCATCACTCCAGATGTTATCTTCTGGAAGAATTTACTTCTGGATCCTTTTTACAACGACGACGAGGAAGATGAGGTGAGTTTCATTCAAGATTTTTGTAAAGAATCGCTTGAATCATCTTTCTGTCAAGAAAGTATTCTCCCAAAAATATGTGTTAATTAGGAACGCGCTGTGCTAATTAGCACGTCGCTCGTCAACAAAATAAACTTTGTTAAGTTATAGTTGAATTAATAGATCGCAAATACAATTGTCTAATCGTAGGTTATACTGGCAGAATACTAATCAGCTCATTATGATGAAGACGTTAGCCATGACGTACAATACATTGTTAATTTAAAGTCTCTAGACATAAGCTCTTTGCCTTGGAATTAAAATGCAATCACGAAATGCAAGTCGATGACTAAGTCTTATTTATGTCTGTCTAAGTCCATTCCATTCATTGAGACGGAAGGTCGTTTAATTTTGGCATTAACTACCTACTATGTTTAGTATATTGGTGCATTGTCGAAAGACGGGAATGCATTGGTTTCCAAACAAATTTCCTCAATTGCAATCCCCTTTCCATATTAGATTTCACAAACTTTGAATCCTTGCCATTTTTCAACCAACTTCCAAAAAGAAGAATTTCAATTCCGTTGTGGGTTTTTTTTGTATGTTTGTTATACGATTACTCCGCCAATTGTGAACCGATTCGAATAATTATTTCTTTGTTTGGTAGGGTACATCTCTGAGGTTATCTCATTGTAATTTAATCGAGATGTGATGAGTATCTCCAGAGATATGGAGATAAACACTTCAAACTTGGTACTGAAAATGACTAACGTGGCATTTGAGTCGGTATTTTTTTTGTAACGATCTTAACTTGTTTATGTACAAAGGCAGTGCAGAGATTTTCTAACATGTCCTAAGCCTGCTAAAAAAAGTATCAAAAATATTTTTCTATTTATAAGTTAAATCGATCGAAAAATCTAGGACGTAGTATAAATAACTGTATTATCATTAATTATGAATATGCAAGCAAGAATCCAGGCTTCACACGGGCTTCACAAATTAAGGCCTGTTAAATTGTATTATTTATTTTAATATATATTTTATTCTTGACAGTCAACGACTCTACCACTTCGTTTTAACCGACTTCAAAAATAGTTATATATTTAGTTAGTATATATTTTTTTAGTGTAGTGTTTTAAATATATTTAATTCAAAATGATAACTTAGGTCAATAATAACAGTGCTAAATAATTTTTTTTCTCAAACGCAATATATAGATATAATTCTTAACATTATCACAGAATATTATGTTTCTTTGAAGTGTCACACACTTTATATTTTTGTAAATTGTTAAACACAATCCAAAATTTCATCGTACCGACGGGACTCGAACCTGCACCCCCCGGATTACACGTCCAGGTGCTCTACCAATTAAATCATAGAACATATAATATGACATTATGTTGTAGTATTCTTGTTATATTTTTCACATAATCAAACTCAAAGTCTCAGATAACAAAATGTAAATATTATTGGCCCGTATGATTTCATATAATTCCCACCTGCATGATAAGACCGTTTGCTTTGTAATAAAGACACATATTTAATGAATAAATAATACTTTTAACTATAAACATTATGAGAACAAGTGAAGTCCACGTGACTAGAAAGGTATGTAGGTACTAGAAAGACCAAAGAAAGTGTGGAATGGAAGATACAGATGTATAAGAATGTATAAAAAACTAAAAGAACCGACTTTAAATGCCGCGCTATTAATTTTCAGTACCAAGTTTGAGGTGTTTATCTCTATATCTCTTTAGATACTTATCAGACCTCGATGAAATTACCATGGTACCACACTTGAAATATCTTCTTTCCAACAAAAAAACATTCAAAATCGGTTCACAAATGACGAAGTTATCCGCGAAAAAACATGGAAGAGAACAGCGAAAGAGAATGACATGTTACATCGACTCCACTTAAGTGGGATTAAGGGGACGTCGCCAAGGGGGGGCAGGGGGGGGCAGTTGCCTCCCCCTAGAGATCAAATGTAGCTAGCTGCAAAGCGACCAAAGTGCGAGCAATTGACTTCCTTACCTATTAATAAATTCCGCATCGCATGACAAAACGTAAATTAATTCAGAAGGCAAAGACTTCCAAAGTGTAACGCTTCATGCTCCCGGCGTTCATATTTATTGTCCTCTATAATATTGCCCCATTGCCCCCCCCCCCCCCCCCCCCTTAGTCATAAGCTAGCGACGCCCTTGATGATGATGAACTATCAACATTGTTTCCGTTTGCACCAGGGACTACCACAGAATAATGAATAGTACAAGTAGTACTATTTGGTAGATTTCTCTATTTAGAGACGGTTGTAGACCGCGGCACAGAATAAATAAAATAATAGTACAAACGGCGGTTCTCCTAGCATCCTAGCCGATTTCGTGTTTATTTTCTTCGAATACTTTTCGTATTTACTTTAATGAAAATCGGGCCTTGATAATACATAACATTGTCTAACCATCGACATTTATAGAAACAAAAACATAATTTACCTACCAAGTTATTCTACATGTGGTAGAAGCATATTATGTCGATGTTCCGCCTAACTTGCTACCAAAAAGTAGCTTACCACCATCAAGGAGAAAGTCAGCCGCCATAACCTTACGGTGCTCCGGCAGCACATAGCCCTTGAGAGTCAGAATCCACACCGCGGCGTCCTGCGATCTACGGGCGCGATCTACTCGTAGTACTTTCAATTGTTTTCTGATTGCGTTTGGTGCGAACCAGTCGGTACAAATACTACTGCGCTATCTGATCGCCGCCTAGATCCCGCACGCAGGCCGTACCTTTATTCTAAGCTTAGCCTGTTCATCATTTTCGTCCACATCATCACTTAAGTAACTCAGTTAGCAACATGCGAGATAGTGGTCAAACGCTAGCCTATAAGATATTTAAAAAAAACTCGTAGTGTAAAAGATAACCTAACGTAAACACACATAGTATCAAAGCGCGTCACTTTTATAATTCTTCTTAAAACTATAATTTTTCTATCGTAATAGATGATTCATTAATTAATCATTACTGTGAGATGTGACTGTTGTTATTAAACCATTGAATCATCTTGTAAACAAATTGTTGTGAACAGTATAGTCATTAAAACAATATCAAAACACGCACTTATGATAAATTCTTCTTCAGTAAATTATTCTTGAAGCAGAAAAATATTGTGGTTGGAGCATTATGTCGATGTTCCGCCTGACTTGCCACGCCAGCTAAGTTAGTAACCGCAGCTTACTAGCTAAATAATTTAAGATCGTTTACAAAACGAAAAAACCGACTTCACATGCCCCGATAGTGAAAATATCCACTAGTCGTAATCATGTTGTCAAGGTATCAAATTTGTGTATATTGTTTATCTCCATACCTCCGGAGATAATTGTCATATCTCGATAAAATTTGATTGGGATCAAACGGGAGGGGCATGAGGAGATATCTAAAACAAAAAAAAAATTTTTTTATTCGGTTTAGATTTGACGGAGTTCTGAGGTAACAAACAAAATAAAACACAGTCAAATTGAGAACCTCCTCCTTTTGGTGAAGTTGGTTGAAAAGAAGGAGGTTCTCAATTTGTCTGTATGTTTTTTTTAATGTTTGTTACCCGATTACAAAGTATTTAATTGATGTTTTTTTGATAGGTAGGGCTTATGTTGTCCCAGAGGGTCCCATTTAAATTTTATCAAGATCTGACAAGTATCTCTAGAGATATGACGATAAACGTCTCAAACTTGCTATTGAAACTGACTCGCGATGTACTCTACCATTTAAACGAATAATCGTTCGAATCGGTTCACAATTGACGGAGTAATCGAACTTCCTCCTTTCTTGGAAATCGGTCGAAAAAGACTTCCGCGGCATTTTTAGTCGGTTTCGTTTTGTAAATTATTTTTCTATTTATTTCATTTTTTACGCTAAATTTTAATGTAGAATTGTAGAATTACATAAGTAACATTGTAGAAGATACATAATCATCAGTATTTGTGGTTATTAAGTAATTTCTAATTGGTTTTAATTAGATGATGAGATTATTAGTTTGCACGCTTCAATTACTGCTGTAATTGTACTAGTTTTTTTTATAGAACTGTTGGGGTTATTTTCTAATTCACAATTGGATGATTTTCAGTTACTAATGCAAAAAGTTTAATCTTCACAAATTTATTTTTCTTCTTTTTGTTTTGAGTTTTAATAAAAAATTTGATGGCAATATACTAGTCGATATCATTTCCTTTTTCCAAAACTACTGTATACTGCCATGCATTTTAAAGCTTCTACTTCTATTAACGGCCATAACATATTTAATATAATATATAATATAATATATAAAATAGGCCGGAATATCTTTGACATGACTGGTTAAAAAAAAAACAGGCTAATTGCGAATCTTCTTTTTTGTGAAGTCAGTAACAAAGCAGTGTATTGCACATAATATTGACAGATTATAATTTATGATCGTACAAAACAAAACGAAAAACCGACTTGACATGCGGCGATAGTGAAAATATCCACTAGCCACAATCATTTCATCATGGTATCAAATTTGTTTACATTGTTTATCCTCATATCTCCGGAGATGATTATCAGATCTCGATAAAATGAATCGAGAAAATGAGGTCAAATGGGAGGCATAATCTCTCAAATCAAAAAATATTTTTTAAAATCGGTTATGAATTGACGGAGTTCTGAGGTAAAAAACAAAAAAAACGTGTGTGTACTTATGTACACGCGTTAGAAGTTATACCTCTGTGGCGTATGGAAAAAAAATAACTAAAATGCAGTAGTGATTAACGATAAATATTAAAATTAATCAAAAAGATTTTATTTAAATAAAAAAGGTTTTATTAACGTAAAAATATGACGTTAAATATGACGTTCTTACGAAATGACATATACAACTTGAACATAGTCATGCCACCTAGAACTAACTTCACGGTGTAGAATTTAGGTGTCGGTGTGCGCGCGCATCGTAAAAATTCACTCTCATCATTTTTCTCTATCGTGCCAAAAGAAGTATAACTTCAAAAAATAAAAAAAAATGGAGAACCTCCTTCTTTTTGTAGACTCAGTTAAAAAGCTTTGAATTTAAGCCCCTGCCATAGAATAAATATGAGCACAAGTTGAAGGCAGCGCTTCCTACCTACTTCGAGCCTCATTACGTATACGTTTCTGGGTACATTACATAAAAAGTACCTCTATTAGGCTCTATACTTTATGGTTCATCACAACATGACTCTATTGTTATCGTGGCTCGACTAATTTTGAATTAATTATGCCGGTATGGGCACGGCCTGTCAAAAAGCGGAAGAGATTTTTGTCTACGCCTGCCTAATTTGATTACGTTTTGAATCAAAGATTTTGGAGGTAATAAGACCTAACGGTAAATTGTGGGCTAGCATAATGTGGATACGATTTATTGCAAACGGTTAGACTCCATGCAGACTGAATTGGCAGCGACGCGACCATCAGTTTTAAGAGCGAACGCGGGGTGCACTTTTCCATACAAATGTATTTCCCCTGGAAAATGCTTCTAGAGCAAAATTTGTTTCTATAAAAAATCAAGGTCTGCTGTATGCCCCTATTATTTGCTTTTTTTGACCAATCAATTGTAAATAGAAATATGAACCTTCAAAAATCTTAAAGAGAAGATAAAAAGAATTATATTTCTTTAGTAGCTACGGTAGACCTTAATATATTGTAGAAACAAATTTTGCTATAAAAGCATTTTCCAGGGAGGAAACGGGGGAATACATTTGTATCTAAAAGTGCATCCTGCGTTCGCTCTTAATAACAAGGCATTATAAACCTTTTCACCAATGTAACCAGATAAAGAAACGCTTTATAGAATGAGCGAGGTGTGGCGAAGCTTCGCGCCGGCTCGAGCAGTGTTCACGTGGTTCATTTTATCCAGCGTTTCTATACCTTGTAACCATGGTTCATAAGGTTTATAATGCCTTGTTAATAAAACTGATGGTCGCGTCGCTGCCAATTCAGTCTGCATTGAGCCTTAGGGTTAGTCGAACGTCGTAGTTTTTTTTTTTAGTTAGGGTACCCTGAAAATAAAAATCAACTTCAGGCGTCAAAATTCAATATGTTTATGATTAATCTCCTACCCTACCTTGTAAAATAACAAATTTTGCCTAAACGGGTTCCTTTTACTACCTAATTAAACGTATTTTAAGTAAGGCCTACCAAAAGCGCAATATGAAGTTTGTCCCATTTTAACCCTCTTCACAAAAAAGGACGAGGTTCTCAATCCGCCTGTATTTTTTTATATATTGTTTACCTTAGAACTCCGTTAAAACCGATTTGGATTGTTTTTGGTTGAGAGAGTCAGCTTCCCGTTTGGTAGTGGTACCTACCATTGTAATTGTATTGAGATAAGTGTCTCCACACTTACAGAGATATGGATATAAACATGACTAAGTCGGCTTTTAGGGTTCCGTACCCAAAGGGTAAGACGGGACCCTATTACTAAGACTCCGCTGTCCGTCTGTCTGTCTGTCTATCTGTCACCAGGCTGTATCTAATGAACCGTGATAGTTATACAGTTGAAATTTTCACAGATGATGTATTTCTGTTGCCGCTATAACAACAAACAATAAAAACAGAATAAAGTTAAAAATAATAGAGGGTCCCCATACAAGAAACGTGTTTTTTTTACATTTCAATATAACGCCATCTGTGAACGTATAACTACGTCCATAGATGGCGTTATATTGAAATGCCGATCCTTAACACCTTTGTTAGACGTTAGATGGCGTTATAAGAAATAAAATGTTTATTAATTATTATTTTTGCTGGCGAAAAATGATAGTGGTATTTTTTGCTCGATCTTATAAAATACTATAGTGTGGTACGGAACCCTACTAGTGCGAGTCCAACATGCACTTGGCCAGTTTATTTTTTCTATTTGTGAATGATGGTAAATTATGTACGCTTCCAATAAACTGTTTTCCAGAAACATTCAATATTTTTTGCAACATTTGTTTTCTAAGTAAACCTATAAGCTCTACCTGTACTTATCTAAGAATCCCAAGGCCTAATGAGATTACCTTATTCAAAATAAATATTCTAAGAAGAGACTTTGTACTTAATAGCAAAACTAAAGATGTCTTTAGTGGTCACGAAATGGGACCACATTTCGTAGTATTACGGTATTAGTGGATGGTATTTTATTGTTTTGTAAAAGGGAAAATAAACCGGATTGACCTACTTTTACTTACGATGACAATAAACTCGATTCCTATAATTAATTTATATCTGCGAAGAGACATTACATTATTATTATTGCAATTGACATAATGTTTAGGTGTCTCCCGATACTTTTTAGGGTTCCGTAGCCGAATGGCAAAAAACGGAACCCTTATAGATTCGTCATGTCTGACTGTCTGTCTGTCTGTCTGTCCGTCCGTATGTCACAGCCATTTTATTCCGAAACTGTTAGGACTACAGAATTGAAACTTGGTAGGTAGATGTATTCTGTGAACCGCTTTCCGATTTTATCCATTTTTTATACAAAAATAAAAAAAATAAAAGTTTAAGGGGTGCCCCCCTTAAACTTTTATTTCCCATACATGGAACTAAAACAAAAAAAAAATTTCTTCCAACCTATACGTGTGGGGTGTTTATGGATAGGTCTTCAAAAATGACATTGAGGTTTCTAAAATCATTTTTTCTCAAAGTCAATCATTTGAAAGATAAGCGCGTCTAAAGTGGTAAAATGTGTGTCCCCCCCTCTAACTTTTAAAGTATGGGAGCGAAAAATCTAAAAAAAATATATGCTGTAGATCTCAATAAAAACTAACTAACTAAACTAACTTTTTCATACAAACACTATGAAAAACAAAGTTAATTTTGTAGTTGCGAAAAATCATAGTTATGGAATACTTAACGGTGTTACGGAACCCTACGAGTGCGAGTCCGACTTGCACTTGGTCAGTTTTATTTCTTTTAACGAAGTTTTAGATCTTTTTGTAATCTACGTGGCACTTGTGCCTTGTAATATTGTTTATTCTTTACTAATACCAAAATAGAAATTAAGTATTCTAATTTTAAGGGCCGGTTCTGATTAAGTTCATATAGTTATCTGACAATTAAAAGTCGTGGTTTATCTGGGAGATAAGTTCCTATTTGGCTATTCATAATTTTTGATATTACGCTTCTCAACATTCCACGACATCTTTTAAATAATCAAGAAGTAAAATACTTTACTACAATATCTTGAAAGTGGTACACTGGCTAAATGCACTACAGGTGCGAGGTTTAGAGAAAGAAAAATGTGCATGATTATGTAATCTGTAATGTAGGTTGTAAATGTGTTAACTATGACAACTTACGCTTTGTAAAATTCAGTGTAACACGTTCTGACATGCGATTTAACGGTTTGTTACACAAGAATTAATCAATCTAATACCACAGTTTTACGAATACTTTAAGAATCTTTGTCCAAGCATACTGACTTCGAGACAACGCATAGCCTAAACCGCTGGTCGTAGAGACTTGACATTTTGTACTAAGAAAGGATTTTCCAAAAATCAACCCTTAAGGGGGTTCAAAGTTTGTGTAACATGATAAAATAGTATTTTTGTTCGAAATTTCACACAAGTATTTCTGTAAATAAATAAGTAAATACGTGTTCCAGGTTTTTTCGAAATTCCACCTCTAAGAGGGTGAAGTCTGAAAATCAATATTGTTTCGGATTGCGTTGAAATTTGGCATGCATTTAGTTATTATGACGTTGGTATCCGCTAAGAAAGGATTTTCCAAAATTCATCCCTTATGGGGATGAAACGGGGGTAAGAAGTTTGTACGGAGTAACAAGATTAGATAGTCTGTTTTACAAGAAACTTCACATAAGTACTTCTGTAAATAAATAAGTAAACACGTGCTTCAGGATTTTTCGAAATTCCACCCCTAAGAGGGTGAATTGGAGGGGGGGGGGGGTAACAAAGTCTGAAAATCAATATAAAGTACATGGAATCGAAAGAAAAGTACCTAAATCCCTAGGAAGTTGAACAACATAATTAAGATAGTTTACAAACTAAGACTCGCGAGGCATGGAAGTCGGGTACTTCCATGCCTTGCGAGTCAATTTCAGTAGCAAGTTTGAAACTCATAATCAACGAAAAATATGGAATATATCCCCAATTAAAACTTACTCATCATAGATAAGTATTTTTTGTATTGCATAATTTTTTTTTTCATTATTTCTTTTATTTCTGTTCTAATAATGATGTAATAATTAATTTTCTATTCTGTACATGTCATGTTTTTATTGTTTTGTAATGCTCTAAGTCAATAAGATAATTTGAAGCCATCTCTCCATTTATGTAATAAATAAAAATTGCACATCACCAGCAATGCGCAAAATGTCATTCATTGGTTTACAAATACCCCTTTCTCGCATATGCTTCATCAATACGGTTGCTCTATAAAAATAGCTTCATTGAATAGTGCAATATCCATTATTACAAATCGATCGGTCTGTTAGACAACTGGTCTATGATAATTGCTATTAAATATGGAGTAATATAACCTGTATTAGCTTCTGCCCGCAGCATCGCTCGCGTGGCCTACAGGAAACATATTACATATTTTTCAGAAACAAATATTACATGCGCTCTTACTATCTCTTAATTTAATATTACCTTAGAAAGTTCAACCCTCCATTTCAACCTCTTATGGGTGGAATATCGAAAAATCCTTTCTTAGTGGATGCCTACAATTTACAGAGAACACACTCTCCAAGAATTTATATGTCTAGGACCAGCGGTTTGGGCTGTGCGTTGATATATCAGCCACTCAGTCAGTCTCGACTTTGGATTTTATATAGATAGATAGATAGAGGCTATCTTTGAGCAATATCCTAGGATTATACATAGTCACAGAATAATGAATAGTACAAGATAGTTATTATAGTCCGGCAATCTCGTGCGCGACCTTCCCGCGGGGTGTCAGACGGTGGCGGGGACGAGGTACCCAAGATGTCAGCGGGTAGCGGGTGGTGTAGCGGGAAAGGGAAGCGTGTGTAGCCGTGTCACAGATTATATAATAGTGACTACGTAGCCGTGTGTAAGAATGACCGCTACCTCGTCCCCGCCAACGTCTGTCACTCCGCGGGGCGGTCGCGCACGAGATTGCCGGACTACAGGTACATAACTTTACGGTGTTCCGGCGGCACACAAATGTTTGACTAATATCTGGTGGTGGTTGGTGGTAAGCGATGTTGTGGTCGTAGATAGCACAGAATAATTAATAGTAAGATAGTGAACACGCTAGGCCTAGAATACTCTCTCTCAAGGGCTGTGGTGCTGCCGAAATACCGTAAAGTTATGGCGGCATATTTCTCCTTGATGGTGCTAACTGCTAAGCTACTCTTTGGTAGCAAGTCATGCGGAACATCGATATAATATCATCCTACCACCTGTGGAAATATCAAGTATTAATTACATTGCAAAACATTAAACAATTTATACCAAAGAACCACACAAGTCAATTTACAGAATTACACTAACATACGTAACATTAGTAGAAAATAAAAACTGCGACAAAAAACGAATATTACGCGACATCATACATAACCATGTATCTCAATGTACATAATGCAACATTTATCTCGACAAGAAAATGTATGAATTCATGACAATAAAAATCTCCATTAACCTTATCGACGTTTATAAATATAGAAAAAAAAAGAAAAACATGCAGTAAATTTATTCTATTGTCATTACAAATCACTTATTGCGAGGCTGCTGACCGTAATAAAGCAAAAAAAAAAGATTTACATTACAGATTAGGTAGGTGGGTAGAAAATATTCAGATACGGACTACGGTCCACTGCGTTTCTTGCAAAAACTTGCACGCAACGAAAGACTGTTTATATTCCGCGTTGACCATGTGTTGTTTTTTTATTTTTTTCTTTTGTTATCTATGGTTTCACATGTATAATGTATATTGCCAAGATTCTGTTTATTAGGTAGCTATTTTTCTTTTTTCATACCAATGTTGTCTGGATACATTTGCTTTTAGCAGCAAGGTATTGACTGCCACTAGAGATGGGCAAAGCACCGGGCTTAAAAACCTGGTGTCGATCGTCCGAATATTAATAATATTCGTGTTCGTAAACGTACTAGTACCTAGGTATTTGTTAATTTTGTTATCGAGTTTGGTAGGGTTGCCAGATGTACGGTTTTCGACCGGACAGTTCGGTTTTCTTTAGGCATGTCCAGTCAAGAAAATCTTGGTAAACCGGACAAAAGAACACTAAATATATAAAAAAGTAGTACGGTGTAAAATTTGTTACTTAATAAATAAAACTTAAAAATTCCCCGGTTTTTTTTTTCAACACATCTGGCAACCCTAAGTATGAGTAACAGCTGTTCTATTAATTATCGGAAATAATTGGCCCAGTTGTATATCGACATTTCATTTGCACCATTATTATAATGTGGTTTATTGATTGTAAAATATGTTTTGCAATCCCACTGAGAATAATACATAGTACCGACTATAATAATAACTCTCTTCTGTTTGTTGTCGACTGTCTCGACTATGGGCGTTTTCACATTGGACGATAACTGCGCGATAGCGGCGGACTGGTAGTTTGATTAAATTACTACTAAATGCTTTCACTGTGTCGTCGTCAGATTGTATCAAACTACCAGTCCGACGATATCGTGCAGTTATCGTGTAGTTACAGTTATCGTCCAATGTGAAAACGCCCTATGGCACAGAGTAAATAATAGTACAAAGACCAGCCCCCTGATTCTCAATCATTCGAAAAGCTATTAGGATTCGGAAGCCTCTTTTTAGGGTTCCGTAGCCGAATGGCAAAAAACGGAACCCTTATAGATTCGCCCTGTCTGTCTGTCTGTCTGTCCGTCCGTATGTCACAGCCATTTTATTCCAAAACTGTTAGGACTACAGAATTGAAACTTGGTAGGTAGATGTATTCTGTGAACCGCTTTCCGATTTTTGTACAAAAATTAAAAATATAAAAGTTTAAGGGGGGGCATCCCATACATGGAACTAAAACAAAAAAAAAATCTTCAAACCTATACGTGTGGGGTGGGTGTCTATGGATAGGTCTTCAAAACTGACATTGAGGATCCAAAAATCATTTTTTCTCAAAATCAATCATTTGAAAGATAGGCGCGTCCAAAGTGGTAAAATGTGTGTCCCCCCCCCCCCCCCCTCTAACTTTTAAAGTATGGGAGTGAAAAATCTAAAAAAAATATATCCTGTAGATCACTAAAAAAATAACAACGAAAATTGATTTGAACGAGATACAGTCAGCAGTTTTAGAGATATGGCGATCGCAAAGATAACTTTGTTTTTCATACAAACACTATAAAAAACAAAGTTAATTTTGTAGTTGCGAAAAATCATAATTATGGAATACTTAACTGTGTTACGGAACCCTACGAGTGCGAGTCCGACTTGCACTTGGCCAGTTTATTTAATGTTGAATATTGTTAATTCCGTGAGCTATATTGTCGCGAAAATCTATATTATAACAATTTCCAATTAGAATTCCGGATTATTTTGAATTGAAATATCGAAAATAACCAATCGGAGCACTGTGAATTTCAAAGATCCAAGTCGAAGTAATGTTTGCCTTTTATATATACAGATAGGTACACATATATATACACAGATACACGGAAGTCTTAATAATAAGTACTTTATTATTAAGATTTCTGTGTAGAAATTACATATTTAAAAGTTGTAAAATATGCGTATTGGATTCTGTCAAACTAATGAAGTAACAGGTCATTTCCTCTTATTTTTCCAGTTTTTTTAATTACCGACGTACTTAACTTATCCATTTATCTCTGGTCATAACATTTTTATCAATATTTTGAATTCAGTATATTTTAATAACTTTATTTTGAAGACTGGGAGGTCAAATGCGATAAGAATTTTGTGCCAAACATTATCATGGCGTAGAAAAATACTTAAATATTGATAAAACTTGTTTGTGCTTAAACAAATAGGTAGGTAACTTATTGGTATTTTCAACCGACTGGAAAAAGTAAGAGGTTCTTAATTGGACTGTAATTTTTTTGTTGGTTACCTACCTCAGCCTACCTCAAAACTCCGTCATTTATAACTTTTATAAGCTGATTAGGAATATTGTTTTTATGTTAGAATTTTTATACTTACCTACCGTTTAGCCATATTAATGTTATCAAGATCTTCACGAGTATCTCCAGAAATATGAAGATAAACTTGCTACTGAAATAACGGTCTATTTTTTCGGTCTTTTTTGAAACGTTCTTAAATTATTGCATTATATATTACACAAATTCACGCTTTTCCCGTTGGGGTAGTCAGAGACTACTTCTTCCCACATGCTACGATCCTGACATAAGTACCTCTTTCGCTTCTTCCACTTTGATGAGCGCCTTCATATTTTAAATTAGTCAACAATATAAGCCCAAAGTAACTAAACTGTCATCATAATAATTGGCATTCAGTAGTCGTGGACTTATTTCCTGTCCTTGGGGACACATGTCCGTCTTCAGAACTTATTCCGCGATGCAATCACGTTACAATTGCGTATTTTATTTGCTAACAGGATGACAACATTATTAATAAACGGTTTTATCTCGGAAAACGTCTTAATGTTGTTTTCCTTTATTAACCGACTTCACGATAATTTAAGATCGTTTACAAAACGAAAAAAACCGACTTCACATGCCGCGATAGTCAAAATAGTAGTATCATGTCGTCAAGGTCTCAGACTACCATAAATAAAACTGGCCAAGTGCGAGTCAACATCGCGTCTCTTATCGCACACTTAGGGAGGGTTCCGTATAATACGTAACATAACAGAGTTTCAACCTCATATATTTGATTAATTGATATTACCAAGAATATTTGGTTTGGTCGCGATCTAGAAAGACGGGGCTCGTTTACTAGCGCCATCTATGTCATTTTGCCGAAAGTAATTAGATAGATGGCGTTTAAAAACAAGTTTTTTGTATGGGGTTGGGTTGTTTGTATACCCCCTTTAATTTTTAACTTTATTTTGTTTTTAGTATTTGTTGTTCTAGCGGCAACAGAAATACACCATCTGTGAAAATGTCAACTGTCTAACTATCACGATTAATGAGCTTTAGCCTGGTGACAGACGGACATACAGACAGACAGACAGACAGACAGACAGACAGACTGACAGACAGACGGACAGCGGAGTCTTAGTAATAGGGTCCCGTTTTACCCTTTGGGTACGGAACCCTAAAAAGGGTCAAGGTATACAAATGCATATGTCGTCAAGGTATGTAATGTGTTTTAGATGTTTATCTCTATATCTCCGGAGATAATTGTCATTCTTGATCAAATTAATTAAACTCTCAAAGGAAAAAAGTTTTTTTTTTAAATTGGTCAAGATTTGACGGAATTCTGAGGTAGCAAACATAAAAAACAGTACAGTCGAATTGAGAACCTCCTCCTTTTTTGTGAAGTCGTTTAAAAAAGGAGGGGGTTCGCCATTCGCTTGTATTTGTGTTTTTATATGTGTTACCTTAGACCTCCGTCATTTATTAACCGATTTGCAAAATTCCTGTTTTGTTTAAGAGGGCATACTTACTTGCCGTTTGGATGTACAATTTATCAAGATCATTTTTAGGGTTCCGTACCTCAAAAGGTAAAAAAAAGGAACCCTTATAAGATCACTTTCTTGTCCGTCTGTCTGTCCGTCTGTCCGTGTGTCACCACCGATTTTCTCAGAAACGGGTGGACCTAGCAAGTTGAAATTTATACCAGATACTGAGGCCTATAGTTCCTATTAGGTGTATAAAAATCAAGGTCCTGAGTCAACACGATAAAAAGATATGGGCCATTTTAGATGTTTGCAAAACCTTGTAAGTACCAAAATTTACCTTAGTATTCAACTTTTTTTTATTTTTCGGAATGTTTCCTTTACTTGTGCTATAGACCTTGCATTTCACCAAAATTGAAAATTCTAAGTCAACCGGAAGTACCCTATAGGTTATAGGTCGAAAACCTATAAGGTACTTCCCGTTGACCTAGAATCATAAAATGTGGCAGGAAGCAAGATCTTACAGCACAAATAAAGGAAAAACTCAAAAAAATTAAAAAAGTTGAAAATTAAAGGGTGCCCCTATACATACATAGTTAACGCAAATTAAGATAGACCTCTGAGTTCTATGAGCGCTTATACAATTTAGAGGTCTAGCTTAATTGGTCATTACAGACGTTGGTACGGAAGCCTCGGTGGGCGAGTCCAACTCGACTTGGCCGGTCTTTTATTATAGATGGTACCTAGCGTTTCACCACATTTCGCCTGGTGGTAAGCGAGCTTACAATGGCACCAAGGAGAAAACCTTACGGTGTTCCAGCAGCACAGCCCTAGAGACCCTTCTAGACCTTGCGTGATCACCATCCTCGACCATATCTTCGCTTACCAACAGGCAAGATTGTGATCAAACGCGATCCTATCAAATATAAAAGAATAACACTACCTAAGTGACACGATGTAAAGACGCCATCAGTGGTCACCCATTTGGCACCACACAGTTTCTTATTTTTATTTTATGAAATTTAAAATGACAACAAAAACGTAAAATACAGCAACAAAGACAAATACATTGCTATAGCAACATCGTCGTCGTTTTAGCTAAAATATATCTATGCATAGGGGTCTATGCACTTATAAATAGGATTACTCAATACACTTGCGAAGCTCTTTTCGATATATTCACTTGTGATAGAGTGGTAACTGGTAATAACATTAGATGTCACAGACATAGATTAGAAAAGACGCCGCAAGTGTGTGTCAAATAGCGTAAACACAAACGCCATATTTAAAACATTCAAATTGTAAAATAATTACGTAACTATGAGTATCTACTAAATATAAGGTGGAGAACATCGTGATAATGGATAAATGGGAACGTTGTAGTGTGGTAGAAGATGTAGTGACAATGATAGTGGAAGGGATGCTTAGATGGTTTTAACATACTCGTATTTACGAAAAGCTTTTGCTTAAATAACACTTCTACTTTCATTTCATTTCGTTCTGCTACCAATAAGATGATCCCACTGCCTTATGAACTTGGTAACTTTTGTCAGTAAACACGATAAAGGTACGGACACACCGCAGCGTCCTGCGTGCGCGATCTAGGCGGCGATCAGATGGCGCAGTAGTATTTGTACCGACTGGTTCACACCAAACGCGATCAGAAAACAATTGAAAAGTACTAAGATCACGCCCGCAGATCGCAGGACGCCGCGGTTTGGCCGTACCTTAACTCTTATGTAAGTTGGCAAGAAGTTACTCGTTAGTATCCTGCAGATTCTAAGTAATGCAGCACGTGGACTAGTTTATCATGTTCTCGCAATGTCATTGACATTTTGGCTACCAGACAAATTTGAGAGAGTTTTAAGACAAAAAGAAATGATAGAAGTAAGAAAATAATTTAATCGGATCAGTGAAGTCAACATTTTGTATGTAAAATGGGTCTAAGTTGCAGTTGTCCCTATCACACTCTTGTTTGTTGTTTGGGCACTGCACGACGGCAATAGTTTCTTTAAAATAACTATTTTTCAAATTCCTTGCTTCCCGCGTTTCCTTTTAATTGAATTGATATTATGGCATAGAAGCATTGCTTAAAACAACACGCAGTGAATGCAATTGCGGGATCTAGTTAAATCTATGTTTGTTTTAGATGCGCAAACGCAGCCCTTCAGCCAGATGGCCGTCGACCCAAATGCACGATAAGCTGTCCTGTGCAGATAGACAGACAGTATTGATATTAGTTATTAGAATGGAATTAATATAATTGCTTTAGCGCCACATGGTTTCGTCGGTATTATGTCTCGAAAGCGGCAATAGCTCAATGGCTAAGGCATCGGCATGGCGATCGAGAGGTCGTGAGTTCGATCTCCACCCATTGCACTATTGGCGTGAACTCAACTCCAGACACAAGAATATTTTGCTTAGTTGGAGGGGTTAACAAGAATACTAGTAATATCACAGAATAATGAATAGTAAAATTAGTAAGTAATGTATAAGCTTTCCAATTTCCAAAATCTTAAAAAAAAATATTTAGATAATAATTTAAGATCGTTCACAAAACAAAAAAAAACTATCTTTTATTTATTCTGTGCCTATACCCAGCATGCAATGGCGCAGGAGATAGTTGCGTACAAATGTGCCTGGAGTAAGCCTAAAATATGCCTTGATGATAAATGCTGTGCATCTTCTGCCTGCTTCCGATCCTGAGCAGTAAAAGCCTGGGACGGTACAACCACTTTGTCAATTATTCAGCCATGAAATAGGGATATTATTCGGTTTGAATGGCAGTGTCACAGAAAAGATACTAGTCGCAGTGTCCAGTGAACTGACAAGGCATGTGAGACTTAAAATCTTTATATCTCAAGACTGTCACATTCAGACAGACTGGCGCAGTGCGCCTTCTGTCTATCCAGAATTATTCATGTTTCTGTATCTGTAACAGCTGACGTCATCGCTTACCATCAGGCAAGCGTCGTGTTTGTCACATTACTTTACTACACAATATAAAATAATCTAGATACAACAAGCTCATGCAAAAAATGGAGGTGTATATGCTCTACCAAGCGAAGGGGCGGGTCGCTACTTATATCATGAAAACAATACTTATACCTATATAACAAATATACCTACCTACCTATCTACCTATATACATATAGGTACCTATAGCCAGACCCAGACGTAGAACAATTAATTACCAAAACGCACAAGAACAAAAACAATGTGCAAAAACTAACTTATTGCGGTAATAAATAACAGTTGTCGTTCTCACTTTACATTTGCAGACCAGATGCGCTCTGATTGCTGATTACAACGAATTGTACCTATCTATGTTTGTATGCGTCTTTAAAATCTTTTTTTAACCCCTGACGCAAACAAAGGGTGTTATAATAAAGTTTGACCTGTGTATGTCTGTCTGTCTGTGGCATCGTAGCGCCCCAACTGAACTGGTTGAACCGATTTTGAATCGTAGCTCCCAAACGGTTGAACCGATTTTGGATTTAGTTTTTGTTGTTTGATAGGTGTCTTAATCGAGATTGTTTTTAGCAGCGACATTATGGCAAATGCTATAATGTCGCTGGCTTAGAGCTTAGATTTATGAAAATCCTTTTGTTTTAGGACTAGGTATGAGCTTTTTTCTATTTGATGACTCAATGAAATCAACTGTCATAGGTCTGATCAATTCGAAATTCGGTATCCTCTTACTTTAACGATATTGTAAAAACTTGGTAGAATTGGCCTAATGGTGGTACATCTCCTGGAATCTGCAGAATACTCAACTCCTCACCAACTTTCAGCAGAGATATCGTGTTAGGGCTTGCATTATAATGGTCTCAATGAACAGATAGACAGACAGATCAGTCGGGGGTGGGTTTAAATTTTGAATTTAAGTATTACTTATTGTAATATAGAATAGAATGATTATTTATTGTACACCAAATTAAACAAAACAGAAAATATTTCATAAGAAAGCAATGGGCGGTGTCATTGCTTGGAGTTATATCTACAATCAATCTTTGAAAGGACATGATAATAATACGCATAAAGGTGTCTGCCCACTATCCCGTAGCATACCATGAGCGTGCTAGGAACGTTTCCGGCACGGAAAGCAGTCCTATACGCTCTATTTTGCCCACTGAAGCGGGCCGACAGCGTTCTGCAAAATATTCCCTCCGACAAATAGTTGACGGCCCGTGCATGGTACGCTATGGTGTCGGCCGGTGACGGAACGGTCTAGTGGGCATAGTCTCATACTTCTCAATATAAAGAATAGTTTTTTGTCCGAAACGGTCCTAGTACGGTCATGGTATGCTACGGGATAGTGGGCAGACGGCTTAATCGTTTACTCATTAATTAATTATCATTACGTTGGCCAGCTTTAAAATAAATTACCCAGGCTTAGTCTGATTATATTATAATGTATGAATCCCCCAAGCCAACCAATTGACTAGCAAGCCACATTATTAACATCGCATGGCTATATTTACAATATCAATACACCATTTGCATATTGCGACTTAGTATTCAAGTTGTTATTGCGACATCTAGTGGTTGTTTGGTGCAAGTTTTTTTATAGGCTAGCGTTTGTGTACTATCTCGACTGGAGATAAGCGATGATATGGTCGGAGATGGTGAACACGCTAGGCCTAGAATGGTTTGACTCTCAAGGGATGTGTGCTGCCGAAACACCTTATTGTTTTGCGTGAACGATAACGTATTTAGTTTAGAGGGCTTAAGTGAAATTAAAATATAATCTATAAACTAGAGTCTAGACTAGACAGACAAATCATGTAACGGCATATTCAGTACTAGCCAATGCGAGCTACCGTTTTTTTCGGCAGATTTCGCCACTGAGTAGAGTGGTCCTGATGACGGCTGTCAAGATATTCAATTTTATAATGGAATGTCAAAATTAATGTTACGTCAATATCAGTTTGGGATAATTGCTTAACTAAAAATGACACTGACATTTCGCGTGCCTTGCAGCAGTTGCAGCACACTAGCGCCTCTAGCGGAAAATGTACACACGATAACTCTCGCTTCTCACTGGGTAGACACTAGACAGGTTAGGATAATTGAGCTTTGCGTATTGTACGATACTCGGTTGTCCAGTACCCTTAGTACGAGTTTACATCGTAAACGCTGTTGACAGTACCCTTAGTACGAGTTTTCATACCAAATTCGATATCGTATATCGAGTAAATTTTGTATGAACAACAGTACAGCGCCTCTAGTGGTTACTACACTTCACTAAATTTAGACCAATCAGGGAGCTAGAATAAGTCGAAAACTATGTGAGATCTGTCAAAAGCGTTTACCATGAAAACTCGTACTAGGAGTACTGATCTCATATAGTTTTCGATTTATTCTGGCTCCCTGATTGGTCCAAATTTTTAGATTTGTTCGATTATACGATATGGAGTTTGGTATGACAATTCGTACTAAGGGTACCAGCACCTCATCTCACTTCCACTTCCATTGGCCGTCTTCCACTTCTATACGCAACGCACAACGTCATCGTAAATAGGACGGTCAAGTATTTTCTTTTAAAGTTATGTTTCTAATAGAAAAAAATGTCTATTTAAAAGTAGTCTATCTTACTTCTTGCACCACACAATTAGACTGTCACTCAGTCCGTACCGCACCATATCGGGACGTGTGCGTAACTCTTCCATAAGTGCGATGGTGTCGTGTCTTGCATAGTGCGTAATAGGCGTCCGCCTGTCTACAGGAGATACGTGACTGGACGCAGGAAGACTTGGAACCTGTGCTTGGAACTGTCGAGCACCCTTCGCCCCTGTCTAGGTTTAAAAATAGGTACCGAGTTTTGGCGGGAACGTGGAAAAGTGTGTGTGATCTCATTATATTTTTTCCTAAAAGTTGTGTTCTTTCGCGAGTTAATGTAGAATAAATGTGGATTATTAACCATTAAGGTGAATGTGTGCGAGAGTAGGGAAACAGCACAATGTTGAAAAACGTGCTATTTGCGTTCTCACCAAAATTCCACTGAAAATCTTCAGTAAACACCACATCTTTACCGAATGTATGACTTAGACTAGACTTTTACTTGAAAACGGACCTGAAATGTGTTTTTGACCCATCTCTACGACATAAATTCATAAAAACTTGAAGAATTTCAATACTTGACACTGGCTAAATCCACTAATCGTGTGAAGCCATACTAAAACGTAAAAAAAGGTACCTATGCCACAGAATAATGAATAGTACAGTTACCTATGGGAGTTTTGGCGGGAACGTGGAAAAGTGTGTGTGATATCATTGTATTTTTTCCTAAAACTTGTGTTCTTCCGCGTGTTAATGTGTAATAAATGTGGATTATTAACCATTAAGTGCCGGTGATTGTGTGCGAGTGTAGGGAAACTGCACAATGTTGTAAAACATGCTATTTGCGTTCTCACCAAAATTCCACTGAAAATCTTCAGTAAACACCACATCTTTACTGAAGGTATGACTTAGACTAGACTTTTACTTGAAAACTGACCTGAAATGTGACTTTGACCCATCTCTATGACTAAAATTAATAAAAACTTGAAGAATTTTAATACTTGACACTGGCTAAATACACTAATCGTGTGGAGCCATAATAAATAATAATAAAACTAAAAAAAAAAAAGTACCTATGCGCGGTGTCCATGATGTTTGTGATTTCGATGATGTTTTGTTATTGTCTTACCATAAGAACAATTTTTTGACCGACTTCGCAAAAAAAATTTGTAAATAAACCGGCCAAGTGCGAGTCGGACTCGCGCACGAAGGGTTCCGTAACATAATCTATAAAAACGGAAAATAAATCATGTCTGTTGTATGGGACACCCCTTGAATATTTGTTTTATATTAATTTGATTAATTATTTTAAAGTGAATATATAAGTAAATATTCTGGGAATATTTCAAGCGTCTACCTTTTGCCGTTATCAATATCGAGCAAAAACGAGCAAAAAAAATCACGTTTGTTGTATGGGAGCTCTCTTAAATATTTATTTTATTCTGTTTTTTAGTTTATGTTGTTAAAGCAGCAACAGAAATACATCATGTATGTGTGAAAATATCAACTGTTTAACTATCACGGTTCATGAGATACAGCCTGGTGACAGACGGACGAACAGCGGAGTCTTAGTAATAGGGTCCCGGTTTAACCCTTTAGGTACGAAACCCTATAAATACAACAACATTTTATCGTACACTTGCTAGTACTCTTATTTATTCTATGACGAGCCATAGCACATAGCATGTACGTGAGTACCTAATGCCTTATACGTACCTTGTATTGTACTGAACTATGTATGTCCTAGAGCATTGATTTTCAAAGTGGGGGGCGCGCCCCACTATGGAGGCGCGAAGACATCTACAGGGGGGCGCGGCTTCTAACGGCGTCCAAGCTTTCATAATTTTCTTAAATTTTTGACGAAAAATATAACATACTTTAAAAACTATTAGAATTGATTCTGTAACGGATTCTAAACAAACTACTTTCAGGTTTCGCATCAAGTAGGAATAACCTTGTATATTATATCCTTATTTTATTTTACAATTGCTTGGCGAGCCCACTTGCTGCTACTTCCTGGGCCCTGGGCCGAGGGGAGGCGTGGGCATATTAATTTTAAGCAGTAGGGTGGCGTGATACTTATAAGTTTGGGAACCCTTGCCCTAGAGCAAGGTGACATTTTCCGCATATCCTAGGATTGAAAAAGATATATGTTGTATAAATACTAACATCATCAGCCTATCTCTGTCCACTACTGGACATAGGCCACACCTATGGCAGCTATGAGCTTGGTCTTCAGCTCTTTGTTTCCTGCTGCTTCCAGCCAGCTTATATAAGACCAATAAGAAAAGATATGATTTCAGCGCAAGTTTTTGCTCCATTTACTCTAATGTCTGATAATGAGTGCATTATACTTTAGTATGGAAAGTCCATTAAAATGCTGAAAAATAAACTGGCCAAGTGCAAGTCGGACTCGCACTCGTAGTGTTCCGTAACACAGTTGAGTATTCTATAACTATGATTTTTCGCAACTACAAAAATAACTTTGTTTTTCAGTGTTTGTATGAAAAACAAAGTTATACTTGCGGTCGCTATATCTCAACAACTGCTGACTGTGTCTCGTTCAAACCAATTTTCGTTGAAAGTTTTTATTGAGATCTACAGAATATAATATATTTTTTCTAGATTTTTCACTCCCTTACTTTAGAAGTTAGAGGGGTAGGGGGGGGGGGGGCACACATTTTACCACTTTAGACGCGTCTATCTTTTAAATGATTGACTTTGAGAAAAAATTATTTTAGGAACCTCAATGTCATTTTTAAAGACCTATCCATAGACACACGTATAAGTTTGAAGAAAAATTTTTTTTAGTTCCAGTTCCATGTATGAGGAGGGGGGCCCTTAAACTTTTACATTTTTTATTTTTGTATAAAAATCGGAAAGCGATTTACAGAATACATCTACCTACCAAGTTTCAATTCTGTAGTCCTAATAATTTCGGAATAAAATGGCTGTGACATACGGACGGACAGACAGACAGACAGACAGACATGGTGAATCTATAAGGGTTCCGTTTTTGCCATTTGGCTACGGAACCCTAAAAATCACTTTAAATTATGAAACAAAAGTCCTCCGCTGCATCTGTCTGTCTGTTTGCGACAAGCTCAAGAACTACTGAACTGATTTTCATGCGGTTTTCACCAAAAGACAGAGTGATTCATGAGGATGGTTTAGGTGTATAATTTGTTAAGGTTTTTTGTAAATTGGTTCAAATATGACGATGATTGTTGAAGCTGTTAGTTAATTCATACTCGACGCAACAAGCTGATGCAAAAAGTAGGCATATGCATATATGCTGTACCCGTGCGAAGCCGGGGCGCATCGCTAGTATATAGATATAGTATGCTAAACTCATTACAAATAACTACTACTAAGTCGTTATACTCTTTAGTAGACACAGTTGTACAAGGCTAGGCGTGTTCGTGATAGGTGCAGTTCACAGAATCCGTCCGTTATCGGCGCAGGCGCACCGCAATCTGGAAACACACCGTTTGAGGAATGAAAACTGAGCATTTGTTGTTAATTATTTCTCAGAATTGTATGGTAGATGTTCTGCTTGTTGTTTCCTTGGTCAGTCGCTTTTCAAATAACTGCTAAAAGCGATTTGCAGAGTAAAGATAGAGTCTGTGCAATAAAAGAAGCGTCGTGGCGTTATGATGAACTAACATTCAAAGGTAAGGAAGGAAGGTACATACCTACCTAGAAGCACACGATAACGTGAAGAGTAGATAGATAGATAGATAGATAGATAGATAGATAAAACTTTATTGTTACACCACAAATAAAACTTAAATATTTATACACAATAGCTTACATTATAGTGTTACAATGGGCGGTCTTATCGCTAATAGCGATCTCTCCCAGACAACCTTAGTATGGAAAGAATCTAAAAAACTGTCAACAACAGGGTGCATCTAATTAAAGTAAAGAAAAAACAAATTATTAACTAAACTAAAACACAAAGTTTACCTAATATAACATAACTATAAACTAACTTACTACCAATAAACAATAATATATATATAAATATATAATTATAAACAAAAATAAAAACAAAAACATACCTACAATCTTCAATAAACAATAAGCAATAAAACAGCAGGACACAAATCATAATGAACGATACAGTATCTTTAAGCGACATTTGAACATATTGAGAGTTTGTGAAGATTTAATATTTTCAGGAAGTGAGTTCCAGAGTCGAACAGCCTGGACAGTGAAAGATTTGTCATAAAAAGTGTAAACATGAGAAGGAAAATTAAGGGTAAGGTTTTCTGATGACCTTAGAGAAGAGAGTTTGAGACGTGAAGGTAGTTAAACCGTTCTTTGAGATAACGAGGAGTATAAGGATTGAACAGTATATTAAATAGTAAGGAAAGGATATGTGTATTCCGCCGAAGGCGAATGGGAAGCCACTTGAGCTTTGTACGAAACTGAGATACGTGATCGTATTTACGCAGACCAAATATGAACCTTATACAAACATTTTGTAACCGCTTCGAGTAGGTACCTACCAAGTATTAAACAGTTTTAGTCGTACTAGTAATGACAGTGTTGTCAATGCAACAAAAACAGTAAATCAAAAACGACCGACGACTGACGCGACCTCAATTTCGACGACGGTTCTCTTTTTGCACAGACTAATTATAATTTACATTACTAGCTGCACCCTGCGGCTTTTCCCGCGTTTAATCCTGGTTTTAAACTTTCCTCTTGAATCTCTCTATCTATTGATGAAAACCATAGATAAAATCCGTTGCGTAGTTTAAAAGATCTAAGCGTACAGACAGCGGGAGCAACGTTGTTTTATACCATGTAAAGATTAGAGTCATAGTTTATGATACATTTAAAGCCTTTTTAACCCCCGACGCAATAAACGACGATAAAAAAATTTGCTTTAGAAGCATTTTCCAAAGAGGAAACTGGGGAATAGATAGATAGATAGATAGATTTACACTTTATTGCACATTAGAATACAGAGATATGTATTTACAAATACATAATAATATCGTTTAAAAACTAAAAAACAACCGACTTCAATGCCGCGCTATTCATTTTCAGTACCAATTTTGAGATGTTTATCTCAATATCTCTGGAGATACTTATCATACCTCGATAAAATTACCATGGTACCACACTTGGGATATCTCCTTTCGAACAAAAAAAGAATAATCGAAATCGGTTCATAAACGACGAAGTTATCCGCGAACAAACATAAAAAAAAAAAAAATATATATATATACGGTCGAATTGAGAAACCTCCTCCTTTTTTTGAAGTCGGTTAAAAAAAAACCTAATTGTACAATCGGCGGCCGTATCGCTAAACAGCGATCTCTTCCAGGCATCTGGTAGACGAGTGGACATAAATCATTGTTAATATCGATGGTAGCGTGCAAATAAGATATTACAAAGTAGGTATTTAAAATTATTTATCCAAACAAATACAATAAGAGCAATACATTATATATATATATAGAATAGAATAGAAACATTCTTTATTGCACACCATTACAAGAATAACAGAGTTAAGTTAAGCTACTTACATTATAGGTAATAGAATGGGCGCTCTTATCGCTTGAAGCGATCTCTGCCAGACAACCTTTGTATGGACAGAAAAAGAAGTTTTAATTTTAAAATTATCGTGAATTTGTAAAATTATTATTGTTATATACCGGCTGTAATTCACGTACCTTTAGTCGAATTCGCGTGAACATCGCGATCTCACCGCGTGACCTCACTCCCGAGGAAGAGCGACTGACTCGCTCGAAACCTAGGTCGAGAAAATTCGACTAAAGGTACGTGAATTACAGCCGGTATATAACAATAATAATGAAAAAGAAGTTGGCGGTGGTACAATGCGTAACATAAATACAGTGCAAATAAATAAATATAACAATCAAAAATTGATGATATATACATAGTACATTACAAACAGAATACATTTGTATGGCAATGCCTCTTAACTACCGATTTGGGAGTCTAGTACGAAAGCTGAAAAAAAAAGGAATGCGGAGTTACCCATGCCAAAATAATCTTAATACTTTAAAAATTATGACCTATTGTTGCAAGCTTTCACCTCAAAATATTATGACATTATGCTATTGTGTTTGTTTCTAAAAAGAGAGAACAATGGGTGTCATGGCGGAAATAAAAATATTTTCTATTTCTTTGATATAATATGACGTATAGTATACCTACTTGTATTACGTAATAGCACAGTATATGAAATTGACCGAGCGATACAATGGTCTCCGTTTTACCTTGGGCAAAAATGTTTGGTGTCTGTTCTTCTCTAAAGTACCCTTAGTACGAGTTTTCATCGTAAACGCTTTTGACAGATCTCAAATAGTTTTCGACTTATTCTGGCTCCCTGATTGGTCTACATTTAGCTTCGAGCATTTACCAATGGAGATGTTAACGTTGTAATCCGCAAACATTTTTTCTGCCGATACTTACGGGGGACGAGGTAAACACGCATTGCACACACACAAATCACTCACTTTAACGATCCCGCACACTAATACACACACGCACACAGTATTAAAAATACAGCGTAGTTACGCACGCTAATATGGCCAAAAATGGCTATATGGCCAGCAGAGGGGTACGCCTTGCGTTAACATCTCCATTGGTAAATGCTCGAAGAAATTTAGTGAAGTGTGAAAACCACTAGAGGCGCTGTTTTTCATACAACATTTGTTCTATATACGATATCGAGTTTGGTATGAAAACGGTTGCATTTCTTAACCGATGTTCGTGAGATTTTGTGAGCAGGGTGCGATTTTTTCTCGATTCACAAATTCTGTCAAGCTACAGAATAATGAATAGTACAAGTCAAGCTAAACTGTTGCGTGCAACAGCATTGTTCTGGATGCTTTCCTAGCATATTTGTATCAAACAAGCATTTCGCTCTAATGCCTAAACCTAAACCTTAAAAATACCAAAAACTAAGACAAATTTTTATAATTAAATTGTTTGTTTGACGTGTGATAGTGAAATACAGAGTTGTAAAGCTAAACTAATGTCTATTTGTATATCGGAGTCCTGACAATTGTTAAATAAAAGATGTTGTTGTAATAAAATGAGTTTATTTTCGAATTAGTTTCTTTTAATAAAATTACACTTCTGATGCTAATAATATATATATATATATAAAGATGAAGTCGAATGATGAAGTCGATGAGTCGAATTGAGAACCTCCTCCTTTTTCGTGAAGTCGGTTAAAAACTAAGATAAATAAAACATTAAATTAAAAAATCAAAAAACCCGACTGCGCAAAAAGTGTAGTGTTAAAAAACAAACTGAAAAGAAAAAAACAAGTAAGTCTAGTAGTTTAGACTTCTGTTTAGGGATATCAAAAAACTATACCATTTAAATTCTTTCTCGATCGATACACTCATAAAATAAATTATACATTGTTATATGGAATATAGAGACTTTAACAGTCGGGACACATTAATCCCCATTTGTTAAGCCATTAATGTGTCCCGACTGTTAAACTTCACTTCACTTTTTGCGCAGTCGGGTTTTTTGTATAATATATATATAATTTTGTATAAGTAACTTCAGAGATAAGCACCGCAAACTTGTTACTGAAAGTGACTAACGCGGTATGTAAAATCGTTTTTTTTTTCGATTTGTACGATCATAAATTATTTGTTATAAATATATTTTGAATCTCCATTTTAAGACCTTCAATTCGATACCCCACTAGATAGGTTTTGAAAAAAAAAATTTTTTTGAACCCCAAATGTTGGCGTCTGAAATCCGCCATTTTGAATTTTTCAATTTTTTATGTTTTCGTTGACACTCGCGCTAGCATGGCGAATCTATTGACGTGCCAATTATCAAAATCGGCCCACGCGTTTGGTCTCTAGTGTGCCACAAAGGAACAAACATACATACATACATATATAGACTGACATGTATGCATGTATGTATGTATGTATACATACATACATGCATACATACATACATACATACATATATAGACTGATAAACACATTACCTCTCCTTTGCGTCGCGCAGTCTGGTAATTATTAAAATTAAATTGTTTGTTCATAGTTTGACATAATTGTGGCGATAGGTATCTAAAATTTTCCGAATATACCACAGTTTGTGACATTCATTTCATATGATTATTTAGATAGTCTAGAAAATGGAATAACATAACACTTTTTATCCCGATATTCCCACGGAAATGTCTACGTGGGCACAGCTATTTCATAAGAAACAATCTTATTTGATAAGTCAAATAAGACCTTTCTTCTTATTACTCATCCTTTTAAAGCTGAATAGTTAACATATCATCAGCTCGCTTCTGTATAATTTATGTAGTGTGCGCGTCATCCTTATCCGTAGTTAAATAAAAATACCGGGACTTCCTGTGTTTTTACTTACACTAGTAACTATTACTAAGGGAACTCGATAATTTTTGATGGAACATGCATACACACTTACTTACACATCATTCAGCAAAATAAACTCTTTCGTTGATATATTATTTTTAATTTTTTTTAAAACTTTTTGCATATTTTTTTTATTTGGTAACAAAACGTTTTTTAAGGCATATTTTTATATATCATCTATTGAAGCCAATTAATTCGCTTTATAAAATAAGCTTATTAATAGCTTATTAAGGCTTATTAATATTAATCTAATTAATTAGCTTCAACAGATATACATTTCAAAAAAATTATATAAAAAATACGATGGGTATTTTTAAAAATTTTTAAAAAATGTTTGTTATTAAAAAAACTATTTGGCCAAATACAAAAAAAATGCAACAAGTAAAAAAATATATATGAAAGAATTAGAATTAATTTTAATTAAAATTTATTTAATTTATAAATATATAGCTGGTACCTAATTAATTTGTAATAGCCCTGGATAGGATAACTTTACATTTGAACTCGAACCAAACTCGCATCAAGTTAAACGCTAACTCCATTCGAGTTCCCGTAGTACCCCGAAAGGTCAGCCGAAATAGGTCATTGCTCTTACAATAACGTAAACAACGGTAGGGCGTATGATTCATACTCGACTACATCACGTAAACAGTTACAAGATGGTAACAGAATGGTGTTGTTATGCTTTTTTACTTGTTAACAGGTGGTAATTCGTCTTATTTGTCTAATTATTGATCTTGTAAAAAGTTTTGATATGGGTTGGCGATCGCAGGACGTAGCTCCTCGCACCGGTGACGCTGCTGCCCGTCACCGGCCTTTAGTATTTAGCTACGCCATAATTTTGAAATGGTTATATTATACCGCCATTTGTCGGTCGCCAGAGCCTCGTTTGTTGGTCAGCAGGATGCACCACGGGCAGGTGAGGTTGGCTGGGAGGACTGAGGTGGTATTTGTCATCCCGCTGATGAAACAACATATACCTACTACTTAGACACCCTTTCATTTTTAATTTTATTATATTTTTTACCGACTTGACAAAAGGAAGGAGGTTCTCACTTCGTCGGAATCTATTTTATTTTATGTATGTTTACCTATTACTCGAAGACGCCTAAACCGATTTGAAAAATTATTTTTTGTTGGAAAGGTTATACTTTACAAGTGGTTGTTCCATTTACATTTCATCGAGATATGTTCAGTACTTCCAGACTTATGGAGATAAACATCTCAAACTTGGTACTGAAAATTAATAGCGCGGCATTTGAAGTCGGTTATTTTAGTTTTTTTTAATTGATCTTATTATCTTAAATTTATTTTTCCATGCCCTTTAAAGTAATGACTACATACTATTTTTTATTTTGGAAAATAATAAGTATTCTCCACGGAAACATCTATAACGAAATTACTCACAGTGCCGGATTAAGTAAGCGCGGGGCCCGTTGCAAATTCTTCCAAAGAGCCCTTGATCTACTATGGGTTCTTAAGTAAGTATAAAGTGGTAAAAAAACAATTTAATACTCAATACGTTTATGTGCCATCTATAGGTTACAATTTTGTGTGTAATTAAGTTAGTCTGGGTTTAAATATGTGGGGCCCACTTTCGCGCGAGGCCCGTAGCAATTGCTACTCTTGCTACATGGTTAATCCGGCACTGATTACTTACATACACTTTTTCTATGACGACGAAATAATCTATTAATACAAAGTCATCAACAAAACAAGCCTATGATTTTAAAGTCATTGTGATTCATAAATAACTTGAAATGTTAAACCGACTCCAAAAAAGGAGCAGGTTCTCAATTCGTCTGTATGTATTTTTGGTGCTTTTTTGTATGTTTGTTAGTGTTACCCGACTACTCCGTCAATTGTGAACTGATTCGAATGATTCTTTTAATCGGTAGGGTACATTTTCGAGGTGGTCCCATTGTAATTTCATTGAGATCTGATAGGTATCCCCAGAGATATGACGATAAACGTCCAAAACTTGCTACTGAAACTGGACTCAAGCGGCATGGTAGTCAGTTTTCAATCGACTTCCCAAAAAGAAGGAGGTTCTTAATTCGTCTGTATGTTTTTTTTGTATGTATGTTACGCGATTACTCTGTCAATTGTGAACCGATTTGAATGATTCTTTTTTTAATTGGTAGGGTACGTTTCTGAGGTAGTCCCATTGTAAATTCTCTGAGATCAGATAAGTATCTCCAGAGATATGACGATAAACGTATCAAACTTGCTACTGAAATTGACTCGCGGGGCATGGAAGTCGGGGAAGTTGGTTGTTTTAATTTTTAAACTATCTTAATTATTTTAGTTTTTAAACTAAGTACGTACATATATTAATTTATCTATGACTACGACATTATCTATTTATACTAATAGTCATCAACAAAACAAGCCTATGGTTTTGTAGTCGTCATGATTCATAAATAACTTTAAATGTTGTATTATTTATCCTTTTTAATGCGCAGGAGTGATGTCACCAACCTTAGATCATCTTTGGCGCCATAATGGGAAACGTTTTTACAGCTCAAATAAAATAAATATACGACAAACTTGTAATGCGCGTGATAAATTTGTGAACTACATTTTTTATTTTACATATCGTGAACGTTTGAAGAAGAAAGTGGCGCCACAAGTGAATGAAAACTGAAACAAACGTTGTGTCTGCTTGCGGACAAAAATGGAACTAAAGTTTCTAGTACGGATATAATGTTATGGCAAACAGTGACAGTGGCGCCATACTTGGCTTACGTTTGATTGTGTTTCTGTGTCAATATGGGAGATGTCAAATCGGAAATCGTAAATTTTTATACGACATTTTATGGCTCTGGATGAAGGAATGTGACGAATTCGGTTAAAAATACAGTGAAAATGGAGTACATCCTTTCACGGACAATTTATTACATATTTTATGTTTACTTCAAATCACTTCAATTCACACAAATATATTGTAGAGAAAAATAATATTTAGCAACATTGTTGTTTATATTCTTACAGAACTGGGATAATTTAATTAGTTTGTATTTTTATTTTAGTTTGAACTTTTAGGGTTCCGTAGCTGAATGGAAAAAAACGGAACCCTTATAGATTCGTCATGTCTGTCTGTCTGTCTATCTGTCCGCATGTCACAGCCACTTTATTCCCGAACTGTTAAGACTACACAGTTGTAACTTGGTAGGTAGGTGTATTCAGTGAACCGCTTTTTGATTTTGATACAAAAATTAAAAAAATAAATTATTAAGCGTTGGGCTCTCCATACACGGAACCGAAACTAAAGAAATTATTTTTCATCAATCCTATACACCGTGTGCGTGTCTATAGATAGGTCTTCAAAAATTGAAATTCATAATCATTTGACAGACAGGCACGTCTAAAGTGGTAAAATGTGTGTCCCCACTCCCCATCCCCACCGTAACTTTTAAAGAAAGGAGTGAAAAAAAAAATTAAAAAAAATGCTGTAGATCTCAAGTTTGATTACAGGTGTCATTAAGCGCCTAAAATTAAAGCCACTTTATGAGCAAGTGTGTTGAAAAGTTAATTTTATGGCGGCGAAAAATTATAGTTATAACTTTATTGTTTTACGGAACCCTACGAGTGTGAGTTCGAAATAAATGTGCATTAATAAAATAAGCCTAAATAAATTGGCAAGAACTAAGGCTTATCTTAATATGTTTCGTGTAAACGAGATAATAAGGTAAGCCACCTTACAGTTAGTGAATGTTTTCGCAGTCAAACATTTTTTGTTAACCATTTACTTGTTTAAGTGTTAACTTTGTCTATCATCAACAGACAATTTCTGAGTAATTTAGTATCAGCTTGCGAACATCGATGCGTGTCGATGGACATGTAATTATTTCTCACCGAGAGAACATGTGTGTAATTATAGCAAATATTTCTTATAATACGTGTACCTATTGTAGAGAAGAATCAGTTATGATTTTTTTTATAGTGGATTCTGCAATCTTATCTTGGGCACAGAGTAGAGTTACTTAATCACTACTGTAGTGATCGGGTAGGACTTCTGCTAGTACGCCTGGGCATAGAATAAATAATAGGACAAGGGCCTCGGGTGGTACTACCATTGATATAATACAGATTAAATAATATAATAGTACTCTCATAATAGTATAGT
Source organism: Cabera pusaria (assembly GCA_954871355.1). Classification (NCBI taxonomy): domain Eukaryota; kingdom Metazoa; phylum Arthropoda; class Insecta; order Lepidoptera; family Geometridae; genus Cabera; species Cabera pusaria. Next base: position 4,627,862 of record OX940906.1, on the reverse strand, counting down.
ATGTAGTATTATCACATAGGTCATAGAAAATAATATGTGATATAGAAACGATTTTCAATTTCAAGTGCCCCCCTTAAACTTTTAAATTTTTTATTTTTGTATAAAGATGTTTGCAGAATACATCTACCTACCAAGTTTCAATTCTGTAGTCCTAACAGTTTCGGAATAAAATGGCTGTGACATACGGACGGACAGACAGACAGACAGACATGACGAATCTATAAGGGTTCCGATTTTTGCCATTCGGCTACGGAACCCTAAAAAAACATACATACGAATTGAGAACGTTCTTTGTTTTTCGAAGTCGGTTGAAAATATCAAGGTCTGCTGTAGCGACATCATATAGCTATAGCTATATCATGTATCATTTGTTTTTTTTGAACAACCAATTACAAAAATAAATATAAACCTTCTAATCTCCTCTTTTTGAAGGGTCATATTTCCATTTGCAATAGTAACCTATAGCGTAAATAATAGCGAATGGTACTGACCGCTTTTCTCGCAAATTACAAACACGTTTGCTTTTTAATTTTTGTGTACTACTACAATCGATAAAAATTGAATAAGTTTTTGTTCAGGTATATAGATGCTATTGTATTCCTACTTAATTCAACAGCATAATTTGCCATTTCAGTTTTGTTTGGTCACCTTATTCTGTATTCCAACAAGGTGACCAAACAACCTAACCTATCTTTAAATCATCTAACAGATATGAGTAATCGTTGAGAGGCCTTTACAGGGCAAAGGCCTCTTAACTATTGTAAATTATAATAATCGCCGAATAATAATAAAATATAATAAAATAAATTCTATTTTAAATTTAGTGATGTCGATGACATTAATTTATAATTATGGTATTCTATCAATTAATTTAACCGGTAAACCCCTATTATTACAATTGAGTACAATGTCTGAATATAAATAACTTGAGGAAACTCTGTAAGTTATTGTTGTATCAAAGTTAACATAATTTGTTGTTTATAAGAAACAAGCTATGCTGGTTAAAAAGTACCTATACTAAAATGTCTTATTATAATAATTGGAAAATCAGTCGCCAAAAGCAAATCATCTAGCAACAGATGTTGAGATGAAAACTGAATGGCCCACTATTTTTGTTTTTTATTCAATGCAATGAGTTATGTTTTGGTTATATTTAGGATAATTATTATTGAAATGATCTATATCTGCTGTGTAAGTGCAGATTTTTAATTTGCCTATATACTGAATAAATGCTTTGACTTTTGACTTTAGATCTTTAATGCCATTTTAGAGGGCCCGGCTTCGAGCATTTACCAATGGAGATGTTAACGTTGTAATCCGCAAACATTTTTTTCTGCCGATACTTACGGGGGACGAGGTATACACGCATTGCACACACACAAATCACTCACTTTAACGATCCCGCACACTAGCTTGAAACACGCACACAGTATTAAAAATACAGCGTAGTTACGCACGCTCATATGGCCAATACTGGCTATATGGCCAGCAGAGGGGTACGCCTTGCGTTAACATCTCCATTGGTAAATGCTCGAAGGAGTCCGGTGGTGTAAGTGGGAGAACGGTCGGATTTGATGCCAGAGGTACTTACCGAGTTCAATTACCGCCGTAACACCAATGGATTTATCTATCGAAGTGGAAAATGCATGTGCGCTTCTCACAGTGGCCCTCCGGTGTAGGAATAACATCGTTAAGAAACCAACAATCCCCGCATGGTGGGAGACACTATCTAGTGTCCGCCTGGCCAGCTACCACCCACAGTTCCGGCAGCTATCCTTAAGAGCCAGTTCCCATTTTAGGCCTAGCGTGCGTACCATCTTCGACCGCATCATCACTTACCAACAGGTGAGATAGTGGTCAAACGCTAGCCTATAGATATAGATATATAAAAAAAACTGCATTAGGATTTAAAGCAATCAACGGCACTTAGAGCTTAGAGCTAGGACGGCAGCAGCAGCTATTCTTCTGTGATTTGAGAGTAAGTTCCACAGAATAATTAATAGTACCTACAAGTACAAGTGGCCCTAATCAGTTCCCATTCTAGGCCTAGCGTATTCTATCATCCTCACCGCATTCTGACTTACCAATATTGACTTTTTAAGAATAAGGCTAAATGATTAGTTGGCAACCCTACATAATTCAGGGGAATTAAACATGTGGTTTAAGTGTGACGTTCGACGTCTAGATGAAAGCTGAATGGCTCAATAGGTACCTTTGTTTTTTTTTGTATTTTGAAAGCAATAAGTTATGTTTCTGTTATATCTATAATAATTATTATTGAATATACCTAATCTATTTAATGTTAATTGAAGTGTGTAAGTGCAAATTTTTAATTTGCCCATATACTGAATAAATGCTTTAATTTATGACTTTTGACTAGCAAACTTCCCAACTAGAAATCACACAAAAAATTGCGCCTCAAAAACAGCTGTTTAAAAATAGCTCAACTACTCTCTAGCGCATTAAACTAATTGTGCATCATTGACTTCATTCCCTCGTTCTATCCCGCTCTGTCCCAGCACTTGAGCAGCTGTCAGTGCGAGATGCAAGACTCCATGAATGACTCTCCACTTCGCATTGACTTGTAAGGTCAACGAGGTGATTCAACCCTGATAATAAATTGACTGATATATTTGACATAGTTATGGATCTAAGATAGTTAAAATAAACGGTTCGTTAGGTTAATTAGCGGAAGTAGCGTTAAAATTATCGCAACACTAGTGGTGCGTAGTTCCACGTGATATTGACAAAAGATAAGAATTGTGCGTACCTACTTTAGTTAGGTTCAATATTATTGAATTAATTGAATGAACTATTATTGTTGCATAGTTTAATAATAATTATGTGTAGGTAAAATTAATTATATTTTTCAGAATAACATAATATTATAAGGTATGATTGAGCTAATTATGTGTTCTGACTATCCCCCATGACCTTTGGATCTCCTACGAAGGAGGTACAAAAAGGAAATGTAAAAAACATTTCAAAAACTAATAATTATTTAACTAAAACGCACCATTTTTAACCGACTTCAAAAAAAGGAGGAGGTTTCTCAATTCGACCGTATATATATATATATATATTTTTTTTTATGTTTGTTCGCGGATAACTTCGTCGTTTATGAACCGATTTCGATTATTCTTTTTTTGTTCGAACGGAGATATCCCAAGTGTGGTACCATGGTAATTTTATCAAGGTATGATAAGTATCTCCAGAGATATTGAGATAAACATCTCAAAATTGGTACTGAAAATGAATAGCGCGGCATTGAAGTCGGTTGTTTTTTAGTTTTTAAACGATATTATCTACTTAACACAAACCGGTATTGATGATTATTAAGCTATCTCATGTATTTCCTAAAACTGTTATATATTTGTATGTGTATGTATGTTTATATATTATGCATATGTAATAATATATGTTTTATTTGTATGTATGTATTTTATGTAGATATATCTTATGAAATAGATATTTATGTTTATGACTTTGAAATAAGTAGATGTTTATTCATTTTATGATCGCAAAATTGTTAAATGTGCACCTTAGCCCTTTACATATTCGTACTGTCCACTCCGTCCTAAGGTTGTCTGGAAGAGATTGCTTTGAGCGATAAGACCGCCCATTGTACTAATGTATAATTTATTTTAAGATGTTTATTATTTAATTTTGGTGTACAATAAAGAGTTATCATTCATTCATTCATTCATTTATTTTCGTTGTTTTGTATGCGGTAAAATGCGTCAACAATGTGGGGGCAATCTATGGTTTAACCTTACTCTACCTACGCAGTTTTATGAATGGTCCCATCGTCATTCATCTACAATTCGTCTGTCTGTCTGCCCACGAGAGGGTCAAGGCAAAGGACCGGTTCTCACAACACATCCTCAGCCAACCTGTTTAATTTAATTATGAGTCACTTGGATCAGCTGATTTTGGAGTCTCGGAAATACTACGATAAACATGTTTGGACAAGTGTATTTGGACTGGTTTAACGGTTTTCCTTCTGGGATTTTAAGGTACGGACACACCGCAGCATCCTGCGTGCGCGATCTAGGCGGCGAACAGATAGTGCAGTAGTATTTGTACCGACTAGTTCACACCAAACGCGATCAGAAAACAATTGAAAAGTACTGAGATGGCGCCCGCAGATCGCAGGACGCCGCGGTATGGCCGTACCTTTAGTTGGTCTGTCTGTCGCATAGTTCTTTTGTTCTATCAACAGACTTCCAAAATGGATGTCATATATTTGTCTATGTTTAAAACAATAAGATCGTTTAAAAACTAAAACAGAACCGACTTCAATGCCGCGCTATTCATTTTCAGTACCAATTTTGAGGTGTTTATCTCAATATCTCTGGAGATACTTATAAGACCTCGATAAAATTACCGTAGTACCACACTTGGGATATCTCCTTTCCAACAAAAAAAATAATAATCAAAATCGGTCCATAAACGACGAAGTTATCCGCGAACAAAGATAAAATAAATATATATATACGGTCGAATTGAGAAACGTCCTCCTTTTTTTGAAGTCGGTTAAAAATTATGTTTATTCGCTGATATCACCGCCAATAGTTAACCGATTTGAATGATTCTTTTTTTTATAGGTAGAGTTAATCTCCAAGGTGGTCCCATTAAAATGTTATCTTGATCTGATGAGTATTTCCAGAGATATGATGATAAACGTCGCTTTTTTTAGTTTTTAATCTTATTTATATTATGTTTCTTTGAAGTGTCACACACTTTATATTTTTGTAAATTGTTAAACACAATCCAAAATTTCATCGTACCGACGGGACTCGAACCCGCACCCCCCGGATTACACGTCCAGGTGCTCTGCCAATTAAGCCACGGTTCGATCCATCGATACGACGAAATTAGTAGATTGCATTTGTTAACCCATTTATGCATTGGTGGCGCCATCTATGACTACTTATTTATATTATTTCATATTGATGTATCATATATTTTATTAGGTGACCTGACAGACATGTTTTTTTATTAATTTTTGACAGACCAATTATTTTTTAGCATTTTTGTTCTAATATATTTTGTGACATAAAAAAAACAACACCAAATCGTTCCGAAATTCCGAATATTGCACAAAGGATCTACATAATACATATCCTAGCAATTATGACCAAGCCACCTCATCAAACGTAAAAAAAAGTATAGTACGATTAGAGTCCAAGGTTCTAAGCATATCCGGTTCTGCAGCCTCTTATGATATCACCATTCGTCAGCGATTGAGAAAGTGGGTGTTAATCATTTTCGGGCGGTTTATGGTCGATAGAGTCATAGGATGCGATGTGATGTGAGTCTAATATAATTACGATCATTAATTAATGTCTGTAATTTTTTTAAATTAAAAATAAAACAGTTGAATTGAGAACCTCCTCCTTTTTTGTGCAGTCAGTTAAAAATATCAACGTTTCCCAATGGTGCATAGTGAATTGCTAATATTTTTTTTTATACCTGTAATGTCCCACTGCTGGGCAAAGGTCTCCCCCCTATAGCCTTCCACGAATCTCTGCAGCGCAATATCTGTCCAGCCAGGCTGGTGGGCCACTATATCATCACATATTATACAATAATTATATAGAAAAACATTTTATATGTTTTTCTATATACCTAATATATACTAACCATAAAAAATATAATTAAGATTGTTTAAAAACTAAAACAACCGACTTCAATGCCCCGCGAGTCATTTTCAGTAGCAACTTTGAGACGTTTATCGTCATATCTCTGGAGATAGACAGAAACGTACCCTACCGATTACAATAAGAATCATTCGAATCGGTTCACAATTGACGGAGTAATCGCGTAACATATACACATTAAAAAAAAACATACAGACGAATTGAGAACCTCCTTTTTGGGAGTCGGTTGAAAGTAAAAGAGACAAAGTATGACCACATCTAATGAAATATTAAGTACGTATTAATACAATCACTACAATTACAAGATGAAATCATTGTAAGATAAAATCATCACCTAAAATCTTCGAGCATATACCAATGGAGATGTTAACGCAAGGCGTACCCCTCTGCTGGCCATATAGCCAGTATTGGCCATATGAGCGTGCGTAACTACGCTGTATTTTTAATACTGTGTGTATTTAAGCTACGTGTTTACGTAATTGTACGTGTTTCAAGCTAGTGTGCGGGATCGTTAAAGTGAGTGATTTGTGTGTGTGCAATGCGTGTTTACCTCGTGCCCCGTAAGAATCGGCTGAAAAAATGTTTGCGGATTAGAACGTTAACATCTCCATTTGTAAATGCTCGAAGCCTAAAATGGCGGACGTGTAATGCCAAATTGACGATTGGCATTTTTTTACAAGCATGATAAGCACTTAAAAATACATCAGGAAATATCAAATATTGCATAAGATAAATGTAATGTTGAAATCATGATTCAGCAGGCTTTACAATTATGTTACTGGACCATTATGTACTATTTTACTTTCATCATAATATCATCAATTTATAATGGCATGTCGTATGAGCAACCAAATTCGAACCTACAGGTTTCTGTACTATTATTTATTCTATGCTATATGTTACTTGGCTAGGCCACAGATAACATAATACAAGCGATCCGCCCCGGATTTGCACGTATATAGGTATGCCTGCATCATTTTGTTGCATCTTAAAGTATAATAAATAAACTGGCCAAGTGCAAGTCGGACTCGCACTCGCAATAATTTATTTACTTCAGAAAATAGTAAGCTCACAGTACCACAGATTATATAATAGTAACTACGTAAACAGTACCTACAGCATTGCCAAGACGCGAACTATATTATAAGAGTAATAGTATATTAATATATATATATATATATATATATAAATAGTATAGTTTAGTATATATATATATATATATATATATATATATATATATATATATATATATATATATATATATATATATATATACTAAACTATACTCATACTATTGTATCGTTAAGAAACCAACAACCCCCGCATGGTGGTAGGACACTATCTAGTGTCCGCCTGGCCAGCTAACATCCTCAAGTTAGAAAATCTGTCGCCTAATATCTAATGTGTTCCGGCAGCTATCCTTGAGAGCCAGTTCCCATTCTAGGCCAAGCGTGCTTACCATCTTCGACCACATCATCACTTACCAACAGGTGAGATAGTGGTCAAACGCTAGCCCTATAAGATATTAAAAAAAAACTATATAATATATATAGTACAGTATATAATATGTATCTATAGTACAATATGTAGTATATGAGGAATAGTATAATAATATAATAGTGAACCTAGACATTGAGCATTTATAACTGACTGCAGAAAGGTCTCAATTTAATCGCATTTTTTAATGTTTATTTATTACCTTCTATAACTTATGATTGCTTACTGTAATTATAGGATGCCTTTATAATTATAGCAGATATTATAATTCAGGGCAAAGCCCGCCTACTTCGCTTACACAGGATGTGCAAAATTATGCAACACTGGACTCAGTGTCTGGTGGGGTAATTCGATACTGTGAAAGGAAATATCTTCAATCTGCAGGCGTAATTATAATTACTTTCTTTAGTGCATGGAAATACTGCAGCGGAATGGGCTCTTGTATTACCTATCAACACACAATATGAATAGGAAGTTTTCATAATTTAATCGATGTCTCGCTCTTAACAGTTTCCTTATGCATATTGAAAACTGCGTCCTTCTTAGAAAATTTTTAAAACGTCATTAAGAGCGTCGTGAGTGTGACCAAACAGGAGTTTTTAAAATTGATTAATACCAAAGAGATTAAATTTTTTTCGCAATCCCTGCCCAAAATTTCGTTAAATAATAGTTCTATAATTAGTTAAATAAAGGTACGGACACACCGCTGCAGCGTCCTGCGTGCGCGATCTAGGCGGCAATCAAATAGCGCAGTGGTAGTAGTATATGTACCGAGTGGTTCACACCAAACGCGAACAGAATTTTTTTTTTGCCTGATCAAGCCGGTTAGATCACGCTGATTGAACTGTGTATGGTAGTCATATGAAAAAAACTGTATGACAGTCATTGAGATGATGATACTTGTTGATAGTAGACAGATTGGCAGAGTGACAGAGTTACAAACGCTTTTATAATTATGTATTTTATATTATGTATTTATATGTGTTAGTCTGTATTTCTATAATATTTTGTTTAAATCATTGACCTGTATACTTACGGTTCTTATATCTTTGTCCATAGTGGATCACTCCAGAAGAATGCGCGATATATAGCCGGGAGCAGCGCCCTCCGTTGGTCATCCCGCGCATTACGCCGCAGTACAGACCTGTGCGCACGCGTAACCAACATCCTTATCCTGAGGTAAGATCTTCTATTCCACAGAGTACTGAACTATAGAGATTTGGGTAGCCTGGCCACATGAGATAGAAACATAACCATGTAAGTATTTAGAACTCAGTGAAACATAGAAATATAGGTCAAAGTTCGTTAAGCTAAAAACGGCTAACTACGTTACTGACCCTGTAAAAACCGGCACGCACTGAGAGAGGGAAATATAATAGCTTTGTCCTTTTCCGTTACATGAAATAACTCCATAGTATATCCTATTTCATGTGGGAAAGAGACAGAGCTACCCGCGGTCTATTCTTTTCTCTGGCTACGTTCTATTCTATAGGCTTATAACTTTTGTCATGAATTAATTTGCCTGAAACTTTTTAATAATGTAGAAAATAGTAGTAAGGTAGGTATATCTGCAGTCGTAAATACGATGTTCATCTTAAAATCGGCCTGAATGGCTTCAAAGCAGCCAGTTGCGGCCCAATTCTTTGCTTGAATGACAGGGTGTGGTCATTTCCGTGCATTCTTCGCGGTACGGATCAAAGATCATTGGTTACATTATAAAATGTTTGGTATGCAAGGCTCGCCTATGACTCAATCGCTTTTGACGTTTCGACTGCTTGATGAATTTGATGATTGATGTTTGCGTTTATGTTAACGCCATCTAGCGGCATGAGAGTGCAACCTTTTTATTATGCAGTGCCACAGATTAAATAATAGTTACTACGTAAGCAGGACATTGTATTGTATGTAATGTCATAATTATGTCATACATTTGTGATTGGAAAGGTAACAAGGTAAGTTCTTAGGAGGACGTGATTATGTTCTTTCTTCGTCTATCACCCCGTTTCTTCCTACTGCTGGGTAGGATAGGGTTCTTCATTTTCATGCTGCGCGTATGGTTTGCCTTCAACGCTTACGAGTAGTGTGTGTCCTATGTGTCCATTCCTTTAAGAGCGTACGCGGGGTGCACTTTTCCATACAAATGTATTCCCCCGTTTCCTCCCTGGAACATGCCTCTAGAACAAAATATGTTTCTACAAAAAATCAAGGTCTGCTGTAGTTACTCCTCTATCATTTTCTTATTTTTTTGACCAACCAATTGTAAATAGAAATATGACCCTTCAAAAATATCAAAGTGGAGGTTAAAAGGCTTTTATTTATTTTTGCAATTGGTTGGTCAATAAAAGCAAATGATAGGGGCATAGCTACAGCAGACCTTGATTATTTGTGTAAACAAATTTTGCTCTAGAAGCATTTTCCAGGGAGGAAACGGGGGAATACATTTGTATGGAAAAGTGCACCCCGATTTCGCTCTTAATTACCACTCGGTGACTATCTTTGTCCTTTTATTGTTGTCTCGTTTAGATAGTCATAGTCAAGTGTTTTACAAACTTCACTTCAATCTGATATTTCTTACTTTATTTGTTCTACGTTCCTTCTCATGCATATTGAATGTTTATTACACGTTATAATAAATATATATATTCACATAACTAACTTAAAGCATTTTAAATTTAACTTTTACTTATTAGGAGGCTAGGGGTCAGAATACAGAAAGTGTTTCTGTAATCCAAAGGCAAGTGTTTCATAACTCCCTTTTTATACACAAGAAATTGCAAAAAGAAAGAAAAGGCAAAAGAGTTATTTTTGTGACACAGAAACCACTAGTCCCTTTTCCACTCCGTTACGTCACCAATCAACAGAAAGGGACAGCAACTAATTTGCAAACAGAGGTCCGATATATGGTCCGTGGTGAGTCAAACAGCCCAGCCTGTGTGTTAATTTGCTGAGTTTAATTATTGCATACAATGTGCTGTAGAAGAGGCCAAGATGGCGGCGTTGCGAAATGTATGACAGAAACAGTAGCTAAACTTTCTTTAAATGTTAATTACATCATCACCATAACAGTCCGTATTAGCCCACTGCTGGATATGGCCTCTCCTGGAGCACGCCGCTGAGCTCGATCTTTTACACATTTTTTTAACCGCTTGAAGTTACGAAATTATCACGTCATAGCGATCGTGTTCATCACGTGTTCCATTTCGCGTGTAGTCATTAGAAAGAAGAATGACAAGTAAGAACAATTTGAACCGATCATGATTCTATTCTAAATGGTGCATACAACTGCATAAGTGTGCAAATTTGTATACTTGAGTTACTCAGAGATGGCTGATAAACTATTAGACTGCACTTCATTGCTAGGACAGTAAGATCGCCTGCCTGCCTTGTTAAGCGAACGAAACAAAAAAAATGCAGCGAAACTAAATAATTATTTATAAAGAATGCGAAAACAGCTTTATATTGTCAAGTTTCAGATAATTCACACTTGAAATATTTTTATATTATGCACAGCACGTCTCTCTCTCCTCCAGCAATTAAAATACAAATATTTTAGCCTTCATGAATCCAGAGATTTAAATAGAATATATAACACGATACACTACACTGAGTCGTCAAAATCTTCCAGTTGAAAATACTCGCGCAATTTCAATACCAACTTATTTTTGAAGGTGTAAAAAACGCATGACCTAAGGCGCTGTTTAAACAGAAGAGACGTGGCGCGGACGTATGGCGGAGGTGGGTAGTCAAAATAACGCAATATAAACTTATAGTACGCAGCATAGAGTCGTTTTTTGCGTAATGAGATTTGCGCTAGTCATGTGTAGTTCCGGAACTAAATAGTTCCAGGAACTATGTCCTCTATCGGAACTATGGCAGTTCGGTCCGATAGGTCCGCTAAAGCAGGTTCAGCTAGTTCCGGAGACAGAGATGCAAGATAGAGATGGAGACGGGAAAGAAATAAATGGAGCGCTGCGCGCGGTGCAGCCGCTCCGGAACTGTGAGTGTGGAACTATCTAGTTCCGCGAACCTGGTTCGACATAGTTCCGGCAGGGCGAGAAAGAAATGGAGCGCTGCGCGCGGTGCGGCCGCTCCGGACTGGAACTGTGAGTATGGAACTATCTAGTTCCGCGAACCTGGATTGACCTAGTTCCGGCAGGGCGAGAAAGAAACGTAGTAGTTCGGCCGCTCCGGAACTGAGTGGAAGAGTGGAACTGCTAAAAGTGCGAGTCGATAAGTGTAATGTATAGCTATGGTATGGTGTACGTAAATTATTATGTCCTAAAATGTGCATTTAGTATTGAGTCACGATCCGAGTCCGGGGATCTGGTAAATCGGTTCATATATATTATCCCTGGAACTGGAGCGCAGTGTACACTATACTCCGGCATGTCTATACTCAAACCGTGGAACTATCTAGTTCCGCGAACCTGGTTCCGGGAACTAGTTCCAGCAGGGCGAGGAACCGTTCCAGGTTCAATCCGCTGCCGAACATGATTTGAGCATGTCTAATTTGCGCTCGCGCCATGAAGCGACGTCCCCGCCACTAGGTGACGCGCGCCACGTCATTCGCAAGCTAGTCGTCTTCCTAGGATTTTAGCTAGGATTTAGCGTGAACACTAATCCAACTGTATAATGCCACCGAATCGCGCCATGCGTCTCCGCCATTTCAGTACAATTTATGAAGCGACGTGACAAAAGTCCGCGCCATGCCACACGCCATACGCCCGCGCCACGTCTCTTCTGTATAAACCGCGCCTAAGTCGTCAAGGTCTTCCTCCAGTTAAAAATACTCGCGAAATTTCTATACCAACTCACTATTGAAGCTGTAAAAAACGCATGACCTAAGATACTGTGTCAATCTATACAACAGTAGGCAGCGATCGCCGCATCCGGCGAAACAGTTTGATTGAATGAAACCGTTTTAATTAATTGAAATGTTTCGATAGGTATAAGATCCATTGACCACTGTTCTAAGGAATGCTTACTGCTACTTACGATGCTTGCTTGAAAGTAAATTGCTGAATATGCTGAAATATACAAGTTCTGATTCGAGCAATTTCAGTATACCTAATAGGTTTACTCTCGCATTTTTAAAGCCTGTCATGTTACTTGTCCATCAATGATGTGGAAGAAGAAAGAAGTAGTTGGTTTAAAGAGCAGTTAATGGCTGTGGCTTAAACCACTAAGTATGTTGGCAATCGGATCACCTATTTCCTAAGTAATGTTCAATGCCAAGCAGATTGGTAGACCGAATTGGTTGGATTGAACTTAAAGTAAGAACAATAAATGGACACTGCGTCAAGACCTTGTTCTAATATTTATTCTGTGCCAAAACACAGAATAAGTAATAGTAAAAGTATCCAATTGGACTTCGACCAGCTGTACCGTTGGTCCTACCATCATCATCATAATATTCATAATCAGCCGGTGGCAGTCCATTGCTAGACGTAGGCCTCTCCCAAGATAAGCCACTGAGCTCAATCTTCGGCTCTTTCTTTTCTTTTCCAGTCACTGCCCACCGCTTTGCGAATTTCATCGCTCCACTTGGTCACAGGTTGTCCTACGTTACATTTGCCGAGTCCTCGTTTCCACTCTAGGATAAGTCTTTCCCAACGATTATCAGTCCTGCAGCAGATATGACCAGCCCACTGCCACTTAAGTTTGCTTACCCCTTGAGCTATATCGATCACTTTAGTTCTCTGGCGAATTACTTCGTCCTGGATTTGATCCCGCAGAGAAACAGCGAGCATAGCTCTTTCCATAGCTCGCTGAGCGATTTTAAAATAGTGGACTAGTCAAACCGTGAGTGTCCACGTCTCAGCTCCGTATGTCATGACGAGCCCTGCGATACGGAGTATTATTGTATATTCTCTGCGTACGAGATCTGATCCCTCTGATGCTCAATCATTCGAAATCCTATTCGGATTCGGAAACTTAATTTTTATTATTTTTTTGTTTTGTCCATCTAAGTGTATGCTGTGACAGGTCTCTTGTTACAACAGTTGTTGATCTTTGTTGTTGGATCCACATCTGCTCTTATTTAAGGTATTTTAATTTATTTTCTATATATATCTATTGCAGCTATAGGTACTATAGCATAGATGTATATCTATTGGCATTTTCGCGATGTGTTTGTTTTATTTCTTGTATATCAATCGTATCTTTGCGATATGCGTCGATAATGCTGATATGTAACTTTTCCATACATTAAATGTCTTCGGAGGGTTGTGGTGGAACTCTCCCGCGGTGACCGGTCGTACTGGGAGAGTTATCTCCCAGGAGGAAGGAAGGGACCTTTACTAGTTATTCTTTATTATGCTGTGCTTTTGAAATAACTTTTTGTGTATGATTTTTTTTTGGTTGCTGTAAAATAAACACCTTTATATTTGTTGATTTGATTTTCTTCTGAGGTTGATTTTTATTTTGCTTGATTTTTTGACTACTGTTACTAGATGCTTCAGGTGATTCGGACAGGTTTCTTTTGCTCGATCGGTATTGATAGTTGTGGTTGTTGTTGTCTAGTACAATCAATTTATCGTATTTTATAAAAGCTGTTTTTCCTAGATCTTTTTCGATTATGAGTTTAATCTGCAGTTCCTTGCGCTCATTCAGGACTTTTAAAGGATAATCTTGCTTTATGTAGTATTATCATCATCATGATCATTATCAGCCGGTGTCAGTCCACTGCTGGACGTAGGCCTCTCCCAAGGTGCGCCACTGAGCCCGATCTTCGGCTCTTTTATATAGTATGGTGTGTTAAATAGGCATTTTTTGTTTGCGCATCGCAATCGCTTGACATAGGTACATATACAAAAAAAACATATAGACGAATTGAGAACCTTCTCCTTTTTGGAAGTTGGTTGAAAAGAACTCGAACGTCTCGTTAACGAAAAAATAATAGAAAATATATATATAGATACACGATGACAACGCCGATCGAATGGGATTCACCAGTCGTTATAACCTTAAAATCAAATGGCACATGTCGTCAAACAACATACAGAACTATGATGCTTAAAACAAAACAACATAATTGTGATGTCCTAATGACAAATGACGTCACTACAACTAACCCTAAATTATCCCTGGTATCTCAGAGCAGAGGTTAACCACCGGGCCTGTCAGACCCTCATAGTGGTTCAGCTTCCAAGGGTTATCTGAATTGACCTAAACTCATTAATCTTAAATTAACGCTGGGAAAGGCGGTGATGAGTGACGTCATCATTGTATTCCAACACTCCTAATAGAGTCACTATTCTAGGCCTAGCATGTTTACCATCTTCGATCACATCATCGCTTACGAGCAGGCGAGATGGTGGTCAAACGCTAGCCTATAAGATATTAAAACAAGTAATATTAAAAAAAAACCTTTTTAAACAAAAGCTTTTACATAACCTAGGGCCAGAGTAAGTCAAATATTATGTTTCTTTAAAGTGTCTCACACTTTATATTTTTGTAAATTGTTAAACACAATCCAAAATTTCATCGTACCGACGGGACTCGAACCCGCACCCCCCGGATTACACGTCCAGGTGCTCTGCCAATTAAGCAACGGTTCGATACATCGATACGACGAAATTAGTGGATTGCATTTTGTTAACCCAATTATGCATTGGTGGCGCCATCTATGACTACTTATTACGTAAGTTAATCATTCGGAAGAAATCATTACAGTTTTCAAATCCGACGAGAGATGTTGCACTGCGTAAATTAAATATTATGTTTCTTTGAAGTCAGAGTAAGTCAAGACAAATCCAACAAGCCCAAACACGACGGGTATAACATGTTATATATTGGTATAACATTCAAGCTCTATCATCAGATCAGCACCAAGTCATCATAATATTGCATTGTCACGCGATTTACACATGTATGCCAAATTTCAGCTCAATCGAACCCCTGGAAGTCGCTCTAAAATCAATCGCAAGATTTGTGACTGACAAATAAATTCGCCGTGAAGTAGAGATAAAGCTTGTCATAAAAATAGATATACTGTACCCTTTAAAAAAAATGCCAAACGGTCCAGTCGTATTTGAGTAATCGGGGAAAATACGTAAAGGGATTCCGACGAGTTGAGAACCTCCTGCTGTTTTTGAAGTCGGCTAAAAATGTGATCTAACAAAAAAATTTAACAAAAACATCAAACCTTTACTTTTATTCTGCGCTATACTGACGGCAAAGAGAATATAACCACTACGTTAAGAAGAGTCGGGACTCCCATAGAGCAAACTGACCAAATAGCGAAATGTCAAAACGAGAAGTAACGACGTCAAAGTAAGAAATAGTGAGTGAGACGAATATAGACTTCCATCGGACGCGCCCCCCTTTTCATTAGTTTTCATAGATCTTTTTTTTTGTACTGCAGTTTCGGTAGACTGACTGACGGTGTAGCCTTAACAGTTATTTAACTGTCACCTTTACAGTTATTTATAGTGGTAACTATAAAATTTAAAAAGTCAATTACAGACTATATATATACTAGTTGCAAAAGTAATATTTATGCATTCTAAATAATTAATATATAAAAAAATATAAAAGAAGAGCTGCTGCAACGCATCTCTTTTTGATAATGATGGCGTTAAAATAATATTTTTACGTGTCAAGATATTTTAGTTTAAACTTTTAAAGTTATGGGAAATGGAACGTATTTAACACCTATCAGCAACTAGTGACGTACCTATGTACTGAGAGCTTATGCTTGAGCACAGAATACTTAATAGTACTACGTAGCTTGAGTTTGACAGTTGATTATTGAATGAACAAAATGAACTAAATGACGGGGACGCAGCTATTTAGGCTTTATAGCTCCATCTCTGTCATGTTCGTTCATTTCAATCCCTATCAAATTTAAGCATACGGGGGCTGTATGTAAATAAATATTGTTGATATGGTAAACAATATTCTTGCCAAAATTTCTTTCTGGTTATTTTTTATTGTGCTTTTTTTTGACGACTCCTCAATAATATCCTAACGATACGTTTTTTATAGTCTTGTTAAAATTGTCTTATGTTACTAGATAATAAAAATAAATTAAACGCCATCGCCAAACACTCTGTGTATTTTAACCAGTCCTCAAATAGGTTGTCCGGAAGAAATCGCTTTATGCGATAAGACCGCCGATTGAATCATCGAGTTATGTTGTTGCTATTTTAGATAATAAGTTCTTTATGGTGTTCAATAAAAAGTTATTCTATTCTACTTGAGCAAATTGAGAGAACGTACAACACCGCGGTTTCCATATGTTATACAGTATATGTTTATTTCTCATAACGCAAAAATTTGATATTTGAACATGAAATTTGACTATATATAATTAAATACGGTTAATACAGACTTCACAAAAAAGGCGGACGTTCTCAATTTATCGCAATTTTTTTTATGTATGGTCACTGATTACTCAAAGACTAATTTGAAAATTCTATTTTGCTGTTTAGTATTACTTCTCAGATGGTCCCATTTAAATTTAATCGAGATATGTTCAGTACCTTCAGAGATATGGAGATAAACATCTCAAACTTGGTACTGAAAGCATAGAAAAGATAATAATATGCTGAAAGTTAGTAGCGCGACGTTTGAAGTCGGTTCTTATAGTTGTTTTAAACGATCTTAAATTATTATTGGCATTTTTTTTTATAATATAGATTTTTTCGCGTGCGAAGCTAGAGCTCATAGTTATTAATTGATAATATAACTATGAATGGACTAAAGTTAAGCCTATGAAGATTTATCTTTACTACAGTATATTCATCATAAACTAGACATCGGTTCAGACCAGGCCGCGGTTCCCTACGTCATCAGTATAGTAATCAAATGAGTAGAACTCTGATAATGCTTCCTCACAGAATATATTATAGTTTATACGAGCTATTGATAAGGCATAGGGATGGGAAAGCACTCTGTCCAAGTTTAGTTATTCAACAACAATTTTATAAATGCAGGTGTTGCGGCAGCACATAACCCTTGAGAGTCAGAATATTCTAGGCCTAGCGTGTTCACCATTTTCAACCGCATCATCGCTTACCACCAGGCGAGTAAGTGGTCAAACGCTAGCCTATAAATAATAAACAAACAAAAAAATTGCATAAATGTCTACCTAAGCTCAGTCTAAACCCAGTTTACTAAGAATTTTCTGATCATTAAAACGTATTGGTAATTTAATATTAAACATTCATTAATTAACGGGAAAAATAAAACAACATAATATTTGAGTGGTTTTTCCTTGTAACTGTCTACTCTCATGTATAAAAGGTTTACCCAGTTTTAAATGTGTAATATACGTAAGAAATTATAAGTTATTGAATTTTTAGGTTATTTGTGTTACTTACTCGGTTTCGTTGCTTAACCACAGTATAAATAATAGTTTTGACGATAAATATGTCTTTGTCCAATGCAATGTTTGCGGCGATATTGAAGGTAAAATGGTTTTTATTGATTTTTCCTTATTCAGTTCTTAAATTAGCTCACATATTATTATTGCCAAAGCATAATCTGTGCTTAGTAATGAGGAGTTTTCTTAAAAACGTGTTCGTTTTTGGAGACTCAAGAGATGGCGTATATCAGAATAAATCAAATACAATACACATAAGTGACAATAATCTGACAAACCTCGTCATTCGTATTCGATCATTTATTCGATTGATGTTTTTACTGCTTTTATCAGCTATATTTTTAATATTTGTAATTTTCAACGACCTTTGCTTCAATTAGCTTATCACCATTAAGGAGAAAATCCGCCGTCATAACCTTACGGTGTTCTGGCACTTCCAGTAGTCCTTGAGAGTCAGAGTATCTGGCCTGTGGCCTGGCGTGTTCACCATCTGCGTGACCACATCATCGCTTGCCACCAGGAGAGATAGTAGTCAAATGCTAGCCTATACGATTAAAAAGTAATTAATATTTTTATTAAAAAAGAATAAGCAAACTAACGCGATTCTGTAGGTACCGCACAAGTTTCGCATCAAGCGCCACCTAGCGCGCGTCATGATACTAAAAACGTTTCAATTAAAAGACTGGCTGGTAGTGAGAACGATACTTAACCACCGATCCTGTCTTAGCATAGAATGAAGCTATTTGATTGGTTATTTAGGCACGGGAAACCAATCAAAAATGATCTCTTTCTATGTAGCTACATAATAATACTTAAAGTGCTCGTATTTTTTTATAACTGATACGCTAGCGTTTGACCACTATCTCGTTTGGTTTAAAAAAATTATAATACAATACAATACTATATATTTTCATCACACAAAATCCTGCAGAAGCTGACATTTGAACCTGGGATTTCCAAACCTTAAGGACTTTGGACCGAAATGACATAGTCACTACTACTAAACCAAGGACCGGCAACTGAGATTGTATGGTTACTACGAGTAGTAGTATTAATATTACGTTCTAGTAGCGCCTTCGCTTGCGTTAAAAATAAGCTATCTATATCCTTTTTACCCGACTGCGCGACGCAAAGGAGAGGTAATGTGTTTATCAGTCTATATATGTATGTATGTATGTACGTATGTATGTATGTATGTATGTATGTATGTATGTATGTATGTATGTATGTATGTATGTATGTATGTATGTATGTATGTATGTATGTATGTTTGTTCCTTTGTGGCACACTAGAGACCAAACGCGTGGGCTGACTTTGACCGATTAATGGCTTAACGAATGGGGATTAATGTGTCCCGACTGTTAAAGTCTCTATATTCCATATAACAATGTATAATTTATTTTATGAGTGTATCGACCGAGAAAGAATTTAAATGGTATAGTTTTTTGATATCCCTAAACAGAAGTCTAAACTACTAGACTTACTTGTTTTTTTCTTTTCAGGTCGTTTTTTAACACTTCACTTTTTGCGCAGTCGGGTTCTTTGATTTTTTAATTTAATGTTTTATTTCTAACATTCTATTCTAACATATTGGCTTCCTTGTGCAACATTTCATTTGAATTAGTCTAGTCGTTAAGTCGTGAATACGTATCAAACAGAGAGTGGGACAGAGAGACAGAGTTCTTCAGGATTTGTTATAATTTATAATGAATATAGATAAAGAGTATGTATTGATGGCATATCAATACATATTATGATCATAATGATATTAATACCTACTTACCTACACTTTATGCAAACAACAGTGTTGCTTCAGCATAAAATTAAATCGATGTCGTAGTAACAGTCACAGCATCGATTGTATTATATGACGTAAATACTAAGTCAATACATATAACCAGAACACAAATAAGTATTTTAAAAATAGGTACTTACATGTGTTTGGCAAATCTAGTTGATATACAAATAAATATAGTCCTAGTCCATATTGAGGAAAGTAAATCACTTTAATTTACGTTTAGTTTCTGTTTTCGACCGCAAAATGTAGAAAATAAAGACGCACAGATCTCTATTGTAAAAAATTATTGACTAGAACCTTACTTAACTACTCAGTATTTTTGATAAATTATATAAATACCTACATAATAAATTATAAGCCTATTGAAAACACCGTGAATATGATTCAGTAGCATTAATGAACAATACGCAATGAATATGCCTACTAAGTCGCGCCATACAGTCATTTATACATCATATTTATTATGTTTTTCTGAAATTAATGTGCATTCGTCAACAATGCGCAAGCTCTTCTCGCTAAAACCATGTCTCTTTTTATAATACGCGTACTTGTACCTTACGTTACCTAATAAAAGCATAATGAAAATTACGATATTCGTAATGCAATCTATCGATATTGTGTCATTCACATTGCCCCAACACTAGCTCAAAGCGATTGTTGCCTGCCAGTAGTCAGCGCGCGTCATTCGCGCAATGTATTGCGAGTCATTTCAATATCCTTTTAATTTTCCTTCTTAATATACAAATCAAACAATGGTCGATATTAATTTTACGAATAATCATGTAACTTGACAGTTTTTGGTGTGGTTTTAGTGTTTAGTGTAAGAGTTGAGACAATATTTGCCTTATGAAGACGGAAGTGATAGTTATGAACATGTTTAAGCTGGGGAAGAGAGGGAAGACTATGATATCCCTTCGAGAGGTAAATACAATGCCTTTATAACGATCATATCCTTTAAAAAATACTGAAATAGAATGATAATAAAGCCGTAAGGCATTCCAATTTCAATTAAAATGTTGTCATGCAGATAATAATTTATCAAGCATAATACTAAGTAGACTAAGTACAAGGAAAAATAACCACGTCAGGTGCGGTCTCTTCTAACCATTTGTATATTGCTAAAAGAGACATCTGTGAACGAAACGTTGCAACTCCACCTGTACCGTTCTTTGTAACGTTTTGACAGTATACCCAAAATAGGGTAGAGCAATATTTTTGGACTAGCTTTCGGCTTAGTCTTGTTTTATTCGAAAATAGACTTCTAGCATAAATTATCAGTGATACATACCTACATACATAGGTACAATCACGTCTTTTTCCCGTTGGGGTAGGTAGAGACTACTTCTCTCCACATGCTACGATTTTGACATACCTCTTTCGCTTCTTCCACTTTCATGAGCGCCTTCATAAATGCTCGCCGGTTATAGTACGTAGTACTATTAAGTATTCTATGGTTATAGGCACTTTTGACTTGGCCTTTCTTTAAAACGTCTCCGATCTGGTCGTGATACATTCGCCTATTGATATTATTATCAGTGATTTGATATTATAATACAGATTATTCTAGGCCGATTATTCTAGGGCTAGGCCAAGAATAATCTGTATTATAATATCAACTGTGTTAACTGTTAACCTTACTCGATCACATCGTCGCTTACACCATACCACCAGGCGAGATAGTGGTCAAACGCTTGCCAATAAAATAAAAAAAAAAACAAATTTCAACCGTAAAAATTACTAGTGCTAGTATATACTCCGCCTAAGTACTAGGTATATAACTAAATTGAAGCATTCGTAGTTATTATTATCTTTTCTATGATTGAAGTCTTACATCAGCTGTCCTTCAAATTAGGACTGTAGTACTATTAATTATTCTGTGTTAGGACGCTAGTTTTTGATCTACCCTCCAATTTAGACCTAAAACTTTGCCTCATCAGTAATATTTACCTATGTATTTAACAAATAATTTATGATGAGTATAAATCAAAGGTACTAAGTATCAAAGTGAAATCATTTATTTATCCGACTGAGTGATGCATGAAATACCTGAATTTATGAACAATAATTTTCCTTATTTGCAGACGACAGGCTGCTGTTATTATTGGAAATACTTACCTATTGATGAACTGTGAATACAAAATATTATTTATTTATTTATTCATATCAATACTTTAAATGGCCATTACAGTTGCTTAATTCGACCATTAAAGCTTATTTTATTAAACTAACTACTCAAATTAGGTGCTTAGGAGCTATATAGGTACATATTAGAATAAACAAAGTTATTATAATTTATGCATGGAGGATGCATACGTCTCCACATACGATATTGCCACTCTGCGAAATTCGTGTTCTCTACAGGAAAATATGTCTAGATCCTGGTATTGATGTACCACGGCGTTGAGTAACCGAAGAGCGCGTGATAGAGGAGCAAGGCGGCCTAGCTCAGTCCGACGCCACGGTACCGACAACAAATCATGGCATCGAGCCCTTATATAATTGCCCTTATATTAAAGTTACCTACATAGAGTTTTGAATTAACTTAGGTACCTAAGTACGAAAAGTATGTTTTTCAATACTTCCTTTTTTTAACCAGTTTCAAAAAAAGGAGGTTTCTTAATTCGAACGTATATATTTTTTATGTGTGTTCGCGGATAACTTCGTCGTTTATGAACCGATTGTGATGATTATTTTTTTGTTTGAAAGAAGATATCCCAAGGGTGATACAGTTGTAATTTCATCGAGATCTGATTAGTATCTCCAGAGATATATCGATAAACGTCTCAAACTTGCATCTATATATACGTAATACTTTAATAGGTACGAAGTGCCTAGTGATGCGCTATAATCAAATGAATAAAATTTCATTAGTCGTCCGATTAGCGAATGAATTTTTTTTTTATTCATCCGCTAAGCGGACGATTAGCAACAGAAATATAGGTAACCACTTGATTACGATTTCACCTGATGGCGGTAGACGATGTAGCATGCTTACTTACCTAGAAGATATTAGTTTACTCGGGATTGAAGAACCCCCGGTTTGTCTACAATTTTTTTGTTGACCTATGCCATGTATAGAATTAACTGTAGGTATTTGTTTAAAACTTACTATTTCAATCTAAAATATAACGTCGCCTACTTCAAAGATAGTATTGTTGGTAATCACTACCCTCCCGAACCCACTGAATAAAGGGCATTTCACCAATCGGATTACCAACTTCTAGACAAACACGATTTCACCTTGAACCGCATCACCACCCAACATTAGGTGCGATGATGGTCTAGTACTTCTCTGTCCAAAATGTATTTTAATTGGCAGTTTTTTTTTATGTTTACAAAAGACCACAGGCAAGTAGTACGCTCGCCTGATGGTAAGCGAGGACATCTGCCTATTAACAGATACTGTAGCATTTAAAACTCTGGGTTGGCCGAATTTTGCGCGTCACTGCACTGCGCCTGTCACATTGATACAACAAGATATCTCATGACTCCCATGTCCTGTAATTTCACTTTGTTCTTCAAAAAGAAAACTTTTTTATTTCACGGTTGAATATAAAAAGACAATAAGACAATAGAGTAATAGTAGCAGAAGTACCAACACTACAAAACTTGTTCAACAAATATCAACGTACAAATACAACAAATATAATTATTGACTTTCGCAATAATAATATTAGTTGAAATACACAAAGCATACACCTGTTTTTTTACCTAATAATGCGATATCTATACACTTTCATTTAGTTAATGAATGGACATACATATGTGTATGTATGGATGTATAGTAAACAGCTGTTTTGATACTGATAGTCTTTTGTCGGAAGTGGTACCGATATCTGTGTATCCGCAGAATGGCGACTGTGGGCGTCGCGTGAGATTTGCTTATCGGACACAATTGTACTGCTTTTTAGTAAATAAAACGGCATGAACTGATTTAAAGCAGTGGTTTTATGAGCTGTAGACCTCATAGGCGACGGTAACCACTTCCCATCAGGTGGGCCGTTTGCTTGTTTGCTACCTAATACTTAATACCTACATAATAATAATAAAAGTGTTTCGTTTACCAATATAATTAAACGGACGTTATACTTTACGTTAACATTAACACTTTCTAAGTTAATAATCGCCATTTAATGAATAATTCAATAATAATTTAAAATAATAAATTAGACAAATATATTCCAATTCGCCTTTTTCTCTTACTCTTGCGTCCTAATTAAACGCATCTGTCGATGATTAAACGCAAACAAAACAAAAGGCGCAATATGAACTATTCAAGAAGATACATGTAAAATTTAAAAAAAAACTCTTTAAACACAAGCTTATACATAGCCGCCTAGGACCAGAGTAAGTCAAGACAAATCCAACGAGCTCAAATACGACGGGTATAACGTGTGTAGTTTAGTTTCTTTGGTCAGATTAGCACCATGTCATCATAATATTGCATTGTCATGCGATTTACATATGTGTGCAAAATTTCAGCTTAATCGAACCCCTGGAAGTCACTCTAAAATCAATCGCAAGATTTGTGACGGACAAATAAATTCACCGTGAAGTAGAGATAAAGCTTGTAAAAATAGTGTTTTTTTTTATGAAACCACAATACAAG
The DNA here is from genome assembly GCA_954871355.1 of Cabera pusaria. Taxonomy (NCBI): domain Eukaryota; kingdom Metazoa; phylum Arthropoda; class Insecta; order Lepidoptera; family Geometridae; genus Cabera; species Cabera pusaria. Next base: position 4,603,968 of record OX940906.1, on the reverse strand, counting down.
TGAAACTTTTGTTTATTTATAGCTAGATAGCTAGCTACTATGACAGCAGTTGACTTGATATGACACATTAGCATGTATACTCATAGCTGTGGAAGCGTCCGCCAATCACAGCTAGACCTAAATGTCATACATCATATCCACCAATCAGCACCGGGGACATGCATGTGAGCGACATGCATTTCGCGACATGCGATAGATGGACGAGTAAATTTGAGGCGATGCAGCGATGTTATAAAAGTTTGACTTTTAAAATTTACCCTAAATCTCATTTTCCTTAATTACAGGATACCGCCTTGAAGACCACCATGCGGCAGGAGTATGGACGACCAGACTATGGCACCATCGATCTGCAGCGGACCTACAAGCCTACTGGTAGTCCCTCTTTTAGCAGAACTAATATGAAACTTAGTAAGTAATCTTCACATCAACCGACTTCAAATAGATGGAGGAGGTTCTCAATTCGTCGGAATCTTTTATGTATGTATGTTCACCGACTACTCGAAGACGCCTGAACCGATTTGTAAAACTCTTTTTTGTTGGAAAGGGTATAATTTCCCAGGTGATCCCAATTTAATTTCATGGAGATATGTTCAGTATCTTCAGAGATATGGAGAAAAACACCTCAAACTTGATACTGAAAAAGACGAGCGTGATGTTTGAAGTCGGTTCTTTTAGTTTTAAACGATCTAAAATTATCATGTTTGCAATGTCATCCGGTTAATACTGTGTTCGATTTATAGTTTTAGTGAGTTTGAATCATAATCATAAAAGTATCAACTATTATGATCACTATTGTTTGTTGTCGACTGTCTCGACCTAGGTTTCGTGCATGTCTGATGCTTCCTCGGGAGTTTATGCAGCAAGATGGCGACGAGCGTAAACTCCCGAAGGATTGCATCGGACGTGCATGAAACCTAGGTCGAGACAGTTTGCAACAAACAGTAGCGAGTATAATAATCGGTACTTTTATAATCAATTCTGTATTAGCTTAGTAAATAATATCGATAAGATTATCAGAACAACTACTTTATAGACAAGTCTAAAAGCAAACAGATTTACCTAGGTATAAGTAGCCATATAACCTCTTTACCTTCTTGACCGCAAACCGCATTCTTGCCTAGCATCAAGATACCGCGTTCTAATGAAGGCATGACTTAATAGATAACAATATTGTAACATCGATATAAGTAAAGACAACAGAAGTCTCAATAATACTCCTTTGGTAATAAATACTGAAGTACCTACTTAAGTACGTCTATTTACTATATAACGAGAAATATCAATTCTGCTTACATAAATTAAATCAGACCAATATTTTATTTTACAGACTAATATTTAAAACCCATGACTTGTTTATCTGTTATATTCTTATTGAGACCATTATAATGAGACCAAACACGACATCCCTGCTACAAGTTGGTGAGGAGTTTGATTGCTTTTGGTTGTTGGTGAGGAGTTGGATCTTGCAGGTTTCAGATATTCCAGCATCAGTTCTAGGTCACCAATATCAAATTTTGAAAAGATCAGACGTTACTCTGATTACATAAATAGATAGATTAAAAAAAATCTTATACGCTAGCGTTTGACCACTATCTCACCTGTTGATAAGCGATGATGCGGTCGAAGATAGTTAGCACGCTAGGCCTAGAATGGGAACTGGCTCTCAAGGACACTGCCGGAACACATTAGATGTTTGGCAACAGATTTTCTAACTTGAGGGCGGTAGCTGACCAGGCGGACACTAGATAGTGTCCTACCACCATGCGGTGCTTGTTGGTTTCTTAACGATAATTTTCCTTCACCGGAGGTGCACTATAAAAAGCGCACATACATTTTACGATCGCAAAATCCATTGGTGCGCGGCGGGGATTGAACTCGGTACCTCTGGCATCAAAGCCGACCGTTCTCCCGATTACGCCACCCGGCCCTCAAATAACAAGAATAAGTATAGAAAAGTTACTTTCAGTCTCTCAACAACTAGAAAAGAGCTGATGACTACACCAGGCCAGGCCCAGGGCTTTGAGGGCCCAGTGGTGTAGTGGGAGAATGGTCGGCTTTGACGCCAGGGGTATCGAGTTCAATTCCCACCGTGCATAAATGGATTTTTCTGTCGAAACATTTTTTGTGCGCTTTTCACAAGGCCCTCCGGTGAAAGAATAACATCGTTATGAAACCCTCAACCCCCGCATGGTGGTAGGACGCTATCTAGTGTCCACCTGGCCAGCTACCATCCTCAAGTTAAAAAAATTGTCGCCAAAATAAATAATGTGTTTCGGCAGCTATCCTTAAGAGCCGTTCCCATTCTAGGCTTAGCGTGCTACCATTCCCGACCGCATCATCACTTACCAGGTGAGATAGTGGTCAAACAGTAGCCTATAAGATATATTTAAAAATAATTAAAAAAAACAGAGTTCGTAGTTAAGCAAAAAATATTGATGATAATAATATCTAAAATAAATGTTTTAATAATAATAGATATAAAATGTTCCATTCCCAGCTAAAATTCCAAAAAAAAACTCCATCTAAAGCTAACCAGTCTCATTTTTCCCTTCCAGGTGGTTCTATAGAGAACCTGCATGGGAACAGAAGACCAACACACTTGCAGCTGCCTAACTCCTCGTCGGGAGACAGCCTGGACATCGAGATCAGAGACCGTGAGGTGAAGACCGGACGCTATGGGCGCAAGTCGCAGTCAGTCCACGTTTCTCATAAGCACAGGTTGCATTCGCCAATACCGCCGCCGAGGTTGAGCCATCAGCCTGTTGAGGTAAAAGAAACAGTTATAATGTTAACTGCATCAGCTTTATTTTAAACGGCAATAGGTAGGTGTACCTCTTTCCCTTGCCGTTTGCGACAGCTGTAAAACGCCTCAAACGTTTTGATGCTACTGCGTACTGCATTTTCAACCGACTTCTATAACGAAGGAGGTTCTCAAATCATCTGTATGTTTTTTTTGTATGTATGTTACGCGATTACTCAGTGAATTGTAAACCGATTCGAATGATTCTTTTTTAATCGGTAGGGTACACTTCCGAAGTGGTCCAATAGTAAGTGCATCGAGATCTGATAAGTATCTCCAGAGATATAACGATAAAGGTCTCAAATTTGCTACTGAAATTTACTCGCGGGGCATGGAAGTCTGTTGTTATAGTTTTTCTATATCTTATTTATATGTAATTTCTTTTAAATATAAAGCTGTAGGTTGCACATTACTAGTAGTCTTGTTAACCCCTCCAACTAAGCTAGATATGCTTGTGTCGAGAGTAGGTTCACGTCAATAGTGCAATGGTGTGGGGATCAAACGTACCACTTCTCAATCGCAAGGTGGGACGACGCCATAGCCATTAGGATATTGCCGCTTCAAACTCACAGCTGAAACAACTCTACAATTGACTTTCAAATCATTCTCCGAATTTCTCCTTGCTTCTTTACCGCCTTACAAAAACCCATATATAACAAACTCGTCATCTATTTTTCCAGTCGTCAATCCTCCTCGAGGGCCCAGTGAAGCGCACCAAGTTCTGGGAGAACGGCAAGAAGAGCAAGAAGAACTGGACCGAGTGCTACCTCACCCTCACTTCTACTGCACTTGTGTTCTTCAAGGATCAGAAGACTTGCTACGCTGCTGTAAGTTTTTATTGAAGTAAGAAGTAGAAACTTCTTATGCGACTTCCAACAAGGTTGCGTTAAACGTTTAACGCTACCATGGAGGGGGTATGAAAGCACTGCGTTAAACGTTCAACTTTTCATTTCCGCATTACGAAGTTACACTTCTCCCGCGCGGAGGGACTCCACGGACTATTTCTTCCTGCTTAGCTGTTGTCATTCATGCGTTGCCGACCTGTCAAGATTCTTTTACAATTGCTCCTTTTGCAGGACTCCAAGCTATATTATAGCTCTGAATTTGGCTGATTATGATGATGTGGCGGTATCTAATATGTCTAGTCTACACTTTCTTCTATCTACTTCCAAAAAGGAGGAGGTTCTCAATTAGTCTGTATTAAAAAAAAATTGTATGTATGTTAAGCGATTACTCCGTCAATTGTGAACAGATTAGAATGATTCTTCTTTTAATTGGTACGGTACGTTTTCAATGTGGTCCTATTGCAATTTAATCGAGATCTGATTAGTATCTCCAGAGATAAAACGACAAACGTCTCAAACTTGCCACTGAAACTGACTCGCGCGGCATGGAAGTCAGTTGTTTTAGTTTTTAAACTATCTTGATTCTTTATTATAATGATTACAGCGCATGAAGCCCGGTACTCCGCCCAGTCCCACGCACCGTTGCTACGCGGAGCTGGTGCTACCACTTCAGAGTGTCGGGGTGCTGCAGTGCAAACCTCAGCACACCAGGAGGTGAACAACTTATCCAGACTAATCCATACTTCCATACTAATATTATATATATTATATTATTATATATATTATATAGTAACGGTCTCTTAGCAGAACCTCGGACAGACGGACATACAGACAGACATGACACATGACGAAACTATAAGGGCTCCTTGCTTGCTTGCACTTGCTACTGAAATTCGTTGTATGTAAAGTCGTTTTTTTCGTTTGTAAACTTGTTTAGTTTTTAATATTCAATCTATCAATTACATTATATACATTAATATATTTTTAAAGCTACCTAACTATAAACAAATAAATATACCTAATAAAAAAACCATAAAAACTAAAATTTAGTCTACCAAACCACTACCAGTAGGTAAAGTTCCCAAAATGCTGGCTGTATTCCCCCGTTGAATGGCGATGCTAAGTCTCTGAGTTAAATACATGCCAGCGTTTTGGTCCTGTGTCGTTTCAACCAGCCGTGTGGAAAGATCTAGTTTTTTAGTTGGTAAACTATCTTAAAGACTTAGTTTTTAAGATACTCGTCAACGCCGAAATTAGTCATAAGGCTCAAACCCAAAAAAACATTTTTAAAGCAATAAGAAAATCGTCGCGTGGAAGGGATAATTATGTCGAATGCTATTCTCATAAAAACAACTTAAGTCACGAGTATCGTATATTATGTTAAGCTGTTAGTGTGACATAAACCCGCACTTTACGCTTACTACGATTTTCCGTCAAATCTTCACGCCGTGTAATAATCGACTATTTAAGTCACGGAAAAGTGTGCGTAAAGTGCGGGCTTATGTCACACTGTGCTATAAAAAATATTTAAAAATTGATTGTCTGTAAAGTCGGTTTACGGACGACAATTTTACGTGATAACGTCATACTATCGTGCCTCTCTATCGCTTGTTCCGCGCTCTCGCTTGCACGCGGAACGTGACACTTTTTTGTGCGTGCAGCGATTTATAAGACGTTATCACGTCAAAGAATAATTAAGAACTGTATTCTCCAATTGTGTTATCGTTTTTTCCCAGGCATAGCAAGTCATTGGTGCTGAGCGTGGACTCTGACCAGTACCTCATCCAGGACGAGACAGAGAGGGGCACCGAGAGGTGGTTCCATGAAATACAGAATGCTATCAACAAAATTGTAAGTTTCTTGGAATGGCTTACTTGGTTCAAGCAGCTCAGACCAGGTGGCCCGTGGCTTGAATAAGCGCGACCAACCTCACGCAAAAAAGGCTGACAGACGGCCTAATTGCGTAAATCAGCCCGCGCACCAAGTACTACCAGGTTCAGATCTGGCGATTTTTGTTGTTCAACTTCCTAGGGATGTACTTTTCTTTCAAGTAACCCATATTATGGAGGCAGCAATAGCCCCATGGATAGGGTTTTTTTAATGGTAAAAGGTAACAGGACAAGCACGACGCTCGTCTGAAGCCGGCTTTCCACTATGGGATATAATGTAAATTACATCTTGAGTTATATGTTATACCCCGCAATTGCTGTTCACACTGTAAGATATATAGTTCAGCTTTTTTTGTCTATGGTTTCATTCAAACACTGGCTAAATACCCTAAGTGGGTGGAGCCATAATAAACATAAATAAACGTACCTCACTACAGTATTTTATAAGATCGAGCAAAAATACCACTATCATTTTTCGCCAGCAAAAAAAATAATTACTAAAAATTTTATTTCTTATAACGCCATCTAACGTCTAACAATGGTATTAGAATCGACATTTCAATATAACGCCATCTATGCGACGTTTACCTAACTAAGCGATCATAGATGGTGTAACATTGAAATGCCGAAAAAAACACGTTGCTTGTATAGGTACCCTCTATTATTATTAACTTTATTCTGCTTTTAGTATTTGTTGTTATAGCGGCAACAGAAATACATCATCTGTGAAAATTTCAACTGTCTAACTATCACGGTTCATGAGATACAGCCTGGTGACAGACGGACAGACAGACAGACAGACAGACAGACAGACAGACAGACAGACGGACAGCGGAGTCTTAGTAATAGGGTCCCGTTTTACCTTTTGGGTACGGAAACCTAAAAACAACAAAAAAAAAATACTGAGGGCGAGGCAGGGGGAGGCGCGGTGTCCGGGGACGTGAGGTAAAATATAAACCGTCAAATATCGCTCAGTCGGTCGATAATATATTTATTGCTTGGGATGTAATATATATTATAGCATAGTGTAAACGGTCTCATACAAAATGTATGACGAGCGATAAAATTTTATATCTCATAGTGAAAAGCCGGCTTGATGGTAAGCGATGACGTCTACCTATTACAGATACAGCGGCATGCAACATTCTGGCAGTCCATAATTTTGCATGTTACTGCACTGCAAGTAGCTGTTACCTTGAGACATAAAGATGTTGAGTCTCACATGCCCTGTAATCTCACTAGACAAGGGTGTCGGACTGGCGATCGAGAGGTTGTGAGTTCGGTCCCCACCCCACCTATTGCACTATTGACGTGAACCCACTACAGACACAAGCATATTTAGCTTAGTTGAGAGGGGTTAACAAGAATACTATTATGTGCAACCCACATTACGAGTAATCTTTATATTTAAAAAAAACATATATAACAATTATTCAACACAAATTCTGATATAATAAGTAGGTAATATGAGTTTTGGCGGGAACGTGGAAAAGTGTGTATGCTCTCATTGTATTTTTACCTAAATTTCTTCCGCGAGTTAATGTGTAATAAATGTGGTTAGGTGTGTGAGGGTAGAGAAACAGCACAATGTTAAAATACACGCGTTTTGCGTTCTCACCAAATTTCCATTGAAAATCTTCAGTAATGTCCACATTTTTACTGAAGGTATGACTTGGGCTGCCCAAGTCATACCTTCAGTAAAAATCTGGACATTCAATCGTGTCAAAGTCTAGCCCAAGTTGGGCTAGAGTTTGACTTGAAATGTGACTTATGACTTATCCCTTTCTTATGACTTGAATTCTCAAAAAATTGTAGAATTTTATTACCTGACACTGGCTAAATACACTAATCGTTCGGAGCCATAAGGAAACTGAAAAAAAAAGTAGGTAATAATAAAATTCCAGTGGTTGAAATACCAGTACCTACCTATTTAGTACCACCCACTAATTGAACGGTTTTTGTCAACAGCCCGCATGTCTACTAGACAAAGCGCCCAGTCCTTACTACCAAAGCAGCAACACAGACCTCGAGTCACTCGGCCGAACGCCACCCGCCTCCAGACACGCAAACAGCAGGAACAAACAAAAAGGTTAGTTGACGTTGACAGCTGCTTGACATTGACACTGACAGCTGTCAAGGGAATATCTGTAAGTCGCGGGCGCGGGTAGTTGAAGTCAAGGATTAAGAAGAGGAGAAGAATATTTGGAATCAGATTAGTTTTTAAATGAAAAAGCCGCTTTGCAGCTTATATTGCCATTTTTTAAATAAGAGTCGATATATCTGTTATATTAAAGGACGATTTTCCTTGCTGCTTTTGGAGGATTTAGGCTTCAGTTAGCATCCTTTTTAAAAATAAAATCTATTTTTAATAAACTGACATTAAGACCGGTATTACGGAACGACACTCAAGCACATATCGATTCTTACCCTAGAATGAAGCCATTTGATTTGTTCAATCGCACCGAACGGTTTCATTATATATGCTAAATATAAATAGTTCGATATTTGAGTACCGGTCTTATAAAACCGGACTAAGTAGTTAAGTACACGTAGAACCAGCTGCCCAGGGTTGGTTTCAGTACGACAGTTTGGACTTAGTAGTGTAGGACATGGTGTGGCACGCCCTGTGACAAGATAGAGCGACGATATGCGCAGGGTAGGTACCCTGACAATGACCGGAGGAAAAGAGCTGAAGACAGAGCTCAGTGGTGTGCATTGGGAGAGGCCCTATGTCCAGCAGTGGACTGACATGGGCTGATAATGATGATGATGAATATACCTATACCAAGCAATAAAAAGTGCTTTCTAATAGCTACTAATTTTATCCTATATGTGCGAGATATAAGAGTATACCTAATAAATAAATTAACATCTACTGGTATATTAATCTGTGATAATGTAACAATGAGTTTTCTTTTTAATTCTGTATTTTAAGCCAAAAGGTTATCATTATCAGGAAAGCTAAATTTGACTTCGTTTTAAGAGATTTTGGTAGCTTCTCCGCTTAGTGATGTACGGTTGTTTTTGTTATATTGGTTCAGATTGTAGCATTTGTTGAGATTAGCATCCACCAAGTCAAAAACAATATTTACAATGCAACTTTAAATAAACCCGTGTACATTATTGGCTATTGGCTACATTGTATACCTTTGTTCAGTAGGTGCGTGGGGTGCCTGAAACTCTACCACCAGTGGTCACCGTATATCACCACTAATACTGTATGGGATTGATTAACTTACGGATATCTGATTTCTACGAGAAATTTAGAAAGCGATAAGTTTAAGCGTACGTAAATTACAATGACAAGAACGTAATATTATAATGGCAAAGATAATATATTTTATGTGAAGATTATCATTTCAGATAGATAAGTAAAAGATATATATATATATCTTTTACTTATCTATCTGAAATGACGACAGGTCTGCCCGTTCCTACATAATTTCTAAACAAATGAATCACAACTAAGCGTGCAACTTAATTGATAGCATTTGATTGTCGTTTGTCCCAATACACCTAATCTAGAACGCGTCGCCGCTACGAGGGGAAAATCGTAAAAAAGTGTACAAAACAAGTGCACATCAAAGTTTGCTGCGCGAGAGGGACACGTGTATGGACGGTAGAGACGGCAATAGTTTAGTCATTGACGTATATATAAGGACACGAAATACCTACAAAAAAAGGTGGATACCTAAACGGATGAAACTTAAAATGGCTGACATTGATTGTCCATTAGTCCATTGCTAGCATTGTGTCATTCAAGGTAATCAAAGGACCAATAGACAATCAATGGCCATTTTATGTGCCATTATGACGTTTAGATATGCACCTTTTTTTTAAGTTATTTTTATACAGGCAAATTAAATGTATCGCTGCGCCTCCTTGTTTAGATGTATATATATTTCTTATCTCCATCAGTTTAGTTAACACTTGACATTAAGTAACGTGAAAGATTTTGGCGGGAACGTGGAAAAGTGTGTGTGCTCTCATTCAATTTTTTCCTAAAACTTCGTCGCGAGATAATGTGTAATACATGTGGATTATTAACAATTAAGTGCCGGTGAATGTGTGCGAGTGTAGGGAAAAAACACAATGTTGAAAACCATGCTATTTGCGTTCTCGCCAAAATTCCACTGAAAATCTTCAGTAAAGTCCACATCTTTACTAAGGATATGACTTGGACTAGACTTTGACTTTACCTTGATCTGAAATGTGACTTTGACCCATCTTTATGACTTTAATTCTAAAAAACTTGAAGAATTTGAATACATATTAACACTGGCTAAATACACTAATCGTGTGGAGCCATAATAAAATGAAAAATCAAAACAAAAAAGTAACGTGCAGAAATGCCAAATTATGCGCTTGCATACGCAGCAATGCACTACGTAGGCTATCCTCATTCAGTTAGTTGGCGCGATGCGAAAATGTGCTGCAGTGGTTTCGCAAGGTCATTGTGTCTGCCTCAGTGAGTCGTTAAATTTTAAAATTCGCTTAATCTCTTTGCATTTATTGCCCAAATTCAACAACAATATATTGAGTTGTGGTAATAATTTAAAATGATATTAACTTATGTTAGTTAAAAATCTTTAAATTGCCACGGAAACGTACCCCTGTAGCGTTTCCGCTAGTTGTTATCTTGCCACACGTTGTAGATCTTAAGATATTTGTACAAACTAATTCAGATAATATTGCTAACTTCTATAGAATAGAACGATCGATATATAAAAATTTAATTTCTTGCTTATTATCCGATTTTAATGGATTAAAAAAATTATTTTTTTAATTACTTTCTCCGCCGTAGTAATCATAATCTGTATTAACAGCCAGTATTCGTCCACTGTTGGACATACGATACGGCACGCCACTGAGCTCGATAATATAGTAATACAAAACGCAAAATAGTCACGTGAAAAACGATTACCTAAGTAGAGAAAAACCGTCAAACCATCGAATATGCGTCAAACAGACAAATTACGCTACCAAAGGTTCCTGAAATATATGAATTGCAAAAACAAAAAGATTTGCAAGTAACGATATTGATGATTGGCGTATTGTCAATGGTGTCAAATTTAGTTCTTTAGAACATCCTCTATATAGGGTCTTTAGACCCTATGTAGGATGTACTAATTCAGGCCTTGACAGCACATGTCAATCGCGAATGTTTCACGCCATTACCTTCATTTTTGACATAACATTACATAAAATTAAATACATTGGCGATTTTCAGGTATTCTAACCCGCCTGCGGGGTTTAACCCCTCCAACTAAGCTAAATATGCTTGTGTCTGGAGTGGGCTCACGTCAATAGCGCAATGGGTGGGGATCGAACTCACGACCGGACCTCTCGATCGCCAGTCCGACACCTTATCCATTGGGATTACATACTTACAGTAGTTTTAATAAACATCTAGATGGCCTTTAAGCATTTTGCATCGTTCTTCATGTAAATATTGTCACATAAAAGATACTAGTCCTGCTTATTGCCTCAATGTATGAGACCTGCATCGCGCAAACGATATTTACCGCGTTGTTTTAAATATCAGATGGACTTGCTTTGTCATTAAGAGCCCTTTTCACCGGTTTATAATAATGCGTAATATCTGACACATGACACCATATAAAAGCTGTCAATATATGTCAGATTTCTTCATATTAGCGGTATCAGAAACCGGTGAAACTGGCCCTAAATATCTTAAAATTTAAACTCATAGGCCCGTTTGCACTAAACTTACGAATCGCCTTAGCTTGTCAAAATATCACAAAATAAACAAATCCGGCTACCAAAAGCTCAAATTATAGGTAAATATAGGATAATTAGCATCGATATGTATAAAAAAGGGAGATAAGGGACCCAGCTCCTCAAAGTGAACCGTATGAATTAGATTCGCGAATCTAATTTCACCTTAGTCACAACACAATCGAACTGGCGTTTGTGGAGCACGTACAGAATTACATGTGCAATTATCGCAGATCCATTTATATAATTAGCTACAATGCCTTCCTCTGTTCTTCATGCACATCAAGCTCGACATTAGAAATTCGTGTTTTCATGTAGTTGTTTCTAGTTCCATTATGTTTACGTGGCATAAGAGTGAGTACCGCATCTTCCTTTTTATATCCATGATATAATTAGGCTATCTGCAAGATATATTTTGAGATTTTGATTCCCGATGTTGCTATTTTAGGTGATTCTTAAGTTTAGTGCAAACGGGGTATAGAGATCTAACCTATGAGTAAAATACTTGTTCATAGAATATCATTAATTGTCGTTTCCCGTTGTTTATGGTAATTTATAATATTTTATATTTTCCTGGCCCATGCCATGACGTTTGTTTTTCAGAACCAACTTCCTCGTAGTTGAAGCTTCATAGATTTTCCTCGTGAAATTCCGCATATTAAGGAGAGCATTCATTAATATTACATGTTGAATATAAAAAGACGCTTGACGCTTTTGTTATAAATGTCAAATTTAAAAGTCTGATTCGCTTTTTTTTTAAATCGTTCAGCCAGTGTTGAATATTTCAAATTTAGTACGTGATCGTTACCATTTTTAAATTTTAAATGTACACTTCGGTTTTTAACATATTTTTCCAAGTCAAGTGAAAATTGTGTTTACGTGTGATTTGACATTTGAGTGTTCTCTGGCAAATTCTAGAAGAAATTGTGATATTTATATTTGAGCCTTATTTCATTTTCGCTCAATATTTAAAGTGTTCTCAGCGCTTTAATATTTTTATGCAAATGCTTTGTGGATGTATCTCAGATGGATATGAGGCCATTGTTGGTACGTTTTATACATTATAGTTGACTCTTTCATATTTCACCAAGATAGAAAGGGATGACAATAATTTTATAAAGAGGTATTTATTTTTAGAGTAAATGAAGTAAATATTTAACTATTTAATGTAACGTAAAACTAGTACTTTAATTCTGTGGAAATTACAAAGCATTAAATTATTCTTAAATCTAGAGTTTAGCGTGCCACAGTTACTGTTATAAGGAAGATAAACAAATCTGGCTACCAAAATCTCAAATTATAGATAAATATAGGATAATTAGCATCTTTTACATCGATGATAATTAAGCCGGCTTTTCACTATGGGATATAATATATATTATATGTTGAGATATAATACTTTATCGCTTGTCATTCCTTTTTTTACGAGACCGTTTACACTGTGCTTATTTCTTCGACAGACTGAGCGATATTCGAAGGTTTATATTTTACCTCACCTCCCCGGACACCGCGCCTCCCCCTGCCTCGCCCTCAGTTTTTTTTGTTGTTTTTTATTTTTAATATGGCTCCACACAATTAGTGTATTTAGCCAGTGTTTGAATGAAACCATAGACAACCAAAGCTGAACTATATATCTTACAGTGTGAACAGCAATCGCGGGATGTAATACATAGCTCAAGATGTAATTTACATTATGTCCCATAGTTAAAAGCCGGCTTTAGCCTATCTGCAGTATTTGCAAGATATATTTTGAGATTTTAATTCCCGATGTTGCTATTTTGAAATCTTAGGTGATTCGTAAGTTTCGTGCAAACGGGCAATAGAGATATAACCTATGAGTAAAATACTTGTAAAACTAGTACTTTAATTCTGTGTAAATTACAAAGCATTAAATTATTCTTTAATCTAGAGTTAAGCGTGCCGCAGTAACTGTTATAATTAAGATAGTTTTAAAACTAAAACAACCGTATTTCATGCCGCGCGAGTCAGTTTCAGTTGCAAGTGCAAAAAAAAAAAAAGCATTAATGTCCTCTTTAAGATTTTTGAAGGGTCATATTTCTATTTGCAATTGGTTTCTCAAAAAAGAAAATGATAGTAGATACAGCAGACTTTCATTTTTTGTAGAAACAATTTTTTCTCTAGAAGCATTTTCCAGGGGGGAAACGGGGGAATACATTTTTCAATTCAATTTAAATTATTTATTTCAGATTTTTACATCCATATATGTCAGAGTTATAATATAATTAATTTTTATATAAAGCATAAAAGATAAGAAATCACAAAATTAAAAATTGCAAAATAAAATAAAATAATAATCAATGGTCAATAAAATAATAATCAAATTAAGAAAATGAACACGATACTAAAAATTACAAAATAAAAATGAATAACCTCATCCTATATATCGGCTTAGAACCAGCATGCTCAACATGGACTTTGATCCAGTGCTGCATAATATGTTTTGTATGGAAAAGTGCACCCCGCGCTAACAAAGTGGTGGTACCGACCCGATTTCGAATCTATCATAACTTTTGTTAAAGAAAATAACGTCATACACTCAATTACCTACATATTTTATTACAGTCTTTTGTTTGCCTCATTTATGAGAGATCTCTGTACATACCTACATGTAAGTACATTATTTAAGTACATACGATAGATAATTACAGAAATCGATATCGCGATAGCCTAGCCTTTATCGAGCATCCGTGATGGTACAGTCAGCATAATCAACACTAAGCCACAGAATAATGAATAGTACAAGTAACTAAGCTTTATTTTTGTTATAAAATTATCGTGCATTTGTAACATTATTTTGAACATCGCGATCTCACCGCATTACCTCATTCCCGAGGAAGAGCGACGGATTCGCTCGAAACCTAGGTCCATAAAATTCGACTAAAGGTACGTGAATTTTACAGCCGGTATATAACATTACTAAGTTATATGTTTATCTCTTTGCAAACTTATTTAATTATTTAAAATACTTATTTTATTATTCGGATACTTTAAGTATCTACTTAAAACTTTGATAAGTAAAACATAACGTGGCATATACGTAAAAACGTATAACAGAAATATAAATAATTAAAAATTAAATATAATAGTTACTTTTATTAAGATTAATATTAGATTATTAAATATTATTAGATATAAGATTTTATTAAAATTAGTAGTCGTGGTACCCTCTTCACTCGCAATCAACAGTTTGACAGTGACTAAACGCTACTAGCGGCTTTATGCCTTTAACACTTCCACCCTGGAGATTAGGTCTTAGCCCTTGCGATTCCCACCACCGGCCGGATTATTACTATTAATACAACACACATCACGGGCTGCAAATAGCCCGGTCCTTTGGAAGGCATTGACGGAGCCGAAGCCAACGTCAAGAGGCCCTTTACAATATTAAATAAAGACATTACCTCTCCTTTGCGTCGCGCAGTCGGGTAATAAAATAAAAATATGATTTGTGGATGGAGAGATGAAAACCTATAAAAAGATGGTACATTAATTTATTATGGCTATGAATATGTGCTGCTTGATGTCTGTTTTCTGGTCGATGGGATGAGGTACGGCACCCGCCAATTATGCCTCATTACAAAATATTTAGGCGGGTGGTGACTTGCCACCCACTGAATGGAAACCCATAAAGGCGGACCGTTATGTCGGCGCCGAGGGGCAACATTGGCGTGGATAGCTAAGGGTGTTGATAGGTGTGCTGCACTTTCACTAAACGCTACTAGCGGCTTTATGCCTTTAACACTTCCACCCTGGAGCTTAGGTCTTAGCTCTTGCGATTCCCACTACCGGCCGGCCGGTCAAGGCAAGCCGGGGACCAGAGGGTCTCATTTAGCCCTAACGGGATAGGGGTACGCGGTGTCGCCACTCACCGTCGGCTCGCCACAAAGCCGCCTCTACGGGTAAAATAATAACCTAATACTACTATTAATATTATATCTTATTATAAAAACTCACGTTCATTTTAAACTTATAGATTTGAGACGGGAATTTAACGTGACTTACGCGATGTCGATATAGCGATCGACATATGTTTCGGCATCATCCGGAGGCCTTCTTCAGGATCTTGAGTGCGGGGCGCTCGCCGACGCGTTCAGCCTCGCACTGCGGGCCGTTGCTCGTGCAGCGCGGGCGGACGGAGCGGGCGGCGGCGGCGGCAGCGGCGGTGGTGTTGGTGGGGGGTGATAATGCGGTGTACATATTGGAGGCGCGGGATTAGGTTGGAGGGCTTCGTCTTCATCACTGCTGTTTTCTTCAGACGAAACCACATCTAACCGGCAGACGGAACTCAAGGTGTCCTCCTCACTGTTGCCACTGGTGACGTGCTTTCCATGAAGAACGGTTTTCCACGTATGTGACAGGTACCACCCTCTGTCTCTGTTGAAGTTACGACGACGACTAATCTCAATGGCTTCTGGGATTTTGCGGGGCACAAAGTGCTTTTCACGCGCCAAAATCCGTGCCTTGTCAAATCTGATGTAGTGCTTCCTCCCAGATGTGAGAGCGTGCTCTGTCACCGCCGAGCTGCCGCTGTCCACGTTCTTCATGGAAGCAATGTGTTCTCTGAGTCTTGTGGACACGTTTCTTCTGGTCTCACTTATTTTATATATTATTAGTAAATCTACTGTTATAAGAACTATCTACGGTGTATGTCTAGTCAGGAATCATCAAAAATATAGAGTGAAATTCCTCATCGTGGCATCACCTATTAGGCGTGAGAAACATTATGATTCTTCATAACACGTTTTGTCTAATATCTGGAGACATTTCTACGATATTCATCATTTATATAGAAACACTCTAAATACTGTCTTTCGGTTGTTCGGTGTTGTTCTACATACTTTAATTCGGTAAAAATAATAATAGTCACTAGAATTGTTACAGCCTTTTTTAACAAGTCCAAAATCAAGTAATAATTTTACTTTAATAATTTTATTTAAGTAATAAGTACATCGAATAGACTATAAATGAGTTAAACGAATATGGTACCGTTTCTGTTCTCAGTACATTTATCACCAGATAAGACTCTTGATAGCACACAATTATTGAACGCTAATCATTTAGAGGTGTTTTGCGTTTTACTTGCTACAAAGTCACAAGAAGTCCTTCGTAGTTAATGGATAAAACAGTGTAATTAATATAACAGTGAACTATTTTCTGGACTTCGCTAAGCGAACTATTATTATCTGTACTTTGCTAAGCAAACTATTTTCATCAGGTTTTCGCTAAATGAACTTTTTTTTTACTATATCTATCAGTATGGAATCGGTACAAATGATAGAATTCGCGTCTTACTACAAGACTATAGAAGACTCCGCAGTGTTAGATTCTGTTTTAAATACTAATGTGGTTGCAGTGAAAAATAAACAAAACCCAACAACAAAAGATGGTAAAACGCCTAGTGAAAAGGTTCCTACAGTTAAAAATCAGACGGAAACACTTAGTTCAAATAAAAGTCCGTCTTCAAAAGTAAATACTAATGAACAAATACCCAAACTAAACGACTCAAATAAAAGTATACCTGTTAAAGTTAACACAACTAAAAGTGAGTCTGAAAAAGCTAACATAAGTAGAAGTGCTCCAGAAAAATCCAGTCTTAATGACTCAGAAAAAAGACGTCCAAGTAAGAGCCCGACAGAAAAACAACACCCGAACAAAAGCCCCACGGAGAAAGTTCACAGTCATTCCAGATTTCGAGATATATTTGGGAGTCAGTACTTCACGAGTCATAAACGTATGTACTTTATTATTTTTGCTACTTTTAAAAGATCAAGCCAGACGCTGGCCTAGTGGCAAGGCATAATGGCGCTGAATCTGATATTTCTATAACGTAAAAAATAAACTAAAATGATAACTAAGTATGACTAAAAATTAAAATCATCATCATCATCAGCCGGTGTCAGTCCACACGTAGGCCTCTCCCAAGATGCGCCACTGAGCCCGATCTTCGGCTCTTCTTTTCCAGTCTCTGCCCACCACTATGCGTATGTCGTCGCTCCACCTAGTCACAGGACGTGCTACGCTAAGTTTGCCGATATACGGTCTCCAATCTAGGACAAGTCTACCCAAACGGTTATCGGTCCTAAGGCAGATATGACCAGCCCACTGCGACTTCAGTTTACTAATCCGCTGAGCTATGTCGATAACTTTAGTTCTCTGGCGAATTACCTTTTTCCGGATTCGATCCCGCAGATAAAACCCTAGCATAGCTCTCTCCATAGCTCGCTGAGCGACTTTAAATTGGTGGACCAGTCGAATTGTGTGTGTCCACCTCTCGGCTCCGTATGTCATTACAGGTAGGACGCACTGGTTAAATACTTTTGTCTTTAGACACTGCGGTATACGAGAAGACTCGACAGAGTTTTCCGAAAGCTGCCCAGCCTAGCTAAATTCTTTTCTGGATTTCCTTCTCGAAGTTGTCTTTGCCTAGTTGGCGCGTCTGCTCTGGGTAAATATATAATACTGCGTGACAACTTCGACTGGGATTCCATCTACGGCAATCGGTTCCGGAACAACGTGCTGGTTTTACATGACTTTGGTTTTATCCAAATTTATCCGGAGACCGATGCGACGAGAATCAGCTAGGCCATTCAACATCAAAGATTGAGGCATTAATATCAACGGCAAGTACATCTCTCACTTACGAATCGCAGATGATATCGTTATTATGGCAGAGACGCTGCAGAACCTATAAAATTTAAAATACAAACTACAAATAAAAACATAATTTAGCTAGCTAATTTAGGTAGCTTTCTGCTGAAAGATATAAACTAAATGTGATAGCACTAAAACTCTTGTGCTCTTAAAATTAAGAGTTGTTTTTAGCTAGCCCGACACCAGCACTTATGACAGCCTTTACATAACAGGCGCTGGAGGACTCAAACATCTGGTTTTTCATAAATTTTATGGTATTACTACCGTGCACTACCGTCTGGACAGAGACCGACCTTGAACGGATTTTGTCCCTTTCTTTTGTATATAATAAAAAAATATGTAAAAAAAACTTTACTTATAGTGTATAATCTGTTCTGCGATATAGTATAGCACATATATAGCATTGGCAGGTTGTTAGACAAGGACACTCCCTACTAGTTTCTCTCATTGGGGCCGTTTTGATGGACATAGCAATTACAACCCTATGTTTAGAGTATACGGATTAAATTGAATTTGTAAAAACATCTGCTGCGCACGATCCTTATATGATAAAGCCATGATTTAAATAGATATCGAGTCGGAAACGCCTTGTAATTTTATTATCGCCGCTGACGGACTAGCAAAAATCTTACCACCTGCATACTACGTAATACTACGTACACCAATATACTACGTAAAGTATATTTCAACTGCTGACTATATATGTACTAATATCTCACTGAATATGGTTTGTTTGTGGTCAACTATAGGTATAGATTACATTGGTGGAATTAAACATGTATTGTGAATGAAAACAACCATCCACATATGAGTAATAATCTGTAAAAAAAATAACTGCGTTGACGTTGACAATTCAATTCGAAATTTATTTTATTAAATATTTCGCAAAATTTATTTACCGCAGAAAATGGGGAAAAATGAGTCGTTCTCATTTAAAAATTCGCGTTAGGTGACTTTTTATGCGTACCTACTGAGATTTCACCATCGTAAGTGACAAATTGTTTATCATTTTTTAGCGAAAATATGTATTACTAGCTGTACCCCGTGATTTCACCCGCGTAGACTTCGTTCTCGTAGGAATATCGGGCTAAAAAGTACCCTGTGTGTTAGGGTCTATCTACATAGGTACAAATTTCAGGTCAATCAGTTCAGTAGTTTTAGCGTGAAGGAGTAACAATCATACACACAAACTTTTGCCTAAATTTATTTGTTGGAAGTAGGATTTTAAAAGTCGTCGAAAATTACAAATGTGAGAAATCTACCTATCTATAACCTATAACCTATCTATAAAAGCGGTATAGATTAATAAATACGAAAAAAAACAATAGATTTGAAAGATTCATTCAGTAAGACAGTGACAGATCACTCCGTTCATTTTGTAAGCCATATGTTGGGGAACTCCAGGAACCAAATTTCAAATTTGTTTTTTTTTTGTGTAGGTATTATATTATAAGCACTTGAATCAAGGTGGCAAGTGATTCTAAAGTAGTTATTTTAAGAGATAAATATACAATAATAAAAAATAAAAAACGTATGCTTGATAGCGAGCTGAGGGTAAAACGATCTTAATGTTATCTATTGGGGGCATAGACATTGTATAGTTACTAGTAGTACGCTAGATATGCTATGCTGTACTAGGACGATGGATTATAATGTGAATTTATATATTCCTTTTTATAAGGGACTATATTTATCGACAAAGTTTTGCAGGGTTCTCGTACATCACTAGCCGGGCGGCGTAAAATAATGATTGTTATTTTACATAAATTAAAGCTTTAAAATGATAACCATTTACCACCTCGGTAGTTATATATATATAATGTAAGCAAAATAAATATTGTGATTTAAAAAGTGGTAATTTATGAGAATAAATGCCCACAAAGACTTACGTGTGAAATGATAATTCTGGATCTTTTACGCCTCCTTTAGTTGTTCTTGATGGACAAAACACAGCACAACACGACATAATTTAACCATGTAACAGGGTTTAAAGCTATGTTTCTATTTAATTTTTAATTAATTTATAAGTATGATGCGTCGCTATATTATGGCCTACTAGTCGGTCAAAAATGGACACGATCACCCATGCGCGAGGTTGTCAATTTGATATTAGCTTTCTCGTTTACTCTTATCTCGCGACCCCTGTAATAGAAAGGGTAGGACAATGTGTTGATAGAATGAAAGTCGATGTGACAACGTCACATGGCTGACATGGCTCCATCCATTATAATCCATCATCCTAGATGCTGTATTTGCTGCATGAATCTATTTGAAGCACTCCCTACAAATAGTTCTGGACTAAATTTGACACTTTTGACATAAAATTGACAGATTTTGCAAATGGCTCTATAATATCAAATGTTGAAATGGTATGAAAATTAGTCAAGTTCCAAAACATGACCTCACACTTTTAGCTAAAGAATTTCACACAAGAAATTAAAAATTATCAGGCAGGTATTAGGTACTTTTTATGAAGAACTTTGTTGAGAATTCTCCGCCAATAATATTTAGGTACTATATCGATATGTATGACAAATAGGAAACAACTAGCAAATGAGAAAACCCACTCAACACCAGAAGCATACAGTCTACAGTTAAATTAACATCCCAATGACGTCATGCAATATCCCAGAACCTTTTTAGAAAGCAATTGCTTTAACAATGCGTAGAACATCCGGCGACGGCGTACAAATCGAGCACGTTTTTACCCATGTCCACATTCAATTCATTCAATGTTTAACGTTTAGTTAGACGTAATCTATCTTTATCGTGGGTTAGTCGAGTGCCGATAGCATATCGTTTTATCTTTAAAACTCTTAAACACGAAGAGTTACAGAATCATCTGTCGCTAGCGCGTTTAACTTCTCAAATCTTATTTTGTCTTAATCAAAATTTTTAATGTATCTTTAAATTGGTTGTGATTACTTGTGATATGTAGTGGATCATAGAAGATTTAGCTGTTTTTGAACAGTTTTATGTTTACTTAGTTCGATATTGTGACAATATTGAGGATTCTGCAAGGTAATTAAGGAAACGTAACAATATTATGAATGTGATTGTCTTAATGGGCTGTTTTAACTCTTTGTGACTGTGTTACTTGATTTTGTTATTTGTTGTTTAAATGCTGACTTGGCTAAATGCTATTTTGACTGCAAAGACACGCTTACATTAAAAGGGTTACAATTCTGCTTAAACAATTTAGAAGATATTACATTCTTGTACAAAAAGTTTGTAGTCTTCTGTGTTGATATTGTAGGACTCATTTTGTCAAACGCTTGGTCATATTGTTTAAATTGTTCAGCAGAATCCTAATCTGTACTATTTTCCCTGTTAAAACTTAAAATTAAATATATATATTTCATCAACGATGTTAATTTTACGTGGACGATAAAAAACTTGGTCTCCAAAACTTGTTTTATTCAGAAAATATCGCTAACTCAAATGGTTGTGGTGATTATAAAAGAATTTCTAATATATTTTTATGTAAACTAATTTCTAACTCGTCTGTCTCTTGCATTTGGCTTCGCATATTTCCTGAACTGTTTTAATATTTAGTTTAACTCTTCTCTGGTTGGGAACTTCAACTGTCCATATCTTACGATGTATTCTGACTGTCAAAGATAATTAGAAAAAACTATCCTAAATTCAATGAATCTAATATTTGCTTCTTATAAAAATGTACTTACCCAATCGATTGTCCCTGCTTTCAATTTCGCTGCGTCGAATCCTTTCTTTAGAAGCTAACATAAGAGCTCCAATATAAAATAATTATGTATGAATAAAGCTTTTTCTTTTGAAATATTTAATCAAGTCAATAAAGTTGCTTAAAATAATTGTATTTCTAATCATCTTCGACGGTCAAAAGTCATCTCGCCTAAATCTGTCGCTTGGCATTTTACCATCTTCCAATCTTACTCCACCATTGGTGATTTTCAGCTGGCGGCAGCAGTAACGAAGACCTGAGTGATTCCACTGAAAATTCCATCCAGAAGACCAATGTGAAAAGAAAACTACGCGACTTTTTCGCCAGGAGACCGGACAAGGAAATTCTGATGAGAAAAGGGTATTATAAAGGTTCGACTCTGACATAACGTTGGTGAATGATGCTTTGAGCTTGAGTAGATTTGATACTTTGTTGAACGGATTTGATAGTTTTGATTTATTTGTGCTTTTAGTTGTAGATTACGGATGGTTTTATGCTTTGTGTAGTTTCATGCGAGTATGTACAAATTAATCAAAAGTCACAATAATTACTTGCCCACTTTTTGTATAAACTCGTTCTAAACTATTGCAGAGTGTAAAGTAAAGTCAGTTTTCATTTAGGTAGTGATAATTTGGTATGTTTGGTAGATTTGAATTACAGTTGAATTTTTTTGTTATTATTTAACTCACTAAGGGATTAATTTAAAGTAAGCATCTAAGGCTTAGTTTCAAATAAGTTTGGTGGATTAAATTTATGATTACTTAATTTTCTTTATTATAAATTAATTATGTTATTATTGTTAGTAGCAACTTTTTTCATTCTTTATTTAATCCACCAAATTATAACAAGTTGACACTAAAAAGGTAAGTTTACTAATACAACTCAGGTGTGATCTCTTTTTATAATGTAAATAATTTTAATAATATTAAGGTGTTTCATTTACTTTTAACCTAATTATCCTTAGATGTAAGGGTGATGGATGTACACAAGCAAAATAGATGATAAAACGTATTGTTTTGAACAAGTGTGGGTGTGATTCTGGAGTAATATATAGAATGACTCATATTATTATTTAAAACGATTGTACACCCACGGGTTTTATTGTCTAAATTGCTCCGACTAGTTTCGGACTTATTTGACGTCTTTGTTCTAGGAGCCACTACTACCACAAACTCCTCACGCAAAGAGTTTCCGCACGTTACTGTCAAAACTCAAATTTGTCCGAAACTGGTTAGAGCAATTTCGACAGTAAAACCCATGCGTTTAAAATCATTATAAATAATAATAATATGGTCAATTCTTACGATACGTTCAATTAATCAAATGACTAATATGTTTGTATAATTTCGTGTATCAATAATATTAATTTAGTTTATAATTTGGCACATAAAGCACAAGCTAACAGTAATAATCACGTAGTTAATTACACTTAGACTATAATAGGTAGTGAAATTTACTGTAAAATGTCGGACTTCTAGCGTATTGGGTAAGACTTCGCAATTCGCTTTATTATCCGAAGGTCGTAGTTTGAAACCCTACTGAGCTCTGATGAATTTTTCTATCAGAATTATTTTGGCGCATTCACTAAAGCTCATAGAATAGAATATAGATAATAGCCGCCAAGGATAAGAAAGATACCCTCAATATTGTGTACATTTTTCTGTATATTCAGCTCTGCACGTATTGACCATGTCTCTTCTGTGAATAATATCTGACTTATAACTGGCAATTATTTATAGCTGGCAATGACTTTTAACTGGCAGGTAAAGGGCTGGACAAGGCTGTGCCATCTTACCACGCTCAGGTATTACAGCATCCGACTTGAGTGACTCAAAATATCACTAGGTGTTGAATAAATCATCCCGTGTAGGAAAAGGTCTTCATTAATCAAAAGTAAAATTAGCTATATTAATTTCCAACGTAGGGTAGACTTGGTCACGATGTCCACGTAGCTATTATATATGTTGTTTTTGTAGATGTTGAGCCCCTTCTGATTTTGACCGACTATCACAGTCTTTATTATAATGCTCTTAAACTTTTGTCATCTCTTTCTTACCTACTTCGTAGGTGAAAAAATACCACTATATATTTTCATGTTTGTAAATTAAAATTGCTTAGATAATGATAGCACATTGGTACTATCATTATCGAATTATCTCTATTATATGTATTATCTCCTTTATTATCTATAATCAACGGCTATGCCTTTGAAGATGGATAACACGTATTTGGCAATAATTTTAGGTCGTTTAGAGATGTTTATTTTTATGGTAGGTAGGTAGGTATGGTATGTTTAGGTACATAGTTAATTATAATTAATTAATTATAATCAGAATATTGATGCTTTAATGTATTTCATTCAGCTTAATACAATAAAATTTAGTGTGTGTATAAAATATCATAAAAATGCATATAACCAATGATGTATGAATATGGTAAAAAATAATCGTCGAATCCCGATATTTTTAATAAAATCATTGACTGTCATAATGTCCATAGATAGATAAAAACATCACTAAGAAATTGTTCATCGTGGATTTTTGAGTACAAAATACAATAATCTCAACTAGAATTCCATTAATATTTACGAATACTAAATGGGCTTATAAATTATTACCTACTAAAAGATATACATCCAAATTATACTAATACCTCAACTACAATATCCTAAAAATCAACATCATAGTTAGAAAATCTTCCTAACAGAAGCTATATGAGCCTCCAGCTCCATAAATCCTTAATATGAGTACTTCTCAAGACTCCAATATCTCTACAGTATATGTTGTCTTCAGATGAGCCAGTCTTCGGTTGCAACCTGGAGAAGGTGTGCTCGACGAGCAGCCCCAGGGTACCAGAGTTTGTGGTGGCCTGCATCAACGAGATCGAGAAAAATGATGAAAATATGAGCACAGACGGACTGTACCGAGCCAGCGGGAATCTTAGTCAGGTGCAGAAGATTCGGTTAGAGGTGAGGATATCATTTTAATTGACGTTTTATTAAAAGAACTTAAAAATAATTACAGCAGCAATAGCTCAATGGATAAGGTGTCGGACTGGTGATCAAGAGGTCATGAGTTCAATCCCCACCCATTGCACTATTGACGTGAACCCACTCCAGACACAAGCATATTTAGCTTAGTTGAAGGGTTAATAAGAAAGATTGAAAGAAAGTAATTGCTAGTAAGTTTAAAAAAAATTGATCATCATCTTGATCAGCCAATTTCCGTCCACTGCTGGACATAGGCTCTAGGAGGCTAATATATAATACCTAAACTAAAATACTCAATGATCTTTTCCAAAACTTCAGATCGACCAAACCAGTAAAAACCACCTGGATGTGATCCAGAACAACACGGACATCCACGTGCTGACTGGCTCGCTGAAGCTGTTCTTCAGAGAACTGAAGGACCCCCTCATACCTTGCAGTATGTTTGAAAGGACCCTCGCTGCGTGTTGTAAGTATTTATTTAACACGAACGAAGAAGCCTGTATTCATTATTTGAAAGTAAAAAAATACGCACCATACAACGGAGCGTGCGGTAAAATAGGTACTCTCACCTAAGTACCTATTTACCGCACGCTCCGTTGTATCGCGCCGTGCGTATCCTTTACGGTTTTTTTTTAATTCCCGTCAATCTACATAAAAAATCCACTAAAGAGTTTCAAATTGCGAAAATAAATAAACTATGTTAGAACCTCCTTGGAAACGCTTTTGCTTAATGATATCTTTGTCTGAATTTAATACTAAAGAGTAAATGAGAGACGAAAGATGTAGTTCTAATGTTTACTACACTAGGCGCCACTTGAAAATTCGCGCCATTTTAGGAACGTTAAAGATTATTTCGACTTTTGATTATTTGATTTATGTTTGTTTTATTTGGTAATAAAGTAGTAGTTGTAGTGTTTTCTCGCAAATTTGTTGTTAATACTAATATCCGTGAGTGTGTCATACTCGTTTGTGAAAACCAACTTACTGCATTGGTATCATACATGTCTATTGTACAGGGTAACAAGACATGCGTGACTTTTGCCTTATGGTAAGCATTTATGTCTCACTATAACACATTGTAACACGCAAAACTCTGATTTACCAGAATTTTGTGAGTCATTACCTTGACCAACCTATATGAGCACGACGCTTGCCTGAAGGTAAGCGATGACGTCTACCTATTACAGATACAGCAGCATGCAAAGTTCTAGATAGCTATATATCTATCCATGTCATTGCGCCTGTTACTTGAGACATAAAGATGTTAAGTTTCACATGCCCTGTAATTTCACTGGACACTTTGCCATTCAAATCGAAAAATATTCCTATTTCACGGCTGAATTAATGGCAAGAGGTGGTACCGCCCCAGGCGGACTAGTCCGCCTGGGGCGGTACCTTACGGTAGTTACTGTAGTGTTAGTACTTCTGCTAGCAGAAGTACTAACACTACAGTAACTAAAAAAAAATAGGTAATGTAAATTAGGTTCCCATTCTAGGCCTAGCGTGCTTACCATCTTCGACCGCATCATCACTTACCAACAGGTGAGATAGTGGTCAAATGTTAGCCTTTAAGATATAGAAAAAATAAGGCTGTAAAAGTATTTTTGTGTATCATTATATAAACATATATACAATTAAAAATTTCGCCGTCCATCGGGGCTCGAACCCTCGCCTCCTGTGTAACCTGCCCAAGCGCTTTCACCATCTTGGCAGTATTTTGCTATCGTTTTGCATATTAGTAAACGTATAAAATGTCTTCTTTAAAAATATTTTTTTAAATATTTTCAGCAATAAAACCAAAGGAGGCGAAGATAAAGGAGTTTCGTGACATAATCAACGCGCTACCACCGTGCAACAGAGATACACTTAAGTATTTACTGGAACACCTTCTCAGGTAAATATAATTTTTCGAAAGTAAATCCTTAAAAAACTATCACTAACCTCTTTGGTTCATTGTTACCAACCTGCGTCTCTAGTCTTAGTTTTTAATCCTACATATAATCCCTGAGAGGTCTATTCAGAACCACCCATCTAGGTGCCAGCTACATTCAAAGACAGGTGGAAACAGTTTATAGATACAGTGGTATGCAAAGTTCTGGATAGCCAGAACTTGCACGTCACTACACTGCGCCTGTTATACAGTGACATATAGATCCTAAGTCTCACACACCCCGTAATATCACTGGACACTTCGACATTGAATTTGGATTGCACAAATGTCGGTAATCCAGCTCCTCTAGATTTAACCTCGTGAAAAAATATACTGATAGCATTTAACCACACAATGATGATCACATTGATGACACTATTCGTCATCGGTAATGCATGAATCATCAGTATTGACACAAGAAACTATTGCATTCTGTTCAATAAATATACCTACTTTGTATTACTCCTAAAAGTATGTTTTAATAACCCCTGTATAAAGATTTATATTTTCACTGTTACAGGGTAACAAAATACAGTGAAAAGAACCGCATGCACACCGCTAACTTGGCCATCGTGTTCGGACCAACTCTCCTCTGGGCACCAGCGAACAAAATGGCCAACATCGCCGTCGACTGCATCCAGCAAAACAATGTCGTCGATATACTCCTCAACGAATTTGACGCCATTTTCCTCGATGACAATAGTAACTCTAAAGGGAAAAAGAAAGCGTGATTCTAAAAAAGCTGTATTATACGAGATATATATTGCGATCTTTACTTGAGATGCTAACGAAATAGACACAAAGGTTTAACTAATTATCCTACTTCAATCTAAGTAGAGCATATTGTCTAATACCATTGATAGCTTTACCCAAGTTCATAACTTCTATTAGGTATTTTATTTGAAGTTAGTCTTTAGCCAATATTATATTCGGACTTAGAGTGTCAAATGTGTTTATTTTATGAGTGAGTGTAATGTTAGTTACATAATAAAACAGTTTGAGCTGTTTAGTGTATATAGACGACATTATCATTAGCACGGTTCATGTGAATTATCAATAAAGAAAATCACAATGATCTCTGCCGCTGGAATATACTTTTTGCAATTTTAATTATTATAGTAATATTATATTAATTATTTGTCCAAATTACTGTTACATCCACATCTGTGTTGTGATTGTAAAGCAATGTTATACGGAAAGACTGTCAGAGGCTCTAGGAAAATAATATATTTGAAAAATAAAGATATAGTGAAATAGATGAGAATATATATTTGTGTGATGTAGTCTAGAGATTTAATAAATTTATTTTTGGGGCCAACTTTGTATATATTGTGTCCTACAGTTATTAGATGAGGCTTAAAGCCGTTTTATATATTCGTGCCTTAAGCAAGTGTACATATTCATCAAGGATGATTTTTCTTTCCGTTATGTGATAATATAGGATTGTTTTTATTTCTAATATAACTTTATTTTAGTTACTATTTATGTTATGCTTGAAAATGTGACAGTCTAGTCCTCTTAATATGTATCTGGACTTGTTATTGGACTTCTTAACTAATTCCCGCTTAATTTTATTTTATAAATACTCAAGTAAAAACTATAGAACACCATTTTAAGAATTTAAATGTAAAATTTTAATAAGCTAGTAACCAAAGTTTTTATATTTTTGGCTGATAGAATATACTATATATTATTGTAAATTGTTGTGTAGTTACTGTAATACGATTATGTTACGCCAATAATGCTTGGAGATACATAAATAATTGAAGTTACATCAATAAAATCTAAAGTATTTCAATTGTATTTTTGTTCCCACGTAGTATTTTACTAAATTATCTTATGCTTTGCCTAATATAGGATGATAAATTTGTCAGCTCACTGTATGTATGAGGTAGTATATAATCGTTTATGAATTTATTCGCTTATCGATTATTCTCATGGAACTTAGAATCGATATTTGCATGGCATGATATTGTTTAATAATCGATTAGGTACTGTGAATAAATCTAATTCAATAAATTAGATTTATTTTATTTCAAACCGAATAATAATAGCCTGTGCGTGGTGTCTTTATGCGTTATACTTTACTAAAGAGGCGGTACCCGTTTATGAAGTACGACATTACTGTAGATTTTACCGGAAAGAAATACCAACCTTCATGGACGTGAGCTGTCAAAAATATCATCCTATAATAGATAACATATAATTAGGTACTCAATTTAACAACATTATAACTCTTCACCATTTCATTTCAGAGCTTAGACAAAGACAGCTTATTGATGCTAACAAATTTTGCTATGATTGGTTAGCGCATCATTAGAATTTGTACTGATGATTTCTTCGAACAAATACACTTTTGACTACAATCTCATCAGTAAAAAGTGTATTGTGCTTGTTGGGTAGATTAGGGTCAGCTCACACCGCGACGTGACGTGATATGACGATGGTTCTGGTTTCGTGCGGCGCAGTGGGAAGCCGCGTGATAAAACTTGAACTTTATAAACTACACAACATTTCATTGAGATAATTCGGCCGCGCTGCACGTCTCGCAGCGTCGAGCTGCTTCGCGTGGCGCGGCCTGAAGCCGCCGAAATAACTCAATGAGTTGTGTAATATTTTTGTGTAGTAAATAAAGTTATTTTTGTATCACTCTCTTAATGAGTGCGCGCACATCGCGTCGCGGTCTGAACTGACCCTTACAGCGTTTGTCCACAGCAACGGCACCGGGACGTCACCGGCAACAAAATGCCGGCGCCGAAGTAGCGGTACATATTATGTATGTATGGCAGCTTGTCCACAGCATGATCGGCACCGGGCGACGTCATCCCGACCGCCGATATTTCGAGTAGATCGGCGCGACCGCTAGAAACCGGCCAGAGATTTTGACGGTCCGATGTGCCGGCATTGGCTCGCAATACAAAACACGTTTGATCTTCTCCACACACTGCCGGCGCCCGGTGCCGTTCGATAGGTTATTGATTTTTTTATCTGAGGTTGTTTGTTTTATTTCTATGGAAACGCATCTGCCACGCATGACAGCTAGAAGAAAGAGAACCACCGGAATCGGTGGCGGTGGACAATCTCGGTGCCGGTGACGTCCCGGTCTCGTTGCTGTGGACAAACGCTCTAAGGCAGTGAAAAAAAATACCTTTCATATACGGCGCATTTCTAACATACTGGACGGACCGCTGGCGTAAAGGATAGATTCTTGTCTTCGAACCGGAAGGTTGCCGGTTCAAATCCTAGCCATTGACCAATTTATTTTTTAATGTGCATTCATAAATGCTCGTCCACAGGTGATAGGAGAATTATATCGATGTTCCACCTGACTTGCTAACAAAAAGTAGCTTACCACCATCAAAGAGAAAATTGTAAACCTTACAAATGTGACTAATACTATTTAAAAAAAGAAGCATTCGAATCGGTTCACAACTGACGGGGTACTCGCGTAACATACATACAAAAAAAAACATGCAGACGAATGCACCTCCTTTTAATTCGCATAGAGCTGAAAAAAGGAGAAAATCTCCCACCATGACCTTACGGTGTTCCGGCAGAACAAAGCCCTTGAGAGTCAGACTATTCTAGGCCTAGCTTGTTCATGTTGACCATCTTCGATCACATCATCGCTTACCACCAGGCAAGATAAGTGGTCAATGATAAAAAAATCCTCGACTTTTCGATCATATTGCATTGGCCGTGGTCACATGAAGAGTCTTTTCGAATCCACATTTTGCGTGCCACTGTTTTTATTATAGTTTCAATGTTGTCTGGAAGAAACCGCTCTATGTGATAAGACCGCCGATTGTTTTGCCTTACTATTACTGTATACTAGATAAGTCGTAGAATTTGTAAATATCTGGTAATCGATAAAGAGTTTTGTATTGTATAGCTAGGTAGCATCGTTTACCATCAGGCGAGTAGCTTTATTGTTCTACTAGGTACCTAAAATAACAATAATTATTGAAAACTAAAAAACCGACTACCATGCCGCGCGAGTCAGTTTCAGAAGAAAGTTTGAGACATTTATCGCCATCTCTCTGGAGATACTTATCAGATCTTGATAACATTTAAATGGGACCTCCTTAGAGATGAACCCTACCTATGAAAAAATGAAAGATTCAAATCTCTCACAACTGGAGGAGTAATCGGTGAAGAAACATACAAAAACTTCGTGTTTGTTAGCTTAACAAGCACGAGGGAGTTGTTAACACCCAGATGACACCTAGAGCTTCATAGATGGCGTTATACTAAAAAATACGTTTTTTGTATGGGGCCTTTAATTTTTAACTTTATTTTGTTTTGAGTATTTGTTGTTCTAGTAGCAGCAACAGAAATACACCATCTGTGAAAATTTCAGCTGTCTAACTATCACGGTTAATGAGATACATCCTGGAGACAGACCGACAGACAGATAGACAGACGGACAGCGGAGTCTTAGTAATAGGGTCCTGTTTTACCCTTTGGGTACGTAACCTTAAAAATCATACAGACGAATTGCGAACCTCCTCCTTATGGGAAGTCGGTTGAAAACCCTGTAAAAAGCTCTCAGGAATGCGTGGTAGCGGTAGGTACTGCAAAAATGTTACAAAAGGGTAAAATGAAAAATTCCATTTCATGCCAGTACTGTATTAGTGTCTTTACGTAGATTAAAATCGACACAGAAGACAATCTGTTTATTCTAATCATTTTTCATAATCTTGCAGTCTTATATTTTATTCCTGCTGTATTATTCGGACAGATTATTTTACGTAAATACATTTACAAATGTAAAGGAATGTTCAATTTACAAATTAATATCAAAATTTATAACTCGTACGACCGCTTTCTGATGCGCAAATCAACTAACTAACAATTAATATTTAAAAAAACCTTTTTAAACACAAGCTTTAACATAACCTGGGACCAGACTAAGTCAAGACAAATCCCACGAGCCCAAACACGACAGGTAGGTATAACATGTGTAGTTTAGGAGTTCCTTTGACCACCTTCCAGCTCCATCATCAGA
This sequence comes from Cabera pusaria, assembly GCA_954871355.1. NCBI lineage: Eukaryota > Metazoa > Arthropoda > Insecta > Lepidoptera > Geometridae > Cabera > Cabera pusaria. The sequence continues at coordinate 4,572,393 of OX940906.1, read as the reverse complement.
TCAGCACCATGTCATCATAATATTGCATTGTCACGCAATTTACACATGTATATTCAAAATGTCAACTCAATCGAACCCCTGAAAGTCGCTCTAAAATCAATAACAAGATTTGTGACGGACAAATTCGCCGTGAAGTAGAGATAAAGCTTGTAAAAATAATAACTTGTCAAACTCCTGTCACTTGGCAAGCTTGTCAACTAATTGGATACTTGATTGGCGTATCAGAAACCAACGCGTAAATCAACAATTAATTAGTGGAAAATTAAACGAAGGCGTTAAAAAATATTTTAACTTATCTTTTAACGACATTAAACATAAAAAAAACTAATAAAAGTTAGATAATAAAATTCACAAAAATAATCAATTTCAATGTAAAATAATATCTTTAATCAATTAGTAATAATTGCAAATCTTACGCAAAAATAATTAATAGAACACATATGCGAAAAACAACAAAAAAATAATATCTGTTACGTTCAAAAAACTCTATACGACAAAAAAGTTTTTTTAACACGTGAATATCATTTTTGTCACACTCATATTAGTAATTATACAATTATTTAACAATAATTAATTATGTGTAACCTATATTGTAGACATACATTTCATTCACAACTGCGTTAAGTAATAAAACAATTTATTTACATTTAAATAAAACTTGCCTACACAAATTAAAAATAATGGACTACAGTAAAAAAGCTATATTTTTCAATTAAAATTACAAAGCTCATTTATTTTTTTTTCATTTATTTATATACTTGAGTCAGTGACGTATTTTACAATAAATGCTCTCAATTACACAAACAAAATATATTTATGTTATTTTAATATGAAATACAATAACTATGCTATGAAATACCAAGATATATTTTATTCTAGATTGTAAAAAAACGCATTATTGTCTTAAAAAAAACTTATGTAAAAACTTAACTTTTTAATTAATTTATTTTTTTAAATATTATTTACGCCATTGACTCAATGTGTGTATAATAAAAATCTACATACACAACAACTTGTACAAAAATTGTATTGTACAAATATATAAAAAAGTGCATAAAATGTTCCAAAAATGTGTTTTCCACCATTGCATTGTTCCGCCGCTATTTACTACAATATACGTATATAACTAACAACAATCGCAAATTAACACGAAAATTGCCAATTTATAATATAAGTTATAATTTTTTATTTTATATTAGACATAAAGCTAGTAGGTAATTAAAAATAACTTAAAATATAAACTCAATAAAAAATTACATAAATATACGAGAAATATGTTACAGGACGAGTGTGTATGTACACATGTGTAAATAATTGCATAGAAATATATGCAATTATTTACACATTATACATAATGTGTAAATAATTACATATATTTCTTAAAAATTGATATAAAAAATGACCGATGTAATTATGTTTTATTATTTATTTAGGACAAAAAAATTAAACATTGGTGTTCTTTTGAATTACCAACTTTATGCCTAACGTAATAAAGTAGAAATTTATGATACTTCATCTAATTTATTGTAAGCTCCTAAATTATCGTAAGCAACAGTTTTTTGCACGATAAAGAAATATTGTAACAGGTAACAACAATTATTTATAGTAAACAGTAAAATATTTAAAAATCTCCAAACATAATATCTATTAAAATTAGAACTACGTCATTATTTTACCAATTTTTGTGGCGGCATAAATAAAGTGTTAATTATTATGATAACATTTTTTTTAACTTTATAGGTACTAATTATAGTATTTCAATTGGTTAAATAAATAGGTAGTAGTTTGTGGAGGTACGGACTAACCGCAGCGTCGTGCGTGCGCGATCTAGGCGGCGATCAGATAGCGCAGTAGTACTTGTACCGACTGGTTCACACCAAACGCGATCAGAAAACAATTGAAAAGTATCAGTACTTTTCAATTGTTTCCTGATCGCGCCCGCAGATCGCAGGACGCCGCGGTGTGGCCATACCTTGAATTCAGATAATAATTGTCACATATACGTATACCAAATTTTACAAAATAATTGGTCTAAGATTGGTAGTTATTGCTATTATATTGGTAGAATAACCGCAATTAGCTCTACGAAAAATTAATTAAAATAAAACATCCTGAGTAAAATAGAACAATAATACCAGTAAAAAATAACGTACCTGATGTTCCAAAATCTGTTAAAATTTAATTTGAGTATTTGTACATTTTTAACCAGTGCAAGTCAACATTGGAAGAATGGGCAAATCTTTGAAAATAATTGAACTAAAGTCACAATATTTCTTTCTTTTTTAATTGTTTGTTACACATATTCTTAACTATGATAAATTCTTATTGAGTAAAATTATGAAAAAATAAGACGACATTGACCGACTTCTATTAGTGACACGATTTTCCCATGATGACTTTAGAAGAAGTTTTTATAGTAAATAAATACTTATAGAATATGTGCAAAAAGAGAACCGTCGTAGAAATTGAGGGCGCGCGTGTGCATTGTTCTAATTTATTGTTTTTGTTGTGTTGATAACATTGCTCTGTCATTGCCAATACGACTAAAAATGTTTGATACCTTGGTAGGTACCTACTCTTATCATTATCGGGTGGTGCTAGATAGGTATATACCTTGTATATATATACCTATATCTATATGGTATATGTATATACCTTATATATATAGTATATATACCTTCCTTCCTTATTCTAATAGTTCATCGTAAAGCCCCGACGGTTCTCTTTTTGTACAGACTCTACCATTCATTGGACACTCTAGTAACGTTATAGTAAACCATAGATAAAATAGACACAAGGACTTAGGCGCAAGCTATACAGAAGAAAAGTAAAACGCAGGACAAAGACGCGTCCGTGCACCGTCCTCTGCACTATATGTTTTGATTAATGAGAATTCCTTACACTCTGTATCATAGCACAGTTTTACTAAAACTGTGATGATATTCAAACAAAAAGTCGGCACCTATCTAACGTGCGCTTTAAGCCCCAAATGGTTTGTTAATTAAACAAAACCTGAGAAAAATAATTATACAATACTGAGTCTGTATCAAATCATAAATTCCTAAATTAGTTAACTTTGATACAGAAATGAAGAACATTACAACCTGAAGCGATCAGTTGAATCAGCATTAAAGCTCGACTTGTCAAACTTCTCACAAAAACTTCGCACACTAAAACTATCGCGTAAAAATGTTAATTCTACACTCCTAGCCAGAATTTGAGTTTAATTTGTGAGTCAAGGTGATCATTTAGTGGTAAGCCGCCCTTGACTAGGGAGGGTCACGCGATATGGTAATACCAGTTTGCCTACTTTAATATATTGCTTGTATTGTCGTGATTTTTCCAATTTTAGTCGAGTTTAATACGATTTTTCGCAATGAAATGGCAACATTGATATCTATCGGTCTGGGAAATTATTTATAAGTTTTTATGACTTTTTTATATCGTTAAATGAGGACTGTTCATTTGCCTGATCAAATGCGATGCACGCTAAAGTAAAACCAATTGCTGAAATGGAAAGTTTTCGTTTTATTTATTAGGCCAACAACTTATACCTACTCGATACGACAGTTGCAATTAAATACACTTTTTAGTGACCTTTCTAAATTATTTGGTGCATTTTATTATGAAACTATTCATCGACTAATTAGCACAAATTATTGGTAAGTATCAATAGATTTTTAGGCGCTATGTAAACAGCAACTTCAGTTTATACAAATGTCAACCTTTTGAAAGTTACCAGCCCAACGCGATTGCCAGTTGCAGCAAAAAGGCTTAGTTACCGGTGACATCAACTCGGATATCAAAGTTACTCTCATTTATTGAGTATGTATGTATATTAGTATTTCTTTACGCCTTAGGACTATTATTTATTCTGTGCCTTAGGTTATGTTAAAATTACAGTTAATTTTAGGAACTCTACCAGCAGAAAGTGGCCTAAATTCTGTTTTATATTTGTAGTTAGTATTTTATTTTTTAGTCATAAGTAGTTAATATTATATTTATTGTTAATATGTCCGTTAAAGAATTTTATTTAAAGAATTAATGAAAAACAGTAAACAAATTACAGTTTCAACAATTAATTTGTGACAAAGTTCCAACATTTTCTAATCTACGTTCGAGTAGGTACAATCGACCTTTCAAGGGCGAGACAGGTCAACCGTGCTTATCTAAAGTGCCTTATTTACTCTGTCTACAGTCAAAAGTAAATTATTAGGTCTAGAGATTGCACCTGATAGTTCTTATGAACTATAATTAGGGTAGTTACCTATTTTAAATACTACTCACCAGAGTTTATACTTCAAATGTGCTTCAAATGTAGTAATTATTGGTAGAGTTAATTGTCATGTATGCAGGAGGGTCAACTTTTAACCTTTGGATTTGGTTTCTATGTGTATTTGACTAATGCCTCACTTTTTAGGGTTAAAAAGGAAAAAAAGTACCACCTCAGATAAAATTGTCACTTTACATTAAATGTAATAGATTTTTTTATCATATAGATAGGTAACCCTTTGACCACTATCTCGTCTTGTGGTAAGCGATGATGTGGTCTAAGATGGTAAACACGTGGTAATAGTAGTCAGATTAAAAAATTGTCTTTTCATGATAAAAACCATAATCAAAGTTCAGTGATGATGCGACTTAATTAGACAACATCGTCAATTAACATCAGGTGAGATAGTGGTCAATCGCTTCCCTAATCAGGATTCAAAAGCTGGAATTTGTCTATCTTCAGTTTAATCTACTTAACAGCGCTATCCCAACATTCCCAACTCATCTTTCTAATTGGATAGGTCTAAGCATAATGCATCCCAAAACTCAGTGAACTAATCGATCAGCTTTGATCTTTGGAAAGGTTAAGCCAAAGCGGAAGCCTTCCCTAACTGAAAATATAAGGTTAATTCTAAATACTGAATGATTCAACACAATTGGTCAGTTGACTGGTACTGACTGAGACTGGTTACTGATTTAGTATGGAGAAATCTAAAACTATACGAGTTACATGAATTTCATCCAAGTGAGTTGCCCGATTTTTCAAGTCATGAAAATCATTCAAGAAACACCATTAAATTATTTTCGAATTGACAATGCATTTTCCTTGAATTTGTTTAAGCATTAATAGGCTTTGAATTATAAAAGTCTTAACGACGAAATACAGTTCTTTCTTCAGTTTTGACTCTGAACTGTATTTCGTATAAATACAACAACTCGTAATGTTTATTAACATCATTCCTTCTCATTAATCGCATGAGTTTAATTTTAACCTACAACCATATTTATTCACAAAAGAGACAAGATTAAAAAAAATTACATGTAGGGTTCAAGGCGTAAAATTTTTTTATTCTACGATTTAAGACTTTTATAATTCAAAACCGATGTCATGATACTTTAAAAAAAATCTTTATCGTTAAACATTTACACCGCAGTCACTGACTCATGTTAATAGATCATCCTGTATATAAGCTTTCCTTATATTCCCGTTGAAATACGATACACGGTCTTTTGTAGCCAATAATTGAATGAATGATTTGACTGGTATCCCATTTTTCTTGCACATTTTGAATTGAATAGAGTTGAACAAAATATGTTCATTGTCCCACTAAACAATAAAAATCAATCAAAACCTTAATATCCTCGGCACACCACAATCGTTGAACAATTTTGAAGGAAAACATGTTTTTGGAGTGGTATTGCAGTAGCTCTGAAAATGATCACATCCGCTTAGAAACTAAGCATAGAATTCCAGAGCTTTGAGACTTGAAAGTTAGCATAATTTTTCTCTCGCACTGTTACTCAATAAGAACTTACCGTGTGATTTAACAGTAACAACACCTACCTCAAGCGGGCTCCACTAAAACGATCAGTCACAACTAAGTAGGAACATTTTAATACAAAACAAACAAACTTACAATCTAAACAACATTTGGTTTCTCTCCGTTACAAAAAGCACAATCAGTCTGCACCAATGTTTATTATTACAAAATTTCATAACTATAGTCCTATTGCTGCTAAATCTCGTCTGAATCCGACCTTATGGAGTCGTAGTTGGACGTTTTGCTCCTCAACATCCTAAGGAAAGAGCCTACAGCGAAAATAGTTCTCCTATGCCTGTGGAATATACCCTGATACAATGCTTCCCGCAGCGCCTTCCTGTCGTCCGAGATCGAAGCCTGCGTGCTCAAAGTTATGTCCGAATGAGCACCTATAGCCTTCTGGTGTCTCAGGCTTCCGTGCTTCTTCTCCAAAGACTTCTGGTTCGGTAAACTCATCGTCGACTCTATCGAAGAATTCTTAGTCTTCCGCAAATTCAACATCTTCTTCCCAGAAGAAGTCTCGGACGAGGACCGCACTGGTGCGAGCTTCGATCGGTGCAGCGGGTTGTTGGACCCCTCCGGATGGACCATTATTTCCACCGACTTCTGGCTGACCGCGCTCGACCGCGTCAGCGTTCTCTGCGACGACGCCGGCGGCTCCACCTTAGGCAGCATCTCCTCTTTCGGCATGGGTGATTCCGATTCTAAAGCTATCATAGTTGATTTGTTCGACTTGCGATTGTTCAGATCAATCGACCGAGCGAGGTCACATCATAGGCGGTCGAGTTTCGTCGCTGTCAATGGAGGGAACGGCCAGGTGAATGACAACGTTGGTATTGTTGGGCCGCTCGCTCCTGGCGCACCCGTCGCAACAATTGCTGAAGGTTATAGTCGGTACCTTCGCATCGCCGTCTATTTGGACCGAATTCAGGTTTTGTGCTATGCAGTCCACGTTGGTTTCTGCCTGGGAACTTTGTCGATCATCGGAGTTTGCGCTCATGCTCGGTGTACGCCATTCCTCGTCGTTCTCAGTCACCTTTTCTACGTCCGGAGAGGGACCGAGATCATCGCGACATGGCGAGTAACCTTCCCCGTTCACGCGGAGACCGAACAGGTCCGCCAAGTTGACATTGAAGTACTTGTGTCGTTTATTGGGGTCCTTGCTCTTCTCTGGTGACTGGACTTCCTCGGCGATAATACGATCGGTTATGGTTTCGACTTCTTTCTTCAGAGCCTGGTCGTCTTCATAATATTCGGATAAATCTTGCAGATTCTCAAACCAGTTCTTGTCGAGTAAGCTACTCGGAGGGCAATCTTTATCTTCAGCGTTCTCCTGGCGATACTTGTCGATGAGTGGCTGGAGGGACTCTTCGTGCTGACGGAACAGGTAGTGGTAGGCCTGGCTGACGGCGTACAGGGAGTAGGCGGAGCGAGGACGCGGCACTACAGACGCAGAGGGGGCAAGAGTCGCGGCACATCCACGCCACACTTGTCCCTTGGATCGCTCCGACAATATTGCATTAGAATTAAGAATCCTTTCAAAGTCGGACACTTGCTCGGCTTCGCTGATCTGCAGTAACAGCTTGTTCTCCGTCTCTTTCCCGCAGACGGCCTGGCACAGCCTCTTGTTGTCGCTGACCTGTTTAGGAGGATTATTATACTTAGTCTTGTTATTATCGACCCGTCGGTTGCATAAGTTCTGAGAGTTAGTGGAGGTTGAATGCCTAGGTTTCGGATTATCCGCGTATTTCATGGGAATGGATAAGTTTTGCACGGAAACCGCGAACGGAACTTTCTCGACTACTTTTCGGTTTAATTGTTTGACGACGACGTTGCTTCTCGGTCGGGGTTTGGAGTCGGCGGATTGTTGTCGAGGAAAAAATTTTTTGTCTGCAAATCGGATTCGGTTAGGGTCTGCGCTGCGGACGCTGCGGCCATATTGGGAGCGAGGTCTCTCGGAGAGGGAGACGCTCTTGGCGCGAAGCGGGACGTCGCGGGAGTCCCGTGAGACGGCAGCAGAGCTAGACCGGGCGAGGGGCGGACGGCAGTGGTCCGTCATGAGCGGACGAGCGCGTCCCGCGGGCCGTCACCAGAGACTGCCTCAGCCCAGGCCCATGCACCGCTCTCTCCGACGGTGAGCGTAAAAAGAAATTTATCGCGGTGGCGTGCCACGCCCGATCGATGGTACCGCCGAATCACCAGTCAAATAAAGATGCGCATAAAATTTTGGCGAACGTATGCCCGATTACGGCTGAATGACAGTTTTATAATGTTTCGTGATTCTTTTTGTAGGTACTTCGAGGTTTGCGTTTGCCATTTTGATTTATGTATTGCTAAGTTTCATGTGGCATGTTTGGAGCTGGATTTTGGTACTTATGTATGCGTGTGTGCGTGTGTGTAACTAACGCGTTGGATTTCGTGTTTTCCCGTTACTCGCGTCTAGTAGAGTACGCAGTAAAATCTTATTTTTGTTGAGAAAATGTTTAATAGTTATTAACACGAACGCAAATAACCTTCGTTGTGCTTCAGTCATAATAACATTAGTAAATTCTTACAAACTTTACGTAATTGTGTAAGTAGGCTAGTACGTGGGTAGTGCGGTTAAGACTGTATACTGCGCGAATATCCAATCCACTAATACATTTATTATAAGCGGCAATAGTCCAATGGCTAAAGCGTCGGCTGGTGATCGAGAGGTCGAAAGTTCGATCCCCACACATTGCACTATTGACCTGAATCCACTACAGTCACAAGCATATTTAGCTTAGTTGGAGGTTAACAAGAATACTAGTAATGTGCAACCCACATTGCTAGTAAGCTTTAATAAAAAATAGTTAAAAAAAACTAAAAAACACGCTTTTTATAGAAAACTGAAGTAAAAAATAGAAAATAAATTTTAATACATTTAAATTAAGAATAGTGTTAAAAATTTCAATAAATATAAATTAATGATAGTGTGAATAAAAAAAATACTTTAAAAGAAGCGTGAGGTGCATGGTGTCAATAGTTATAAATATTTTATTGACAGATATGAGTAGAGTGATTATCATTTTGATAATATCTTAAAAGAACTCCACGATTTTTTTAAATAAAATATATATTTTTTAATTCACACTACTATTCATTTATATTTATTGAAATTTTTAACACTATTCTTAATTTAAATTTATTAAAATTTATTTTCTATTTTTTAGTTCGGTTTTCTATAAAAAGCGTGTTTTTTAGTTTTTTTAAACTATCATTTATTTTCTACTTTTTAGTTGAAAAATGGAATATTTTTTTTATCAAATTAGTGTATTGTCATCGGTCCTCGATAAATCTACAAAGTTTGAACGAAAACTGGCCGTTTAAAGTGGGTCAAAATCGCGCCCAAAGAATTCGGTTACAAACATACAAACATACAGGAGAAGCTAATAAAAAGCTAATAAAAAAATATATATGATAGATAGTATGGAGGAAATACACGACAATTTGTTCAACACTGACAATCGACAAAGTGATTCCGGTATTGCACATCTATATACTACAGTGGTTACGTTTGTGCAGTCAAGTCCAGTTCGCAGTACCTAACTCTATTTGCAGTCAGCTAGGCTATTCTGTATGCTATCTCGACAGCGGAATCCGCGGTGAGATTCGAATTTCGTACTTTGAAATTCAATCGTATCACGTTCGCAATACGGTTGAATTTCGTAGTACAAAATTCAAATCTCACCGCGGATTCCGTTGTCGAGATAGCTTACAGAATAGCCTAGCAGATCAAAATACTATAAATCCGATCTAAATTTTGTTGTGTTTTTGTTTGACCTTAGTAGTAAGAGATAAAATAGGAGATTCAAACACGATTCAAGTCATTATTCAGATTGACAGAACGATATCAAACACATCCGATCTGAAAATGCTGAAACATGCCAGATGTTGTTTACACACAAGATGCATTTAAGGTAAGTGACCGAAAACACTGTAAAAGTGCATTGAAATGGCGTTTTTGAGCTTTCTGTTTATTCCTGCTTTGCGGCTACACCCGCTCTAAAAATATACCTTTAAAATACTACCACACCGCAGCGTCCTGCGTGCGCGATCTATGTGGCGATCAGATAGCGCAGTAGTATTTGTACCAACTGGTTCAGACCAAACGCGATCAAAAAACGATTGAAGATTAAATCGCGAACGCGGATGCGGACGCAGTACGCCGCGGTGTCGCCGTACCTTAAGGATCATATTCCATTCTATCCTCTTGGCTATTTTTTACCAAATTTAATATAAATTCTTTCAACTGATTCGACCGACCATACCTTCCCATACCGGCTTGTCTGCACTGGGAACCCGCCTCTTTATGTCCTCACCCTTACATTATTTACAATATTACTAGTAGTGCCCCGCGGCTTCGCCCGCGTTAAAAACTATCCTATAGCCTAATCCATATTTTTTTTAGTATCCATATTTTATTTTAGGTTATGAGTGGCGGATATCCCTGCACAAAATTTCAGCTAAATCGGTCCAGCCGTAAAGAAGTCCCATAGCTCCCATACAACAAATAAATATACATACTGACAATTGCATTTGTAATATGTATTGGTATTGATGGTGTTGTTTTCCAACAAGCGTTTGGCTAGAATATTACTTGGTGTGATCGACGTTGATCTACAATAACCCTAATGGTACGGACACACCGCAGCGTCCTGCGTACGCGATCTAGGCGGCGATCAGATAGCGCAGTAGTATTTGTACCGACTACTTCACACCGAATGCGATCAGAAAACAATTGAAAAGTACTGAGATCGCGCCCGCAGATCGTAAGACGCCGCCCTAAACCTTACCCTTGGGAATGGTGGAATTCATTCTTATTTCGTGTATGTATTTGGTAGGCACACTCTCCGAAATATGTCCAACTTTGTTCTGTTACTCTAATTGTGCTAATATGATTAAATAATTCGTGCATCACGTGTTGTTGTTTGCGGTGTACTAAATCATGTAATAAAAGTAGCAAAAATGCACGGTTCCGGATTTTTTCCATTACTTGTGCAAAAAGACCTTGCTTCTTGTGAAATTTCATGATTATAGGTCTACGGAAAGTACCCTGTATGTTTTGATTGCTTTGATATTGTTGTTTTATACATATAGGCCACTATCTATACGGTTTCTACGGCCAAATCTTTTGATACAGATAACTTTTTTTTTTTCATATTCGTTTATTCATTGCGAATACAGTTCAAAGTGGTCTAAAAATAAATAAAGTAGTTCTGCTGTATCCTACCACATGGCATGCATTTTTTTTTAAATATAATTACAAACAGTGAGTACATCATTACGTTCATATAAATTACCAAACATACAAAAACAATTTTTATAATTGATAAAATAGTAACCAATTTCCTAAATTGACAATTTTACACTCATAATAATTATTGTCATTAATAATACCATAGTGCCAAATAAAATTAAGTCATCAAATGTCAAAACAGATTAAATGTCAAAATAAGAAATACCTAGCCTAGCAATTAAATAATGGAGTTTTGGCGGGAACGTGGAAAAGTGTGTATGATCTCATTGTATTTTTTCCAAAAATTTGTGTTCCTCCGCGAGTTAATGTGTAATGAATGTGGATTATTAACCATTAAGTGTTGGTGAATGTGTGCGAGTGTAGGGAAACAGCACAATGTTAAAAAAACATGCTATTTGCGTTCTTACCAAAATTCCACTGAAAAACTTCAGTAAATGCACACCACAAAACAAAACAAAACACCACATCTTTACTGAAGGTATGACTTAGACTAGACTTTTACATGAAAACTGACCTGAAATGTGACTTTGACCCATCTCTACGACTAAAATTCATAGAAACTTGACGAATTCCAATACTTGACACTGGCTAAATACACTTATCGTGTGGAGCCATAAAAAACTTAAAAAAAATTAAATAATGTCAAAATAATAATTGAAATTAGAACTTAGAAGTTTGATTTTTTCAGAACGCAAACGATACAATCGTTTACTACGTTTACGTACTAATTTCACGACCGAATATTAACTCTTTCTCCACACATATCAACAGAATATATGATGTTTGATGTTGCCATATTGCCAATAAAATTTTATCAACGAAAGTATACTTGATTCCTCCTATTTAAAATAAACAACATTATTGCCCTTTCATACATTTGCATGTGTACATAACTACAACATTCTATTTTCGACTGTACTGATTAAACCGTAGTTAATTTTCCTGTTTATTTTGGTTGAGGAAATAAATTGCTATTTGCGGAACGCAGTGCGATGGAGATATTGCTTTGATAAATTAATTTTATTACAAAATTGAATAGTCAGAAATATTAACACGACGTATACGTAGTAGAAAATTTTGAACTAACAATACATTATCGACTGTTGTTAAGTGTCAAGAGCCAGAATTTAGGAAACCCTTTAACTTGCGTCCGTAGGTCCGTAGGGCTATTATCTTTATATATTCTATCTATCTATGTCGTCGTCAACGCCTTGAGCCATGCACTCAAGCTAAAATGGAAATGGGCAGGTCACATAGCGAGGCTCACTGATCAAAGATGGACTATCAAAGCAACTTTGTGGAGAGGCCCACAAGGTAAAAGAATCAGAGGAAGACCACTAATACGATGAGAAGACGAAATAAAAATAAAACTGGCCAAGTGCGAGTCAGCATCGGGTCTCTTATCGCACACTTAGGGAGGGTTCCGTACAATACAAAACATAACAGAGTTTCAACCTCGTATATTTGATTAATTGATATTACCCAGAATATTGGGTTTGGTCGCGATCCAAAAAAGATCCAAATTGGAGCCAAACAGCTCAAAATAGAGATGAATGGGTATCATTGGAGGAGGCCTTTACCCAACCATGGGGTTCTTGCTAAAAAAGGAACAACCAACCAACCAAGCAACCAAATAAATACCTATATAACATTAAAAATATAGCAAACATTTAGTTAAATACTGTAAAAAACTATAAAATTAAATAAAAAGTTCAAAATAAAATAACAATAACAATTGTTAAACTAACTCTAGATATTATGTTTCTTTGAAGTGTTTCACACTTTATATTTTTTGTAAATTGTTAAAGCACCGGAACATGTTATTCCGGAGGTTGCGGGTTCAAGTCCCGTCGGTACGAGGAAATTTTGGATTGTGTTTAACAATTTATAACTCTAGATACATAAATATAAGTATAAGCAACTAACAAAAAATATAGTATAGGTAATGTAGCATAGGTAATTTAGAATAAGCAACATGTAAAGTAAGAAGAACAAATAAAGGCTTTTTTATTTTATTTTATTTTATTTTATTTTATTATTATTCTATTTATCTATCATATTCAATATCTATTATTTTTTATTTATTCATTATCTATTCAATATCTATTATATTATATATATTGATATATTTCAAAATTTTTTGGACAAAAATTGTCTGATATATTGAAAAATGCGTTGAGGTGTGTGTAATAGTACGGTTAGCAACCCTACAATATTTTTTTTAGTAGTCTGTCGACGATCGTAGCTAGCTGAATGGCTCATTACTTTTGGGTTGTTTTAATTCATAGCGATAAATTAAGGTTTTTATCGTGTGAGTGCAGATTTTTTATCTGCCCATATACTTGACTGACTTGATTCCACCTTCCCCATTTTATAATCGGACATCCAGAGATACCAAATGGCGCCACCGATTTATGGTGGATATACCATTTACCCGAACGAAGCGATTTGCTTCTTCGTTCATCATACGAACCGCCAAGGAATGGAATAAATACCCTGCCTAAAAAGTCTGTGTTTCCGGTTAAGTACAATATGAGGGTCTTCAAATCGCGAGTGAATAGGTATCTTCTGGGGAAGCACGCTCTATCATCGACCGCATCATCACTTAACATCAGGTGAGATAGTGATCAAGTGCTACCCAGTTCGGTGTAAAAAAAATAAAAATAATAGTGTAGTACAATAATCGGTAAAAATATTAGGCTGATACGTTATTTGTTTTATGCATTCCTGTTATTTTATTGTACATACTAAGTATTTATATTATTTTAGGCACTGGTTTGCACCTTTAGGCAGATGGGTAAACAAACGAGAAATAAAACGAAAACCTGCTCCATACAATGTCATATTAGAAGCAGACCACTATCTACTACAACTAGTTACTACTATTTACTACTATTACTACTAGTTACTACTATTTAGTTACTACTATTACTAGTTATATTGGAAGTGCTACCCAGTTCGGTGTAAAAAATATATATATACCGAATAAATGCTTTGAGTTTGGTACAAGATTATTTTACACCTTTATCCTGCCTGCTTATGTTACGGCCACAACGCGGCGTCCTGCGATCAGCGGGCGCGATCTCAGTACTTTTCAATTGTTTTCTGATCGCGTTTGGTGTGAACCAGTCGTTACAAATATTACTGCGCTATCTGATCGCCGCCTAGACCGCGCAAGCAGGACGCTGCGGTGTGTCCGTACCTTAAATGTTTGATCACAATGATCTACTAATAGTGTAGTAATTTGTAATTCCTTGTTTACTATTACGTGCAATTACGCACTTGTACAAAAATACGACAACCTTGATCCGAAGATATTAATAAAATATAAAATAATATTATCTCTGACATTGCGCATCATTTCGATCTCCTGAACTAAGTAGGGTTGTCGCGTTAGCAGTATATTGTTTGTAATTAAATGTACTACAAGAAATTTGCTAAATTTAATCGAGTTTTGTTTATAATGTTGGTCAAACAGGGCTTTCAATTAATGTCTTACACTTTTTGACGTGACAACGTCTAGTAAATCGATGAACGCCGGCTGCATGCACGAAAAATGTCCCGTTACGCTCATTGTACGCATGCGCCGATTTCATCAATGTTTTGTGTATGAATGTGAATATGGATATGCATATGAACATAAACATGAATGTTTTTTTATGACTTTTTCTCACGTTAAACTATCGTCCGTAAGGCGTAAACCAACTTTACACACAACCATTTTTTAGGGTTCCGTAGTCCCTTATAGTTTCGTCATGTCCGTCCGTCTGTCTGTCTGTCTGTCTGTCTGTCCGAGGTTTTGCTAAGAGACCGTAAATACTAGAAAGCTGTATTTTGTGGAGGTATGTATATAAATTACGCCGACAAATTGCTGAAATAAAATAGTGAAAAATATTTTTTTTTAGGGTAGCTCCCATATATGAGAAGTGGGGATGAATTTTTTTTCATCATCTATCCTATCGTGTGGGGTATTGTTGAATAGGTCTTTTAAAATGACTTAAGGGTTTCTAATACCATTTTTCGATTGAATGCACCATTTACGAAATATTAAACTTTGAA
Source organism: Cabera pusaria (assembly GCA_954871355.1). Classification (NCBI taxonomy): domain Eukaryota; kingdom Metazoa; phylum Arthropoda; class Insecta; order Lepidoptera; family Geometridae; genus Cabera; species Cabera pusaria. The sequence goes on along the minus strand of OX940906.1, from coordinate 4,557,240 downwards.
GTGCAAATTTTTGTTCCAGTAGGGCGTCCCCCCCCCCTCTAAAAGCTAAACTGTTGGCTTGAAAAATCTGGAAAAATCGTGTTAATAGCGCATTTCATGAACTTTAAAGGAAAATTATAGCGGTTAAGATAGCTTTATTAGTTTAGAGCAGTAGTAGTAGAATAAATCCTGTAAAGCTTGTTTATAACGGGTAAAGACTTGCATTGAATAACAGGCTACTACGGAACCCTACACTGCGCGTGGCCCGACACGCACTTGGTCAGTTATTTATTATATAGATTACCGTTTTGCCATTATATCACCTGTACAAGCAGTACAGGTTTTTAACTGTCGGTACCTACAAAAATGTAGCAGTCACATTTTCGATTAACAACATTACTTTTTTAACATTTGAGACAAGTAGAAACTCTCAACACTGCAATTTGAGGCCTATAACAAAAATGATTATGCAATATTTTGTTGATAAAATTGATTACTCGACAGTAACATATCTGTAAATTCCGTATATTTATTATGATAATTATAGCGGTATAATAAGATTTGTAATTTGTTGTATACTTTGTATTTGCGTGTGTGGCAACCCTAAGCACCAGATGATAAAACTTTTTTCTGAGCACTGGATCATACTTTGTTCTGTAAACACCAGCGGTAAACATCGATGACGCATGTAAAATATGCTTTCTGGATATTCTACAATCTAGATTCGTATGTGTCTAGACATACGTTTTGAAACCTCTAAACTTTTTTTTATGCCAAACGGACAAGCATTTCACCACTGTCTCACATTACCTCAAAAGGAAAAAAGGGAGCCTTATAGGATGACTTTGTTGTCCGTCTGTCCGTTAAGACCCATTTTTAACCGACTTCAAAAAAAGGAGGAGGTTTCTCAATTCGACCGTATATATATTTTTTTTTTAAATGTTTGTTCGCGGATAACTTCGTCGTTTATGAACCGATTTTGATTTTTCTTTTTTTTTTGTTGGAAAGGAGATATCTCAAGTGTGGTAGGTACCATGATAATTTTATCGAGGTCTGATAAGTATCTCCAGAGATATTGAGATAAACACCTCAAAATTGGTACTGAAAATGAAAAGCGCGGCATTGAAGTCGGTTCTTTTTTAGTTTTTAAACGATATTATCTTAGTTACGCGTAGAGGTATCAAGTTGAAATGTATTAAATATTAAAAACTCGGATCTACGGTACCTTTCAGCTGTGAAAAAATCAAACTTGAAGTCAACACGTTCAAAAGATTTGACTGTTTATGTCGCATATTTTCTCAATATTTGCGATTTCACAAGGGCATCAAAATTTAGGGTATTTCCATAGGTATCTATAGGTACCGTTGACCTGGAATCTTGAAATGTTAAGAATGAATACCGTAAATTTGTAAATTAATATGAAAAAAATAATAGTTTTCAATTTTACAATTTTTATTTAATAATACTTCGGTGCGAGAATCAGTGAGAGAAAGGTGAAGTGAAAACTTATTTAAGCGCGTTGAACACTTTTTGGGTGAACAAAAATCATAGAACTCGCTTCAACCGACACACCGAGCTTTCCATGACCTATATGTATACTGTGTATCTCGACGATACAATTCACAAGTTACTTAGTTTTCATTTCTATCGGCAGTCCCCAAAGACTGCCCCGCATGATTTTAGGGTTCCGTACCCAAAGGGTAAAACGGGACCCTATTACTAAGCCTCCGCTGTCCGTCTGTCTGTCTGTCTGTCTGTCTGTCACCAGGCTATAGCTCATTAACCGTGATAGTTAGACAGTTGACATTTTCACAGATGGTGTATTTCTGTTGCCGCTAGAACAACAAATACTAAAAACAAAATAAAGTTAAAAATTAAAGGGGGTCCCCATACAAAAAACGTGTTTTTAAACGCCATCTATCTAATTAGTTTCGGCAAAATGACATAGATGGCGCTAGTAAACGAGCCGCCCCGTCTTTCTAGATCGCGACCAAACCAAATATTCTTGGTAATATCAATTAATCAAATATATGAGGTTGAAACTCTGTTATGTTTCGTATTGTACGGAACCCTCCCTAAGTGTGCGTTAAGAGACGCGATGCTGACTCGCACTTGGCCAGTTTTATTTATAACATTTATGCTGTCGTTTTACCACTATCTCACCTGTTGGTAGGTGACGATGGGGTCGAATGTTCCTACCCTCCTGGTAGCACGGTAAGCCTTGTATTGGAATTGGCTCTGAAGGACCACATTCGGAACACACTTGTTTTTGGCGACAGATTTACCAACTTGAGGTAGCTGGCCAGGCGGACTCTAGACAGTAGACTCCCATAATGCGGATAGGGCATTCCGTATCAGCATTATGGGAGTTGTTAGATTGATCATTTGATGTTAGGTGGCGATGTGGAGTTGGACATTCATCTTGTCAATATACTATCAGTTTTTCACCCATACTAAGCTGGTTTACGGAGGTTTTCATTATTCAATGTAAACAGATTGAGTAGGAGTAACCTAGTGTAGGCAGAGCAAACGTTCTGCCTCCTACTTGATAAATTCTATGAAGATTTTTATAAATCAAATTCAATTTTGAGTAGGTTGAAATCCGGATCAGCTTGTAAACAGCTGAGTATAGCTAGATAACTCGCTACTAAATAAAAATCCAGATGATTAATCGGGGCATTTTTTTATGCGGTATTTTATGACATTGTAGCAAAAACCGCCACCCCCGTCCGACCGTCGTCGTCACGCTATGGCGGATTACTTCCGCGCACAAAGAAATCATCAAAAAATACTCAACCGATGTTATGCTTGATTTGGTCTCACCTTAAGGTACGACCACACCGCGGCGTCCTGCGACCGCGTGTGCGTTCGCGATCTGAATTTCTATTGTTTTCTGAACGCCGTAGATCGTGTTTGGTGTGAACCAGTCGGTACAAATACTACTGCGCTATCTGATCGCCGCCTAGATCGCGCAAGCAGGACGCCGCGGTGTGGTCGTACCTTTTATCAACTTTCATAAGTTGATTAAAGGTACCAGCTTTTGGGCTGTATTTAATTTAATTATAGATCTCATGATCTATAATTAAATACAGCCCAAAAGCTGGTTTCAAGAGTCACTGATATCATTGAAAACAATTTTCTTTCTGTATTTTCGTTGGAAAGTACGCTAACTTAGACTGATAAAAAAATTATTAGAGTGGTCGAACACGGTCATTAAAAAAACTCAACCCTTTTGAATATATCTATTTGTTTCTTTTTGTTTCCCTATACTCGTTGTCATAATGAACTTGATGGATTAAATATTAGGTATCGTAAAATTATAAAAAAAAAGGAAAGGGATGATAGTGAATGTAAGCAAGACCAAAGTAATGGTTTTTGAAAGAAAAGAAAGAATGACTGATTGTAAGGTTGCGATTGAAGGAAAAAGAGTGGAACAAGTGAAAGAGTTTGTGTACCTGGGTTCTAAGTTTACGAGAGATGGTAAGTATGAAAGTGATATTGAGCGAAGAGTTTTGGCTGGAAACCAAGTGAGTGGGGCACTGCATAACTTTATGAAAAGTCAGAACGTGTCAAAAAAGCACGTCTGGCTGAACATAGGGGAGTGTTAGTTCCCACACTCATGTATGGTAGTGAATGCTGGGTATGGCAGAAGAAGCATGAAAGGAAAATTAATGCTGTAGAAATGAGGAGTTTGAGAAGTATGATTGGAGTGACTCTGATGGGTAAGGTGGAGAACATCGTGATAAAGGAATGTTGTGGTGTGGTATAAGATGTAGTGACAAAGATAGGGAAAGGGATGCTTAGATGGTTTGGACATCAAGAGAGGATGGATGAAGAAAGATTGACGAAACAAATTTATGAGACGAGTGTGAATGGGCCAACCGGTAGCAGAGATCAGGATCAGGAATCAGGATCAGATTGGAGAAGTTTTAAGGAAAGGCCAAGTCAAAGGTACCTATAACTGGCGAGCATGTATAAAGGCGCTCATGAAAGTGGAAGAAGCGAAAGAGATTATGTCAGGAAGAAGTAGTCTCTGCCTACCCCAACGGAAAAAAGGCGTGATTGTATGGATGTATGATATCATCGTGGTCGTAGGCGAACTATTTGTTACCACACCTACATTTTTTTAAATAATCAGAATAAGTATTTGAGAAAGACGCGACAATAAAGCTAACACGGGCATGTTTATTTCTTTTAAGAATGTAAATAAAATAGCAATATCTTCTTATGTACTTAAGTATTTTGTTGTGACTATTTAAAAACTGCTAACCAAATACATAATGTTTGGTACAAAATGATCACATCGTTAAGAAACCAGCAACCATCGCTTGCCAACAGGTGAGATATTGGTCTAACGCTAGCCTATAAGATAGAAAAAAAAATATAAGTTATATCTTATTTCCTTTATAGCCTCCAATTTTGTGATTATATTTGTTAAGTAAAAAGGTACGGACACACCGCAGCGTGTGCGATCTAGGCGGCGATCAGATAGCGCAGTACTATTTGTACCAACTAGTTCACACCAAACGCGATCAGAAAACAATTAAGAAGTACTGAGATCGCACCCGCAGATCGCAGGATGCCGCGGTGTGGCCGTACCTTCAGTACCTAATATAGGCTTTTATTTAATTATACTTCTATGTTACATCCTCGAGATTTAAATTAACCATGTAGTCCGTCTTTCGTTGTTTCGCATCGTCACACTGTTTAAAGCACATAAAATAAAAATAAAAACATTATTTACTCGTTCAATACTCACACACCAGCCAACATCTCGACTGTGTACCTTCATTCGTGTTTCGTGTGTAGCATCGTCCAGATGTCAGTCTGATAGTAATTTTATGATATTAAATTTTAAAAGTATTTTCATAAGTTTTGTGCAGTGTTTGTACACCCATACCTAAATTTGGGTAAACAAAAGCCGCAACGTACTAATTACGACATTATCAGACGAGAATTTCACCGGATTTTTAGGATGCGCAGAAAAATATTCCGCTCCGAACAACATCTACCCACATTTTAAGAAGAAAAAATGTGGTGAAGCTAATTACTTATTGTCTTAACGTGGTAATACGTGATATTATCCCGACAATAAACAAAAATAATTCCCTAAAGTGATGCTACGAGATATCATCCAGGAATTAATTTTATACTTTCTTAATGTAGTGGTACGTGATACTACTCAGAAAGTAACTACCGCCTGTGTCGCATATATCTACACGGGACTTATTGGATTCTACAGATCTTAACCACAGATCAGATACTCGCTCCACCTTGGCGTTCGAGCATGAAGATACGCAATAATAATTGCCAAACATTTTGCTACCATATGTCATACCGGGATTATAGGTGAGTAAGTAAGTTTATCAACCAGTATTTGTCATAAACCTTAACAGATATATGGTTTGCAACCGACCGCATTTTTTAATCTAGTTCCTGACTATCTAAAGATTGTCTGGCAGAGATTGCTCTAAGCGATAAGACATGCCCATTGCTGTATAAATCTAGATATATTTTTTCTAAGATAAAAGTTTTGTCTAGTATGCAATAAAGTGCTCATCTGTATTTAAACTTTCTTAATGTGGTAGTACGCGATGCTACCCCAGAAAGTACTTTCTGTGTCGTATGTACATGGGAAAGCCATTATGTAAAAGAAAGGCTACAACATAAGGTACAACATAATTCCACCAGATATGTCTAGATACTGTTTAGTACCTATATCACCTGTGTATGCGATACGATTTCGGTAAAGACCTCGACTATGGCTTTAACCCCGCTAAACTCTTGGTCGAGGATTCAGCGCTCGAGTCACCTAACTTCTTCAGCCGTGCCAAATGAGATCTTGCAATTATATATTTAAAGCGGCCAAGAAATTTGCTCATTAGTAGGTTGTAAATACCTACAGTGATCTCTGAACGTTGGGGTAAGATTTAACTAGATTGTACTACGAAATACACACATCCTGGTGAGAAACATAATCCTCCCTTTTGCTTCGCCGCAGTCGGGTGAGAATAGAATGCATCATCTTATTAATATTTCTTCCTTTGCTATTGCTATTATAATTAACATCCTTAAGAGGAATATGTAGCATATAAACATTCGATTGCGACCAACCTTTCAACGTCGCCTACGATGTCAGACGAAAACAACATGCAATTGAGCAATCGCCAATGAACAATCTGAAGCAGCTGCCGTCAACGACAGCGAAGAAGAACTACAGGCCGCCTGCGAATAAGCAGCGCGACATATATATTCGAGGTACTCACGCGTGAGTAGTATACGTCGGTAATTAAAGCCGATAACTTTTGATCCAGTAACATTGGTTTGTATTAGAGGTCATGAAATGACCGTCAAACTTTTTTGTACAACGGAATATTGTTCCATTTAACCCATACTAAAGAATTACCGTGGCTTAATGGCAGCGCGTGATCAAGCTCACAGGCTCTCAGGCCTAAGAGACCGGCATACAACGTCTTATCCATACAAACGTAATTAAAAAATCGTATGAAATAGCAGCATATTTATGGACTTAGATAGTATCAATCTGGGTCCTGGTATTAAAATCGATATAAATCTTATTAATGTTATATACCGGGTGTAATTCACGTCGCTCTCGTCGTCTATGGAAATCGTTATAGATTTTGTTCAAGGTCACAATTTTTTGTGATAAATAATAGATTAATATAACTATGCATTATAATACCTACATGCATCAAAAATACATGGCAAAACTATAACATTTTAATTGCAGTTGAACTTAAAAGGGCTCTTCAGTTAACCTCAAAATCAATTACCTTATTTTGCGCTACATGATTAATTTGTGTAAAACGTTATAAATTATTTATCACACAAAAGCAATGGAACTTATATAAGCATACAGTTTAGTGTCGTGCCCTATTTGAACATAAAATATATGTTTATCTTTGCAGTATAATTATTAATTACATTTTAGTAATTTTACATGGCCACAATTGACATCAAGGTGGCCTATTTATGTTGCCTGATTTAATTATGGCAATACATACCCTTATTTATACATTAACATTCTAAAAAATTTACTACGTCAGATATGTTTCCAAAAAGGCATTTATTACAATGACAATATCTTAATACAATATGTAACAATAAAATAATTGTATGATGTGGATAAATAGCTTGTACGGCCTCAAGCGCTCTACCACTACCCTGACTTTGCTAAGGTAATGAAGTCAGTAATTATTCCGATTTTGAGAAAAGGGTATTGTTACCTACGCTATTGTTACCCTTTTTAATATTTTGTGCGTAGACTCAAAGTACAAATCTTGCAAAAAGCAGTAAGTAAACATGTATGTGTGATCAAGGGTTTGATGATATGATAAGAATAATTTGGAATGGAAAATGTAAATATGTACCTATTACCACCACAAATTTTTAAGACTTGAGATGAATACCCAATGTGTTATAATTACATAAACACAAACTCAACGTTAGTAACTGTGTTTAAATCCAGATCCGAGTTACCAAACCACTTTTTGTCCTGCCGTAGGAATATTAAAATATATCCCTTAAACTGCGCATAGATAATAATTATGATGTGTGAATGAAGATAAATAATAATAATACTAACAATATTTATTTATCTTCACATAAATGTCAATTTATGTTGTAACTAATAAATAAAATAAAAAATAAAATAAGTTTATTTCAAGTTACTTAGACTCATATACATACACACAATCAACAAATTAAAATTAAATTAAATACAATAAATTATGAGTTCGAATTAAATTTATAATATCATACGGAACTTCAATTTGAAATCAAATTACATCAGTATAAAATAAACAAAAATAGGAAACAAGTCAAGCTAAAATGTCAAATTCAAATTTCATGTCAAGGTTAATCAAATATTAAAATAAATAAAATCAAAATATTAATAATTAGCTTTAAATACACACTTTATGGGTACCCAAAAATGTTGGTGATATGCCTATCGGAACAGTGTCTGATAAAAGGACAGTTAGTTCGATCTGCAATCATTGTCAGAACGATGTTGCTACTGGCCCGCACCCTACGCACCAGAGACGCGGCACGCTTGCGCATGGTCGCGTGGAAACAGTCCACGCGAGCCTGCGCAAACATGCCTGAGGCGCTGCAGCAGCGGGGCAGTCTCATCATCGCCCTGAACGCATTGTTGAACTGCACGCGAAGAGCACTGTACGTCGAGCTCGTATACCTCTCCCATAGACTGCACGTGTAGAGGGAGGTGCAGTACGCTCGAAAGAGCGTCACTTTCACCTCTCCTGAGCTACGTGCAAACCTGCGAGCAAGCATGTTTGCCCGTACGCACAACGCTCTTCGCTCGCGCTCAATGTCAGCGTTGTCTTTGAGGTCAGATGTAACAATGTGGCCCAGATATTTAAATTGTGTCACCATTTCCAGTGGAATTCCATTTAGGTACACAGGAGGCACACTTTTGGGTCGTTTTGTACCAGCCCCAAAGACCATACACTGGCTTTTTGACACATTGTATTTAAGTCCGTGGCCAACGGCATATTTTTCACAAGTATGCACTAGTTTCCGGAGCCCACAGACCGAAGCGCTCAGCAACACCATGTCGTCTGCGTAACTAAGGTTATTCACACACACTCCATTGAGATGGCAGCCGACATGCTGGTTGCTGAGCTCAACGATTAGGGCGTTTATATACAAGTTGAACAAAGACGGTGAAGTCAATCCCCCCTGCCGTACCCCACACTGTAGTTGATAAGCTTCCGACACTGCACCCGCCCATCTGACAGTGTTGACCTGGTTTCCATACCAGTATTTGAAAATGCTGGTGACTTCCTGTGGTAAACTAATGCTCTCCAGCTTCTCCCACAAGATACCGTAAGAAACCAGGTCAAAAGCTTTGGACAGGTCGAGGAAACATGCGTGTATTGGAGTGCTTCGATCTGTATAGTATCTTACGACATGCTTAAGACACAGTATTGCACTTTCGGTCGAAAGTTTCGGTCTAAACCCAAACTGGTTGTCGTGCAGGACTAAATATTTGTTGAGCTGTGTGTCAAGCAAGCCGTCAAACACTTTCGCTACGATCGTGGCTAATGAAATAGGTCTATAGTTATTTCTGTCGGCCAAGTCACCCGTTTTATTTTTCACTATAGGCACAACTAATGTTTTCATCATATCGGGGGGCAGATATGAATGACTCACGCACAGTGTGTAGAACATCGCTAAGACACGTGATACGTGAGGGCCGGCGTAAACTAAGTGCTCAATGCTAAGGCCGTCGTGGCCAGGTGATTTTCCTTTAGATATATGTTTGATCATTTTGACTACATCTCTGGCACTAAACCTGGTCTCCACGATTCCAGCAGGCTTCACCTCATTAAGTACAGTTCTCGTCGACCCAAGTGGCGACTGCACACGAAAATGGTCACTGAAGAGGTTAGCGATGGTCTTTGGATCACTCACTCCATCGACACTCATCGGCAGGCCAGGACGAACGTTTATCTTATGTGTATTCGCCCAGAAATCACGGAAGTGTCCACTAGAATGCTTCTCAGCGAGGGCGTCCATTTTTATCTGGTCTTGATGGTTTTGACACCATTTAAGACGAGACTTAAATATCTTCCTGCTTCGGCACATATCTTCGTGGACACCTCCGGACTTAGGCTTACCACACAAAATCCACTCACGAAACCTCGCCCTAGCCCCCAGATGAGCAGCGCTGACGTGCTTATTCCAACCCACGATGCGCGGGCCACGCCTCCCGCTACTCGCACGCATCTTTCCACGACTCACCTCAGCAGCGTCACACAGGCTAGTTACAATGTCGTTATAAAGATTATCAAGTACACGCTTATGATCCGGATCATTACAAAATCTATCGGCACAATTCGTACATTCAATAGGAAAATCAATACATTTTAAATTCTTATGACATTCATTAGCGTACATAGTTATTTCATTATCGGTTCTATCACCCCAATGAACATCATTATTTACAGTCACTGTACTTGGCATTTTAGACGTTAATAAGTTAAGTTTGCTAATATAATGCCTAATATGAGGTTTATTTTGAAGTTAAATTAAGTAACTAACTACGCGATAGTTGTAAAATTTTAATGCGATCAATAGATAAGCTAGCGCCTGAAGTACGTACTGTATCACAGGGCACCTGATCAACTATGTTTTCCTAATTGGAATCCTCATGCATGCAGATTGATGATTGTACTTCTCTATTTAGAAATATCGATAATCGAGTTCCGTAAAGTATTTAAGTAATAATAATATGGCACATTCTATATTCCATATAGTATCACTGGACAAGCCTAGGCCAGATACGTATTCACAACCACGGTTTTTTTACATCAATTCACAAATCCACAGTAGCATAACCTTATTCTGGCTTGCACTATATAAATAACTCGGTAACTACTTATCGTTATAAAATATGTATGTATCTATGGTATCTACCAAGACATTAATGACGATAATTATTTACAGTCTACTAGTAATAACAATGGATTGTATTTTTAGACCTTTGCTATATTAGGTTATTCTAATATAGTAAGATTTAAAAATTTATGTTGGTAAATCAGCGTCAAATAAAATTTGTTAAAATAGATTTGTTTTTATATAAAAACAGTTATTGGTAAAAAGAAATCATAATTATATGATTTTCTACTAATTATTAAACTGGCTGTATAAATCAATTGTAAATTAGGAGTTATATTTCAGTTTCCAAATATCAATCACTTGCGAATTAAATAATTATTCTTCGATCATTGATCAATACTCTATGAGTATTTTTTGTTAATTATTATGTAAGACTATTTATTACCTTGACAAAATACATTGGAGAACATGCTTACCATGTCAACATATCAAATCGAACATTAAATTTGCCAGAATACTATTTTAAACTAAAAAGATCATAGAATAGACTGTAAATTGAAGTATTCAGCCTGCATGCAGGCGTGACAATATTGTGTAATATTACATTAGATGTATTACAGCATTTCAAATTTATTGATGCTATAAAAAAGTTAGAGTATGCAGATGTTATCTGCGATATTTCTTATTTTAGCGCAAATATTTATCTTGAAATATCTATATAATACTGACTTTATGTTACAGCATTGCAGCAGAATGTGAAAGTTTTTATTTTCACCGTACATAGTACTATTATTTATCCTGTGATAGTATGCCTCATGGTTCTACTTCTACTGCGAATGAATTGTCTTTTGACGTCATCAAAAGAACAACTGTCATTGTAATATTCTTTACAAAATGTATAGGTAACGTATAACGGCCGATTTTACATCCCGAAAGTCAGCTATTGCTGAATATTTTGATTTTCTTCTTATGTGTTAACCTAATGATTTATTTATGTCCTTACTAATATAGGAAAATAAAACTATTTGACTATTTGTACACACAAACATGCATCGAGTAATCATCAAAATTTGATTTTGACCAATCACTGAGTCAATAAACAATATGTAAGGTGCTTTCATTCTGCAACAGGCGCTAAACATCTACATGGTTAATTTAAATCTCGAGGATGTAACATAGAAGTATAATATATAGTTGAAAGAACTTACCTAAGTGAATTTCAACTCGTATTATACGAGATGTTACATCCGAAGAGATTTAAACTCCCACCCACCCCGTTGGATATCCTGTTGTCAAATTGTTGTCAATATTCAACTTAATGCCCAAGTGTTGCAGAATGCAGACTGATCTACTACTCTAAAACAAATGAAGGTACACAGTCGAGATGTTGGCTGGTGTGTGAGTATTGAACGAGTAAATAATGTTTTTATTTTTATTTTATGTGCTTTAAACAGTGTGACGATGCGAAACAACGAAAGACGGACTACATGGTTAATTTAAATCTCTTCGGATGTAACATCTCGTATAATACGAGTTGAAATTCACTTAGGTAAGTTCTTTCAACTATATATTATATAACATTGTTTTATTATTAGATAAACTACTCTTTCTAGAGTAGCTTAGTTCTTAAAACAATCGAGGCAGGTAATTTTTTTTTTTTTAGTTTTTTTATGGCTCCACACGATTAGTGTATTTAGCCAGTTACAGTATTGAATTTTTTTCAAGTTTTTATGAATTTTAGTCGTAGAGATGGGTCAAAGTCACATTTCAGGTCAGTTGTCAAGTAAAAGTCTAGTCTAAGTCATACCTTCAGTAAAGATGTGGTGTTTACTGAAGATTTTCAGTTGAATTTTGGTGAGAACGCAAATTGCATGTTTTTCAACATTGTGCTGTTTCCCTACACTCGCACACATTCACCGGCACTTAATGGTTAATAATCCACATTTATTACATATTAACACGCTGAAGAACACAAGTTTTAGGACAAAAAAATACAATGAGTTCACACACACTTTTTCACGTTCCCGCCAAAGCTCCATCAAGGCAGGTTAATGCACTAAGTAGGCTGGCAGCGGCAGAACCATGTCTAATGCATGACAAGAGCTAAAAATAGACAGTGCCTCGTGACTCTTGTGAGGTACGAAACATTGTACACGATAGTAGAATATATATAGAGTTATCGATCTAAGGGGTTGAAAGTGCCTTTGAGTTAGTTACACCTCCGTAGATTGAAATAATTTAAGATCGTTTAAACTGTTTTTATTGGGTATATAGTTAGATAACTCGCTACTATATAAAGATCCATATGATAAATCGTGGCATTGCTTTATGCGGTATTTTATGACATTGTACTTAGCAAAATACGCCACCGGCGTCCGACCGTCATTGTCACACTATTGCGTATAACTAACTATAAGAACTGATTTCAAATGCCACGCAGTGACGCTAGTAATTTATACCAATTTTGAGGTATTTATCTCCATATCTCTGGAGATATGGAGATGGGGATGTAAGGAAGCACAAATACCACCTCAGTGCCCCCAGCCAACCTCACCTGCCCGTGGTGCATCCTGCTAACCAACAAATGAGGATCTGGCGACCGACAAATGGCGGCATATCCATTTCAAATTATGGGGTAGCTAAATTCTACAGGCCGGTGACGGGCAGCAGCGTCACCGGGGCGAGGAGCTACGTCCTGCGATCGTCCACCCGCCTGCCCAGCGTGGCGATTAGGGCATATCCCTCCCAATGAGTCGAAGATCGAGCTCAGTGGCGTATTTTGGGAGAGGCCTGCGTCCAGCAGTGGACTGACACAGGCTGATTATGGTGATATCTCTGGAGATACTGAACATATCTCGATGAAATTTAAATGGGACCGCCTGTAAACTTACCTATATTATACCTTTCCAAACGAAAAATTAAATAATAAGATCGTTTAAAAAACTAAAAAGAACCGACTTAAATGCCGCGCTATTAATTTCAGTACCAATTTTGAGGTGTTTATCTTCATATCTCTGGAAATGCTAATCAGACCTCAATAAAATTACCATGGTACCACGCTTGAGATATCTCCTTTCCAACAAAAAAAGAATAATCAAAATCGGTTAATAAACGACGAAGTTATCCGCGAACAAACATTAAAAAAAAACATGTATACGGTCGAATTGAGAAACGTCCTCCCTTTTTTTTAAGTCGGTTAAAAATAAAGTAATTGTTTTCTGTGAATTAAGATGCCCACTACACGCAAGCGGTCCAGATAAAGCCAATAAGATGTTCTGCCAGTCAAGTAGTTTGACCTTTCTATTAAGAGAACAGAATTGACAGAATAAACTAAGTAGGTAGGTAGTACTTGGCATTTGTGTGATCATCGCCAGACTTGAATGAACACAGAGGCTCAGCGAATTTACAAAAGAATTCAAAATGGCCACCAACGTAAATATCTATCCTTTATCCTACCAATATGTTGGATGGATGTTTGTTACTGTTTCACGCAAAATACGCTTAACGGATTTGGACAAAATTAGGCATAAAAATAGTATATGACCTGGACTAACACTGTATAGAATACTTTTTAACGTGGATGTAGGCGGGGGCGTATCTAGCGGGTTCCGTAGCTCAAGAGGAAAAAAGGAACCCTTATAAGATCACTTTGTTGTCCATATGTCCGTCTGCCCATCTGTCTAGACCCTTTTTCTCAGGAATGTGTAGAAGTGTCAAGTTATATCAAATACTCGGGTCTACCCGAGTTACCGAAGACCGTAGACGCGACTCTTACAGCTGTGAAAAATGTAACATCAATACAATACAATCAAAAAATATGACCGTATACGTCGCATATTTTTGCATATTTTGTGATTTCACAAGGGAATGAAAACCATAGGCACCATTAACGATAATAAAAATTAAAATTAAAATTATAGGGTAGAAGACTTCAAAAAAAGGACGTTTCTCAATTCGACCGTATATATATATATATATATATATATATATATATTATGTTTGTTCGCGGATAACTTCGTCGTTTATGAACCGATTTTGATTATTCTTTTTTTGTTGGAAAGGAGATATCCCAATTGTGGTACCATGGTAATTTTATCGCGGTCTGATAAGTATCTCCAGAGATATTGAGATAAACACCTCAAAATTGGTACTGAAAATGAATAGCGCGGCATTGAAGTCGGTTCTTTTTTAGTTTTAATGTTATCTACATTTTATATTATTGTACATTGGTATATCGAGTTCCATCTTATCGTAAATCTTCATATTGTGAGAAATTTCAGACAGGAACTTTTGAATCGAAGTTCATACATACATATAATCACGCTCATTGGGGTAGGCAGAGACTAGGTTTCTACTGGGAGGACTAGGAGACTACTTTCCACATGCTATGATCCTGACATATCTCTTCCGCTTCTTCCACTTTCATGAGCGCCTTTATACATACTCGCCGAAAGATCGAAGTTTAACAGGTATACAATTCATTACCAACGTGGAACGAAGTCAGTTCCAATTAGTAAGTAGGTACACTATACTAGGTAGTTAGCTAAGGTAAATATAAAACTACCAAGCGTTGGTTATTTCGCTAATGGGCTCGGCGAGATCCAATTTAGTAAGTAGTCGGAAGGTTGCCATGTAAATTAATTAGCTAACATTCAGTATAGTGGATAATTGGAAGTACTATAGGCAAATTACCTGTAGACGTTTTTGTATCTGCTTCGGATGATTTATGCTTCATTAAGATATTAATTTACTCAGTCAACGTATTAGCTAGTGTTATAATTTGCTTACTTTTATAGATGATACAGATTGAGAGTAAAATTTGCGATTTAATTCGTTGATTTGCGTATTTGGATGACTATATTTGTTCTAGGAAAAAGGTTTAATTACATAATTTACGCCTTTGCAAATCTATTATTTAACTTACAGTGTGTATTTATTTATGCTGGCCAAATTTGTAAGCTCAATTCTTATTGAGCTTACAAAGAGCGTACAAGATTAGTTCTTACTAATCTTGTACGGAGATGAACGGTGTTGGTTCCAATGTCACCTACCCCCAGACAATTCTTGGGGTAAGTAATCGGGACCAACACCGTGGGCCCAATGCCCCAGATGAGGGTCGATAGTAGAGACGAAATTTTGTATGAATGCGTTCAAATTGTGGTAGCTTCTTATAAAATCTTCCAACTAGAAGCATCTTCAAGGTTTTTTTTTAACACGCTTATTAACTTCAATTGTTACAACTAAAGAAACTGGAAAGAAGTAGTCTCTGTCTACTCCAACGGGAAAAAGGCATGATTGTATGTATGTACGTATATATAACAACTAACAAAGAAACAAATAAAGTAAGTAATTAAATCTTAAAAATATTTTTTTACCGTTCGCGTTTACTAGATTGCATTAGTTAAATTAGCCCTCGGTAGCGTTTTATTTTGACTAATAATTATATTAAGTAAAAAATTAGACAAAAATAGAACCCTATATTTAAAATTAATTGAACCTTCGTGTGCAAGACCGACTGAGTTAGTCCGTCTCGCACTTGGCGGTTTATTAAACTTATAATATACCTATACCTTTTTTTATTGTATATTAGTGTCTAACAGCTTATCGGCATCACAGACGCAGCTTTTAAAAGTGTAAAGCTCAAATGGGACTGGGCAGGGCATGTAGTCCGTATGCATCCAGCAAGGTGGGCCAAAATCGTTACAGATTGGGTCCCCACAGATGGTCGGCGACGACGTGGCCGACCACGAAAGAGGTAGCGTGACCACATAGTCACCCACCAGCCTGGCTGGACAGACATTGCGCTGGAGAGAGTTTCGTGGAAGGCTATGGGGGAGACCTTTACCCAGCAGTGGGACATTACAAGTTAAGAAAAAAAAAATAGTGTAGGTATTTAAATTGTATTTATGAATGACTCAGACATACAGTATGACTCCACTAGATTAGTGTATGTTTCACCAGAATGGTTAGTTACAAAATGAGGAAAATAAAATATAAATTCAGAAACTGTGAGCGTATATGAATTCATAATTATGAAACGGCGTCAGAAAATTCGATATTTTAAACTGTTACACTTGTCCTGTTACCTTATCTCATGAAATAAATTGGCCAAGTGCGAGTTTGATTCGCGTACCGAGGGGTTCCGTACAAACTTGTGTTTTGTAAAAAGGTTAAAGGACAAACTTAACTTTGCAGTTCGATCAGTCTGGACCGATGCCTAGATACTGTTAATGCACTAACCGTAAATAATATTTTTGTAATTGTAAATTCACTTTTTTGTTATTAAACTACATAATATGATGATTATTAATTACCGACTATTATACTCACTACTTCAATCAGTCAACAAAAGTCTTCAATCAGTGCATCCTACCCGTCATGACATACGAAGCCGAATCGTGAACTCTCACGGTTAGACTGGTCCACAAATTGAAGGTAGCTCAGCGTGCTATGGAAAGAGCTATGCTCGGAGTTTCTCTGAAGGATCGAATTCGTAACGAGGTGATCCGATAGAGAACCAAAGTCACCAAATTAGCAAGCTGAAGTGGCAATGGGCCGGCCACATAAGCCGAAGAACCAACGACCGCTGGGGTAAACGAGTTCTTGAGTGGAGACCGCGAATCGGCAAACGTAGCGTAGGACGCCCTCAGACTAGGTGGAGCGATGATATCCGCAAGGTGGCTAGCAAGAGCTGGATGAGAGTAGCCGAGGATCGTGTTCAGTGGCGTAAAATTGGAGAGGCCTATATTCAGCAGTGGACAAGTATAGGCTGATGATGATGATGATGATGATACTCACTACAGTTTGTTGTCGACTAAAAGAAGAATAGTCTGTAATTTATAATCATTGTTCAAACTCACGATAACTATAAATCTAAAATACATATAATATTTACGGTTTTAATTAATTGTTTTCCTTTATAAGTGCTGTATTACCTTAACCTTCAACGGAAGGTGCTCTATAGATTTTTCCTTCCTTGTGAAATCGCATATATGAAACATAAACGGTCATATCATTTGATCGCGTTGACTTATAAGTTAATTTTTTTCACAGCTGAAAGAGATCGTAGACCCGAGTATTTAATATGTGTAAATATCATTCATTCATATTCATACATTCATACATATCAACATACATATCAACTTGATACCTCTACGTAGTAACTATTATATAATCTGTGCCTCTACGCGTTCCTGAGTAAAAGGGTCTTCAGAGACGGACAGACAGGAGGACAACAAAAGGATCCTATAAGGGTTCCTTTTTCCTTTTGATGTACGGAATCCTAAAAACTGTATTTACTTACGTTTTTGTCTGATAAGCCATTTTAAAAGAATGTTTTTGTTTGATTAGAATTAAAAATGTTAATATGACAGTAAGTAAAAACAAACAATCACAGACGTTAAAATAACGATTACGTCATGAAGATTCAATTACAAGATATTATATCCTTACTTAATTCCATACTAATATAATATTAGAGATCGTTTAAAAAAATGAAAGAACCGACTTCAAATGCCGCGCTGTTAATTTTCAGTACCAAGTTTGAGATTTTTATCTCTATATCTCTGGAGATACTTATCAGATCTCGATGAAATTAATATGGTACCATTCTAGGAATATCTTCTATCCATCAAAAAATAATCATCCAAATTTGTTCATAAACGACGAAGTTAAAAATAATAATAATATATACGGTCGAATTGATTGATTGAATTGAAACTTCCTTTTTTTGAAGTCGGTTAAAATAAATACAGTTGAATTGAGAACCTTCTCCGTTTTTGTGAAGTCGGTTAAAAAACGCTTGTAACCCTATCTGTTTTTTATTTAAACGGACGATCCGATCTTACTGAAATTGTGGTGAAATTTAACAAGGACATACTTATAGCATGAGGATAAACGTCTATAATCTTTAGGCTGCTAAATTCTTGGTGTACGTGAACAAAGTCACGGGTAGTTATATAAAATGGTATTTGAGTAAAATAATAATTGTAGAATTTTATAAGTTACTAGCTGACCCGGAAAACGTTGTTTTGCCATATAAATAAATGGCTATTAAAAAATAAGGGTTGATCGTAGAAGGGTGAAAATTGAGGATTGTATATATTTTTGTATGTTGTATCATAGAAAAATAGAAATTAAAAATTTTGTCTAAAAAATAAAAATAAAAATTTAGTGGTGCGCTACCCCTAACATTTAGGGGGATGAAAAATAGATGTTGGCCGATTCTCATAGATACCGGATAAGCACAAAAAATTTCATCAAAATCGGTCAAGCCGTTTCGGAGGAGTATGGCAACGAAAACTGTGACACGAGAATTTTATATATTAGATTTTAGTTTTTTTTGTTATGGCATACATACACGCACTTGGCCGCATCTCACCTGATGTTAAGTCGTAAACATCGTTAAGAAAATATTATGTTTTCTTTGAAGTGTTACACACTTCATATTTTTGTAAATTGTTAAACACAATCCAAAATTTCATCGTACCAACGGGACTTGAACCCGCAACCTCCGGAATAACATGTTCCAGTGCTTTGCCAATTAAGCCATGGTGCGAAGTAACGTTACGACGAAATTAGTGGATTGCATTTGTCAACCCAATTATGCATTGGTGGCGCCATCTATGACTACTTATTACGTAAGTTAATCATTCGGAAGAAATCATTACAGTTTTCAAATCCGACGAGAGATGTTGCACTGCGTAAATCAAATATTATGTTTTCTTTGAAGTGTTACACACTTAATATTTTTGTAAATTGTTAAACACAATCCAAAATTTCATCGTACCAACGGGACTTGAACCCGCAGCCTCCGGAATTGTGTTTAACAATTTACAAAAATATCGTTAAGAAACTCCCTTAGTAATGTGTATCAAATATTATAGTGGCATATAGTGACTTTTACCATGCGTACTAACTTATTAAATAATGGAATATATTATATATATATATATCGATACCTCTGGGCTCAAAGGTCGTAAAGGACTTTTTGATACTGTCATACTCAGTTTTTAATTCTCTATCGATCTCTATATTCCGTTCAACGAAATTCGCCGAAAAAATGCCTTTACGACCCACATAATTTGACAAGATAAACAAAGTTTACCCTGGAAATATGGACGTAAATCACAAAATGTAACTAGAGTGTAATAATTTTGGTAGTAAAGCAGAGTATGAATCAACTTTTGAGTGTAAAATACATATAAATTATGAATTGTCTTATACCACTTCGGGTGGTTACTATAAGTCACCTCAAAAATTTGGATGTAAAGAATATCGTCTTAACAAATTGTCCTATACACCCTTACAGTTCAACATTAAAAAAATACAAATGTACTTTACAACCCAATTTCATTTTAATTCCGTGCCTCCATAAATACATTTAAGTGAGGAATTGTCCTATAAATCCTAGAACATTCAAACAAAAACTAATTTAATCTAGACTTACAACCTAATCGATACCTCTGGGCTCAAAGGTCGTAAAGGGCAAATGGCCACTATTCAGGAGAAGCAAAAAACAAACAAAATATTTTTTTTTTCCTGTAGCAGTTTTGTTTCTTGAGCTATTTAAATGAAACCTAGGGAGAAAGTGCTTAGAATTTATAGTATTTTCTAAAGCAGTGTTGACAAATTACCCTAATGCTCTATTTTCCGAGATAGATTTCCTCTACACCCTTCAAATTTTCATTCTATGCTACTACATAAGGGCGTAAATCCACTTTACTGCAAAAACTGAATAAATTAAGGGAATAATCGACAAATGCAATAAGTTTTAGGTTCTTAAAGGATCACCCGCTCAGGTATTTTGTAAGGGCTAATTAATAATGAAACTTAAGTATTAAATTAATATTAATTGTGTAATTTTGTATGTAATTATGTGCATACTATTGTATTTTTAACCCCCGAAGCAAAAAAAGGGGTGTTATAAAATCTGACGTGTGTATCTGTGTATGTGTGTGTTTGTCTGGAGCATCGTAGCACTCAAACGGATGAACCGATTTTGAGTTATTTTTTTTTTGTTTGTGTTGTGAAAATACTTAAGTTTAATTATTAATTAGTCCTTACAAAATACCTGAGCGGGTGATCCTTTAAGAACCTAAAACATTTGTCGATTATTCCCTTAATTTATTCAGTTTTTGCAGTAAAGCGGATTTACGCCCTTATGTACCTAGTAGCATAGGATGAAAATTTGAAGGGTGTAAGGAACATTAATTTATAAATGGATGTTCACATATTTAAGTTATTAATGTAAATAGCATAAGATTTGAATACCTAATAAATTCATTTATTCATTCAAAAAAAAAATGTGTGGTCGTCAAGGAAATCTATCTCGGAAAATAGAGCATTAGGGTAATTTTTAACACTGCTTGTAACGTAACGGAATGTAACGTAACACAACATAAACGTAACGGAGCCCTGGAGGAGGCCTACCGCACGCTACATCCCTAAAGGAACTAGGAACCTAGACAAGATAAAATATGAACACGGGACACACATATTAAAGATATATTGACTACAAAACTCTACGGTACTTATCTTAAATACACTTAAAGTTTATCACTGCTCTTCTACAAAAATCCTCTATATAGACCTTGTGACGTATATAAATTTATTAGCCAAAGTCTGCATCTTAGCTTGTCGCAGCTCCTCCCGTATGAACATCATTTCTAGACGTAGCTGTTGGTGAGCCTTCGGACCCATGCCGATGGTCAGTTGAGGGTCTATGCCCGCTAGCTGCTGGTCGAATCTGGCTCCCAAATCGGCGTCATCTATCATGCATCTCATTGAAGGCTCTGGATACAATTCTGTTTTAACGATTTCATCGTAAGAGAGATACGATAGAAGATTTTCTACCATAACCATTGGAAGACCCATCAATTTCATTTTCTCTTGCTGCTTACAGAATCTTGTTTTCTACTTTTTTTATATCATTATTCGTACATTTCTTTGTCCAGACTCCAAATCGAATCCCGTCAAAAATGATTTTTCTATGCTTCAATCTTTTTTTAAATTTTAAAAACGTTCCACCCATAAATCGTTTTAATACAAAAGAGTATATGTATGATATATGAAAATGTATGAGGTCGTTAAAGATATGCCACATGCTTTAGAAAATACTATAAATTCTAAGCACTTTCTCCCTAGGTTTCATTTAAATAGCTCAAGAAACAAAACTTCTAGAGGAAAAATAAAATATTTTTTTAAGATTTTTGCTTCTCCTGTATAGTGGCCATTTGTCCTTTACGACCTTTGAGCCCAGAGGTATCGATATATTATATTGTGGAAAGTAGTAAATTGATTTATAGTTTCGTTCCCAATTTCTATTTCAAGGCACATTGATATTTACATTAAGATTATCGGACTAAATAAAAAAACCCGTCATGTATTTTTAACCAACTTCAAAACAAAAGGATTCGTTACCATTTTTTTTTGTGTATGTTCCCCGATAGCTAAAATACGCCTGGACTATTTTTTTTTTGTTTGGAGGGGTACTAACTTTCCAAGTGGTCCCATATAAATTTCATTGAGATATGTTTAGTATCTCCAGAGATATAGAGATAAACATCTCAAACTACAATACAGTTACGCTTTTCATCCTTCTGTTAGTAGGTATTTATGATTCTATTATGAAAACGATAATGATATAGAGAATAAGATCGTTTAAAAAACTTAAAAAACTAAAAAAACTAAAAAATAACCGACTTCAATGCCGCGTTATTAGTTTTCAGTACCAATGTTTATCTCTATATAGAGATATATGCTCTCCAGAGGGAGATACTTATCAAACCTCGATAAAATTACTATGGTACCACACATGGGATATTTCCTTTCCAACAAAAAAAGAATAATCAAAATCGGTTCATAAACGACGAAGTTATCCGCGAACAAACATAATATATATATATATACGGTCGAATTGAGAAACCTCCTCCTTTTTTTGAAGTCGGTTACAAAGAACCGACTTCAATGCCGCGCAATTAATTTTCAGTACCAATTTTGAGGTGTTTATCTCCATATCTCTGGAGATACTTATCAGACCTCGATAAAATTACCATGACGTCGGTTAAAAGCCACATCGCAAAATATGGCAAATACGTCTATTTCTATTCAGCCTATTATTGACTATGATTGAAATGTGGCCACGGAGCCTTCAGTCATTCAGCCACCGTATACATAACAAGCATACTTAGACGGTACCTGGCACCTATAAGGCACCATTCTTTTAAATCGATACCTATCACTTTGTCCGTAAACAAAAACAACCATTTACCATAAGCATTCAACCTCTTTAAACGTACATTTTTATTTTACCGCGAAATTCAAACATTAATCGAAAAACCATTTAAATGCAATGACGGACAATTTATATCGAAAACAATCAATTTTTGACCTAGTTTCTCGAAGCCAGCGAACTCGGCGACTCACCTGTTAAAATACAGCGGAGAAATATATTAGCAACCAGTCGAAAGGCACTGTTAAACACTAACACAACACGATTTGATTTGTTTTTCTGATTTAAAACATTGAGATCGATAAATTCGCCATTGTGGCTTTAGCGAAGTATTCGGTCGGCCTGTCCATTCAATACTGAGATCCTGACATGCGTAGAGCGAGCGGGAACGCTTGGAGTGACGCGGGAAAACTGACGTCTGATGCGTCTACTGACGTTTTGTTTTTTTTAAGATCATGTTGTCGCTTAACAAGATAATGGTTGATGTTGTTTTCTTAATTTGTTTGATCGTTTCCAATGTTAAAGTGTCTGTCAGATTCTTTCAAGTCGCGATGTAAAGTGACTTTATACCAAGGTTGACATTAAATATTTGTATAAGCGACAAAAACTTAAACTTCCAGATTCCAACTTCTGATCAGATAATTACTTTCTATTGACCTATTGCCTATGAAATAAATAAAATCAAAACTATACCGGCTGTAATTCACGTACGTTTAGTCGAATTTTCTCGACCTAGGTTTCGACCGAGTTCGTTTGCTTTTCCTCGGGAGTGAGGTCACGCGGTGAGATCGCGAACTCTCCACAATGTTACAAGCTCACGATCATTTTAAAACAAAAAAAAAACAACCAGAACTAAGTATTTAGGTACTAAGTAGATACATGAGCCTGGCATATATTTACATAAGTAGTTAAAACATTGATTTACGTATTAGGTATTACTATTACCTGAAGCGATTAACCTACCAAACAATATCGTAATTTGATAGAAATATACAGATAATCTTATTGAAAAAAAAATACGAAAAGTTTCTTGGAGATAACATTATTTCATTTCAGGGCATAAGAGATAGGAGATTAATAATGCTTCGTGTTATTTTAGAAGGAATTCCCACAGCAGTTAGTGATTTATGAGAAATGCTTTTATAGATAGAAATAAATAATAGTTAAAAAAAACTAAAATACACGCTTTTTATAGAAAACCGAACTAAAAAATAGAAAATAAATTTTAATAAATTTAAATTAAGTATAGTGTTAATAATTTCAATAAATATAAATTAATAATAGTGTGCATAAAAAAAATATATTTAAAAAAAAGCGTGAGGTGCATGGTGTCAATATTTATAAATATTTTATTGACAGATATGAGTAGAGTGATTATCATTTCATCAAGCACCCCACGCTTTTTTTAAAATATTTTTTTTATTCACACTTTTATTAATTTATATTTATTGAAATTTTTAACACTATTCTTAATTTAAATTTATTAAAATTTATTTTCTATTTTTTAGTTCGGTTTTCTATAAAAAGCGTGTTTTTTAGTTTCTTTTAACTATTATTTATTTTCTACCTTTTAGTTGAAAAATGGAATATTTTTTTATCAAATTAGTGTATTGTCGTCGGTCCTCGATAAATCTACAAAGTTTGAACGAAATCTGGCCGTTTAAAGTGGGTCAAAATCGCGCCCAAAGAAGTTGGTTACAAACATACAAACATACAGGTGAAGCTAATAAAAATGCAAGAAATAAAAGTTCGAAAGAAAGCGGGGATCAAGCATTGATATTTCTATAAATAAATGTATTTTTTCCAATAACCAACATTTAAATTCTAACAATTCAATGCCATATTTAGAGTCTATGGGGTTACCTAAGTCGTTGAAAAAAGGAAACCAAATATAAATCGATAGTTCAAACTACTCCAGAGTTTTAGGGTCAGGACAGGACCCTAAATACATACCGTAGACATACAAAGAATATACATAATTGCTTACCTATTTTCTCTTGCAAAACATCACAAAATAATATAGAAATGATAAATGGCTACACTAATGCAGAGAACACTACAATATCTCTATGAATTATTCAAACAATACGTGCCTTTATGAGCACGCAAGTTTGCTTTCCGTGTTTCCTGAGTATCAAGAATTTACAGACTGACTCATATGACGCGCAGTTTCAGTAGCTAGTTTGAAATGTTTATCGCCATATAGAGATACTTATCAGATCTTGATATAATTAAGATAGTTTAAAAACTAAAACAACCGACTTCCATGCCGCGCGAGTCAGTTTCAGTAGCAAGTTTGAGAGGTTTATCGTCATATCTCTGGAGATACTCATCAGATCTCGATGAAATTACAATGGGACTACCTCAAAAACGAACCCTATCGATTAAAAAAAGAATCATTCAATTCAGTTCACAATTGACGGAGTAATCGCGTAACATACACACAAAAAAAAAAACATACAGACGAATTGAGAACCTCCTTCTTTTTGGGAAATTGGTTGAAAATATCACTGACAGTTACTGCTATTTCAAAAACAATATCTCCAAATGCCCTATTTTATCAACTTTTATTTAGGGGCTTTTGGTGTGCTTTTGGATAAATATATACATATATATATATATATGACAGCCCCGTATTAGCTCAAGGTCAATCTGCGGGCGCGATCTCAGTACTTTTAAATTGTTTTCTGATTACGTTTGGTGTGAACCAGTCGGTACAAACAAATACTACTGCGCTATCTGATCGCCGCCTAGATCGCGCACGTAGGAAGCTGCGGTGTGTCCGTATCTTTGCAAAGAAAAGTAAATATTACCAAACAGACGAACGCTCATCGACCAACCTGTGCACACATAGATATAGCATTCTAGCCGCGTCTGACGATGGAGCATATAGAATGCTTTGAAATATGCCCACATCAAGTTTATTGGTTATCCCTCCCTTTTATTGTATAACTAACTAGCTGCGCCCCGCGGTTTTACCCGCGCTCAATCCTTGGTTATACACCATCCTCTTGAATCACTCTATCTATTGACGAAAACCGCATTAAAATCTGTTGCGTAGTTTATAAGATCTAAGCATACAGACGGCGAGGAGCGACTTTTTTTTATACTATGTAAAAATGAAATACAGATATCTTACCACTGGTAGGAATTATAGTAGTTAAAACCAAGTAAGTTATTGTAAACGACCGTTACATATAGATAGTAGTAAGGGTTTGAGGTGGTATCTTTGTAGAGCTAGCTTTCTTGTACCTAAATAAAATTACTTATGATTGATGCAGAGTCAGGGATAGTCGTGACACAGATTCTATTAGTATTGTGCTATGCGGATTTGACTAGTCTTTTGAAGTGCAATTTCTTTAGGCGCATTGCTGCATTGAAGTAAAATTTGACGGATGTGACGTAGTGCCACGGTCTGAATTAAAAGAAGTGACGTAAACGTCATGTAATATTTTATATGTATAAACGCCATCTATTGTAGAACGGCGGAACTACGAAGACGTGTTCGCTTTATTCATCTTATCATTCGGGCATTCATCCCGCTAAGTATAGATGGAGTTGTACAAAAAAAATAGTGATGTTGAGAAATAAATTGAATGAACTTGAAAGTTTCATTTCTAACGCGTAGTTGAAATTTTTTTAGATTTATAGTTATCGAGAGTTTGAATATCATGTTGATATTTATATTTTGTGAATATTGTTTTATATTATTATTATAGAGTAAATATTTATATTTTACATTTATTTGTATATGGGATGTAAGGGAGCACGGGATGTAAGGGAGCACAATTTCATCTTAGTGCTCCCAGCCAACCTCACCTGCCCGCGGTGCGTCCTGCCGAATAGCGAACGAGGCTCTGGCGACCGACCAATGGCAGTATAACCATTTGAGACAACGTAGCTAAATGCCACAGGCCAGTGACGGGCAGCAGCGTCACTGGTGCGAGAGCTACGTTCTGCGATCAGACAACCCGCCTGCCTAGCGTGAGGTGATTACGGGCATTTCTTTCTATGGAAAGCACACCAAAACAACGGCCCCCAGTTCCCGGTCGCGCCGCTATTCCTGGCCAAGGCGGCGGTCATGGTAACGGCGGGGCAGGGGGTGCTAAGAATCCCCGGGCTACAGCAGGCCGCCAACACCGACTGACTCTGGCATATAACGGACGCACGCTACGGCTCGACGAACATCTGGCACAACTCGAAGAGGAGCTGAGGAACATAAGATGGCACATTCTGGGGTTATGTGAAGTCCGAAGAGAGGGAGAGGATACCGTAACTTTAGAATCCGGTCATCTTATGTACTTCAGAGAGGGAGACCAACAATCCCATGGCGGCGTCGGGTTCTTGGTACACAAGGTCCTCTCTGATAACGTCCTAGAAATCTCCAGTGTGTCGACAAGGGTAGCGTATCTTGTAATCAAACTCACCGAGAGGTATAGCCTCAAGGTCATCCAAGTATACGCACCGACTTCGGCACATTCGGATGATGAAGTGGAGGAATTGTACGAGGACATTTCCAAGGCCTTGTACACCACCCAAAAGGCCCACTTCAACGTTGTCATGGGGGATCTCAACGCTAAAGTGGGAGTACAGACAAGCGGCGAATCGGTAGTAGGACCACACGGATATGGAAGCAGGAATCATAGGGGCAAATGCTCGTTAACTTCCTGGAGAAAGAGGGGCTTTTTTTTTAATGCATTTTTTCTTTCAGAAAAACCCCCGGCGGAAGTGGACGTGGCAAAGCCCCGACGCTATGGCCAAAAATGAGATTGATTTCATTATGACGGACAAGAAGCGTATATTTAGAGATGTTTCAGTGATCGCTAGGTTCAACACCGGAAGTGATTACCGACTGGTCCGAGGCACTCTAGATATCGACTGCAAGCCTGAACGAGTCCGCCTAATGAAATCTACGCTCCGGCCTAATATGCTCCAATCCGTGGTTGGTTCTGAAACGTTCCAGTTGAAACTGGAGAACCGATTCGCTGCCTTGGAAACCACAATTGACGTTGACGTGGACCAGGATCTCGACCAAGTGGTGGGAATCCTCAGGGAGGAGGGGACGAAATTTTGCGAGACGCGAGGTGCCGGTAAGAAGTCTAAGCTGTAAGAGGAATCTCTGCAGCTAATGCAGCGGCGACGAGAAAACCCCGCAGTCACTTCGTCAGACCAACGGGCTTTGAACAAAAAAATCTCTAAGATGGTAAGACGTGACCTCCGGAGCTCCAACACACGCTCTATCAAAGAAGCGATCGAGCGAAACTGGGGGTCAAAAGTTTTTGTTCAACAGCTGGGTCGAAGCCATCTGACGAAGTTGACCACATCTAACGGGAGTGTCATCGCTTTTAAGCCGGAGATTCTTAGGGAGGTTCAAGACTTCTACGGCCAACTATATACCTCGCAAGCGTCCCGTCCCCAAGCCCAGTCCGAGGATCCTAGAGCCACTCTTACCCGCCATTATACCGAGGATCTGCCAGAGGTCAGCCTGGACGAAATTGTGATGGCTCTGAAACAGCTTAAAAATGGAAAAGCCCCCGGAGAGGATGGAATAACAACGGAGCTCTTAAAAGCTGGTGGAACTCCAACGCTTGTACAGCTGCAGCGTATATTTAATTCCGTACTCTTTTCGGGGAGAACTCCAAATGCGTGGAGCAAGAGTGTGGTCGTTATCTTCTTTAAAAAAGGAGACAAGACCCTCTTAAAGAACTATCGACCCATTACACTCTTGAATCACGTCTATAAGCTGTTTTCGAGAGTCATCACAAATCGTCTCGCGCGTAGACTCGACGAGTTTCAGCCCCCTGAACAGGCTGGGTTTCGAGGAGGATATGGCACTATAGACCACATACACACAGTGCGGCAGGTTATACAGAAGACCGAAGAGTATAACCAGCCCCTGTGCCTTGCGTTTGTGGACTATGAGAAAGCTTTTGACTCTGTAGAAGCCTGGTCTGTTCTGGAGTCTCTGCTACGGTGCCAAGTTGATTGGCGATACGTCCAAGTACTGAGAGGCCTGTATGACGCCGCGACTATGACCGTCCAAGTACAAAATCAGCAGACTGAACATATCCATTTACATAGAGGAGTGAGACAAGGGGACGTTATTTCCCCCAAATTGTTCACCAACACTCTTGAGGATATGTTCAAGACGCTCGATTGGAAAGGACGGGGCATAAATATAAACGGCGAGCACCTCTCTCACTTGAGGTTTGCGGACGATATCGTCATCATGGCTGAAACCGTGCAGGACTTGCAATACATGCTGACCACCCTTGCTGATTCTTCTGCACGCATCTGTCTCCGGATGAACTTGGATAAGACCAAGATCATGTTCAACGAACATGTTATTCCGGAACCGATTGCCCTAAACAATAGCCACAAAGCGGCAATAGCCCAATGGATAAGGTGTCGGACTGGCGATCGAGAGGTCGTGAGTTCGATCTCCAGCCCACCCATTGTACTATTGACGTGAACCCACTTCAGACACAAGCATGTTTAGCTTAGTTGGAGGCGTTAACAAGAATACTAGTAATGTGCAACCCGCATTGCGAGTAATCTTTAAAAATAAAAAAAAATACACGAAAGAGTTTTTGTATTGTATTGTATTGTATTGTATGATTATGATATAAACTACTGACCAACTATTAAAATCATCACTACTGTTTGTTGTCGACTGTCTCGACCTAGATTTTGTGCATGTCCGATGCTCGGAAGGACTACCTCGGAAGTTTACACAGCGAGATGTGGTCGACACGATTTATTTTTAACTGACTACCAAAAAGGAGAAGGTTCTCAATTCGTCTGTATGTTTTTTTTTGTTTTTTGTATGTATGTTACGCGATAACTCCGTCAACTGTGAACTGATTGGAATGATTATTTTTGTAATCGTTAGGGTACGTTTTCGAAGTGGTCCCATTTCACACCACACACCACAGTAATTTCAATGAGATCTGATAAGTAGCTCCAGAGATGTTACGATAAACGTCTCAAACTTGCTACTGAAACTGACTCGTGGGGCATGGAAGTCGGTTGTTTGAGATTTACTTACATGTATGTATATTCATTCCATTTTGCCAATACCTAACTTAAGTATAATATGAGTATAATCTATGTCAATCTATGCATTCTACGACGGCACATTGCGCATGTCTATCTATACACGGTAGAATATTTTACTTTATGTCTATTCTCTACCAAAGCTATTCGCGACATGAAGTCATAAATTAAGAATAATATTCAGCAGTACGCATGAAATAGATTTCATGATATAAGGTCATGGCAAGCGATATACGTTTACATTTCGAAAACACCATCGATATTTAGGTAAGTACTTCGTGGAAACACCATTTCCTATGCGCATAATTTGTGCTGTGTAGTTCTTTTACAGATACCTATATTTAGATTTGTTGGTTTTAGACATCGATTGATAGACACTTCTAGCTGAAGCTAAATATAACCCAAGCAGCACGTAAGCGTTATTAGCAGCAATATTCCAGCCTGTTTGGTACTTAGGGTTCTTATAGAGAGTTACAAAGGTTTAAATGACAGATTTTGTCTTTAAACGAATGTTAAATGAGATATTATACAACCCAGTCTGTATATAGTATTTATTATGTAGCCGCGTAAGCTTGGGGTGTATTAAAAGAATATTCAAACTCCATCATACGACTTCAAGTATCTTTTGACACTTTAAACCCGATTTTATCCTTAAAGCTGTATAAAACCTGTTATGACTTACTTCTTACAGCTTTAAGTGTTATAATAGTATCACCCAATCATAGTTGCTGCTGTTTGGTATAGCCAAACTCTATTCTAAAACTTACTTTTATGGCGTAATTGTACACTCATATAAATCGAAAAGTTCTATGACTTATTCCTATGTGGCTGTTTTAAAACCAAAAAAACAATGATGTCTTTAGTACCATTCTAATTTATATTACTGACAAAGTCGTTCGTGACTAAAATTGTTATCTTTGGGAAAATGTGGAAAAAAAGGAAAAGATCTGGTGCTATCAAGAGGAGGATTGAAAGAGAATATATGAGTATTATAAACCAAACAAGTACCAGAAATGACAGTGAACCATTAGTTATATATATATATATATATACATATATATATATATTCTATTATAAAACTGATTAAAAGTTAATATCTGTACAACAGAATTCTCACGTTACAAATTACAGCTACTGGGACTATAATATGCTACAAGTATTAATTAGGCTGGACAACCAATTGTCGCCATTTCTTAATGAATAAAATCCAATTTGAAAACAATAATATTGAATGTTTGACAATATTTGACAATAATTAAAGCTGTACTGTACTTATCAAATAAAATAAATGATTACCCTACCTTCTTAAATATTGATTTAATTTTATTTAATTTATTGAAATATCGTGCAGGCTACTGTGAACATTGAGGTGCTACAGGACTATTGTCCCTCGATAGTACCTAGCATAGGTACCTTTTATAAGTAACGCGAGCGAAACCGAGAACACAACTTATATTAAATTATTATTATAAACCACGTTACGTGTGCACGTTAAATAATAACGTTTGAATGTCTGTAAGCAAGCTAGATGTCACAGACTAGATACAGCTGGGAATGAAACATGTGCGCTATATTTAGGTTACTATGCTTTATTGCTAGCCTGGGGCTTGAGCTTTACGACAACCATTCTGTGGCAAATTTTGGTTTCGTAACTAAATAAAGGAATGCTTATTTACATCGACATCCTAACTCTAGGATGTAGATTCTTATTTACCTATTTGTTTATTTGTACCTAGGTAATAATCTAGGTATATATCACGATGGGGTAAAATTTGACGGAAGTCATCCGATTGCAACGGAAATGACGTAACCGTCATGTTATATTTTTTATTTATAAACGCCCTCTATTGTAAAACGGCGTAACCACGAATATGTATTCGCTATCATTCAGGCATTCGTCCCGCAAGTTCAACAGATGGAGTTGTACAAAAAAATAATAGTGATGTTGAGAATTAAACTGAATGAACTTGGAAGTTTAACTTCTAACGCGTAGCATTCTACGTACCCTCTTTTTAGGGTTCCGTACCTAAAGGGTAAAACGGGACCCTATTACTTAGACTCCGCTGTCCGTCTGTCTGTCTGTCTGTCTGTCCGTCTGTCACCAGGCTGTATCTCATGAACCGTGATAGTTAGACAGTTGAAATTTTCACAGATGATGTATTTCTGTTGCCGCTATAACAACAAATACTAAAAACAGAATAAAGTTAAAAATAATAGAGGGTCCCCATACAAGAAACGTGTTTTTTTCGGCATTTCACGCCATCATGTACGCTTAGTTTACCTATAAACGTCCCATAGATGGCGTTATATTGAAATGTCGATTCCTAACACCTTTGTTAGCGTTAGATGGCGTTATAAGAAATAAAATGTTTAGTAATTATATTTTTTGCTGGCGAAAAATGATAGTGGTATTTTTTGTTCGATCTTATAAAATACCGTAGTGTGGTACGGAACCCTACGAGTGCGAGTCCGACTTGCGCTTGGCCAGTTAATTTTTTCAAAATATCCATTCAGCCGTTTGAAGATTATGTGCTCTTTTTAACCGACTTTAAAAAAAGGAGGAGGTTTCTCAATTCGACCGTATATATATATTTTTTTTTATGTTTGTTCGCGGATAACTTCGTCATTTATGAACCGATTTTGATTATTATTTTTTTGTTCGAAAGAAAATATCCCAAGTGTGGTACCATGGTAATTTTATTGAGGTCTAATAAGTATCTCCAGAGATATTGAGATAAAAATCTCAAAATTGGTACTGAAAATGAATAGCGCGGCATTGTAGTCGGTTCTTTTTTAGTTTTTAACCGACTTCAAAAAAAGGAGGAGGTTCGTCAATTCGACCGTATATATATATTTTTTTATGTTTGTTCGCGGATAACTTCGTCGTTTATGAACCGATTTTGATTATTCTTTTTTTGTTCGAAAGGACAGATCCCAAGTGTGGTACCATGGTAATTTTATCGAGGTCTGATAAGTATCTCCAGAGATATTGAGATAAACATCTCAAAATTGGTACTGAAAATGAATAGCGCGGCATTGAAGTCGGTTCTTTTTTAGTTTTTAAACGATATTATTAAACGATATTATCTAGTATCTGAATAATTCGGTATTCTGTTAATTAAATGATATTCCAAGGACATGGTAATCTTGGCCTAATGCTGGGTTGGGCATCTCTTGGACTCTACAGAATACTCAACTCCTTACCAACTACCATCTGAGATGTGTAGGCTCATTGGAATGGTCTCAATGAAGATATTATATATACATTGATCAGTCGTATGTGGTTTTAAATTGAAGTATTAGGTGTAAATAACTCATATTTCGTCCTATGTCCGCGTGCGCGTTCGCGATCTGATTTTCAATCGTTTTCAGTAGGGCTATTCTGTAAGCTCGTTTATATATCTCGTAATCGGAATCCGCGGTGAGATTAGAATTTCGTAATACAAAATTCAAATCTCTCCGCGGATTTCTCTTCCGAGATGCATAAACGAGCTTACAGAATAGCCCTACTGATCGCCGTACATCGCGTTTAGTGCGACTTTACAGTTTCTTTCAGCACAGAATAAATAATAGTTGATTCCACTAGAAGTATATACTCGTAGCTCCTATGTAGATAGGCTACGAGCTACAGCACACCGCGGCACAGCTACACGTAGCTAACGGAGGCGTAGCTGTAGCGTAGCTCCGAAGACCTACGATGCCACAGATAGACTTACACAGACATTTTGCGTATTGTGTCTCTGTGGCATCGTTGCTCCCAAATTATTACTTTGTCTATTCATATTTCAAAATTTTGATTAATATTGTACCTATTGTTGTTGTGTAACATACATTTCGACAACACAATAGTCAATACACTATTGACTATTGTGTTGTCGAAATGTATGTTTTTCTTTCTTTCTTTTATTTCTTTCAAACGAAAAGAACTGGTGTGATTTCGTTTTGTAGGGTTCCGTAGTCCTGACAAGGAACCCTTATAGTTTCGTCATTTCCGTCTGTCTGTCTGTCTGTCTATCTATATGTCTGTCTGACCGAGTCTGTCCGAGGTTTTGCTAAGAGACCGAAAGCTGTAATTTTGTGGGGGTATGTAAATAAATGACGCCAACAAAGTGCTGAAATAAAATTTTGAAAAATATTTTTTTTTTAGGTTAGCTCCCCTATATGAGAAGTGGGGATTAATTTTTTTATCATCATCTACCCCATTGTGTGGGGTATCGTTGAATAGGTCTTTTAAAATGACTTAAGGATTGCTAATACCATTTTTCGATTGAATGCTTCATTTACGAAATATTAAACTTTAAAGTGCAAATTTTAGTACCACCAGTAGGGCGTCCCCCCCCCCCCCCCCTCTAAAAGCTAAACTGCTGGCTTGAAAAATCTGGAAAAATTCGTGATAATAGCGCATTTCATGAACTTTAAAGGAAAATTATACCGGTTAAGATAACTTTATTAGTTTAGCAGTAATAGTCGTGAACTTGGATGTTGGATAATTTTGTACCAAATACAAAATCCTTAGAATAAATCCTTTAAAGTGACAAAGACGGAGTACCTAGTTGCTTAATAACAGGCTACTACGGAACCCTACACTGCGCGTGGCCCGACACGCACTTGGCCGTTTTTTTTTTGCTGAAACAGCAGAGATGACCTGTTTAGGCTCATTGGTCTTAATAAACTGATTATACGTAGATAGAGATCGAGGGTGATTTTAAATTTTAACACGATCACTGCGACATTATTTAAAAAAACTTTGAACTGGTGCGTTGGAGACCTAAAAGATCTCGAAACTAAACTATCCTGTGATGCATGTGATACTTAATCAGTCTCCGAAAACAACCGCTTTGAAAATAATGTATATCTCCCTCAAAACCAAAGGTAAAATATGTATATTTGTCTTACTCATACACAAAGAACTTAAGACGTTAGGGCCTCCCCCACTGAGTAAAACAACACGATTTATTCGCCGCACAATAGGAAAGTCTAGCAGGAGATCGAATAAATCTCCCAACGCAACAAACGTGTTAAGTATTATTGTAAGTCAAGCTGAATAAAGTGTTATCAGTCGGCACTCCTATATATCTATGTAATAGCTTTAGAAATTGGCAATATTTTATCTACCCGACATGCTATGCCTATTGTTGTACATCTTTTTTTTTTGCATATACAGTCGCTTCCCATTGTCTGTGCATCTGTCCATCCCACTGTCCTTCTTTTAAACCACGAAACGGATTTTAATGCGGTTCTAATCAATAGTTACAGCGTCCGTCCACAGCACCGGCACCGGGACGTCACCGGGAACTAGCGGGCCGGTTTGAAAATGACGTGCCGGCGATCGATTGTCCACCGCCACCGGTGCCGGTGTCTAGCTGTCATGCGTGGCAGATGCGTTTCCATAGAAATAAAACAAACAATCTCAGACAAAAAAAACAATAACCGATCGAACGGCGCCGAGCGCCGGCAGTGTGTGGACTAGATTTTTTTTTTTTTTTTTTATAATAAAAGATTACTCGCAATGTGTGTTGCACATTACTAGTATTCTTGTTAACCCCTCCAACTAAGCTAAATATGCTTGTGTCTGGAGTGGGTTCACGTCAATAGTGCAATGGGTGGGGTGGGGATCGAACTCACGACCTCTCGATCGCCAGTCCGACACCCTAT
Source organism: Cabera pusaria (assembly GCA_954871355.1). Classification (NCBI taxonomy): domain Eukaryota; kingdom Metazoa; phylum Arthropoda; class Insecta; order Lepidoptera; family Geometridae; genus Cabera; species Cabera pusaria. The sequence goes on along the minus strand of OX940906.1, from coordinate 4,521,935 downwards.
CCATTGGGCTATTGCCGCCTTGTTGGCATTGGTGGCCAGATTAAACGTGTTTTGTATTGCGAGCCAATGCCGGCACATCGGCCCGGTAAAATCTCTGGCCGATTTCTAGCGGTCGCGCCGTTCTACTCGGAATCGGCGGCCGGGATGACGTCAACCGGCGCCGGTCATGCGGTGGACAAGCTGCCGTACTATACATATGTACCGCTACTTCGGCGCCGGCATTTTGTTGCCGGTGACGTCCCGGTGCCGGTGCTGTGGATAAACGGCCGTAGAGTGATTCAAGACCAAGGTTTATAACCATAATTGAGCGCGGGTAAAGCCGCGGGCGCATCTATCCATACTAATATTATAAAAACGTATGTAACTCTGTCACTCTGTCAGTTTGTTACCTAATCACGCCTAAACGGATGATCCGATCTTACCGAAATTTAACAAGGAAAAACTTTATAGTATGAGGATCAACATAGGCTACTACATTCTTGATGTACCTACGTGAACGAAGTCGCGGGTATCAGCTAGTATTTAATAAAGAAAATAAAGTTAATCTGACATTCCTCTAACTACTTCATCAACGCGTCAGAATATCTCATTCCGCTGAAAAATGCTAATAATGGCCACGGAAAGGATCGCATTCAGCCACAGCTAAGCATTAAGAAAATTAAATTCTTCGCTATAGGTCAGGACGGCGGGAAGTAAACCTTTGGACGCCGCCCAGTGATGGGGTGAATCGTTCATTTATTGGAATAATATAGCTATTTTTACTATTGCAAATTCTCGGAAAGTCACATAGTTCCGTGGCAGTGGGCTGGTCATATATTACCTATATTGTAGAACCGAACTAATGTATAAAAAATATCGGAATTAAGTTATTCGAACCAAAGAACTAAAGTGATTGATATAACTTAATGGATGCTGCTGAAATAGTAGTGGGCGTGTAATATCTGCCGCTACCCGTTGGGGTAGACATGTCCTTGAGTGGAGACTGCGAATCGGCAAACGAAGCGTAGGATTCCCTGTGACCAGGTGGAGCGACGACATACGTAAAGACTGCTTTACGTATGTCGTCGCTCCGGGCAGTGACTGAAATAGAAGAGCTGAAGATCGGATTCAGTGGCCTGCCTTCGGAGAGGCCAGCAGTGAATTTTTTTTATACAACTTATTTTTTTAAAATTTTAGAAAATTTACTTTATATTCTTAAACTTTATGACCTTAGTTAGCAGATGTTGTGGGTTTCAGTTTTTCAGAAATGATCGAAAAAACATTATCTGAACTTGGAACTACTGAAACATTATCTATATATTATTATAGTAGGATCGATAAATGCAAATGCTTATTTAGTATTTAAAAAGTACTCCTTTCTCCTGTTACCCCATAAGGTTCTATTCACCCCATCACTAGTGTTGTGTAAGGGTATATCGGGGTCGATAGCCCCAGAACGAGGCCACCAGGGCCTACGTGCTAAAACTGGAGGCTTCGTTTGTTTGTGGAGAGCTGACTGACTTTTCAGCAAAGGTGAATTTGTACTGTGGCATTCATAAAACGGAGAAATAATCTTCATTATTTAATAAGCCAGATTTAGTACACAACGCGCCGGTCGTATTACCTGTTTTAAATATATATTATGATAAAATATCCCATAGCGTTAGTCAGGGTATAAATAAGCCCTCTTCATTCCAAAATGCCGGTTGCAATCAAGAAAATTAATTAATTGGTTTCAGTGTGATAAGTTAATCAGTGCGTCCTACCTGTGATGACATACGGATCCGACACTCACGGTTTGACTAGGCCACCAATTTAATGTCGCTCAGCGAGCTATGGGGAGATCTATGCTCGGTGTTTCTCCACGGGATCGAATTCGTATATGAGGAAAATATGCGACATAAACGGGCATATCTTTTGATCGCATTGACTTGCAAATTTATTTTTTTCACATCTGAAAAACAACGTTAACTCGAGTTTTTGATATAAGTTTCAACTTGATACTTCTACGCGTTCTTGAGAAAAAGGGGCCTTGACAGACTGACAACAAAGTGATCATATAAGGATTATTTTTATCCTGTTAAGGTAAGGAACCCTAAAACTACATGGATAGTTACTATTCACAGCTAGGCCCTTTGTAATATGTACTTTGTACTTTGTACTTTGTACTTTGTATTATACTTATTCTATGGTTATGCTGCAATTGACTATCAGAGTTAAAATTCAGAGGTCAGAGGTACTTAATATAGATACTTAAAATATTTTAACGTGCATATTTTAACGAACACTACTTAAACATATTGTAGTACCTAAGCTCTCTGGCTATAAAATGGGTATCACGAAAAGCGGTATCTACATAGGTAGATACCGCTTTTTGTGATGGGCATAGGCCGTGTGCAGGTCAAAACAAATATGATTTGTTCTGCGTTACGTTAAATCAGGGCCCCGTGGTGTAGGAAAAACATCGTAAGATACCACCAACCCCCGCATAGTGGTAAGACACTATCTAGTTTTCGCCTGGCCAGCTAACCCCTCAAGTTAGAAAATCTGTCGCCAAACATCTAATGTGTTCCGGCAGCTATCCTTAAGAGCCAGTTCCCATTCTAGGCCTAGTGTGCTTACCATCTTCGACCGCATCATCACTTACCAACAGGAGAGATAGTGGTCAAACGCTAGCCTATATGATATATTAATAATTTAAGATCGTTTAAAAAAGTAGCCAGTAGACGAAGTAACTATTACATAATCTGTGCCAGTAGTTAGTAGTACGAGTAAGTCGTCGAGATAAGTAAATGCGTCGTAATACAAATGTTGTTATTTTAAAAACGGCTCGGCTGATTGCTTTAAAATTTAAATGGGAATGGGAAACTACCTGGGAAGGGTACCCTGTGAAACAAAAAAGAATTTTCCAAATCGGTTCAGGCATCGGGTATTCGGTGAACATTCATAAACAAAAAAAAAGATTCCGACGAATTGAGAACCTCCTCCTTTTTTGTGAAGTCGGTTAAAAAGAAAAAGTAAAGTAAGTAAGTAAAGCCAAGAGCCCCGTTGGCGTAAGGGATAAATGGCTTAAGTTCTAAGCGAGAGTTCGCTGGTTCAAATCTCTGCACGGGTGTTCATCTACATGTGGCATTACAGGCGTTAAAAATATGTTTTAGGCTAATATACTCGAGTATAACATAAAATGAAAAATATAAAAATCGGCTAAGTCGAGTTGAACTCGCCCACCGAGGCTTCCGTATCAAGCAATTAAGCTAGACCTCTAAATTGTATCAGCGCTCATATAACTCAGAGGTCTACCTTAATTGGCACAACTATATATGTATGGGGACACCCTTTAATTTTCAACTTTTTTTATTTTTTAGATTTTTTCCTTAATTTGTGCTGTAAGACCTTGCTTCTTGCCAAATTTCATGATTCTAGGTCAACGGGAAGTACCCTTTAGGTTTTCGACCCAAACCCTATAGGGTACTTCCGGTTTACCAAGAATTGTCAATTTTGGTTATAAGCAAGTCTTAGAGCACAAGTAAAGGGAAAATTCCGAAAAATAAAAAAATGTTGAAAATTAAGGTACATTTTGGTACTAACAAGTTTTCGCGAAAATCTAAATTAGCCCATATCTTTTTATTGTGTTGACTCAAGACCTTGATTTTTATACACCTAATAGGGACTATAGACCTCATTATCAGGTATACATTTCAACTTGCTAGGTCCACCCGTTCCTAAGAAAATCAGCAGACAGACGGACAGACAGACAGACAGACAGAGACGGACAGACAGACAGACAGACAGGCAGACAAGAAATTGATCTTATAAGGGTTCCTTTTTTATCTTTTGAGGTACGGAACCCTAAAAATACTAATAAAGAGACCTTCAAACTCTCCATAACAACAAATACATTTAACATGATGGAGCTTGAACATAAATACAATGTAGGTATGTAGTGTAGCGGTCAAACATGGTCGTTTCAATTGAAAAATATTAGGCACTACTTTTATTGTTCGAACAATAAAATTCCCATTGATATTTTTATTGATACATTTCAAAATAAATCATTGAGTTCAATGTAGCTACTTAATTTGCAGCTACATTGGTTGTTAATTCATTTGGACGTCGAATTATTTAGTATTCCTCTAATACTCACTGGCTCAATGGCTCCGAAACGTTGGTGCTGAGCAAAAAAAAGAAAACAGCCTTTTAGTTTTCGCAGTGTCGGATTAAGCAAGCGCGGGGCCCGTAGAAAATTATTTCAAAGAGCGCTTTATCTACTACTTTATCTACTACTGGGTTCTTAAGAATAAATACAATATACAATACAAATATCTTTATTTCGGACAATTATAATCCATGGTTAGTAATAATTAGTACTTATATTATGGTTAGTATCTTATAAAGTAAACTAAAACTAATACAGGTTGTCATTACAGTTCTTATTAATATATCATGTACCTGCGAGGCACTCCGTACGGACGACTACCAACGGAGTTATCGTCTGATGTTTCGGTCATCGTTCGCACGAAGTGCCTCAGCACAGGCGCATGCGGATCCTCTGCCACTATTTTCAGGATGCTGTTGTTACTTCCCCGCACCCTCCTAATAAGTGATGCGACTTTTTTCCGAATGACGGCATGAAAGCCGTCAGTTTGGCTTTTTGCAAACATTTCGGAGGCACTGCAAAAGCGGGGAAGTCTCAACATCATCCTGAAAATGTTATTGTATTGGACACGTAGGGTGTTTAACGATTTTTTGGCACACCTGAACCAGAGACCGCCCGTGTACAGACCCTGACAGTACGCTTTGAAGAGCGTAATTTTAACTTGGTCTGTACAGCGAGCAAATCTTCGGGCCAGCATGTTACCGCGAACCGCCAAAGCCCTACGCTCCCTCTCTATATCGACATCATCCTTAAGGTCCTCGGTTAGGACATGCCCAAGATATTTGAACTTCACTACGCGCTGAAGTTTCACACCGTTCAGTTCTATTGGAGGAATATACTTGGGACACACACCGGTGGCCTTAAAGACCATGTATTCGCTTTTCTTTACATTATATGCTAGACCATGCGTCGCAGCATAAGTCTCACACACTCTCAACATTTCTCCGATAGCTCTCGCAGTCGGAGCCAGCAGCACCATGTCATCCGCGTAACTAATGTTATTAATGCTAACACCGCCCACGCGGCATCCAACGCGCATGCTACTGAGTCCGACTATGAGGTCATTAACATACAGGTTGAAGAGCTTTGGGGACGACAATCCTCCTTGTCTTACTCCGCACTCCAACCTGTATGACTCGGAGAGACTGTTCGACCATTTGACAGCATTGGTCTGGTTTGTATACCAAAACCGAAAGAGATCTTGTACCTCCACCGGTATACCACTGTCAGCCATCTTTCTCCAAAGCACATCGTACGAAACTAGATCAAATGCTTTGGAGAGATCCAGGAAACAGGCGCAAACCGGGGTTTTACGATCTGTGTAATATTGGACAGTGTGCTTGAGACTCACAATTGCGCTTTCAGTTGATAGTCCGGGTCGAAACCCAAACTGTGCGTCGTGTATGTTTAAGTACTTTTGCAAGCACGCATCAAGCAAACTGTCCAATATTTTTGCAACCGTAGTAGCCAGTGAAATTGGGCGATAGTTTCCCTTATCCGAGATATCTCCTGTCCTGTTCTTGACTATGGGCACAATTGTAGTTTTCATTAAGTCAGCTGGTAGATATGAATGACTGATGCACATAGTAAAAAACATAGACAGGACCCTCGGCAGGTGCACTCCCGCATATTTTAAATGCTCGATACTGAGCCCATCATGCCCGGGAGATTTACCTCTGGTCATTTTTCTAATTACAGCTCTAACTTGGTTAGCTGTAAACCTTAGCAAAGGCTCATCTCCCCGGATGCAGGGCTCAGGCTCAGGCAATACACCCGAAGGACCAAGAGGTGATTTCACTTTGAAATGCTCCATAAACATATTGGCAATTTCATCCGGGTCACTTTTGCCCTCGACACTTGCCGGGAGGCCAGGCTTAATATTCAGCTTTCCTGTAGCCTGCCAGAATTTACCAAAGTTCTTCTCGGCTCTTAAGTTCGCTATTTGATCCATTTTGATTTGGTCTTGGTTATTCTGGCACCACTTTAGTCGCCCTTTATAGATCTTACGAGTTTCACGCATTTGGTCATAAACGAAACCTGCTGTTGGACGCTGATGTAAGACCCACATTTCAAATTTAAGCCTGGCCTCCTTATAAGCATCCCGGACATGATTATTCCACCCACATAATATTTTTTTCTTACAATTATGTTTATGTCTAGCTTGCTCCTTGGTCTGAACAGCCGCGTCTTTCAAAATATTTACAATTCGTTCATATAGCATATCTAAACTAATCCTATGACTATTTGAGCTGCATGTCCCATGACTGCACTCGACGAAGTCGGGTGGGAAATCAATATCACGTAAGCCATTGTGACATATATCGTGATATTGGTCTATCTGTGACTCACTTCTATATCCCCATACCACGTCACTACGCGGTGCTATACAGGACATCAACTTAGGCCTTACTGATTCTAAGTCACAGTCAATATAAACAGGCAAATGATCCGATAAAAATACATTCAAAAATACCAACATTCACGATTGTTTGCCAGGCAGACAGAGAGACCACACAGTGGTCTAGTCAACTCCTACTACCATGGTACAAGTCAGTATAAGTATACACACATGAATTAGCTCCTAGTGTTACTACATCAGCACAGACCCAGGACCGATCGGAACAGAAGTCACTTAATTCCTTAAAGAAAAATTCGTTCGGATGGGCATTAAAGTCTCCTAATACAAACACAGTTTCAACGTCACTGCTCGCTTCAATAGCGCTAATTTCACTTAATACTTCAGTGAAAATTGGTAGGTTATCATGCGATTTAGTAGGCATGTACACAGAAAACACCAGTATAGAACGACCGCCCATCGAAGCCTTTAGAGCAGCTATTCTGGTACTGCTACAGTCAATGACAGATACGGAGTCAAAAATATCCTTCCGCCACAGAATTGCCACTCCGCCATAAGGCCTTCCTCTTAATATGCCTGCAGATGTGTCTACAGCAGATTTACCGGTATACTCAAAATCGCTACTGACCGTTCCTAACATTGGTATATCGTAATCGAGAATCCACGTCTCCTGTAGACACACTACATTTGAACTAGCACAAATATTTCTTATATCGTCAATTGACCTCTTAAGTGACTTACAGTTAAAACTAGTAAATCGACAACATTTATTTTTGTAACCGTCCATTATAAAATAATACTACTTAACTATTACATTGCGATCTGCTTGTTTTGTGCCGTACATAAAATGCACAAAACGCCTAAAAGTAATGCCATCTGGCCAAAATTCATCATTTAAAAACAAATTCAACTTATTTTTAGGAACGAACAATTTATATGCGTTGTATTTCTTAGTTGATTTCATTTTTATCATCTTCAACGACACACTTTCATTTGTCTTTTCTTTAATGTAAGTAATGATATCATTTTCACTGGTATCTATACTAACATTCGAAATAAATAAGGGAACTTTGACATCTGCAGCTTTAAATTTACCGTCAGGCGCAGTAGACGCACGTCCCTTTTGTCCAATGAGTTTGTACCTCTTGGCATTTTTGTTCTGCACTATCTGCCATTCATTATTTTCTGCAGGTATTTGTAAGCAGTTCCTAGCTAAAGCATTTCTACTTAATTCCGCGGGAACAATAGAAGCAGCTGACCGTTCGTTATCTTTAGAGATAAGGGTCGGGGCGCCGACTTCGCCCGGTGTGTGCGCGCCTGTTGCTCTAACCGGTTTATTCGAAACCACCGTACAAGCCTTGGCCTCCACAGGCGCGGTATGATGCTCCATCCCGCTCACATTCGCCGCGCCACTGTCAGAACTGGTTTCGCTGAGACTCTCGCTCGCACCTTTCGAAATCACGGTGATCGCCTCCACGTGCGTATAATTTTCTATCGCTTCTATTTGTTCACGTTGGAAAGAGACAGTATAAATAAAAAGAGAGTACAAATAAAGTGGTAAACTATTATTTATTTATAGGTTACAATTTTGTGGGTAATTATTAGTCTGGGCTTAAATATACGGGGCCCCCTTTTGCGCGGGGCCCAGCCCGTAGCAATTGCTACTCTTGCTACGTGGTTAATCCAGCACTGAGTTTTTGAACGAAACATTTTACGCCGTATTTTCGGGACTGTTACAAGAAGACGGTCGTTAGCGCTCAAGACATTGCCATGAATCGTAAAGCTTGTATGGCGAGCCGAATGTAGTCAAGTCGATAAAGCTTGGTCGCCTCGGATGGCTAGGTCACGTAGAGCGTGTGGAAGACACTATAACACCAAAATGTCTACTCGAGGGATAACCTGATGGCCGTAGAAGTCGTGGCAGACCCAAGGTCCGTTGGATGGATGGCGCCGAGCAAGACTTAAAAACAATCGGTGTCAGAGGCTGGCGACAGAAAGCCAGAAACCGACCAGTCTGAAAGCACATTTTTTAAATATCATATAGGCTAGCGTCTGACCACTATCTCACCTGTTGGTAAGTGATGATGCGGTCGAAGATGGTAAGCACGCTAGGCCTAGAATGGGAATTGGCTCTCAAGTATACCTGCCGGATTTCACATTAAATGTTTGGTGACAGATTTTCTAAATTGAGGGTGGTAGCTGGCCAGGCGGACACAAGATAGTGTCCTACAGTCAGTCCATGCGGGGCTTGGGGATTTCTTAACGATGTTTTTTCCTTCACCGGAGGGCCAGTGTGAAAAGCGCACATACATTTTTCCAAAGAAAAATACATTGGTGCACGGCGAGGAATTAATTCGTTACCTCTGGCATCAAAGCAGAACATTCTCCCACTACACGCCCGGGCTCTCAAACTCAACGTTCTTCAACTCAATATTCTGGACCAGGCCAGGCCAAGGCCCACCCCGGGTTGCAGCGCCGAAGATGATGATGTAGTCCTGCAAGGATCATTTTTAGAGCGAACGCGGGGTGCACTTTTCTATACAAATGTATTCCCCCGTTTCCTCCCTGGAAAATGCTTCTAGAGCAAAATTTGTTTCTACAAAATATCAAGGTCTGCTGTAATATCATTTGCTTTTTTGACCAACCAATTTCAAATAGAAATATGACCCTTCAAAAAACTTAAAGAGGAGATAAAAAGGATTATATTTCTTTTTGCAATTGGTTGGTCAAAAAAATTAAATTATATGGGCGTAGCTACAGCAGACCTTGATATTTTGTAGAAACAAATTTAGCTCTAGAAGCATTTTCCAGGGAGGAAATGGGGGAATACATTTGTATGGAAAAGTGCACCCCGCGTTCGTTCTAAAGTTTGTCATGCTCGACAATTTGACTCAGTCTCAAAAATAAACTGGACAAGTGCAAGTTATTATTTCCTCGATCTTTGGTCTTCTGGTATTACACTATCATTTTCGCCAGCAAAAATATTTATTAATAAACATTTTATTTCTTATATTATAGGTGTTAGGGATCGACATTTCAATATAACGCCATCTATGAAACGTTTACCTAACTAAGCGTTCATAGATGGCGTGAAATCCCGAAAAAACACGTTTCTTGTATGGGCACCCTCTATTATATTTAACTTTATTCTGTTTTTAGTATTTGTTGTTATAGCGGCAACAGAAATACATCATCTGTGAAAATTTCAATGAGATACAGCCTGGTGACAGACGGACAGACAGACAAACAGGCAGACAGATAGACAGATAGACAGACATACAGACGGACAGCGGAGTCTTTAGTAATAGGGTCCCGTTTTACCCTTTGGGTACGGAACCCTAAAAACAAGTACCTACTTGTTTAGATTGCTAGGTTAATTAATAATTTAAGCTCGTTTAAAAAACTAAACGAACCGACTTCAAACGTCGCACTAGTCAAAGTAGCCAGTAGTTAGTAGCATGTCTTCGAGGTATATAAATGCATCGTAATACAAATGTTGATATATTAAAAAAGGCTGAACCGATTTCGTTAAAATTTAAATGGGACCACCTGGGAAGGGTACATTTTGAAACAAAAAAATAATTTTCTAAATCGGTTCAGGCAACTTCGAGTAATTGGTAAAAAATAATAAAAAGAAGAGAGAAAAATAAATAAAAAAGATTCCGACGAATTGAGAACATCCTTCTTTTTTGTGAAGTCGGTTAAAAACAACCGACATCCATGCCCCGCGAGTTAGCAAGTTTGAGCCTATTATAACTCTGGAAATGCTTATCAGATCTTGATGAAATTACAAAAGGACTACTCATGTAACTAAAACTCAAAATGTACCCTAACGTAAATAAAAAAAAATTCTTAACTAAACTGGCCAAGTGCAAGTCGGACTCGCACTCGTAGGGTTCCGTAACACAGTAGAGTATTCTATAACTTTGATTTTTCGCAACTACAAAATGAACTTTGTTTTTCATAGTGTTTGTATGAAAAACAAAGTTATCTTTGCGGTCGCCATATCTCTAAAACTGCTGACTGTATCTCGTTCAAACCAATGATAGACTTTGAGAAAAAATGATTTTAGGAACCTCAATATCATTTTTAAAAACCTATCTATAGACCCCACACGTATAGGTTTGAAGAAAACATATTTTTTTGTTTCAATTCTATGTATGGGATGCCCCCCCTTAAACTTTTATATTTTTTATTTTTGTATAAAAATCGGAAAGCGGTTCACAAAATACATCTACCTACCAAGTTTAAATTCTGTAGTCTTAACAGTTTCGGAATAAAATGGCTGTGACATACGGACGGACAGACAGACAGACAGACATGACGAATCTATAAGGGTTCCGTTTTTTGCCATTCGGCTACGGAACTTAAATTTTTCTAAAAAAGGTTCTTTAAATTTTTTGAATGATCTTAAATTATTATGTTTAACCGACTGCACAAAAAAGGAGGAGGTTCTCAATTCAACTGTTTTTTTAATGTTTGTTACCTTAAAACTCCGTCAAATCTTAACCGATTTGATTTTTTTCTTTGAGAGAGTATGCCTTCCCTTTGGTCATAGTCAAATTTTATCGAGCTATGGCAATTATCTCCGGAGATATAGGGATAAACCAATATAAGCAAATTTGTACACTTAGATGACATGGTTATAACTAGCCAGTACTTTGACTATCGCGGCATGTGAAGTCGATTTTTTCATTTTATACGATCATAATTGTTTAGTCGGATTTCTCTCATACGTGCAAAGTTTCATTTAGTACGTATAGTCACCGAGTGAAACTAACATACGAGTATATATACTTTATATTATTATAATAACTGACTTATCAACGGTAAGTACAAACAGTTACAACACTATCAGCCATTCAACTATTTAAATAGTCTAAAATTACGAAACATTCCCTTTGTCTTACGTTGAACTAATGTTGAATTAGCTCAGCTAATTTATCTTGCTTATTTTAACTAAGTGCCATGGGAGAGGCCTATGTCCAGCAGTGGACGGAAATTGGCTGATAATGATGATGATGATTTTAACTAAGATGCAATTTAATTTATTATCCTTAAACCGTGCCACCGCGGCACCGTAGCGAGATATAGATAAATATGTTTCTATTACCTAGGATAGCGTTTGACCACTATCTCGTCTGGTGGTAAGTAATGATGTGGTCGAAGGTCTGTGTGCTGCCGGAACATCATAAGGTTATGGCGGCAGATTCTCCTTGTTGGTGGTAAGCTACTTATTGTTAGTAAGTTAGGCGGAACATCGATTTAATGCCTCTACCACCAGTGGACAATTAGTACATATTAATGCACATAAAAAAACCATCGGTACATGGCTAAGATTCAAATCAGTTTTTTTTAATATCATGACTAGCATTTGATCTCTACCTTACCTGTTGGTAAGTGATGATGCGGTCGAGGATGGCAGCACGCTAGGCCTAGAATGGGAACTGGCTTTAGAATGGGAATTTGGCAACAGATTTTATAACTTGAGAGTGGTACCTGGCCAGGCGGACATTAGATAGCGTCCTACCACCATGCGGAAATTGGGGGTTTCTTAACGATGTTCTTCCTTGACCGGAGGCCACTGTGAAAAGCACACATTAATTTTTCGATAAAAAAATCCATTGGTGCACGGCGAGGCTTGTACTCGGTACCTCTGGCATCAAAGCCGACCATTCTCTCACTAAATCACTAGGCCCTCAAAAGATTTTTGAGAATACCCAAAACGCTGATATATTATCAGATCTAGCATTTCAGCTTTTCCAGACTATCGTACAAGCTCCTTCATAATGTCTTCTAGACAACAGTTATAAGTAGTTATTACAACAACACAAGCAATTGCTGTAATCCTGTGAACCTTGGCTGCAATTGCAACTGCGCCACGACGCACGAGGGGCGGTTATTGGATAATAGAGCCACGTGCAGGTTCTATTTTTGTCTTGTTGTTAAGTTGTACACATACCTACTGGAGAAAACTTTTTTTAATATCATAAAGACTAGCGTTTCACCACTATCTCCCCTGTTGGTAAATGATGATGCGGTCGAGGATGGTAGCACTCTTGGCCTAGAATAGGAACTGGCTCTCAAGGACAGCTGCCGGAACACATTAGATGTTTGGCGACAGATCTTCTGACTTGAGGGTGGTAGCTGGCCAGTTGGACACTAGATAGTGTCCTACCACCATGCGGAGGTTGGGGGTTTCTTAATTATGTATTTCCTTCACCGGAGGGAGGAGCGAACCGTTGATTAGTAGATTCTATTAAATTCATTGCATCTTTAGTCGTCTATGCAGTTTTAATTCTCATCAAAATCGGGCTCGAAACTCCTTTGGGTTCTTTTTAACCGACTTCAAAAAAAGGAGGAGGTTTCTCAATTCGACCGTATATATATATTTTTTTTGTATGTTTGTTCGCGTATAACTTCGCCGCTTATGAACAGATTTTGATTATTCTTTTTTTGTCGGAAAGGAGATATCCCAAGTGTGGTACCATGGTAATTTTATCGAGGTCTGATAAGTATCTCCAGAGATATTGAGATAATCACCTCAAAATTGGTACTGGTACTAAATTGGTACTAATCCCTATTCTATCCGAAACTATAAGGTTTCGGAAAGTCGCGTGTCGCGTCGGTGCCAGCACTGTCAGTATGGAAGACGGTATGGATTAACTTCTCTCGAAGTATACATTTTGAACGAATAATAAAGATAGTTTAAAACTAAAACAACCGACTTCCATGCCCCGCGAGTCAGTTTCAGTCGCAAGTTTGAGACGTTTATCATCATATCTCTGGAGATACTTATCAGTTCGCGATGAAATTACAATGGGGCCACCTCGGAAATATACCCTACAAATTAAAAAAAGAATAATTCTAATCAGTTCACAATTGATGGAGTAATCAAGTAACATATGTACATATAAAAACAATAATAAAAAAAGAAAAAGATTCCGATGAATTGAGAACCTTTTTTTTGTGAAGTCGGTTAAAAAACAACATACGTATCTGTAAATTGCTATGACGTCGATGACAATGCATCGATTTCGAGTTTAAGATATTTATCTTCATATCTCCGGAGATTATTATAAGATCTAGATAAAATTTGAATATGAACAAACGGGAGGCATAATCTCTCAAACAAAAAAATAATTTTTCAAGTCGGATTTGACGGAGTTCTGAGGTAACAAACATAAAAAAAATACCGTCGAATTAAGAACCTCTTCCTTTTTTGTGAAGTCAGCTAAAAAAGTTAGGTGAGACACGGGTCAAGACCTTGTCTATCCTAAATAAAACAATGCTACTTTTGTACTCTATAAAATTTTACACATACCTACTTAGTCTTTGAAACCTAGCCTTAAAAATTAGCTCTCGGTAACTAGATGCTAATAGACCGTTAGAGATGTTTAGTACTGACTACCTAGTTACTGGCAAAGTCTTATAAGAGATCAGAGATCAAATATCATTACTTTTAAAATGGAGGCCTATCGAGCCTCACGTGATCCCTAAGATCAGTGATCAACGTGTGGGTCGCCTCTACAACCTTGTAGACCGTAGGATACTCAGTACAGACCGTAGTTGTGGATACTCAGAAAAAGAAAAAACAAAGAAAAATGTGTAATTTGTTTCCTGTAGGCCATGCGAGCAAAGCCGCGGGCAGAAGCTAGTAATATAATAAATACAGGATATAAACAGTGCGGTAGGGGGTCGCAAATTTTTCTTCATACTATGGGGTTCGCGTCATGAAAAAGATTGAAAAACACTGCCTTCGATGATGGCGACATTCTCCAACATTAGACAGCTTGATATTGTAGAGCAAAAGTTTAAATATACATAATATACCTACAACATTCTAGGCTTTACCATTGTCATAAGTAAAGACTTGTGCATATCCTTTTGTATAGAAAATGGAAATCGTACCACCTTAGGGTCTAAGTCTCAGTTTACGTAGTAACTATTATATAATCTGTGCTACAGTTGCCTTTCTTCAACTGTAGGCATATACAAATAATCTCTGGGTGTAAAAAGGTGCTAAATAGGTGACCAGCTCATTTTCGAATAGCCTATATGGGTACATTTTTGGTAGATTAATTATAGTTATATTCTAGGCCTAGCGTGGTCGAAGATGGTTCTTCGACCGCATCATCACTCACCAACAGGTGAGATAGTGGTCAAACGCCAGCCTATATGATATAAAAAATATATATATTACCGGAAATGTATGTATTCCATCATTGTATATAATAAATATATATATATATATATATATTATATTATATGCAATGTATATCTATATATATATAAAAGAAAGTCGTGTTAGTTACTAAACTTATAACTCAAGAACGGCTAGACCATTTTTATCATTTTTGTATTTATGGAATTCTCTTTGTCAGGAATAAGATAATAAGTATTGAAAACAATGAACAATTGACCTAAAAAAAATATATAAGACAAATTATTTTGCCAAAATGTTCCTGGGTTAAAAAACTGCCAATCATTTGATGTTCATTTGTTTATCCCGTCGATACGGTAAACCGCAAATTAATAAAGGTCATCGCTCCACACGATTAGTGTATTTAGCCAGTGTCAAGTGTAAAAATTCTTCCCATGTGTGGAAAGCATTATTCGGATTATCACGTTATTTTTTTTTTATAATTATGGCTGCATACGATTAGTTTATTTAGCCAGTGTCAAGTATAAACATTCTTCAAGTTTTTGTGAATTGAAGTCATATAGATTTTAACAATGTCTAATACTGTCAGTAATGACAATTGTATGACATATTTATTGATTGTCAAATATGCGTGCGTTCAGAAATGTATGCTTACAAGCAACAAGACAATAATAATCAATGTCTAATCAATTGTATTTGTCAGAATGTAGGTAAATACTGAGATATGCAAGAATGTGATAGCCAATTTATGAGTACCGTATACAGTCTTATCCATAAGGCAAAAAAATATTAGTCAGTTATCCATTAAGTAAGTATACTTATTCAGAATTAAAATTAAATACTGGTGATTATATTTTTACAATTACAATTAAATTCAATCGAACTAATGTCAAGTTAATAACTTATCTATAACAATGTTTAACTCATTCCATCATGTCTTGCTGACACGGCGTTGAAGTACTTACAGTGCCACAAGTATAACTTGGCGGTGGTGGTTTTTGGAACTAATTCCGAGAGATTAATTAATTATATTATTAATTGAGAGATTACCGCGACATTATTGTTGATAAATCTGCTACATTAAAATAGTTCAATAATGCCAAAAGTAATTAAAAGTGGTTTAAGAGAAACTGTTATCAAAGTACAAAGTAAAAGCACAGTGGCGCACAGCCGCGCCAAGTTATACTTGCCGGACTGTAATTATTGTATTTTTATTCTATTTGTGTGTTGCCATAATACATTACTAAACTGACTCTTTTGCATTCATTGTATTACCTACGTTCATAAAAATTTAAATTAAGTTCATCTAAAAGGTAACACGACATTCATTGTCTGTTAGGTGGTACGAAGTTCGCCGGGCCAGCTAGTATAATATATATATATATATATATATATATATATATATATATATATATATATATATATATATATATATATATATATATATATATTATATACAATGTATATATATTTAGCCATTATTTACTTACTCAAATTCAATAGAAAAAAGCTGTGGAAGGAAAATGTAAAATTAATAAAAAGACGATTCCTAAAATAAATACTATATATTGGGCAAGAAAATACAATTTCAAAGTTATTGTCACGCCGCATACATAAAATTCGATATAATTAAGTAGTAAATATGTAGTGCCAAATTATTATGCATTTTATTATTCTTACAAATTTAGCTGCCTACAAGGCTGTCGTAATATATAAGCTATGTCGAGATTAAAATTATAGCTTATTTAAAGTATACATGACGAATTTTTTGTCTGAAGTTTAAAATTTAGATTGGGCTTGACAAATGAGAGGAGCTTGCTACATATTACTATTAGGGCCAGTTTCACCGGTTCCTGACAATGCGATAGATAGTTATGTGACACATGACGTATAAAATATATATATATATATATAAAAGCTGTCAAAAATCTGTCAGATTTCTTCATATTAGCGCTATCAGGAACCGGTGAAACTGGCCCGGAGTCTTACAAAATAATTTAAGATCATTTACAAAACGAAAAAAACCCACTTCAGACGCCGCGCTAGTCATAGTTCACATAAAAAAAAGCCTGTTTTAGTAATTAATATTATGCCACACGCATTTACTAAATATACAAAAAAACCATTCGATTAAATCTTATATACATTTTAGTTTGAAAGTTTTCGCGTAAAGTGAACTGCCCGGCGCAACTAAAATAATAAAACGCGGAAAACAGCCGGTATTTTCACTGATATAAATTACATTAGAAGTAAACTAACTATAAAATATTTCACTGTAGCAATTAATACCCTTATTTTATTAGGGGATTCATTCACATATAGTACGTCACACTAATTTCGTGATTTTTTGACCCCTCCCCCGTCCTTGTCACAATGGATCATTTTTGTGAGACGGCCGATGTGTGACGTCACATATTTTACAATTTTAGATCTAGAAATAATTAAATGAAAACGTCCCAAAATAAGCCAACAAAACAATTTAAACCTTATATTAATAGAAGGTAAATATAACCATTGGAAATATTTTAAAGTTTGTCGTGATTAGTTCAAATTTGGCATTTTAACACTACGAAGTATTATATTTTGAAAAGTGTCGTCACGAAACTTAGGACCCCCTTCCACTCCTTGTCACATAAAGTCACACTTCGTAGGCCCCCTCCCTCCCCCCTTCGTGTGACGTACCCAAGGGATGGTCCCTTATTATAGGGGGTGCACTTTTCCACACAAATGTATTCCCCCGTTTCCTCTCTGGAAAGTGCTTCTAGAGCAAAATTTGTTTCTACAAGAAATCAAGGTCTGTTGTGGCCACGCCCATATCACAGTTTTACAATCATACACATATCATTTCCATTTGAAGGGTCATCATATTTCTATTTGCAATTGGTTGGTCAAAAAAGCAAATGATAGCTACAACAAACCTTGTTTTTTTGTAGAAACAAATATTTCTGTAGAAGCATTTTCCAGGGAGAAAACGGGGGAATACATTTGTATGGAAAAGTACACCCGCGTTCGCTCTTAATATTTAAAATAAAGTCGTTATAATAAACGCCTTACTAATAAAATAAAAATAATTTAGCTTTGGACTTAAATCATTTGGTGGATTTAGAGAGCAAAATGTAACGCATACTATATTAATAATTAAAAATAACAAAAAATTGAACATAGGTACAAACATATGACAATTGTAAAATTACTTATTCCTAAAATAAATTAAATTATCCGCTGATTCAGTCCGTAATAAAAAAAGTACATTATTATAGTATTATTATCATATTTTAAATAATATTAGTTAAAATTTCATAAATTAAAACCCCCACAACCAAAATGTGCCCTTCTGCACAGTTACATAGCTTATTATTCTTTGGTTCGGTCGCAGAATAAATAATAGAACAATGTTAAAAAGAGGCAAGAATTTAAAAAGGGTAATTGACACAGAGAGCGGCGGTCCGCAGCGTTTAGTTCGGGAAGCTGTGTAACCTTTTTTATTTCTCGCAAGTGATAACTACTTTGTATTTAATATTATGTTTCTTCGAAGTGTTTCTATTTTTGTACATTGTTAAACACAATCCAAAATTTCATCGTACCGACGGGACTTGAACCCACAACCTCCGGAATAACATGTTCCGGTGCTTTGCCAATTAAGCCACGGTGCGAAGTATCGTTACGACGAAATTAGTGGATTGCATTTGTTAACCCAATTATGCATTGGTGGCGCCATCTATGACTACTTATTACCTAAGTTAATCATTCGGAAGAAATCATTACAGTTTTCAAATCCGACAAGAGATGTTGCACTGCGTAAATCAAATATTATGTTTCTTCGAAGTGTTTCACACTTTATATTTTTGTAAATTGTTAAACACAATCCAAAATTTCATGGTACCGACGGGACTTGAACCCGCAACCTCCAACATTAACTTACGTAATAAGTAGTCATAGATGGCGCCACCAATGCATAATTGGGTTAACAAATGCAATCCACTAATTTCGTCGTAACGATACTTCGCACCGTGGCTTAATTGGCAAAGCACCGGAACATGTTATTCCGGAGGTTGCGGGTTCAAGTCCCGTCGGTACGATGAAATTTTGGATTGTGTTTAACAATTTACTTTGTATTTGGTGAATACTCAAAGTATTTTAGTAATCAAAGAGAACTTGGTCAAACGCTTGACCATAATCAATAACAAAAATATCAAGATAAAATTTTAAATGATTTAATACACTCAACATATCAACATACATATTTGACTCGCTGCTTCGCTGCCGGCCGCTGTCATCGCTGTGTGAATTGAGCTTTAAAGTTATTTTTTCGAAATATTTTTTAATATCCCCTTTCAGTCTTTTATTGAGGTATTTTAGATGTAACAAAATAAAAAGTATCTCTAATGTATTTAGGAATACGAATACCTTATACTATGACAAAAGTATGTATATCGAAAATAATACGCTATCTCAAGAGGTAACGCGGGGTGCACTTTTCCATACAAATGTATTCCCCAGTTTCCTCCCTGGAAAATGCTTATAGAGAAAAAATTGTTTCTGCAAAAAATCAAGGTCTGCTGTAGCTACGCCCCTATCATTTTTTTTGACCAACCAATTGCAAATAGAAATATGACCCTTGAAAAATCTGGATGAGGAGATTAGAATGCTTATATTCCTTTTAGCAATTGGTTAGTCAAAAAACAAATAAAAAAGGGGCGTAGCTGGAGGAGGCTTTATTTTTTAAAGGAACAAATTTTGCTCTAGAAGCATTTTCCAGGGAGGAAACGGGGGAATACATTTGTATGGAAAAGTGCTCCCCCGTTCCCTTTTAAGAGCTTGACGGCCCGTTGGCGTCCGGGTAATGGCTGTGGTAAGGGATAGGGATGGCTGATGATGGCTTGACTTGTAAACGAGAGGTCGCCGGTTCCAATCCTAGCACGGGTGTTCGTCCACAAGTGGTAGGGGCATTATATCGATGTTCCGCCTGACTTGCTATCCAAAAATATCGTACCGCCATGAAGGAGAAAATCTACCGCCATAACATAACAGTTTTCCGGCGGCACACAGCCCTTGAGAGTTAGAACATTCTAGGCCTAGCACGTTCACTCTTTTCGACCACATCATCGCTTACGAGCCGAGATATTTGTCAAATGCTAGCCGATCATATATTATATATAAATAAACTGGCCAAGTGCAAGTCGGACTCGCACTATTAGGGTTCCGTACCACACTACAGTATTTTATAAGATCGAGCAAAAAATACCACTATCATTTTTCGCCAGCAAAAAATAATAATTAATAAACAATTTATTTCTTATAACGCCATCTAACGTCTAACAAAAGAGTTAGGGATCGATATTTCAATATAACGCCATCTATGGGACGTTTACCTAACTAAGCGTTCATAGATGGCGTGAAATGCCGAAGAAAACACGTTTCTTGTATGTGGACCCTCTAATATTTTTAACTTTATTCTGTTTTTAGTATGTGTTGTTATAGCGGCAACAGAAATACATCATCTGTGAAAATTTCAACTGTCTAACTATCACGGTTCATGAGATACAGCCTGGTGACAGACGGACAGACAGACAGACGGACAGCGGAGTCTTAGTAATAGGGTCCCGTTTTACCCTTTGGGTACGGAACCCTAAAAAGGCCTCAAATCTTACAGATCACATTGTAGAAGTAGAATATCACATATTCTGCTGTATGAATTTCCTCTCATTGATACAGTTTTCCAATTCATCATGATACTTATCTATTTTAGCATCAAACCCTGGACTCTGCATGCCATAGTCAAAACTGTTTCCAGTTATTATTTTCTCTTGATTCAACGTCGAATCAAATCGAACCTTCTTCCCTGGTGTATAAGTTCTATTTTGGATAAAATCTATATCGTTATCCTTCACTCTCAACGGTGTAACATTCATATTTAGTTGAGTATTTCGTCTCGTTTTTACAGTTTCGTATTGATGCTCTTCGTCAGATAATTCTTCTATTTCCAAATCATCTGAATTGTCAAGATTCAAAGCGGGATTTTCAATGCCCGAATCTATTTTAGACTCTTTCTGCTTTGGGGCTTTTCTCGGCACTTCGTACGGATTTAACGTCGCATTAGAATCGACTTTGTCGTTTTTAAAAGTTTTCTTTAGAGTCTTGAAGACTTTCTTGGATAGTTTATTACTAGCTTTAAAAAAGGAATGCTTTAGATCCTTCTTACTGTCTTGGGAATCGTTTGAGCTGTTACCTTGATTTTTATTTAGATTTGTGATGTTTGCACTGTATTGAGAAACGTCATAACCTAATATTTTGTTTGGTTTGAAGTTCGCTTCTTCAATGTTCTCGTAAATAGGACTTTCTGATCTAAATGTGTCGATGTTTTCGTAATCGTGCTGACTTTCGATTAATGATTCGTTAACAGTTGAAATTGTGCTGTTTGTGTCACCAGAAAAAAGTCTTCTAGGCACTAAATTATTAGCATTTGGTGCTTGAATTTCTGGTACTCTATTTGACACTTCTTCTTGATATTCGACATCCTGTTTCATATCAAGGAAAGGATTAGTCGCTGTTGTAAGTTCATTGAAGTTTAAATTTGGTTCTAAGAATGGATTTGTATTCTTCTTTTCAACTATTCTTTTCTTTTTGGTAATAATTGTGATTGTTTTGATTTCCATTATATTACTCTCATTCAAATCATCATCTAGGTATAAAGATTGATCAGAAACATTAGGCGAGTCTATGGCTAGCCGATCTATGAAACTTAGACTTAAATTACTATTGTTTATTATAACTTGATTTGTTACATTTGTTTGAATGTGTTGTGTGTTAGAAATGTTCGTTATGTCATTGTTTGCTGTTCTTAAAGTTTTTTGTTCTAAAACCGAAATGCCTGAGTCAAAATCTTCATGTGCTATCGTAGATATATCAGGACATTGGAAAACATCTACTGTGTTATCTGTATTTTTGGTAACTTCGGTTAAATTGGCGTATATTGGCTCAGTATCAGTTAAACTAGTTGCGTTTTCTGTTACATCTGTAGAAATAGAATATGGGTTTATAACTTCAAATGTGTTACTTATAACTGATTGAGCATTACTTCTTGTAGCATTTAAATCAAGAGCAATGGGTGCTGTAGCACCCAATTTTGCTTCAACATGTACAAATCCTTTTTCAGATTCAGTCAAACTTTTCAAAACATTATTACAAGGTAGAGCAGTATCTGGGACAGCGTCTATAGGTGCTGAATACTCAGCTACAGTATTTAAATTACTTGTTTCATGAGTTTTGAGATTCCGTTTAACGTTTTCAAGTTCTCTCACCAAGAATTCGTTGACTGCAGCCTTACTTATACCCAAATCTAAAGCAGAGTTTTCAAACGTAGCGATGTCACAGCTTTTGGTCCGTTTTCTCTTCTTATTCGGGACTATTTCCATTGCAGTGTTGCACATGGGATCTTCGTTTACTAATAGGTCTAAGGCTGGGTTGAGGTAGGCGTTGGGACAAGGAACTATAATCTTCCGTTTACTGTTGATTGGTTTTAATTCAAATTGGTTGTTGTTGATATTGTCCATGATACTGGAATTGAAAATAAGTTGAATTAGTAAACGAGGTTACAGTCCATGAATGTTTTGAAATTTTAATAATTAAGATAGATTAAAAACTAAAACAACCGACTTCTTTGCCGCGCGAGTCTGTTTCAGTAGCAAGTTTCAGACGATTATTATCATATGATGATAATCGTTAATCGTATCAATCGTAAATATCTCTGAAGATTCTTATCATATCTCGATGAAATTACAATGGGACCACCATGGAAATGTACCCTAGCAATTAAAAAAATAATAATTCGAATCTGTTCACAATTGACGGAGTAATCGCGTAACAAAAAAAAGATCGTACAAAACGAAAAAATCTACTTTACATGCCGCGATAGTCAAAATAGGTAGTTGCCACAATCATATCATTAAGGTATACACATTTGTTTATATTGTTTATCTCCATATCCCCGGAGATGATTATCATACCTCGATAAAATTTGAATGGGACCAAACGAAAGGCATGTCTCTTAAACGAAAAAATAATTTTTCTAATCGGATTTGACGGAGTTCTGAGCTCTGAGGTAACAAACATTTAAAAAAACAGTCGAATTGAAAACCTCCTCCTTTTTTGTGAAGTCGGTTAAAAAAACAAGATACAGAAGCATTGGAAACCTCCTTCTTTTTGGAAGTCGGTTGACAACAAGTCATGGTAAAAAAATAAAATAAATGGCAAATCTAATTTCGGGGTCCCATTGTCATGCAAGGAAGTCACTTTTGCCTTTCTGTATCTATAGACCTAAGCGTGATCCCTGGGTGGTGATAAATGGATGACCACTGGCTTCGGCCGTGGCTCAAGCCTTCGGACAAAGAAGATTAAATTATAAAAACGTAAATTAGATTGACTCAATAATTCAAATTTATAAGAGTTTTCACTTTAAACAAATCAAAAATCCGGTCACAATCCTGAAAGGTTTTTCGATTTATTTTTCAAATAAAAATAATGATGGCAAATGTTTAACAAGAAGAAAATCGAAATTATTTTATTATAATTTTATGTTACTAATATTTACATAGCGAAATATACACAATAAGGATTCGAAGCTTTCACATTCTCATATTAATATTAAGTAATATGTGTTATTAAGGGGGTACGATTTCCATACAAAAGTATAATGCACAAATATGAGTAAATAGAACAAAAAATTGCACTGAAATCACAATTATTGGTCTTTTATAATTATTCACATGTCGGGAAATTTGTTGACTTACATAATTTGATTGATTTAGATGAAATTATTTTGAATAATAGATGAAATTCAAGTCAGGAAGAAGTTCAACAAAAAATATTTTTTGAGTAGTATGTTTATAATATTTATTTAAATTATGTAGGTAAATATAATTCCCGACACGTAATTACTTACACAAGACTAATAGATGTAATTTCAGTGCAAGTTTTTGCTCCATTTTCTTATAATATGTGTGCATTATACTTTCGTATGGAAATCGTACCCCCTTAATATATTGAAAAATATTGAAAGTTTGACGAAAATACCAACAGGTATAACAATGCATAGCAGTTTATTTATTAATTAAAAAAACTTCTTAAAAACCGGATCCGGTATCAAATTATTGTAACAAAATGTTGCAACATGCTGCAAATCGGTTTAGCCAGACAGTGTGGAAATAGGGTTAGTATACTTTTTACAAACTCATTTTTTACAAACTCATCCACAGCTTTCATCATCCTCGTCATTTTCACCATCAATAATAACACCCTCACCACTGGAAGCGCTATGCCAGCGACCCAAAGCCGTGCTAGGCTTCATTAAGGAGCTGGGTTGGCTTGGGTGATCGCTGACAGGGGGAAATGCACAATACACCCCAAGCGGGACGTCAGTGCAGGTCTTATCGCCCCCATCACCAATTAGAATTAGAATTAGGGTTAGTATAGTAGCGCTCCGTGGATTGGACTAAAGTCAACTGCCTCAGTCTTTCAACTCCAGACCTCCAGTACCCTTAGTACGAGTTTTCATACCAAACTCGATATCGTATATAGCACAAATTTTGTATGAAAAACAGTACAGCGCCTCTAGTGGTTACTACACTTCACTAAATTTAGACCAATCAGGGAGGCAGAATAAGTCGAAAACTATGTGAGAACTGTCAAAAGCGTTTACGATGAAAACTCATACTAAGGGTACAGACTGACCACAACTCTTACTTAGATCGCATCTTCACTTAACATCATGTATGATTTTTCTACTTATCTGTCAGATTCACTTACCAACAAGTGAGATAACTCAAATACTAAAAAAAGGTAACTAAAAAATTATATGCAACCTTCAAAATAAATCTATGGCATAATAAGAGAGGAGTGAATAGATAGGTACCAAGCTATTTTGAAGCTGATAGCAGTGAAGGGTATACAAATATATAGATAAACTGGCCACGTGCAAGTCGGACTCGCACTAGTAGGGTTCCGTACCACACAACAGTATTTTATAAGATCGAGCAAACAACCACTATCATTTTTCGCCAGCAAAAAATAATAATTAATAAACATTTTATTTCTTATAACGCCATCTAACGTCTAACAAAGGTGTTAGGGATCGACATTTCAATATAACGCCATCTATGGGACGTTTACCTAACTAAGCGTTCATAGATGGCGTGAAATGCCGTAAAAAACACGTTTCTTGTATGGGGACCCCCGATTATTTTTAATTTTATTCTGTTTTTAGTATTTGTTGTTATAGCGGCAACAGAAATACATCATCTGTGAAAATTTCAACTGTCTAACTATCAAGGTTCATGAGATACAGCCTGGTGACAGACGGACAGACAGACAGACAGACAGACAGACACACAGACAGACGGACAGCGAAGTCTTAGTAATAGGGTCCCGTTTTACCCTTTGGGTACATCATCATCATCATCATATCATAATCAGCCGGTATCAGTCCACTGCTGGACATAGGCCTCTCCCAAGTCATGCCACTGAGCCCGATCTTCGGCTCTTTGTTTCCAGTCACTGCCCACCGCTTTACGAATGTCGTCGCTCCACCTGGTAACAGGGCGTACTACGCTACGTTTACCGATTCGCGGTCTCCACTCTAGAACAAGTCTACCCCAACGGTTATCGGTCCTACGGCAGATATGACCAGCCCACTGCCACTTCAGCTTGCTAATCCGATGAGCTATGTCGATCACTTTAGTTCTCTGGCGAATTACTTCGTTCCGGATTCGATCCCGCAGAGAAACACCGAGCATAGCTCTTTCCATAGCTCGCTGAGCGACTTTAAATTGGTAGACCAGTCGAACCGTGAGTGTCCACGTCTCGGCTCCGTATGTCAAGACGGGTAGGACGCACTGATTAAAGACTTTTGTCTTTAGGCACTGTGGTATATGCGACGAGAAGACTCGACGGAGTTTTCCAAATGCTGCCCAGCCCAGCTGAATTCTTCTCTGGATTTCCTTTTCGAAGTTATGTTTGCCTAGTTGGAGCGTCTGCTCTAGGTAAACATACTTAGTGACAACTTCGAGTGGGATTCCATCTACGGCAATCGGTTCCGGAACAACGTGCTCGTTGTACATGACTTTGATTTTATCCAAATTCATCCGGAGACCGATGCGACGAGAAGAATCAGCTAGGCCATTCAACATCCTCTGTAAGTCCTGCAGCGTCTCTGCCATAATGACGATGTCATCTGCGAATCGTAAGTGAGAGATGTACCTGCCGTTGATGTTGATGCCACAATCTTTCCAGTCCAGCGTCTTAAACATATTTACAACGTTAGTGAACAGTTTCGGGGATATGACGTCCCCCTGTCTCACTCCTCGACGCAGGTGGATATGATTAGTACGCTGGTTCTGTACTTGTACACTCATCGTTGCGGCATTATACAGACATCTCATCACTTCGATATATCGCCAGTCGACTTGGCAACGCTGCAAGGACTCCAGAACAGACCAGGTTTCGATTGAGTCGAAGGCCTTCTCATAGTCCACAAACGCTAAGTACAGGGGCCGATTGTATTCTTCGGTCTTCTGTACAATCTGCCGCACTGTGTGGATGTGGTCCATGGTGCTGTAACCGCTTCGAAATCCGGCCTGTTCCGGAGGTTGGAACTCGTCGAGTCTTCGCGCAAGACGGTTCGTGATGACCCTTGAAAACAGTTTGTAGACATGGCTCAGAAGCGAAATCGGGCGGTAGTTTTTCAAGAGGGTTTTGTCTCCTTTTTTGAAAAACAAAACCACCATGCTCCTGTTCCATGCCTGTGGAGTTCTCCCAGTGAAGAGAACAGAATTAAAGAGCTGTTGCAGCTGGCTTACAGCTGGGGCTCCTCCAGCTCTTAGAAGCTCTATTGTGATTCCGTCTTCACCTGGGGCCTTTCCATTTTTGAGCTGTTTAAGGGCCATCACGATCTCATCTCGGCTGACTTCGGGCAGGTCTTCTGTGAAGTGGCGGGTCAAGGTGGCTCTACAATCCTCAGTATCGGGTACGGGCCTTGAATCATGCGATGCGTAGAGCTTGCCGTAGAAGTCTACAACTTCTGACAGAATCTCCGACTTGGATGCGACGACATTCCCCATTGACATTGTCAGCTTTGTGAGGTGGCTTCTACCCAGAGGCTGGGCGAACACTTTCGACCCCCGATTTTGCTCAATTGATTCTTGGGTACGGAACCCTAAAAAAGCAGTGGTACCACACCCAGACGGACTAGCAGTCTTACAATAATGATTAATTATTACATAATAATTATTACAATAATTATTAATATTTTGTAATATTAATAATGCAGTTTTTTTCTCACTGTGTACAGACAGGCAAGCTTTAGAATATGCAACCTATCTTTGTGAGAGAATACGTCTAAAAAAGTGTCAAAACAGTTACATCCCGTAATTTGTTGTACACAATATTTTGTTTGTATCTTCCTATAAGTTATTATTTGCTTTCCTTATTTGCTTTTATCAGTACTGAAGTGTACTTAATACAATTAGTAACAAGGACTTAGTAGGTAATTAGTAACAAGGTATACATCTATAGGTATACATACTAAAATTTTGGGCCACATCATCACTTAACATCAGGTGTGATAATAGTCAATTGCTTGTCTATTCAGCATAAAAAAATTATCATTGTAATGTGAAGTAGAGGTGATGTGTCTTGCACTAATATCCCTCTTCGCTTGGGGTGTATTGAGCATTTCCCTCAAAAAGTCACTAAGCAAGCCAACACAGCTCCCTTATGAAGCAAAGATGAGTCAAGAATCGTTGGCTGAATATAAACAAACAACAAAAATTACAATCGTTTTATATTAGAGTGAGTGCCTAAACTATCAGATCAATGCACTAATGAAATATTATGAGATGCAAAATTGAGTTTATTAGTGGTTCTTTTGTTTCTTTCACTTTAAAGCTATTTATTTATGAAAATTATTACGGAAGTTCGGCTGAAGAGACGCGCGAAATAATATTCTATTAACTTTGAAACTGTCACACAATGCATGTTCTTATTACACTTATTTCATAAGTGTGAAGCTAAAACTAGCTATTAGCTACTAACTAACACACTATTCACTAATAGACCTTAAATAATACTTTCGATCACAGAATTTGCATAATTTCATTCAATATTCTCATATAATAGAACATAATAGACGCAATTACAATAAGACTTTATTTACCTCTGATTTCACCAGATCACGGCATTTATACGCCAGTAATTGTAGATTATCTCACACAATAATTATCAATGCCACTTTTTCAATATATTTCTTTCATTAAAACAATAACTTTCATTCATAATTTTCCGTTTGAAGAAAGTAAACAAAAAATAGGCAGGTGTTCGACAGACGGTAACCGGCGACGGTTACAAATTGACACTAGGGATGCGGTCGATCTCTATTTATCAAAATCGATTAATTAAAGTCTATATATTACTACAGTTCAAGTTAGTGCAGATAGAATCGAACTTGTACACGTTAGCTAGGTATATAGAATAGCTTAAACTGTGTATACAAAAGATCTTACATATAATACACTTGTATAATAGTTCCAACAGTTTGTTCTTTTTGAAAATGCAATAATTAATTACTCCTTGTCTTTTTACCATTATTAGTTAATTGGTTGATTTATTTACAATACATTATTTTAGGTAAAATATTATTAAATAATGAAGATCACGCTGTTAAATTTATATTATGTTGGCCTTCCACTGAGCAACCGATTATTACGTCATTAAAATTAATCGATTATAAATCGATATTTTCATTACGTATTATTTCCCATCCCAAACGGTCGTATGTTTTGGGCTGCCAGTACATAAAAATGTTTTCTACCATTGTCAATTTACAAGGTCATACGACAGATGGCGCTTGGTTCTATAATAAATAATGTTATACCATGGCAACGTTGCGAAAAAATACCGTTCAGCTACAATGAATCATTTATTTCTTTATTTTTCGCTTCAATTTGAAGCGAATTCAATTTGTGTTTTTCTGACAAAGTACCTACGTGCATTTTTGTCTTGCATGCCTGACAATAAATATAGGAGGAATATAAGAGAATATTATATCAATGTTCTGCTTGACTTGCTCCCAAAAAGTAGTTTAATTAACAAGCAGTTAACCATTGTTGAACCTGATGTCAAAAAATAAATTATGTTGCTTTAGAAAAGCATTTAACTACTGTCTCTCCCGTTATGGGTAAAGTTGCTATCCTTAGGCGCTGGCCAGATAGAAGAGGCGTAGATAAGGCGAGAGTATATTTTATGTTGTCTTGCATACATATATATGGATGTCTCGTGAAGTCTCGATACAAAACATACACAGAGAGGTAGGGACGCGGACGAGGCGTAGACGTGTCTCATGGAGTCTTACTACAACACATACAGAGAACCACCACTGTTAGAACGAGACGCAAAGTTACGTTTGTTAAGCTCCTCCACTTGGGGTGCCTTTCCCCCAGTAATGTGCTAGAAAAATGAGCGGCTTGCGAGGACACAATCACAAATAATCAAAAATATGAAGAGATACTATTAGTCGATTTCCTCGCACAGCTTTGTTGGGTTGTCAGCTTTAATGCAACTTGTAACAACTCTTTGTACCGAACGTCTTATGCGCGTCCTACGTTCGTCTCTTCTATATAATTTGAAAAGTCGCGCCTACGCCTCGCCGTATTGGCGTCCTATGCGCGATTCACTTTTTTCATACTAGAAATATACGTACGCTTTACGTCTCTTCTATCGGGTCTGCGGCTTATAAAAAGCCAAAATCGACAGATTTGAAGTAAAACTCATTGTCCAGGAATAAAAATAATATATTTCTAATCTAAATCACAATTTTCGGCTCTTTGAACCAGCAAAGTAGTAGAAAAATAAAAAATAATGCACACAACAAAAACAAAAATGTAACCCTCATTCCCAATTACCTCAAAAATGCTTATCCGTTACCTAAAGTTAAAGAATAACTATAATAACTCAATAAAACCTTAAAATAGCTGCAATCAATGCCAATTATATTGATAAAATTTTTACAATATTTAAATATTACATTCAACTACTTATATAAAATGTATGTTGTTGCCGATTCTGATGTTACGCTAACTAAAACTAAACTAAACTAAATTTAACGTCGTCTCTATTTTACTTTAAGGATGAGACACGAATAATATGTTAATGATATCAGCGGGGTAATTCAAATTCAATTATTCGAAAGCAAATTCGGATTCGGAAACTGCCTTTACTTCGTCTCTGATCTTTGCACAATTGATTCACAAATTGATTCACAATGCTCCGATCAGTTACTTTTGATATTTCAATTTTTTTAATCAGTGATCCTAATTGGAAAGCTTTCCGCGACATAATAGCTTACGTATCAGTATTAGAAATTAAAAATGAAGCTTCCGATACCGAAAAGGTGCATAGTTATGTTAGTCTAACATCAAAATCTACACTATTAAGTACAATATTTAAAATTTTTACTTTATTTATGAACTGAGAATATAAATTGGAATGTTCAAGACAAAATAATTGCTAAATGAGGCGTTTTCTTAAAAAAAAAAATAACATGTTAGTTCCTGGATACTCGATAGATGGCTTACAAAATGAAAGCAGTAATCTGTCATTCAAACTGAATAAATATCTCAAACCCCCTTGTTTTCTTTTCATTCATAATCGATTGATGTATAAAACGATCATTTTTAACGTTTTCAATTTGCAACGTCCTTTGCTCTTTACTTAATAAATACATATTTTCAAAAATTTAATTTTACGTTTTTGACAGTGACATCTCAGCAGGTTCGCATCAAAGGCCACCTAGCGAGTGTATTGGAACTAATTAATGAAAACCGCTTATTAAAGAAATTAGGCCACGTTCCCACTATGCCGGACTGGTGCAACTGCCGTAAGAGCTTAGTGACTTTAGAATTTAAATAGCTGTGTTTGGCATAATGTGAACAACTTCATTTAAATTCTATAGCCACTAACTAGCTCTTCCGGTAGCTTTACCGGTATGGGCAAATCCGCCGGTCCGGAATAGTGGGAACGTGGCCTTAAAGTTTAAAATCTTTTACATAAAACATTTGCAATTTGTGGTATGACTCGCCCTACGGTACATATATTCTAATAGTTTTTATACAAAATTTATGTATCAGTACAAGGTGCTCGACTAATTTCTATGAGTGTTAAAATGTCAAGTATTCAATTTAATATACTTTGTCTACACTGCTTAATTATTAACAAGATATATTTGTGATATGCACTAATCTAAACTAAAACAAAATTTTATCAGACCAATTTAAAATATTGCTGTCTCCGTCGTACTTCTAAAGTAAGTAAGAGACATCATATTAACTCATCAAAATGATTTATAGATGGCTTGGACTAAGCTATAGTGTTTAATTTAGTCAAGTATATATTTTTCGCGTGTGGTTTAAGCGTATTATATCGATATTTCGCCTGGCTTGCAACCAAAAAGTAGCTTACCACCATGAGGAGAGAGGAGAAAATCTGCCGCCATAACCTTACAGTGTTCCGGCAGCACACAGCCCTTGAGAGACAGAGAATTCTAGACCTAGCGTGTTCAACATCTTCAACCACAATCTCGCCTGGTGGTAAGTGATGATGTGGTCAAAGTTCAGATTGATCAAAAACTAAAATCGAAACCAGTCGAATATAATAATACCACTTGACTTACTTGACTAAATTAAAACATAATCTGATTATAGTTTAAGTTAGTGCACATTAAAATAGATACAACATTATCAGATCCATATCACATCACATGACAGCAGTTAGAAATACACATTAATAGACAACACTATCATTATAATAAAGCGCAGTTTACACAAAAAAAATTACAAATTTAAGCTCCTCGCGGTTTCACCCGCGTAATTCTCGTACCCGTGAAAATACGGGGATAAAATATAGTCTATGTTACTCGCTGATAATGTAGCTTTCCATTAGTGACAGAATGTTTTAAACCGGTCCAGTAGTTTTTGAGCTAAATCGTAACAAAGAAACAAAAAATCAAATCTTTCTTATTTACAATATTAAGTTTAGATTTTAATTGATTGTGTCTTTAGAGAAATTATTAGTTTTTCAATTATTATTCATTATTTCCTTGTGTAAACAACCGCTCTTTATTAATGTCAAATGACAACACCCTAACTACTGATTAATCAATGCTACTCAACGAAAAAAAAAAATCAAATACACCAAATTTTTATTAAATATTTTAAGTAAGTACTTACATAATTTAAGTACCTATAATCACTACTTTAATGAGCGTCAATATTATTTTGAACATGTACAATATCATTAACATCTAATATAGACTTATGAGTAAAATATTATATAGTTTATATAGTTTAATCATTATTATATAGTTCAATTGATAATGTTGGTGCTTTTTAGGGATCTGTACCCAAAAGGTATCCTATTACTGAGATTATCTAGAGTCCGTCCGTCCGACACAGGGTCCTGAACAGACCTGACTGTATCTCCTGAACAGTTATAGGTAGACACTTAACATGTGTGTTTAATTATTATGACCACACAATAAAAAATAATAGTAATTAATTTACATTTTAAATTTTAATTAAAAATTTAATTTCTATTATTTGAATTAGAGTTAAATGTTTTTTGTCATTTTTTGCTCAATAATGTAAATATTGTACAATAGTACGGAACCCGTCATGTGCGAGTCGAACTCGTATTTATTTGGTTCCAAAGTCCCAACACTAGATTAATTTTAGCATTGTATTTATTTATTGATATAAATACTAATTGTAAGCATCTATGTACTTTAAGTTATATAAGTATTATGCCCTGTCTTAAAGAAGCTACAAAAGACAAATATGCCAATAACATTATTTTATAAATGTTGTATATCGGTCACTTTACATCATTTTTATAAATTTTATTTTCGTTAATATTATGCCTTTATACTTTCTTTGCGATAAAATATATTTTTGTTTATAATCTGTATTAATAAAATACCATAATAGGTTTAGGTAACATATTAATATATAATAATGTGAAATATATACTTTTTAAGTTTTTATAGTATCAATAATTAAGTGCGCGACTGAATCCAGCAATAGCCTAACTTTGCTATTAGTCATATATATTTTGTACTTTCCTATTTATTACTGCTGTCCGCAAACACTAGCGCAAGGCTAAGCCTTAACAATATTTGATAGAATTTTCTACACAAAAATAGATAAGAGTATTTCTTATGTACATTTCAAGTCTTGCCAATATTTTGTCATAAGAGTTGCCACATCTAAAAATACTTGAACTCTCGTTAATTGCACACAGTACCATCTTTAACTCTCGTTAATTGCACACAGTACCATCTTTAACTCTCGTTAATTGCACACAGTACCATCTTTTCATAGACAATTTAGTATTTTTTTTATAATTCAATCTACATATGTTGTACTTTATAATAAATCTTTGTTGTAATACGAGACTTATAGCACTAAAAACATGAATATTACTTTTTTCGTCTTTAATATGTAATTCAAAAATTTTTTGAGTAATGTAAATAAGGGTAGTTTTAACAAAATCTCATTGAAACAATGGTAATAACTCTAACAATTTCCAGTTTACCCGTAATCATGATCAATGCAACTTAATCGAAACAAAGAAATATAAAATAAAAGCTTGTAAAAACTGAAAATGTAACGTTAATGTTTTTAATGCTAAGAGTTTCGTATTATAACATAACTACGTGTCAAGATTGCGAAGGCTAAACGTTACAATAAAATGTTAATCTGTCTATGTCAGCTGTCAAATACTTTTAAAAATCGATGCTGTCAGGCGACTTGCGCATAACTTCACATTTGATTATATGTCACTATATTCTAAAGGAGACCATAGACAATTTACCTTTTTTATTTCATATTTTTAATCTATGTCTAGATTTTTGAACGCCCGCTCCATGGCCTTCTCGCGTTTTTTGTCAGGTAACGCGGCTAGTCTCTGTTCTTCTTCGAATTTGAAGTACGGATCGAGTATTTGTATTTGTTGGATGCATTTCTTGTGGAGTGTCTGGGTGTCTGGAAGGGTACCACCATAGTCGGGTGGCAGACATGACCTTGGGATGACGGTGTTGTAGAACTTTTCTAAGTCGTCGTTCTTGTTGTGGAATTTGAGCTGAAAAAGAGAAAACATTATTGTTTATAAAAGCGAAAAATATAAAATTATAAGTGTATATATTTTTTTAGTAAATACTCTTTAATGAGATACGTAAAACCATTTTTAACCGACTTCACAATATAGGTGGAGGTTCTCAATTCGCCTGATTTTTTAAAATATGTTTTCACCTCAGAACGCTTGAACTTTTCAATGATTTCCATGAATAAATTTAAAAATTGGACTCGCACCAAATGTACCAACATGGCAGCTCGACACTCGACAGTCGTCATATTATTCGCTGTTCCCGAAAACAACAATATTTTTTATGTTTTTAACTGCGAGTGTGTATTTATAGGTTTCTATTATTTTGTTGTAAGTACTTAAGTTACAGTTTTATTGTATAGTTTGTATTTGTACCAATGTCGTAATTTGTTTAATAAAAACAATATTATCGTTTTTAGTGAATGCTTTAACGTATTAATATCGATAAGATAGTGGAACATCACTATAATCTGCCATAAGACCCGCAAGTGCGAGCCATATCATATAGGCATTTCTTTCTCACACTTTTATTGCTCCGCGGGCAGCGAAGGTTTGGCACATAGAGAAAGTATATGTATATATGTGTATATAGAGAGAACATTAGCGTATGCGAATGAAATAGCTGTAGAGATATAACCCGACTAAAATGATGAACACATGATACATATGCCAGCTATAAGATAAAATGAACAACGCAATGTAATTTGGTCGGGTCATACATGACAGCGGGTGAAAGCCAATGGGTGCACTAGAACTTGGAGCCAGTGATGGAGCCAGTTTGTAAAATCGCATACGCAGAGAAGGATAAAAAATGTTGTTCATCTCGCTCTCTCATAGTAGTGATTGTATAGTTTTATCCTTTTCATATTATTATTACAAGGACAAGTCCATTTTAATATACTCTGTTTACGGTTTGACACGAGTATAGTTTAGTTTTTTAGACAAGATTTTAGTTTTTTTGTCAGTTTTTAAACAATACCTATGCGATACGGCAGTGAAAACGATTGATTGACATAAGTTACCACTAACCAAATACAAACACATTCCGAAATCCATCAAATATGTCGACGACACCCAGTGTCAAAAATTAGCAAACCAAATAGTAAGGCACTTTGAATTACAAAACACGATTTATAATGTAAAACAGATGTATATTAACAATTACAGCGATTTAATTCAACAATTCGGAATTTAAATTGGCAATTTAAAAGAGGTTTATCGCAATATTTACCCCAGTATTGTGTCAATAACATTTTAATATTATACTATTATGATTTTTTATGAGAGTATTAACCTCTCAATATGTATCTATTTAAATACATAATAGTATATATTAAGAGGTTATTTTTGTTATAGAAATAGATCTAGATACAGCTATATATAAAAGTTGATTTAATTTTCAACTAACTTCCAAGAAACAGGAGATTTTCAACTCGTCTGTATCTTTTTTTTTGTATGTTTGTTGGCCGATTACTCCGTCAATTGCTAACAGATTTGAATTTTTTTTTTTTCATAGGTAGGGTTTATTTCTATTTAAATTTTATGTAGATCTGATAAGTCTCTCCAGAGATATGACGATAAACGTCACAAACTTGCGAAACGACTCGCGCGGTATGGAAGTCGTTTTTTTTTGTTTTTAAACTAAATTATGATTTAATCAATTTCTCTCTTTAAATATAGGAAAACAACAAATACGGTCAAAAACACAATGAAACCCTCATGAAAGACATTTATTATTAGTAAGATTGCAGTAGTGATGATATATTCAAAATTACATCTGTACCTACTCGATAAAAATAAGAAGATAAAATTGCATAACAATGCATTACAATCAGTATTTTTTCACGACCTACATAAACCCATTGTTTTAAGATTCATAAATGAATACTGAGTAACCTTAATGAGTCAGATATATCAG
Source organism: Cabera pusaria (assembly GCA_954871355.1). Classification (NCBI taxonomy): domain Eukaryota; kingdom Metazoa; phylum Arthropoda; class Insecta; order Lepidoptera; family Geometridae; genus Cabera; species Cabera pusaria. The sequence goes on along the minus strand of OX940906.1, from coordinate 4,486,156 downwards.
AATTAGTTACTGCAATATTCGTTTCTTACAAGCTTTTGTTTGCTTTTTAACCGACTTCAAAAAAGAAGGAGGTTTCTTAATCCGACCGTAATTTTTTTTTTTTATGTTTGTTCGCGTATAACTTCGTCGTTTATGAACCAATTTTGGTTATTCTTTTTTTGTTGGAAAGGAGATATCCCAAGTGTGGTACCATGGTAATTTTATTGAGGTCTGATAAGTATATCCAGAGATATTGAGATAAACACCTCAAAATTGGTACTGAAAATGAATAGCGCGGCACTGAAGTCGGTTCATTTTTAGTTTTTAAACGATATTATATTATACCTAACGTTATTCCTTATTATAAGCCACGAACAGACAACTCACACGTGGGCCTTATTATTCGCCTTCGCATTTCTTTAGTTAACTTTAGTGACTGAAGTGGACTCATTTACCGACAATTAGCTAAGCAAGGCGAGCACGAAAAATCGTTGATCGGCGATTTCTTCGCTATAGTCCGGCAATCTCTTGCGCGACCGTCCCGCGGTGTGTCGGACGGTGGCGGGGACGAGGTACCCAAGATGTCAGCGGGTAGCGGGTGGTGTAGCGGGGAAGGGAAGCGTGTGTAGCCGCGTCACAGATTATATAACAGTTACTACCGCTACCTCGTCCCCGCCACCGTCTGTCACGCCGCAGGAAGGTCGCGCACGAGATTGCCGGACTATAGTTAGTTATATTTTGTATACTAATAGTAATTAAACTAAACTAAACGTAAACTTGGTTCTGAGCACTCCAGCACACAGTACCAACTTTTATGATGCATCTTTCACTGTGCAAGCTGTACGCCTCTGGAACAAATTACCAGTGGATATAAGACGTGCTCAATCACTGTTCTGTTTCAAGGCTCAAGTGAAAAAGCATTACCTGTCAATTGATTAATATTAATTATGACATTTGTCTACATTCGCAACGTTTTATTTAGTTTAATTCTTGCATAATATGTATGGTTTATGCATGTATATGTATGTATATATATATATATAGTTTATATTGTGTATATGTATGTAGATATATAAAATGTATGTATTGAATATCTGTAGATCTAAGTAAGTTTATGTACCTGATATATATATCATGCCACCGTCCATGCTTATCATAGGTTTCATATCCATCCAAAGGTTGTCTGGAAGAGATCGCTCTTAGCGATAAGACCGCCCATTGTACATCTAATTTAAGTTATGCCAATTTTGTTTTTTATTTATTGGTTTATATATTGGTGTCAATAAAGAGTTTTTGTATTGTATTGCATTGTAATTTATTTATTTACTTAACTTAGTGGCAATTAGGGCATATCCCTTCTAATGAGCCGAAGATCGGGCTTGGTAGAGGCCTACGTCCCAGCAGTGGACTGACACTGGCTGATTATGGTGATAATTATAATTTAACTTTCGTATGTGTCCGTTATAAGTTGCAAACCATAGTGTTAAATAAAATTAGTTGAATTTAAGTTAAGCGTGGGTTCAATTAACAGTTGATCGTACGTGCCCAAATGTGTCTGGAGCAGATCGTTATAAGCGATAAGACCATTTTAACCCTTTAAATGAATCTGTTGTATTATATGTATTAAGTTCAGTTGTATTGTGCGCCTTGCAACAGACTTTTTAAAACCAAGTTTGGTTTTGCCAGCCATCTACGCTCTCTTGCTAGCTCCGAAGCTAGCAAGGCTCACCGTTGACGGACACTTCAAGGAGGACATCATTAAGTTGATATTTATTTAATAAAAAATAAAAGATTATTTATCTGTAGAATGCAATGCATTGGGCAGCCATTAGGTATTACATTATTACATTAAACAATTAAATTTTTTGGTCCGCTACTTTTGTAATGACTGTTTCTTGTCCAATTACTTCTTTTTACATATTTTTGCTGATGCTCTAAGCTATATTTAGAGAACATATGTTTTTTATTGACCAACATCACAAAAAGAGGATCCAAATCGTGTTAATACAGCTTTATTGAATATTTTGTGAATATTATAATACAGGGTGTTTAGCAACCGAACCGACTAGTGATATTTGAGAGACATGTGAAGAACAGGATATTTCATCGACAAATAATAGCAATTGTCGAATTGTTTTGGCTTTGTCTGGATGCTTTCATCAGGATCTCGAACTAGTACTACGTAGTAATAGATGTACCCCGCAGCTTCGTTTGCATTGTGTAATCCTCTTAGAGATGTTATTCAAGGTTACAAGTTATCTGTGTGAAAAATAGCATCCGAATCTTCGTGATTGAATAACAATGACAGAATAATGTATAGTAAAAATATTCTATTAAAATAGTGGTAATGGGGGCGATGCACTGACGTCCCACTTGGGTTGTGCACTTTAAAGTCGTCATCATCACCATCACCCTACACTAGTCTACCGCTGGGCATAGGCCTCACTAACTGCACGGCACCATACAAAAGATAATAATACTACACGGCACTGAGCAATATTCTCGGGTACTCAAATTCTAAAATTACATACAGACATAAAGTCACGCCTTTTCCCGTTAGAGTAGGCAGAGAGCTACTTCTTTCAATATGCTACGATCCTGACATACCTCTTTCGCTTCTTTCACATTCGTGAGAGCCTTCATACATGCTCGCCAGTTATAGGTACTTTTGACTTGGCCTTTCTTTTAAACGTTTCCGATCTGGTCGTGATACGTTCGCCTATGTCGGCATCTACCGGTCGGCCCATATTGGCCCCTAACATTATTATATAAAATATATAATTGTCTCACCATATCAAAGAACTTTTTATCCATGAAGGGTCTGATGAGCAGCAACAGCTTGTCCAGAACAGGTTCTGTGTTCAGCACGTGTATGGCCTTCATCCGTACCGGCATCGCCTCTTGTACGTACTGGAAGAACTTACGGAGCGCCCTGGAAACAGACCAAGGTTTACAATATACGAGGAGTAGGCAAATAACATTAAAATGTCATCGAAAAAAAAAATGAATGAAAATTCTTTTATTCCATAAATATTTCTATTACAATATCGGTAAGGTGGTGGTTGGTTTTAATGGTTGGCTACGAAAAGGGCACATGCTCAGCATAATGATAAAAACTGATAAAAACTACTACAAAGGTACTAGTTTTTATCGTAAACGCTTTTGACAGATCTCACATAGTTTTCCACTTATTCTGGCTCTTTGATTGGTCTAAATTTAGTGAAGTGTAGTAACCACTAGAGGCGCTGTACTATTTTTCTTACAAAATTTGTTCGATATACGATATCGAGTTTAGTATGAAAACTCGTACTAAGGGTACAGCAATGCCCCTTTTTTTACTCGCGTCAAGTAGTCGTCGCAAAAATGTAAGATAAAAAAGAAACAACTTCAAATGCCGCGGTAGTCATTTTCAGTTCCAAGTTTGAGGAGTTTATCCACATATTACATCTGGAGTTACTCACCAGATCTCTATGAAACTACAATAGGACCAAACGAGAAGTATTTATTATATTTTCAAACAAAAAAATGATGTTTAATATCAGTTAATAAATGACGGAGTTTTGAAGTAATTATGACAAACAAAAAAATCAGTTGAACTGAGAATCTTTGAGATGAGCTCCTTTTTGAAGTCGATTGATAAAATAACTGCTACCCTCCTGCTACTTCCTATGGTACGCGGTACACCCTGTAACCTACAGTAATATATACTATCAAACTGTATTTATAGCAACATTTTTTAGTGCCATACAGTAAGTAATTAATTTCAAAAACAACTCAAAAATATAAAAAAGACCTGCAAAAAATTAGTCATACTAATTAAATGTGTAAAATACACATATTTACAACATTTAAACTTTTTTAATAAGACTTTTAAATACTAATCATAATCATAATAATTTATTGCAGAAATGTAGTAGTAGTACAAAAGATGGTGGTAAATAAAACAAAACAATGCCCTTACATTCTACCAATTCACATTGGTGTGCAATTAATTGCCTGCTTGGGCTACAATTTTAGACGAATTGGCCTGCCCATCATCATAATGAATAGAGACATGCATGCATTACAGTACAGTCGTAGATTTAATATATAAGAATGTTAATGTCAGATACAAATATTTATAACACACAAAAATTTTGAAGGAAAAGTACTAATAGGTAAAAATTATGTCAATGTGTATAGAATTATTTAGGCAATGTCAAACAAAAAATATGTAGGTATATCATATGAATTAAAAATTATCATTCAAAAAATCGTCAATATTATAATAAGATTTCGTCGTCAATAGTTTCTTAAGGTTCTTCTTAAACAATGTCACGCTATGATTCTTTAAAGAATTTGGTAACTTATTAAATATTTTGGGAGCCACACATAACAAATTCTTGTGCATTAAAGCCGTTTTGGATCTGTGAATGCACAATCTGTTTTACAACGTCTGTCTCGCTTCACATGACTTAGTCAATGAATTGATAATCTGCATAGATATAAATTACTGCTCAAGAAAATAACAATTACAAATGAAAACTATGTTTTTTATTGTATTATAGTAAAATTATCTGCAATAAACTTATAGGTTTATCTTTGAACTTCAACCCAGCAACACAAAATAATAAATAAATACGATATGGCTATAGCGGATGTCTTATTTCATCATCTTCATACTTTAAGTCTTATTTATATATCAATAAATTATTGTGTTTATTATGCATATTTATTTCACAATAACGAATTACTTAGCCGTTTTATTATATATTCGATTCCAAAAGGTTTTATTACCTAGGTATAATTTTCTGTAATTATGAGTTATATAATGTATTTTTTTTGTAATTTATAGTTAAGCATTTTACCAATACTATCTTTATAAATATAATTTTGAGACAATTTCCTATGTTATTATGTTTCTATTTTATGCCTTCACTTATCATTAGAAAAAATATTATTATTATTTTTTGTTTTATAATTAGGAATGCCACACATTGAAATTTCCACACAATGTAAACTGTTATGGAATAAACTTAATTTAATTAAATACCTATTTTTGAGAAACAATTGACATACAGGTTTCCAAAACAATTATCACCCTTTCATCCATTTCTCCATTTTTCTGACTTGGGGATTTCTTATGAAAGTTATAAATTCCAAAAAAAATGGGCGGCTTTATAAATAGAAAACACAAAATTCATTTAGCCATCAGCCTCTTTGTACATTTACTTTTTTATGTTTGGATCAGCCTTTATATTATCAATAAGATTACAACACAAAACTAAAATGGTGTATGTGTTTATGATTGCACGCCTTTTACCTTTGTTTATCCTTTTGAAAGCTAGAAACATATTTACATTAATTTTCTTTATTATTTATTGCAAATGAGTTATTAACTCGTGAATCGCACACATTAATAGATATCCTGGTTTAAATGAAATACCAAAAACCTATTTTTATATTACATATATGTATCATGTTTCAAATATATATTAAAAATTAATGATAAACCTTTTTATTTATATTGTACTTAATCATATAAATTTAAATAAAAAAATTACAATTTTTAGTTCTTTGTATCGACGGTGTTTAATCCAACGACAAAATTAAAGGACTTATGTAGGTAATATGTTTTTACCTGCATAATAAGTTGTACTTATTTGTTTATGTACGTATTTTACCTTTAGCAACGATTACAGTGATAATAATAATCATGAAGACGTAATTGAAATAAATAATTATGTAGACAATATAATATTAAAAAGTTTTTGGTTGTAGTAAATCAACAATTAACGCATATTAATTTTTGTAATCCAGTACAAGATAAATCATTTCAAAAATGTGTGAGATTCAAAAACACGTATGGAAAAGACGGCAAAATCACAAAAAAATATAATTAAACAGAAAATACTTACGATAAACTAACTCGAGTGAGATGACCAAATTTAACACCGCGCATGTCAAATAGAAAGATGTACCCAGGTTGAGGACCCCGCTTGCTTAGACACGCATCTGAAAATTACCAATAATTACCATTTTAGTAGATTTACAATATTTTTAGTACAATGGTAACATCTCTGCTTATCCCATTGTTACTTTGTACTTAATCCAATTACGTAGTATTATTATCTTTTCTATGTTCATACCACAGAACAATAATAATACTACCTACGTATCAATACACAGAAATTTTAACGTAGTCCTTTGGATAGAGATAGAGAGATAAAAAATAACAGAATGTTGAAAATTAGAAGTAAAAAGTAAAAAAGTAAAAGTGAAGTAAAAATATTACTTTTAATGTTTTACTTTACTTTTACTTTTTTCGTACAATTTGTTTTATTGGTAATCAATACATAACATAAATCTGCCTAAATTAATCATCATGAATTAACGAAGTAAGTAATATAAATACCAAAAATGCATAGGTTTATTAAAATACCCAATCAGAAAAAAACTAATATTGACAGTCATACGAGTTTCTCTCGGCGGAGTAATATTAATACCAATAAAAACTTATTAAGCCAGACGTTGCCAACTTCTTTGTGATTGAAAAAAAAAATGCGGAACTGCGAAGTTATTTTAATGGAACAACTGATCTTTGCTTAAATTAACTGTCGGTATTAAACATTTAAAAGAAAATCTTAAAGCGGTGTGTAAACAATAATTAAACAACAATATGTTGGTCTTTATTTAGGTAAATCAGAAAGTCGGCGCGTTATCAACTAAGTCGTGAGGCCATAAATCATAATGATTTATGGCTTCACGACTCAGTTGATAATGCGCCGACTAAAGTAAAGTCGTAACCTCTTAATAAAGTCGTAGTCACTCAACGAGCTATGGAGAGAGCTATACTCGGTGTTTTCTGTGGGATCAAATAGGGAACGAAGTAATTTGCCACAGAACTAAAATTATAGACAGCTCATAGATTAGTAAACTGAAGTGGCAGTGGTCTGGTCATATCTGAGGACAGGCAGGACTGATAACTCCAAGATGATGAGATTACCTATTAATATACATACAAACAATCATGCCTTTTATCCGGTGGGGTAGGCAGAGACTACTTCTTTCCACATGCTACGATCCTGACATATCTCTTTCTCTTCTTCTACTTTCATAAGCTTCTTTATTCCTATTAATATATCAATAATTATATATCCAGACTAATATTATAAAAACGTTTGATAACTTTTTTTAGGGTTCCGATCCCAAAGGGTACCAACGGAACCCTATTACTGAGACTCCGCTGTCCGTCTGTCTGTCCGTCTGTCACCAGGCTGTATCTCATGAACCGTGATAGTTAGACGGTTGAAATTTTCACAGATGATGTATTTTTGTTGCCGCTATAACAACAAATACTAAGAACAGAACAAAGTTAAAAATTAAAGAAAAGTTAAAAAAAAGTTTTTACGATAGCGCAGCCACCTATCTAGTTGCTAAGATGGCGCTATCGTCTTTACCTTAATCTGAATCTCGGAAGCGGCTCCAACGATTAAATAAAATTTAGTATACCTACAGGGGATTTTGGGGGCGATAAATCGATCTAGCTAGGAGTCATTTTCAGAAAATGTTGTTTTATTCGTGTTTTAAATAATCAACTTTATTGATAATCAACTTAAAATATGACTCTTCCCGACATCTATTGGCGAGTAGAAGTACTGTATCAGTAAAGCAGTTAGTTGCTCTCAATTAAAAAAAATAGTATTATTATTCGTCAATAGATGTCGGGAAGAGTCATGTGGCAAAAAATACTGAGCAAAGCTCGGTCAACCAGATATTTAATACAATTAATTACTACAATTACTATTATTACTATTACTACTATATAATATTATTCTACCTTTGTGTTAACGTTTACTTAGTTGGTGTTAGAAGTTCGTTAGAAATTCGATAGATGGCGTTCGGAACCCTCCGTGTGCGGGACAAAGTCTGACTCGCACTTGGCCAGTTTTATTGTTGTTTAGTCTCTTTGTTTGATAGTCTGTTTGATACCTAATCACGCCTAAACTGACGATCCGATTTTCTGAAATTTAACGAGTAGATACCTACTTTATAGCATGAGAATTAACAAAGGCTACTAAATTCTTGGTGTATGTGAACGAAGTCGCGTATCAGCTAGTATAACTAGACATAACTATACCTACCTATCTATACAATACCCATATTCGATGTTAACTTTTAATATTATATTTGATTAAATTTTATTAAACATTACCTACTACTTACGACATCAACAGATAAGCTGAAAACCCGACAAATAATCCTTTTAAAGCCAATTCAAGTGCAACTTACAGACTAGGTACCTAGATAAAACCTAACGCGTTCATCTGATAAATCAATAACATGGTTCTATTTTTAGAAGGAGGTTGCGCCGGCATGGCTATCACGTTCTACTATTTTGGTAGAATTTCGAGTGCTATTATAATGGCAATATTTTCACGAACCTTGTTATGACAGGTCTGGATTCAGGCAAGATAATAGGGCAACGGGGCCAAATTTCTGCACTTATTATTAGGTATCTGCTTTTCAAATCAAAATTGTGCATGATTTTAGCAAGTAGGTCTGTATCTACAATATTATTTTATTATGTTACGAAATGAATAAGAATATGTAATGTTAATATGTAATATTTACACAATAATGTACAATTTCGGTTGAAAACTCAGGTGTCGGTAAAATGGACGAGTGTTGACATTTGGTCCCTTTCATCTATCTACCTACATACAACAGGAGAAATATTAGTTACGGTGCGTACAGACAGACAGTGACATAACATGTTATACAACATTGTTATTTTATTTAACATGTTTCAGATAATGTGGACACGGAATGTTATAAAAAATGTTATATTGAGAGATGTGATAAACGGTTTTTAATTGACAACACGCTTAAACTTTTTTTAAAAAGCTAGCTTAAAATAAGTTTACGCTTAACGGCTTTTTAAAACTATAAGCAGTGCAAGTCACTATTGTTGTGAAGATCGTAGTACTTACTACGATCTTCACAATATTCACGATACTTATCGTAACGTAGTAAAACGGGGGCTTATTTGAAATAGTAATGTAATGACGTAACGTAAGTTAATGTTTTTATGTTTTATGGCTAGGACAGTGTTAGGATATATAAAAAAAAAAACTAAATACAATGCAAATTACTATAAATCAATTAACTTCCCTTCGTACTTATCAACAGGCTTAGGACTGTCTGAAATGAATATCCACACCATTATCTCAGATAGAGAGTTCTCGTTATCGACATCTTAAAAAACAGTTTACATCACTCACTATAATTAAACTTTACAGTTTCCTAACCTATGTTTTGGTTATATTATATACATTGTTCAATTATTATAGTTCGATAATTGAACAATTGATTGCACCTGAGCAAAACATCGACTACACGCACTTTTACTTCGTTCGCATACGTTCTAAATACTAATTAACGAGCATAAAACGAGCTCGTCTTATCAAAATAACAAAATACGCACTAACAAAAATAATTCATGAAACTAAGAACATAACATTACGTTGTCCTTAAAAAAATACTAACAAATCAAAAACGGGTCGTTGTCAGTCAGCCACAATGGAAACAGGCAGAATTCATTTTAGTAGCATAATACCGATTATCACGTTTGGTTTGAAAATGCTAACAAATAAAAAACGGGTAATTGTCAGTCTACCACAACGCAAACAAGTAGACTTTATTTTAGTCGCATAATTCCGATTGCGTTTCTTTTGAAATAATACTAACAAATCAAAAACGGGTCATTGTACTCATTGTCAGTCTGCCTCAACGAAATCAAGCTGCATTTGTTTTAGTCGTATAATACTGTAAACTGTAACCGATCCCACCGACATTGAGTCTTATGTGCATAGTAATAAGGTTGTTATATCAATTTAATAAAGAATGTTTATAATGTGCCGTATAGCTGTAGGAATAAGGTCATTTTATGGTCGAATATAGTAGTACGAAAAATGTTTTTAAGCGTAGACGGCTTAAAGCGTAGACGGCTTAATTTTGGAAGCGCGCTTTGGCGCTTGTTTTGGATAACGTTTTAAAAAGCTATTTCCGATTAAAAGCGCCCACCGCTAGTTATATTAACACTTTTATTATAAAAACTCACGTTCATTTTAAACTTATAGATTTAAAAACGGGAATTTAACGTGACTTACGCGATGTCGATATAGCGATCGACATATGTTTCGGCCTCATCCGGAGGCCTTCTTCAGGATCTTGAGTGCGGGGCGCTCGTCGACGCGTCGCACCTCGCACTGCGGGCCGCTGCTCGTGCAGCGCGGGCGGACGGAGCGGGCGGCGGCGGCGGCGGTGGTGGTGTTGGTGGGGGGTAATGATGCGGTGTACATAGTGGAGGCGCGGGATTAGGTTGGAGGGCTTCGTCTTCATCACTGCTGTTTACTTCAGACGAGACCTCATCCAACCGGCAGACGGAACTCACGGTGTCCTCCTCACTGTTGCCACTGGTGACGTGCTTTCCATGAAGAACGGTTTTCCACGTATTTGACAGGTACCACCCTCTGTCTCTGTTGAAGTTACGACGACGACTGATCTCAATGGCTTCTCGGATTTTGCGGCCCTCCAACCTAATCCCGCGCCTCCACTATGTACACCGCATCATTACCCCCCACCAACACCACCACCGCCGCCGCCGCCGCCCGCTCCGTCCGCCCGCGCTGCACGAGCAGCGGCCCGCAGTGCGAGGTGCGACGCGTCGACGAGCGCCCCGCACTCAAGATCCTGAAGAAGGCCTCCGGATGAGGCCGAAACATATGTCGATCGCTATATCGACATCGCGTAAGTCACGTTAAATTCCCGTTTTTAAATCTATAAGTTTATATTAACACGTTATTTATTTGTACAACAATGTTATATTAGTCATGTGTACTTACTAGAAATGTTATATAACATTGTTATTCGAATGTGTACAGCATTGTTTTATGTTGAAATGTTGAATAACACTAGGTTACATATGTGGACGTGTTATAAAACACAAGTTATATCGCATGTTATATTATAGCCTGTACGCACCTTTATAGTAGGTACTTTGTACTATTATTTATTCTGTGGTTATGTGTAAAGTTGACCGATAATTGAAACGCTTGGTGACAAAGTTTAATTCCGGCATCACCGAAAGACCAGCGTTGGTCATTGGACAAACAGTTATGCTGAGTTGGGGCCGATTAGTGACACTTTTGTCAAGGATTAATACGCATAAATCTATACTATTATTTTATACCTTTTTATAATACCTAAGTGTCATTAATAAACTTTTTCACTTTCACTTTTAAACCGACTTCAAAAAAAGGAGGACGTTTCTCAATTCGACCGTATATGTTTTGTTTTTTATGTTTGTTTGCGGATAACTTCGTCGTTCATGAACCGATTTGATTATTCTTTTTTTTGTTGGAATGGCGATATCCCAAGTGTGATACCATGGAAATTTTATCGAGGTCTGATAAGTACCTCCAGAGATATGGAGATAAACACCTCAAAATTGCTACTGAAAATTAATAGCGCGTCATTGAAGTCGGTTCTTTTTAGTTTTTTAAACGATCTTATCTAATTTAAAAAACCGTGTTAGTACTTGTGGGTCAAATCTAAGAAGCTAAATTAGAACCACTATCTGATGTTCGATTGGACTTAAATTTGGTAGGTATTTGCGCATCTTCGTTGACAATGCAATAATATGGTACCACGGAGCTGACCTGAAGATGGACCCGGGCTGCAAGGACTGGAACTACGTAATGGCAAATGGTAGGACAGTGGAATTTGGGTTAGTATGTATTTATATTGTAATACGGGACATATCGCGCTAAAAACATACATAATAAACTGGCCAAGTGCAAGTCGGACTCGCACTACTAGTGCGAGTCCGAAGGTTCCGTACCACACTACAGTATTTTATAAGATCGAGCAAATAATACCATTATCATTTTTCGCCAGCAAACAATTGTAATGAATAAACATTTTATTTCTTATAACGCTATCTAACGTCTAACAAAGATGTTAGGGATCGACATTTCAATATAACGCCATCTATGGGACGTTTACGTAACTAAGTGTTCATAGATGGCGTAAAATGCCGAAAAAACACGTTTCTTGTATGGGGACCCTCTATTATTTTTAACTTTATTCTGTTTTTAGTATTTGTTGTTATAGCGGCAACAAAAATACATCATCTGTGAAAATGTCAACTGTCTAACTATCACGGTTCATGAGATACAGCCTGGTGACAGACGGACAGACAGACAGACAGGCAGACAGACGGACAGCGGAGTCTAAGTAATAGGGTTCCGTTGGTACCCTTTGGGTTCGGAACCCTAAAAACAGTAAATTAGAACCACAGACGACCGACGCCACCTCAACTTCTACAACGGCTCTTTTTGAACAGACTCTATAGGCTAGTTTTTGACCACTATCTCACCTGTTGGTAAGTGATGATGCGGTGGAGGATATGGACTTCTCCCTAGGTCACAGAATAAATAACAGCACAAGCATATAACAAACTATAGTACATACAAGCCTAGGTAGTGATTTTCCTCAATTAGTGCATTTGCAATGAAATTAGTGTAGGTACATGATAAACATTTATCCATAATCGTTCCCGCGAACCGGATCCATCTTACTGACTATTATATTTTATATAGTTTCCAAGTCACTCAACAGATGGCTTTTAAAATTAACGCAAAATGTTTGGCGACAGATTTTCTAATTTTAGAGTGGCCGTGGTAATGACTTTTTAGAATACAATTTATCAAGACGTAATTTTATATGATTGAATCATATTATATTATTATCATAAATTTAAATCTAATTTTAAAACTTACTAATGATTTATTCTGTGACCTAATTATTTCGATTATTGATGATTTTGATTTGTGAAATGTGACAAAATAAACGGACTTGCAATAATGTCAAAAACCCAAATATCAACTCTATTTTTCGTGAAATAAACATTCAGTCATAGGCCAGGCGGACGCTAGACAGGCTAGATTCCTAAAAAAATGTTTTTAATCCATCATTTACCTGCATTATTAAAAAATATTGAATAGGTAATTTTTTTTGTCAAACAAAAAATCACGAATATTTAACACAAATACAAATTAGCATCATCCTCCCTGCATTGAACATTTGTAAAAATTAGCAGTCGTAACTTGCCTTTTGCGGTCGTTCACGTTACTCGGATGTTTAAAAATAAACTGGCCAAGTGCAAGTCGGACTCGCACTAGTAGGATTGCGTACCACACTACAGTATTTTATAAGATCGGGCAAAAAATACCACTATCATTTTTCGCCAGCAAAAAATAATAATTAATAAACATTTTATTTCTTATAACGCCATCTAACGTCTAACAAAGGTGTTAGGGATCGACATTTCAATGTAACGCCATCTATGGGACGTTTACCCAACTAAGCGTTCATAGATGGCGTGAAAACACGTTTCTTGTATGGGGACCCTCTATTATTTTTTAACTTTATTCTGTTTTTAGTATTTGTTGTTATAGCGGCAACAGAAATACATCATCTGTGAAAATTTCAACTATTTAACCATCACGGTTCATGAGATACAGCCTGGTGACGATACAGACGGACAGACAGACAGACTGACAGATAGACAGACAGACAGACATACAGACAGACAGACGGACAGCGGAGTCTTACTAATAGGGTCCCGTTTTACCCTTTGGGTACGGAACCCTAAAAATGGATGTTGATATCATATTGTTATACCTAAGTACGAAATATAATTGTGCTAACAAGTAAGACCAGGTTAAATATTATATTTCTTTAAGTGTTATCTACACTTCATATTTTATCAACCGACTTCCAAAAAGAAGGAGGTTCTCAATTCGTCTCTGTATGTTTTTTTTTTTTTTTTTTGTGTGTATGTTACGCGATAACTCCGTCAATTGTGAATCTATTCTAATGATTCTTTTTGTAATCGGTAGGGTACGTTTCCGAGGTGGGCCCATTGTAATTTCATCGAGATCTGATAAGTATCTCCAGAGATATGACGCTAAACGTCTCAAACTTCCTACTGAAATTGACTCGCGGGGCATTAAAGTCGGTTGTTTCAGTTTTCTATCATTATAACTATCTTAATTATGTTAATTGTTATTCAAAATATCATCGTACCGGCGTGATTTGAATCTGTGCCTCCTGGGAAACATGCCCGACACTGTGCCACTTTAGCTACGGTACGACCCTACCGACACGACGAAACTAAGCCATCTGTAATAATAACTGTTTAGAATTAGTCGATAATAATAATAGTTTTCTTTCCAGTTAATGTTCCACATATACAAACATAACTTTAATTATTTTTCAGCAAATTTGCTCAAAAAATGCATTTACGACGCCTGTATACATTGTTCGAAAGTTAAAAATTACGCACTATACACCGGAGCGTGCAGAAAGTACTTACCGCACGCTCCGGTGTATGGCACGCAGTAACTATTATACAATCTGTGGTATGGCACCGCGTTTAACCTTTACGTTTTTTTTTTATTTCCGGAAAATATACATAAGAATTCCACCAAAGAGTTTTATATTGCGAGAATAAATAAGCTGAATGTTAGAACCTCCTTGAAAGCGCTTTTGCTTAATAAGGTTGTCTCACTTTCAAAAGTAAATGAGACGAAAGATGTAGTACTAATTTTTATTTAATTTAATAAGTTTTTAATTTAACCCTCAAATTCGTCTCGGGCTTACATTTGTAAAAACCAACTTACCGCACTTGTATCATAAATAACTATTGTAGTTACCAATTTCCCGCATCTTGTTTTATGAATAATACTTAGTACACAAAGCCAACTTCAGAGTTCTACCTCTGGTCACAGAATAATGAATAGTACAAGTACTCTTGTATAAAAATTCATGAAATAAACTTAAAAGAAATCTATACATTAGGCATATAATTCTGTGGACATATTGTACTAAAAATTGATAAATATAGTCAAAAAAATTAAAGGGTTTGCGCAAATTTCCACGAATTATATCCGCAGTTCAACACGATTTATTGCGTTTAATTCCAAACAAATATTATATCAAAATAAAGTACATTCTTCAACTAATCTGATCTCAATTATTTGTGATAATAACTCTCTTTTGTTCTTCGAGCATTTACCAATGGAGATGTTAACGTTGTAATCCGCAAACATTTTTTTCTGCCGATACTTACGGGGGACGAGGTAAACACGCATTGCACACACACAAATCACTCACTTTAACAATCCCGCACACTAGCTTGAAACACGCACACAGTATTAAAAATACAGCGAAGTTACGCACGCTCATATGGCCAAAAATGGCTATATGCCTAGCAAAGTGGTACGCCTTGCGTTAACATCTCCTTTGGTAAATGCTCGAACGTTTTGTTAGATACAAAAAATATTTAACATTACTATGAATTATCTTAAATGGAAATGTCAGTCATACAAATTTTAAAATCACTACTTATATTTTTTTTCAACCGACTCCCAAAAAGAAGGAGGTTCTCAATTCGTCTGTATGTTTTTTTTTTGTGTGTATATTGTCACGCGATTACTCCGTCAATTGTGAACCGATTTGAATGGTTCTTTTTTAATCGGTATGGTACGGTCCTATTTTAATTTCATCGAGATCTGATAAGTATCTCCAGAGATATGACGATAAACGTATCAAACTTGCTACTGAAATTGACTTGAAATTGACGCGGGGCATGGAAGTCGGTTGTTTTAGTTTTTAAACTATTTTAATCATTATTGTTTGTGAAAATTATCGTGAGGATCACACATTATAATTATAGAAATCTACTATTTCTTTATTCATGAAATGCAACTATCAAAATAAGTTATAACTCACATACACGCTATTCCTTCTTTCTATTCTTGTGCAAGCGATGCGAACCTGTTTACTTACCTAAACTTTAGTAGCGTTGTGGTAGCGTGACTTGTAACCGACTTCACAAAAAAAGATAAGGTTCTCAATTCGACAGTTTTTTTATGTTTGTTACCTCAGAACTCCGTTAAATCGAACCGATTTGAATAAATCTTTTTTTGTTTGAGAGATTATGCCTCCCGTTTGGTCTCATTAAAATTTCATCGAGATCTGATCTGATCTAATCTCCGGAGATATGTAGATAAACAATATAAACTAATTTGTATACCATGATGACATGATTATGGGTACTGGCTATTTTGACTATCGCGGCATGTGAAGTCGGTTTTTTGTTTTGTACGATCATAAATTATGTAAAATGGCTCTTTATCTATCATCCTAGACATGCGAAAAAAATCACACACACATAGGTACATGTATTTAATTTCGACTGCCATATTTGCAATAACAAATTGAAACGCCGATCAACATACCTACGTCAAAGGATGTGTCAATGAAACAAGTTATTTTATGACGTAACATACTTACCTAATAAATAATAAATATAAATATTATAAAGAGGAAAACTTTGTTTGTTTGGTTGTAATGAATAGGCTCAAAAACTACTGGACCGTTTTAAAAAATTCTTTCACCATTCGAAAGCCACAGTATCCACGAGTAACATAGGCTAAATTTTATTTTGGAAAAAAATAGGGTTCCGTAAGATATTTGGGTTTTAGCAAAACAACGTTTGCAGGGTCAGCTAGTACCTAATATACAGTTTACCTATGTTAGAATGGGTTATAGTGCGATTGTTTTTAATTGATTTCGTATACAGGATATCTTTACACAAGACCTGTATATTTTGGCTGACATCAAGAAAGAAGAAGGTTGTGAATTCGTTTTTTTTTTTTAAATTACACCCATATGGATATATATTGGATATATATAATCAGGGCGAGCGAAGTGAGCCCTATACTATCCCACAACCTGAGCACTTTTGTGGTACACTTTACTGAAAAACTATCACACCTATTGATTTGTGCTTTAGCATTGTAATTTAAATGCACATGTAGATGTGTTATCAGTCAAAAATATATCATTTTATTACCATTAAAAAAATGAAGATTAACAGTTTTGTTTCTAGGATAGAATAGAATATTATTCTACTACTAACGCCATCCGTTAGAAGATCAAAGATTTAACTTAGCTGCGAACATAATGTTTGGTTACTAACGCCATCCGTTGGAAATCTAAAGAATTTACATCTGTCATCTAAATGACGGGAGTGTGACTAAGCTGATTAAGCTGACGATTCCAAAAAGTGGAAGATTTCAAGGATCTTTATGAAATTTGAAATATAAGGGTCGGCGCACACGGGCCACCGGCCACAAGCCGCCACCGGCATATTTCCTATAGTTTTCATACATTTTATATGGACTCGCCGCACACGGTGACTATAGGAAATATGCCGGTGGCGGCGCTTTGTGGTTGTGGCCCGTGGCCCGTGTGCGGGGACCCTAAATAGAATTTTGATAATTTTCTGTTTCTATTTACGGTATAACATTTTTATGATGCATATATTTGGTTGGAGATTTATAAAGTTTGAATGAGAAGATAAATAAACTTTATTTTTATGCCATAATTCAATAATATGATTTTATGCATCTGTTTGAGTGGTTGGAGGTTCGGCATTTAATTAAAAAAAAAAACAACCTTAAAAATTATTACCAGGCAGAAAAATTACGCGAGCCCTGACAAAGCTCGGCTTTTAGCTAGTTACACCCATATGGATATAGGATAAGGATGAACACTCATATTATTGAAAGAACATTGATAAGCAAACAATTGAAAATCATTTTACCGCCCGCTCAAGTTGAAGAGAAGACCTATTTTACGCGCATTTATCGAGGAACCAATCACTGTTTTTCGAAGATTCGAAACGAAACGTCGTCATCATATGCCGTAGGTACTACGTTTTTTTTTACACCAAACTGGATAGCTCTTGATCACTATCTCACCTGATGTTAAGTGATGATGCGATCGATGATGGAACGTGCTTACCCAGAAGATACCTATTCACCGCGATTTGAAGACCCCTATATTATACTTAACCGGAAACAAAAACTCAGGCAGAGTAAGGAATGGATCCTTGGCGGATCGTATGATGAACGAAGAAGCAAATCGTTTCGTTCGGGTAAATTGTATATCCACCGTAACGTACCACAATGACTCATGTCTGCATTAAATTTTACACAATTTACATTTGCCCATTTACTGTACGAGTTAAGATTGGAATCGTGCCAAAAACCAAAGTTAGAGAAGAGTAATAACCGGACGCAAAATTCCACTACAAACAATTCAAAACTGTCTGTTTTCAGTTGTTGGGAAAATACCTACTTAAGGTCAGCTCACACAGAGACGCGACGCGGCACGCACTCGTCTCACTCTCACACACTCCTTTTTAGGGTTCCGTACTCCTGACAATGAACCCATATAGTTTCATCATGTCCGTCTGTCTGTCTGTCTGTCTGTCCGAGGTTTTGTTAAGAGACCGTTAACACTAGAAAGCTGTAATTTTGTGAGGGTATGTATATATATTACGCCGACAAAGTGCTGAAATAAAATTGTGAAGAATATTTTTTTTTAGGGTTGCTCCCCTATATGAGAAGTGGGGATGATTTTTTTTTATAGTCTACCCCATCGTGTGCGTTATCGTTGAATAGGTCTTTTAAAATGTGTTGAGGGTTGCTAATACCATTTTTCGATTGAATGCTCCATTTACGAAATATTAAACTTTAAAGTGCAAATTTTTGTTCCAGTAGGGCTTCCCCCCCTCCTCTAAAAGCTAAACTGCTGGCTTGAAAAATCTGGAATAAATCGTGATAATAGCGTATTTCATGAACTTCAAAGGAAAATTATAGCGGTTGAGATAACTTTATTAGTTTAGCAGTAATAGTTGTTGATCTTGGTTGTTGGATAATTTTGTTCCAAATACAAAATCCTTAGAATAAATCCTTTAAAGTGACAAAGACGGAGTACCTAGTTGTTTGTTTATAACGGGTAAAGACTTGCATTGAATAACAGGCTACTACGGAACCCTACACTGCGCGTGGCCCGACACGCACTTGGCTGCGCGTGGCCAGACACGCACTTGGCTGCGCGTGGCCCGACACGCACTTGGCTGCGCGTGGCCCGACACGCACTTGGCCGGTTATTATCTACTGGAACAAAAATTTGCACTTTAAAGTTTAATATTTCCTAAATGGAGCATTACATTACATCGAAAAACCTAAGCAAAAATTATCCAAATTTTATTTAACCACTTTGTCGGCGTACAGTTACAGCTTTCAAGTACTTAACGGTCTCTTAGCGAAACCTCGGACTGAGAGACAGACGGATATAACGAAACTATAAGGGTTCCTTGTCAGGACTACGGCACCCTAAAAACTTAGAACTCAATGTCAAGTAGGTACAGCGAGTTAGTAGGTATCATTCGTCAATTTCACAGTTACATCAAGTTACCTTTGTCCAAGTACTAAGTGTATCCAAGCACGAAAGCAGGTAAAGTTATATCTAACTTAGTTTTAGCACCATCAAGTTAAGAGGGTCCAAGGACGAGGTTGCGAACCGTTCTAACTTAATGTAAGTAAGCGTTTAGGTATAAGGGAGTACCTAAGGTCCCTACGAAACTCTAAGTTCTAAGCTTTGGGGGAGAGATAGGCAGATGGCGGTATAGCAGCATCTCGTTCTCTCTGGCAATTTAAGCTTAAAATAAGAATGACTAGCTGTCCACATCGGCTTTGCACGTGAAGAGCATATATATATATATATATATATATATATATATATATATATATTTATATATCATATAGGCTAGACCACTATCTCACCTGTTGGTAAGTGATGATGCGGACGAAGATGGTAAGCACGCTAGGCCTAGAATGGGAACTGGCTCTCAAGGATAGAGAGATCTGATAAGTATCTCCAGAGATATGACGATAAACGTCTCAATCTTGCTACTAAAATTGACTCGCGGGGCATTGAAGGCGGTTGTTTTAGTTTTTAAACTATCTTAATTATTGTGAAAATAAAATACCTAATGATTTTTACACATAACTTATATACTTAACTCAGATCAAATAAATGTTGACTGACAGAGCTTTACAGTACTAAATTTTTTGGGGTATACGTGAACAAAGTCGCCGGTATCAGCTTATAGTACATATGATAAATACATTTTAATGCGAATGATTTACTTTATGTTTCCAACAGCTGATTAACCTGATTATTCTGATTACCATACTGATCCTTCTGACCTAAGCAGTACCGGTACAAATAAATTAATTTATTAAATAATCCGTTTTGTTATGTGGTAGTACGATGCGCCACTGATTTATTGCATATTAGGAAGTCTTGAAATATTAAAAAATATATATGACAAAATTATAAGTCCGCGGTTTAGCTTGCTTGTTCCGGCTTATGAAGTTGTTGCATAATGCAGGGTAGTGAAACACGAGAGATAGATTGATAAACACTTTTTTGATCACCACTTACAGAAGGATATTAACTTAATGGCTAAGGTGAGACAGTACTTCACACCGGGACAGTTGCTTAATCTTTACCAAGCTCAAGTCCGGTCGTGTATGGAGTACTGTTCTCACCTTTGGGATGGTTCTGCCAAATACCAGCTGGAGACACTGGAAGCTATTGAGAGGAGAAAAAAGAATCTAGAAACATCAGCACAGAACAAAAATTATACTACGTAACATCAGCGACGAGCTAATAGTAAGTAAGAGACTCTAGAGAATCTCGCGTATCGCCGCGAAGTCGCTTGCTTATCGGTTTTTTAACAGACTTTAAAAAATGAGGTTTATCAAATCAACCGTATATGTATATATTTTTTGTGTGTTCGCGGATACTTCTTCATTTATGAACCGATTTTGATGATTATTTTTTGTTAGAAAGGGAACATTCCAAGGATAGTACCATAAGTACCATAGTAATTTTATCGAGACCTGATAAGTATCTCCAGAGATAAACACCTCAAACTTGGTACTGAAAATTAATAGCGCGGCGTATGAAGTCGGTTTTTTAGTTTTTTAAACGATCTTATTCTCAGTGCGTGTACCTATTAGATTTTTTAGTTAGAAATAATATATAGTCAGTAGTTACTCTACGCTCTGGCATGTACGCTTTGGTGTCCAACTGTAAGTGCATCATGTATTTTTTCATAAATAAATAAAAATAAAAGTCTATAACGGGTATAGGTAGAAACAATTATTAGGATTTTAAAGATAAAATATTATTATACCTTTTTCAAATGCCTATAATACAATCGACAGTCATTACCCATTAATGTTTATGGTAGTTTATTATGAGTACATATTTTTATTGGTTATTTTTATGTTAATCTCAATATAATTTATGCATGCGGTCAGACCCACTTATACTACAGAATAAATAATAGTACCAGTACTTATACCATGTCATAAATTCTATAAGTACAAAGCAGTTGGCCTTGGGACATTCGTAACGGATTCTTCTTCTTTAAGCAAAATATTTCTAGAAACCACGTTACCTACATACTTTTATGATCATATTTGTATCGCAAACAGACACGGACTTGACCACTATCTCACCTGATGTTAAGTGATGATGCGGTTTAAGAAGAAATTGTGCTTGCATGGAAATGAAGTCATAAACGATAGTATTAATGCTCGTTTGCGAATCGCCATGCTTTAAAAGTAGGTATCTCAAAGAAAACAACACCGAGAATCCGGGACTACGAGTCGTAGGGACTCCGAATAATATACTTGAAATGTGTCGTATTTTTCCAACTGGAAAACTTCTGAAAGCAACATAATCTGATGGGATAAGTCCCTTTACTAATCTCTCAAGGGAATATTTGAACCACTACTGCCGAATCTTCAAAGAAAAATGTGTAAAGATGTTGTTACAAAACTAGATAGACGGGAAAATCCCCGTTGGCGTAAAGTATGATGGCTTGACTTTTAAGCGAGAGGGTCACCGGTTCAGATCCTAGCACGGGTGTTCGACTGCAGGCGGTAACTGGCTCTCAAGGATAGCTGCCGGAACCTTTAAGCATTTACCAAACGAAATGTTAACGCAAGGCGTACCACTCTGCTGGCCATATAGCCATTTTTGGCCATATGAGCGTGCGTAACTACGCTGTATTTTTAATTCTGTGTGCGTGTTTCAAGCTAGTGTGCAGGATCGTTAAAGTGAGTGATTTGTGTGTGTGCAATGCGTGTTTACCTCGTCCCCCGTAAGAATCGGCAGAAAAAAATGTTTGCGGATTACAACGTTAACATCTCCATTGGTAAATGCTCGAAGGCCGGAACACATTAGGTAGATGTTTTGGCGGGGTGGTAGCTGGCGAGGCGGACACTAGATAGTGTCCTACCACCATGCATATTATTAAGTATATTCATCTGTATACATGCATAAAATCAAGTCTCTTTTCCGTTGGTAGGCAGAGACTACTCCTTTGCAGGGATATCAGGTCGCTGTTTATCCCACATGCTACGATCCTGACATACCTCTTTCGCTTCTTCCACTTTCATGAGCGCCTTCATACATGCTCGCCAGTTATAGGTACTTTTGACTTGGCCTTTCTTTAAGACCTATATTATTATATTATATCATAATGGTATAGAATATACAATTATCCTTACTAATATTATAAATGCGAAAGTAACTGTGGAGGGGAGGGATGGGGGAGGGGAAGTTAGGGGAAGGGGAGGGGAGGGGGAAGAGGGCATTCGCGTGGCGTCGTAGAGTGCGGTGTAGTTGGAATACGTATGCATCTTATTAGCAAATACACTATTCCACGCGGACAAAGTCGCGGGCACAGCTAGTACTTCATAATAGCCTAAAATCAAACAAAGTCAGTGACGTCAAGCTACAAGTACATATGAGAGGAGAGGTATTCGCGGAACCCTTCAAAAATGTACGTTCTCATTAATACGAAATGTCAATCCTCAAGGGCATAGATAGGGCGCTGTATTCAGTTACCTACGTCACGTTACTTTGTTGTCTACGTCGTAGGATAAGAAATGTTCGAATTTATTAAAAAATATATAGGTACGCTTTGATGTATATGTACTACGTACGTACCTCGATGTAGGTACGGCGGAAAAATCTCTTTTTTTGTGAAGTCAGTTAAAAATGATTCTGTAAGTACCGCAGAAGTTCCGCATCAAACGCCTTTTTTTTCTTTTATAGGTAGGTTTGCGTCAAAAGCCACCTTGCGCGTGTAGTAGAACTCGTCTTGTAATGAAAACGGCTCATTCCACTTCACAAATTAGTCTAAAGAAGAAAGTCTAGCGCTTCCTATCCGGCACTAGTTACAAGACTTTCAACCGATACCTACTTAGTATCGATACTAAAAGTAATTTGAATCGAAATACTACGGGATGTACTTTACATCCCTAGAAAGTTGAACAACAAAAATCGTCTGTAAATTGTTACACACAATCCAAAATTTCATCGTACCGAAGGGACTCGAACCCACACCCCCCGGATAACATGTCCAGGTGTTCTGCAAATTAAGCCACAGTGCGATACTATCGATACGACGATATTAATGGATTGCATTTTTAACCAAATTATGCATAGGTGGCGCCATCTATGATAACTTATTTCGAAAGTTAATCATTCGGAAGAAATTATTACAGTTATCAGTTTATCTAATACTATAAGAATCTCTGTCCTGACATACTGACTGACTGACAGACAACGCACAGCCTAAGCCGCTGGTCGTAGAGACTTGAAATTTGGAGGGTATATTTGTCTTAGTACGTAGGGGTGTACTAAGAAAGGATTTTTCGAAATTCACCCCTGAAGGGGATGAAACGGGGATTCATAGTTTGTATGGAGAAACAAGATTAGATAGTATTTTTTATTCGAAACTTCATACAAGTACTCCAGTAAAAAAATAAGTAAATACGTGTTCCAGTTTTTTTTTAAATCCACCCCTAAGAGGGTGAAATGGGGGTAACAAAGTGTGAAAATCAATATTATTTCGGATTGCGCTGAAATTTGGCATGCAGATAGTTATAACAACGTTAGTGCCCTCTGAGAAAGGATTTTCCAAAATTCACCCCTGAAAGGGTTGAAACGGGGGTTCAAAGTTTGTATGGAGAAACAAAATTAGATAGTTTTTTCTATTCGAAACTTCATACACTTGCTCCAGTAAAAAAATAAGTAAATACGTGTTTCAGGTTTTTTTTTAAATTACACCCCTAAGAGGGTGGAATGGAGTAACAAAGTGTGAAAAACAATATTGCTTCGGATTGCGCTGAAATTAGGCATGCAGATAGTTATTACGAAGTTAGTTCCCTCTGAGAAAGGATTTTCCAAAATTCACCCCTGAAGGGGATGAAACGGGGGTTCAAAGTTTGTATGGAGAAACAAGATTATATATAGTCTTTTATATTTGAAACTTAACACAAGTACTTAAGTAAGTAAATACGTGTTACATGCTCTTTCGAAATTCCACCCCTAAAAGGGTGAAGAGGGGTAACAAAGTCTTAAATCAATATTGTTTCGGATTGCGCTGAAATTTGGCATGGAGATAGTTATTTTGACATAGGTTAAGAAATAATTTTTCAAAATTCACTCTTCAAGGGGATGAAGCGGGGGTTCAAAGTTTGGATAGTCATTTTATTTGACATTTCACACAAGTACTTCTGTAAATAAATAAGTAAATACGAGTTACAGACTTTTTCAAAATGCCACCCTAACAGGATAAACTGGGGTAACAAAGTCTAAAAATCAATATTGTTTCGGATTACGCTGAAATTTAGAATGCAGATAGTTATTTTGACATAGGTATCCGCTCAGAAAAGATTTTCTAAAAATTCCTCCCGGATACGGAACGGGGAATCATAGTCTGTATGGCGAAACAAGATGAGACAAAGAACGTGTTGTAGGATTTTTCGAAATGGGGTAGGCAACAAAGTGTGAAACTTTGGGTTTTTCGGGTTTTATAAATATGAATCCCGAATTTCCTTAGTCACGCGATAACATGAAAACGGGTGAAACGATTTGGCTAATTCTTTTTTGATGTCTTTATTGATAGAATCGTTTTTACAAAAGAAAAGTTGTAAGTAAATAAAAGAAGTTTTTAACGCGGGCGAAGCCGCGGGACACTTCTAGTTATATATATATATATTCCACCTGGACATGTTATCCGGGGGGTGCGGGTTTGAGACCCGTCGGTACGATGAAATTTTGGATTGTGTGTAACAATTTACAAAAATAGAAAGTGTGTACCACTTCAAAAAACATAAAAATCGTCTGGTATGCACTCGGCTTACTCGGCATTTGGTGAGCCATGGAAAAGGCTATGCTCTAAACTTTGAAGGACCAAATCCGAAATAAAGTGTTACAAAGCACTAAATTTATCTTCGTACATGTTATAATAGTAGTTTATGCAACTGTCATATAATTAAGGGTATTAAAACACGAGTGTGAGTTTATGAAACGAGCGCAGCGAGTTTCATAATAGTAACGAGTGTTTTAATACCCGTGTTATATGCAGTTGCATACACTACTTTATCTTCACTAATGCAATTAATCAAACAACAAGAGTAAAAGCTGACAATAGTTTATTTATAATAATTGTTCAAATTTTTATATTCTTTTTCATATAATTTTCTAGATTTTTCTGGCAAAAGATTGTGAGTTACTTTTGTTGCCAATTCTAGAATATCCGGAGGCGTACAAATATCATCGTCGCTATCCATTTTTAACTTTTAATGTGTATTTTAAAAACAAAACACATTGCGAAACATTAAATTCACGCGTACGTTAATTTCATCGCTATCCATTTTTAACTTTTAATGTGTATTTTAAAAACAAAACACATTGCGAAACATTAAATTCACGCGTACGTGTATTGTCAGTGAACTTGCCGCCATTAAAATCTAACCAATGAGAGCGCAGCTGCGCGCGCAGGGCCAATCAGGAGCGAGCGCGCGCTGTTCTTTTTTTATTTAATTGGCACAAGATCTTACCAAAGAGTTTTGTGTATGTAAGTTTAGTAGTTTCGACGAAGTTTTTACGTATAACCCAACTGTTTTCAAAAGCCAGCCTAATACCAAAATTTTATACAACTTGTATGAGGATTTTGACATAAGGCTCGCCAGGTTAATTGGTCGCGTTTTATTGATGTTATAATGAGATTTTACGATATCGATGTGGATATTATACCATCATGTGAAATTGCTTAAATTGAGTGTTTTGTTATCTGCGCTATAACAGTAGTAATTATAAGTCAAGTATTGGAAACATAAGTAGAATGTTATAACATTAGTGTAGATAAATTACTATACAACACAAACATAAGGTGTTTAACTAAATACCAATTCGACAAGTCACAAGTACTGTAGAAGACAAAGTATTTACTTTGCATTTATTAAGGTTATTCAAAGGTTATTCAAAGGTTACCTAAGGTTATTGTAGTACGTACATCTGTGTAGGTATTAGGTACTTTATAATACCCTAGTAAGAATAATTACTTTATTTTTAAAATGGGGAGGATATCAATTCAACTTCAATTTCCACAGGTTGTAGGAGCATTTGTATCGACGTTCCACCTGGCTTGCTCCCAATAATAAGCTTACCAATATCAAGGAGAAAAAAATCTGCCGCCATAACCTTACGATGTTCTGACAGCATACAGTCCTTCAAAGTCAGATCATTCTAGGCCTATTAAATTGATTACACATAATATTAAAGTTGATCTACTAGAAAATAGAACATCAACTAGAAAAAAACCCAGTCTCTAAACGGCTAATCGAATTTTCATGAATCAAAGTTATGAACACTCTCGATTAAGACACCTATCAAACAAAAATAAACTGGCCAAGTGCAAGTCGGACTCGCACTAGTAGGGTTCCGTACCACACTACAGTATTTTATAAGATCGAGCAAAAAATACCACTATCATTTTTCGCCAGCAAAAAATAATAATTAATAAACATTTTATTTCTTATTACGCCATCTAACGTCTAACAAAGGTGTTAGGGATCGACATTTCAATATAACGCCATCTATGGGACGTTTACATAACTAAGCGTTCATAGATGGCGTGAAATGCCGAAAAAAACACGTTATACTCTCTATTATTTTTAACTTTATTCTGTTTTTAGTATTTTTTGTTATAGCGGCAACAGAAATACATAATCTGTGAAAATTTCAACTGTCTATCACGGTTCATGAGATACAGCCTGACAGACGGACAGACAGACAGACAGACAGACAGACGGACAGCGGAGTCTTAGTAATAGGGTCCCGTTTTACGCTTTGGGTACGGAACCCTAAAAACGAAATCATAATCGGATTATCCGTTTCGGAGCTACGATGCAACAGACAGATACACAGATATACATAGATACATAAACAAATTAATAAACTCAAATTTATAACACCCCTTCTTTTTGCGTCGCGGTTTAAATACGGGTTTCGTATTAACTAGTACTTACCTGTGACATAGATTATATTTGATACGCTAATAAATGTCTATGAAAATCGTCTGTGAGGACAGACTAAACTGATTATTCAATACTGCATTGCAGGTAAACTGAGCCTGTTACTATGTTACTATGATAACATTTTGGCTAGTTAAGTTTAAGCCACAGGTAGTAGAAGCATATTATATCGATGTTCCGCCTGACTTGCTATAAAATAGTTAATAATAAGTATTCCAGAGATGTGGAGATAGACACCTCAAACTTGGTACTGAAAATGACTAGCGAGTAGCGCGGCATTTGAAGTCGGTTCTTTTAGTTTTTAAACGCTTTTAAATTATTTAGTTTAAATACGTTTGAGTTACGGCACATAAGTAAAGAAACGGAACAGAGACAAAGCTTCTAAGGAGCGGCCAAAATGTTTACCTATTCTTGTAGGGTTGGCCCCAAAAACGTGCATGCCATGAAAATAGATTTATTTACCCCACATTTGTTTTCAACTCGCTTACGCTTACCGTAAGTTTACCGTAAGAACATCTATCAATAACCAAAATCAACGATGAAAAAAATATAATAAATAATTAGAAAAATCTTCATCGTAATTAATCCTCCTTCAAGTAAAACATGACATTTTCTATTTTTCAAGCTTCATCATTGTCGTCAGCGATCAAATTGGACTAACAGACTTCATATTTGACAATGTCATTATATAATAAAGTTATGAAATTCACCATGAAAGTCACGAACACGGAGAATAGACTCTAGTCCGTAGTCACGAATATAAACATGACAGCCCTTAGAGCCCTCGCACATTACGGCCACCAGTCGCCGCCACTAAACGCGACCACCAGTAGTTCGGCTAGACCACTACACGCCGCCACCAGTGGCAGCCACTAGTGGCCGCATCAAGCCACCAGTGGCTGCCACTTGCGTCAGACACTAGCTGCAAGTATCTCGACAGAGGTAGACGTGTGTTGCCCAAGAATGGACGCACTCTTGATTTCGCTATTGTTGCTTATTATTCTAAAACGTAGAAAACGGCGCCGAATTCAGAACCATCGACGAAGAAGCACGAAGACGGAAGAAGCCGGCAACTGTGGCCGTGTATGCGCACGAGTCGAACGACAAAACGCAGCCACAAGTAGCGAGCGCGCTCGACTCTCGCAGCTTGTGGCTCGGACGCGGCCACTCAAGCGCTCAGTGTGCGCCGATTCTATATAAAATGTATGAAGAAACGCGTCCGCAGGTTGTGGCGGCCACTAGTGGCTGAAGCGTGGCCGCCACTAAGTGGCCAGTGTGCGGGGGCTCTTAGTTAAAGCACCAGCCTAGCAAGTATAAACCGGTTTCACTCCGTACGTGACAGGCGGCACACAGGCCGCTGGTGCTCAGGCACACACGCGCGTCTACGTCATCATCACAGCGCAGTTGTATGAAGCTCTGTCATTGTTCCGTTTGTGGTGGTTACGGTGCGTACAGACTATCACGGAATTTTATAAAACATGTTATAATATCATGTTTTATAACATTCCGTGACCAAATTGTCTGAAATATATTAAATAACAATGTTATAACGTGTTATGTTACATATTCTGTACGCAACCTTAGTCATCTTCTGGGCTAACGAGTAAAAACAATCCGCAACATATCAATTAAAATTTACTACAATAGCCCTTACAAATAACAAAATAGTGAATTCTCCATCATAAATACATAAAAAATGTTAGTAAGACATCGTATTTAGCACGTTTCATAACTCCACTAATTTGAGAATGTTTGCTAATAGGTATTATTGTAAAATTTTCGACATCACATGTCCATACGTGTGATGTCGAAAATGCCGCTTACTTGCGAAGGTTATTATTGTGGAACACCCTGTCTAGACGTATACAGTATGATAGATTCTACGCGAAGACGTGTATCAAACGACCTCAACCGTCAACCGACCTCCAAAAAGAAAGAGGTTTCCAATTCGTCTGTAGGTATGTTTTTTTATGTATGTTACGCGATTACTTCGTGAATTATGAACCGATTCGAATGATTCTTCTTTTAATCGGCAGTGTACGTTTCTGAGGTGGTCCGATTGTAATTTCATCGAGATCTGATAAGTATCTTCAGAGATATGACGATAAACGTCTCAAACATGCTACTGATATTGACTCGCGGGACATGGAAGTCGGTTGTTTTAGTTATTATTATTTGTCATTTGAGTTTGTCTATGTTTAGGAACTTCAGATCTTAACTGAAACTTTAGTCCCGGAATTATCTCGGCGTGTTAAAGATAGAAGTGAGTGTGTCAGTGTAGTCTGTGCAAAAAGAGAACCGTCGTAGAAATTGAGGTCGCGTCGGTCGTTTTAATTTACTGTTATTGTTACATTGTTAACACTGCTGTCATTACTAGTACGACTAAAAATGTGTACTACTTAGTAGGTACCTACTCTTAGATATCATTATCGTGTGCTACTAGGTAGGTATATATATATACCTTCCTTCCTTACCTTTGAATGTAAGTTCATCACGACGCCGACGGTTCTCTTTTTGCACAGATTCAAAGAGGGAGTGTACATGGTAATAAATATATCTAGTTTATGAATTAAGATTGTGTACAGTGTATACCTAAGGTTCAGGAATCGGTAAGATTGAAACCCGGCTCGTAAAACGTTTGCACTAAAAACGTGCGAGTTTACTTGGAGTGCCGATAAAACATTTTGAGAAGAATCACCTCATTAATTTTGACCTGCCCCAGTTTATGAATCACTCAGTTCACACACGTCAGTGTAATTTACCCACCCTACTATGCTAGCCTAAAAGTCAAGCCTTTACGCCAACGGGCTTCGATCAGAAAAATTGGAGCCATTCAGCCTCCGTAGAGACGTCGCGTCGGTTCGCTGATAATGTTTTACCGTCTCTACATATAACGGAGAATGTTCTGAAGAGCTTTTTGACCTGATTCCACCATCGCCATTCTTTTATCTTACTGCTCGGCACCTTCGAAAAGCTCACCCACACATTTTACAGACTTGGACGTCTCGCACTACGCGTTTTAACCAAGGATTTTTACCGCGTACCTGTAAGATGTAGAATGATCTGCCGGCCGCGATTTTACCGCCTAGCTATAGGATGGAATCTATTAAAAAGGGTATCCACAAAGGTCGGGCACGCATCAACATCACTCACGGTGTTGCAGTTGTCCATAGGCCACGGTAACCGCTTTCCACCAGGCGGGCTATCTGCTTGTTTGCCCAACATAACATGAAAAAAATTCAGGAATACCTAGCTAGATATAGGGTCGACGCAAAAAATAAGGCGCAATGCATCCACATCCGTATATTTGCCCATAGATTTGGGCAAATTCTAGGGTTCGGTTTGCAAACCGACTGGTCTGTACCTACGCGACTTAGAAAGAAATGAAATGGTTGATGAAATGATTTATTGGCTTGTCGTCTAGAAAACGGGACGGTAAGGTCATAGAAAAGATAATAACACTACGTAGTAAGGTACTCAAAGCAGATAGTATAAGATGACTCACCGACAGCCATGAACATCAGTTTAACTCCATTCTCCAAGCTGTATCTGGAAGGTTCCGTGTCGTGCAGCCGATGGAAGAGGATGTCGTAGCCTTCCACTGACTTGCCGGGAAGGTATGAGAACTCCCTGGAAGAAACAAGCTTGTTAGTAGCATACCGACTACTTATAGTCTGTCCATTAGGTCAAACTAAGGGAATTAGAGGGCCCAGTCATGTAGTGGGAGAATGGTCGGCTTAGACGCCAGAGGTACCGAGTTCAATCCCCGCCGTCCACCAATCGATTTTTCTATCGAAAAATGTATGTACGCTTTTCACAGTGGCCCTCCGGTGAAGGGAAAACTTCGTTAAGAAACCCCCAACCCCCGCATGGTAGTAGGACATTAGTGTCCGCCTAGCCAGCTATCATCCTCAAGTTAGAAAATCAGTCGCCAAATAACCATAATAAAACCAATCTAATGAGTTCCAGCAGCTATCCTTGATAGGCAGTTTCCATTCTAGTCCTAGCGTGCTATCATATTCGACCACATCATTACTTACCAGCAGGTAGATAGTCGTCAAACGCTAGCCTATATGCTATTTTAAAAAAACTAAGCGGAAATAGCCCAATGGCTAAGTCGTCGATCCTCGGCCGGCCTAGGGATCCAGAGGTCTTGAGTTCGATCCCCACCCATTGCAATATTAACGTGGACCCACTCCAAACACAAGCATATTTAGCTTAGTTGAAAAGGTTAACAAGAATACTAGTAATGTGCAAACCACATTGCCAGGTAGCTTTTTTTATTTTAAATAGAGGCGGTATTTTTTATTATATCTGAGTTTGATCACTATCTCGCT
Organism: Cabera pusaria; assembly: GCA_954871355.1. Lineage (NCBI taxonomy): Eukaryota > Metazoa > Arthropoda > Insecta > Lepidoptera > Geometridae > Cabera > Cabera pusaria. The sequence goes on along the minus strand of OX940906.1, from coordinate 4,454,466 downwards.
TTGTGGTAAGCGATGATCTGGTCGAAAATGGTACACCGGTAGACCTAGAATACTCTAACTCTCAAGGGCTGTGTGCTGCCGGAACACCGAAAGGTTATGGCGGCAGCTTTTCTCCTTATTGGTGCACAGCAGGAACATCAAATATCACATCCTCCTACCACCTGTGAACGAACACCCGAGCTAGGATATGAACCCGCGACCTCTCGCTTAATAAGATCGTTTAAAAACTAAAAAAGAACCGACTTCAAAGCCGCGCTATTCATTTTCAGTACCAATTTTGAGGTGTTTATCTCAATATCTCTGGAGATACTTATCATACCTCGATAAAATTACCATGGTACCACACATATATATATATATACGGTCGAATTGAGAAACCTCCTCCTTTTTTTGAAGTCGGTTAAAAATCAAGCCATCTATCATTTTCGCGAACGGGGCGGGGATCTCAAGATCACGAAATAATAATAACACCATTCTAAGCTTGATAAAGGACCACCTAACCGTAATCAATCGGAGTCCTTTCAACCCATAACCCTTTGTCACGGTTGTTTAGATGATGCCTTCAAAAGCAATACACAAATCTTAGACGATAATGAAAGGACTGTATCAGTGCCTATTCAAACATTGTACGAAATTAACCGAGCTTTGTATCCATTTGTACTCTATCTAGGATCGTCGTCACAAACTTGAAGGGCAAAGTCACCTTTCTGTATACAAAGGCTTAGAAACTTAATTGACCTATTTAATGTGAGCGTATCTCTTTCTCGTGTTGTTGTTTTTAGGGTTCCGTGGCCGAATGGCAAAAAACTGAACCCTTATAGATTCGTCATGTCTGTCTGTCTGTCTTCCGTATGTCACAGCCACTTTATTCCGAAACTATTAAGACTACACAGTTGAGACTTAGTAGGTAGGTGTATTCTGTGAACCGTTTTAGGATTTTTATTCAAAAATAAAATATGAAGGGCATATATGTAACTGAAACAAAAAAAAAACATTTTTTCATCAAACCACTATATTTTGCACCTATATACCTATACGTCTATAGATAGGTCTTTAAAAATGACATTGAGGTTTCTAAACCCATTTTTTATCAAAGTGAATCATTTGAAAGATAGGCACGCCTAAAGTGGTAAAATGTGTGTCCCCCCCCCCTCTAATTTTTAAAGTATGGGAGTGAAAAATCCAAAAAAAAATATTCTGGAGATCTCAATAAAAACTTACAACGAAAATTGGTTTGAACGAGATACAGTCAACAGTTTTTAAGATATAGCGACCGCAAAGATACGAGTAACTTTGTTTTTCACACAAACTCCATGAAAAATTTGGTTTTTGGTGGTTAAAAATTAAGGTTATAAAATACTTTACTATTACGGAACCGGAGTGCGAGTCCGACTTGCACTTGGCCAGTTTATTTTTTTGTATGTTTTATTATGTCTCCAAACGATTAATGTATTTAGCCAGTGTCAAGTATTAAAATTGTTCAATTTTGTAAATACAGTCCAGTCAAAGTCACATTTCAGGTCAAGTTGAAGTTATAGTATAGTCCAAATCATACCCTCAGTATAGATGTGGATTTTATACATAAAATTTACAACTGAGTGTCTTTAAGACTTAATAACCTCAAAACCTAGAACGAAGTACTACAAATATTATAACGTATAATTAGAACACAAGTAAATAAAATAGCTTAACGCGAAGGCACGCGGCGAAAACCTCCGAACAGTCGAAACAAATACAAGAGACTACAAATAAGCAGAAACAGATTTCGCCGAAACCATTTGTTTTAACTTACACAATGTTTGTTGGGTTAGCTTGTTAGCTGAGGGCACAGATTAATTACTAAGTAACTGCTCATAAGGGTCTTTACAGACGACCGTGACGGTTTTACCAGGATTTTTGTAGTTAAACTTATTTAGGCGCACTGGGGAAAAGTTTAAGAAGGAACGCGGGGTGCACTTTTCCATACAAATGTATTCCCCCGTTTCCTCCCTGGAAAACGCTTCGAGAGAAAAAAAATGTCTACAAAAATTCAAGGTCTATTGTAGCTACGCTACTATTTTCTCTTTTTGACCAACCATTTACAAATAGATATATGACCCTTCAAAAATCCTAAAGAGGAGAGTAGAATGCTTATATTTCTTTTTGCAATTGGTTTGTCAAAAAAAGCAAATGATTGGAGCGTAGCTACAGCAAACCTTGATTTTTTGTAGAAACAAATTTTGCTCTTGAAGCATTTTCCAGGGAGGAAACGGGGGAATACATTTGTATGGAAAAGTGCACCCCGCTTTCCCTCTTAACTGCTTGGGCAGATTTATGAAATCGCCTTTTATTAATCACGAACATTTTATTGTGTGAGGCAATAAATATTTAACTGCAATCGTCTTGCAATGGTTTTGCAGTGATTGCACGAACTTTTGTCCTTGGATTTTGTATGTATGACTCCTTGCCAAATTATTATAACTTTTGAAATGGGTCGCGTATGAATAGGATCATTCTTTAGATGTGGGTGTTGCGTAAGTACATTTATTTATACTTAACTCATTTTTTTTATTATTTTAAGTTCTTAGAATAACAGAACACTCACAGCACGTGCCTGATGGTAAGCAATGATGTCTGCCTGTATATAGGGTAACTCCGCAAATCCCTATTGACATTCCCCATCATGTGGACTCAAATCCCCATTGTCGTCTCATAGCAGTTGTACCAACTAAACATCTCTGGCGTGTCAGAATTATCCTATAATTTCACTGGTTACTTTGTTGCCTTTGCAAACATAAAAACACTGTCCTAGGTAGACTAACAATTTTGATTTATTTCATAAAGACAATTAAATTCATAATATTCATATACACACGGGCTCAGACTCTCCATACAGATTTACAAAAACATAAGAGTAGGTAGATACCTAGTTATTCGCTAACAGAATAAAATTATAAATATTATCTAGTATAAATATAAAATATCGGATATAGGCGAAGTGTATATAATATAAATAAAATAATATATATAAAATATAATTATATATTTTAGATTTATAGTTATCATGATTATAAAACATCGACTATTATACTAACTACTGTTTGTTGTCGACTGTCTCGACCTAGGTTTCGTGCATTTCTGATGCACTTTCTCGGGAGTTTACGCAGTGAGATCGCGACGAACCTAGGTCGAGATAGTCAACAAACAGTAGTGAGTATAAAAGTCGGTGTTTTATAATTATAATTATATACCTATAATAAATATAATATATATAAAACCTTTCAATCTTAGGTTATCTTGTGGGTCCCAAACTAGGCATCGCCTGTATCTTGGTGAGCCTTGATGTATCTTGTAAGAATTATAAACATTGTTTTAATTTCCAAACTTTCTATTATGTATGTTTATTCTGTTAGTGTACGTGTGCGTGCGAGTGGTGTTGTATGTGTGTGTGTATGTATACGCGTGTGTGTGTGTGTGTGTGTGTGTGTGTGTGTGTCTGTGATAATGTATGCGTGTGTGTGTGTGTATGCATGTATGTGTATATGTGTGTATATGTGTGTGTAGAACAGAAGTCCTAAGCCGAGCTTAGAATTACGCAGTAACTATTATATAATCTGTGCTGAGAACACGGTAATATAAAATTTATTAAATTAATATATTATGAAATGAGCATTCAAAGTATTGATATAAATGATATAAATAAATAAATATAATACCGTGCTTAAGACTTATGTTAGTCTTCCTAGTCACTCCTAGTCTTCATGGGCTTAGTAAGCCCATCTTTGTAAATCATAAAGTTTATTTATTATTATAAGTATCCAATAAATTTGCTTTTCAAACAAACACGTAAATTACCAAACCAACCAGTTTCGCTTGACGTCAAATGAACGCCGCTCAATGACGTCACGTGTATAGGCTCTAGCTAGCGATGTGGTACGTAGTACTATTATGTATTCTGTGGATGTGGGCATAAAACTTGGCGTATTTTCTGCGGGAAACCTTTATCTTGATTTATCTTGACAAGATCTTTTAATGAAGAATCTTGTTACAGTACCAACCGAAGAAATATTTTCAAAAATCAACACCAATATGATAAATGCGAAAGTCAGTTTGTATGTTTGTTTAGGACTTCTTCACGGTCAAACGGCTGGACCGATTTAGCTTAATAAATGGTAAATACTGCAATTCTCAAGTCTCAATCAATATTGTAGTGGTAGGACTTCTGCTAGTCAGTATCACCACTATGCCCATTAATTTTCAGCCCTGAAATAGGATTTTTTTTCGATTGAAATGGCAAGGTGTCCAGTTAAATTACAGGACATGTGAGACTCAACAGCTTTATGTCTCAAGGTAGCAGGCGCAGTGCAGTGATATGCAAAATGCTGGCAGTTCAGAATTTTGCATGCCGCTGTATCTGTAATAGGTAGACGTTATCGCTTATCATCAGGCGAGCGTCGTGAGGTAACAGGACAACTGTTACCTTTTACAATAAAAAAAAGTATGTGATATTATATTATACAAAGTAGCCCTCAAACGACCAGACGTTAATGTTGACTGAAATTCAAAAATAATGTATTAATAAATTGATTTAGAAACCACGTATTACGTGCTATTTTTGTCGACCGAAAAGTTCGAATTCATGAAAGCAGTTTTTAACGCGGGCGAAGCCGTTGGGCGTAGCTAGTACCTAGTAGCTAGTAGGTATTATAAAGAAATACAAATTGAAAAATTTTGTCTATAATGTTCTGTTGACAAATTCGATCAAACTCCGAAGGCTTTGAGATAAGACATCGAAAACACGGAAATTCCAAGTCCAATTATGTCCAAGTTCCAAGTATAGGTATACAAAGTTATACAAAATAGACACTGACCTACTAAAGTTAAGAAATTAAAACTTCGCTCATATAACTTTGGGCACAAATCTATGAGCTGTTACAACATGTTTTATATTTTTCTACCGACTTTCAAAAAGAAGGAGGTTCTCAATTCGTATGTTTTTTTTTTTAATTTTTTTGTGTGTATGTTACGCGATTACTCCTTCAATTGTTAACCGATTCAAAAGATTCTTTTTTTAACTCCCGATGCAAAAAGAAGGGGTCTTATAAGTTGGACGTGTGTGTGTCTGTGTATCCGTGTATCTGTGTGTCTGTCTGTGGCTTCGTAGCGCCCAAACGGATGAACCGATTTTGATTTAGTTTTTTTTTGTTTGATAGGTGTCTTCATCGGGAGTGTTCTTAGCTTTGTTTCATGAAAATCCGTACAGCCGTTTAAATATTATCAGCTCTTTTTTGGTTGATGAGAATACGATAGCAACTTTCGTAGACTCGTAGTCCTTTGAACGCGGACGTCAAATAAATCAAAATGGCGCTACTGCAAACTTCTTGCGTGTCATTTTGCTGCCGCCTGTTTAGCGTAGTTTACATTAGCCAAATCAAATATAATATATATTTGAAATTCAGTATCCTGTTACTTGAATGATATTGTAAAAATATAGTAAACTTGACCTAATGCTAATACATCTCCTTGAATCTGCAGAATACTCTCAACTCCTCGTCAGTGATGTGGTGTTTAGGCTCATTGGAATAGTCTCAATAAATAAAATTATACATATGCTTTGATTATAAACTCGGATTACATATAAAAAACAGGCGGTGGTTTTAAATTTTTGAATTTAAGTATTATTAATCGGTAGGGTACGTTTCCGAGGTGGTCCCATTGTAACTTCAACGAGATCTGATAAGTATCTCCAGAGATATGACGATAAACGTCTCAAACTTGCTACTGAAATTGACTCGTGGGGCATGGAAGTCGGTTGTTTTAGTTTTTAAACTATCTTAATTATTTTTTTAGGTTTTGATCTCAGATACTACATATTTGTGGTTTTTTTTTTTTTTTTTTTTTATACGTTATAGGCTAGCGTTTGACCACTATCTCACCTGTTGGTAAGTGATGATGCGGTCGAAGATGGTAAGCACGCTAGGCCTAGAATGGGAACTGGCTCTCAAGGATAGCTGCCGGAACACATTAGATGTTTCGTGACAGATTTTTCTAACTTGAGGGTGGTAGCTGGCCAGGCGGACACCAGATAGTGTCCTACCACCATGCGGGGGTTGTTGGTTTTTTAACGATGTTTTTCCTTCACCGGAGGGCCACTGTGAAGAGCGCACATAAATTTTTCGATGGAAAAATCCATTGGTGCACGGCGGTTTGAACTCGGTACCTCTGGCATCAAAGGCAAGCGTTCTCCCGATTGCGCCACCGGGCCCCCAAAATTTGGTTTTGATATAGCCGTGAACTATCGTGGTTATATTCAAGCAATCTAATCATTTATGATCGTACAAAACGAAAAAACCAACTTCACATGCCGCGATAGTCAAAGTAAGAAGCATGTCATCAAAGTAAACAAATTTGCTTATATTTTTTATCTCCATATCTCCGGAGATAATTATCAGATCTCGATAAGATTTGAATGGGACCAAACGTGAGACATAATCTCTCGAACAAAAAAAGATTTTTTGAAATCGGTTAAAATTTGGCGGAGGTAACAAACATTAAAAATTATTAATAATGAGGTAACAAACATTAAATATTAATAATAATAACACAGTCGAATTGAGAACTTCCTCCTTTTTTGTGAAGTCGGTTAAAAAACAAACCTCTTATCCGAGATAACTATGTGTAAGTAGTGTTATTGAATTGCCTGACAATTTGACCTTGACCTTAAATAATTTTTATGCTTTGTTTACTCATTATTCTCGAACTAGTTTTAAAATGTAAGTAGTTAAATTTATTTTGCAAGCTTCATAATTATTGGTCTTTTTCCAACTTCAATAAAAATTGCACCTGGACATTATATCCTGAGGGTGCGGGTTCAAGTCACGTCAGTACGATGAAATTTTGGATTTTATTTAACAATTTTTAATAAAAATAGTTTAGTTTTGGTAAAATCGTTTAAAAAACTAAAAGAACTAACTTCAAATGTCGCGATATTAATTTTCAGTACAAATTTGAGATGTTTATCTCCATATCTCTGGACATACTTATCTGATACTGAGATATGGATCTCTAGAGATACTAGAGATACTCATCAGATCTCGATAAAATTACAATGAGACTAAACTGGAAGTACATATATATAAAGAATTTTCCAAATCCACCCTGGAATTTTCCAATTCAATGTTTGATATATCGAATGATCACACACATATACGTTTATCTTCGAAATGGAAAAAACTTCGAACGGAAAACTACTGTACGTATGATATGATCATAATCATCAGCCTATCTCTGTCCACAGCTGGACATAGGCCTCACCTATGGCACGCCACTGAGCTCGATCTTCAGCTCTCTGTTTCCAACCGCTGCCAGCCAGCTTGCGTATATCATCGCTCCACCTAGCTGGAGGGCGCCCTACACTACGTGTACCGAGCCGTGGTTTCCACTCTAGAACACGCCTACCCCAACGGTTATCGGTTCTACGACAGATGTGACCAGCCTACTGCCATTTCAACTTTCTAATCCTTTGAGCTACGTCGATAACTTTGGTTCTCTGACGGATGACCTTGTTTCGAATTCGATCCCTCAGAGCTACTCGGAACATAGCCCTTCCCATAGCTCGCTGAGCGACTTTGAATTGGTGAACCAGTCGCACTGTCAGTGTCCACGTATGTGATAGGTTCATAGATTTGGATGGATTTACTGCGTTTGAAATCTCGAATCGATATTCCGTATCGGTTTTTCGAAAGGGAATCCCGGATGTATGTGGACGCTCATAAAATGCAGATAGCTTAACAAGCAAACTTAACTATAACCTTCAAATTTAACTATAAACTCCGCCTATTTCTCTTTTCTTCCTCTATTAATTTTAACTAGTAGTTAAAATTAAGTAGGTTATAGAAATCGGACGTTAATGGTAATATTTGCTCCATGTAAAGATCAAAGGTGGAACTCTGACGTAAACACTGCGCTAGATTATACGCACTTAATAATCTTCTATCTCATTTTATGAGGCTCCAATGAGTGAGTGATGAGGCTAAACATGAATAATTTCGTTTTATCGGAAGTGGTGTGTAATTTGGAGGCCCTGAACGGATGGACAATTATTTTTTGGTTGTAGATTAGACATATTTAAATGGCCATTACGTACATTATTATTTATTATACTATACTATACTAGCTGCGCCCTGGCATTGCTTTAGTATCATTCTATCTATTGATGAAAACTGCATTAAAATCCGTGGCGTAGTTTAAAAGATCTAAGCGTACAGACAGCGGGAGCGATTTTTTTTAACCGAATTCACAAAAAAGTAGGAGGTTCTCAATTCCACGGTTTTTGTTTTGTTTTTAGGGTTCCGTACCCAAAGGGTATAACGGGACCCTATTACTAAGACTCTGCTGTCCGTCTGTCTGTCTATCTGTCTGTCTGTCCGTCTGTCACCAGGCTGTATCTCATGAACCGTTATAGTTAGACAGTTGAAATTTTCACAGATGATGTACTTTTGTTGCCGCTATAACAACAAATACTAAAAACAGAATAAAGTTAAAAATAATAGAGGGTCCCCATACAAGAAACGTGTTTTTTTCGGCATTTCACGCCATCTATGATCGTAAATTGTTAATATTAAGTAAATTGTTTTCTATGATCGCTTAGTTAGGTAAACGTCCCATAGATGGCGTTATATTGAAATGTCGATAAAATGTTTATTAATTATTATTTTATGCTGGCGAAAAATGATAGTGGTATTTTTTGCTCGATCTTGTAAAATATTGTAGTGTGGTACGGAACCCTACGAGTGCGAGTCCGACTTGCACTTTGTTTGCAGTTTGGTCCATTTACATTTTATCGAGATCTGATAATCATTCCCGGAGATATGGAGATGAGCAATATAAGCAAATTTGTATGTCTTGATGACATGATTATGACTACTGGCTACTTTGACTGTCGCGGCATGTGAAGTCAGTTTTTTTCGTTTTGTACGAAAATAAATTATATACTATGTAAAGAAGTAAACTAAGGCTTGTAGGTACGTTTATATTCGGCAGAAGCTTACCAAGAACCCTAAGAGAGCCCTGGAGCTCCGCCAATACGCCACCTGATAATCCGGTACAAGTGGCATGTCATTTATTGGCGACTGCCGAGAAGCCTCTGAAGAGCAATCATTTCTGGGAAATTTTAGATTACTTTATTCAAGAAAGAGGAAATTGTTTTGTATCACGATTTATTTAACCGGAGGAACTCAAGATTGTTTCCTATTATGCTTAATGGTGCTGGGATTATAGCTCTATGTAGCCACAGTAATATTTTCTATAAATATTACCGTCGCTTAGCTAAGTTGTGTTTGCACTCACTGAAAAAAGAGGTTTTTAAGATAAAACTTCTTTGGGCGCGTTAAGCTCTTTTTGAGTGAACAAAAATCATGGAACTCGCGTCATCGTCACCGAACGCTTTCCATGAGCTCTATGTATTCTGAGTATCATTATATGTGTACTTTTTGGGCGAACAAAAAGCGTGAAACTCGCGTCATCGTTACCGCACGCTTCCCATGAGCTGTATGTCCCATATGTATGCTGTGTATGTATATGTAGGTACATAGATATAATAATACTAGCAGCCCGCCCCGGCTTCGCACGGGTAGAACATATATGCCTACAAAATTTGCATCAGTTTGTTGCATCGAATATAAAATATGAACATATTTAACAACCATCGTCATATTTCATCCAATTTACACAAAACCTTAACGAATTATGCACCTAAACCTTCCTCATAAACACTCTGGCTATTGGTGAAAACCGCATGATAATCCGTTCAGTAGCTATTGAGATTATTGCGAACAGACAGACAGACGCAGTGATGAACTTTGTTTTATAATACTTACGTATTGATATTGGACGGCCCTTTGGCGTAAAGGATAGTTACCCTGATTCTGACCCGACGGTCGTTGGTTCTAATCCTAGCTATATACCTACCAATGAAAGTTTTATGTGCATTCATGAATCATGAGTTTTCGTACAGTGGTAGTGGAATCATTAAATCTACCAAAAAGTAGCTTACCACCAAGGAGTACATCTGCCGCCGTAACCTTACGGCGTTCCCCGACGCAAAATGTAGGGGTAATATACGTTTAACGTGTGTATCTGTGTGTCTGTCTGTAGCATCTTAGCACCTAACCGGATGAACCGATTTTGTTTTAATTATTCATAGTTTTTTTTTGTTTGATAGATGTCTTCATCGAGAGTTTTCTTAGCTTTGATTCATGAAAATTCGTTCCAGCGTTATAAAATGATGAGCTTTTTCTAGTTAATTGCGCTATGAAATCAACTTTCATAGGTCTGCTAGGCTATTCTGTAAGCTATCTCGACAGCGGAATCCGCGGTGAGATTTGACTTTCGTATTACGAAATTCAACCGTATTACGAACTTTATACGATTGAATTTCGTAGTACGAAATTCGAATCTCACCGCGGATTCCTCTGTCGAGATAGCTTACAGAATAGCCTAGCTGATCAATTCGAAAATCTTCTTCTTCAACGATATTGTAAGAACATGGAAGCCTCCTGGACTCTACAGAATACTCAAATCCTCACCAACTTAATGCTCAGATTTTAAATGTCGTGTTTAGAGTCATTGGAAAAAGCTATTATACATAGATCAGTCGGGGTGGTTTAAAATATTATATTATATTATTATATATATAGATGAATATTATTTTATACAATAGATCATATTATTATACTATATTGACTTCAAATTGATTGTGATCGGTGAGGATCTACAGCATAGCTAAGCTTATAATAATATTTTCATAGTAACTATGACCTAATCTGTGGTTTCACTGCAAATATTTTATTAATTTTGCGATGCGTGTTTGTGAAATTCGTGATATCTTCTAGAGTTTTCATTTGAATTATATACTGTAAAGGACAATTTTAATCTATAATATGTGGCCAAGCTAATTAACGTAATTATTTGGATAAGGATTAATACTATATACTTGAAAATAGCCTTGGAAGTTATGTCATATTTTTTAACAAACATTTTAAGATTAAAATGGTTACTGTGAGTCAACTTTAAGAGATAGACATATGCTGTCGCGGACTTTTTTGTAGGTCTTATTAAGTTGTACAACTCTTGCATAGAAAATATTCTTCTATCTATTTTCAATTAAGCAGCGTTCGTAAGCAACGTGTTTTTTCGACCGTTTTTTTGCCGACTTAGGTTGCAAATTAGGTCTCCTCGAATGTACCTTTGATTTAAACGGGATAATATATAGCCTATTTTCATTCCGAAAGTCCATTCTATGTTAATACATATTGTAAGGAAATCAAAATTCTTTCACTAATGTGAAAGAATTTTTTAAATCGGTTCAGTAGTTTTTGAGCTTACTCATTACAAACATACAAAAATACAAATGTTCTCTCTTTATAATATTAGTATAGATTAAGATTGATGCCCAAGCTGACGGAGAACCATGTTATACCCAACAAAATATTCAAAATGAAAGTTAAATGCGCCACGCAAATATTTAGCCATTCTGTCGCAGCTCATATGGGATATTTAGCAAGTAAGTTCCTTGCCTACGTACATGATCTTTTACTTATCTAACCAATGTACCCCTCATATGTAGTCTTTCATAATATTTGCTGTATTGTTAATTTACTATTGCTCTCATACAACTATGCAGCTTGGCGCGTTTCAGAGGTTGTTTCAAGTCCTTAGCAGCACATAAATATATATTGGACTAGCAGCCCGCCCCGGCTTCGCACGGGTAGAACATATATGCCTACAAAATTTGCATCAGTTTGTTGCATCGAATATAAAATATGAACATATTTAACAATCATCGTCATATTTCATCGAATTTACACAAAACCTTAACGAATTATGGACCTAAACCTTTCTCATAAACACTCTGGCTATTGGTGAAAACCGCATGATAATCCGTTCAGTAGCTATTGAGATTATTGCGAACAGACAGACAGACGCAGTGATGAACTTTGTTTTATAATACTTACGTAGTAATATTGGACGGCCCTTTGGCGTAAAGGATAGTTACCCTGATTCTGACCCGACGGTCGTTGGTTCTAATCCTAGCTATATAACTACCAATGAAAGTTTTATGTGCATTCATGAATCATGAGTTTTCGTACAGTGGTTGTGGGATCATTAAATCTACCAAAAAGTAGCTTACCATCAAGGAGGACATCTGCCGCCGTAACCTTACACCGTTCCCCGACGCAAAATGTAGGGGTAATATACGTTTAACGTGTGTATCTGTGTGTCTGTCTGTAGCATCTTAACACCTAACCGGATGAACCGATTTTGTTTTTATTATTGATAGTTTTTTTTTGTTTGATAGATGTCTTCATCGAGAGTTTTCTTAGCTTTGATTCATGAAAATTCGTTCAATCGTTATAAAACTATGAGCTTTTTTCTAGTTAATTTCGCTATGAAATCAACTTTCATAGATCTGATCAATTCGAAAATCTTCTTCTTCAACGATATCGTAAGAACATGGAAGCATTGACCTGATGCTGGGACATCTCCTGGACTCTACAGAATACTCAAATCCTCACCAACTTACAGCTCAGATTTTAAATGTCGTGTTTAGAGTCATTGGAATGATTTTAATGAAAAGATCATATATAGATCAGTCGGGGTGGCTTAAATTACTATATTATTATATATATAGATGAATATTATTTTATACAATAGATCATATTATTATACTATATTGACTTCAAATTGATTGTGATCGGTGAGGATCTACAGCATAGCTAAGCTTATAATAATATTTTCATAGTAACTATGACCTAATCTGTGGTTTCACTGCAAATATTTTATTAATTTTGCGATGCGTGTTTCTGAAATTCGTGATATCTTCTAGAGTTTTCATTTGAATTATATACTGTAAAGGACAATTTTAATCTATAATATGTGGCCAAGCTAATTAACGTAATTATTTGGATAAGGATTAATACTATATACTTGAAAATAGCCTTGGAAGTTATGTCATATTTTTTAACAAAAATTTTAAGATTAAAATGGTTACTGTGAGTCAACCTTAAGAGATAAGACATATGCTGTCGCGGACTTTTTTGTAGGTCTTATTACAGTGCCACAAGTATAACTTGGCGGTGGTGGTTTTTGGAACTAATTATTTTAATTGAAACTGTGAGTTTGACGTTTGAGAGATTACCACGACATTATTGTTGATAAATCTGCTACATTAAAATAGTTCAATAATGCCAAAAGTAATTAAAAGTGGTTTAAGAGAAACTGTTATCAAAGTACAAAGTAAAAGCACAGTGGCGCACAGGCACGCCAAGTTATACTTGCCGGACTGTAAGTTGTACAACTCTTGCATAGAAAATATTCGTCTATCTATTTTCAATTAAGCAGCGTTCGTAAGAAACGTGTTATTTCGACCGTTTTTTTGCCGACTTAGGTTGCAAATTAGGTCTCCACGAATGTACCTTTGATTTAAACGGGATAATATATAGCCTATTTTCATTCCGAAAGTCCATTCTATGTATTAGTGAAAGAATTTTTTTAATCGGTTCAGTAGTTTTTGAGCCAAATCATTACAAACATACAAAAATACAAATGTTATCTCTTTATAATATTAGTATAGATAGTATAGATAATAGCTCGACGATACAATTAACAAGTAACTTTGTTTTTACTTCTGTTGGCAGTCCCAAAATACTGCCCCGCATTTTTTTAAAATTATTTAATCTTATACTTAGGCTGGCGTTTGACCACTATATACCCCGGTGATAAACGACGATGTGATCGAAGAAGCTGAACACGATAAGGCTTAGACTTCTTCGACTACTTCGTTGCTAAGCCTGGAATACTCTGGCACTCAATGGTATTGTTCTGCGGCTGCCGGAACACCGTAAGGTTACGACGACAAATTTTCTTCTTGATAGTGGTCAGCTACTTTTTGGTAGCAAGTCATGCGAAACATCGATATAATATGATCCTACCAGCTGTGGACGAACACCCGTGCTCTGATCTGAAACGGTGACCTTTCGCTTAGAAGTCGAACCAATCTAACTTTTCACCAACGAGGCTCTCAAATCAATAATTTCTATTATTCTGTGATTATTATTACACTGGTGATATAATAATTTTACTTATACCCATATACATAGGTAGATATATAGCTAGGGTTAGAACCAACGACCGTCGGGTCAGAATCAGGGTAACTATCCTTTACGCCAAAGGGCCGTCCAATATCACTACGTAAGTATTATGAAACAAAGTCCATCACTGTGTCTGTCTGTCTGTTCGCAATAATCTCAAGAGCTACTGAACGGATTATCATGCGGTTTTCACCAATAGCCAGAGTTTTTATGAGGAAGGTTTAGGTGCATAATTCGTTAAGGTTTTGTGTAAATTGGTTGAAATATGACGATGATTGTTAAATATATCTTTTACATACGATGCAACAAACTGATGCAAATTTTGTAGGCATATATGTTTTACCCGTGCGAAGCCGGGGCGGGCTGCTAGTCTCTAAATATAATTAAGCTTTTACAAACCTTCCTACAAAAGCTACATACATTTTGACCTTCGACGCACTGATATGAAAAATCTCAGTAGCACACCAGCCTAAATAATATCCTATTTTTAGGTTCCAACCCTTATTTCAAGGGTATAATTTAATTACTAAACGGCCGGGTCTCCGAGGTACGTGACCAAAATGGAATTAGACCGTGCTTGGGCTTAGCCAATTTCGTAGAACGAAACCAATTTGGCGTTGGCATTCACACCGCTAATTAAATACAGGTAAAATATGGGTCCTGATGTTTAATTGTTTTTAATGACGAAGCTCTCCTGATGGTAAGCAATTTTTTGACGTTTTTTTTATCTTATAGGCTAGCGTTTCACCACTATCTCACCAGTTGGTAGGTGATGATGCGGTCGAAGATGGTAAGCACGCTAGGCCTAGAATGGGAACTGGCTCTCAAGGATAGCTGCCGGAACACATTAGATGTTTGGGGACAGATTTTCTAACTTGGGGGTGGTAGCTGGCCAGGCGGACACTAGATAGTGTCCTACCACCATGCGGGGCTTATTGGTTTCTTAACGATATTTTCCTTCACCGGAGGGCCACTGTGAGAAGCACGCACAAGTACATTTTTCGACAGAAAAATCCATTTGTGCACGGCGGAGTTTGAACTCGGTACCACGGCATCAAAGCCGACCGTTCTCCTGATTACGCCACCGGGCCCTCAAAAACATCTATTACAGATACAGCGATATAAAAAACAGACAATCACATACAAATAATCAAGGTTATAGCAGACCTAGCCACGCCCTATCATTTTTTTTTTTTAGGGTTCCGTAGCCGAATGGCAAAAAACGGAACCCTTATAGATTCGTCATGTCTGTCTGTCTGTCCATCCGTACCGTCCACAGAATAAATATTTTTAATAGAAATACTACGTATTCGTACTACAGTGCATATTATTTCTATGAAAAAGATTTAATCTGTGGAGACCGTGTTGTGCACTGTGACGTCACTTTCTAATTGACAAGTGGAGATGTGTTTAGCAAATTTAAATTTCCTACGCTTTTTTTGCATCTTTTATATAATATTTTAACACATGTAAGACTATTTTATTTACAAAAAAATGTTTAACATACAACACCAGAACAATAATGATTCGAAAAAAAATGATTTCAAGTAAATTTATACCACATGCATATTCCCTATTGCATAATCTCCTCTCTAAGAATTTTGAAGGGTCATATTTCTATTTACAGTTGGTTGGTCAAAAAAGAAAATGATAGGGACGTAGGATTACAGCAGTCCTTGATTTTTTGTAGAAACAAATTTTGCTATAGAAGGATTTTCTAGGAAGGAAACGGGGGAATACATTTGTATGGAAAAGTGCACCCCGCGTTCCGTTTTAATGATTACAAAATAGTTTATGGCCCTTCTCTTTTTGGTCAGAAAAATGCAATTAATATAAAAATTTTACTATCTCATCGTTTAACTCGAGGTTGAGGCAAGGGCATGCGATAAAAACGAAAGGATAAATTATAACTTATTTTCTGATTTGACCATATTTAGCAGGTTTATTTTCGTATAAAATGTACTCAATTATGTTTGATTGTTTCAAGGATGCAATTTTTATAATATGGCTGATACTCGTAAATTGTGTGGTTCACAAAATGAGGAAGTATTCTAGGCCATAAATATTCCCATTCTAGGCCTAGCGTGCTACCATTCTCGATCGCATCATCACTTACCAACAGGTGAGATAGTGGTCAAACGCTAGCCTATAAAATATATAAAAAATATATTCTACTTAAGTATGAAAAATAAAACTTAAAGCTAATAATAAAAACTTTAAACAGGAGCTTTTTTAACCGACTTCAAAAATAGGAGGAGGTTTCTCAATGCGACCGTATATATATATATATATATATATATATATTATGTTTGGTCGCGGATAACTGCGTCGTTTACAAACCGATTATAATTATTCTTTTTTTTGTTGGATAGGAGATATTTCAAGTGTGGTACCACGGTAATTTTATCGAGATCTGTTTATTATCTCCAGAGATATGGAGTTTAACATCTCAAATTTGGTATTGAAAAGTAATAACGCGGCATTGAAGTCGGTTCTTTTTTAGTTTTTTAAACGATATTATGTAAAGACGTTATCATGTGGATGTGTGTGTCAAAAGTACTAAAAATAACATTACATGAACAAACAACAGCAATATTATAAATATGAAAAATAGTTTAAATGTTTTTTGGGACTTCTTCACGGACAAACGGGAAAACCGATTTAGCAGAAACTTTGCCTTTGTATAGCCCCAGTATTATGGTTTAAAAGCTATAGGATACTTTTAAACCCAGGCAAAGCCGCGAGGCACAGCTAGTACCAATATAAAAATTAAAAAATCTAGTGTCTATGTGGCCATGAGGCTGATTTTAGTCCAACCCATTTAGTGCAACTACTTACTAAAACCCGTTTTCGATACTGGCTGGAACCGAACATCATGCCGGATCTTGGCGAACCGATTGACGACATATGTTTGTCTGTCGAGTGTTTCGAGACTCGCCCGAAAGCTACCACCAGCAGTCACCCGCAGTTTAGCAGTGAAAGTAAGGAAGTAGGAAGACAAGACAATCATGTCCATTTTAGAAGGCCAATTGCAGTGGCGCAGTGGTAGAATGGTCGGCTTTGACGCCAGAGGTAGCGGGTTCAAATCCCCGGCCCATGCATCAATAGATTTTTCTGTTAAGAAATGTATGTGCGCATTTCACAGTGGCGCCCTCTTGTGAATGAAAAACATCGTTAAGAAACCCCCGCATGGTAGTAGGACACTATCTAGTATCTGCCTGGCCAGCTATAACACCACCTTTAAATTGGTAAATCTGTCGCCAAACATTTAGCGTGTTCCGGCAGCTGTCCTTATGAGCCAGGTCATATTCTAGGCCTATAGCACTGAATAGTACTACGTATCTATAGCGTGTTACAATCCTCGACCACATCATCACTTACCAACAGGTAAGATAATAAGTACATTACGTACATACATAAAAGCAGTATGTACAGCCGTACATTGCAATGGCAGGATATTATTACAATAAAGATAAATCATTAAGAAAGAAAATTTTCTCTTTTTTATTATGCATTGAAATTATGAAAGGATACAGCGGCAATAATGTTATAAACAATAGATTCTATTCCATAACGCAAATTTATAGGTTATTGTTTAGATTTAGGCTATGTTATTGCCTAATAAATAATATTGTAAATATTATATAATAATTTATAATAAACTAGCTGACCCGGCCACGCGTTGCTGTGGCTAAAGTTTTTGTTATATTACATTATAGTAAACAATCTAAGAGGAACAATAAGAGAACATCAGTCAAATTTCTTATTTTGAGATTTAAACTATCCTATCTCTCAAGTTCGATCGAACTGCACATGGTGTGCGAATTTTATTATAATCGGTTAAGTGGTTTAGGAGTCCATTGAGGACAAACATTGTGACACGAGATTTATATATATTAAGATATTGTCTAATGGCACAAAACACAACCTTTGAGAGTCGAGAGTATTCTAGGCTTAGCGTGTTCACCATTTTCGACCACATCATCGCTAAGTACCACTATATATTTTATACATATCTACAATATATTTCATACTACTATCATCCATCATCATCGTAATCAGCCGGTATCAGTCCACTGCTGGACATTGGACTCTCCCAAGACACGCTACTGAGCCCGATCTTCGGCTCTTCTTTTCCAATCACTGCCCACCGCTTTGCGTATATGGTCGCTCCACCTGGTCACAGGGCGTCCTACGCTACGTTTGCCGATTCGCAGTATCCACCCCTACCCCAACTATTATCGTGCCTGCGGCAGATTTGACAACCCTACTGCCACTTCTGTTTGCTAATCCGTTATAGGTACTACTATAATTGTAGCTAATTGGGTCCAGTCATTTGACCGTGAAGAAGTGCCAAACGAACATATATACAAACTGACTTTCCAATTTATAATATTGGTGTTAATAGTGCTCTAAGAAGTGAAGTCCACGTGACTAGAAAGGTAATGGATATCAAATGATTAATTTATTTCATACCTATTTCGTATTGCTATACAAATGAGAATGTATTAATGACTTATAACTGTGTTATGAATAAATATATGAATATAAAAGTAGACGTCTATAGAGGAAGAGGAAGACCGAAGAAAGTGTGGATGGACTGTCTGATAGAAGATATGGATGTAATAGGAGTGGATGCGGAAATGACTGCGGATATACCCCAATGGAAGAGAATGACCCGGGCGGAGTGAGGGCCCGGTGGCGTAATCGGGAGAACGGTCGGCTTTGACGCCGTGGTACCGAGTTCAAACCGCCGTGCACCAATGGATTTTTCTATCGAAAAATGTATAAGCGCTTCTCACAGTGGCCCTCCGGTGAAGGAAAACATCGTTAAGAAACCAACAACCCCCGCATGGTGGTAGGACACTATCTAGTGTCCGCCTGGCCAGCTACCACCCTCAAGTTAGAAAAATCTGTCACCAAACATCTAATGTGTTCCGGCAGCTATCCTTGAGAGCCAGTTCCCATTCTAGGCCTAGCGTGCTTACCACCTTCGACCTCATCATCACTTACCAACAGGTGAGATAGTAATCAAACGCTAGGATATAAAATATTTAAAAAAAAAAATGACATGTTGCACCGACCCCACTTAAGTGGGATAAGAGTTGGAAGATGATGATGATGTTGTTGTTGATAGTGGTCTAGGGCTAGCTTACCCACATTAAAAAGCTCGTTACGATAGAAAACTGATGACCACCAATGGATCATTAGTTTTCAATCTCGATCCTGAATAGAACAATGCATACCTAACCAATATTATGCATTGTTCTATTCAGGATGTGGATAATTTACTTATTAATTAGTTTCCATCAAGCGAAATAACAAGTCATCGTTTAGAGCTAGACTAGAAAGACCTACTCTAGTAGGTACATTGTATGAGAAAGTTGTTATAATTGTATTATTGGTACCTTTTATTAATTCTTTTGTTATTATAATAGACCATCTCCAATGAGCATTTAATAATTATTTTTACAAGTAAAGGGCCCCACAGACTATCAGTTCGGACGATAACAGCCTGTCAGTAAACAACAGACCACACACTCGCAGTTTCGCTTCAGGTTTCGGACTGACGACCGTCGTTTTAGTGGGCTATGCATAGTTTCGACGGCAGGCCGCCTAATATGACCAGGGACTGCAGGCGAACTGTTAATTTGGAGGGCCCATAAAAGAACCGACTTCAAAAATGCCGCGCTAGTCTTTTCCAGGTTTCCAGTAGCAAGTTTCGATGTGTTTTTACCTATGTCTGGAGATAAACATCAGATCTCAATTAATTTACAATAGAACTAAACGGGAACAAGGAACAGAAATCATTTCTTTAGCACTTTTTACCCGACTGCGAAAGAAGGAGGGTTTTTACCATTTTAGGCAAGAATATTCAAACCACATCATCGCTTACCACCATGCGAGATAGTGGCCAAGCGGTAGCCTAAAAGATATGGAAAAAAAAACAGTTGTTATTTTAGATAATCTTTCTACACTAACTGTTTTTATGGACAACCCTATAAATAAAATACCTATACATACTATACTAGAAGTCCCCCGCGGCCAAATCGGTTCACCTGTTTTCATGTTATCGCGTGACTAAGATAAATCAGGATTCATATTTATAAAACCCGAAAAACCCAAAAAAAACGCAATCCGAAACAATATTGATTTTCACACTTTTTTACCCGAGTTCACTCTCTTAGGGTGGCATTTTGAAAAAGTCTGAAACTCTATATTCTAACTCTGTATTTACTTATTTATTTACAGAAGTACTTGTGTGAAATGTCGAATAAAATGACTATCCAAACTTTGAACCCCCGCTTCATCCCTTGAAGAGTGAATTTTGAAAAATCCTTTCTTAGCGGATACCTCCGTCAAAATTACTATCTGGATGCCAAATATCAGCGCAATCCGAAACAATATTGATTTCAGACTTTGTTACCCCACTTCACCCTTTCAGGAATAGAATTTCAAAAAGCCTGAAACACGTATTTACTTATTTATTTACTAAACTACTTGTGTGAAGTTTCGAATATAAAAGACAATCTATTCTTGTTTCTCCATACAAACTTCGTTTCTTCCTCTTCAGGGATGAATTTTGGAAAACCTTTCTCAGAGGGAACTAACGTCGTAATTAATAACTATCTGCATGCCAAATTTCAGCGCAATCCGAAATAATATTGATTTTCACACTTTAATACCCCATTTCACCCTCTTAGGGGTGGAATTTCAAAAAAACCTGAAACACGTGTTTACTTATTTCTTTACGGAAGCACTTGTGTGAAGTTCCGGATAGAAAAGACTATCTAATCTTGTTTCTCTATACAAACTTTGAACCCCCGTTTCATCCCCTTCGAGAGTTAATTTTGGAAAATCCTTTCTCAGAGGGAACCAACGCCATAATAACTATCTGCATGCCAAATTTCAGCGCAATCCGAAATAATATTGATTTTCACACTTTATTACCCCATTTCACCCTCTTAGGGGTAGAATTTCAAAAAAACCTGATACACGTATTTACTTATTTTTTTACTGAAGCACTTGTGTGAAGTATCGGATAGAAAAGACTATCTAATCTTGTTTCTCCATATAAACTGTATTGAAACCCCCATTTCATCCCCTTAAGGGGTGAATTTTGGAAAATCCTTTCTTAGTACACCCTTACGTACTAAGACAAATATACCCTCCAAATTTTAAGTCTCTACGACCAGCGGTTTAGGCTGTGCGTTGTCTGTCAGTAAGTCAGTCAGTCAGTCAGTATGTCAGGACAAAGATTCTTATAGTATTAGATATAACATATGGAATATGGACCACCTTGATGCACAACCCGAGTACTTGTACTATACATTATTCTGTGACCCGAGGCAAGCTTTAATTGTAAATTGATTCATTATCACCATCAGCCTATATTAGCCCAACTGCTGGACATAGGCCTCTTCAACTGCACTCTACTGACCACCATCCTGGGCTACTCTAATCCAGCTCTTGCCAGCCACCGTAAGGTGTGAAGACTCTAGACTGTGAAGATTATCGCTCCAACTAAAGTGAGGGTGTCCTATGCTACACTTGTCGATGGGCAGTCTCCACTCAAGAATGAATTTACTCAAACAAATGTGGGGTCATATGGCTTATATGACCAGCCCATTTAAATTGATTAGTTTAGATTCTTCTAAATAAACCTCTGACGACATAATAGGAATAGCAGGGAGGTACTTGATGTGGAGAAACTAGTTCTCATAACACAGGGAATCCTAGCATGAGAACTAAATGTAACTAATACTTATTACAAATCTTTAAAATAGATTTCAGCTATAACATAATTTAATGAATAAATAAACTGTAAAATAATTATTTTTCAAGAGGAAAAAGTAATAATATTTCTTTTTTAATTTTGATCGATTAAAGTTTCCACAGAATGTGACAAATGGCAAAAGATGGTAGATGCTTTTACCCGAAAGGGACCATTCATATTATCATATTATTCCAAAACAAAATAAAAAGCAATTCAATATTGCAGTGGAAACAATGGAAACACAAGCATAATAATAAATATAGTATATAGTTAGAGTATAGCGAGTCACCATCCATCCACCTTCATATTTTGAAATGAGGAATAATTGGTGGGTACCATACCTCATCCCATAGAACAGGAAGAAATCAAGCAGCATAAATCCAAAGCCATGATAAATTAATGTACCATCTTTTTATAGTTTTTCATCTCTCCATCCACAATCCATATTTATCTAAGCAAAAATTGTAAATTTGCCTCTTGATGTTGGCTACGGCTGCGTCAATTGCCAAATTATATCTAAATCTGTTCAGCCAATACCGCATTACACACAAATATTTATATCAGTTAGCTTGTATTGTAATATTGTGTTTATTTATTTGTTACCTCTTCACCATCAAATTGCTAAACTGATTTGTGTGCAATTTTGCACAGAAATAGGCAGTATGTTCAAATAGGACACAGGATAATCCTAAAGCTCATCACTGACATACATATATAACATAATATGTTGTACATATAAATAATATAAACTTTCCTAAAATAAATTGCTCCACTCCTTGTCGATGCCACCGGTGACAAAAGGGCTGGCTCTTTCTTGGCACAAAAAAATTCTGTAGCGATTCAACATGGGAATGCAGCCGACAATCTAGGCACTTTACCACACGGACATCCCTTAATTTTTGTTTAGTTTAATTTTATATTTTTATCTCCAAAATGTATATTATCCAATAAATAATTTTCTTCATAAAAATAATATAAGATATAACATACATAATCATATGAAATTTAATTATAGTAAGGCATAATACAATTTAGTTTCTGATAAATTTCAATAAGTTATTACTAGGATTTGCTATTGGTTAGATTGGAACCAGAGAGCTGAAGATCGAGCTCAGTGGCGCGCCATAGGTGAGGCCTATGTCCAGCTGTGGACAGAGATAGGCTGATGATGATGATAATGCCTAAGGCTTGTTATGGACTTAATGCAGGCTAAGCTATGTGACTTAACTAGTATTTCTTATAGTTTGATATATCTTCACTGTATTCCAACTTGGATAGTCCTTACATTTTTACAATTCTAAGTGTTTCAATTTGTACAGGGTATGAAGGTTTGTTCAGATTCTACCATCTAATTTATATCAACACATAAGATGTTATATTTATTAATACATACATACCTGTATCACTCATCTACCATGACCAACAAACAGGAAAAACAAACCTTAATATTGAGATTATTTTATAGATGTAAGGTGCGTCCCATGCTATAAGTTAACACCATAATTGCCACGTTTTTTACAGTTGTTTAAATAATTAACCGTAACAAAAACCAGCAATGCAAATACACTATAATTTTTTTTATTTCATTTAATTAGGCTAGCGTTTGACCACTATCTCACGTGTTGGTAAGTGATGATGATTAATGTAATTGCCTGCGATCAGCAGTTTTTTAATTATTTTTGTTAATTAATTTTTTATTTGCATTTACCGGAGTACTTATATTATTTTATATATATTATATTATTTATAGTATCTAATAAGATGTTAGATGTAGTTAAACATATTGTAGGTAATTCAAGTTTTCATAAATACAATTTGAAACAGTAGTAGGTAGGTACCTACACACAACAAAATAATAAGTTTCGCAAATTTTATCTGCTAATAATAATATTTATCTCAATTTTACTTACAGAACGTCGACAGCCTTTTTCATTTCTTCAGTGGTAAGGACACGATTCTCGAAAAACTCAGGCGCGTTTTTTCTACAAGAGTAATATTTTTCAATACAAATTCTCGTCTTATCCAAATCCCCATAGCACGCGTTGTAAAATAAAACCAATTGTTTATCTGTTAAATCTTTCGGCACATATTTTGATTTATCCAATGTTTCTGTCCATGCGCGCAATTCATTTATATCGTCTTGCGAAAACTTGTCCATAGAAGACGTCACCTCTATATAATCGTATTCCAAGTCCACCGGCATCGTTTCTACTTTTATTTAACGATTGAAAACGTAAATATTTACGATTTTAGTTAGAATAACGCTACGCAGCCAACCGCAACCGCGATTATTTGACAACTGAAAATAATTTTTTTCTTCTCATTCAATCTGTCAAATGAATTTTTGCCAATAATTTCTGTGATACCACGCGAGAAGAAATTCTACCACTTTAGTAGAAAATATTCTTCAACATATCAATATATTAAAATATTAGCAATAGAAGTGCTATGTGTGTATTATAATAACAAAAAATATATATTTGAATAAATTGTCAAAAATCTTACTTGAGAGCCATAATTTACTTTTGTACCTTTGGGACCTCCGGGAAAACTCCCGGGAAATCCCAATTACTTTATGTGTGCCAACCCTATCTACTGTTACTTAAATATGGAGACAGGAATGGGATGGCACTTGCAGTTCCGGCGTTTTACGGCTGAGGCGTAAGAGCCGGGGAAGAACAGAGAAAGGTCCTCTTCTAGATTAATAGGAAGGTCTGGGTACTTATCTTTTAATGCGCGGTCCTTTACGCAGAAGTGGACCGGATATATTTCATTTACTCAGGAAATGCAGAATAACAATGCTTGGTGTTATTTACAACTTTATCATTGTTTATTGGATATAATATTATGTTCTAAATACATTCGACGTATCGCAGCAGCTTTTCATGCTGAGAACACGCGAAACTTAATATTTCCTTATATCCTTAGAAAAGCATTTTTGCTTGAAGAAAAATATGTTACTAATCAAACTTGTCAAAATAATATATCGAAACCCTGGCAACCAATTCTACCATCGACATATGAAATTCAAATATATCGGATGAGAAAATTAGGCTGTCAACAAAGAGTTCGAACATCATAAAATAAGGCGAGGTCGCCACATCACCCCCCCACGAAGACGAACATCCCCACCAAAAAGGGAGGCCGCCCGTAATCGGAAGGATGAACAAAATTGTCCCATAGTCATTCAGAATCAAACAAATCTGTGATGACCATAGAGGAAGTTGAAATTCGGGACGTCAGGTCAACCAAATTATACAAAATAACAATTTACATTAACTAAAACTCAAATTATCTCGGGACTAAGGATTCACAGATCCAAAACATCCCTAAATTTGACTCGACGTCCAGAACGCGTCGAAACGACAGGATCCAAGGCTAGTGGAGGAGACTCCTTCGAGGCAGGCAATGGAATTAAATTTCCGACCGGAGGAACAGACACCGTGAGAGGTACGTCCAATGGGTTGCTGCCTGGTTGCACTGAGGTCGATACATGATCATCCTCAGCCTCGAGATGTGCTGGTTTAACTCTGTCCACGCTTACCTCCTGCCTTTTTCCCCCCACATCAATCGTGACGGTTTTTGCCCCTCTACTGAGGACCTTATATGGTCCAGTATAGGGTGGTTGAAGAGAACGTCGGACCGTATCGTCACGTAAAAACACGTGCGTAGTGGTCGACATTTCTTTAAAAGTGAAAACTGAAGGAGACGAATGCCGAGACGCAGGAATTGGTCGAAGATCTGCCACAACCTTACGTAGCTGTGCCAAAAAATCATGCGCACTACTATCACTGGTTGGCAAGGATGGTACCACGAAATCCCCTGGAAGTCTCAAAGGCTCTCCATATAATAACTCGGCAGCAGAACATTTCAAGTCTTCCTTGAGTGCTGTTCTAATACCTAGCAGAACCAGCGGTAAGGCTTTACTCCATGTCTCTGCATGGCACATTAAAGCAGCCTTAAGCTGTCTGTGTAAACGTTCTACCATCCCATTAGCTTGCGGATGATAACTGGTTGTCCTAATTCGCTTAGTTGCGCAAAACTGTAACAACTCATTAAACAAGGTAGACTCAAACTGTCTGCCTTGGTCAGTAGTGACAACGAGTGGTACACCTAATCGCGAAATCCATCCGTTGACAAAGGTATTTGCTACCTCTTCAGCAGTGATACATGACATCGGCCATGCCTCTGCCCACCTCGTAAATCTATCGATTGCGGTGAGGCAGTACGTAAAACCGTTTGAATGCGGCATCGGTCCGATTATGTCTAAATGTACCTGCTGAAAACGAGAACTTGTGCTGGCAAAATTGCCTAACGGAGATGAAGCATGCCTGGTAATTTTGCTACGCTGGCATGAGACACAACAACGTGCCCAAGACATACAATCTTTCCTAAGTAACGGCCAGATGTAACGATCTGCGACCAGGCGTGCGCTTGTGCGTGCGCTAGGGTGGCCGAGATTGTGCAATCTGAGAAATACAGGCCGTCGAAAGGATGCGGGTAAATACGGTCTCGGTTTCCCCGTTGATACATCGCATGTTACAGAAATATCCGTTCCTGGAATAGGAACAGATTCTAATTTCAAAGAAGAATCTGCTCGCAACGTAACAAGTTCCTCGTCCACCTTCTGAGCTTCAGCCAGAGCAGCGTAGTCGTCTGTAAGAGAAATTGCCTCTATGCGCGACATCGCATCTGCCACTACATTGTCGTCGCCTTTAACGTACACGAAATCAGTGGTAAATTGGCTAATGAAACTCAACTGGTTTAATTGAACCGGTGGTAACTTTTCTCTTCGCTGTTTAAACGCGAAAATTAGAGGTTTGTGATCCGTAAATATGGTCACATGTTGCGCTTCCAAGAAATGTCTGAAATGCTGAACACTCTCGTAAACAGCTAGGAGTTCCCTATAATAAGCGGGCCACTCCTTCTGCTTTTCTGTTAATTTTTACTGAAAAAGGCTAAGGGATGCCAACTCTCATTCTCGCTCTTACGTTGTTGTAAACACGAGCCTACATGAGTACCTGACGCGTCGGTAAATAAACCTAACTGCGCGTTACTATCAGGGTGTGACAACAAGGTAACTGTTGTGAGGCTATCCCTACAAGCTATGTAGTCTTTTTCTAAGGCATCCGTCCAAGGGAATGGTTGTGTACCTTTCCCTTGAGTGGATGAAATCGCATCAACCAGAGGTGCCTGATATTTCGCTGCACCGGGTAAAAATCTGCGGTAGAAATTTAACATTCCTAAAAAACGTCGCATTCCCTGCACAGTTTTAGGAGGCGGGAACTCTGCGAGCGCTTGTATTCGCTCGTTAGGCGGCTTTGTGCCTTCTGCATTGATCTGATAACCTAAAAAGGTAACCTCAGATGTACCAAAAACGCACTTTGCCGGGTTAATAACAACACCGAACTGTCGTAACCTACCGAACAGTATTTTGAGGTGTTCCGCATGACTCGGCTTATCCATAGAATGTACCAGGATGTCATCAACGTATGCGTAACAGAAATCGAGGCCTCGCACGACTTCATCGATAAATCGTTGAAAAGTCTGACCTGCATTTCGTAAACCGAATGTCATGTAGGGAAATTCGAATAACCCGAACGGTGTTATAATCGCAGTTTTGCAAATATCCCCTTTAAATACGGGAATTTGATTGTAAGCTTTAACCAAATCTACGGTCGTAAATACCGTTGACTTAGCTAAGTTGCTAGCAAAATCACCGATATGCCTAACCGGATATCTATCCGGGATAGTTCGCGCGTTTAATATCCGGTAATCGCCACACGGACGCCAGGTTGAATCCTTTTTAGAAACTAGGTGCAAGGGTGATGACCAAGGACTATCCGAAGGCCTAGCTGTACCAGCTCGAACCATTGCGTCGAACTCTTGCTGCGCCACACGAAGTTTATCGGGGGCCAGCCGTCGTGGTCTGCACGAAATAGGTGGTCCCTCTGTTGTTTCGATGTGGTGCCTAGTCGAATGTCTGACTACCCTATCAATACCTGGTGGGCGCGTAATATCGGGAAAATCTGAAAGCAAATCCGTATAACTGTTACTCGGGAGTACGATGGCCCTAACACTGGACTGCGCAACGTTTGCTGCAGTTGCTACAACGTTCAGTTTGGTAACCCCATCGATTATCCGTTGTCGACGGCAGTCGGGTAACAAATTATAGTGGCTCAAAAAGTCTGAGCCAATAATTGGAGTGCTAACATCTGCGATTACAAAGTTCCAAGTAAACTCTCTTCTTAAACCGAAGTCTAAATGAAGAGTGGTTGTGCCGTAGGTTTTAATAGATGACTGGTTTGCGGCAAACAACTCGAACCCGCTCTCCCTTAAACGACCCTTTATTAAGCGTCGCGGGAAACAGCAGATATCCGAACCTGTATCTACTAAAAAATTTATTTTAGTTGCACGATCACTAACGAACAACCTACGACTTTTAAATCCGCGGTCGCTCATAGTTGCTACCGACCGCGGTATGCGTTGCCCAGATTGTGCTGCCTTCCAATTGCAGGGCCGAACGCACTTCGAAGCCCTACCGGCAAAACGATTATGGTACCAGCACAAATTCTGATTTTTAACACGCGACCTACTATTATTATTATTACGACTTCGGCCGCGATTTTGTTTGTTACAGGAATGATTATTATTAAGCGACCGGACATCTTGAGAACTACTATCCATGGCCGATGCAACCATCCCTGCCAGCGTGGAAACCTGGCTTCTAACTTCGTCCAACTCCGAAATCTTGGAAGGTTTGGACGGTTCGGCTGTACGCACACTGCAAGACTGCGACGGATCTTGCGATATAATTTCAAATAAGCGATCCGCTAATTGTGCCGTCATATTTAATTCTTGCAATGGCTGCGCCTCTAAAACAATTTGGATTTGCAGAGGAAGTTGTCTAAGCCAAATCGATTTGAGAACCTCCTCCGGAAAATTTTTATTCGCGAGCGTCCTTAAATGCCGTAAAAACGAGGACGGCTCCCTATCCCCGATTGTCTCGCCACCTAATAACTGTCTGATGTTTTCCTCATGCGATTGCGAGAAACTCGAGACAATCGCTTGTTTTAACTTGGTGTACGGGGAATCGGCAGGGGGTCGAATAATCAATGCTTCGACCTCCCTGGTGCAACTAATATCTAATTGTGCCACGGCATAAGAAAATTTTGTCACTTCCTGAGTGATTTTATTAATAACGAATTGCGACTCAAGACTGGCAAACCACAGGGCAGGCCTGTCTTTACAAAAAACAGGTGTACGAATACTCACCCCGCCGACGCATACTTGCCCATCCTGACTATCATTCGATGCCTCGAAAAACGCCTCCCTTTCTGCAGTCGGTCCCGACGGACGAGCCTCTTGTCCCGTCATCGTCGACGCCTTTCAATCCAACTGCACGTCCGGGAAGTAAAAAACTTCCAGAAGGTACCAATCTGAAAATTTTCAAAGCACAGAAAACAATTGCACAATGACAACAGGGGAAAAAAAACAAAGGAAATTAATTTTTATTCCTTTCTAGGTTCTACAAGGCTGTTCTGGGCTAGAATGATCGTGATGCGGCGATCTACACCTATAGGCATAGCCTACGATATAGAAAAACAAAAATTCTAAAAAACACATAATTAAGTTCGCCACATAAAAGGAATACGCCGGCAGCGTCCGCTTAAAAAAAAAAAACATAAACAGGGACCTCGGAATGTCGTTTGCGACAATCCGGGACAGGAACTGACGAATTTGGGTACCTTGACACTTTCACACACTAAAAGAGGTAAGACGACGGAATCTTCTAGGCTCCTGTCGTCTAGTTGCAGCTCTGCACTGTTCAGCACTCCGTCGCTGGTCACCAATTTGGGACCTCCGGGAAAACTCCCGGGAAATCCCAATTACTTTATGTGTGCCAACCCTATCTACTGTTACTTAAATATGGAGACAGGAATGGGATGGCACTTGCAGTTCCGGCGTTTTACGGCTGAGGCGTAAGAGCCGGGGAAGAACAGAGAAAGGTCCTCTTCTAGATTAATAGGAAGGTCTGGGTACTTATCTTTTAATGCGCGGTCCTTTACGCAGAAGTGGACCGGATATATTTCATTTACTCAGGAAATGCAGAATAACAATGCTTGGTGTTATTTACAACTTTATCATTGTTTATTGGATATAATATTATGTTCTAAATACATTCGACGTATCGCAGCAGCTTTTCATGCTGAGAACACGCGAAACTTAATATTTCCTTATATCCTTAGAAAAGCATTTTTGCTTGAAGAAAAATATGTTACTAATCAAACTTGTCAAAATAATATATCGAAACCCTGGCAACCAATTCTACCATCGACATATGAAATTCAAATATATCGGATGAGAAAATTAGGCTGTCAACAAAGAGTTCGAACATCATAAAATAAGGCGAGGTCGCCACATACCAATTACATTTTTCAGCTGTACCATCTCGATTTGAGGACGAGGAGGAGTGAAACAATTATTAATATCATACAAGTGGTTAATAATTTGTGTTAAAGGCAATTTCAAACGTAATAAAAATAAGAAATGCCTGATATAGCGATGCCGGATTCAGATACTTCGTAATATTTTAATTTACTTACACAAAATATGAACATTACAACAAGTGTTCTTTAGAATGTTCAATGTAGGTTATTAACATTAACTAAACTTACATATTACTTTTACAGTGAAACGAACTTAGTGATAATAACAAGGCGAGATCGCTTCCGATTATTTGTTAAGTTATATTGGAGAATATCGCTGTTTTTTCTCATTCCACTTCTTTTGCTTCCGATCGCATTTATAGGCTCTAATAACGTAAGTGTTGTGAAACTGATGTTTGATCTTTACTTTTACTACAATATATTATTATTTACGATTACTACTATATTTTGATGTATACGTAATTCTTCTGAACACAGTTTGACATATTTTTATTACATATTTTCTACCTATACGGGGTGAGGTGGAACTGTAGGGCTATTCAGTTCTTAGCAAGTTTAGATTAGAAATCTCGCAAGCGAAATCTGCGGTGAGTCGTACTACTAAATTCAAATCGTAATACGATTGTATATATATTTATAGCTGGTGAATTTTTTATTTTATAATCACCCCCATGATCCCTTGCCACTGACCATGATAAAAAAATAGTGAGAGGTTCTGGAGGCTAAGGGCAATGTTGTATTAAACAGCAGTTTTTAAAAAAACCTGGTTTTTGACAACACGCCACCTACCGGCTTAAAAAATAACTGTGATCCATCCAGTTCAGTAGGGCTATTCTGTAAGCTAGTTTACGTATCTCGCAAGCGGTGAGATTTACGGTTGAATTTCGTATTACGTATTACAGCTATCCACTATGTTAGGTATAAGAAGTTATTGGTACCTATAGAATATTCCAAAATTTATCTAAAGTAATCTAGACGTTTAACCTTGAAAGGTAATAATTAATGTGCAAACACTGCTTACTCAGAAATCACGCACAAATTAATTTTGGCATAGTTTATAACATCGATGTGATTTGATAAACTAGTCAGTGTAATCTTGTTTTTAAACATATTGATTTTAATAACAGTGTGTTTTTTACTCCAGGCGTACATATGCTTTTATGTCCTGCTGGTCACTGCAATCTTTTGGACAGCAGATATAATGCATCCCAGCATTGTCGCTTTGGTGCCTATTGCTTTATCATCAATAATGGGAAGCAGCGGGTTTATTAGTGAAGTAAGTAAAAGTACTTGTTGAACTTGTGTAGTAGTTTTTAAAATAAGTTTATTATTAAAACAAGTGTGTGTGTGTGTCTGTTCTGTACGCACGTATAAGGTTGTACTTCTTTGTCATAATAAAGCAAAATAACTCCAACCTACGTTTCAGATAAGGCAATAAGTTATAAATAAAGATATTACATACAATTATAATTGATAAACGTTTGATTAATAAATTGAAAAAACTGCTTTTACTACTAATCCACAAATAATAATTGTTTTCTAAGATATTCACATTTATATATATTTTCTATTTGGATAGATTTTACATGGATAGATTTTATTTTTAACGATATCGATCTTAAATTATTATCAATATAAAACACGTTTTGTGTATATAGAAATACCGAAATATAAACGATATCTTGAATAAAGATATCACTTAACACTATACCATAAAATCCGTCGATAAATGTCCCTTTAGATTTGTTGTCTAACTTCATAGTGTAGTTCAAAAATTCTGTCGTTGCGCGCGCGCATCGTAAGAATTCACTCTCATATTTTTCCCTAGCGCACCATAAGAAGTATAACTTTGAAACAAATAGCTTGGCACATTGGCACTGAACATCATATTACACTTAAGTTTATTTTATCGTATCTCTGACAGTCAACTTATACGTGCGGGGTGTATATAGATAGATCGTCACATGTGACAGTGAGGTTTCTTAAACTATTTTTTCTCCAATTCAAAGTGGTAAAATGTGTGTCGCCAGTTGAGATATAGCACATTTTCCAAACCGCATTATAACTTTGTCATTCATACAAACACTATGAAAAACAAAGTTAATTTTTTGCAGGCGATAAATGATAGTGGTATTTTTTGGTCGATCTTATAAAACATTGTAGTGTGTTACGGAACCCCACAAGTGCGAGTCTGACTTGCACTTGGCCAGCTTATTATTTATTGTGTCTAATTATTTTACAATTATTGGACTTCAGTTGTCTAACTAAAGAACTTAAACATTGGGGTGCGTGTATACGCTTAATGAGTTAAGGTTGCATCGGGAAGCGTAGCGTTGGACGCCCTCAGATAAGGTAGAGTGATGATCTTCGCAAGGCGCCGCAAGGAGCTGGAAGAGAGTTGCCTCCACCTAAGATGATCTGAAGATCCTGCTCAGTGGAGTGTAGTTGGAGAGGCCTATGTCCAGCAGTGGACTAGCATAGGCTGATGATGACGATTATTGCATTAGGTTGTTAAAAATGTTGCCTTATATTTTTACACAGATATATATAAGAAACGAGTTGCTTGACTGCATAGGTGTGATGATAGTTATAGTGGCTATAGAACAAAGTCAGCTTCAGAAAAGAGTTGCATATAAAGTGCTGCTTATTTTTGGGTGTTCTCATTACAGGTATGCTAATCTCTTAGCCGTTACTTTGCTCACCTAATTAGTCTACAGCACTTGATAATATTTATGCCTCAACGCGAATGTGTGCTAATATATTTGAAAAATCAGATGGAGAATGGGCATGTGTGCTGAATTGTAGACCTGCCTACAGCACTACAAGTAAAAAAAAATAGTTTATTTTAATTGTGTAAATACACGCTTAAATAAATTAAATACCTATTATATTTTTAAATCGATTTACCAATATCTTGGTGCTTATTTAGTGTCTTATTTTAGTGTATATTTATGTATTTGTATATATATGTCACGATGTCTGGAAGAGATCACTTTAAGCGATAAGACCGCCCATTGAGCCTATTAGTTTATTTATCTAGTTCCTAAGTATTTTTCTGTTTCGCAAGTGGTGTTTCAATAAAGTGTATATCTATCTATCAGGTGTTCAATAAAGTGTTTCTATCGTATATATATGTATATATATATATTTATAAACTTTATTTTAACAACTTAAAAATAATTACCTAATGACAATATCAAGATTATATAAACTGCAATAATAATATCTATACTATAAATAAAAGACAGAACCTAGGTATGTCTTATTTACTTATACACTATACACCGCCGTATCTATTTATATATTTCTCCATCTAAAGGTTGTCTGGAAGAGATTGCTTTCAGCGATAAGACCGCCTGTTGTTACACTATTATAATTAGTTGTTAAGAAATACTCTGTTTCTTTTTAATAAGGTATAATACTGTTTTTTTTAAATTTTTAATCTATCTATATATATGTATATTCGTATATTTAGTTGTACCTTATCTAAAGCCCTTCTTTATTGCTTGTTGCTTACAACCATAGAGTAGGTACTAATACTACGTTGACCTAGTAACATGAAAATTGGCAAGAAGCAAGGTCTTACAGCACAAATAAAGGAAACATTCCAAAAAATAAAAACAGTTGAAAATTAAAGGGTGTACCCCCATACATACATAGTTATCGCCAAATAAAATAGGCCTCTGAGTTATATGAGCGCCATAGCGCCGGAAGCCTCAGTGGGCGAGTCCAACTCAACTTGGCAGGTTTTTTTGTAAGTTCAAAGTTCGTCTATTCTAAAAATACGTAGTATTATATTCTCATTGTTAATAACGACGTTTGCTGTTACTTAATAAAGAGATTTTTTAGAGTTTTTTAACTAGAAGTGCCCCGCGGCTTTTCCCGCGTTAAAAACTTCTTTTATTTACTTAACACTTTTGTAACGTAATGTAACGCCTGATGTGGATGGAACCTAAAAGGGGAAATATGAACACAGGTTATTCCATTTATATTTTTACTTAAAATAACACTATAAAATGTTCACCGATTATCTTCCTTTTACTGCTCATAACCTTACATCTTCGAGACAAGTACCCCATCAAAGCCTTGAACGTCTGGCGAGATTTTTCCGTGAAAAATCGAATAATCACATCATGATTATTATAGCGGCAGGCGGCAATTGGCAATAGCCAAGCCGTTAAAGCTGCCACTGTGAACATCTTCACTTTTATCTTGTACATTCTCTAATCCTTTCTCAGAGGGCACTTACGTCGTAATAACTATCTGCATGCCAAATTTTAAGTGTAATCCGAAAAATATTGATTTTCACACTTTGTTACCCCATTTCACCCTCTTAGGGGTGGATTTTCAAAAAAACCTGAAACACGTATTTACTTATTTTTTACTGGAGCACTTGTGTGAAGTTTCGGATAGAAAAAACTATCTAATCTTGTTTCTCCATACAAACTTTGAACCCCCATTTCATCCCCTTAAGGGGTGAATTATGGAAAATAGTTTACGCGGAGATACGCGGCTAGGCTCCGTACAGGGAGATACGCGGCTAGGCTCCGTACAGTGCAGACGTGTTACCAATTTTTATTCTAATAAATAATTATCAATTTAATCTAATAACGTGCTTATTAGTAGTTGCGTAAAGTGCAAATTTGTTCAAGTAATCTCTGTGTCAGTTACGCCCTTACATACCGGAGGCCACCCAGGAACGCAGGTATCTCTCCCCTCTATTACGCGTAAAAGAGAAAGGCATACACCCAACTCGTTTGCCCATCGTACTACAGCGGACAAATCGCAGGACGGCAAGCAACATGAGTACGCAGCGCTCACCAAGATTAAGATCAACTAGAAGTGGCCTTACCTACGAACGCAGTGAGTCACAACCAGACCTGCCGGCCGCTTTCACCACGGAGTTTTCAGATATACGGCAAGATAGTAGTTCTAAAAAAAGGAAACAACCTGATGAGGATAGAAACATTGCCATTATCAAGGACGATATAGGAGGATTAAAAACCCAGATGTCGCAGGTGCTGACAATGCTGTCTACATTAGGATCAAATCAAAAGGATTTTATGGATAAAATGTCAGCAGATATGACAGACCTCAAGCAAGAAATGCGCGACTTAAAATCTGCCTCCGTTTCCATTATAGCGGAACAAAAGGAATTAAAGAGTGATATATCCAATTTACAAGGGAAAAACTCAGAAATGGAAACAAAAATAACAGCTTTAGAGTCTCAGTTTGAAGAACTAAAGACCTACTCAATAAATCCCAACCCATCTGCAACAACTGAGTCACTAGAAAATATAGTAGGTGAACTAAACGAGCGGTGTTCGAGAAGCAAAAACTTAATAATTACTGGAATCTTGGAACCGGTATCGACAAACAAAGAAGAAAGACACCTATCCGATAAAAATTCTGTAATGGAAATATGTAAGACAATTGACATCTCATGTCCACAACCAAACAAAATCATGCGCCTTGGTAAATATACTACAAATAAAAACCGGCCAGTAAAAGTATGTTTTGAACGACAAGAAACGGTGCTTTTACTTTTAAAAAACCGTACATGCATAAAAGATCGGAACATTAGAGTCTATTCCGATTTAACACCTCAGCAGCAAGCACACATGAGACATTTGACTGATGAACTCAAGAAAAGGATCGAAGACGGTGAGGATAACCTCACAATAAAATATATGAAAGGTGTACCCAAAATCGTGAAATTGCCTTCAAAAAACTGAACAAAACAGTCAATGCTAATGTGATAAACACAACAGACAGTAATACTTACCAAGTAGTGGATAATGATGATGCCGTTATCACTTCTCCTAAATCCCTTAAAATATTTTATTCAAATACGCGAAGTATTGTCAAACCTGGCAGATTTGATGAGCTGCAATGTGTACTGAAGGCGCTTAAGGTTAAACTAAATATAATTATTTTCACTGAAACATGGATAAAGTCTGAAGATGAAGCCAAACGTCTTCAAATCCCAGGATACACACATTACTACAGTTATAGAAGCAATGGAAGAGGAGGTGGTGTTTCCATTTTTGCTCACAATGATTTAAAGCATAATTTTGTAGAAGAAAAATGTTTAGCTAACAGTCACTTTCTCTGGATCCACCTTGAAAACTATTCTTTGGACATCGGAGCAATATATAGAAAACCAGACACAAACATAGCTGAGTTTTTAGATGAATACTCTAATCAAATAAGAAGTAAGAAAAGGGGACTGACAATTGGAGATCTTAATTTTAACATTTTAAATTCAGACTGCTCTGTTATATTGTACAAAGAAACTTTGGAAGAGAATGGCTATAAACTGATAAATAAAATCGATAAAAAATTCTGCACAAGGGAGACAAAGACAACAAAATCAATTTTGGACCATGCATGCTCGAATTTAAAGAATACATATTTCCACCTAACTTTTATAGAGACGCCTATGTCAGACCACAAACATCTGTACTTAGAAATAAAAAAACATAAACCTGCACCACTTAGAAAATTACAATATGAATCAATCAACTACGATAAACTATATAAAATGATGAAAGAAGGACAAAATAATAATACAGAATTCGTATTTAATTTATTAGAAGAGAGATTACTACACTGTATAAAGAAAACCAAAGAATTGAAGACTAAAATACAAAACCCACCAAGGCAAGATTGGATTAATAAGAAAATCACAGATCAAATAAATAGCCGAAATATATTATGGAAACAATACAAAATAAATTCGAAAGACAAGATAAAGGAAGAACTTTTTATAAATAAACGAAACGATGTTGCAGGACAAATACAGAAAACTAAGAAACTATATTACTATAAAGCATTTAATGACTGCAAAAAGAAGCCAGCCAAAATGTGGAAACTTATCAATAACCTATCAAACAATAGAGTAAAAGAAAACACCGGCCCCAATAAACTTAAAACCCTGAACGGATACATTACTGAAGAAAAGGAAATTTGCAACTGTTTTAACGACTTTTTTGCAGAAATTGGTTCGACCTTGGCTAGCCTAATTACAAAAAATAGAATAGTTAACTCTAGAATAGTAACAAATGAAACTAATAATTTACTCACTCTTACCAATTACAACCTTTGCTCAACAGACGAAATTGCCAGAATAATTAAAAACCTAAAAACAAATACCAGTTCTGGATTAGATGGTATCACAACAAAATGTATAAAATCGCTTAAAAATATCATAATACAGGAACTTACCGAATGCGTAAATAAATGTTTAACACTCGGTACATTTCCAGATAGTCTTAAAATAGCTAAAGTAAAACCAATTTATAAATCTGGTAACAAATCAGATCCAGGAAATTACCGTCCTATCTCAGTACTCCCAGTGCTCTCAAAAATATTCGAGAAAGTTTTATATAAGCGCCTCAAAGATCACATAGATGTTCTGAATTTAATTAATGACACACAATACGGTTTCAGACCAAAATCGAATACTCTTTCAGCTACAGTGGACCTTGTAACAAATATAAAACTTAATATTGATAAGAAAAAGATAGCACTGGGTATATTTATAGATTTAAAAAAAAGCATTCGATACTGTTAGCCACGACATCTTATTACAAAAATTGAATGATATTGGAATTGTAGGAACAGCTCACGACATGTTCACGTCATATCTGAGGAATCGTTGCCAAGTAGTTAAGATTGGAAAATCGGAAAGCAGCTACAGTACACTTACATACGGCATTCCACAAGGATCTATTTTAGGCCCACTCCTGTTTATAATTTATATAAACGGTATAAACCAAATTGGACTAAAGGGTGACATAACACTGTATGCGGATGATACCTGTCTATTTTATTTCAGCAATACAATTGAAGAAATCATAGACAATGCTCAAAAGGATTTAAAATTATTAGATGAATGGTTCCAAACTAATCTTTTAACAATAAACGAATCCAAAACGAATTATATTATATTTGCGTCCAAAAATAAGAAAATACAAGATTTTCCTCCTTTAACACTAAATAATCAAGCAATAAAAAGAACTAACCAAGAAAAGTATCTTGGTCTAGTTTTAGACCATCAATTAACATGGAAACCACATCTAATAAAAATCAAATCGAAATTAAGTTCTCTTACGGGTGCACTACGTGGTATAGTGCGATGTCTTCCTCTCCAAGTAAGATATACTATATACAACTCATTGGTGAAACCACATATTGACTATCTAATAGAAATCTGGGGAACATCTTACAAAACAAATCTAAAATTACTCCAAATAGCTCAAAATAAACTAGTTAAAACATTATTTCATTACGATTATATGACGCCAACCGACAAAATATACAAAGAAACCAAATTACTTAACATCCCTCAAACATACATTTACAATACTTGTGTACTGATTAGAAAAATATTAAATAAAGACATACACACACAAATAGTATTTACAAAAAAACATCAAATACAACAAAAGCGATTAAGAAATGCAAATGATATAAATCTTTACTCTCCACGTACAAACTATGGTAAGAAAAACTTAATGCTCAATACGAGGGTGCTCAAATCTACAACAAACTGCCAAGAGATATTAAAGAAAGTAAATCATTAAAAACCTTCAAAAAGCTACTAAAATATTACATAAAAAACAACAAAAGCACTAACATATAAATGTATAAAAACAATCGGTACAATAAATTATTACTTTAAATAATGCAATAGCTAACACAAAACTAAAATACAAAAATCGTTAACGATACTATTAAAAATATAAACTACATTAAAACATTATACTATAAAAAAAAAAAGGTAAAATCATATACACAAATATCCTTGCTAATAAATAAAATGCTCGCCTTTATATTATAATTTTAAAAGCCAGCAGAAGTTAACAGAATCAATCACATATTGATAGTATAATACTAAATATATTATTTTGAGATGCATTAAATTTTAAATAAATAAAATCATAAAATAAATTAAAAACATAAATCAAATAAAATGTAATGTTTAAACAAATAAAAGCCATCAACTGTTGAAAGCATTACATTTTTAATTAGCTGATAATATAATACCTTAAGTAATATTGTATACAATAACATACCACATCTAGTAAAGTAACATCTAATTCTTTGTAACGCTTATCAGTAAGCATCGGTCGAACCAGTTATGCGAGAAGCAAATCGTCCGCTACTACACTACTTTTCTATCTACCTACATGCATATTATATTTTTGTTAGAAGACACTAATCATTATTTATTATATTAGATATGCCTAGTCTAAATAACAAATTGTAAATATTTAAATTTCTCATTTAAGTGAATTTCTGTAATTCTTTTGAGAAATAAATGTCTTAAACCACAGTTTCTTAGTACACCCCTACGTACTAAGACAAATATACCCTCCAAATTTCAAGTCTCTATGACCAGCGGTTTAGGCTGTGCGTTGTCAGTCAGTCAGTCAGTCAGTATGTCAGGACAAAGATTCTTATAGTATTAGATTTGATAAATCTTGATAAATCATTAGATTTGATAAATCCTTTCAGATTAAGTTTCCTGTTGTTCTTCTTAACAATGTTCCTATCGATGTGGGTATCTGGCATCATAGCGTGTGGTTTAATGATGCCTCTGGTGAGATCCATCCTTATTGAACTAGAAAAGGTAAAAACACAATTCATACGTCATTTAAATAAAATCATGGAAATATCAAAATTTTATTATATAATTATATTATTATATTTTATTTATAAGTTTCTATTATAAGCTAGCGTTTGACCACTATCTCACCTGGCGGTAAGTGATGATGCGGTCGAAGATGGTGAACACGTTAGACCTAGAATAATCTGATTCTCAAGAGCTGTGTATTGCACTGCTGCCGGAATACTGGAGTTATTGCGGCAGATTTTGTCTTGGATGGTGGTAAGCAACTTTTTTGAAGCAAGGCGGAACATCGATATGCTTAATGTATTCCTACCATCTGTCAGCATAATGACATAGTGATGACAGGGAAAGGGGGAAGGGGGAATGAGGGGAGGGGAGAGAGGGTGGAAGTGAGGGGAGGGGAAAGGAGGAGAGGGATGGGAGGTGAGGGAAAGGGGAGGGGAGGTGGAGTGGGGGCAGGGGGAGAGGGATAAGGGGAGGGGAGAGGGAAGTGAGGGAATGGGAGTGGGGGGAAGAGAGACAGGGAGGGGAGGGGTAATTAGAGGGAAGAGAGAGGGGAGGGGAGGGGGGAAGTAGGGGAAAGAGAGAGGGGAGGGGAGGGGGAAGTAGGGGAAAGGGGAGGGGGAGAGGGAAGTGAGGAGAAAGGGGGTGGAGGGAAGAGAGAGGGAGAGGGGAGGGGGATTTGCGCGACGTGGTACGATGCGGTGTAGGTGGGATACGCATGTGTCTTATTTGTAAAATAATTAGCCAAAATATTAAAAATGATACCAAAGACACTATCCCACGCGGACGAAGTCGCGGGCACAGCTAGTAAATAAATAAATATTTTACTACTCTATAAGTGCCTAACATAAATTATTATTGTAGTGAGGTGCCTGCTACATAAGTGTGACAGTTTTTATAAAATAAATAGAATACTAACTGTTAAATCGTTAACTACATCAATTTTATTTTCAGATGGGTATACTAGAAATATATCAGACTATAGGAAAAGCTAAACAAAAATCGGTTAGACACGAAGAGAGGTAATAAGAGCAACCTGTTAAAGATTAATTTTAATTACATAATTTAAAGAATATTTTTTTTAAACCTGGTCTGCAGTAATAATAGTGCAGAGATCGTATTAGATAATGTCTTGTCTTCTCACAAGGTAGGTTAAATCTACAGTTTTTCCTGTAATGTAACTCAAATCGCTAAATATGGCTGAGCATATTTTGATCAAATTGAACACCAATGAAACATTCTGAGAAACTTTCACATTTTATGTTGCTTACCTAAAAACCACTATTTTTGTTCAGTGGGCCCAAACCAGGCTATGCCTGTATCTTGGACTCCCTGCATCCCAAGTTAAAATCAAAAGTTTTAGATAGAGATTTTGCATATTTATGCAGAGTAACTAATTAATATCTTTGTAAATTGTTAAACACAAGCACCGTGCTTTGCCAAAAGCACCGGAACATGTTATTCCGGAGGTTGCGGGTTCAAGTCCCGTTGGTACGATGAAATTTTGGATTGTGTTTAACAATTTACAAGGATATTAAGTGTGTAACACTTTAAAGAAACATAATATTTGATTTACGCAGTGCAACATCTCTCGTCGGATTTGAAAACTGTAATGATTTCTTCCGAATGATTAACTTACGTAATAAGTAGTCATAGATGGCGCCACCAATGCATAATTGGGTTGACAAATGCAATCGACTAATTTCGTCGTAACGTCACTTCGCACCATGGCTTAATTGGCAAAGCACCGGAACATGTTATTCCGGAGGTTGCGGGTTCAAGTCCCGTTGGTACGATGAAATTTTGGATTGTGTTTAACAATTTACAAAGATATTAAGTGTGTAACACTTTAAAGAAACATAAAATTTAACTGATTAATATTTATGTTTAGTAAATTCTACAAATCAATAAGATTTTGTTGTATGATTTCAGTAATCCACGGCCAACGGATTTCACAATATTTTATTTTCTTGGAATTGCTTACTCTTCCACAATAGGTGAGGGAGTTTCAAATATTTAATGACATTAAAATCATTACGACAATAATTAGTTATACCTAATAAAATGTTTTAAAATATTTTAGGATCAATGGCAACTTTAATAGGTAGCCCAACAAACCAAATACTTAAAGTATATTGTGAAACGTAAGTACCAAAGCATATTTTGATATTACCTATATTACGCAAGTCAAGTCAAGTCACCAAGTGCAACTTTCAACTGCAGTGGGCGTCCGGGAAACTGTTTTGCGTTAGCATGCATTAGCGATTTTAAAGATATCATTGTGATGAATAATATTATAAATGTGTTTAATATTATAAATGTTTTTAACATTTATAATATTTGGATCAGTAGAAGCGACTTCTATGCATAATAAGTATAGCGCTTAGGAATGGAACTCATTACCCGAATCTATATTTCCCATAAACCACATGATGAAGTACTGTGATACAACATGGCCAACAAGTCGCAATTTTTTTAAATATATCTTATAGGCTAGCGTTTGACCACTATCTCACCTGTTGGTAAGTGATGATGCGGTCGAAGATGGTAAGCACGCTAGGCCTAGAATGGGAACTGGCTCTCAAGGATAAGTGCCGGAACACATTAGATGTTTGGCGACAGATTTTCTCATTAATAGATTACTTCTAGATATGCATCGGGACCGCACCGTCACCTTTATTCACATCTTTGATGATATATCTTTGATATAGCAGTCATAAACTCATAATTAATTGGCTTTTCAATTATTTATATTTAGCCTGGTGTGTCGCACTGCAGAACAAAGGCCTCACCTTCCACACATCACGTTTTATTGCCTTTTGTGTCCTATTGTGACAAAAGGTAGCCCACTCCGATTGTACTATTCATTATTCTGTGACTCCATGTACATCTGCTAGGCCATTCACACACGGGCAGCGGACAGCGGAATCCGCGGTGAGATTCGAATTTCGTACTACGAAATTCAAATCTCACCGCGGATTCCGCTTGCGAGATAGCTTACAGAATACTGCCCTACTGTTCCTACCACGTCATCATTCTATCGTTCTGTGGACCCAATCATTAGAGAGTTTCGCCCACGGGTCGTCCGACAGCTTTTAAATAATTATGTAATTTGATTTCCTGTAAGGCTATTCCCAAAGAGTCCAAGGATAGGATTTCCACACTTTATGCTCCTGAATCTGCCGGGAGTTCTCGTCATGGAGACCATACTATATTTTTGGATGAACTTCTACTTCATGGGAATGTGCAGGTAAGTGGTTATTTACTGTACTCTTACAGTAACACATAATATTGATATATCACATAATATGATATCGACATCAATTTATTACGTTGATAATTTGCCAAAAAGGTTAAACCCTACCCTAAATACGGTTAACAATCAAAGTTATCGATATACTTTGAGGGCCCGGTGGCGTAATCGGGAGAACGGTCGGCTTTGATGCCGTGGTACCGAGTTCAAACCCCGCCGTGCACCAATGGATTTTTCTATCGGAAAATTTATGTGCGCTTCTCACAGTGGCCCTCCGGTGAAAGAAAACATCGTTAAGAAACCATGGTGGTAGGACACTATCTAGTGTCCACCTGGCCAGCTACCACCCTCAAGTCAGAAAATCTGTCGCTAAACATCTAATGTGTTCCGACAGCTATCCTTGAGAGCCAGTTCCCATTCTAGGCATAGCGTACTTACCATCTTCGACCGCATCATCACTTACCAACAGGTGAGATAGTGGTCAAACGCTAGACTATAAGATGAAAAAAAAAAAAAAGCTCAAAGGAT
This sequence comes from Cabera pusaria, assembly GCA_954871355.1. Classification (NCBI taxonomy): domain Eukaryota; kingdom Metazoa; phylum Arthropoda; class Insecta; order Lepidoptera; family Geometridae; genus Cabera; species Cabera pusaria. The sequence goes on along the minus strand of OX940906.1, from coordinate 4,410,689 downwards.
TAGCAAGCTGAAGTGGCAGTGGGCTGTTCACATCTATTGTATAACCGATAACCGTTGGGGTAGACGTGTTCTAGAGTGGAGACCACGGCCCGGTACACGCAGTGTAGGGCACCCTCCAACTAGATGGAGCGATGATATACACAAACTGGCTGGCAGCGGTTGGAAACTACTGAACAAAGAGCTGAAGACCGAGCTCAGTAGCGTGCCATAGGTGAGGACTATGTCCAGCTGTGAGTGTCCAGCACAGAGATGGTGTGAAGTCCAGACTGATGATGATGATGATGATGCTGATGAGAGTTAACAAGGGAGATTAAGCGCCGCAAGAGAACGCGAAAACCGGTAAACCGCTTCGTTCGTAACAATCCTTTTACCCGCAATCGACAGTTACTCTTTAACATGGCGCATGCAACAGCGCCAAAATATCGGAAGCATAAATAGTGAAAAACATACAATATCCCTTTCAAATATATTGTGAAGGTAGGTTGTTTTTGCTGTGAGGATAAACTACTCCAAGATTTGTTTGTATTCCACTCACACTTACCGTAAGAACAGTCTGTAATATTTTGTCAAACACTAAAATCAACGTGAAAAATGAGCAAAATCAAAAGCTTCTACATTCACACTACATAGGGATGTAAGGGAGCACAAATACCACCTCAGTGCTCCCAGCCAACCTCACCTGCCCGTGGTGCATCCTGCTGACAAACCAACAGGGCTCTGGCGACCGACAAATGGCGGTATAACCATTTCAAACTTATGACGTAGCTAAATACTACAGGCCGGTGACGGGCAGCAGCGTTACCGGTGCAAGAAGCTACGTCCTGCGATCGCCAACCCGCCTGCCCAGCGTGGCGATTAGGGAATTTACCCCCCCCCCCTGGGAAAAAGTCACTATAAGCCGCGGCCCCCAGTTCCCGGCCGCCCTGCTATTTCCTGACCACGGCGGCGGTCACGGTAACGTAGGCACGGCAGGGCAGGGGGTGCTACGAATCCGCGCCAAAACTGACCCTCGCTACATTTAATGGACGCACGATTCGGCTGGATGAGCATTTGACGCAGCTGGAGGAGGAGCTGGGACACATAAGATGGCACATTCTGGGGTTGTGTGAAGTCCGAAGACAGGGAGAGGACACCATAACCCTAGCATCAGGCCATCTTATGTATTACAGAGAAGGTGACCAGCCATCCCAAGGAGGCGTCGGGTTTCTGGTCAACAAAGCTCTCAGTGACAACGTCGTAGAAATCTCCAGTGTGTCGACTAGGGTTACGTACCTTATAATAAGGTTAACCGAGAGGTACAGCCTCAAGGTTATCCAGGTCTATGCACTGACCTCGGCACACTTGGATGAAGAGGTGGAAAGTATGTATGAAGACATCTCCAGAGCCTTACATACCACCGCTAAGGCTCACTACAACGTTGTCATTGGAGACTTTAACGCCAAAATGGGAGTACAGACCTGCAGTGACTCGACTGTAGGACCACACGGATTTGGGAGTAGGAATCACAGGGGGCAAATGCTCGTCAATTTCCTCGAGAAAGAGGGGCTTTTCTTGATAAACTCGTTTTTCAAGAAACAGCCCCAAAGGAAATGGACGTGGCAAAGCCCCGACACTGTGACTACAAAACGAGGTTGACTTCATCATAACGGACAAACGGCGCATATTCTGAGACGTCTCAGTGATCAGTAGGTTCAATACTGGAAGTGATCACCGACTTGTACGAGGCTCTTTGGATATCGACTTCAAAGCCGAGAGAGTTCTATTGATGAAGTCTACGCTCCGACCGAATCTACTCCAAACCGTTGTTGGGTCCGAAATATTCCAATTAAAATTGGAAAATCGATTCGCTGCCTTGGAAACCACAGATGACGTAGACCAGAAACTCGAAGAAGTGGTGGAAATCCTCAGGGAAGAAGGGACGAAGTTTTGCGAGAGCAAGCGTACGGGCAAAAAGTCCAAACTTTCGGCAGAAACACTTCGACTAATGGAAGAGAGACGAACAGACCCATTGTCAGGTTTGTCAATTAACCAGGTAACCAGGCCTGTTTCTTCTAGCTGACATACGTGGCAGATGCGTGTCCATAGACATAAATCAAACAACCTCAGTAAAAAAACAATAACATATCAAACGGTGCCGGGCGCCGGCAGTGTGTGTACAAGATCAAATGTGTTTCGCATTGCGAGCAAATGTCGGCACATCGGCCCGTCAAAATCTCTGGCCGATTTCTAGCGGTCGGGATGACGTCGCCCGGTGCCGGTCATGCTGTGGACAAGCTGCCATACATACATATGTACCGCTACTTCGGCGCCGGAATTTTGTTCCCGTTGACGTCCCGGTGCCGTTGCTGTGGACAAACGCTGAAAGCTATGTAAATATTAGAACGAACTTTACAAAATAAGTAATAATTAATATGAATTTTACCACAAAACCTCGCGACTGATTAATTAAATTAATTTGGATGATATTTTTGTCCAATATATGACATTACTATAAAGATGCACAGTTTTTAAAACGATATCAGAAACATAAGTTACAGCAATAAAATTATGTGTCATACATACATTACTGAGCCAAAGCGTCCCAAAATGAACCAACATCATATCATGCTAAACACCTTACAAATATTTATTTCTCTACCCGATTTTAGAATGTCCCACTATTGTCAAAACGTTTAACATACCTTGTCTTAAAACGTAACACATTAAACCTTACCAAATTGCGATCTTCTTCAGGCTTATTTCTAAGATTACAGACAAGCACTTGACTGGTATCTCACCTGATGCTAAGATGTCTAAGATGGAATCGTGATTGTCTGGAATTAGAAGAGGGCATTGACCTTTTAACATTATGTCCACAGGGCCCAAGGTGACATTTCTACAGAAATTGGCATGACTGAGGAAGAAGCTCTATACATCAACACAATACTGGCAACTCAGTATCGCCAGATGGGAAAGATGACATTTCATGAAGGTGTAAGTGCACGTGGAGTTTTCTATGTGCATTCATGGGTGTTCGTTCAAATGTATAGGGTTCTTCAATGTCTCACCTGACTAGCTATCAAAAAGTAGCTAAACTACCATCATCAAGCAGAAAATCTTTCGCCAAATCTTACGGTGTTCCGATAGTTACAGCTCTTGAGAGACAGACCATTCCAGACCTATATTTACCATCCTCATCGATTTCATCACTTACACTCACGTGGAATAGTAGTCAAAAGCTAGCCTATTAGATTGGTACACAATAATTAAATAAGACATTTAATTTAAATTCAGACTATAAAAAAGCCAAAGGGAAGAATTATTTGTAGCAGTGCAAATGGATACATTCCTCTGTACCACCAAAGCTTGATTTTGAGGTCTTATTATTTTGCGTAAAATGTTTTCAGGTTGTTGGGAGTATAGTTCTGCTGACAGCAATATTACAACCATTAATGAGCCACGCTGTTATCGACAGCAACTACGGCAAGTTTCACCGGTAATTAACAATAAATAATTAACAAATAAGTACTCACAAACAAATGTTCTCAGATGACTTGACCCCAAGCTTACCAGGATGTCGCTGAGCTTACCTTATTTTAAGTAAATAGTCTGAAAATATTATAGCAGCAATATAATTGCTTAATTTAAATTAAATGGTTAAGGCGTCGGCCTAGCCATCGAAAGGTCGTGATTTTTTTTTTTTTTGCATTATTAACGTGAACCCACTCCAGACACGCGCATTATTTAGCTTAGTAATACTAATTGACTTACTACTAGTAATGTGTAACCATTGCCAGTAAGCTTCATTAATTTAGAGAAAAGAAAATTATTGTGATTTTTCTGTAAAGTTGATGGGGTGCTGGACAACCTCCATTTTTTATTAGCTTTTTATTAGCTTCACCTGTATGTTTGTACGTTTGTAACCGACTTCGACGCCCAAAGGGGCGCGATTTTGACCCACTTTAAACGGCCAGATTTCGTTCATACTTTGTAGATTTATCGAGGACCGATGACAATATACTAATGTGATAAAAAAAATTCCATTACTCAACTAAAAAGTAGAAAATAAATAATAGTTTAAAAAAACTAAAAAACACGCTTTTTATAGAAAACCGAACTAAAAAATAGAAAATAAATTGTGATAAATTTAAATTAAGAATAGTGTTAAAAATTCAATAAATATAAATTAATAATAGTGTGAATAAAAAAAAATATTAAAAAAAAGCGTGGGGTGCTTTTAAGCTTGAGGCACTGAAGTATGGTAATTACCTAGCCTGAAAAACGGGTAGTGCTTCAAGCTTTTAAGAATATAGGTAAGTACCTACACGCCAAATACTTACTAGAATTAATTTTTAACATTTTAGTTCATTGTCCCAGATAAAAGCTTGTTTTTAAAAATATGTTTTATTCATAATTTATGTTTGTCCAATCGACATAGCGCAAGCACAATTTTCTTATCCATTATAGTAAAACCGGGTATATAATTAAAAATAAAAGTATTATTCATAAGTTTATTTTTAACCGGTTATATCAAATAATTAAACATTTTATTGCAGTCATATCAGCATAACATCACCATGTATATTCTGTGCAATGTTACTGTTCGTAATACCAAGGGATCCCAGTTTCTTGCAGTTTTTCAAGAGACGATCTGGTTAGTTTTTATATTGGTCTAATTATCAAACTTTCACTTATTTTTGTTTATGGTTCATTGTTTTAATGTAGGTACTTTATATTTTAATTAATTTCATTAGTCTTTAAAGAATTTTTTTATATTAAAGAATTATGTTATTGAACATACTTTACTTACCTCTACTACTTTTTTATGGTAAAAGGTAACAGGACAAGCACGACGCTCGCCTGATGGTAAGCGCTGAAGTCTATCTATTACAGATACAGTGGCATGCAAAATTATGGCAGTCCAAAATTTTGCACGGCTGCACTGCGCCTGTTACCTTGAGACATAAAAATGTTGTCTCTCACATGCCCTGTAATTTCACTGGACACCTTGCCATTTCAACCGAAGAACATTCCTATTTCACGCACTGAATTCACCTATTCATCCTATTCACTGAAAATTACTTGGCAAAGTGGTGGTACCGCCCCAGGCGGACAAGCGGAAGTCCTACCACTACAATAACTACTACTGTATTTAATACAGGAGCGTAGCCTTATCCGGATAACATGTCCATACGGGATCGAGTCCCGTCGGTACAATGAAGTTTTGGATTGTGTACAACAATTTACAAAATATATTAAGTATGTAACACGTCAAGAAACATATTTGATTTAAGCAGTGCAATATCTCTCGTCGGATTTGAAAACTTATGATTTCTTCCGATTGATTAACTTCCAATAAGTTATCGTAGATGTCGCCACCAATGCATAATTGGGTAAAAAATGCAACCCACCAATTTCGTCATATCAATAGTATCAGACTGTGGCTTAATTGGTCAGAGCACCTGGACATGTTATCCGGGGGATGCGGGTTCGAGTCCCGTCGGTACGATGAAGTGTTGGATCATGTATAACAATTTATAAAAAGTATTAAGTGTGTAACACTTCAAGAAACATAATATTTAATACTTTAGATTTATAGTTATCGTGAGTTTGAATCATGATTATAAATTACCGACTATTAAGGCGCGATTCCACCAGTGTGCCGAACTGTGCGGCACTGTAACGCACAGTGTACGATGCAAATGTTCACGTTGGTCGACTCACTCCGGCAAACAATAACAATTGTGCGCGAACATTTTAGAAATGTTCGCGCACATCTGTATACTTTTGTGCGCGCACACATGCATGCAGTGGACTCGTGTCGACGCGTACGCGCTTGTTGTTCGCGAACTCAATCTTGCTTCCGCTACCGGAGCGAACATCAGTGAACATGTCCGTGCACAAGTGTGCCATACTGTGCGGTTACAAAAGTTACGCACAACCTTGCCGGTGGAGACAGCAGCTAGACGCGATACCAGTTTAGTACGTGCACTGCTGGAGTTTTGCACAAAATGTTTGTAAACAAATGTGCTGCACACTATTTTGGTGGAATCGTACCTTTATACTAACTACTGTTTGTTGTCGACTGTCTCGACCTAGGCACAGAATAATGAATAGTACAAGTAACCTAGGTTTCATGCTTGTCCGATGCACATCCTTGGGAGTTTACGTAGCGAGATCGCGACGACCACTCTCGCTCACTCTAAACTCCCGAGGATGTGCATCGAACATGCATGAAACCTAGGTCGAGACAACAATCATTAGGGAGTATAATAGTCGGTAATTTATAATCATATTTAATACTATACTTATTGTCAGACATATTTTGTTGTTTTATAGAACAAAATGAGCCCCTGCTACAATCGGCTAGCAAAGCTTGTATAAACTGGCCTTTAGTGAGACATAATATTAATTGGGGCGTATTATTTATAATTGGTGAGTGAATATTAATATAAATAAGTAAGTTATGACTTGCCTAATTATTCTAATTTGTCTTATTGTGTCTGTTTCTATCTGTTATATTTTCTTGGTGTGCAAATAAAGAGTTATTGTATTGTATTGTATTGTTGGTACGGAAGCCTAGGTGGGCGAGTCCAACTCGACTTCGCCGGTATTTTTTTAAACACTTGGCAATTTTTTGTAATCTTGATGATTTTAAACCTGTTTGTTTTCATAAGCAAGAATATAATGCTAAACACTTCTAACTTACACTGCAATATTTTGTACCTTAATCTTTAGGAGGATGTGCAACTCTCTTCGAATCGCTTCGAGACTCCCAGATGAGCTATGAGCTAGAGAAATTCATGCTAAATTGGAAAGACTGGCCTACCGCGGCGGTGCTACTAGCAATCATAATATTCTTCAAGATACTGACTGAATTCGCGCCCAATTCCTGCGTCGCTTACGCCATGCTACCACACGTTGCAATTTTGGTTGGTAGAAATGTATTGTATTAACTGGCAACTGGTTTTAGTTGCATGATTCAATGGTAGAGATTTCTCGGTTTACTGGCAACTGTTTTTTATTTTTTTTATTACGTAGTTCGTCATCAAATAAAGTACTTACACATGAGTAAAGATTACTCATGTGGTACTTACTTATTTTGGAGTTTTGGCGGTAACGTGAAGACGTATGTGTACTCTCATTGTATATTTTCCTAAAACTTGTGTTTTTTATCCGCGAGTTACTGTGTAATTAATGTTGATTATTGACCGTTAATTGCCGGTGAATGTGTGCGACTGTAGGGAACTAGCACAATATTACGTAGTATTATTATCTTTTCTATGACAATGTTGACAAGCATGCTATTTGTGTTCTTACCAAAATTCCACTGAAAATCTTTAGTAAACTCCACATTTTTACTGAGGGCACAGAATAATGATAGTACAGCTGAGGGTATAAAACTTGAACTAGACTATGACTTCAACTGAACCTGAAATGTGACTTTGACCCAACTTGAATTTATGAATTGAATTCCAACAAACAAGACAACAACAAGAATTTTAATACTTGACACTGGCTAAATATACTAATCGTGTAGAGCCATAATAAAACAAAGAAAAAAAACGTATTTTCGGAGTTTTGGCGGTAACGAGAAAAACTGTGTTCGGAGTTTTGGCGGGAACGTGGAAAAGTGTGTGTGATCTCATTGTATTCTTTCCTAAAACTTGTGTTCTTCCGCGTGTTAATATGTAATAAATGTGGATTATTAACCATTAAGTGCCGGTGAATGTGTGCGAGTGTAGGGAAACAGCACAATGTTGAAAAACATGCTATTTGCGTTCTCACCAAAATTCCACTGAAAATCTTCAGTAAACACCACATCTTTACTGAAGGTATGACTTAGACTAGACTTTTACTTGACAACTGACCTGAAATGTGACTTTGGCCCATCTCTACGACTAACATTCATAAAAACTTGAAAAATTTCAATACTTGACACTGGCTAAATACACTAATCGTGTGGAGCCATAAAGAAACAAAAAAAAAAAAAAAAAAAAAAAAAAAACTTCGCTCTCATTGTATTTTTTCCTAAAACAGTGTCCTTCTGCGATTTAATGTGTAAATTAAATTGTGTGATAAATGTGGATTATTAACCATTAAGTGCCGGTGAATGTGTGCGAGTGTAGGGAATCAGCCAATCTAAAAAAGATGCTATTTACGTTTTCACCGATATTACCTAGGATTGTAATCCATCATCCTAGGAAATTAAACTAAAAATCTTCAGTAAAGTCCACATCTTTACTGAAGGTATGACTTGCACTAGACTTTGACTTGAAACTTAGCCTGAAATGTGACTTTAACCCATCTTTACGACTTAAATTCGCAAAAATTTTAAGAATTTTAATACTTGACACTAGGTAAACACATCAATCGCGTGGAGCTACAATGAAACTAAATAAATAAAAATAAGAGAAAAATAAGATTTATATTCCTGTGATTTGTACTGTAATTATCTACTTATCTTAAGTAATTGTGTTATCTTTGGTACTTTTTTAACCAGCTATTATTTCTTAACCATTCATTTCATACGACATATTTTTAGCGCCTGAGTTTAAAATCAATAAAACGGGCATGTCTTTTGCTATTCTATGTAGGTGTAGGCTTATACTTTAATTTCACATGTGGGTGGTGCTATATGGATGATCACTGGTGGCTTCGGCTGAAGCCCGAACCAACTACCAAAGAAAGTAGGCGGCAATAGCCCAATGGATACTGGCGATTGAGAGGTCGTGTGTTCGATCCCCACCCCACCCATTGCACTATTGACGTGAACCCGGAGTGGGAGTGGGATAGGAACATAACTCGGGTGAATAAGTTAGTCTTCACAGCAATGTTCTACCTCGCAAGCTCCACTTTCCTCCCCTTCATTTTCACAGATTATATAATAGTTACTGCCACTATTGTACTATTCATTATTCTGTGCTACGACTTCACTCCTTTTTGATACCCACTTAATTTGATTATTTTCTCAGGGTCTACACAGTAATATAAACCCACATTACCTGATGATGGCGGCAAACCTGTCATGTTCCATGCCTTTCCACTTGGTGACTGGATCCCCAGTTAACGCTATGGTCGCTGCATATGTTCATATACCTCCTTGGAAGATGGTCAGTTCACGTCATAGACGTAATATAAAAGGATGGTGCACTGCAAATGTTTTGACAAATTCAATTTAATCCGTATGCTCTTATAATAAGGTTGTAATTGCTTTGAAGAACAAAACGGCCCAATAGAAAGGCACCTGGGTGGGAGTGTGTCCTTGTCTACCAACCTGCCAGTGCTATATATGTTCTATACTATATGTATATAATATAATTCATCCATACAAAGGAACACACTCCGGTCTAGGTCTGTCTCATCAGAGCCGTTTTGCGCAGTCAATTTATATTACGTCTATGGCTCCACGCGATTACTGTATTAAGATTTTCGTATTTTTCGGACGTGGCTGCTTTCTAAGTAGACACATGGTAATGAATATGGGACCTCGCTGTCCACAGGCTTTCTATCGGCTGATAATGTTTGGTTTCGTAAAATTATGAAAATCAATTATATATCGGCTGATATCAACCGATAAAAAGGCAACGTATAAGTGATACCCCGTGACCAACATAATACGTTGCAAATGGTCGATGGTAACCAATTCCCATCAGGTGAGCCATCATACTGCTTGTTTGCCACCTATAGCTTAAAAAAAATAACTTCAGTCTTTTTTTTATATCTTATAGGCTTGCGTTTGACCACTATCTCACCTGTTGGAAAGTGATTATGCGGTCGAAGATGGTAAGCACGCTAGGCCTAGAATGGGATAGCTGCTGGAACCGCGGACAAAAAGTCGTTTTCTAAATTGGCTATTTACTGAACAACAAGACATAGTATATATATAGTATAAATATATATATATATATATATATATATATACATATATATACATAGTATATATATATATATATATATATATATATATATATATATATTTTAACACCGTTGCTCGTAAAGCTGATATAATTCCACCGGTTTTAAATATGTAAAGCGGGTCATAAAAAACGCGTGTGTTACCAAAGCAAATAGTTAAGTTATAGTCATACAATTTCCATAACAGTATTATTTGCCATTTCGCGCGCTGTTGCTATTCAAATTTCGAACTAATCGCCGCGCGGCGCCAGTCAGTAGGCAGCGCTAGCGCGCTGTTAAAATGGCGGGAAAGCAACAGTGTGCATTCACAAATTCAGTTTATTTAAAATAAAAATATCAGTTTATTCGGTAATTTAAAAACTTGGCTGCATGCTCTAACATCTTTGCCAACATTTTCACGCAGCTACGGCAGAAAATAATCCTCGCGCCATTTTTCTCAAATTTTCTTTTCTTTGTACTTGTATTGTGAAAATTTAAATATGACAACTTTCAATAATGAAGAAGAGCCATATATTACTTCAACTCCACCGGATATACTAACAGAAGCGCGAACCGCATGCGACAGCTTGCTGCCGTCAATATCCAAAGACAGATACATAACCACGTATGAAAACATAATTAAATAAAACTGGCCAAGTGCAAGTCGGACTCGCACTCGTAGGGTTCCGTAACACAGTAGAGTATTCTATAACTTTGATTTTTCGCAACTACAAAATTAACTTTGTTTTTCATAGTGTTTGTATGAAAAACAAAGTTATCTTTGCGGTCGCCATATCTCTAAAACTGCTGACTGTATCTCGTTCAAACCAATTTTCGTTGATAGTTTTTATTGAGATCTACAGCATATATTTTTTTTAGATTTTTCACTCCCATACTTTAAAAGTTAGAGGGGGGGGGGGGACACACATTTTACCACTTTAGGCACGCCTATCTTTCAAACGATTGACTTTTAGAAAAAATGATTTTAGGAACCTCAATATCATTTTTAAAGACCTATCCACAGACACCCCACACGAATAGGTTTGAAGAAAAAAATTTTTTTGTTTCAGTTCTATGTATGGGATGCCCCGCCCCCCCTTAAACTTTTATATTTTTTATTTTTGTATAAAAATCGGAAAGCGGTTCACAGAATACATCTACCTACCAAGTTTCAATTCTGTAGTCCTAACAGTTTCGGAATAAAATGGCTGTGACATACGGACGGACAGACAGACAAACAGACAGACAGACAGACATGACGAATCTATAAGGGTTCCGTTTTTTGCCATTCGGCTACGGAACCCTAAAAACCAACTACAACTACGTATAATTTTAATAATTGTAATTTCACTAACTGTTTCAATAATTAGAAATGAACAAAATATAAAATGTTTTTTTTTCTGCTTCCTCGCAAATGTGTTAAAAAACGTCGTACGATATACGTGCGTATTGGTTATAACATGCTCGGCTCAATTACGCCCTCGCCTTCGGCTCGGGCTGAAATTCCGCCTCGCATCATAACGCGCTAATATCGTAATGTACTATTATAGTTACCTATTTGTTCATAGACATACCTGTTGCAACAACATAATATCATCTCATCTATGGTAAAGATTGCTTTTTTTTTTATATAAGGTAATAGGACAAGCACGGCGCTCGCCTGATGGTAAGCGATGACGTCTACCTATTACAGATACAGCGGCATGCAAAATCCTGGATAGCCAGGATTTTGCACTGTCACTGCAGCACTGCGACTGTTAAGGTACGAACACACCGCAGCGTCCTGCGTGTGCGATGTAGGCGGCGATCAGATAGCGCAGTGGTACTTGTATACTGTTACACACCAAAAAAACGCGATTAGAAAACAATTTAAAAGTACTGATGCAATCTCAGTAGTCTCCTTTAGCTCGATAAATGAAAACTAATTTCACTGGACCCTTTGCCATTCAAACCCCATTGCCATGTGACGGCTGAATTGATTAGCAAAGTGGTGGTACTTACCGCCCCAGGCGGACTAGCAGAAGTCCTACCACTATAATAAGATCTTTTGAAATACTAAAAGAACCGACTTCAAATGCCGCGCTATTAATTTTCAGTACCAAGTTTGAGGTTTTTATCTCCATATCTCTGGAGATACTACTATGGCAACACATGGCGACCAAGTATTACTATGGTATAATTCTAGGAATATCTTCATTCCAACAAAAAAAGAATCATCAAAATCGGTTCATAAACGACGAAGTTATCCGCGAACAAACACAAAAATAAAAATAATATATACGGCCGAATTGAGAAACATCCTTTTTTGAAGTCGGTTAAAAATGTATCATTCTAGGGATATCTTCATTCCAACAAAAAAGAATCATTAAAATAGGTTCATAAACGACGAAGTTATCCGCGAACAAACACAAAAATAAAAATAATATATACGGCCGAATTGAGAAACGTCCTTTTTTGAAGTCGGTTAAAAAATTTCCTAATATCTGAACCGGCAGCTGTCAAAAAAGCAAAATGGCGCTTCCGGCAGTTTATTTTTCCCGCCGATTCCCGCCAACACATGATGTCCTAAATTATTAGGTTTTTATCGAACTTTAAAAAAAAAATCTGTAGAACACTTGCCTGCAGAGAAGTTAACTAAAAGCTTGTCGTCAAAGTATTACAATTCGATGAATATGTTTGTTTCAGATGAAGGCGGGTGTTGGCATTTCTCTAGCGTCTATAGTGGTGGCTTGGTTCACAGTCGCTGCTTGGGCTAACACTGTATGGAACGAGAGCTACCGACAGCCACCTTGGGCTCGGACCAACGTCTTCTACACGGAATTAACTTAACATAATATCGTTTAAAAAACTTAAAAAAAATGAACTGGCCAAGTGCAAGTCGGACTCGCACTCGTAGGATTCCGTAACACAGTAGAGTATTCTATAACTTTGATTTTTTGCAACTACAAAAATAACTTTGTTTTTCATAGTGTTTGTATGAAAAACAAAGTTATACTTGCGGTCGCTGTATCTCAACAACTGCTGACTGTATCTCGTTCAAACCAATTTTCGTTTGAAAGTTTTTATTGAGATCTACAGAATATATTTTTTCTAGATTTTTCACTCCCTTACTTTAGAAGTTAGAGGAGGGGGGACACACATTTTACCACTTTAGACGCGCCTATCTTTAAAATGTTTGACTTTGAGAAAAAATGATTTTAGGAACCTCAATGTCATTTTTGGAGACCTATCCATAGATACCCCACACGTATAGGTTTGACGAAAAAAAATTTTTTTTGTTCCAGTTCCATATATGGGATGCCCCCCCTTAAACTTTTATATTTTTTATTTTTGTATAAGAATCGGAAAGCGGTTTACAGAATACATCTACCTACCAAGTTTCAATTCTTTAGTCCTAATAGTTTCGGAATAAAATGGCTGTGACATACGGACGGACAGACAGACAGACAGACATGGCGAATCTATAAGGGTTCCGTTTTTTGCCATTCGGCTACGGAACCCTAAAAAGAATCGACTTCAATGCCGCGTTATTAGGTTTCAGTGCCAATTTTGAGATGTTTATCTCCATATCTCTAGAGAGAATGTACAAGTAGTTTGTATTGAATTTTAGTTCGCGCCGTATTCGCTAGATGGCGCTGTACCGTGAGTGACTATTTCTGAATCACGCAAACGCAATTTGCACAGAACACAGGGTAGTCGCTCGTGTTTAACCTTACCATAGGAACCTGAACCATACTCGGTTAGGAATAAAGGCTCATTTACTTGACCTGTGGTTTCATTTGTGCATTACTTGTACATTTGTTCCTTCGACCCGGATGTATTGGGTCAGTCATTCAGTAGTTCTCTACGAAGAACTACGCTTCTCTCTGAGAGGGGCAGTGGATCGCTGCCAAGGGTGTCCTACGGAGCAGCGCAGGGAGCCGTCCGGAGCAGCGCAGGGAGCCGTCCGGAACAGCGCAGGGAGCCGCGGGAGCTGCTAGCAGACGAGGAGCGGTGCCAGGCGAGGGGGAAAACGTGCAGTGGAGGTGCCCAGGTTGTGAAGAGGTAGCAGCCGACGCGTGGAGCGGCGTCAGGCAAGGGGACCAGTGACGTGAAGGTGCACAGGGTGCGCAGAGGTTGCAGCAGACGTGAGGGGAGGTCTGCAGACGGAGCCGGGAGCAACCTAGGAGTCCACGTCGCGTCAAGCCAGGTGCTGCCGACGGTTTTTTGGGAGTCACGGAAACGGTCAAGTGTGAGTCGTGGACAAGTGTGATTTGTTTTTAATTATTTTAATTGTTTGCCGCAAATTTAAACCTTAACGTTTAGAATAAATTAACTTCAAAGACATTGGGTGAAATAGTAAATTTGTAACTTAGTCTTTAGTTAAATTAACTTAGCATTATTTTGTGAGACTAGGGACTTAGAATAATTAAAGTAATTTGGTTCAGACGGGGAACCTATGCCCAAATTTTACATTTTCTAGTTAAATTTAAAACACTTGTAATTTTTACCTGTCCGAACAATTCGAATTGAGTAGTAGTTAGTGTTTTTCATCATGGCAGCCAACTTTAACATGCAAAAAGATGCCTATGAAAAAATATTTAAGGCTCACACTAATTTCAAAAAATCTCCCAAAGAGCGCATTACGGAGCCATATATAAAAACAAGGCTGTCCATTTTGGATAGACTTTGGGATGGTTTTGTTCAAGTCCACAGAGATATTTTGAGTGAGATGGACTGGGAGGAATTCAAGGATAGTTCCTACAATAAGGATGATTTCTATGATAAAACAGAAGAAGCATATATAAATTATAGGGCTGATTTATTGAAAATGCAGAGTACTACAGTTCCGAATGGTTCAAACCAAGCTAATTGTAATAATAGTACAGCTGTAAAGTTACCAAAAATAACGATTCCTCAGTTCTCAGGAAAATACTCTGACTGGATAACATTTAGGGATATGTTTGTCTCCTTAGTTCATAGTAACCCATCGTTGGACGGCGTTCAACGCTTGCATTATTTAAAGGGTCAGCTATCTGGCGAAGCGGAACAGTTGATTCGTCAACTTCCAATTACTGCCGCGAACTATGCAGAGTGTTGGAAGCAATTGGAAGTAAGATACAATAATAAAAATTACTTAGCAAATTGGATTCTGAAACGGTTACTTGGTCAAAGAAATTTGGGTACCGAATCAGCTGCTGCGCTGAAAGATTTAGCTGACACAACCACAGACTGCTTACATGGGTTAAGAAACATCGGGGTCGATGTTGACTCTTGGGACATTATTGCATTATTGTAATCCATATTGTTGCCAACAAATTAGATGCGGAAACGCGCAAACAGTGAGAGTTGAGGGTCTCTTCCGGTACTTCTGATGAGCTGCCTAAATTTGCTCAGTTTAGAGAATTTCTGCAGTCAAGATTTAGAGCTCTAGAATGTATCGAACCGAAACCTAGGCACTCAAATCCTAATAATAGCCAACCACATCGTCACAAGGTTCTACAAGTTACAAATGTCGAATGTGAATATTGTAAAGAGGATCACAAATTATTCGCTTGTAAAAAATTTGCAAAAGAGGATACTTCACAAAGGCGGGAATTTGTTTTTAGTAAAAGGCTATGTTACAACTGTTTAGCTGGTAACCACTCGGCTCGGTTCTGCCCTAGTAAAATATCGTGTCGAGTATGTAAATCGAAGCATCACTCGTTGCTTCATCCTAATGGTTCAGGTGTAGGTGGTAAATCCAAAGGTTCAAGTACTGATGCTTCAACGTCTGGAGTAGGGATATGTGGTTCATCTGCTGAAGGATCAGCGGATAACTCCAGTACAGTAGATACGGCGGCGGTGGTCTCTTGTTTCGGTCACGTGCCAGAAAAGCGTCAAGGCGATATTTTTGGCGACGGCAGTCGTTTTGGCTGAGACGGCAAAGGGCGATGATCAATACATTCGAACCTTGTTAGATCAAGGCTCACAAGCATCGTTTATTTCGGAGTCAACGGTGCAACACTTAGGCGTTAAAAGGTATCCAGTAAAGAGTATTATCTCAGGGTTGGGGGATGATAACAACACAACGAATAAGTACGAGTATATGGTGGAATTAAAAATACATTCGAGAATCGACTACAATGTGCTAATCACAGTCCAGGCGTATGTAATAAAATCTATTACTAAGTCGCTTCCAAACAAGAAGATGGGGAAATTGACTTGGGTAGACATTCCGTTAGCTGATCCTTAGTACAATGTACCAAACAAAATTGATGTCTTGTTAGGTGCAGAAGTATATGAGCAAATAATACAGGAAGGAATCAGGAAGGGACCGCAAGGCTTTCCTTTGGCACAATCAACATCGTTGGGATGGATATTATCAGGCACGTGCCAAAAACCGCAGTCTTCATCAGCGAATGTGATAGCGATGCATTTGTGTGTTGAAGACAATGAACTGCTCAAAAGGTTCTGGGAGATGGAAGCAGATCCCAAGCCACCGAAAAAGATTTTGACGGAGGAAGAAATTAATTGCGAACAGTTTTTTGCTACTACTACTAAACGAGATGTCGAAGGCCGATATGTAGTCAAACTTTCATTTAAGACTGATGCACGGGAATGTTTCGATGGCAGTTCAAGAAAGGTAGCTGAAAAAAGACTAAACGGTTTAATTTCACGGTTTCAAAGGAATGAAGATTTGAAAAACAATTATAAAGCAGTATTAGAAGAGTACTTACGATTGGGGTATATTGAGAAGATACCTGAAATAGAAAAGAAAAATAAAGAAGCAGTGTACATACCTCATCATCCTGTGATAAGAAATGATAAAGAGACGACCAAAGTTACGTGTTGTTTACGATGCGTCCTGTAAGTATGCAAATGGGGTTTCATTGAACGACACATTGATGACTGGGCCCACGCTGCAACCTGAGTTACGGCAGTTGTTAATGCGGAGGCGGCTACATCCAATATGCATAGCAGCTGATATCACTTAAATGTATTGCCAGGTAAAGGTGGCCAAAGAAGACACAAACTACCAGCGATTGCTCCGGAAGCAGAAGCAGAGGATTACAGACTGTTACGAGTTACCTTTGGAACAGCATCTGCGCCATATCTCGCCGTAAAGTGTCTTCAACAAGTCGCACACGATCAAGGAGCAAACTTTCCATTAGCTTCAAAAATTCTTATTAATGATTTCTACATGGACGATTTGCTCACGGGATGTAACACTGTAACTGAAGGAAAATGTATTATTCAAGAAATAGATAACTTGCTGAAAAAGGGAGGGTTTGTGTTACAAAAATGGAGAAGCAATTGTGATGAACTATTAAAAGCAACGAAGCAATCTCAAAAGGAAAATGATGACATGCTTGAAGTTAAGCTAAAAAGGGATGACGTTGTGAAATTACTAGGACTTAACTGGAATCGAAGTACCGATGAATTCAGCTACTCGGTGACGCTGACGCAGGAAACAGGACCTGTAACATAAAAAAAATTATTTCTCACATCGCACGATTATATGATCCACTGGGATAGGTGGCACCAAGCGTGATAACAGCAAAAATATTCATTCAAAAGCTGTGGATAGCTGGCTTGGAATGGGATGAGGAAGTTACGGGGAAGTTGTTGATGGAATGGACAACTTACCGTGAAAACTTACATTTGTTGACCCACATAAACGTACCTCGATGGCTTGGTACCAGACAAGATGACTCGTTGGTAGAACTACATGGATTCTGCGATGCATCCAAGTTGGCATTTTCGGCTGCCGTATATCTCCGCAGGATCGATGTCGCCGGTAATGTTCACGTAGCTTTGGTGACGGCTAAAACAAAGGTTGCACCTGTGAAGCAGGTGTCCATACCCAGACTGGAATTGTGTGGCGCCGTTCTTGTTACAAGACTGATTGTAGAAGTTGCCGAAACGCTGCAGGTGCCAAAGCCTAATATCCGAGTATGGACTGACTCCATGGTAGTTCTGGCCTGGATAAACAGTCACCCGAGCCGTTGGAAGACATTTATTGCGAATCGAGTTTCAGAGATTTTGACCACTTTAGATTCAAGTCAGTGGTCACATATATCCTCTGGGCAAAATCCTGCTGACTGTGCTTCTCGAAGTATAACACCATCGGAGTTACTGGAAAACAAGTTGTGGTACAACAGACCAGATATTTTGCGAAACAAAGTTATTGCGTATAGCAAACCGCAAAATAATGAAACCCAACTTGAAGAAATTAAGGTCAATGTCGCGTTAGTACCCGAAGATGCATTTCCATGGAGAAAATTCTCCTCACTTACTAAATTAGTAAGAGTTGTAGCGTACTGCAGGCGTTTTCTACGGTTAAATAACCAAAGGCCTCGTCCAGCCTTTCTTGCATCCCAAGAATTGTCGGAGTCTTTGGATGTTTGCATCAAAAAATGTCAACAAGAAAGCTTTAAAGAAGAATATGAGCTCCTAATGAAAGATGGTAAGTGGGCTAGGCTCAAGGGACCGCTCAAGGATTTGAACCCCTTCATTGACAGCTACGGTATGATGCGAGTTGGAGGTCGTTTGGAAAAATCGCCATTCAATGAACATAGGAAGCACCCAATATTACTACCAAAGGGGTCATTTCTCACTGACTTGATCATAGCTGACTCACATGCTAGGACACTGCATGGTGGCATCCAGCTTATGTTGGCTCATTTGAGCACAAGGTATTATGTGTTGGGATCAAAGCCGTTAGTGAAGGCACACATACGCAAATGCGTAAAATGTATTCGTCACAATTCAGAAGCCTCAACGCAGCTAATGGGACAGTTGCCAGTGGCCCGAGTGACACCTAACAGGCCATTTAAGTGTAGTGGTGTGGACTACGCGGGTCCAATTAATCTACGCACATCAAAAGGACGCGGACACCATGCGTATAAAGGATATATATGTCTATTTGTATGTATGGCCACACGTGCAGTTCACATCGAGGTTGTCAGTGACTTGACTACCGAAGGTTTTTTGGCAGCATTTAAAAGGTTTGTCGCACGACGCGGGCGTTGTACGGACATCTGGAGCGATAACGGGACTAATTTTGTTGGAGGATCTCGTGCATTGGAAAGTTTAATCGCATCAGAGAATGCTGGGCTAATGGAAGAGGTGGTTAAATCTTATATAACTTTGAAGCTGTAAACGTCAGCGGTTTACGAAGGTGGCAATTGACTCAGAAAATGATGCAGAACTTTTGGAGACGTTGGTCTGCAGAATATCTGACGAAATTCCTCCATCGTTATAAATGGGCTTATCAAGCACCTGAACCTAATATTGGAGACATTGTTTTGGTAAAGGAGGACGGTTTACCCCCTTGTAGATGGTTGTTGGGTAGAGTTGTTACTAAACATCCAGGTGCAGATGGTATCACTCGCGTAGTTACTTTACGCACTAACAATTCTGTGATCAAGCGGCCAACAGGAAAATTATGTGTACTACCTGTGACTGCTTGATTTAGGGGTTATAGGAAATTTGTATTAGTTTTATATGTTTATACAGTCCACTAAGTGTTTGTTTATAAGGTTACGTTTTTCCTAACCCACTAAGGATAAACACCATAAATTAGGACCGTTGTGTCACGGTGGGCGGCGTATTTAAAGGACAAATTGGGTTTGTCCTTGGTGGGCGGAATGTACAAGTAGTTTGTATTGAATTTTAGTTCGCGCCGTATTCGCTAGATGGCGCTGTACCGTGAGTGACTATTTCTGAATCACGCAAACGAAATTTGCACAGAACACAGGGTAGTCGCTCGTGTTTAAAATTATTGTTAACCTTACCATAGGAACCTGAACCATACTTGGTTAGGAATAAAAGCTCATTTACTTGACCTGTGGTTTCATTTGTGCATTACTTGTACATTTGTTCCTTCGAGCCGGATTTATTTGCTCATCATTTTATTTTTGTAAAGATACTAATTAGACCTCGATAAAATTAATATGGTACCACACTTGGGATATCTCCTTTCCAACAAAACAAGAATAATAAAATCGGTTCATAAACGACAAATGAACCGCGAAAAAACATAAAAAAAAAAACATATAACCTCCTTTCCTTTCCTCCTTTTTTTGAAGTAGGTTAATAAAAGGCTTAGCTTCATCGAATTCTTAGCTTAGTAAAAAGTAATGTTAGATGTTGAAACCACAGTAAAGACATTAAAGTATAGTTACCTATTTGTTTAAAGCATTTATTCAGTATGCAGGCAGTAATATTAGTATTTAGAGGGCCCGGTCAAATGAGTAAAGATAAGGTTTACTCATGTTGCCCGGTGGCGTAATCGGGAGAACGGTTGGCTTTGATGCCGCAGAGGTACCGGAGTCAAACCGCCGTGCATGCACTAAAGGATTTTTCTATCGAAAAATGTATGTGCACTTTTTTCAGTGGGCTGGTCATATGTGCCGCAGGACTGATAACCGTTAGGGTAAACTACAATACAATACAATACAAAATACAAAAACTCTTTATTGATTACAAAAATACAAAATACAAATAGCTACCACCCTCAAGTTAGAAAATCTGTCGCCAAACATCTCTCATATCTTCAGCTAGATCTCAACTATCCTTGAGAGCCAGTTCCCATTCTAGGCCTAGCGTGCTTACCATCTTCGACCGCATCATCACTTACCAACAGGTGAGATAGGGGTCAAACGCTAGCCTCTAAGATATAAAATATATACATATTACAAATATATATTTGTTTGTTTGTTTTCGACTTCCTCACGAGCAAACGGCTGGACCGATTTAGCTGAAATTTTTCACAGGTGTAGCCAGTATTGTGGATTAGGCTATAGGATACTTTTAAACAAAAGCAAAATTTAACGCATTAAATTAAAAAATCACAACAAAAGTAATGAGCTATTCAGCTGTCATCCAATCGTCGACGTCAGACTAATAAATAAACTGGCCAAGTGCAAGTCGGACTGGCACCCTTATGCGTCCCCGAGACGATCAAGTGCACTTGACAAGTCTACGTGCTTGAAATGAATATTGATCGTTTACAGCATTCACTTGACAAGTCCCGTCAAGTGATCTACGGGCTTGACCATACTTGACAGAAATTTTGATTGACGGCACAGATCGGTAGGGTCCTAGGATGATGGATTATAATGGATGGCGTCAAAACTTTGGCAGCATGTCCATTTTCTGTTTGTGTTAGTGTCTAGAACTGCTAGAGTGTGCCTGAGTAGGGAAGTGATCGCTAGTGTAGAACACATCGATAAAAAGGTGAAAAATGTAGAAAACTAAAACTTATGTAAAAAGAAAACAATTTATGTGATAAAATACGTAGTTACTTTATTGAACTTATGGAAATTAGTTATTGATAAAAAATGCTACAGTACTTAACTGTAATTAGGCAACCTTAAATCTGGCGGTATAGATTTCTTAGCTTTTCTTTAACACAAATCTTAAATGTTTTTGCCTTTTCAATACGTCAATTAAATATTACAAATTTGAGCTACAAAGCTATATATACTTCTATACTAATATTATGAAGAGGTAACATGTATGTTTGTATTGAGTTAGCTCAAAAACTACTGGACTACAGGACTATTATTTTTTTCTCTCATATATAAATATATATATGGTCTTTTAGAATGAACATAGGCTATATATTATCCTGTTTAAAAGATAGGTATATTCGTGAAGACCTATTTTGCAACTTAAGTCGCCAATAAAACGGTCGAGAAAACACGTTTTTTACGAAAGATGATTAATCTGAAATAGATGTAAGAAAGTATGTATCGAAGAGTGGTACAACTTAATAAGACCTACAAAAAAGTCCGCGATAACATATGTCTATCGCACAGACTCACAGTAACTATTTTAATCTTTATTTTTTAATAAAAAATGTTACAGAACTTTCAAGGCTATTTTCTTCTATACAGTATTAATCCTTATTTGAATAATTACGTTAATTATCTTGGCCCAATATCATAGATTAAAATTGTCCTTTACAGTATATAATTTATATCAAAATACTAGAAGTGCCCCGCGGCTTCGGTCACGTGAAAGACTTCTTTTATTTACTTAAAACTTTTATTTTCTGAAACCTTTCTATCATAAAAGACATCAAAGAAGTAAAAGCAAAATCGGTTCACCGGTTTTTAAGTTATTGCGTGACTAAGGGAAATAGGGATTAATATTTATAAAACCCAAAAAACCATATTGACTGTCAGACTTTTTTACCAATCCCTTGCAAAAATCTTGCAACACATATTTACTTATTTATTTATAGAAGTACTTACGTAAATCTATAAGTTTTTATATATTTAATTATAAATAATAAGTTATATCCGCGGGGAATTTTTAGAAAATGCTTTCTCAGCGGCAACCTACGTCATATCAACTATCTGCATTTTAAATTTCAGCGCAATCCAAAACAGTATTGATTTTCAGACTTTGTTACCCCACTGCACCCTCTTAGGGTGGCATTTTGAAAAAGCCTGAAACTCGTATTTACTTATTTATTTACAGAAGTACGGTTTGTGTGAAATGTCGAATAAAATGACTATCCAAACTTTGAACCCCCGTTTCATCCCCTTAAAGAGTGAATTTTGAAAAATCTTTTCTTCACGGATACTTATGTTAAAACAACTATCTGCATGCCAAATTTCAGCGCAACCCGAAACAATATTGGTTTTCAGACTTTGTTACCTCATTTCACTCTTTTAGGGGTGGAATTTTGAAAAAGCTTGAAACACGTATTTACTTATTTTTTTACTGAAGCACTTGTATGAAGTTTCGAATAGAAAAGACTATCTAATCTTGTTTATCCATACAAACTTTGAACATCCATTTCACCCCCTAACGGGGTGAATTTTGAAAAATCCTTTCTTAGTACACCCTTGCGTACTAAGACAAATATACTCTTTAAATTTCTCTGTCAGTCAGTCAGTATGTCAGGACAAAGATTCTTATAGTATTAGATAAATTATCATATAAAAAACGCGCATCGCAAATAATAAAAAAAATGCAGTGAAACCACAAATTAGGCCATACTTACTTTGTAAACATTAATCAGCTTTTTTATTGTAAAAGGTAACAGGACAAGCACAACTCTCACTTGATGGTAAGCGATGACGTCTACCTATTACAGATACAGCGATACAGGAAAATTCTGGCAGTCCAGAATTTTGCATTCCTATGAAAATTAATTGGCAAAGTGGTGGTACCGGTCCAGGCGGACTAGCAGAAGTTCTACCACTACAGAAAAATTAGCTCATCTCTTTTGTAAATGCTAACGATATAAAGTAATTTGATGTCAATATAGTATGATCTATTGTATCATCATCATCATCAGCCAGTGTCAGTCCACTGCTGGACTGTAGGCCTCTCCCAAGATGCGCCACTGAGCCCGATTTTCAGATCTTCTTTTTCAATCACTGCCCACCGCATTGCGTATGCCGTCTCTCCACCCTCTCACAGGACGTCCTACGCTACGTTTGCCGTTTCGCGATCTCCACTCTCCAATACTCAAAATTTGAAATCACCCCGACTGATCTATGTATAATCTATAATGAAAATTAAAAATATTCCAATGAGTCTGAATACGACATCTCAGCTGTAAGTTGGCGAGGAGTTGAGAATTCAGCAGATTCCAGAAGATGTCCCAGCATCATGTCAATGCTTCAGTGTCCTTTGTCGTTGAAGAAAAGGATACCGAATTTCGAATTAATCACTGTGAAAGTTGAATTCATAGCGCCATCAACTAGAAAAATGCTACTACTACTACTTTTACAACGGCTAAACAGATTTTCATGTATCAGAGCTTATAACACTTTCGATTAAAACACTTTCAAAACCGTTTCATCATCCTTTATTGCGCGCAGAGGAATATTATAGGAAGACTTATAGGAAGACTTTCTATCTTGACTCCACTAGCTTCTATTCTTTTCCGTTTCCTCGGTGTCAGTTCCAGCTTGATTGATAATCTAGTAGGTACAAAATTGATTTTTCAAAATGTTTAGAACAAAGTTTGAAGTGTTTAGTTGGATCCTAATTTTCACGCCTTACTGCCTTTATCCACTTGATTGGATTTTCGGACATTTTGGAAACCTACAAAAAAATGATATAATATATTAATGTGGTAAACTGTGACACATTTTTCATAAAAATATATAATATATTGGCATTATCATAAGTAATAATAGATTGAATACGAGTAAGTATCAGTGCTGATAATATAATTAGGTACCTAGTTACTACTAATTTTGCGCATAATTACTTTGATCACTTTTTATAATATTTTAAGATCGTTCACAAAACGAAAAAACCAACTTCAAATGCCACGCTATCCCTTTTCAGTATAAAGTTGGAGGTGTTTATGTCCATATCTCTGGAGATACTTATCAGATTTCAAAAAATGTACAATGGGACCAAACGGGCAGAATAATCTATCGAAAAAAAATAATTTCCAATCCGGTTAAGAACTTGCGGAGTTATGAGATAACAAACATAAAAAAGGCGAACTGAGAAACTCATCTTTTTATTGTGAAGTCTGTTAAAAATGTTCAAATTTCGTTCTAATCAAGGCTTTGAGCTAACCGTTCCATCCTTAAAAAAATCTTCATATTATAAATCAACTAGCTGGGTCCCGCGGCTTTGTCCGCGTTTAATGACAGCGGCAACATGCGCGTGGGCTGTGCGCGGTAGAAAACACTGCTTAATTTGCACATTCCCTATTTGAATCAGATATTGTTCCCTATTTCATTAGCTTCAATTTTGATTTCGCGGAACTTTATTTTTTTCTAAAATAAAAGTAGCCAAGTTACTTGGTAGTTAATATTTTAACATCAGCATTTTACTAGTGAAAGTCCCGTTAAATTGGTCCAGTCATTTCAGAGATAAACCGGAACAAACAGACAGACAGACAAACATTTAAAATTTTGTTTTTGATGTAAGTACCGTATATTCTTTCATATGCATTTAGTGAAAAGCTGTTAATTTGAAATTACAAACAGACACTTCAATTTTTTATATGTATAGAATTAGTGTAAAATGTATATAAACGATTTATATATTTATATAGTGTAATATTATAATATTACACTTATAGAAATTTATATATTCCTTTTTATAAGGGTATCAACTATATTTATCGACAAAGTTTTGGAGGGTTCTCGTACATCACTAGCCGGGCGGCGTAAAATAATGTTTGTTATTTACATAAATTAAAGCTTTAAAATGATAACCATTTACCACCTCGGTAGTTATATGACGAAAAAGATGTATATAATGTAAGCAAAATAAATATTTTGATTCAAAAAGTGGTTATATATGAGAATAAATGCCCACAAACACTTACGTGTGAAATGATAATTCTGGATCTTTTACGCCTCCTTTTGTTGTTCTTGATGGATAAAACACAGCACAACACGATATAAATTAACCATGTAACAGGGTTTCAGTCTTTAAAGCTATGTTTCTATTTAATTTTTAATTTATAAGTATGATGCGTCGCTATATTATGGCCTGCTAGCTGGTCAAAAATGGACACGATCACCCATGCGCGAGGTTGTCAATTTGATATTAGCTTTCTCGTTTACTCTTATCTCGCAACCCCTGTGATAGAAAGGGTAGGACAATGTGTTGATAGAATGAAAGTCGATCTGACAACGTCACATGGCTGACATGGCGCTATCCATTATAATCCATCATCCTAGGTAGGGTCGATAGGCGAGTGGCGTAAGCAGACTTGACAGCACCTTCAATAGTCGTCAAATAGCCATCAAGTCGCCCATCAAGTGAAACCGTGAATCACGTGAGACTTGTCAAGTGCACTTGATCGTCTCGGGGACCCATTAGGGTTCCGTAACACAGTAGTATTATTAACATTAATAATATATTCAGTTCCATAAGTTCCTACCTACAATTAAATAAATTAATAATACTAAAATATTAACTTGACTAATAATTAAAATAAAAACGACAAATAAATGTGGAATTTAGGTCGCTGTCTGCTGGTAGAGTACCCAAAAAGCTGGCGACATTACCTCTTTGAATCGCGAAACTAATGCGTTGCCCGAGGTAGGCGCCAGCTCTTTGTTCGTGGGAAACATCGATTATAAATAATATATTTATAATTATTATTATAATAATAATTTTTCGTTAAGAAATTTTAAATGTTATTCAAATTAACTTTGTTTTTCATAGTGTTTGTATGAAAAACAAAGTTATTTTTGCGGTTGCTATATTTCAAAAACTGCTGCCTAAGTATATCTCATTCAAACCAATTTTCGTTTCGTTTCGTTTTTGTGATCTACAGCATATATTTTTCACTCACTTACTTTAAGTTAGAGAGGGAGACACATATTATACCACTTTAGAAGTGTCTATCATTCGTTTGATTGACTTTGAGAAAAAATGCTTTAAGGAACCTCAATGTCATTTTTCAAGACCTATCTATACACACGCCGCAGGTATAGGTTTGATAATTATTTTTTTTAGTTTCAGTTCTATTTACGGGGAGGAAAATAAAAAAAGACTAAGAAGTCTTTTTTATTTTTGTATAAAAATCGTAAAGCGGTTCACAGAACACACCTACCTACCAAGTTTTAACTACTTAATGATGAGCTTGCGCGATGAAGCTGCGGCTACTTACCACAAATCGAAGTCTTACAGTAAAAAAGAGTACTACAAAAGCATGAAGTCTACAGTAAATCAAGCTCTGTTATATGAAAAGTTAGCGTATTTTAAGTTTAATATTAAAAAAAACTTGTGTGTACTTATGTACACGCGTTAGAAGTTATACTTCTGTGGCGTATGGAAAAAAAATAACTAAAATGCAGTAGTGATTAACGATAAATATTAAAATTAATCAAAAAGATTTTATTTAAATAAAAAAGGTATTATTACCGTAAAAATATGACGTTAAATATGACATATACAACTTGAACATAGTCATGCCACCTAGAACTAACTTCACGGTGTAGAATTTAGGTGTCGGTGTGCGCGCGCATCGTATTACCTAGAACTAACTTCACGATGTTAAATTTAGGTGTCGGTGTGCGCGCGCATCGTAATAAAACTGGCCAAGTGCGAGTCAGCATCGCGTCTCTTATCGCACACTTAGGGAGGGTTCCGTACAATACGAAACATAACAGAGTTTCAGCCTCATATATTTGATTAATTGATATTACCAAGAATATTTGGTTTGGTCGCGATCTAGAAAGACGGGGCTCGTTTACTAGCGCCATCTATGTCATTTTTCATTTGGTACATAATATTTAGTAGACAATCTTCTATCTCATGGGGCCACGCTACCCAAATCTCTATATTTCCTTACTTTAATTAGTAAGGGAATTAATTATTGTTTTGACCACTATCTCATCTGTTGGTAAGTGATGATGCGGTCGAAGATGGTAAGCACGCTAGGCATAGAATGGGAACTGGCTCTCAAGCATAGCTGCCGGAACACATTAGATGTTTTTGGCGACAGTTTTAACTTGAGGGTGGTAGCTGGCCAGGCGGACACTAGATAGTGTCCTGCCACCATGCGGCGGTTGTTGGTTTCTTAACGATATTTTTCCTTCACCGGAGGGCCTCTGTGAGAAGCGCACATACATTTTTGGATAGAAAAATCCATTGGTGCACGGCGGGGTTTGAGTTCGGTACCTCTGGCATCAAAGCCGACCGTTCTCCCGATTACGCCACCTCCAATGATCTGGGCGCAGATTACCCTAATTCATACCCTAACGTCATAATTCCTTACAGCAAGGACGTTAAAAACCTAGGCATCATGTTCGATCGCAATCTATCGTGGGGTGCACAAATTAATGAATTGAGTCGTAGAATGTTTGCCTCAGGTAGTTTATTAAAAAGATTGCGAAATTTCCTTCCGTCTGCCACTAAAGTTACTCTTGCTCAATCTTTACTCCTTCCCATATTAGATTACGCTGATGTCTGCTATCTCGATTTAACTGAGGACCAGCTGAATAAACTTGAACGTCTCCAAAACTTCTGCATTAGGTTCATATTTGGTTTACGTAAATATGACCACGTCTCTCAATTTCGTGCTAAACTCAAGTAGCTTCCTATACGACTTCGTCGGGATGCGCATATTCTTTCTCTTCTCTATAATATACTATTTCTGCCTTCTGCTCCCCATTATCTTCGACAAAAATTTAGATTTATCTGCAACTCTAATAGTTTTGAGCTGAGGTCATCAGAGAATCTTGTCGTTGAGATTCCCAGTCACAGTACTGGTTTTTATGACGGATCGTTTGCTGTGCGCGCTTCACGTCTGTGGAACGCACTGCCTGTAAACATTAGAAAAGCGCTGTCTCCAAATACATTCAGGACGCAGGTCGAAGATCACTTTCTCCGTCAACAATCCTAGACATTTGCTACTGGATATTATTATATAAAGTTGAAATCGCTATTTATTTATCAAATGTTGTAAATCTTCCCCTATATTGGTTTGTATATTAATCTTAGTTAGTAAGTCTTTAATTAGTAGGGTAGGTTAGTATCTTTAGGAAGTAAAGTTAGTAGGTATATTAGTTTTTTGCTTTTAACTTATATTAGAAACACCAGCTTTCAGCGATAAGGCCGCCCATTGTAACACGAATAAAATGAATTATTTGTATGTTATTTTTTAAGTTATGAGGTGTGACAATAAAGAATTTCCTTTCTATCTATCTATCTACCCTCTGTAATCTATAATTCCCTGAAATCGGGTAAAATTACTCATGCTGTGCTGTACGCCTGTATTTCTGTGCAGTGCACGCTCCTTATTTCGTGGCTATTGACACGATGGTAATCTATACTAATATTATAAAGAGAGAACATTTGTATTTTGTATTTTTGTATGTTTGTAATGATTTGCTCAAAAACTACTGGACCGATTTAAAAAATTCTTTCACTAATATATAGAATCAGAAAAAAAAACGGTCGAAAAAACACGTTTCTTACGAACGCCACTCAATTGAAAATAGATTGAAGAATATTTTCTATGGACGAGTTGTACAATTTAATAAGACCTACAAAAAAGTCCGCGACAGCATATGTCTATCTCTGAAGGTTGACTCACAGTAACCATTTTAATCTTTAATTTTTTGTTAAAAAATATTACTTAACTTCCAGGGCTATTTTCAAGTATATAGTATTAATCCTTATCCAAATAATTACGTTAATTAGCTTGGCCACATATTATACATTAAAATTGTCCTGTACAGTATATAATTCTAATGAAAACTCTAGAAGATATCACGGATTTCACATACACGCATCGCAAAATTAATAAAATATTTGCAGTGAAACCACAGAATAGGTCATAGTTACTACGGAAATATTATTATAAGCTTTGCTTTTCTGTAGATCCCCACCGATCGCAATCAATTTGAAGTCAATATAGTATAAAATATGATCTATTGTATAAAATAATAATGATCTATATATATATATAATATAATATTTTAAACCACCCCGACTGATCTATGTATAATCTTTTCATTAAAAGCATTCCAATGACTCTAAACACGACATTTAAAATCTGAGCTGTAAGTTGGTGAGGATTTGAGTATTCTGTAGAGTCCAGGAGATGTCCCAGCATCAGGTCAATATTCCATGTTCTTACAATATCGTTGAAAAAGAAGATTTTCGAATTGATCAGACGTATTAAAGTTGATTAAAGCTCATAGTTTTATAACGATTGAACGAATTTTCATGAATCAAAGCTAAGAACACTCTCGATGAAGACATCTATAAAAAAAAAAACTATCAATAATAAAATCAAAATCGGTTCATCCGGTTGGGTGCTAAGATGCTACAGACAGACACACAGATAGACACGTTAAACGTATAATACCCCTACTTTAAATCAAAATCGGTTCATCCGGTTGGGTGCTAAGATGATACAGACAGACACACAGATACACACGTTAAACGTATAATACCCCTACTTTTTGCGTCGCGGAACGCCATAAGGTTACGGCGGCAGATGTTCTCCTTGGTGGTAAGCTACTTTTACAACCGATTTCCAAAAAGAAGGAAGTTCTCAACTCGTCTGTATGTTTCTTTTTTCTTTCTTTTTTTGTGTGTGTATGTTACGCGATTACTCCGTCAATTGTGAACCGATTCAAATTATTATTTTTGTAATCGGTAGGGTACGTTTCCGAGGTGGTCCCATTGTAATTTCATTGAGATATGATAAGTATCGTCAGAGATATGACGATAAACGTCTCAAACTTGCTACTGAAATTGACTTGCGGGGCATTGAAGTCAGTTGTTTTAGTTTTTAAACTATCTTAATTATTGGTAGATTTAATGATCCCACGAAAACCAATGATTCAAGAGTGCACATAAATATTTCATTGGTAGGTATATAGCTAGGATTAGAACCATCGACCCTCGGGTCAGAATCAGGGTAACTATCCTTTACGCCAAAGGGCCGTCCAATATACTACGTAAGTATTATAAAACAATGTCCATCACTGCGTCTGTCTGTCTGTTCGCAATAATCTCAATAGCTACTGAACGGATTATCATGCGGTTTTTACCAATAGCCAGAGTGTTTATGAGGAAGGTTTAGGTGCATAATTTTAGTATATAAGCAATTACGAAACTCTGTTTTAATGTGCTAAAGTGCAAATAAATTATATTATATTACTATATATATAATTCGTTAAGGTTTTGTGTAAATTGGTTAACATATGACGATGATTGTTAAATACGTTAATATTTTATATTCGATGCAACAAACTGATGCAAATTTTGTAGGCATATATGTTCTACCCGTGCGAAGCCGTGCGGGCTGCTAGTGTTATCTATAGAGGCCCGCGGGTGCCCGAGGGGAAAAGCCGCAATCATACATTACGCATTAATTAATTGCGCACTTAAGGCAAAACAAATAATAATATAAACTAATAATACCTACCTACTTATCTATATTATAATTACTATATATTATACTAGCAGCCCGCCCCGGCTTCGCACGGGTAGAACATATATGCCTACAAAATTTGCATCAGTTTGTTGCATCGAATATTTAATATGAATATATTTAACAATAATCGTCACATTTCATCCAATTTACACAAAACCTTAACGAATTATGCACCTAAACCTTCCTCATAAACACTCTGGCTATTGGTGAAAACAGCATGATAATCCGTTCAGTAGCTATTGAGATTATTGCGAACAGACAGACGCAGTGATGGAATTTGTTTTATAATACTTACGTAGTTATATTGGACGGCCCTTTAGCGTAAAGGATAGTTACCCTGATTCTGACCCGACGGTCGTTGGTTCTAATCCTAGCTATATACCTACCAATAAAAGTTTTATGTGCATTCATGAATCATGAGTTTTGGTACAGTGGTAGTGGGATCATTAAATCTACCAAAAAGTAGCTTACCACCAAGGAGCCCGGGCCCGGTGGCGTAATCGGGAGAACGGTCGGCTTTGATGTCGTGGTACCGAGTTCAAACCCCGCCGTGCACCAATGGATTTTTCTATCGAAAAATTTATTTGCGCTTCTTACAGTGGCCCTCCGGTGAAGGAAAACATCGTGAAAAACATGGTGGTAAGACACTATCCAGTGTCCGCCTGGCTAGCTACCACCCTCAAGTTAGAAAATCTGTCGCCAAACATCTAACGTGTTCCAGCAGCTATCCTTAAGAGCCAGTTCCCATTATAGGCCTAGCATGCTTACCATCTTCGACTGCATCATTACTAACCAACAGGTGAGATAGTGGTGAAAACGCTAGCCTATAAGATAAAAAAAAATTTAAAAGCAATTAACATATATTATACTGAAATAATAAGTATCTTAATTCTTATGTGTTCATACAGGTTAAGCTATCTACCAAATTACTAACTTTAGGTAAGTTAGTAATTTGGTAGATAGCTTCCAAATTGTATCCAAATTAGTTCAGCCGTTTCGCCGTGATTCATTAACAAACGAACAAATACTAATAAATAAGTAGGATATTCATTTAGTCACTATTTATATAGGTAGGTATGTGTGCTTTGTAACTCTTTACTGACTACATAATTTAAGATCGTTTAAAACAATCTAAAAGAACCGACTTCAAACGTCGCGCTAGTCACAGTAGACGCAGTAACAATTACATAATCTGTGCCAGTAGTGAGTATAATTGTACTATTCATTATTCTGTGGAATTACTCACATGGGACTACGAAGGACCCACCGAATAAAAACATGTCGGAAATCGGTTTGCCGAGTTCTGGCGTGATATTTAATGCAATAAGCATTATATTATATAATTTTGAACCAACTTCCAAAAAGGAGGAGGTTTTCAATTCGTCTGTATTTTTTAGGGTTCCGAACCCAAAGGGTACCAACGGAACCCTATTACTGAGACTCCGCTGTCCATCTGTCTGTGCATCTGTCACCAGGCTGTATCTCATGAACCGTGATAGTTAGACAGTTCAAATTTTCACAGATGATGTATTTCTGTGGCCGCTATAACAACAAATTCTAAAAACAGAATAATGCGAGTCTTACACGCACTTCGCCACTATTACAGTGGCATGGAAGTTGGTTGTTTTAGTTATAAACTATTTTCTGACAAGGTAGGTACACAAATAATTAAACAAATAAAGAAAGAATGAAAATATTTATTTATTCGTCACACAAATATTTAACTTAAATACTACTACTAATCAGGTTATATTTATAAAATTAGTTGAAACTAACTACATAATTGTTATTTTTGTTTTGTACGCCAAAGATTGTTTAAAAAACTAAAAGAACCGACTTCAAACGTCGTGCTAGTCAACGTAGTCAGTATCATGTCATTTAGGTATATAAACGCATCGTAATACAAATGTTGATATATTAAAAACCGCTCGACCGATTTCATTGAAATTTAAATGGATGCACCTGGAAAGGGTACCCTTTGAAACAAAAAAAGAATTTTCCAAATCGGCTCAGGCATCTTCGAGTAATCAGTGAACATACATAAAAAAATAAATAAAGAAAAAAGATTTTGACGAATTGAGAACCTCCTTCTTTTTGTGAAGTCGGTTAATAATAGCTAAAGATTACGGGTGATACGGGCGTAGCACCTTCATTAACTTCACGCCGTGCAATACTAGCGTATCGTAAATATCATAATATACTATTTAACCGACTACACAAAAAAGGAAGAGGTTCTCAATTCCACTGTATTTTTTTTAATGTTTGACCTCAGAACTCCGTCAAATCTTAACCGAATTGAAAGTTCTTGTTTTGAACTGTCTTAAAAAAAGGAGGTTTCTCAATTCGTCCGTGTATATATGTATATATATTATGTTTGTTCGCGGATAACTTCGTCATTTATGAAGCGATTTTGATTATTCTTTTTTTGTTGGAAAGGAGATATCCCAAGTGTAGTACCATGGTAAATTCATCGAGTTCTGATAAGTATCTCCAGAGATATGGAGATAAACACCTCAAACTTGGTACTGAAAATTAATAGCGCGGCATTTGAAGTCGGTTCTTTTAGTTTTTTAAACGATCTTATCTTAATTATTGTTTGAGAGATTATGCCTCCCGTTTGGTCCCAATCAAATTTTATCGAGATCTGACAATTATCTCTGGAGATATGGAGATAAACAATATAAGCTAATTTTTTGATGACATGATTATAACTGGCCAGTATTCTTTGAAGTCGGTTTATTCGTTTTGTACGATCATAAATTATTTTTATATCAGATAGGCTAGCCTTTGATCACTATCTCACCTCTTGGTAAGTGATGATGCGGTCGAGGATAGTAAGCACGCTAGGCCTAAAACGGAAACTGGCTCTCAAGGATAGCTTCCGGAACACATAAGACGATTTTGCGACAGATTTTCTAACTTGAGGCTGGTAGCTATAGCCAGGCGGACACTAGATAGTGTCCTAAGTAGGGTTATCATATCTCAGGATTTGTCCTGAGATTTCAGTATTTTTCGACTTTTTTCAGGATTGCGGCCGGATTTTGCAAATCTCGTGATATCTCAGGATTTTTATTAAAACACAGGTTACATTTCAAACTCTGCGAAAACCGCGTTGCAGGGCGACGGGCGGTGCCACTGCCACCCAAAGTGCGATGCGTGAGCTAGATCCGCAGTGTATAAAACAATAATAATACGTTTTTGAGAAGAAAATCTCAAACTTTATAAAATCTCAGGACTATTCCATGGAAATCAGGTATTTTCTCCGGTCTTTTGATTTTTTCATCTGGTAACCCTAGTTCTAAGACTATGCTGGGGTTTCTAAACAATGTTTTTCCTTCACCGGAGGGCCACTGTGAAAAGTGCACATATATTTTTAATGCAATATAGACAAGCGTTTGACCACTATCTCACCTGACGTTAAGTGACGATGCAGTTGACGATGTAGCAAGCTACCTAGTAGATACCTGTTCACATAAATTTTTCGATCGAAAAATGCATTGGTGTACGGCGGGGTTTGAAATTAGTACCACTGACGTCAAAGCCGACAATTCTCCAACGACACCACTGGGCCCTCGAAATTAAATACGTGGGTAATGCCGCGGCACGCATCTAGTGGTAAATAAAGAAGAATAAGAATCGCTACATGGACATCGTCTGTAATTCTCCACTCAGATTATTGATCGTCGTGTGATCGGGCAGCAGAGACGCCGCCGGTGGATTTGTATTGAGTGCGACAGCCAAAGCCTCGAATTCATACTGTGGAAATAATAAGCAATAAATCAGATGAGATATTGGTCAAACGCTTGCCTTTCCAGTTTAAAAAACTTTTTATTAACCACCGTTCACACCTGTCGTGTGTCGGATCCGATTTTTAGGGTTCCGTAGCCGAATAGCAAAAGCGGAACCCTTATAAATTCGTCATGTCTGTCTGTGTGTCCGTCCGTATGTCACAGCCACTTTATTCCGACACGATTAGGACTACACAGTTAAAACTTGGTAGGTAGGTGTAGGTAGGTATGTTCTGTGAACCGCTTTACGATTTTTATATAAAAATAATACAATATTTTATACAATAATAATAGAAACTAAAAAAAATAATCATCAATCCTATATGTCTTTGGATAGGTTTTAAAAAATGTCATTGAGGTTCCTTAAACCATTTTTAGGGTTCCGAACCCAAAGGGTACCAACGGAACAAAGTTAAAAATTAAAGGGGGGACCATACAGAAAACGTGTTTTTTACTATAGCGCCATCTATGAACGATTGTTTACCTCAGTGCTTTTCAACCTTTTTCATGACGCCAACCCCTTAGTATAAAAAACATTTCGCGACCCCCTACTTGCACTGTTTATAATCTGTATTTTGTTATATTGCTAGCTTCTATCCCGCGGCTTCGTTCATGTGGCCTACAGGAAACAAATTACTTATTTTACTTTAGAAACAAATATTATAAGCATTCTCTATCACATCACCTACAAATGCTCTTTTTAATTAATATTTTCTTTAAAAGTATATTTACAAAGTTTGTTTTATTTTTTACCGAGGCTTCGCGACCCCCCGCGACCCCTTTATAGAGGCTTCGCGACCCCCCAAGGGGTTGCGGTACCCACACGTTCAAAAACACTGGTTTACCTTAATATTACCTACCCTAACACCTTTGTGTTATAACGTTCACTTAGTTGGTGTAATAAGTTCG
Source organism: Cabera pusaria (assembly GCA_954871355.1). Classification (NCBI taxonomy): domain Eukaryota; kingdom Metazoa; phylum Arthropoda; class Insecta; order Lepidoptera; family Geometridae; genus Cabera; species Cabera pusaria. Next base: position 4,375,253 of record OX940906.1, on the reverse strand, counting down.
TTAGATATTCGTTAGATGGCGTTGTAGTAAATAAGTATGTTTAGCATTGACACGGTATTTATATATATCGATGTTAAAACTATGTACTTAACTTTTCCGGCAAATGTTCTTCAATCAGAACCCTACGTGTGCGAATCCGACTCACACTTGGCCAGTTCATTAATCGGATGTTCCAGTGGCAGAAAGTTTTATATCTTCATATACTATTCACACTTGTCGGCCCGATTTTGTCGTTTGTTTTGACAACTCGTTTAAAAATCGGATCCGACACACATCAGATGTGAACAGGCGGTTAGGCTAAGGCGCACTCCGATTTTATTCGTTGCGAAATGAAATCGTGCCATTGCATTCAAAATATACGAACGAATTTATCAGCAGTGTGCAGACACTAGTATATAATGGTGTTGTTTAATAAAAATCGCAACGAATAAAAAGCCCAGTGCTCGATTAGCCTTGCATTGTAAGAAGATAATAATAATCAATGTAGCATCTTTTTGGTCACTGAGTCATTATTCCCGCTACGGGAGGTTCATTGTCTTCGATTCACTGCCGTCATCAATCTTCTGACCGGCACGAATCCATCTTTGATGCTAGCTCAGGCAACCACTTTACCACGAATATCTGGCTGATGATGATTGTACCTAGCTGACATATGGTTCTGGGCCCCTAGAAAAAATCCAATTTATGTTTCCATTCACGCTAACGCAAGTTCAAAATGTATGGGAATGACATCTTTGTTGCGGAAACTATACCTACATTATATAATGCCATTCCATACATTTCGGACTTGCGTTGGCGTGAATGGAAACATAAATTGGATTTTGTCTAGGGCGGCTGATCTGTTCGATTTCAGAAAACGAATAAGATCTACCTCTAAGCTTGGCCCACATTTAAAAGTAGGTACTTGTGAAAAATATATGTATTTGTGTTTAATCTAAGTCATAAAATGTGCCCACGAAACCATTTCGCGAGAATCAGACTTTTTTCATGTTTTTTACTCACATTGTTATTTATTTCAATTTCAAACATATAAACTTTTACAAATTTACGAGTATAATATCTAAATATTAAATTCGATTTATACCTAGTGACCCCCGAAGACGGGGGTACGCGATTGAGATTGATCATTTTAAGGTGCGAAAGATGGAGCTTCAATGGACGCGTCCACATTTGCTTGTTCTCTCTGAATTGCAAGATACCACAGAATACTTAATAGTACTACTACACGATACGTTGCATTATTTCCGATTATCAATGGGCTTCAGTCAAAATTTCCATCAGTAGCTTTCAATCACGTAGTTGCGAATGACAATGGCTTCAATTGCTTCTGTAGACTATCATTTGGTCCATCATTAACGTAAAAATGGACAATAGTGTATTTTACTCAAAAAAAAAACATTATTGAGAGGGATGTAAGGGAGCACAAATACGACCTCGGTGCTCCCAGCCAACCTCACCTGCCCATGGTGCATCCTGCTGACCAACAGACGGGGCTCTGGCGACCGACAAATGGCGGTATAACAATTTCATATCTATGGCGTCGCTAAATTCTACAGGCCGGTGACGGGCAGCAGCGTCACCGGTGCGAGGAGCTACGTCCTGCGATCGCCAACCCGCCTGCCCAGCGTGGCGATTAGGGCATATCCCTCCCAAGGGGTGCAATGTAGATGGAAGGTCGCTTAAAGCCAAGGCCCCCAGTTCCCGACCGCTCTGCTATTCCACGGCGGCGGTCACGGTAACCATAACCATGGGGTGCTAAGAATCCCCGGGCTACGGTAGGCCGCCAAAACAAACTGACCCTCGCAACCTACAATGGACGCACGATTCGGCTGGACGATCATATGGCGCAGCTGGAGGAGCAGCTGAAGGAGCAGCTGAATCATATAAGATGGCACATACTGGGGTGATGTGACGTCCGATTACAGGGAGAGGACACCATAACCTTAGAATCGGGCTATCTTATGTACTACAGAGAAAGAGATCAGCCATCACAAGGCGGCGTCGGTTTTCTGGCGAAAACTTGCGGCACAAACTTGCGGCGAAACGTCTATAGGACCACACGGATTTGGGAGTAGGAATCACAAGGGGCACATGCTCGTCAATTTTCTCGAGGAAGAGAGGATTTTCTTGATAAACTCGTTCTTCAAGAAACAGCCCCAAAGGAAATGGACGTGGCAAAGCCCCTACACTGAGACTAAAAACGAGATTGACTTCATCATTACGGACAAACGACGCATATTCAGAGATGTCTCAGTGATCACTAGATTCAATACTGGAAGTAATCGCCGACTTGTACTAGGCTCTCTGGCTGGATATTGACTTCAAAGCCGTGAGATTGAATGCACTCTCACTCGCTCACGCGCGCAGTCACACGCACACACACACACACACTCACATTTATACAAATTACTAACCAACCGCGTATTAGGTTTAAATTAAAATAGATTTCTGAAATTGATTGTCATTATAGTAAAATTTAATCTAATCTAAACTATAAACTGAACTATAATTTTGAAATCTACCAATTAAAAACATTTTGTATTTTATTTTGATTTATAATTTGTATAATTACAGTTATAATAAATACTGATTGTAACTCTTAGGCATCAAACTGAGTCCTCTAGACGGTAGATAACTGGTATCCTATACCACGGGCCTTTGAGCCTAGTTTAGGTACCAGGGCTTCGTTACATCATGTACACTGTTATGCCTTTTTCATGAATAAATTAATATTTTTATTTCATTAAAATCTCTTTTTACAATAAAAACGGATAATAAATATCAAGATCATGAAAATACGAAATTAAGTATATCAAATGTGTTCTAGTAATATGAAGAATTGTAATAAACATCAATGATTCCGATTGATGAAGTCGACGCTCCGTCCAAACCTACTCCAAACCGTTGTTGGGTATGAAACATTCCAATTAAAATTAGAAAATCTATTCGCTGCCTTGGAAACCACAGATGACGTATACCGGAAACTCGAAGAAGTGGTGGAAGTCCTCAGGGATGAAGAGACGAAGTTTTGCGAGAGCAAGCGTACGGGCAAAAATCCCAAACTTTCGGCATAAACACTTCGACTGATGGAAGAGAGACGAACAGACCCATTGTCAGCTTTGTCAATTAACCAGGTGCGCAACAAAACCATTAAAAAGCTGGTACGACGTGACCTCCGATCCTATAACACTCTCTTGATTAAAGAATCAGAAGAATCAGAAGGGAACGTCGTCGCATCCAAGTCGGAGATTCTGGCGGTAGTTGAAAACTTCTACGGCAAACTCGACGCATCACATGCTTCAAGGCCCGTACCCGGTACTGAGGATTCTAGAGCCACCTTAACCCGCCACTTCACAGAAGATCTGCCCGAAATTAGCCGATACGAAATTGTGATGACCCTTAAACAACTCAAAAATGGAAAAGCCCCAGGAGAAGATGGAATTACAACAGAGCTTTTAAGAGCTCCAGCAGTTCAACAGCTTCAGCAGCTCTTTAATTCCTTATTTTTTACTGGGAAAATTCCACAGGTATGGAACGTAAGTAAAATGAAAAAAGAAAAAAACCCTTTTTGAAAAACAGAACCACCAGGTTCTGTTTTTCAAAAAAGGAGACAAAACCCTATTGAAAAACTACCGCCTGATTTCGCTTCTGAGCCATGTCTAAAGCTGTTTTCAAGGGTCATCACGAACCGTCTTGCGCGAAGACTCAACGAGTTCCAACCTCCCGAACAGGCCGGGTTTTGAAGCGGTTACGTCACCATAGACCTCATCCACACGGTGCGGTTCCACATTGTACAGAAGACCGAAGAGTACAATCGGCCCCGTGCTTAGCATTTGTGGACTATGAGAAGGCCTTTGACTCAATCGAAACCTGGTCCGTTCTGGAGTCCTTGCAGCGTTGCCAAGTCGACTGGCGATATATCGAAGTGATGAGATGTCTGTATAACGTCGCAACGATGACTGTAAAGGTACAGAACCAGCGAACTAAACATGTCCACCTGCGTCGAGGAGTGAGACAGGGGGACATCATATCCCCGAAACTGTTCACTAACGCAATAACTAACACTAACGTTAATAATATTATTTCTGATCTATAATAACCTAGCTACGCCCCTCGGCTTTGTACTGGTTATATAAACCTATAAAAATACTTCCTCTCTATTCACTCAATCTATCGATAGATAGAGCGACGGCGGTAAGCGACTTTGTTTTGTACATGTAGTTAAAGATTTAGTTTTAATGCTTTATTTTTTTATATATATATTTATTTTTTCCTTTTTCTATTCAATGTTATTTAGTTAAGAATGTAATATGGCGACTACTAGATATGAAAAAAAAGGGGGTGCTGCTGAAAATCAGCGCACTACTGCAGTAATTGTAGGAGCGCATTATGCTGAGTATGCGCCCTATTCATAGTCTAACACTTTATTACAACTTATATTTTATTTAAGATATTTTTCATTCTTGTATTAGTGGCTATGAATAAATGTTTTTCTTTCTTTCTTCTTTTAACGCCTTGGAGGATATGTTTAAGACGCTGGACTGGAAAGATTGTGGCATCAACATCAACGACAAGTACATCTCTCACTTACGATTCGCAGATAACATCGTCATTATGGCAGAGACACTGCAGGACAAAGGACAAAGGATGTTGAATGGCCTGGCTGAATCTTTTCGTCGCATCTGTCTTCGGATGAATTTGAATAAAACCAAAGTCATGTACAACGAGCACGTTGTTCCGTAACCGATTGCCGTATATGGAACCCCACTCGAAGTTGTCACTAAGTATGTTTACCGACGCTCCAACTAGGCAAACACAACTTCGAGAAAGAAATCCAGAGAAGAATTCAGCTAGGCTGGGCAGCATTCGGAAAACTCCCTCGAGTCTTCTCGTCGCCTATACCGCAGTGTCTAAAGTCTTTAACCAGTGCGTCCTACCTGCAATGACATACGGTGCCGAGACCTGGACGCTCACAGTTCGACTGGTCCACCAGTTTAAAGTCGCTCAGAGAGCTATGGAGAGAGCTATGCTCGGTATTTCTCTGCGGGATCGAATTCGGAACGAAGTAATTCGCCAGAGAACTAAAGTTATCGACATAGCTTAACGGATTAGCAAGCTGAAGTGGCAGTGGGCTGGTCATATCTGCCGCAGGACTGATAACCGTTGGGGTAGGGGTAGACTTGTTCTAAAGTGGCGACCGCGAAACGGCAAACGTCGCGTAGGACGTCCCATGACCAGGTGGAGCTACGACATACACAAAGCGGTGGGCAGTGACTGGAAGAGAGGAGAGCCGAAGATCGGGCTCAGTGGCACATCTTGGGAGAGGCCTACGTCCAGCAGTGGACTGACACAGGCTGATGATGATGATTATTGAGATAGCTTAGGCAAAAAGCAGTCGGAAACGTTATATTTTAGTTCATAAAATAGCAATCTAAATTTTAAAATTCAATTCAAAGGTTTCAGCTAACACTATTAAATAGTAGTCGCGCAGTAGTCGACATGTTATTACGTTAGACGACTAAGCAAACTTAGAAGTGTCTACTGTCAACTATCATATTACTGCATTTGTTTACTAGCACACTGACGTCATGACCACAAAGCAATATGGCGTCCACTGCGTCTAGCGTAGACTGAGAAAAGTCCTTACTTTATGGCGTCCAGCGTTTTCGTCAACTACGAGCAAAATTTGAAAATGCAAAATTTAAATACATTTTTATGGCACTTAACGATTGAATAAAAAAATTTGTGAATTTTTTAGTGGTTTATTAGCACTTTAGAATCTAATTGAGACACTTTAAAAATGGGTGTAATACCCTATTGCAAATGACCGTCTCCGGGGCACTTTAAACTTTGAGTCGAGCTATCAATTAGAAGCAACAAAATATAAAGGCTAAAAACAAATACACAAAAATTAATAGTCAGTCACTGACCTGATAACTTGCTCCATGGTAACGTGTCGTTGGTGGCTGCCAGTGAGGTGGAAATCTAGGAGAGTTGATGGAAGCACCAGCACCAAGGGAAGGCAAGGACCTTACTGGAGAGTTAGCAAACTTGGAAACATCAGGAGACCGCTGGAAGTTTGCTTGTAGCAATATATTATTGAAGACATTTGGTGGCACTGTTGCCATCGCTTGAACATTAGAAGATGATGACGAGGTAGTTGGTTGCGTTGAGTTACGAATCTGGACGGTGTACGAAGGTTTTGGATGCAGTGGAGAAGTGAAGAAAGACTGTGGTTCAGAAATCTGGCGCAGGTTGGATTGAAGTTTTGGATCAAGCGGCCCAGAATGATGAGTTGTTGCGGTGCCGTGTAGCACTGCCTTATTGCATGTGCTATGATGCTGCAAACCAAACAGATATAAGTTTATAATTTTATCGTATTTAGATATACCTGTACGGTAGTTAGTCATGTTTGAAATAGAAAGGGTCGTATTGGCAGTGTAGAATATTACATGGATCGTTTTGAGCTGCTTTCGAAATAATGAGGCCTATTTATTCGTAGCGATTATCGAAAACTAGCTTAGCCCCGAGGCTTTACCCTCGTTAAAATGTATCCTAAAGCATATTCCATAAAGGCTATCCCAGTGCAAAATTTCAACTGTATCGGTCGAGCCGTTTGACAGTGAAGAAGTAAATATACAAACTGACTTTCGCATTTATACTATTGGTGTTGATAAAATCGCTTTATTGATGTGCATGTACCTACCTTTATGTCGTTCATATATTTCAACCAATTTACTCAAAAACTTGAAGAATTAGACACTTTAACCTAAACCTTCCTCATGATCATGAATAACTCTGCCCATTGGTGAAAGCCGCGTGAAATTCCATGGAATAAGTAGTTTTTGAGTTTATAGCAAACAGACAGACAGGCAGACGCGTCGGAGGACTTTGTTTTATATAATACTTACAAACATGTATAACAAACATCTATATTTATCTCAGATAAATAAGCCAACCCAGTATATTCAAAGATATTTATACAATAAAGCTGGGCATACACGGAAAGATTGAGCAGTTTGCCAGTGATCAAAATACACGGACCGCTCTTGCAGTCAGAGTCAACAGCTTGAAGCTGCCATTGAGAACTACTGGAGCAACAGCTCAAGAAACAATTAAGATAGTTTAAAAAGTAAAACAACCGACTTCCATGCCCCGCCAGTCAGTTTCAGTAACAAGTTTGAGACGTTTATCGTTATAAATCTGGAGATATTTATCAGATCTTGATGAAATTACAATGAGACCACCTCTATCCTGCCGATTAAAAAAAAGAATCATTCAAATCGGTTCACAATTGACGGAGTAATCGCGTTACATACACAAAAACTTACACACATACTTGTCCAGTGAAATTACAGGGCATGTGAGACTCATTATCTTTATGTCTCAAGGTAACAGGCGCAGTGCAGTGACATGGAAAATTCTGGACAGCCAGAATTGTGCATGCCGCTGTATCTGTAATAGGTAGACGTCATCACTTACCATCAGGCGAGCGTCGTGCTTGTCCTGTTACCTACTACCATAAAAAAAAACATACAGACGAATTGAGAACCTCCTTCTTTATGGAAGTCGGTTGACAAAACAAGAAGCGTGCAGGCGGGAAGCCGCGTAATGTGGAATCAAGAGTGCGCGCGCAATTTGGAATGAAGAGTGCGCGCGGAGGTAACTGCGCGAGAACAGTCGACAGCTCGTGTATGCCTGGGACTGTTTGACCGCACGATGAAATTTCACCGTGCAGCCAACCGCCCGAAACAGTTGCACCTGCTCGAGTGGTTCGTGTAGGTACGTACGTAGAAGTCCGTCAGTTCACTATGCAGTAGCAGCTTGAAGCAGTCGATTCTAACTGCTTCAAGCTGTCCGTGTACACCCAGCCTAGCGTGCTATCAACCTGACCACATCTTGTCATTTACCAACAGATCCAGATCGGGTAGTGGTCAAACGCTAACCTTTAAGTATAGGTACGGCCACACCGCGGCCTCCTGCGTGCGCGATCAGATAGTATGCGCGCGCAGTAGCACAGTTTTACAATGTAAAACTGTGGCAGTAGTATTTGTACCGACTGGTTCACACCAAATGCGATCTACGGCGATCAGAAAACGATTGGAAATCAGTAGGGCTATTCTGTAAGCTATCTCGACAGCGGAATCCGCGGTGAGATTTGAATTTCGTATTACGAAATTCAACCGTATTACGTTCGTTATACGATTGAATTTCGTAGTATGAAATTCGAATTTCACCGCGGATTCCGCTGTCGAGATAGCTTACAGAATAGCCCAGCAGATCGCGAACGCGCACGCGGACGCAGGACGCCGCGGTGTGGTCATACCTTTAAAGAATAGGCACATAAGTAAAGAAAAGCTTTACTCATGTGGAAGAGATTTCCTTACCGTATCCTGTGGCAGTTGGTCGTGCAACTTACAGTGACAGCAAGAACTAGGTTTAGGAAGTTTTTTTTTAATTGCGTTTGTAACAACAGCTGGTGGGACGAAGAATTTCCGACCACCATTCAACGGTATGTACACTTCAAACGCTATCCGAATCTCCTTTAGTTCCACATTTTGTATCGAGTGCTTGAAACCTTCTGAAATAAATAAAAACGTGAGGATCAGTAGATTTTTCAAGTGTTAATCTTCTTTGGGCGCACTGGGGTAAAATTTGTGACGTGACGTGGCATCACGGTCCTTATAAACGGAAGTGACGTAAGCGTGATGTTATATTTTATATTTATAAACGCCCTCTATTGTAGAACGGCGTAACTACGACGACGCATTCGCTATCATTCGGGCATTTGTCCCACTAAGTTCAACAGATGGAGTTGAACAAAAATATAATTAGTGATGTTGAGAATTAAATTTAATTAACTTGGAAGTCGCACTTCTAACGCGTAGCTTTCTACGCATCCTCTTTTTTGTCAAAGACTAAAGTATCTACATACCTACTCCATCATTGGATCTGTGACGTCACAACACGCCACAATGCGCACACAATGCGCAACGCAACGTTATAAGTCAACTTTATATTTATTACACTGTGGCAACACTACCAAGCCCATGTTTTTGATGGCGTACAGCGCCACCATACGGTATAAAATGTAACATAGATAATAAGAATATATTGTCTACATCTACACACTTCTGCCGCCAACTCTCTCGGCTCGAGCGCATCTGTAGGGCTATACTGTAACTACTGTAAGCTATCTCGGAAACGGAATCCGCGGTGAGATTTGAATTTCGTAGTACGAAATTCGAATCTCACCGCGGATTCCGCTGTCAAGATAGCTTACAGAATAGCCTATATGCTCGCCGGCGCTATCTCTCGCGCACATTTTATGTATTTCAACCATTGTATATTGTGACCGGAATTAGAACACGATTTATATAAAGAAGCAACTTTTATTTACTACCCCGAAGTCCTACACTCGCACGAGTCGACGCCCTTTGCTTGTAGACGAACAGCAGCCTCCGAGAACAGCCCCATGAGCGGGCGTGTTCCTAACTACGAGCGCGCCCAAACAACTAAAGATCCATACAAGAAATGTGATTATCCGGTGTTCCATGAACTTAGTAGTGGATTGACGTCGTGATGAATTGAATTGAAAAAATAATTTATGATCGTACAAAACAAAATAAACTGGCCAAGTGCAAGTCGGACTCGCACTCGTAGGGCTCCGTACCACACTACAGTATTTTATAAGATGATAAATCATAAGAGCAAAAAAATACCACTATCATTTTTCGCCAGCAAAAAATAATAATTAATAAACATTTTATATCTCATAACGCCATCTAACGTCTAACAAAGGAGTTAGGGCATTTCGACATTTCAATATAACGCCATCTATGGGACGTTTACCGAACTAAGCGTTCATAAATGGCGTGAAATGCCGAAGAAAACACGTTTCTTGTATTGGGACCCTCTATTATTTTTAACTTTATTCTGTTTTTAGTATTTTTTGTTATAGCAGCAACAGAAATACCTACAACATCTGTGAAAATTTCAACTGTCTAACTATCACGGTTCATGAGATACAGCCTGGTGACAGACGGACAGACAGACAGACAGACAGACAGACAGACAGACAGACAGACGGACAGCGGAGTCTTAGTAATAGAGTCCCGTTTTACCCTTTGGGTACGGAACCCTAAAAACCGAGTTCACATGCCGCGATAGTTAAAATAGTAGTATCATGTCGTACAGGTATGTAACAAATGCATATGTCCTCAAGGTATGCAATGAGTTTGAGATGTTTATCTGCATATCTCCGGAGATAATTGTCATTAAATATCTTATGTTGTTACTAGCGTTTGACAACTATCTCACTTGTTGGTAACTGATGATGCGGTCGAAGATTTTAGCGCGGCAAGCCTAGAATGGTAGGGTCTAAAAATTTAATTTTTAAGATTGTCCCTTCCTTACCTCCTCTGCCTCAACCCACTTTGTAGTGGTAGGACTTCTGCTAGTCCGCCTGGGACGGTACCACCACTTTGCCAATTAATTTTCAGCCGTGAAATGGACTGTTTTCGGTTGAAATGGCAAGGTGTCCAGTGAAATTACAGGACATGTGAGACTCAACATCTTTATGTCTCAAGGTAACAGGCGCAGTGCAGTGCCATGCAAAATTCTGGACTGCCAGAATTTTGCATGCCGCTGTATCTGTAATAGGTAGACGTCATCGCTTACCATCAGGCGAGCGTCGTGCTTGTCTTGTTACCTTTTACATTTAAAAAAAACCTTCGTTTAATGAGAATGTAACGCTACATCCATACTTACTCCGGAAAGGGTCAACTTTTAATTTCTCGCGTACTCGCAGAGATGTCGCCACTTTCTTGACCTTCACGCACTGGATGGAAACATCTCTCAACTCGAACTCATTACACATTTCAGTGACATCGCAGCAAAGAGTGAACACTCCATCCTCACAGTTCTCACCTATTAGGAAGTGAGGATGAACCCTAAAAAAACAAACAATGATCCGTTCAAACATTATATATTTTTAACCGGCTTCCAAAAAAGGATGTTACTCAATTCAACCGTATATATATTTTTATTATGTTTGTTCGCTTAACTTCGTCGTTTAAAAACCAATTTGAATTATTATTTTTTTTTGTTGGAAAGAAGATATCCCCACGATGGTACCATAGTAATTTCATCGAGATCTGATTGGTATCTCCAGAGATATGAAGATAAACACCTCAAACTTGGTACTGAGAATTAATAGCGCGGTCGGTTACTTTAGTTTTTTTAACGATCTTATTGATAGCTCGAGTACTCATCAATTTACCATCATCATTAACAGCCAGTTTTCTTCCACTGCTGGACATAGGCCTCGCCTATGGCACGCCACTGAGCTCGATCTTCTGCTCATTGTTTCCAACCGCTGGCAGCCAGCTTGCGTATATCATCGCTCCACCTAGCTGGAAGGCGTCCCTACGCTACGTTTACCGAGCCGTGGTCTCCACTCTAGAACACGTCTACCCCAACGGTTATCAGTTCTACGGCAGATGTGGGCGCGTTGAGATGTTTATCTCCATATCTCCGGAGATAATTATCAGACCTCGATAAAATTTGATTGGGACAACACGGGAAGCATATTGTCTCAAACAAAAAAGAAATTACCAAATCGGTTAAGATTTTACAGAGTTCTGAGGTAACAAACATAAAAATAATAATTATACAGACGAATTGAGAACCTCCTCCTTTTTGTGATGTCGGTTGAAAATGAAATGCAATCTTGCTCAGAGCAAAAGCTCAGACAGTGATGGCTAAAATTAATAAGCGCCAATTTCACCGGATTCCGATAGTTCTTATAACTTTTCCGGCAGATTTTTATATGGTTGTTTTTTAAATTGTTAAACACAATCCAACATTTCATCGTACTAACGGGACTTGAACCCGCAACCTCCGGAATAACATGTTCCGGTGCTTTGCCAATTAAGTTACAAACATATTAAGTGTGTAACACTTCAAAGAAACACAATATTTGTTGGTTTTTGTCAGATAACTACCTTTTTTTTAATATATCTTATAGGCCACTATCTCACCTGTTGGTTAAGTTATGATGCGATCGAAGATGGTAAGCACGCTAGGCCTAGAATGGGAATTGGCTCTGAAGGATAACTGCCGGAACACATTAGATGTTTGGCGACAGATTTTTCTAGCTTGAGGGTGGTAGCTGGCCAGGCGGACACTAGATAGTGTCCTACCACCATGCTGGGGTTGTTGGTTTTTTAACGATGTTTTCGTTCACCTTTACCTGAAACTTTATCAGACACCGTTGAAACTCTTACTTGTTATCTTCTGTGACACACGAAGCGAGAATAGTAGCTGGGCCGAGGTAGTTATTTATTCTAACAGTGGGATATGACGTTCTACTCGCAGTGGAGTTGGCACCTAAGATCTTGGTACCACTTGGTCTACATTCCTTGATCTCGCTTTCATAGCGAAACCTGCGGACAATAATTATTGTAGTAGTAGGACTTTTGCTAGTCCGCCTGGGGCGGTACCACCACTTTGCCAATTGGTTTTCATTTTTCAGCCGTGAAATAGGAATGTTTTTCGGTTGAAATGGCAAGGTGTCCAGTGAAATTACAAAACATGTGAGACTCAACATCTTTATGTCTTGAGGTAACAGGCAGTGACATACAAAATTCTAGCAGTCCAGAATTTTGTATACTGCTGTATCTGTAATAGGTAGACATCATCGCTCACCATCAGGCGAGCGTCGTGCCTGTCCTGTTACCTTATATCATTAAAAAAACTTATAAACTATATAAGTCTATTCTTGTACATTGTTACACACAAACCAAAATTTGAACGAAGCAACGGGCCTAGGCGCTGTAACCAACTAAGCCACAGTACGATCCTATCCATACGGCGAAAAGTCAATTACTTCTGAAAAAGTCTACAAACTTTGAGGGCCCGGTGGCGTAAGCGGGAGAACGGTTGTATGTTATGCCAGAGGTATCGAGTTCAAACCACCGTGCACCAATGGATTTTTCTATCGAAAAATGTATTTGCGCTTTTCATAGTGGCCCTCCGGTGAAGGAAAAACACCGTTAAGAAACCAATAATCCCCACAATGGTGGTAGGACACTATCTAGTGTCCGCCTGACCAGCTACCACCCTCAAGCTAGAAAATCTGTCGCCAAACATGTAATGTGTTCCGGTAGCTAACCTTGAGAGCCAGTTCCCATTCTAGGCCTAGCGTGCTAGCATCTTCGAACTGATTACCGAATGATGAAAGACTGTACACATTGTTCAGCTCATCGGAAAGAAAAGAAAATAAATCGAATTTATTTTCTTTTCTTTCCGATACCGAATATGTAAATAAACTGGCCAAGTGCAAGTCGGACTCGCACTCATAGGGTTCAACACTACAGTATTTTATAAGATCGAGCAAAAAATACCACTTTCATTTTTAGCCAGCAAAAAATAATAATTAATAAACATTTTATCAAAACAGAGTTGTGAGCCGCGTGCTTATTTTTTTATAACGCCATCTAACGTCTATCGCTATCTAAGTGAAAGTAAACACAAAGGTGTTAGGGATCGGCATTTCAATATAACGTAATCTATGGACGTTTACCTAAGCGTTCATAGATGGCGTTAGATTGAAATGCCGAAAAAACACGTTTCTTGTATGGGGACCCCCTATAATGTTTAACTTTATTCTGTTTTTAGTATTTGTTGTTATAGCGGCAACAGAAATATATCATCTGTGAAAATTTTAACTGTCTAACTATCACGGTTCATTAGATACAGCCTGGTGACAGATGGACAGACAGACAGACGGACTGGTACGGAACCCTAAAAATAGGTACTTAAAATTTGACCTACGAATCGTGAAATTTGAAGCATATTTCGTCAAAATTAAACTAAAAGTTTTTTTTTTATTTGATACTCATTTGTTTATTAGCCTTTTTTTGTTGGAGGCAGATAGGCGACATGATTGGATTATTTGTAGTAACTAAAAGTTAATCTTCTGCATCTTTACGTACCTGATTTTATTGCTGCTTGGTTGCTCCACTATTTCTATCGTGGTTAGGTTAACTGGACCGCGAGCTGTCACAGGTGTGGTAACGGGCATCACAGACCCTAAAACCACAAATAACTAAGCATGAACAAGTAGAAAAATCAGTGGTCAGACATCTATAATTCTTTTCAAATTACGACAGGCTGCTCCATGTGCTTACTCTGGAGCATCATCATCATCAGCCGGTGTCAGTCCACTGCTGGACGTAGGCCTCTCCCAACCCAAGATGCGCCACTGAGCCCGATCTTCGGCTCTTCTTTTCTGGAGTAGGCCACATATAACTGACCGTGTGAAAAGAAGGTCTCCTTAAGTCTACCCCACAGACCACAGGATTTCACTACGTAGTGAAATCCTGTGGTCTGCCCCATGCTAAATGAAGAGTTTGGCCTTGAGATTTAATTATGGTAATGGCAAAGCATACTTTGAGGGGAAACTGAACTCTTTTGAACTCGAAGGGTAGTTAATAAGGGTAAAGGGTAATACATACTTTGTGAAGATTTCAAGTTTTTGTCTATTATGGTTTATAAGTTCAAACAAAAAACACCGAAAAAAAACACTTTTCTCATATGGGGGTCCCCATATGAGAAACGTGTTTTTATTTAATAATAATATTTAATAGTATATTTTGTTTTCATTATTTGTTGTATAATCCCCCAATATAAGAAAAATATAAGTATACCTATTACTTTTGGATTGAAATGTGGATAGATAGACAGACGGACGGAGGGACAGCAAAGTCTCAGTAAAAGGGTTCCTCTGGTACCCTTCGAGTACGGAACCCTTATAATAATAGATTGCGATTAATTGAGAACTCCTTGGCGTGGCGCATCTTGGGAGAGGCCTACGTCCAACAGTGGACTGATACAGGCTGATGATGATGATGATGAGAACTCCTTCATTTTTAAAGTCGGTGAAAAATAATTCGTTCGCTTTCTTTTGTTTCGTAATTATTAATCACATATAAACCTATGTATGGTAAGTATTTATCATTTAAGATATTTACCCTTAGATACGTTTCAATGGTATCATATTATATGTGCCTATGACCATATTATTTAGGTATTCTATGCTATGACTCATTGGTGACTTACTATTTGATAAGGTCAGGACTAAAATATGTTCGGGAAACTCTCATTGAGAGCCAATTCCCATTCTAGACCTAGCGTGCTACCATCCTTGAAATGAAATGAAATGAAATGATTTATTTGTCATAATTTTGTTACATGTTGGTGTTACAAATAATAAAATCCATCAAAATCCTGCCTCGTAAGGCGTACAAAATTAATAATTTAAATTATTATTTAAACATTTATGTTATAAAAAAGTATTTATCAATTATTGAAATAAATGTCAGTAGCTAAATGATGTCAGTAATAAATTTAAGTAAAAAGTCAATTATTTTTCATTATCAATATTAAAAACAAATTATTATTAAAAGTAAAATGTCCGTTAAATAAATCTATCACTAAGGAAGTCTTTAGTTGAATAATAACATTTATCAAGAAGAAAATCAAACAATTTTAATTTAAATTCATTGTTACTGAAATCTTTTAAAGCATCGGGTAATTTATTATAAATTCTTACAGCCATACAATTTACGTTATTGCTGTTTAACGTTAGTCTTTGTGGGGGGGGGGGGGGGGGGGGTTGGTATATACAATTTAAAAGGGTATCTGCAGCTTCGCTTGATTACATCACTGTGTTTTTTGAATAGATTTGGATGTTGCCATACGAATATGATAATTTCATAAATATAAAGGGACCTTGACCGCATCATCACAAAGCAACAAGTGTAAAATAACATAGCAAATTGAAGGTATAATATTTATCAATAATCAATTTATTATGTATTTAAGAGGCCTTGTTGGAAAGGCCATACGTCCATCAGTGGACTAGCATAGGCTGATGATGATGATGATGATGAAAACGCCTACGACCAAGCGACTTGTCAAACTTAATCAACACCATCGCTTACCATCAGGCATGCTTGTTCTATTAAATAAAAATAAAATAAAATAAAAATTAATTAAAAATACCTGCATCCAGCAATGGACTGACACGGGCTGATGATGATGAAATTAAAAAATTAAAAAGTAATAAAAAAATTATAACAATTAATTTAAAAAAAACTTACCTAACTCTGATCTCATGTTTTGATTATTTAAGCCTGCCACTTCCGAAAGCAATAAATATGTCAACTGTATATTTAATCTCGATTTTGTCCTGAATCCTATTAAAAATAGGCACTGCAAATAATTTTACATCATATAGGTAATATATTACACGACTATACATTCCCGTGACCATACGTCAAGAGTTTGCGTACGCACACGTCGTATACTACACACTCACTACGCAGTTCGATTCATACACAACTAAAATAAAAATAAAAAATACATTCATACATTGTACCTATTTTTGGTCCTACAACCCGAATAAAGCAGTGTTGCCAGCAATCAAACATTATACTACCACAGTTTTACAATTCATAAGTGAGATACGATACCCGAGCCGTGGTCTCAATAGGTCTCGCAGTGGACTGAGATAAACTTATGATTATGATAACCCCGTCGATGACAAATACAGTTTATTTTGACTGATTTGTTCCATCTAAATCCTAAAATATTTCCATATAAAAAAATCACAATAAATATAATAATATAATAACATAGAATAAATAATAGTTGTAACGTAGAAAAATCGAAAATATTTTTGCTTAGAATAGCTTCTCTAAGCATTCTAGTTACGAAGTCTTTTTACCTCGATGAAAGAGATGCATTTTACACGAGTAGTTATTATATAAATAACCAAAATCGCAGATTACTCTCTGTAATACATAATTTAAGATTTTACCTATACAAAACGAAATAAATTATAAGTAAAAAATATTTTTAAAAACAAGCTTTTATCTGGGACAATGAACTAAAATGTTAAAAATAAATTCTAGTAAGTATTTGGCGTGTAGGTACTTACATATATTCTTAAAAGCTTGAAGCACTACCTGTTTTTCAGGCTAGGTAATTAGTATACTTCAGTGCCTTCATCTTTTAAAAATATAGGTAAGTACCTACACGCTAAATACTTACTAGAATTTATTTTTAACATTTTAGTTCATTGTCCCAGATAAAAGCTGGTTTTAAAAAATATTTTTTACTTATAATTTATTTTTAACTTTTTAGTAGGTAGGTATAGATACCGACTACCTACCTACTACCTAAGTATTTAAGAGAAGGGATGATGTTTTAAAATATTCCACGAATATTTGATGTGATTATGGGTAAAGTGCTCTTCAAGGAAAATCGATCGACTCGGTGGGGCTATGTTGCTTTATAACAGAAATGCCATGGCCACCCTACAGCTTCATCATTAGATCCTGGCTATCATTTAAGTGTAAAGTGCTCCTCAAGACGAATAATTTGAGCCCAAATTCACTGGGGTTACGTTATTTTATCACAGAGATGCCGTGGCCACCTTCCAGCTTCATCACCAGTCGCTAAATATCATCTAGGTGTAAAGTTATCTTTAAGACGAATCAATCGAGCCCAAACTCGGTAGAGTTACGTTGATTTATCACAGAGATGCCGTGGCCACCTTCCAGATTCATCATCAGACCCTGGATATTATCTAGGTGTAAAGTTCTCTTCAAGACAAATCAATCGAGCCCAAACTCGGTAGAGTTATGTTGATTTATCACAGAGATGCCGTGGCCTTCCAGCTTCATCATCAGACCCTGGATATCATCTAGGTGAAAAGTTATCTTCAAGACGAATCAATCGAGCCCAAACTCGGTAGGGTTATGTTGATTTTTCACAGAGATGCCGTGGCCACCTTCCAGCTTCATCATCAGACCCTCGATATCATCTAGGCGTAAAGTTCTCTTCAAGACAAATCAATCGAGCCCAAACTCGGTGGGGTTATGTGGTTTTATCACAGAGATGCCGTGGCCACCTTCCGTCTCCATCATCAGATCAGCTCCATGGTACCATATCATTGTATTGTCACCGAAGATACATAAGTATACCAAATTTGAGTCCAATCGGACATCGGGAAGTGGGTCTAATTTAGCTTCCAAGATTCCACCCGAACATACATAGTTACATACATACATACATATATACATTGCAACTTAAATAAAAGCTTGTAAAAAAAACCGACTTCACATGCCGCGAAAGTCAAAGTAGCCGCTACATATAAGCATGTCATTAAAGTATACAAATTTGTTTATATTGCTTATCTCCATATCTCCGAAGATAATTGTCAGATCTCGATAAAATTTGAATGGGACCAAACGGGAGGCGTAATCTCTCAAACAAAACAAGATTTTTTCAAATCGGTTATGATTTGACGTAGTTCTGAGGTAACAAACATAAAAAATAATAATAATAAAATAAAATACAGTCGAATTGAGAACCTTCTCCTTATTTGTGAAGTCGGTTGAAAATTCCCTGAAATTGGGGAAAATGAGTCATACTATGCTGTTATTCTGTGCACGCCCCTTATCTCGTCGCTATTGAGGCCCACGGGTGCTCGAGAGGCACTGGCAGCCACAATCGTAATACCCACTGATAATGGGGAAAACCTTAAATAAACCTAAATTAACTGGCCATGTGCGAGTCAGACTCGCACACGTGTAGGGTTCCGATTGAACAAAATTTGGCAGAAAAATAAGGTTTTGTAAAATTAAAAGGGGGCATCCCTTTTAATTTTTAATTTTATTTAGTTTTTATTATGTTATGTTACTTACAGCAACCATTGTAATACACACTGTGAGCAAATTTCAAGTCTCTGTCTATTACGGTTTGTAAGATCGTGCATAAAACGCCTGAAAAAACACGTTTCGTTTCTTGTATATTTTTCCCTTTTATTTTTAACTGTATTCTATGCCCGGGGTTTTGTAAAGCAGACGTTTACTAGACGTCACTCATGACTAAAGAGCTGGCGCTTACCTCGGCCAACGGATTAGCCTAGCAATTCAACGAGGTAACGTCGCCAGCTTTTTGGGAACGTTACCGGCAGACAGCTGCGACCTAGGTTCTGTTTTTTATTTATAATTATTTTAATTTTTATTTATAACATTTCAAATAGTTTTATTTATTTTTAAGTTGTATATTTGCTGTAAATATTTGATGTAATTCTACCTACCTATTTTCTAAAGTTTCCTAAGTTTTCCAAGGGGGTGCGGGTTCGAGTCCCGTCGGTAGGTACGTTGAAATTTTGGACTGTATGTAACGATGTACAAATATAACATAAACTTACTTACTTACTTGTCTCACCTCACTGTCCCACTGATCTTATCTTCTTCTTCTTAGGCTGAGCGCAGACTATAGACAAAACAGTCTTAAGCTTGTCAGAGTGGTCGTGGTTGAAAAGATGGCGTACACGGTGGGTCTTCGTCTTCGTTCTTCTTGTCAATTATTGCTGCTTTTGCGATGCAACGCCACTTCTGTCTATTTGTGGCATTGCGACTGCACTGGACCATAGAGGTTTCTGTCGCTTTTTAGGGTTCCGTAGTCCTGACAAGGAACCCTTATAGTTTCGTCATGTCCGTCTGTCTGTCTGTCTGTCTGTCTGTCTGCCCGAGGTTTTGTTAAGAGACCGTTGATACTAGAAAGCTGTAATTTTGTGGGGGTATGTAAATAAATGACGCCGACAAAGTGCTAAAATAAAATTTTGAAAAATATTTTTTTAGTGTAGCTCCCCATTATGAGAAGTGGGATCAATTTTTTTTCAACGTCTACCCCATCGTGTGGGTTATCGTTGAATAGGTCTTTTAAAATGACTTAAGGGTTGCTAATACCATTTTTCGATTCAATGCTCCATTTACGAAATATTAAACTTTAAACTGCAAATTTTTGTTCCAGTAGGGCGTCCCCCCTCCCCCTCTAAAAACTAAACTGCTGGCTTGAAAAATCTGGAAAAATTCGTGATAGTAGCGCATTTCATTAACTTTAAAGGAAAATTATAGCGGTTAAGATAGCTTTATTAGTTTAGCAGTAATAGTCGTTGAACTTGGGTGTTGGATATTTTGCACCAAGTACAAAATCCTTAGAATAAATCCTTTAAAGTGACAAAGACGGAGTACCTAGTTGTTTGTTTATAACGGGTAAAGACTTGCATTGAATAACAGGCTACTACGGAACCCTACACTGCGCGTGGCCCGACACGCACTTGGCCGGTTATTTAATAATGTCTGTCCAGCGAGTTGGTGAACGACCTCGAGCTCTTCTCCCTTCTACTGGACCTTGGACGACGAGCCTCTCCATTGAGTTTTCCTTTCTAGACATATTACCGATAAACTTTAAAATTCGTAGTTGAACAGTCGACGAAAGTCTATCTCTGATGTTAAGCTCTTTTAAGATGGAGTTATTTGTTCGAAACGCCGTCCACCGTATCCTTAGGAGTCATCTCTGAGTCTGATCTTATGTGCCCCCTACCTAAACTCTGATCAGTCTGATCTAATCTGATATGTCCACTAAACCCACGTACTTAAAATTTTAAACAAGGGTGTATAATTTGATACACCCTTAATATAACTGTTTAATAGTTATTTGTTATGCAAAGCTGCAAAGTTAGTTTTTGGCGCGAGCTACTTGTGTTGAAACCTGAGCAAGCGAAGGATTCTAGGATTGAACCACGAGCGAAGCGAATAAAGAATCCTGGGTATTACTGAGCGTAGAGCAGGTTTCAAAGGTACGAGACGCAGAAAAACTTTGCTGCCGAGTTCAACACACAACTTTTCACCTCACTACAGCTAGGAAAATGCAGGGTGCAAAAAACGAAAACCAAAATGATTAAAAGTAAATTGAATATAAGAAGAAAATTGGGGGGATTTGGCGGGAATGTTAAAAAGTGTTTGTGCTTTCATTGTATTTTATCCTAAATTTTGCGTATGAGTGTAGGGAAACAGTACAGTGTTGAAAAACATGCTATTTTGCGTTCGAACCAAAATTCTACTGAAATCCTTCAGTAAAGTCCACATATTTACTGAACTGAGGGTATGACTAAGACTGAACTATGACTTCAACTTGATTTGAAATGTGACTTTGACTCAACTTTGACTTGAATTTACAAAAACGTGAACAATTTTAGTACTTGAAACACGAGATATACACTAATCGTGTGGAGCCATACTGAAAGTAGATTAGAATAGAATATATTTTTTACCATTGCCACTCAAAAAAGAGCACTTTATTCCTCGACAGCAGTGAATAAAACGCTCTTTTACTCACTCGGTGAATAAAAACATTTTGAATTTGGAACAAGCACTAAATACGAATTATGTACAAAATATAAATAAATCTTGCTTAAAGTGCCTACTAGCTGGCTAAATGGAGGTATACCATAGAAGCTTTATAATGTAATAAAAATAAAATCCCACCAATTTTGTTCTTTTTTTTTGTTTTCAGTGTGCTCCACACGATTAGTGTATTCATCCAGCGTAAAGTATAAAAATTATTCAAGTTTTTGTAAATTCATGTCATAATGTTGAGTCAAAGTCACCATTCTGATCAAGTTGAAGTCTCAGTCTAGTCCAAGTCATATCCTTTGTAAAGATGTGAACTTTACTGAAGATTTTCAGTGCAATATTGGTGAGAACGCAAATAGCATGTTTTTCAAAATTGAGCTGTTTCCCTACACACACATTCACCGGCACTAAAGGTACGGACACACCGTAGCGTCCTGCGTGCGCGCGATCTAGGCGGCGATCAGATAGTGCAGTAGTATTTGTACCGACTGGTTCACACCAAACGCGATCAGACAACAATTGAAAAGTACTGAGATCGCGCCCGCAGATCGCAGGACGCCGTGGTGTGGCCGTACCTTGAATGGTTAATAATCCACATCTATTGCACATTAATAATAACATATGATAAATATAAATAGGTACTATAACTAGGTAGTTTCTATTTATTTTCTCGCAGTCAATGGTAAAAAGAAGATTACACGACTCGTGAATAAAAAAATTAATCTGGGTCCTTGTATCCCTCGCTCCGCTCAGGATTCTAATCTAGAATCCCTCGCTGCGCTCGGGATCCAACTTAGACCCTCGAATTAAGTTGCCTTTTTATTCACTTGTTGTATAATGTACTACTTTATCATTTCCACTAAAAAATGAGCACTTTATTCATCGATAGCAGTGAATAAAACGCTCTTTTACTCAGTAATAAAAACATTTTGAATTTGGAACAAGCACGAAATACGAATTATGTAGAAAAAATAAATAAAACTTGCTGAAGAATCCCGCCAATTTTCCCTCTACGCGCCAATTTTGGTTAATTTTTTTTTTGTTTTCATTATCCACACACTCCACACGATTAGTGTATTCGGCCAGAATCAAGTATTAAACTTTTCAAGGTTTGTAAATTCCAGTCATAAACTTGAGTCAAAGTCACATTTCTGATTATTTGCAGAAGTCACAGTCTAGTCCTAGTAAAAATTTGAACTTTACTGAAGATTTTCTGTACATTTTTTGTGAAACACAATTAGCATGTTTTTCAAGATTGTGCTGTTTTGAGACACTTTTGTGACACTCGCACACATTTAGCGGCACTTAATGATTAATAATCGGCATTTATTACACATCATTAACTCGCGGTAGAACACAAGTTGTAGGAAAAAAATACAATGCGAGCACACTCTTTCAGTACCACTTTTTCACGTTCCCGCCAAAACCGTTAGCTTAGTAGGGATACGTTCACGTCCTCCCGAGAAGGTTTTTTAGTTGTTTTGCAACTCGCTCGAAGGTCCGGAATGACCACGGGTGTTTTTCACTCAAATTGTAACTTTGACATTTTGCGCAGACTGGAATTTCGAGGTTATGTTCATTTATTTTTCTTTTTCTGAATATTTTTCGTTTATTTTTACGATTATTGTCTCGTCATGTCACGTCTTGGTCTCGACAATGCAAATTTCCTCCAATTCTTAGGGAATCTGTAACAAGAATTACAGTTTTCCCGCCAAATTTACTGTCACAAACGTCAGAGCGTTTTTTAACCATCGAATTTGATGGTTAAAAAGTTGCAACCAGAGTGAAACAACCGAGGTCGTGAACGACACAGTTGCGCTATCCGAGTGCGACGCTCTAAGGTCGTGAACGGGGTTAGAGCGTTTGGTTGCGCTCCGAGCGTAGGTCGTGAACGCAGCCTAGCTTAGTTTGGTAATTGCAAAGGGAATAAATACAATACAAATACTAATACAACTTAGTATTATTATCTTTTCTATGACAATACTACGTAAGATGGTAAGAAGAGATGGGACTTAGAACAAAAAAAATGATTTGCTAAACGTCAAAACAGGGCTAAATAAAAAAGGCAATCTGACGAATGTACAAAAAACATTCAGTGACCGAGACCGACCGAGGCGAGGCAGTCACGAGAGAGCGAGACAAGGTGAATGCACCGTCTAGTCTACATACTCGTTCTCGGCCTGTCTTGGTGTGTGTCGGCGAGTGTGTACAACTGTACATCCGAAACCCCCCCTCTGTAGTCTGTGGTACAGCCGACATGACATGACAATTGACAACAAACAAGCCACCTGCCACAGACAGGACAGAAGCCAAGCCATAAACTAAGACACTAACTATCGGTGGACTTATGTTCAACTCCTTTTTTTTTTAAATGACGTTTAGGTATTATCTGTGGTATTATTAGTTGTAATGGACATTTAAAGTCCTTTCCACACTCGCGCGCGATTCACGACGTGAAATTGCGGCGCGGATCACATTGATTCGCGCGCGGTTTGTTTTGTTATTAAAATAATACGTCTTTTTTAGCGAGTAAACCAACCCCTTTTATAGGTTTGAATAATAAAAGTATGCCTATGCCTACGGCACATAATGTATTGCCTGATACATTTACTAGCCAGCTTCTATACCCTCAGCCGTGCAAATCGATGCAGCCAGTCAGCAGATCCATGTAAGAGAATAAATAAGTAAATCAATTATTGCACTAAACCACTTCTCTCTACGACTAAACTTATTTTTAATGTTTGTTTGGCATAACACTGGCTAAATATACCTTTTGTGTGTAGCCATACACTTAAAAAATGTATTGCGCCATGAATAGACAGCTTTACGTGTTTTATTGAATTACTGAGAAATTTTGAATAAACATAATTTAAAATATTCTATAGAAATAAAAAATATTTTCATCTTCCGCCTGATTACATTTTAGCACTTATAAATGTTTAATCCATAAAATGAAAATGTTTAATCATCATAAATCCCATTATCAAAGTATATTTTACTGGCAATGTCGGAAATCACAGAATAATCAGTAACACCTAAGGTCCATGAACGCAAGGAAATATTCACAAAACTTGTTGGTGTGAGTGATTTTTTTTGTTTGTGGTTAGATTTTTGTCTCTGTGTGCACTGAGTGCGGCTTTGTTTACCTTATAGCCAGATCGTACAATTTAGGATGAGCTCTGTTACAGTATATCTTTTTAAGCATAAGAGGTCTTCCGGTTGGTCTTACTCATAATTTCTTAGTGTGCTATAGGTACAAGGCCTTGTTATCTTACACAGTGACACAGAATAATGAATAGTACAAGTAACAGTGGTCGATAGACCAGTCAAAATGAGCTTTGCTAGCCTGATTTGCATGTTCGATAAGGGATCTAGGCAAATTGGTGATTATTTTAACAGCTGTTCAACATATGAATTACTCTAAATTATTATTAAGTCACAGAATAAATATTTCTAGCACACTGTTTTGGTTTTTTCCAATCAATCAGTTCTAGTTTCAGCGACGACGACCAAAGGTAGGTTAAAGTTTGGCAGGAAGTCGCTGTCTAGTTTACAAGCTTTTATCACGGTAATATTACCGTGCTTTTATTTAACGTGCAAGTTGCAATGTATGTATGTTGTGTATGTAACTATGTATGTTCGGGTGGAATCTTGGAAGCTAAATTAGACCCACTTCCCGATGTCCGATTTGACTCGTATTTGGTGAACTTACGTATCTTCGGTGACAATACAATGATATGGTACCATGGAGCTGGTCTTATGATGGAGACGGAAGATAGCCATAGGAACTTCTGAACTAAGCAAGATAAACCCATCGAATGTGGGCTCGATTGATTCGTCTAGAAGAGAACTTTACTCCTAGATGATATCTAGGGTCTGATGATGGAGCTGGAAGGTGGGCACGAAATCTCTGTGATAAAACAATATAACCCCACCGAGCTGGGGCTCGATTGATTAGACTAGCGTAACACTTTACACCTAGATGATATCCAGGGTCTGATGATGAAGCTGGAAGGTGGCCACGGCATCTCTGTGATAAAACAATATATAACCCTACCGAGTTTGGCCTCGATTCTTTAGACTTGCGGAGCAGTTTGCACCTAGGTAATATGGATATCACCTAGGTGCAAACCTTCCATTCCAGCTTTATCATCAGACCCTGGAGGTGGCCACGGCATCTCCGTAATGAAACAATATAACCGTTTATTATTATATTATAACGAGTTTGGGCTCGATTGATTCGTCTTGAGGAGCACTTTACACCTAGATGATATTCAGGGTCCGATGATGAAGCTGGAAGGTGGCTATGGCATTTCTGTGATAAACCCCACCGAGTTTGGGCTCGATTGATTTGCCTTGAAGAGCACTTTACCCATAATTACATCATAATATCTGTAGGATATTTTAAAACATTACGCCTACTCTAAAATAGGTAGGTACTTAAGTACCTAGTTCCTTAAACCTAGTAACTAAAAAGTTAAAAATAAATTAAGAGTAAAAAATATTTTTTAAGAACTGTGATCCTCACCTATTGCACTATTGACGTGAACACACTCCAGACACAAGCATATTTAGCATAGTTGGAAGAGATGATAGAAAACAATAATAATAATGTGCAACCCACATTTACCAGTAACACAGAATAATGAATAGTACAAGTAGGTATCAGAAAATTTAAAAAAAATAATTAAATAAAAATCGTATTGACCTATACTGCCAAGGCATAGAAAAGATAATAATACAACGTAGCCAAGGGCCTGCTAAGTCAGTATATATTATGTTACTCTTTGGCCTGCTAAGTACATAAGTAGTAACACAGACGTCACATTTTGAACGGGAAGTTCCAGCCTGGCCTGGTAGGTACGCAGACAGGCGATACGATTGGATTATTTGATACTCATTTGTTTATTAATATAGCCACGCCTATTTCTCGCTATTCTTTTATTTGCTAGCAGCAGATAGGCGACATGATGATATTTGTAATAATTTGTTCTTTAGCCACACGAGTTTCTCGATTTTTAGGGTTCCGTACCCAAAGAGTAAAACGGGACTCTATTACTAAGACTCCGCTGTCCGTCTGTCTGTCTGTCCGTCTGTCACCAGGCTGTATCTCATAAACCGTGATAGTTGACAGTTGAAATTTTCACAGATGATGTATTTCTATTGCCGCTATAATAACAAATACTAAAACAGAATAAAGTTAAAAATAATAGAGGGTCCCCATACAAGAAACGTGATTTTTGCTATCTATGAACGCCTTTTTAGGTAAACGTCGCATAGATGGCGTTATATTGAAATGTCGATCCCTAATACCTTTGTTTGACGTTAGATGGCGTTTTAAGCAATAAAATATTTATTAATTATTATTTTTAAAATTAAAAAGGGATTTTAACGCGCTAAGAGTGTTCTATGTTATACTTTCAAATAAATATGTATACATGTTTCAGAAAAAAACACTTTGGATATTTTAGTGGCACATACAAATTAGAACACACCGCTAAATAAAAAGAAAACCTAGTTATAATCACAGTCATACAAGGTTTGACCACTGAAAGGTAAACGCACTTTAGTCAGCTATTCATTATTCTGTGCTTTAGTGCCAATCTAAATGGCACATATATATATAGAGCAAAATTTGTTTCTACAAAAAATCAAGGTCTGATGTAACTAGCTACATTATCATAATATATTATATCATTTTCTTTTAAATGAACCATTTGTGAAAAGGAATATAAGCCTTTTAATCTCGTCTTTGACATTTTTGAAGGGTAATAATTCTATTTACAATTGATTGGTCAAAAAAATAAAATGATATAGGGGCGTAGCTACATCAGACCTCGTGTTTTGTAGAAATAAATGTTGCTCTAGAATCATTTTCCAGAGAGGAAACGGGGGCATACGTTTGTATGGAAAATTGCACCCCGCGTTCGCTCTTAATTTTAGGTACCGAGTTTTGAGTGAAACTAACCAAATACATTTTTCCATAGACATGGTTATCACCTTGTTAACAACAAAAAACTAGGTTAGTGTACAAACTTAACTTTGTAGTTAGATCCATAGAAAATGTAAAGTATTACACCAACTATAAATAATAAGTTTGTGATAGTATACTTTTTTAGGGTTCCGTAGTCCTGACAAGGAACCCTCATAGTTTCGTCATGTCCGTCTGTCTGTCCGAGGTTTTGCTAAGACACCGTTAATACTAGCAAGCTGTAATTTTGTAGGGGTATGTATATAATGGGTATACGCCGACAAAGTAGTGAAATAAAATTTTGATAAATATTTTTTTTTAGGGTAGCTCCCCTACATGAGAAGTGGGTAAGAATTTTTTTGCGTCGTCTACCCCATCTTGTGGGGTATCATTGAATAGGTCTTTTAAAATGACTTAGGGATTGCTAATACTATTTAAAGATTTAATGCTCCATTTAACAAATAATAAACTTTCAAGTACACATTTTTGTTCAGTAGGGCATCCCCCCCCCACTACCCCTACCCACCTCTAAAAGGTAAACTGCTGGCTTGAAAAATCTGAAAATAAAACTGGCCAAGTGCGAGTCAGACTTTTATCTCGCACACGGATGGTTCCGAACCACAGTATAATAACATATAAGTATAGTATTATATTATATTACCGTGTCAATGCCAAACATAACTTAACCAAAATTGTCAATTTTGGGTCAACCGGAACAGACAGACGAATCTATAAGGGTTCCGTTTTTTGCCATTCGGCTACGGAACCCTAATGAGTGTAACTTAACATTTTGCCAAAACCAAAACCAAAAACATCTATTTATCATTGATGTTTATTACAATTCTACATATTACTAGAACACATTTGATATATTTAATGTCGTATTTTCGTGATCTCGATATTGTTTATCCGTTTTTAGGGTTCCGTAGCCGAATGGAAAAAAACGGTACCCTTATAGATTCGCCATGACTGTCTGTTCCGGTTGACCCAAAATTTTCAATTTTGGTTAAGAGCAAGATCTTACAGCAGAAGTAAAGGGAAAATTCCAAAAAATACAATAAGTTGAAAATTAAGGTAAATTTTGGTGCTTAAGTGTTTTGGAATAAAATCTAAATTTTCCCATATCTTTATATCGTGTTGACTCAGGACCTTGATTTTTATACACCTAATAGCGACTAATAGGGATAGACCTCAGTATCTTGTATTAATTTCAACTTGCTAGGTCCACTCGCTCCTGAGATAATCGGTGATGACGCACGGACAGACGGACAAGAGAGATCTTATAAGGGTTCCTTTTGTTTACCTTTTGAGGCACGGAACGTTAAAAAAAACTGGGAATCCAGAGATTTGCTTGCCAAAATGCAGACATCGTCGCTTACCATCAATTGAGTGTTGAATTTGTCCTGTTAGGTATAGGTACTTAATACTTATATCATAAAAAAGTTCTATGCCAGCTAGAGCTAGATTCTGTTATAATAAAGCCAGCCCATAGGCTTATATATATATATACTTACGGTTATGTTATGCCCTAAGACGAAATAAGGAGACTTCTTATTTCGTCTGAGGTTATGCCTATCGGAATGACGTTTAAATTATTGTTACTATAATGTCATGGGGTGAATATACTGCAATACAGGGTTCTATCACAGATTCAATGTACAATTGTGCTAACTAAATCTATCGTAATTCATGTTTTTGAAATAAATAAATTTTGATTTGATTGTACCTATATAACCTAGCTGATCATTCTGGACTTGCAGAATACCTATGCTTACTTTAGAAAACTAGGTAATTTTTTGTCGATCGCGTTTTTTTGATTGGGGGAAAGGAAAATTTGCTGTAGCGTTAATCGTTATATATGGAATGGACGGATATCATTAGGGTTCCGTACCTCAAAAGGTAAAAAAGGAACCCTTATAAGATCACTTTCTTGTCCGTCTGTCACCACAAACTTTCTCAGGAACGGGTGGACCTAACAAGTTGAATTTATACCAGATACTGAGGTCAAGAGCAAGTCGGACTCGCACTCGTAGGGTTCCGTAACACAGTAGAGTATTCTATAACTATGATTTTTCGCAACTACAAAAATAACTTTGTTTTTCATAGTGTTTGTATAAAAAACAAAGTTATACTTGCGGTCGCTATATCTCAACAACTGCTGACTGTATCTCGTTCAAACCAATTTTCGTTGAAAGTTTTTAATGAGATCTATAGAATATATTTTTTCTAGATTTTTCACTCCCTTACTTTAGAAGTTAGAGAAAGGGAGGCGGGGGGGGGAGGCACACATTTTACCACTTTAGACGCGTCTATCTTTTGAGAAAAAATGATTTTAGGAACCTCAATGTCATTTTTAAAGACCTATCCATAGACACGTATAGGTTTGATGAAAAAAATTTTTTTTTGTTCCATTTCCATATATGGGATGCCCCCCCCTTTAAACTTTTATATTTTTGTATAAAAATCGGAAAGCGGTTTTTAGAATACATCTAACTACCAAGTTTCAATTCTGTAGTCCTAATAGTTTCGGAATAAAATGGCTGTGACATACGGACGGACAGACAGACATGGCGAATATATAAGGGTTCCGTTTTTTTTCCATTCGGCTACGGAACCCTAAAAATCAAGGTCCTGAGTCAACACGATAAAAAGATATGGGCAAATTTAGATTTTCGCGAAAACTTGTGTCAAAATTTTCAACTTTATTTATCTTTCGGAATTTTTCCTTTACTTGTGCTGTAAGACCTTGTTTATAATCAAAATTGACAATTCTAAGTCAACCAAGTCCTCACATAACCATGTACCTACTTACATAACTAGTTAGGTATGTGTACGTGGGTGGAGTCAGTGATATAAATAAAACTATTTATTTAATATTTGATAATAGTACTTTTTAATTAACACCTTTTCAACAAAAATGTAACATATCCATAATTTTAATAAAAACACTTCTTTAAGGACCCGACTTCAAATGCTGCCACCATAGGTATCTGAAGATCCGCCAATACAAGGATAAGGATAGCCTACGTTCTTAAACAATAAAACTGTCCAACTTCAAATAATAAAGTTTTAAAATGTCAATGTAATAAGATCGTTTAAAATTCTTCCGACTTCAAATGCCGCGCTATTAATTTTCAGTACCAAGTTTGAGGTGTTCCATATCTCTGGAGATACTTACCAGATCTCGATGAACCCTACTATGGTACCACCCTCGCGATATCCTCTTTCCAACAAAAAAAAAATCAAAATCCAATCTTAAACGACGAAGTTATCCGCGAACACCCACAAATATATATATAATAATACCTACAGTCGAATTGAGAACCTCCTCCTTTTTTTAAGCTTTTATTTAACTTGCAATGTATGTATGTCACTATGTATGTTCGGGCTATTCATTATTCTGTGGTTCGGGTGGAATCTTGGAAGCTAAATTAGACCCACTTCCTGGTGTCCGATTGGACTCAAATTTGGTATACAGTTTATGTATCTTCGGTGAAAATACATTGATATGGTACCATGGAGCTGGTTTGATGATGGAGACGGAAGGTGGCCACGGCATCTCCTTGATTAAACAACATAATCCCACCGAGTTTGGGCTCGATTGATTTGTCTTGACGAGAACTTTACGCCTAGATGATATCCAGGGTCTGATGATTAAGCTGGAAGGTGGCCATGACATCTCTGTAATAAATCAACATAACCCTACCGAGTTTGAGCTCGATTGATTCATCTTTGCATGGTGGTAGGACACTATCTAGTGTCCGCCTGGCCAGCTGCCACCCTCAAGTTAGAAAATCTGTCACCAAACATCTAATGTGTTCCGGCAGCTATCCTTGAGAGCCAGTTCCCATTCTAGGCCTAGCGTGCTTACCATCTTCGACCGCATCATCACTTACCAACAGGTGAGATAGTGTTCAAACGCTAGCCTATAACGTATAAAAAAAAATAATCTTGAAGATAACTTTTCACCTAGATGATATCCAGGGTCTGATGATGAAGCTGGAAGGTGGCCACGGCGTCTCTGTGATAAATCAACGTAACTCTACCGAGTTTGGGCTCGATTGATTTGTCTTGACGAGAACTTTACGCCTAGTGATATCTAGGGTCTGATGATGAAGCTGGAAGGCAGCCACGGAATATCTGTGATAAAAGACAAAACACTACCGAGTTTGGGCTCGATTGGTGGGACACTATCTAGTGTCCGCCTGGCCAGCTACCACCCTCAAGTTAGAAATCTGTCACCAAACATCTAATGTCTTCCGGTAGCCATCCTTTTTTTTTTTTTTATACCGAACTGGGTAGCACTTGATCACTATCTCACCTGATGTTAAGTGATGATGCGATCGATGATGTAGCGTGCTTACCCAGAAGATACCTATTCACTCGCGATTTGAAGACTCCCATATTGTACTTAATCGGAAACACGGACTCAGGCAGGGTATTCCATTCCTTAGCGGTTCGTATGATGAACGAAGATGCAAATCGCTTCGTTCGGGTAGATGGTATAGATATATATCCTTGAGAGCTGAGAGAGAGTTCCCATTCTAGGCCTAGCGTGCTTACCATCTTCGACGGCATCATCACTTACCAAAAGGTTTCCACAATTTTAGAACATTATAGCATATATAATTAACTAGCTGTTACCCGCGTCTTCGCTCGCGTTATTTGAGTCTTTATGACCTTTGAGGTCTAGATCGATGATCTCTTAGGCCAAGTCACCATGGCATAGACGACCCCAAAGTCGCACTAGATATCCTCTATTGTTAAAGTAAGTAATGATTTTGGTTTGGTTAGGTCTTATATTTACAAAATTCAATTAAAAATATCTGGACCCCCTGACTCGACAGCCAGAAAAAAAGTATTCGATATCCTATTCTGCCCTATGACATTCATACAAAATTTCAGGCAAATCGGTCATGCCGTTAATTCGAGAAGAAGTCTCATATTTACAAAATTCAATTAAAAATATCTGAACCCCCTGACTCGATAGCCAAACAAAAAGTATCCTATATCCTATTCTGCCCTATGTACTATCTTTATAAAAAAAATCAACCAAATCGGTCAAGCCCTTTGACCGTGAAGAAGTCCCAAACAAACAAACAAACAAACTGACTTTCGCATTTATAATATTGGTGTTGATGGTGTTGATAAAGATACTAGGGCCATAGTATATATAAAACAGAGTTGTGAGCCGCGTGCTTATCCTTACTATAATTTTATAAATGCGAAAGTAGAGTTACTTTGAGTCTGTCTCACTTTCACGCCAAAACCACTAAAAGCTTGAAACTTATTTTTTAGGCTGTTGATTCTATATAAATAAATATGACATTCAGTGTGTCAGGGGAAATGGGGAGTGGTGGAGGAGGGGAGCGGAGGGGATGTGAAAGTGAGGTGAAGGGGGAGGGGAGGGGGAAGTGATGGGAAGGGGTGGGGAGGGAGGAAAGGGGAATTAGCGTGGCGTGGTGCGGTGCGGTGTAGTGGGATACGTATGTGTCTTATTAGTGAATGCTACCCAATTCCCATTCCACGCGCACTAAGTCGTGGGCACAGCTAGTTTCTTATAACGCCATGTAACGTCTAACGCTATCTAAGTGAAAGTTTACACAAAGGTGTTTGGGATCGGAATTTCAATATAACGCCATCTATGGACGTTTACCTAAGCGTTCATAAATGGCGTAACATTGAAATGCCGAAAAATATACGTTTCTCGAATGGGGGTCCCCATACGAGAAACGTGTATTTTTCGGCATTCCTATGATTTTAAACTGTATTGTGTTTTTAGTATTTGTTGTTATAGCGGCAAAAGAAATACATCATCTGTGAAAATTTCAACTGTCTAACTATCACGGTTCATGAGATACAGCCTGGTGACAGATGGACGGACGGACAGACAGACAGCGGAGTCTTAGTAATAGGGTCCCGTTTTACCCTTTGGGTACGGAACCCTAAAAACTGACTTCAAAATGCCGCGCTTTGAGGTTTTTATAGAACTCTGGAAAATACTCATTATATTAGATCTCAATGAAATTACAATGCGACCAAACGGAAAGTTTACTCACTCAAACAAAAATGAACTGGCCAAGTGCGAGTCGGACTCGATCACGTAGAGTTCCGATTGAACAAAAATTGCCTGAAAAATAAGTTTTTTGTACGGGTACCTCTTTAATTTTTAACTTTATTTTGTTTTCAACCGACTTCTAAACAGGAGGAGGTTCTCAATTCGTCTGTATGTTTTTTTTTTGTATGCATCTTATGAAACTGTTCATTCGATTGCGCATATACGCCACATTAAGATTTTATAACCGAAAATTTAAAGATGTAAAAAGGAGTAACAAAAATACATTAAACGATAAACATTTGTAATATCACTGGTTATATATAGTTTGTGTCCTATCTATTCACACCAGTCACCACCATCTTTATGGTAAACTAAAAGCCCGCCGCGGCGTCGCCCGCGTTACAAACTTCGTTCACTTACTTAATAAAACTTTTATTTAGTAGAAACTAGTATTATTCATTATTCTGTGGTAATCCATACTTCGTGAAAATTTCAATCTACCTATTACGGTTAAGGAGATACCTGATACAGCCCTGTAATGTTCGGAGGACGGACGGATGGACAGCGAAGTCTCAGTAATAGGGTTCCTTTGGTACTCTTTGGGTACGGTACCCTAAAAAGAATATTCCAAAACGTGTTTTTAGTGACATGAGAATTTTTACTGTGTTCAACTTTACAACACTATTACAGAAGTATTTTTAGTTTGACTAATTTTTAGAGTTCCGTAGCCGAATGGCAACAATTGAACCCTTATAGATTCGTCATGTCTGTCTGTCTGTCCGTATGTCACAGCCACTTTATTCTGAAACTATTAAGACCACCCATTTTGAATTCGTAAAGATCTGATGATGAGTTTCGGAGACTGACAACGGAACTTCTACGATAAATGCCATCTAATTGTGTCACCTCATAATTCCGTCGTTTATTAACCTTCTTGATAAATTATGTTTTCTATGAGTGAGTATACATCCCATGTGGTCCCATTGTAAATTCATCGAGATCTGATGAGTATCTTCAGAGATATGAAGACAAGCCTCCGTAACAGCTGTCTAGCGGATTAAGAACAATCTGCAATCTCACTATGTTGCTGATTTCTTGATTCTTTAAAATATTATGGTAATATTAATATTAGGTCTTCACCTATGAAATTGGAGATTTCTATGAACAATTTTAACATATAAAAATTTTGGTATTTTTTTTATTTCAGCTAATCAAAGTACTGGCCTAAATTATCTATACAATTTTCCCGTTTTGATGGCTGTTTATTTATCCTTTTACTGTAGAAGTCAACACGATAAAATGATATGGGCAAATTTAGATTCTTGCGAAAACTTGTAAGTAGGTACCAAAATTTACCTTACCTTTCACTTTTTAATTTTTTGGAATTTTTCCTTTACTTGTGCTGTGTTATAAGACCTTCGTTTTAACCAAAATTGACAATTCTAGGTAAACCGGAAGTACCCTATAGGTTTTGGGTCGAAAACCTATAGGGTAGTTCCCGTTGACCTAGAATCATGAAATTTGGCAAGACGCAAGGTCAAATAGAGGTACAGCATAAATAATGGAAAAATTACGAAAAATAAAATAAACTGGCCAAGTGCAAATCGGACTCGCACTCGTAGGGTTCCGTAACACAGTAGAGTGTTCTATAACTATGATTTTTCGCAACCAAAACATTAACTTTGTTATTCATAGTGTTTGTATGAAACACAAAGTTATATTTGCGGTCACTATATCTCAAAAACTGCTGACTTTATCTCGTTTCTCTCTCAAACCAATTTTCGTTGAAAGTTTTTATTGAGATCTACAAAAAATATTTTTTCTACATTTTTAACTCCCTTACTTTAAAAGTTATAGGGCCCCCCCTATAACTTTTAACTAATAACACACATTTTACCACTTTAGACGCGCCATCTTTTAAATAATTGACTTTGAGATAAAATAATTTAAGGAACCTCAATGTCATTTTTAAAGTCCTATCCATAGACACCCACCCCACACGTATAGGTTTGCAGATTTTTTTTTGTTACTGTTACATGTATGAGATGTCCCCCTTAAACTTTTATATCTAATACTATAAGAATCTTTGTCCTGACATACTGACTGACTCACTGACTCACTGACTCACTGACTCACTGACAGACAACGCCTAAACCGCTGGTCGTAGAGACTTGAAATTTGGAGGGTATATTTGTCTTAGTACGTAAGGGTGTACTAAGAAAGGATTTTCCAAAATTCACCCCTTAAGGGGATGAAATGGGGGTTCAAAGTTTGTATGGAGAAACAAGATTAGATCGTCTTTTCTATCCGAAACTTCACATAAGTGCTTCAGTAAAAAAATAAGTAAAGACGTGTTTCAGGTTTTTTTGGAATTCCACCCCTAAGAGGGTGAAATGGGGTAATAAAGTGTAAAATCAATATTGTTTCGGATTG
Organism: Cabera pusaria; assembly: GCA_954871355.1. Classification (NCBI taxonomy): domain Eukaryota; kingdom Metazoa; phylum Arthropoda; class Insecta; order Lepidoptera; family Geometridae; genus Cabera; species Cabera pusaria. The sequence goes on along the minus strand of OX940906.1, from coordinate 4,339,513 downwards.
CGCTGAAATTTGGCATGCAAATAGTTATTACGACGTTAGTTCCCACTGAGAAAGGATTTTCCAAAATTAACCCTCGAAGGGGATGAAACGGGGGTTCAAAGTTTGTATGGAGAAACAAGATTAGATAGTCTTTTCTATCTGAAACTCCACACAAGTGCTTCAGTAAAAAAATAAGTAAACACGTGTTTCAGGTTTTTTTGAAATTCCACACCTCAGAGGGTGAAATGGGGTAATAAAGTGTGAAAATCTATATTGTTTCGGATTGCGCCGAATTTTGGCATGCAGATAGTTATTACATCGTTAGTTACCTCTGAAAAAGGATTTTTCGAAATTCACCCTTGAAGGGGATGAAACGGGGGTTCAAAGTTTGTATGGAGAGACAAGATTAGATAGTATTTTCTATTCGAAACTTCATACAAGTGCTTGAGTAAAAAAATAAGTAAATACGTGTTTCAGGGTTTTTTTTAAATTACACCCCTAAGAGGGTGAAATGAGGTAACAAAGTGTGAAAATCCATATTGTTTCGGATTGCGCTGAAATTTGCAGATAGTTATTACGACGTTAGTTCCCTCTGAGAAAGGATTTTCCAAAAATTCCCCCTGAAGGGGATGAAACGGGGGTTCAAAGTTTGTATGGAGAAACAAGATAAGATAGTCTTTTCTATTCGAAACTTCGCACAAGAACTTCAGTAAATAAATAAGTAAATACGTGTTTTAGGCTTTTTCGAAATGCCACCCCTAAAAGGGTGATGTGGGGTAACATGACTGAAATTAATATTGTTTCGGATTGCGCTGAAATTTGGCATGCAGATAGTTATTTTGACGTAGGTATCCGCTAAGAAAGGATTTTTCAAAGTTCACTCATTAAGGAGATGAAGCGGGGATTCAAAGTTTGGATAGTCATTTTATTCGACTTTTAACCCAAGTACTTCTTTAAATATATAAGTAAATACGATTTTCGGGCTTTTTCAAAATGCCACTCTAAGAGGGTAAAGTGGGCAACAAAGTCTGAGAATCAATATTGTTTCGGATTGCGCTGAAATTTAGAATGCAGATAGTTGTTACGAGGGTCGTTCAATAAATACTTAGCCTACAAAAGAAAAACGAAAATTTTTGAAAAGTGTCGATTTATTTTTCTACATAATCTCCTTTTAACTCAATACACTTGGCCCAGCGATGCTCCAACTTTTTCAACCCGTCTAAAAAATACGTTTTCCTGAAGTCTGCAAAATAGGCCTCCGTGGCGGTGATGACCTCCTCATTCGACCCAAATCTTTTTCCAGCGAGTGACTTTTTCAGGTTTGGAAACAAAAAGAAGTCACAGGGGGCCAAGTCTGGAGAGTAAGGTGGATGGGGCAGCAATTCGAATAATTTGGCCATGGCGACGGCAGAGTTGTGAGCCGGCGCGTTGTCGTGGTTGTTGTCCAGTGTGAGCAAACGCGGCACCCATCGCGCTGACAGCTTTCTCATGCCCAGTTTTTCGTGGAGAATATGATGCACCGTTCCTTCTGCAATGCCCACAGTGTCAGCTATCTCGCGAACCTTCAATCGTCGGTCTGCCAACACGAGATCGTGGATTTTTTTTATGTTTTCCTCAGTATGTAGCCGTTTTCGAGGCACCTGGGCGTGGCTCATCAAAAACCAACTTGCGGCCACGAGCAAACTCGTTAAACCAATTCTTGACGGTTGCCATCGAAGGAGAAGAGTCACTGTACACAGCATCCAAGCTATTTTTAATTTCACTGCGCGTTTTCCCTTCCAAAAATAAAAATTGAATCACCGAACGATACTGCTCTTTTTCCATTTTTGTTAAACTGACTGACACGTTCGCTTTCAAAGGCTATTAAAACAAAACTAATAGAGGTCATTGTTTAAAACTTTGACAATAGGCTTCAAAAACATTGCACTGTACTATGGTAAATTTTTTTTGTAATCGCAGTGCCATTGGTCGATGAAGCTAAGTACTTGTTGAATGACCCTCGTATGACGTAGGTATCCGCTAACAAGGATTTTTTAAAAATTCCCCCCAGATATAACTTATTAATTTATAATTTATTTGCACTTTAGCACATTAAAACAGAGTTTCGTAATTGCTTATATACTAAAACAAAGCTTATGCGCTTTGAATCTCAGACTAGGAAACCCTGTGTTGTGAGATTCACTCTTCCTGCAGTGATCATTATTTTTAAAATTATAGATTTACTTAAGTACTTCCGTAAATAAATAAATAAATACGTGTAGCAGGATTTTTGCAAGGGGTTGGTAAAAAAGTTTGAAAATCAATATGGTCTATATATACCGATTTGGCTTTTACTTCTTTGATTGTCTTTTATGATAGAAAGGTTTTAACAAAATAAAAGTTTTAAGTAAATAAAAGAAGTCTTTAACGTGGGTGAAGCCGCGGGGCACTTTTAGTATATTTATATCGAATTAACAGCCTAAACAATAAGTTTCAAGCTTCTAGCTTTAAATATGACGATACTTTCATACATCCCCCCTATCAACCCTTCACAACCCTCTTTACGCATTTAAAAGTAGCCTATGTCCTATCTCAGGCCCTAGACTATCAGTGTACTAAATTTCATTTAAATCCGTTCAGTAGAACATTCACATAAACCTTACATATTTCCATACAAACTTCCATCCCCTATTCCCTATTATTATTTTACACCCTTGACTTCGTCCGCAGGGAAAAGTGTCTTTGGGTAGCATTAACTAATAAAACACATACGTACCCCAGCTACACCGCACCCTTCCACAACCCCACCCCCTCCCCTCCCCTTCCCCAAACTTATCCTACCCTCCCTCTCCCCCTTACCGTCACTTCCACATCCCCTCCCCCTCCCCTCCCACACCACTCCCCTTCACTCCCCCTATCCTCACCTCCAGTCCCTTACCCTCTCCCTCCACTCCCCTACCCTCCCCGCCACTCCCCTTTTCCCCTCACAAACTTTGAATGTCATATTTATTTATATCGAATCAACAACCTTAAAAATAAGTTTCAAGCTTCTTGCTTTAAAAATGACGATACTTCTATACGACTTTTCATCCCCCTTTTCAACCCTTTACAAACCCTCTTTTCGCATTAAAAGAAGACTGTGTCCTTTCTCAGGCTCTAGACTATCTGTGTAGCAAATTTCATATAAATCCGTTGAGTAGAACATTCACATAAACCTAACATATTCCCATATAAACTTTCATCCCCTATGCCTTATTGTTATTTTACACCCTTGAGGGTCAAACTTTTACAAACTTTGAATGTCATATTTATTTATATCGAATCGACAGTCTAATACATAAATTTCAAGCTTCTAGCTCCTAAAATGACGATACATCCATAAAACATTTCATCTCCCTTTCAACTCTTTATTTGCATTAAAAAGTAACCTATGTCCTTTCTCAGGCTCTAGACTATCTGTGTACCAAATTTTATTTAAATCGGTTCAGTGGTTTTGGCGTGAAAGTGAGACAGACAGACAGACAGAGTTACTTTCGCATTTATAATATTAGTTAGGATTTTATTATATTACTAGCTTCTGTCCGCAGCTTCGCTTGCGTGGCCTACAGAAAACAGATTACATAGTTTTCTTCAGAAACAAATATTATATGCATTCTCATCATCATCATCAGCCGGTGTTAGTTCAATGCTGGACGTAGGCCTCTCCCAAGATGTGTTCTCATTCCCTCTCAATTATAACACCTACAAACACATATTACAAACATTTATTTTAAAACTTTGTTTTTTCTGTTTTACTGAGGCTTGGTGACCTCTCGTGACCCTTTTATAGAGGCTTCACGACCCCCAGGGGACGCGACCCACACGTTGCCAAACACTGCGATTGATGGACGAAAAAATTTGAGGTTATGTTTCTTGAAATGTTAACTTTAAAAATAAATTATCACCTTATATTATTGTTACACACAATCCAAAACTTTATCGTACTGACGGGACTCAAACCCGCACCCCTTGGGAAACATGCTCAATACCTGGGCATGTTTCCCGGAGGAGTGCGGAATTCACTTTAACATGAATACACCAGACAGAATAATCATATAATAGTTTGTGATTCATAACTATAAATGCATGATGTCACTTGCAAAATATCTATCTATGTTGTATGAAGATAAATTAATGGGATGTATCTACCTCTTTACCATTTTTGTCCAGCTTTGACCGAAAAAATTTCAAACATAACCAATTGTATTTAAGTAGAAGCTAGGTACTCAAAATTGACTTACCCTTATCCAAAGAAGGAACGCGATCACCCTGTTTTATATTAAAATTATAATGAAAATGAATAGATCACTACTATTGAAATAGTAGTTATATATTAGCTTAGCTATTAATACATTGAACTGGCTCAGCTGCCAGGATACAGATACAGATGTTGAGCAAGCTTGTATCACCCAATCTAGTAAATCTAAAACTGTCTAGTGTCCATCTGGGTAAACTTCAAAAAATGTTAGCTAAAAAAGATGTAATCGATGCCAAGGACAGTTGTTGTCTGTCCTTGGCATATACCCATACATAATCACATAGGTACCAACAGGTCAGATATGCGTTCTGGCAATTACACAACTTATTACAGATTATTTTAATACTATATATATATATATAATAATATAAAATAAAATAAATACAGGCAGGTGACGGGCAGCAGCGTCACCGGTGAGAGAAGCTACATCCTGCGATCGCCAACCCGCCTGCCCAGCGTGGCGATTAGGGCATGGCATGGCATTGGCAAAAAAGTGATCCATAGACATACCTATAGAAGAAGCAAAAACTTTAAATATATGAAAATTTACATCAATTTGTTTAATATTTAAAAATTTGAATATATACCATACCCCTCCCAATGAGCCGCAGATCAGGCTCAGTGCATATCTTGGTAGGACAAGAAATAGTCTCAAGATTTGAATCACAGTTCATTGTTATCATAATCAGCCGGTATCTGTCTACTGCTGGACAAGGCCTTACCCAAGTCACACCACTGAGCCCGATGTTCGGTTCTTTGTTTTCCAGTCACTGCCCACCCCACAGTTTTGCGAATGCTGTTGCTCCACCTGGTCACAGGGCGTCCTACGCTACGTTTACCGATTCGCGGTCTCCACTATAGAACCAGTCTACCCTCCCCAACGGTGATCGGTCCTACGGCAGATATGACCAGCCCACTGCCACTTCAGTTTGCTAATCCGCTGAGTTATGTCGATCACTTTAGTTCTCTGGCGAATTACTTCGTTCTGGATTCGATCCCGTAGGGATACAATACACCGAACAACGCTCTTTCCATAGGTAGCTGAGCGAGCTGTTAAGCCTATTATATAATATTATTTATTAAAAAGGTGAAAAATCAAAAATGAAATAACGGAGTGGACATGGACAAATCACAGATTACCTATAAATCACAGGACACAGACACAGAATACAGAGGGCATATAATATAAAGCTAGACTATTCATGAATTCTGTAATCTCGGCGGTAGAAAATCATAGATATTTAACACTGGTCACACTAACTAAATAAACTAGTAGTGTGGAGCCATTGTATACTATATAGTAATCTGTGGCTGGGTTTACTTGAGTACTACTGTGGTTAAATAAGTGCGGCCACTAACTATTACGTAGTATTTATATTCTCTTTGCTAACTAGCTATTCGGCAACAAATCAGAGAGAATATAACACAGAACACCAAAGAGTAACACTACTACTCTGCCGGAATATAATATTAAGTAAACAAATGTGTACTTATATTATAAAGGAGAAATTTAGTAATTTCGTCACGCTTAAACTACTCAACCGATTGAGCTGAGATTTGGTAAGTATGTACATAGCACCCTGGAATAAGACCTAAGGTACTTGTTATCCCGATATTCCCACGTGTACGATGTCTACGCGGTTAAAATAAAACCGCTGGTTACAGCTAGTAGAAATGTGTTATTTATTTACACATTTGTCTTGACCTTCCATGGTTCAACCAACTAGAACTTAATTTACTCATAGGTTCCTATTGCTAGGTAATGGAAGCTTTATATTAAATCAATTGCAACTATATAAACGCACACCTGATGCTAAGCTATGACATAGATGGCATAGAAAAGATAATAATACCGACCGTCTACAAAAAACAACTAGCTTCCCCACATGTTTACCTAACTTCTGCTTTTAATTTACAACACAGAGTACCTATCTTGTATAAAACTGGGTTTACAAGTAACTTTTGCAATATTTCCAGGACCTTGCACATTGGAATTCAAATCTCGACTAAATGCACCATAACACCAGTTCCTTACATGATCATTCACAAAGTTGGGAAGAAAATGTATACAATAAGTACAATAAATAAATTGTAAATTCTTAAGTCATACCTCGAACGTTATAAAAGGAAACTTAAGTATATTGTACTTATTAACAATGGACCCGTCTATCATAAAAGTTGAAGCTTTCGAAGCTGCTTATGATTACCCTTTTGACATGCCGATTAAAGAAGAAGTAGTCCTAGTAAAGACTGAATGTGAAGACTCTGTAGAAAGACTTGAAGAGGTATATGGAGAAGAAATACTGGACCCACTGATAACTAAGTCTCAGAATTCTACAAAGGAAATTATAGATTCTTGGTAAGTTTTCTTGTGAAGCTTTATGGACAACTATAGTTGCCTATATTGAAAAATTTACAATATCCTAATAATGGGTCAAAATCACAAAGGTGGAGAGTTAGCTTTGTCAGCGAATATAAGCCTAAATTTAGTTTATTGAATCAAATTGTTATTGTAAATATAACTTTAGAGTCAACATCACAGAAAACAATTTATCTTGTTGAGTTGTGCCTAATAATCGTTTTATTCGAATATTCGCCTTATTTACTATTCGAATAAAGTTAACTGAAGTATTCAAATATTTAGAATAATTTGAATATTAAATAAAAACATATCCAAGGAGCATATTTTACGCATCTGTTTTATGCACATGACAAAATACAAAATATGTACCTGGTTGGTACGGTGGCAACGGTTTCTACCTCGTCAATATCTGCGCAAGACCTAGCTATGTATAACAATTCGTGTGGAGATGGCTCCATTCGGCTTTGACTCCATGGAAACCTGGTCTGTTCTAGAATCTTTATGATTGGCGAAGTTGAAGAATGACAAGTTGATTGGTGATATATCCAAGTGCTTAGAGGTCTATACAATGCCATTACCATGGCCGTCCAGGTCCAGAACCGGCACACTGAACCTATTGCCATGCATTGTGGTGTGAGACAAGAGGATGTTATATGCCCCAAATTGTTCACAAATGCTATGGAGGATATGTTCAAGACGCTGGACTGGGATAGACACGGAATTAACATTAATGGCAAATACCTCTCATACTTGCGATTTGCGGACAACATCGTCATCGTAGTAGAAATGCTGCAAGATATGCTGAACGGCCTACCTGATTCTTCTCAATGCATTGGTCTCCGGTTGAACTTAAGATTTAAGGTCATGTGTTCAATGAGCATGTAAGTCCGGGAAAAATCGCAGTACAGGGCAGTATTCTCGAAATTGTTAAGGAGTATGCTTACCTCGGGCAAACTCTGCAGTAGGGTAAAAACAACTTTGTGAAAGAAGCCAATAGAAGAATACAGCTGGGCTGGGCAGAATATGGGAAACTGCGTAAAATAAAGACGAAGTCTTCAATCGGTGCGTCCTACCCTTCATGACATACTGTGCTGAAAGGGCTATCTATGCTCGGAGTTTCTTTGAAGGATCAAAAAAGGATTAAAGTAATCAAACATCGAACCCGTAGCTCAAAGAATTAGCAAAATGAAGTGGCAGTGGGCCGGCCATATTAGCCGAAGAACCGACAACCGTTGGGGTACCTAACCAAGTAAACAAGTTCTTTAGTGGAGACTGCGGATCGGCAAACGTAGTGTAGTAGGTCACCCTCAGACTAGGTGGAGCGATGATCTTCGCAAGGCGGCTGGAAAGAGCTAGATGAGAGTAGCCGAAAATCGTGCTCAGTGCGTGCAATTGGATAGGCCTATGTCAAGCAGTGGACTAATATAGGCTGATAATAATGACGTGGAGATGGCGTCTTTTGAAGTTGGGGTTCTAAGAATCTCCACTTGATGCTAGCCTATAACTTGCTGCTTTCGATTCCCCCAACCAGTGTGGAGCCTGAGAGAGTATTCTCATGGTAACGTTCAGCTATCGCAGAAGCGCCTTAAATTACACATTTGATTCTTTGTCATTTCTAAGGTCACATTTTCAGAAAATCAAGTAGTATAACATAAGTTTTAGAGTCATTTAGTTAAAAGAAGTTTCTTTTTTGTGAAAAAAAAAATTTTAAAAAATTGTTTAGCTTTGAAATAAAACAAGCTGATTTATCTTTTTTTAAGTATGTTTTTTAGGAAAACATAGTATTTCCCTGATTATTATATTCGAAATATTCGTTTTATTCGAATACTTTGAATAGTAGGTATGGTATTATTCGAAATATTCAAATAAATAAAATATGAATATTCCAAGCCTAGTTGTGCCCGATTGAACCAAAAGGGAAGTGACAAGAGTGCGTTACTTGATAACTCAATATCCGAAAGGAAACTAATTAAGTAACGCCTGGCTCGGTGAGATGCAAAGACACCGAAATAGTTGAACTTATTTATTTCTACGATAACTTTTACAATAAAAGTTGCTATAACTAAAAGTCAGAAGATTCGGTCGATGTGAGAGCGGAAAGTCTGTTTCCAAAATTTACTTATCCTTACTAATATTATAAATGCGAAAGTAACTTTGTCTGTCTGTCTCACTTTCACCCCTTAACTACTAAACCAGTTGAAATTAAATTTGGTACACAGATAGTCTAGAGCCTGAGAAAGGATATACCTAGGCTACTTTTTAATGCAAAACAAGGGTTAAAAGGTGGGATGAAATGTTGTATGGAAGTATCGGCATTTTTAGAGCTAGAAGCTTTAAAATTAATTTTTTACCATTGCCACTCAAAAAAGTGCACTTTATTCATCGATAGCAGTGAATAAAACGCTCTTTTACTCACTCGGTGAATAAAAACATTTTGAATTTGGAACAAGCACAAAAGACGAAATGTGTACAAAAAAAAAACTTGCTGAAAGTGCCTACTAGCTGGCTAAATGGAGGTATACCATAGAAGCTATACAATTAAATAAAAATGATAATCCCGCCAATTTTGGTTACTTTTTTTTGTTTTCATTTTGCTCCACACGATTTGTGTATTCAGCCAGAATAAAGAATTAAAATTATTCAAATTTTTGTAAATTCAAGTCATAAAGTTGAGTGAAAGTCACATTTCTGATCAAGTTCAAGTCACAGTCTAGTCCAAGTTATACCCTTAGTGAAGTAAAGATGTGGAATTTACTGAAGATTTTCAGTGCATTTTTGGTGAGATCGCAAATAGCATGTTTTTCAAGATTGTGCTGTTACCCTACACATACATTCACCGGCACTTAATTGGTTAATAATCCACATTTATTACACATTAATAATAACATATGATAAATATAAATAGGTACTATAAGTAGGTACTACTATTTATTTTCTCGCAGTCAATGGTAAAAAGCAGATTACACGACTCGTGAATAAAAAATTTAATCTCGGTCCTTGTATCCCTCGTTCCGCTCAGGATTCTAATCTAGAATCCCTCGCTACGCTCGTGATTCTACTCTAGAATCCTTTGCTGCTCTCGGGATCCAACTTAATCCCTCGAATTAAATTGCCTTTTTATTCACTTGTTGTATAATCTACTATTATAGGCTGTTGATTCGATATAAATAAATATGACATTCAAAGTTTGTAAAAGTTTTACCCTCAAGGGTGTAAAATAACAATAGGGGCTGAAAGATTGTATGGAAATATGTAAGGTTTATGTGGATGTTCTACTGAACGGATTTAAATGAAATGTGGTACACAGATAGCCTGAGAAAATATATAGGCTACTTTTTAATGCGAAAAGAGGGTTGTAAGGGGTTGAAAGGGGGGATGAATAGTAGTATAGAAGTATCGTCATGTTTAAAGCTAGAAGCTTGAAACTTATTGCTTAGGCTGTTGATTCGATATAAATAAATATAACATTCAAAGTTTGTTCGGGGGTAGGGGGAGGGAGGGGAGGGGAGGTGGAAGTAAGGGGAAGGGGAGTGGGGGAAGAGAGAGTGGAAGGGGGGCAGAGGAGGGTGAGGGGATGAGGGAGGGGTTAGGGAGAGGGGGGAAGTGGGAGTAGCGCGATGTGGTACGGTGCGGTGTAGATGGGATATGCATGTGGCTTATTTGTAAAATAATTAGCCTAAATAATTAAAAATGCTACCCAAAGACACTATTCCACGTGGTCGAAGTTGGGGGCACAGCTAGTATCATTATAAATCTCACAAAAACGTTCATGGAATTCTTTTTATTAGCAATACCTCTCTTTAGAAATAAAATTACAAGAGTAGTAATCAATTCTATGCTCTGCCAACGTAAATATTGTTTAAATATAAGTTTACTGATCATTTAGGCTTCGGCTGATCATCAAAGTAATGTTGCTAGGTAAATTCATCATTAAACAGAATTTGGAATTTGGCACCTTAGTGATTTGACCTGTAAAACCAAAACAAAAAGAAACAAGCCCAGTAGTTTAGAATTCTGTTAAGTAAATATTGACTACATAACTACACCATTGAAATAGTTTTGTAATTAATACACACATAAAATAATTCATAAATTCGAATGCATAACATAACGACCAACAGTTGAGACCTATTCATACCAATCAAATTAACAAATATTTATTTCGCATTTACAAATATAAATAATAAAATACTTATAATAATTTATAATATTAGTAGGATGACACTTTCTTGCCAGGCAGCAATGTGTTTTTAATTGTGATTCTTATATTTATCATTCTAGTTCAATAAAAGAAGAGCCTCATTACACGCCACCACATTCATCAAGTCTGCAACAATCACTGAAGACACCGAAGTCTCTTCCACATTCTTCAACCCCAATGTAAGTCATATTATGTATTCTTTTTAACCCCGATTTTTGATGCGAAAAGGTGTGTTATTATGTTTGATGTCTGTATCTGTGGCTTCTCTGCTGTCACAACAGTCATAACCTGTGCGGGTTTTTTTGGAGAAAAACTTCTTTACTGCGTGACTACTTCAGCTACTGCGTGAGTACTGTGAATGCGTCACGAGAGTGTAATGAAAAGTGTGATCGGGTGAGGCCAACGGAAGTTGAGAGGGAGATATAAGTCATTGAAGATAGAAAGAGAGTTACGTTTCGTATATTACTGTAGGGGCCAAGCACACATTTTCTTTCTCTCATAGCCAGTTAAGTTTCGAATACCTAAGACACAGTGCAGGCCTATTGTCTGTATCACACTGTAGGAGCATATGAGAGTGCGCGCGTACATTTTCTTTCTCTCTTCCTCTCATATGCCCAGTGCAGCCAGTGCATGAAATATATATATATATATCTCAGTCAGTAGTTCGTTAGCGAGTTTGCTAGATGCAAACGGTGACTTCTTGATTATTTCATAATTTCATTTCGTTCTTGAACAATTTTATAATAGTAGATTATACAACAAGTTAATAAAAAGGTAATTTAATTCGAGGGACTAAGTTGGATCCCGAGAGCAGCGAAGGATACTAGAGTAGAATCCCGAGCGTTGCGAAGAATTCTAGATTAGAATCCTGAGTGAAGCGATAGATACAAGGACCGAGATTTTTAAGCAATTGCATGCATAGCTTCTATCGCGGGCCTTGAGCGTGGAGACCAAATCCAGAAATTCCGTAATGAAAATAACCTAACACCCCACACTCCGACCGGCACAGCGGTGATACTTTGACTTGGGTGTCGCGACAGGCTCGACGGGAACACGGACTCCTCTCACCGCTAGATGGCGTTGTAAAATATTTTTGATAAAAGAACGACATACATACATTATACAGTTACATAATGTTGTAAAACCTACATAATTTTATTTGTTCATTATAAGTTATAAAATAATATATATATTTATATAAATAAAAGTTTTTTTTTTACATTTTGATATATTTTAATATGCAAGTATAGCAATGTTTGTCAAATTTGAGTATTATTTCGAAAGAGAAATTACTTACGGCATACATTTTCAAAACTAAAACTAAATAAAAGCAAATTTTTGGTCAGCTGGCTTTTGTTTTACTTATATCAGATTCGGACGCCCAACGGCTGGATATACATAGACAATGATTTATTTTATCTATACTAATATTATAAAGAGAGAACATTTGTATTTTTGTATGTTTGTAATGATTAGTAGCTAAGCTTATAATAATATTTTCGTAGTAACTATGACCTATTCTGTGGTTTGACTGCAAATATTTTATTAATTTTGCGATGCGTGTATGTGAAATCCGTGATATCTTCTAGAGTTTTCATTAGAATTATATACTGTAAAGGACAATTTTAATCTATAATATGTGACCAAACTAATTAATGTAATTATTTGGATAAGGATTAATACTATATACTTGAAAATAGCCCTGGAAGTTATGTAATATTTTTTAACAAAAAATTAAAGATTAAAATGGTTACTGTGAGTCAACCTTAAGAGATAGACATATGCTGTCGCGGACTTTTTTGTAGGTCTTATTAAGTTGTACAACTCTCACGTTTGTAAGAAACGTGTTTTTTCGACCGTTTTTTTGTCGACTTAGGTTGCAAATTAGGTCTCCACGAATGTACCTTTGATTTAAACGGAATAATATATAGCCTATTTTCATTTCGAAAATCCATTCTATATATTAGTGAAAGATTTTTTTAAATCGGTCTTGTAGTTTTTGAGCCAAATCATTACAAACATACAAAAATACAAATGTTCTCTCTTTATAATATTAGTGTAGATAAAAGTTTAAGAGGGGGCCTCCCATACAATAAACTGATTTAAAAAAAAAAACTTCAAACCTATACATGTCTATGAATAGGTCTTTAAAAATTACATTGAGGTTCCTAAAACCATTTTTCTCAAAGTCAATCATTTAATAGATAGGCGCGTCTAATGTGGTAAAATGTGTGTCCCCCCCGTCCCCCCTCTAACTTTTAAAGTAATGGAGTGAAAAATCTAGAAAAAATATATATGTAATTTTTTGGTAACGAAAAAATAAAGTTATAAAATACTCTACTGTTACGGAACCCTACGAGTGCGAGTCCGACTTGCACTTGGCCAGTTTTGGTAGATTTAATGCTCCCACTACCTCTGTACGAAAACCCATAATTCATGAATGCAGATAAAACTTTCATTGGTAGATTATATAGCTAGGATTAGAACCAACGACCTTCGGGTCAGAATCAGGGTAACTATCCTTTTCGCCAAAGGGTGGACGGCCCTGTGGCGAATCACTACGTAAGTTATAAAACAAAGTCCATGACTGCGTCTGTCTGTCTGTTCGCAATAATCTCAATAGCTACTGAACGGATTATCATGCGGTTTTCACCAATAGCCAGAGTGTTTATGAGGAAGGTTTATGTGCATAATTCGTTAAGGTTTTGTGTAAATTGGTTGAAATATGACGATGATTGTTAAATATGTTGATATTCGATGCAACAATCTAATGCAAATTTTGTAGCATATATATGCTATAGAACATATGTTCTACCCGTGCGAAGCCGGGGCGGGCTGCTAGTTATTAATACATTTTTAGGAGTATGATAAAATTAAAATATTGTGGATTTGCTACTCTATACAATTCGACATTCAGACGCATTTTCCAGGACCGGATCTAGAATATAATTTCTTTACGAAAAATTAGTACTTAGATCAGTATGATGATATAATAAATAGATGCAAGTACGATATAATAAATAAACTGGCCAAGTGCAAGTCGGACTCGCAGTCGTAGGGTTCCGTAATACAGTAGAGTATTCTATAACTATGATTTTTCACAACTACAAAAATAACACAATTATGTACAACAATTGTTAAACACAATCCAAAATTTCATCGTACCGACGGGACTCGAACTCGCACCCCCCGGATTACACGTCCAGGTGCTCTGCCAATTAAGCCACGGTTCGATACATCGATACGACGAAATTAGTGGATTGCATTTGTAAACCCAATTATGCATTGGTGGCGCCATCTATGACTACTTATTACGTAAGTTAATCATTCGGAAGAAAACATTACAGTTTTCTAATCCGACGAGAGATGTTGCACTGCGTAAATCAAATATTATGTTTATTTGAAGTGTCTCACACTTTATATTTTTGTAAATTGTTAAACACAATCCAAAATTTCATCGTACCGACGGGACTCGAACTCGCACCCCCCGGATTACACGTCCAGGTGCTCTGCCAATTAAGCCACGGTTCGATACATCGATACGACGAAATTAGTGGATTGCATTTGTAAACCCAATTATGCATTGGTGGCGCCATCTATGACTACTTATTACGTAAGTTAATCATTCGGAAGAAAACATTACAGTTTTCTAATCCGACGAGAGATGTTGCACTGCGTAAATCAAATATTATGTTTATTTGAAGTGTCTCACACTTTATATTTTTGTAAATTGTTAAACACAATCCAAAATTTCATCGTACCGACGGGACTCGAACTCGCACCCCCCGGATTACACGTCCAGGTGCTCTGCCAATTAAGCCACGGTTCGATACATCGATACGACGAAATTAGTGGATTGCATTTGTAAACCCAATTATGCATTGGTGGCGCCATCTATGACTACTTATTACGTAAGTTAATCATTCGGAAGAAAACATTACAGTTTTCTAATCCGACGAGAGATGTTGCACTGCGTAAATCAAATATTATGTTTATTTGAAGTGTCTCACACTTTATATTTTTGTAAATTGTTAAACACAATCCAAAATTTCATCGTACCGACGGGACTCGAACTCGCACCCCCCGGATTACACGTCCAGGTGCTCTGCCAATTAAGCCACGGTTCGATACATCGATACGACGAAATTAGTGGATTGCATTTGTAAACCCAATTATGCATTGGTGGCGCCATCTATGACTACTTATTACGTAAGTTAATCATTCGGAAGAAAACATTACAGTTTTCTAATCCGACGAGAGATGTTGCACTGCGTAAATCAAATATTATGTTTATTTGAAGTGTCTCACACTTTATATTTTTGTAAATTGTTAAACACAATCCAAAATTTCATCGTACCGTATTTTTAATTTTGGATTGTGTTTAACAATTTACAAAAATATAAAGTGTGAGACACTTCAAATAAACATAATATGTACAACAATTATGGAAGCAATAAAGTATTGAGTATTAACTTTGTTTTTCATAGTGTTTGTATGAAAAATAAAGTTATACTTGCGGTCGCTATATCTCAACAACTGCTAACTGTATCTCGTTCAAACCAATTTTCGTTGAAAGTTTTTATTGAGATCTACAGAATATATTTTTTTCTAGATTTTTAGGGTTCCGAACCCAAAGGGCACCAACGGAACCCTATTACTGAGACTCCGCTGTCCGTCTGTCTGTCTGTCTGTCCGTCTGTCACCAGGCTGTATCTCATGAACCGTGATAGACGGTTGAAATTTTCACAGATGATGTATTTCTGTTGCCACTATAACAACAAATACTAAGAACAGAACAAAGTTAAAAATTAAAGAAAAGTTAAAAAAAAGTTTTTTACGATAGCGCCGCGCCATCTAGATGATCATTAAAGATGGCGCTATCGTCTTTACCTTAATCTGAATCTCGGCGGCTCCAACGATTAAATAAAATTTAGTATACAGGGGATTTCGGGGGCGATAAATCGATCTAGCTAGGAATCATTTTCAGAAAATGTTGTTTTATTCGAGTTTTCAATAATCAACTTTATTGATAATCAACTTAAAATATGACTCTTCCCGACATCTATTGGCGAGTAGAAGTAGCTTTAGTGTTATTGTGTGAGTAAAGCAGGCTCTAAATTAAAAAAAATAGTATTATTATTCGTCAATAGATGTCGGGAAGAGTAATATTTGTCTGTTTAAGTGGCAAAAAATACCGACTCGCTCGGTCAACCAGATATTTAATAATATGAATTACTACTATTACTATTACTACTATATAATAATATTCTACCTTTGTTTTAACGTTTACTTAGTTGGTGTTCGGTTCGGAACCCTCCGCGTGCGGGACAAAAGTCTGACTCGCACTTGGCCAGTTTTATTCACTCCCTTACTTTAGAAGTTAGAGGGGGGGGGGACACATTTTACCACTTCAGGCGCGCCTGAATGATTGACTTTGAGAAAAAATGATTTTCGGAACCTGAATGTCATTTTTAAAGACCTATCCATAGATATTCAACACGTGTAGGTTTGAAGATTTTTTTTTTGTTCCAGTTCCATGTATGGGATACATAAAGTTTAATATTTTTTATTTTTGTACATACGGACGGACAGACAGACAGACAGACATGGCGAATCTATAAGGGTTGCGTTTTTTGCCATTCGGCTACGGAACTCTAAAAAGAAAGATTAATGATTACATACAAATTAAATAAAGTATACTATCTATTTTTCACTTAAATTCTAATATTATGAAGCAAAAGTTTTTTTTTTTTTTTTTTTTTATACCGAACTGGGTAGCACTTGATCACTATCTCACCTGATGTTAAGTGATGATGCGATCGATGATGTAGCGTGCTTACCCAGAAGATACCTATTCACTCGCGATTTGAAGACCCCCATATTGTACTTAATCGGAAACACGGACTCAGGCAGGGTATTCCATTCCTTAGCGGTTCGTATGATGAACGAAGAAGCAAATCGCTTCGTTCGGGTAGATGGTATATCCACCATAAATCGGTGGCGCCTTTTAGTGTCTCTGGATGTCCGATTATAAAATGGGGATGGTGGAATCAAATCATGCAGTTCCATTGCACACTCTCCGAAATGTATCCGATAGAAAACCGATAAACAAGCGACTTTGCGGCGATGCGCGAGACTCTGGAGTCTCTTGCTTACTAATAGGTCATCGCTGATGAGTTTTTTGGCTCTCCTCTCAATAGCTTCCAGTGTCTCCAGCTGGTATTTAGCAGAACCATCCCAAAGGTGAGAACAGTACTCCATACACGACCGGACTTGTGCTTGGTAAAGATTAAGCAACTGTCCCGGTGTGAAGTACCGTCTCACCTTAGCCAAAATGCCAAGCTTTTTTGAGGCTAGCTGGGCTCTAGACTCAATATAAGAGCCGAAATTGAGAGTTGGTGTCAAAGAGATGCCAAGAAGCTCGAGATTGTAACTTATCGGAACGGACACATCCCGGAAAGTAGGAGCCAGTAGAAATGGGCTCCGTTTAGCGGAGAAAAGACACGCCTGGGTTTTCGCAGCATTGAACTTGACCAGATTGGCATCGCCCCAATCAGAGACTGCCTTCAAAGAAAAGTTCAAGCGTTCGACCATCGCTTCTCTATGAGACTGGATTTGTAATGCACTGGTTCGTGCGTTGGATGTATAACTCTCTACAACAGTGCTGTCATCTGCGTACCCAAAGATACCGGGTTTAAGCAGGTCATTAATATGCAGCAGAAAAAGTGTTGCAGAGAGTACTGATCCTTGAGGGACTCCGGCATTTATGGCCAATTGGTCGGAAGAACAGCCATCGATGACCACTCGAATCGACCGATCCCTTAAGAAATCTGCTATCCAAACACATAAACCAGTGGGCAGGCCGTATGAAGGAAGCTTGCTAATAAGGCTATCGTGCCAAACCCTGTCGAAAGCTTTCGAGATGTCAAGAGAGACGGCCAGCGCCTCGCCGTGGTTCTCGATGGCTTCGCTCCAGATGTGCGTGGCATACGCTAGAAGATCCCCAGTAGACGGTCACTGAGGAGATCGTTCACTTCTAGGTATGCCAGGAGCCTGTGGTTCAGTACACGTTCCATAGTCTTACAGAGTATGGAAGTGACTGAGATAGGCCTGTAATTGACAGGGTCTGCACGACTACCCTTTTTCGGCACGGGTTGCACGTTTGCTTGCTTCCAGGACTTAGGCACTTGACCAGTCGTCATAGACAAGCGAAAGAGGCGTGTCAAAATAGGAGCCAACTCAGGCGCACACGTCCTCAAGACTACAGCTGGTATACCGTCTGGACCACTAGCTTTGTTCACGTCTAGATTGCGCAACGCTTTGCGTACTTCAGTCTGACGAATGCGGATTTCCGACATAAACGTCCCGCAAGTCGGCAGACTAGAAGGTACAGCATTGCCAGCATCTAAACGTGAAGACTCCGCAAACAGAGTAACAAATAAATTCGCTTTCTCTTCAGCCGAGTGTGCTAGTGATCCATCGGGTTTCAGTAGTGGAGGCAGTGAGGGACGGCAGAAGTTCTCTTCGATCGACTTCGCCAGGGACCAGAACGCTTTGCTACCCGAGGGGTAAGAAGCAAGTTTGTTCCCTGTTCGGCGTATGTGATCGAAGCGAGCCTTCTTGAGAGCCTTTTTGCAGGACTTGGCGGCTAAGTTAAAGGCTTTCTTCTTTTCGCGTACATCTCTAGTCTTGCGGGTTCGAGCATCAGCCCAGGCTAAGTAAGCTTCATGTTTTGATGCTTCTGCATCTCTACATTTGGCATTAAACCATAGACGAGCTTTGCTTGACACCGGAACGTCAGAAAATGGTATGAAATACTCCATACCCTGACGTAACACTTCTGTCACAGCATCCGCGCAAGCTGAGGGATCGCTCGAAGAAAAACATACCTGCCGCCAAGGATAAGACGCGAAAAAACAACGCATCTCATCCCAATCTGCTGACCTGTATCGCCACACCCGCCGGGTGCCTTTTTGGCTGGGATCGGGCGGGGAGTAGACGGATACAGACTTCACCAGACAGTGGTCGGAGCTACCTAAGGGTGATGAAACCGACACCGAGTAGCGGTCTGGTTCTGTTGTCAGCAGAAGGTCCAAGCAATTGGCTGTATGGCCATCAACGTCCGGTATCCTTGTTGCTCCTTGGACCAACTGAGTGAGGTCTAGCGTTAAAGCAAGCTTTCGCATCTCTCGACCAGCGTGGTCAGTGCTCTGGTATGGGTATAGCCAGTCTTGATGATGGGCGTTGAAATCCCCCAGAAGCACTAATTGAGCAGAAGGATACCTCTGTAGGGCCACATCAGCCGCCTCACTGAGGTGGTTTGTGAGCCTGTTTGTCTCCTCGTCTCCGCTGTGCGAACGGTAGACACTAGCATAAAGAATTTTCTCTATGCCAGTGTCCACCAAAATCCACATGACGGAAAGTTGAGGGTCTTCAAGGTTGCGGAGACGCCGATAGCAAATGTCATCGCGGGCATACATACAAACTCCCGCCCTCGCCCTAAAGTTATGCTCTAGAACATAGCCTGGGTAGGCAAGGTACGCCGCGTCAGCTGGACATTTGATCTGCGTCTCCGTGAGGAACAGAATATGCGGTTTTTCGGTCTCAAGGTGGTGGTGGACCGAGAGGATATTGGAGTGCAAGCCTCGAATGTTTGAGAGGTGCACTTGAAGGGAGAGGACGTGCTTCCGCTGTATAACCTTTATTCTGTTTCTGCCTTTCATTTTGTGGGGAGTGAAGTTAGGTAAGGGAAACGGAAGTGGAAACGAGGCGCTAATTACCAACCCGTGATACATATTAGGTCTTTTCACCTATTGGGAACCAATCCTGGAGACCGCGGGGACGCCCGAGCCCCCCCAGAGGTGTCCATCGGGTCCTCTCGTCCGGTCGCCAACCGGCACGATGGCGCACCTCCGGGATTTTTCGCGAGATGGCGGGGCAGCCTTTCATGAGTGGCTGGCTCACTACTTGGGCCCCCAACTATCTGCGGTCGGCCAGCGGAGAACCGTGCCTCGGATCCCGCTGCTCTCCAAGATTGGCTGCCAGGTAGATTGACCTTCAATGTATCACGACTAGCTATAGTAAGCAACGCAACTGTTTCCGACCCGTTCCCCATAATGGCTTCACCAAACATTCATGCCGTAAAGCGACCGCTTGGCGGCATGGCTTTGTCTGGTGGGTGGTAACACGCCGCGGCCTAAGCCTACCACCTGAAAAGTACTGCTCTTTTGGCGCCACCCAGGGGACACGTGTAGGACATCGAGGGCTAAATCCTACGGACGCGAGCAGTAATAGTCCCCCAGTGTTTTTTGTTTGCACGTTTGTGTTCTTTTTCGTGCTAACTAAACTACTGGTTCGGTTTGAAAATATATTCCATAATATTTAGCATTAGCCTATTCCACTTATCGAAGAAAAACGTTTTCCGACAAATATTATAAATACGCAACGCAAGTGAGTTTGTTTGTTTGTTTCGCTTACACGCTTAACTTATAAATAATAACCTGTAAATTACTTAATATAATAAATATTTCATTAGTATTATTTGCAAATTGAGTATTTTGAAATATAAAACATATCACACGCGGATGAAGTCGTGGGCAAAGCTAATCACAAAATAATTTGTTATAATATACACTCGCGATCTAATTCAGCTTGGCTATTTAATAAATTTAATAATTTATTACCTAGATCCGTCCCTGTTTATTTAGTTTTGCCATCTATCGATGAATAGCAGAACTTTTAATGACTTTTTTGAAATATCACGCTTGTCTCTTTAGTTCAGCAACTCGCCTCTAGGTGGCATTGGTTGTATCGGCGTTACTGCGCATGCGTAATCCCCCTCTTCACCCCGCAATCTGGTGACTCGTGCCTGCTTAGAGTTTCGGCGTTAGGGCACCTCCTCTTTGTACTTACTTCATGGTACCACTCTACGAAGCTCGCACGAATCGAGACGAGCTGCTCCGAAATCGGACGAATACGTAATCAGCTGTTTGTGAGAAAGTATATAGGTGTATAGGTATTTATCATCTATTGACAACAGTGAATATCTGTACTCGTATAATGTGTGTTTTAAATATTAATAAACAAAGTGCATTTATTAATGAAGAAAGTCACGAAAAAATAGTGAAAGAAAATGAGTGAGTACTCTATATACATACATTTTATTATTATTATCACAAATGCAGTATTATTTTTTGTTTTGTTAATTTATATATAATACTGCTATAAAGATAACCAAAATTTTTGATATTAAAATGAGCGATATTAAAAGTAGCCCTCTTTTATATATATACACACACACACACACACACACACACACACACACGTATACTTTAAATTCTCAATATGTATGTATATATGTGTAAATTCATTCTTCATTATGTATATAACAGAAACTATTAAACTAAGCACGTGTACTATTTAGTACCTTTGCTTTTAGGGTTCCGAACCCAAAGGGTACCAACGGAACCCTATTACTGAGACTCCGCTGTCCGTCCGTCTGTCTGTGTGTCTGTCTGTCCGTCCGTCTGTCACCAGGCTGTATCTCATGAACCGTGATAGTTAGACGGTTGAAATTTTCACAGATGATGTATTTCTGTTGCCGCTATAACGACAAATACTAAGAACAGAACAAAGTAAAAAATTAAAACAAAAAACGTGTTTTTAACGATACGATGAATATTCATAGATGGTGCGGTGCTATCGTGTTTACCTTAATCTCGGAATCTGAATCTGAATCTCGGAAACAGCTCCGACGATTAAATAATATTTAGTAAACAGGGGATTTTGGAGGAGATAAATCGATCTAGCTGGGATTCATTTTCAGAAATGTTGTTTTATTCGTGTTTTCAATAATAAACTTTATCGATAATCAACTTAAAATATGACTCTTCCCGACATCTATTGGCGAGTAGAAGTAGCTTTAGTGTTATTGTGTAGTTAAAGCAGTTATTTGCTCTCAATTAAAAAAAATAGTTTTATTATTCGCCAATAGATGTCGGGAAGAGTCATATTTGTCTGCTTAAGTGGCAAAAAATACCGAGCAAAGCTCGGTGTTCAATCTGCAATCTGTAGCGTTATCCTCGTGTATTTGGGGTTAACGTATGATTAAGGGTTCTTAGTTGCCTAAAGAACGTTCCTGATTGAAAATGAAAACAACAAAGTTCCATACAAGATTTTATTGGAAGTTATATAAAATCAACAAACTTATCTCTACCCGCCACCGGTTAACGAATGTTTATATACCACCACCACTTAAAACTAAACTTAAATACTTTAAATAAAACATTACATTTTCACTGTAAAAATAAAAAAATATTTTTATAAATATTTAAAGATATTATATATATCTCCTTAATATCTTCAATATTATGCTCTCTTCAATATTAGACCAGCCTAGGGCCTTCTGGGTCGGGGTGTCGCCTCACAATAAATTCTGAAAACTTTGGGAGTCCCGATGGAAAGAACTCCCAAAGCTTCCACTGATGTCGCCAACAGCCAGAGGTAATTTACAGATTAATCCTTAAATCTAATCCGGTTGAAAGGTTGAAGACCTCAAGATTAGGCGGTAATAACACCTGTATGTGACAGAACAAAAGAAATGTCTATAAAATTAGGATAGGTTGAAGTCATCCGTGTATACCGGGCTTAATTTTAACTATATTTTCAATCAGAACTATAATGTCGGTATAAATTATAAATGCAACTACGTGGTTCGCCCAGTCGAGTTATAAGTAATTAACCGTCATGCCTACATTGGTTGTTACAGTGCCTGAAGGGCAAGCGATGACGAGATGGGATTATAATGATTTAAACTATTTTCTGTACCATTCTCTATTATTAAAGTGAAGGGGTGATTTAATGGGCGAGTCCGATGAGGGGCGAAGAAAGAATCTCCCTTGGGGTTCTCTCGATGATGGTTTTATAATGAAGTGATGGGAATGATCACCCGAGGTACCGATGATGCATGATGATGCATTCCATTAGGCGTGGCCGGGGGGTGCAGTTGGTATGAAATGCGGCACGTCCTGGTTTAAATATGGTGAGGTAGTACCTTAGCACAGGCTGACGGGGTCAGGTGAGGGGTATACAACCCTTAGGGGTAGGCCGGCGAATCGGAGGTTTTCTCCCGTTCTGACAGTTCACGGGCGTGTCGGGTCTATCTCGCCGGGATACCAAATTGTCGGCCCGCTACCAGGGTACGTAGAGCCCCCCTGAAACATGGTGGCGGCCTAATGAAACCACACAATATTGTTACAGTTAGTTATAGGTTATCTAAGGTTATTGTCATTTTATAACGGGGAACGGGGATACCTCAGCGTAGAATGCTAGGGTTCCTTGCTAGCTTCTTAATGAAGTCGGCATTATTAAGAGGCGGGGCGCGGTCAGAGGGATTTCCCTGTCCTAACCTTGGAATATTCTTATCTCGGTATTCAAGGCAACTTTGAGTCAGATTATGCTTGTAACTAGCTCCCAAAACTCGGGGAAACGGAATAGTTTCACCGTAGGAAAGCTACTATACACTACACCGATACTTGATCTACAACCCGAAATATGTTGGATTATCGAGGTAATGGCAACGTGAACGAACCGGAGCTCGTCTCGTCTTCGGAAGCGAACTACGCCACTTTGCACTAGTTAACACACATGACTTGTCCGGAGGAATTAAAAGACACTGCGCGCTCACCTTGCGGGGTTTTTTGGCACTTATCAATAAATTATTAAGGCTTGGCAGGGGTTCGCTGCCTCTGCTTCGCCCGGTAAAACAAGAAAAATTGACTCGACTAACTCGGAGTTTGGCCACTTGCCGCGTGATGGGACACGGCACCTTGAAATTATCGACTTTGTCGAGGTATCGATAAAATATGGCCTTTCTTAATTTAAATTTAAGATTTTGACTGGAAATATAGTGAGAAAGATAGCATTCGGTTTGTATTTTACGTATTCGGGTTTAGATATTCTTTCTATTGGTTTCCGGAGATAAAAAGAATGATTCAATTTACTTCATCGTAATGAATTTCATATACCGGATGAATCCAATGCCTAACCGAGTAGCAAATACGGCTGTGTGCCATACATGAGATTTAATGGATCGCCTCCTTAGTTACTGGTCGAAGCTTCTAGACAATATATGCTAGTGTGCGTGGTCACGGTGTTTTTCCGTGCGCCCCCGAAAGTTACCAGTATCAAAAGATTGGCACTGTATCGGGAAAATTCATAAGTTATCACAGATTTTTAGGTGTCGGAACGGACTTAATTTGGGGTAAAGGTATGACGAGATGTCACGCGGAAGGTGAGAATTTAAGAGGGAACGACTAGGTAAGTTAGATTTCGGATTTTTACATGTTTCCGAAGAAACATAGGGGAGATTTAACGATGATAGTAAAATAGGGAGTGGATGATAAAGAATGCGGTTAGAGACCACAGGTATTTGATAAATCGATTAACCGTAAGTAGTACTTATTAACGCGGTTTTTAAGAACCTACATTAATTATTTTCATAGGGAAACCCATCGAAGCATATGACAACTTTATTTTTGTTATCGATATTGGGTTTTGGGCCCCTTCACCATTTCAATGTGTGTGTAGTTGACAGATCGTAAACAAGAATGGTTTGACACGTCACTTCGATTCATAGACTTAGTAATAGAATTAGACGGGCACACGTTTAGAGAAGGTGAACGGTTTACTTTTGCTTAGTCTATGATTCTAGATCAGCCCCCTCCCCTCTGCCCTAAGACAGCAGAACTAACGTTACATACCGGCCGTCGGTCGATGCGAATCGCTAGCCGAAGTACAAGTACAACAAGAGCGAAAACATCAAACATTTCGTATTTTAATTGTTTGATTTTATTTGGATTTAAAGGAATATCTAGTTATTTTTTATGGCATTTAAGAAGTAAGTTCAATTTGGATTTTATCAAAAAAATGACGTTACAAATCAACTACAAATAATTTACCTGTGTGATAGCCTTTGACATTAATTCACCTCTACGCAACTAGATGGCAGCACAGGAAAAATTAGCACGCGCAAGCGTTAAATTTGTTAAATTTGTGGGCCTCGGTCGATTAGTTTACTTATTTGAGTAATTATTGCATGCAGTACAGTACAGTATTGATTAATGTATCTTCTATTTTAGTACTTAATGAGTTTCATTTAGCTAGAATCAGTGGAAAGTTAGTTAGTCGTACGAACACTCGGTCTTCCACTTCCAGATAATTATTAATATTAATTACCTTTGAGTTAACGGCAACGGTTACTTAGTTGGTTTGGTGTTAGAAGTTCGTTAGATATTCGTTAAATGGCGTTCGGAAGTTCGGAACCCTCCGTGTGCGGGACAAAAGTCTGACTCGCACTTGGCCAGTTTTATTTTTTATGTATAGGTAATACACATTCATGCCGCGCCATAGAAAAGATATGGCCGCGCAGAGAAAGTATATATGATATT
Source organism: Cabera pusaria (assembly GCA_954871355.1). Classification (NCBI taxonomy): domain Eukaryota; kingdom Metazoa; phylum Arthropoda; class Insecta; order Lepidoptera; family Geometridae; genus Cabera; species Cabera pusaria. The sequence goes on along the minus strand of OX940906.1, from coordinate 4,314,248 downwards.
ATATCTATATAAATGTACATCGCGCGAAATTCGATGATCATTCTCTTAATATCGTTATTTTTGTTCAAATTTTTTGAAATAATTGTTTTAGTGTGTAATTAACTTTTTTTACACTATTAATACCTAATTATTTATACCTATTATTTATACCTAGATATTTTCTTTTTATAGAGAAGAAAAGCATAAAGAGCTAAAAAAAGATCTAAAAAGAAAAAGAAATTGTGAACGTCAAAGGGCATTTTATCAGCGTCAGAAAGATTTGAAGAAAAATGAAGAAGAAAAGCATAAAGAGCTAAAAAGAAAAAGAAATTGTGAACGTCAAAAGGCATATTATCAGCGTCAAAAAGATTTGAAGAAAAATGAAGAAAAAAAAAAAAAAAAGAAAGAAAAAAAAGTACCAAAAACAAATGCTGAACGTCAAAGGGAATTTCGTCAACGTAATGCAGAAAAATCTTACTTGGATATGTAATTTGATTTAATAATATTTAAAAACAAATTGTAATATGTGCTCAATATTATTTAACTTTACGATTTCCTCATTTTTTTCACAGGAAAAGACGAAAATTGTGCAGTAATGAAGATAATGTCGTGCAAGGTAGGGCTGTTGAAAATATTGAAAATTTAACGCTACAGGAAAATCAATTTCACAGCCAACAACTTCATATTTATGAACAGCGTAATGAATGCATTACTCCCGAAGTTATTCTACACAGGAACACAGGAATTCTTGGCGATGGTAATTGTCTATTCCACTCGCTCATAAGTGTTTTGCAACTTCAAATTGAGACTTGTGACTTGAGAAATCAATTACGCGATTCACCCTATTTAAACTCCTGCCATAATCCGCAAGAAGCATATAACATTCTATCAAGCACTAATGATTACGGAGATTTGGATTGTTTGTACTTATTCTCAAAAATGTACAATCAAAATGTTTGTGTACATTATTGTCTTTACAACATAACTACAACGAATGAAGACACTATCTTTTGTCATTTTAAAACGAATGATACACAAAACTGGATTCATCTTCACCTTCGTGAAGAACATTTCACACCTTTTTATGAAGTATCAGATTTATTGGAGACAATACAAGACGCTACCCAAAATGAAGCCCATGTTGATGCCAATATTCAACTATTGCGTGATAATTATGATGAAGATCCTACCGAAGATAACCATAACAATCATGAAAATGAAATTGAAATTGATAGAGAAGATCGAATTGGTGAAAATATTATGCATTTTATTGTTGATGGTACTATTCCAGTTTATACAAATTATCGTAAACACAGTACAAGTCATATTGATTTTTATAAAGAATTTACGAGTAATTCATTTGGTCATTCTTGTATTATTTGCGACAGACTATGGTGGAAAAAAGACTTGAAAATGTCGACCAGTAAACATGAAAGTATTTTGAAAACAATACTGCAGGTAATTTTTTCTTTTTTATTATTCACTTTATATTTTTCTTTCTGCATCTTGATAATACGAATTTGATTTTTTTAGAATTACATACCTGGTGAAATTGTTCAAGTCTGCTCTACGTGTTATACATCTTTGGAAAAAGAAAAAATTCCTTTGATGTCAACCTACAATGGTTTTGCATATCCGAAAATTCCATCACATTTACCAACGTTAAACCCACGGATTAGATAAAGGAGGTTGGATTGGCAATAATCACACTTTTGTTTGAAAACCAGCGTCGCCGCGTTACTCCCACCAAACGATTCCACAACATAAACAATACAAATAGATACACGAATTACGCAAACTAATAAACAAATTACACATAGAACACGGGGCTGCAATTGCTTCGCACACTACTGCAATTGTTACGCACATTACTTCGAGACTCTATAAGTTACACACAATCACACGCGCAAGCAAGCCGTGCAAGCACTAGCCGGCGACCGACGCGAACGTGAATATAACGAGTCGGAGAGGCGTGGTGATTTCGCTCGCTTTGCAATCCATTGCGCGTAAACTGCGTCTCGAGGTAGAAATATTCGTACTTTACCAGCAATGTATAGTTATCTGTTCTCTGGGTATGTTGTCGTTTGAACAAAGAATTTCATAATTAAAAATAGTTTTTGGACAAAAATATCTATAATACGAAGATTTTATGCTTACCGATGAAAAGAAATTCCTCCTTGTTTAATACTTGATGTCTGACTCTTTAATTTACACGTAATAATCGCACAACACGGCATTTTGAGACGATTTTAGCGCACCTCCGCGCTGCGACGCAAACCACGAGCCACTAAAAAGTATGATCGCGTGGTTCTATGAATCTATGATTGTCTAATCATACTAGTGGCGCGCCTGCCCCGCCCACATTGCCAATCCAACCTCCTTTGTCTAATCCGTGGTTAAACCTTATCGAGCAACGGTTGATTTCACCGAGAATACCGTTCATGCAGATTCGTAGACTGAGACACGTTAATGGTCAGGACAGTATTTATGGCCAGATAATTAATGTTCCTGTCGAAGTTAATACAATGGTGAAACAATTGCCAAGAAACATTGAAGATGACCATTGCTTTTATGTGCATTTGAAAAAGAAGTTGATTCACAAAACTAGTTATGTCCACGGGCTTATTAATAAGAGCCATATTAAAGAGTGGTTGTCGTATTTAGTATCTACGCCTCTTTATACTTATCATGACATTAAAATCGATGAATCTTTTTTTACCGACAATGAACGTACTTCGCAATTAAATATGGATGAAATAAGTGAACATGTGCCAATTGAAGACAATTTAGTTGCGCAGCAGCAAACTCTTTTGTGGAATGATGATTATTTTTTGAGCCTAGCACCCGGTGAATATAACAGGCCAGTCAGTATTTTAATGGATGAACATCCGGAAGAACTATCTTTTCCGACAATCTACGGCGGTAATTTTCGAATATACAGAGATGGTGTTATTGTTACTCCATTTATGCAAGCTACCAGCGAACTTCGGCGTACTGATAGGCGTGCTACTGACCCACAACACCTTTTATACATCGCTGCTAAAATTATGAGGTTGCGAGTTAGTAAATGTGTCAACGTTGCGTTTAAGCATGTTGGACAAGGTACTTCAATTACGAAAGAGACCATTCAATCTGAAGAATATATAAATAATTGTTTAGAAACAAATCTCGCATTTCTTCGCTGCATACCAAATTCTGCTTGGTTTTGGTCAGACCGCAAAAAAGATGTTTTTGCAATGATCAGGCAATTAGGACCACCAACTGCTTTTATGACTCTTAACGCCAATGAAACTGACTGGGATAATTTGTTGAAATTATTGTACAAATTGAAAAACGAGGGAGCGGAAATTTCAGATGAGTTTTTAGCAGACATGAGTTATGTGCATAAAGCTCAACTTGTTAATGAAGATGCCGTAACTTGTGCTATCTATTTCAATAAAATGGTAAATTGTCTGTTAAAAGTTTTGCAGTCAAAGAAAAGAAGTCCATTCGGAAAATATAGAGTAATACATTATTTCAAAAGAATAGAATTTCAACATCGTGGTAGCCCTCATGCTCATATTCTTCTTTGGTTGGACAATGTTCCTGAAGATTTATTAAGCAATGATCCTAAATTAATTAAATTAATCGACGAATTAGTTTCTGTGTCAGCGTCAGAGGCGTCTGGAAATATAAACCTATTAACACACAAACACACATTCACGTGTTATAAAAAAATGGATCCTAATAAAAAACAAGAATGTCGATTTGGTGCACCATTTATGCCAACAAAAAAAACTATTAGTTTGATACCTATGAAAAACACTGATCCCGATTACTCAGAAGCACTTTTCAAAGAATATGAGAAACGATTTAAATCTATAAAAAATAATCTCGAAAATATTGACTACACGAATTTTGATGAATTTTACTCGCATAATGGTGTTATTTCTGATGATCATTACTACAATATTATTCGTGCTGGTATCAATAGACCAAAATTATTCTATAAAAGGACACCAGCAGAAAAATGGCACAACACTTTCAATCCATTCGTATTACATCATTTGAAATCGAACATGGATTTTCAGATTATACTAGATGAATATGCTTGTGCAACATATGTTGTTGAATATGTCAATAAGCATAATAGAGGGATTAGTAATTTGCAAAGACAAATAATTGACATAATGGACGAGCATCCAGAATTCGACATTGTCGATATCACGAAAAAAATGAGTATTGACATACTTCAGTCTGTTGAAATGCCGGCACAAGAAGCTGCTTGGTATTTATTAAGAGAACCTATGGCTAAGTCATCGGTGGTGACAGTCTACATTCCAACGGTATTTCCTACTGAACGCGCAAGAATTAGAAAATCTATGAAGGACCTTGAAGCTTTAGATGATGATTGTACGAACAAATGGAAAGAGAATTGGTTTGATAAGTATGAGAAACGACCTGAAGAACTCTGCGATGTTACGTTAGCACAATTTGTTGCAAAATATTACCTAAATACAAAGGGGACTTACACTAAAAGAGATACTGCAAGAATAATAAGATACAGGAACTATGATATGGCTGACAATTACAACGATTATAGGCGTGAGATGGTTCTGTTGCATGTTCCTTTTCAAAGTGAAGAAAATGATATTATTGCTGAAAATAAGTTCATTCAAATATACGAGGACAACAAAGATACGATATTAGAACGTAGGAAAGAATTTGAATCAAATTTGGACATAGATAAAACTTTAGAAATTTGTAGACAGTTGTGCCGAGAAAACGATGAAGAACAAGAAGACGAAGAATTATTAAGAGCGGTTGATATATCGCTTGAAAGAGATCCTTATGACTTATTGCTACGTTATCCAAACTCAACTGCTAACTTTGATACAAAATGCATCTCTGAATAAACTTGGCGCTGTAGCTAAAAAAAGAGAAAATTTAATGGATATCAACAATTCTATAATTTAATGCGAATGGCCAATGATCAACAAAGAGTTAGTTTTTTTTTTATTCACTAGTCGTATAATCTTCTTTTTACCTCCGAGAAAATAAAGAGTAGTACTAATAGTATTTATATTTAAGTAAAACTTCTTTACTTGATCAGACTTGACTTATGACTTGAATTTACAAAAACTTGAACAAATTTTAATACTTGATTTACTTCAGCCAATTTTTAAAATAGGCTAACATAAAATTAAACTAATATCTACGTAAATAATAAAATACTTATTAATTGTAGAGGTTCACCATTACAAACAATTGGTGACAACGTGATTGAACATGACAATAATCAAATGGAAGTTGATGATGAAAATCCCACTATAGATCCATGTACAAAAACCGAGACAAATTATTGGAGTTAGGCAAATCATTTTTATTTTATTTTTATAATCAATTATGACTCTAATAATAATTTACTATATTTACCAAACTAAAATGATAAAATTATAGGTTGAATAAAACGCCAAAAAGTGCTGCAGAACGTGGCCGAGAATTTAGAGCACGAAAAGCACTGCTTAAACAACAAAGTAAGCAAAAACAGGAACCAGATGCAATAGTTGAAATTGCTGCAGATGATTTTCGAAGTGCTGGTCCATCAGAAGGCAATCAATTCCCTGGACCCTCTGAAATAAGGACAAATGAACAAAGAGCAAAGTCTGCAGAGGCAACGCGGCGATGGAGAAAAAAGGCGTTAGTGAGTCATCAAAAAAACAGGCGAAAACTGCACCTCAACGCATGCGAGAATACCGGGAGAGAAAAAATTTGTAAATATTAAATTATTTATAAAACTTATGCCATTGAAGGCTCGTAATATACTTTATTATACTTATTTCTTTGCTCTAAGTAAGACATTACTTAGAGCAAAGAAAATACTGCTGAAGCAGCAAAGTGATCAAAATTTAGATCAGTAGTCAGCGCATCACCATCACAAGTAAATCAAAGAGCTGGTCCTACAACAATAAACAGCATATCCCCAGAGCTAAAACATAAAAAGGCTCATGAAAATTTCGATCGAAAATTCCGGAAGAATCCTTTTGGTTATTCATGTACAGTCAGCAAGAGATTGTGGTTTAAAAATGACTTTATAAAGTCATCTGACAATTTTGAAAATCTGTTGAAGAAAATAACGGTAAGAAATAATATTATTTTGAAATAATATCGAAGTATATACGCAAAGCGGTGGGCAGTGACTGGAAAAGAAGAGCCGAAGATCGGGCTCAGTGGCGCACCTTGGGAGAGACCTACCTCCAGCAGTGGACTGACACCGGCTGATGATGATGATCATGATGCACATACTTTATCACTATGAAGAAATTAACAAACACAAATGTTATACTTTCTAGAATAACAACAACATTAACGATACAATGATTTGTTCGACATGTAAAGTTGCTCTTGACAAACAAAATATTCCAATATTGTTAACGTACAAATATCAAAAAATTCCTTTACATTTACCGAAACTTGACTTAGTTTCGGAAAGAGTAATTTCTCCTCGTCTCCCATTTATTCAGATACGAAGACTATGGCAAGTGCATGGGCAATTTGGTATTTACGGTCAGATTATTAATGTGCCCAATATCTGTTGAGTACAATGGTGAATCAACTTCCAAGAGATATCAGCGATGATCATTGTATCTATGTTCATATCAAAAGGAAAAGAATTCATAGTCGAGCTATTTACAAGGATTAATTAATAAGAAAAATATTAAGACATGGTTACAATATTTGGTAAACACGCCTCTTTATTCACTACAATATCACAATTAGTTGTGGATTCCTCAGTGATGATGAAGAAACTCAACAAATAAGTAACATAGATGAAGTCAGTGAAGATAGTCCCATCGAGGAGAGTCTTACAGCTCAGCAACATCTTCTGTGGAACGACGAAAAATTAATGAATCGCACCTAAACGGCTAGCATGGCGAGGAGATACAAATGTTGTTCCCTGTTTTTCTCCACTGAAAAGAATTTTTTCTCTCTACCTGTCAAAGCATGGTTAACTGTAAAGACAATATTTATCCCCGTATATCATTTGACGTTTAAGTATTTTGACCTTTCAAAGCATGGATGACAGAAGGAAAGGGAATAACTGCGATATTTGACTTTTGAAGAGGACAAATTTATCTACTCGTACTATCAGAAGAGGTGCGTTTTAGTTTATCTATAACCGCAATTTGCCTAAATAACAATGTCGCATGCGTATTAGAGCTACGTTTTCTTATTAGAAACGCAAAAAATTGAGTGTTCTGGTTTTACCGTTAAACCTATTCTAGACGGATGCAATCCAGCGATCCAACCAAGGTGACCTTGGTGGGAACTAAGTTTCCATCCATCCATCCATCATCCATCAGTGGATTGTGTTTTGACTACACGGATCTAATCCACGTGCCAACACGCTAGCGAATCAGTCTCGAGTCGTCTTCTGGCATGAAATCACGTACTCGTATCGTGCACGGACCGTATTCGTACTGTAGAAATGGCTCCGAATTTGTTTTCAAAAAGTAGGCTTTGCTTTACGTAAAACAAAAAAAAAGAAAAAGTTGATGAAGCGTTAATGAAGCATAAGTGCGCAGCCGCTGCTTGTCATAGCGCGACTGTCTTAGGATGGATGTAATCCGCCGACTACATGGATTTAATTTAATTATTATATTATATAATTATTATATTATTATATTATATTATATTATATTATATTAAAAGGGTAATTTACAACAGTGCTTAAAACTAACAAACAAATCGAAACAATCTCAATCTCACAATTCTCAAACTGACTTAGCGACCTTGTGAACCTTTTCGCAATGGAAAAATGTATTGCGACATTTGCTACTTATTAGATTTTTCTCATTTATTACACTTATCTCTCGGATGATCTCGGATTTCACTTATCGCTCGCGGAAGAACACAAGTTTGAGGAAAAAATACATTGATGATTGAGAGAATAAGCAGCTTTTCACGTTCCCGACAACTTTTCCGGTTTATTCCCAACGAACCCCACTAAAACTGGCACCAGTGGGGGGAGGTTTGGTTAAATTATTATTTTTTGTGCCGACGGCGCCCATGGGTGGTCGTTGGAATTAAAAAAAATAATTTTACTCCCAACGGCTCCCACTAAAACGGGCACCAGAAGGGTTACTAACTGGTGTATTAGCAAACGCTACTGACGATGTAGATAAATGTCGAGGTAGGTTATAGGTACTATAAAAATCGAGTTACTTTTTATTAAAACTTACCTACTAGTTTTAGATTGCTTACCTCAGACAAAATAAGAAGACTTCTTATTTGGTCTGAGTTGCTTACGTTAGTAGAAGTAGCGTCGTAGGTTATACTTGTATGACTTGTTACATATTAATAGTCTAGGATAGATTACATTATAATAGTCTCGATTCTGAAATTGAAGCATACGACCGAGTCACGCTGCTAGCGGCAACCGCACTGAATAGGGCCGTCGGCGGCCCCGCGGCCGGTAGATAATTAACGCGTGCAAGTGATGGAGTGAGACAGGCCGGTCAACGGTTAAAACAGTCCTTGAATTAAAGAATGTTCGTAAAAGGTGTTCGTTTCATAGTCAATTGGGAAAAATATAGAAATCATAATTACCGTGTTCATGTTTTATACCGCGGATTTTTAAACCACGGTAATGATCAGTCATACATGGTAATGACGTAATATTTTTTATTTTGGAAAGGATATGACTTATTTTAAATTAACCTATTTAATAGGAATATATATATCTTGTTCGTAGATTTAAAATGGCAAGGACCAAAAAACAGACAGAGACGAGTTACTAGCGAAGAAACGAGCTGCTGAGAAGGCTAGAAGAGAAAATAAAGCTGAACCCAGAAGCGCATGCACTGTACAAAGAGAAAGAGACGCAGAGAAATAAAAAAAGGAAAGAAGATAAGAAGTTGCTACTTATAAATGACTTGACCCCCAGACAGCAAAGAAATCAAAGAAGAAAATGGAAGTTAAATGCTAAGAATTTCAGAGAGACAAAAACAAAACACTGAGTTACAAAAAAGACAAGGCGAAAATACTCCTCTAGATTCAGACTCTGATGATACCCATCCACAAAATATATTACCAGCACAGCTTAGCATCACCCCAGCCCAAACTAGTCCAGCTGCATCGCCCAGTGTAGCACATACCAGGCTGCTTACTAAAAGTCAAGGTTCACCACCTTATCAGCAAATTTAGACAATCCTAAAACTTTTCGACAATTAGATTTACCTAAGAATGATATATCATCGACAGTAAAGCGTCGACTACATTATAATGTGTCCAAAAAACTTTTATTCTACAAAAAACAAATAAAGGCTCTAAAAAACAAAATGATATGTTGCGTAAACGAATCCTTCGCACCAATGATAAATTAAAGAAGATAGATAGATAGATAGATAAACTCTTTATTGACCACTTATAAAAAACAGAAACACATTAAAACTAAACAATTTAAATCTAATAGCGTCAATGGGCGGTCTTATCGCTTTAAGCGATCTCTTCCAGACAACCATGCAAGGAAAGGATTAAAATCACGAAGGCGGTGGTTTATAAAACGTGTGAATAAAATAACAAACCTATCACTACAAAGTATAATAATAATAAATAATAAAATATAATATATAGAAGCAACATTCTAATAGCCCAAGAACTAAAACTGAAAATGTATTATCAGATCCAAACAAAATAGAACATGTTAGAAAGCTCTAGTATTTGCTGAAGTAATGAAAAGTAATCTTACGACTAATTGTGAAAATCTAAAAACACACGAGGAAAAAAGCTTTTAAGGAGAACATAGCCAGCATGTAAAACTTTGAAAAAGTATAAAATGCTGAAGAACATACAACCTTAACTGGCAAGGAAAGTTAATTTGCAAATAAAACCTAAGGAAACAAATATAAAGTTCAAGAAGATATTAAATAATTTTTCTAATCGGATGACAATAGTAGAATGGCTGCTGGGAAAAAAGAGTGTATCACGCGAAAGAAGGAGAAAAAAGAGAAAGGTACACTCTAATAAATTTACATAAAAATTTTTTGGAAACACATCAATACACAACCAGCCACTCATTGTTTTGCTATAAAAAACCTTTTTTGGGTAGTTACCCCAACTGACCAAGATATGGAAACATGTATGTGCAAATTATATGAAATTACATTGCTGGCACAGGCACTGTGGAAGAACAAAATCATCTATGAATTTGTTAAAAGTCTTCGATTAAAGTCTTGTTTGCCACTGTTTGCAGCATTCATAAAATATGTCTTGCCTGGAAAGTAATTGTCCAAGATGTGTCAATAAAGTGCCAACAGTTATGGAGTTTGATAATTCTGTGGAAATAGGCGAACCACGAAAACCGCAACTAAAATAATAATAATAATAACATCTCAAGAGACTCTCGCTAGACGGCTGGATCAAGGGTCAGATACAGAAAGCAGTACTTCTTGACACGGCACGCATCGTCAGGAGGTTCCTCTCTCTGCAGCCCTAACCACCGGTAGCTTGGGCCCTGCCCCGCTGCTGGCGGCACTCTAGGTTTAGGTTTTTTTATAATATTGTTTATTTGTAATGATTTTTTTATATTATTGTTTGGATATCTTTATTGTAAAAAAACCTAAAACTAAGAACGAAAATAAATAACGTGAATAATAATCACTAAATAAACTGGCCAAGTGCAAGTCGGACTCGCACTCATAGGGTTCCGCACCACACAACAGTATTTTATAAGATGAGCAAAAAATACAACTATCATTTCACAAACATTTTATTTCGTATAACGCCATCTAACGTCTAATTTATACATACACATATTACATATTATATACACAGATACAAAGGTGTTAGGGATCGACATTTCAATATAACGCCATCTATGGGACGTTTACCTAACTAAGCGTTCATAGATGGCGTGAAATGCCGAAAAAAACACGTTTCTTGTATGGGGACCCTCTATTATTTTTAACTTTATTCTGTTTTTAGTATTTGTTGTTATAGCGGCAACAGAAATACACCATCTGTGTAAATTTCAACTGTCTAACTATCACGGTTCATGAGATACAGCCTGGTGACAGACGGACAGACAGACAGCGGAGTCTTAGTAATAGGGTCCCGTTTTACCCTTTGGGTACGGAACCCTAAAAAACCGACACAAAAGGTTCTCCAAAACATGTAGTTCGTTTTCTAGAATATGTTTCGGAATATGATATTTATGAAAAATTATATTTAATGCCATCTGTACTACTCAAACCTTTCAAAGGTACGATGGAAGTCCACCAAATAGTGTGGAATAAAAGCTCTGAAAACTCTTATTGTTTTGCGAAGACAAAGCTGCATTTCTGAGCTTTGCCGAAACAAGGCTGCAATATGTGTCCATGGTTTAGGATATTACGATTTACCCACACTGGGCAATCCCGACAGGATCCAAAGAGAAACACCTACCATAACATCAAATATATTGATTGTTTCTGGGAAGAAATCACAACCAGCGAATAGGGAATATGCATGTAGCTCAGATTTATTGGAAACATTATTTTTTTGAATCTTTGTTGTCCTGGAATTATAAGTAAAACCTTTTTTTTTTAATTTAATACCATTTTATTATCGGTCCAGTAGTGTGACCGCGAAGAAGTCCCAAACGAACAAACAAATATACAAACTGACTTTCGCATTGATAATGTTGGTGTTGATTAAATACATATAACATTATTATGCTACTAAAAGACTGCAAAATGTTAATTAATTGTATTCAAGGTTAGTTAGTTACTCTAAGAATTTGAGACTGATTTGTTTATTAAGTACTAGCGACCCGCCCCGGCTTCGCACGGATGCAACGCTGAGTAATAATTGTTAATATCGCCGCAACCGCTATGTCCCTGCATTTTAAATCTGTAATATCTTCGAAAATATTCATTTAAATTACATATTGTAAAGGGTCATATTGATCTATATTAAATGCACAATGTTTTTAGGTATTTAATTGGATAAGGATTGTTGTTGTATTGCTTGAGATCGCTTCGTGAATAAGCCATTATAGTCCAGTCAAAGAGGATATTTGTTGTATGGAGACTTCCGAAAAAATCTCCCGTCAATGAAAGTTGGCATGTGATGACATTAGGTAATACAGAAGGCTTAGCCATGTTACAAGCGTTTCTTAGCTAATCTCTTTCTATAATCGGTAATGTGTTAGCTATAGCGATTTTAGAAATGGATTTGTTGCTAGCCAACTCGACAAAACTGTGTCAATCGCTCATTCTACAATGAGGATAGAAAAAAATGCTTATTAGTCTATGGCAAGCGCTTATAAACGTCAGTCACGGTTGAGTAATTCGTGCGCGGGTAAACTTTATTTTTAAATTGTTTTGAGAAGTTTAGTGAGTGAAATCTCTAATATATAAAATTCTCGTGTCACAGTTTTCGTTGCCATACTCCTCCGAAACGGCTTGACCGATTTTGATGAAATTTTTTGTGCTTATCCGGTATCTATGAGAATCGGCCATCATCTATTTTTCATCCCCCTAAATGTTAGGGGTAGTCCACCCCTAATTTTTTTATTTTATGTTTTAGACAAAATTTTTAATTTCTATTTTTTTATGATACAACATACAAAAATACATACAATCCTCAATTTTCACCCTTCTACGATCAACCCTTATTTTTTAATAGCCATTTATTTATATGGCAAAACAACGTTTGCCGGGTCAGCTAGTAAAATATAAATAAGGTATAACATTTATATATTGTTGATTTATTAAAATATCACAGTGCGAATTCAAGTTTTGACGATTATTGTAACGTAAATATAATCTATCTGGCAAATCAGTGAGAGATAAATTATTTAAAAGTGATAATTTTTAGGATGGAGTCTAGATCCCGAGCTAGCCCTGAACAATTTGCGGCTTTGATTGAATTCATGGAAAGGTACGTAAATTATAAGTTATCAAGTACACAAAAATCTTCCATTGTGGTTTGAGTCTTTGTTGTACTCAGGAACATGAAATGTAAACAATGACGTGATCCGCCACTTGGACGTACTTATATTTTAACTTGCATACGATACAAACAATAAGATTGTATTCACCGCTTTGCTTAATTAATAGAGATTTTGTTTCTATAATAAAGTTTTAACATATGTTCTAGCCATGGCGATATAGCAAGGCCTCAGCAAGGGGCTCAAGGAAGGATAAGGGCAGACCGTCTATGGCAGGAGCTGGGTGAATTACTCAACTCCATTGGTGGAGGAGTAAATAAATCAATGGAAAAATGGAAAAAAGTAAGATCCATTAAAATTATAAGTAATTTTTATCAAAGGTTAGGTTAGGTCAGGGTTCTTTATTGCTATCTATTGTGCTTCATGCAAATACTAATGTTAAGCATATATATTTATCTTAGAACAGCTGTAAACAAATAAAACTAACGAATATAGGGAACCTATAATAAATATTTACTATTGTAAAAATAAACAAAAATAATGACAGGAATACTTGTTCCCAAAAGAAAGAAAGTAGAAAGTAAAAACTTTTATTCAGGAATTATCTCTCTTAATTTAAAACTAAAAAAACTGATAAAACTACAAAACATACTGCTAAAATACTTGTTCATCCATCAACAAACAGAATATCTAGTATAGTAGATATCAGTGCATACAACAATCTGCTCACTTGATTGACTGTATACTGAGATAACAACTCATATAGCATAAAATTAACTGACTAATATCTACAGGTGTGGGCTGATTGGAAAGCCAAAACAAAAAAAAAAGCTTTGGCAATGCGTCGTGAGACTAGTGGCACTGGCGGTGGTCCAAGCAGCAGACAAACTCTCACAGCTTTGGAACAAAGGGTGTTGGGCATAATGGGATTGACTGCTGTTGTTGGTCAAGTTGGCATTGAGGAGAGAGGTTTTGATGTTAGTTATTGGAACCACCACTTCAAAGAATCTCTCTGCCATCACCAACCAGAGTGAATCAGACCGTCCATAATGAATTTCCCTCCCAAACTGCCACAGATGGGATTGTGGTGTATTCTATAGATATAGGTAAGTACTTTTTACTTTTATTTATTAGGTTTAAATAATACAGCTGGTAGGTTTATAGTATATAATTAACATCACATGTTGTATTCCGAAAGGGTCTGTTTTAATAACGACCAATTTCCAACTCCATGCTGATTGCATACACATGAGCATGTGGCAGTCATATCTAGTTACATTTTGACTTATTGGGCATATCAATATAAATAAAAACAAAATGCTGTTAGTTGGTAAGGACATCTCCTAAAAACCAATGGACCGATATGCCTACTTATATATTTTGTAAATGTTTATAATAGCTCAAATCAACTAAGTTATGTTATAAGGGTTCTTTTTAGGGAAAAAATAGGCAGATTTAGTCCTGTATCAACATAAAATAAGTAATATATGTATAAAATTTTAAAAATGCCAAAAAGACAGTATTAATATATATATATATATATATATATATTAATACTTTCCGTTTGGCATTTTTCCATTTTATATATATATATATATATATATTACTTATTTTATTTTATGTTGATACAGGACTAAATCTGTTGCGTCAGCTAGTTAAACAGATATAATACCAGTTTGTAACTATAAGTTTTATTCCCTCAGGAAACTCTGCATCTACTGCCCCATCAGCTGCACTGCCACCTCCCTCTGAACGTTTAAGTGTTCCTCCAACTCAAGCATCAACGCCACCGCCCTCCTCTGTGTCCGCGCCGATGCCGCCAGCGACGTCTCCTACTAATTTACGAGGAGAGCAACGACGACGACGTCAGCGCCTGGCAACCCCTTCGCCCGTGGCGTCACCTACCACTTCTACGCCGCGGCGGCAGAGGCTACTTCGAGCACGCACACGGCGAGTACAGACGCCCTTCGAACGAGCCACGAGCGAATTCGTGGCAGTCGAGAATCGCCGGCTACAATTGGAGGAAGACCGCGAAAGAAATAACCATCAGAGGGAGATGGAACGCATTCGATTGGAATCGCGTAGGATTGAAGTGGAAGAAAACCGAAATCAAATTTTAAATCGTTTGACAGGAGTTCTAGACAGGTTAACAGAAATTTTACCTCAGTTGAGACCATCATCACTAGCTTCGACTGATATTCTGTCTTAATGTATCTACATTCGACTGATATCAGTCGAAGCTAGTGATAATGGTCTCCACTGACGTAAAATTTCTGTTAACCGGTCTAGAACCCCAGTAAAACGACTGAAAATTTGATTTATCCCTAGATAATAAGTAGATTTAAGATTATCACTAGTGTTGGTGCCTTTAGCTATGAATGCCAAATTGTCTATTATAAGAATTTATAAGTGTTGGCTAGCGAGTGCATTAGTAAAATTTGAATGTAGTAAAATATTTACAACTAGCCTTAAACCAATCAAATCTTATTATTTAGATGGATTCATATAAATAAATTCTAGTTTGTATTAGGCGTGTAGGTACTTACCTATATTTAAAAGCTTGAGGCACAGAGGTATAGTAAATACCTTGTAAAGGCAGGCCTGTCGCACTCCGCGCTGTAGCCAGAAACTACAAGTACCTCCGCGCAACCCTCTCGGGTGCATGTTCAGTCAGTTAAGTGTCACGCGCGCTCTCGATCGGCCGCGCGCCTTACTTATACCTACCTCAATATTATATTCCTTGCTTACGATATTAACATACAAAAATATTATTCAGTATGTCTAAACGAAGGGCTACAAAGCATTGCGTAGCATACGGATGCTTAAACAACAACGGGAATGACGACATTACATTTCATACACTTCCTAAGAATCTCGAGAGGTAAGACATTAATAAACTTAATATTATTTATAAGTAACGTAAATCTAGGTAGTAAGGCTATCTAGCTACTTTTTGTGTAACGATCCGGTCGTTTAGTAGTAGTTTTCGACTTTTTTTCGCGTAAAAGTCAATGACCTTAAAGATCGTTCACTGTAAGTAGACCTCCCGGTTACTAGTGGCCGCCTTCTAATGCAGGGTCAGTGTATACTAGTTTTAGTTTAATACTTATATCAATTGAACAATAAAAGAAGGGGATAGAAAATGTCATTTTTTTTTGCCTTTTTTTCATTTTATTTGTTAATTTTGTCGTCGCGCTACACATGTAGGTACTTATGTAAAAAGCAAAGAATGTCACACATAAAATGGTAGGTAGGTATAAGTCAGCTGAGTTTCATGTTCCCTAAAGATCTTAACGTGAATTCCACGTTAAGATCTTTAGGGAATTTCTATCGACATTACATCTTGCAAAATATTAATTGTAACCTACTTGAAATTGGTAGGTTATTTTATTATTTACTGTAGGTAGGTTACGTAGATCCTATAGGTAGGTACCGAGGTGGTCCCATTGTAATTTCATCGAGATCTGATGAGTATCTCCAGAGATATGACGATAAACGTCTCAAACTTGCAACTGAAACTAACTCGCGCGGCATGGAAGTCGGTTGTTTTAGTTTTAACTATCTTAATTAAACTATCACATAAACTATCTTAATTATAGTATAACTGTAGTTAGAAGTGGGCGTTATAACATATAGCAGTCAATATAATTAATTATAAAAATATATTCTTACAACACATTAAATATATCAACCCCTTGACTGTTATAATATATTTTGTTAAATGTTATAAATAACATCGCGCCGATACTCGGCAACGATCGGAAATGTTCGTGTTTCGTCGGGACCCGCGGGCCGCGTAACAATCATGGCGAACTTCGTCCTTAACTTGTTCATATACTAACCCAAGAATGTCACACAAATATGAATTCTCTGTCAGTTGGAATAAGATCGAATTTTATTTGCACAAAATGTTACTTCGCGGTCTGTGAGTCACTGCACCGACTCTGTTATGAACTTCATTGATGTTATTTTTAATGTAATGAAATGATGTTGTTTAGACGTTGTTGATATAAATTATTTTAATTTGACGAATCTGCAAGTTTTAATAGTGTTAATAGTTTAGTAATTTTGGTATAGTGTAGTATTATAGGTTTATAGTTTTTGTTTATATGTAAATAATGTCGCGACCACGGAGTGCTGCCATTTGCACTTACTTTGAAAATGAATGTGCGAGGGACAAAAAAGCAGTGTACAATTATTGCAAAAAGACTTTGTCGTTTAAAAGTTATATACAATACCATTAGCCATTACATAATACTAAATTGTAAATTGTATCTACATTTAGCCAGTCCTAAGCCTGTGCGGAAAGTAGGAAGGAAAGTTAATTGAGAAACATTTTATATAATCAAATCTTATCAATTATATATCAAATACTCAAATGTAATCTCATATTCTGTGTGATATTCTATAACGTCTAACTAAATACTCAAAACATTACACTATGGCAAACAACAACATACTAATATAATTATAACAACCCTACGTAATGATGGACAACTAAACTAATTATTATTGTTATATACCGGCTGTAATTCACGTACCTTTAGTCGAATTTTCTCGACCTAGGTTTCGAGCGAGTCAGTCGCTCTTCCTCGGGAGTGAGGTCACGCGGTGAGATCGCGATGTTCACTTTAACTTCAGTGAACATCGCGATCTCACCGCGTGACCTCACTCCCGAGGAAGAGCGACTGACTCGCTCGAAACCTAGGTCGAGAAAATTCGACTAAAGGTACGTGAATTACAGCCGGTATATAACAATAATAATGTTACAAATTCACGTAAATTTTAAAATTAAAATAACTAATCTAATAATATAATATATATTATAACAGTTTAATATAACAGTTAGGAAAATATAATATAACGTACAACGCTTTAAAAAAATATAACAGTTATGCCCACCTTTAACTGTAGTAGTTTTATCCTACCTCGACATTAAACATGAATGTAGCACTTTTAATATACTCATTACATTGTTCTACCTTAAAGTATTCTTCTACCAATTATAGGCTTCAATAAGTTATCGAATAACATTCAACCCTATAGGAGAGGCCGCGAGTTGACCGAGTTATTCAGACTCTCGCTGTGCGGACTTACGGTGCATTTTACTGTGCGCAACACGCGGTTCATAGTTACTATTAGTTGATACTGTGACGCACATTCAAGGTCGCACTCGAGGCGTGAAGCACATTTTGAACGTTACTAGCGATGTAACTAGGTTTAATCTCGCATTTTTGCTCTCAGGGAGTGCAATTTCTGTGCTTGTACTATTCATTATTCTGTGGTAAGGGGTAGTGCCTCAAGTTTTTACGAATATATGTACACAGCGAATACTTACTAGAATTTATTTGTAACTTTTAAGTTCATTGATAAATAGATAATTCATAATAGTAGATTAGATCATCACTAAAAGCTTGTTTAAAAAAAAATATATATTTTAAACTTTTTAGTAGGCAAGCATTTTAGAGTACCTAGTTGTGTTGTTTTAAAATATTCTACTGATACATACTATGATTTGATTTTATATATATATATATTATAGGGAAGTCCAACAAAAGTGAAAAAGCTCGATATATTACAAGTAGTAAGTGGGCCTTTCTCTACTAACTGGAAACTTGTCTATTGACAGTTGTCCCAACCCTATTTTTCTAGAAAATTAAAAATATAATATGTTAAGTCGATAGATAGTTATAATATAAACAAGAAACCATTGTAATTTTCCCTTATTTTTCGAATTATAAATTTGTATAGTTGTATACAAATACAATAGTTGTAGTTGTATTTAAAAATGAAAAATCTTATAACTCTATAAACATAAAGAACATTGAATGCATGTCAACAAAAAACAATTATAATTTTAGATAATTTTTAGTACTAAAAACTAGTGTTCGAATTTTGTCCATACATTTTTGAACAGTCCTCTGAACAATTTGAATATCGCGCCACAAAAATAAATTAAACACTATTGTGGTAACATTTCCCTTGAAACCGAACGTTAACAGTGTGAAGTTCGCTCGGTCGCCATGCTAAACAAGTCGCCGCCATTTTGCGCAGTGACAACTCCGCGTCTGTGTGGGAGCCACGTCTCTGTAGTGTTGAGTGAACATTCCTCTGGTAAGTCTATTTTACGGTGTTTTATGTGTTATAATTATATTTATTTAACAAAAAAATTGCTCAGTGTGATAATTTATAGCTGTTTCTGTGTTATGAAGTAAAATTTAAACTGATACGTGGTACGACATTTTTTACGTAAAAATAACAGTCCTCTGTGCAACAGTCCTCTGGAAATTTATAACACAGAGGACTGTTCAATGTAACAGAGGACTGTTTTATTTGACGTCCGTGTATTTTATTAATTTTATTTATAGTCTGCACTAACCTACGGCTTGTCGATAGCCTCATTCTTTCTTACCAATATTTGCCTGTCACGCTAATTCAGGTCTTTTGTTTTCTATTATTATGGCTTTTGGAATATAAAATAATACAAACCTAGTAACTACCTGTTTTTAAATATTGAAAGTATGTTTTATTGTTTTAGTATTGCCGCAATGCCACCAAAGAAGAAACCTAAAACCAAAGAAGAAATAAAAGAGCAGAAACGAATTGCAGAAAGATTAAGATATCAACGGCTAAAAAATGACCCTCTAAAAAGAGAGCAATTGAAGGAAAAAGAACAACGAAACTACCAAAGAAAGAAGGAAAAAGGTACTAGAAAGCCAGTTAAAGATATGAGTCGACGTGAACACAAAGCTGTGACTAAAGAATGGAGAAAGCACTGTGCTACCTATCGCGCAAAAAAAAAGCTTTGATAGAAATTACAAACAATTTTGTAAGACAAAATACGCCCGAATCTGAGGGTTCACCTTCTTAAAGTTCTGTCTCTCCATCAATACTACCTATGACCACTCCACGAAGTGATGCAAGTAATGCGAGAAAGCGTAATGCTAGAAAGAAACGTGACAAAATTATAACGGATAAAGACAAAAAGATCGAGTATTACAGAAAAAAATCAGAGAAGTATAGGAAGAGATTAGAACGTTTGGAAAAAGCTAAGACAAAGGAAAATGTAGACACACCTAACACTAAACTTACCAAAATGTGTGATTCGCCAGAAACTCGCAGAGAAGTAGTCAAAAAGGCGCTATTCGATGAAGTGTTGAATGCACAGCTTAAAGAAAACTACGCTAATTTAAAAACCGGCAAAGAAAAACAAATATTCGGAAATGTCGTGTCCGGTAAACTAATACACAAGTACAAGTTATGGCGAAGCAAAGATAGTGCTATATCTTATAAAACAATTCAGAAGTCAGCGCGTCAATCAGTTTTAGTACCCAAGCTTCGGACTCGTAAAGACAAAATTTCATCTGATTGCATAAATACTGTACGAACCTTCTATGAAAATGATGACAACAGCAGACTTGGCGCAGTAAAACGAGAATGCCTGACCAGAAAAGGTGTTAAAAAACAGAAAAGATATCTATCGGATAGCATCGCAAATTTATACAAGAAGTTTAAAGCTGAACATTTTAAAATAAGCTACACAACGTTTTGTCGTCTACGTCCTTTCTGGGTCAACACCAAATGTTAACGAACGTGAAACCTGCCTCTGCATAAAGCACGCGAACATCGATCTGAAACTGACAGCATTGCACAGGCGAAGAATTTTGACTTACAATACTGCACTGCTTGAAATGACATGTTGTAATCGCTATGACGAGCTATGTTTGTCACGAAAATGCCAACGCTGTATTGACAAGAATCCTGACTACAGGGAGTTTGATGACAGCAAGCCTATTGATTTTAAAAAATGGATATCCGAGAAACAAACTTACAATGACCCCAAGACCAAGAATGCTCGAACAGTTACCAAATACCTAAAGAAAACGTTCACGGTTCGCCCTCGAGAACTAATAGAAGAGCTGCACGAGGATTTGGAAGCCTATTATCTACATGAGAGAAACATTACCCATCAATACAATGCTATCAAGAAATACAAACAAAACCTACCGATGAAGACGCTATCATACATATGGATTTTTCAGAAAATTATTGTTCCAAATACGGTCAAGAAATACAAGCATTTCATTTTGGAGGGTCGAGACTTCAGCTTAGTCTTCATACTGTGGTAGTGTATACCAAAAACTCTATCAAGTCTTATTGTACCGTTTCCGAAAATCTCACACATTCACCAGCTGCTATATGGGCACATTTGCGCCCAATCTTTAAAACTCTCCCACCTAACATAAAGAGCATCCACTTCGTCAGCGATGGACCCGTAACTCAATACAGAAACAAAACGATGTTTTACATCCTGGCATCAAGGCTTCAACAAGAGGTTTTAAATGTGAAGAAGTTTACGTGGAACTATTCAGAGAGTGGCCATGGCAAAGGGGCCCCTGATGGCATTGGAGCGACCTGCAAGAGAACCGCTGATGCCGTCGTCGCTACAGGAGGTGATATTGATAGCTTGGAATCATTTGTAGAGGCCATTCAACGAAGATGTTCCGCAATTACCTTGTTCACAATCGACGATAAAACCATCCAAGAATTGACAGACGACCTTCAAAATGAAACAGTTAATTTAAAAAGCTTTAATGGCACTCTAAAATTACATCAAGTAAAGGCTGAAATTTTAAGAAGTCCTCTGGAATCAGCTCCAAGTGCTGCTAAACTCATAATGAAAAGTTTAAGTTGCACTTGTGAAGACGAGTGCCAGCATTTCAATTTAGGAGTGTTACAGTACAAAAACAAGACAAAACTTAACGTAGATGATATTTACACAGACTCTGAAAGTGAAAACATGGACAACTCACAGGATTCCACAATCTGCACTGGCTGGACCTAGTTCAATCAACCAACAGAAATACACCATCGGTGATTACGTCTTGGTTAAATTTCTAGTAAGAAACACTGAATATTGTTATGCTGCAGTAATCAATAACATAGACACGGATGAATGCGAACTAACAGTAACCTTCTTAAAAATTTGTGATGACAAAGGACACACATTCAGAGTCGATGAAAATGATGTGTCTGATGTGTCCTTTGACCAAGTATTAAAGAAGTTGCCAAACCCAGATATTGCTCTAAAAGGGAAACGAATATTTTATTATTTTAATATACCTGTACCTGTTTTTGAGAAATAAGTCTGCATTGATAAGTAAACAAGGCTGATTCTTAGTGCCTAAGCTTAATTTTGATTATAATTATTTTAATTAGTTACTTAGAGAGCTAAACTCGCAATTTGTTCCTAATAAATATAAGTATTTAAATTCTGTATGTAATACAGTATTCAATAAAGAAGAGAATTTATTTGATTACATTTAATAATTAATATTGTGTTTTTCTTCGTATAAACATTGACATAAACTGTTCACTGGGTGGAAAAAACAGTCCTCTGGGTGGCAAAACAGTCCTCTGCCGCAGTTTTTTACAAATTCGAAAAATAAGGGAAAATTACAATGGTTTCTTGTTTATATGTATTTATATTATAACTATCTATCGACTTAACATATTATATTTTTAATTTTCTAGAAAAATAGGGTTGGGACAACTGTCAATAGACAAGTTTCCAGTTAGTAGAGAAAGGCCCATTTATCTACTTTCCATAATATTCAAAATATTAAAAATAATGTAAAAAAGAAAAACATATTAAAGTGAAAGTTTAAATTATAAAATACAAAAATAATAGTTAAGTATGAAAATTAAGATGGCAAATGGAGCAGATTCAGCATGTGGTGAGTGCAAAAGTTCTAGCACTCACTAGTGTAGTCTCAGTCTGAGGTTTTCGCCAAGATGTTCATAATAAAGCAGATTTACCATCACCTAAATATAACTTAAATGTAATACTTCTATTGTAACCTATTTAATAAACAATTTAACATAGCTCTGCCATGGATTAGCTCATTTTGGCTACCCACAGCGGTGGAGGTGGAAGCCTGCATGGTTATATCACCATCACCCTCATGTGCAACTGCAAGTGGTTGTGGTGGTGGTAAACCAGCTTTCAATGCAATGTTGTGTAGCACACAGCATGCCATAGTTATTTTGCTAGCTACATTAGGATGATAGTGAAGTACCCTGCAAGCTAAACATCTCCACCGTGCTTTGAGTAATCCAAAACAGCGTTCAATGCAGTTACGCGCTTGCACGCTTTTGGGTATATGGTTCTTCTCTTGACTCTGGAACTGCATTGAGGATAGGAGTCATAAGCCAAGGGCGTTGTGGATACCCAGAGTCACCTGAAAAAAATGTTTTTGTAAACAAAACAAACAAATATACCTAGAAATTACAGCACAATGATTTTATGTTTGTAAACGCTTACCTAATAACCATACTTGTTCATTATTTTGATGAAGTTCTCGCATGTATGATTCAGCTCTACTAGATGACCATATATGTGAATCATGTGTAGCTCCACCAAATTTTGCATTTACATTTGTAATGCGAAGATCACTGTCACAAATATGTAAAATAAAATTTATATTGAGAAATGTTTTTATATTCTTATACTTGACCTATAATTACAATACCTATAATCTATACTAATATTGTAAAGAGAGAACATTTGTATTTTTGTATGTTTGTAATGATTTGGCTCAAAAACTACTGAACCGATTTAAAAAATTCTTTCACTAATACATAGAATGGACTTTCGGAATGTAAATAGGCTATACATTATCCCGTTTAAATCAAAGGTACATTCGTGGAGACCTAATTTGCAACCTAAGTCGGCAAAAAAACGCTCGAAAAAACACGTTTCTTACGAACGCTGCTTAATTGAAAATAGATAGACGAATATTTTCTATGCAAGAGTTGTACACCTTAATAAGACCGACAAAAAAGTCCGCGACAGCATATGTCTATCTCTGAAGGTTGACTCAC
This sequence comes from Cabera pusaria, assembly GCA_954871355.1. Classification (NCBI taxonomy): domain Eukaryota; kingdom Metazoa; phylum Arthropoda; class Insecta; order Lepidoptera; family Geometridae; genus Cabera; species Cabera pusaria. The sequence goes on along the minus strand of OX940906.1, from coordinate 4,290,472 downwards.
AGTAACCAATTTAATCTTAAAATTTTTGTTAAAAAATATTACATAACTTCCAAGGCTATTTTCAAGTATATAGTATTAATCCTTATCCAAATAATTACGTTAATTAGCTTGGCCACATATTATAGATTAAAATTGTCCTACAGTATATAATTCAAATGAAAACTAGAAGATATCACGAATTTCACATACACGCATCGCAAAATTAATAAAATATTTGCAGTGAAACCACAGATTAGGTCATAGTTACTACAAAAATATTATTATAAGCTTAGCTATGCTGTAGATCCCCACCGATCACAATCAATTTGAAGTCAATATACTATAATAATATGATCTATTGTATAAAATAATATTCATCTATATATATAATAATATAATATTTTAAACCACCCCGACTGATCTATGTATAATCTTTTCATTAAAAGCATTCCAATGACTCTAAACACGACATTTAAAATCTGAGCTGTAAGTTGGTGAGGATTTGAGTATTGTGTAGAGTCTAGGAGATGTTCCAGCATCAGGTCAATGCTTCCATGTTCTTACAATATCGTTGAAGAAGATTTTCGAATTGATCAGACCTATGAAAGTTGATTTCAAAGCGCAATTAACTAGAAAAAAGCTCATAGTTTCATAACGATTGAACGAATTTTCATGAATCAAAGCTAAGAAAACTCTCGATGAAGACATCTATCAAACAAAAAAAACCTCAATAATAAAAACAAAATCGGTTCATCCGGTTAGGTGCTAAGATGCTACAGACAGACACACAGATACACACGTTAAACGTATATTACCCCTACATTTTGCGTCGGGGTACGCGTAAGGATACGGCGGCAGATGTTCACCTTTTTTGTTTTTTATATCTTATATGCTAGCGTTTGACCACTATCTCACCTGTTGGTAAGTGATGATGCGGTCGAAGATGGTAAGCACTCCAGGCCTAGACTGGGGAACTGGCTCTCAAGGATAACTGCCGGAACACATTAGATGTTTTTGGCGACAGATTTTCTAACTTGAGGGTGGTAGCTGGCCAGGTGGACACTAGATAGTGTCCTACCACCATGCGGGGGTTGTTGGTTTCTTAACGATGTTTTCCTTCACCGGAGGGCCACTGTGAGAAGCGCACATAAATTTTTCGATGGAAAAATCCATTGGTGCACGGTAAGGTTTGAACTCGGTACCACGGCGTCAAAGCCGACCGTTCTCCCGATTACGGCACCGGGCCCGGGCTCCTTGGTGGTAAGCTACTTTTTGGTAGATTTAATGATCCCACTACCACTGTACGAAAACTCATGATTCATGAATGCACATAAAACTTTCATTGGTAGGTATATAGCTAGGATTAGAACCAACGACCGTCGGGTCAGAATCAGGGTAACTGTCCTTTACGCTAAAGGGCCGTCTAATATCACTACGTAAGTATTATAAAACAAATTCCATCACTGCGTCTGTCTGTCTGTTCGCAATAATCTCAATAGCTACTGAACGGATTATTATGCGGTTTTCACCAATAGCCAGAGTGTTTATGAGGAAGGTTTAGGTGCATAATTCGTTAAGGTTTTATGTAAATTGAATGAAATATGACGATTATTGTTAAATATATTCATATTTTATATTCGATGCAACACACTGATGCATATTTTGTAGGCATATATGTTCTACCCGTGCGAAGCCGGGGCGGGCTGCTAGTTAAATATAATTACCATTTGGACATTTAAAGAATGATACCCTTTTCTGTTATAGAAGGTGTTCTTAAGGTGTTCTTAAGAAGGTGTTCTTCATTATCAGGCTTAAGGCTATTGTCTTTCTATGCAAAATTCAAAATCACGCTCGACGTGGTGCCACAGAATACATACCAGTTTTACATCTCTGCTCCCTCAGCGTGAACTCTCGCTACCCCGTTAGTCATTATACAAGAAATGAAAAGTTTACTGTTGCTCTACTTTGTAATGGATATTTTATATTGGTTGTAATGTAAAAGCTAAAAGTTAAAGGTAGAATAGAATAGAATAATTCTTTATTGAACACCATAAAGAACTTATTATCTAAAATAACAACAACATAACTCGGTGATACAATCGGCGGTCTTATCGCATAAAGCGATCTCTTCCAGACAACCTATTTGTGGACTGGTTAAAATACACAGGGTGTTTGGCGATGGCGTATAATTTATTTTTATTATCCAGTATACAGCATAAACAACAGTAAAATATATACTATATATATATATATATATACATACCATATACATATATTCATACATAACATACATACCACATTTACAATATATTTAGTTTAGTAATAAGTATATATTTAGTTAAGGTAGGCTGAATTGTTACTGTTTCTAAACCGAATTCACTAAAATGGAGGAGGTTCTCAATTCGACTGTATATATATTTTGTTTTAATGTTTGTTACCACAATCGTCGATCAAATGTTGACCGATTTCAAACATTATTTTTTTGTTTGAGAGATTATGCCACCCGTTTGGTCCCATTTCAATTTTATCGAGGCGAGGTATGACAATTATCTCTGGAGATATGGAGATAAACATCTCAAACACATTACATACCTTGATGACATATGCATTTGAATACCTTGACGACATGATACTACTGGCTATTTTGACTATCGCAGCATGTGAAGTCGGTTTTTTTTCGTTTTGTACGATCATATAATAAGTTATCAAAATCTTAATTATTTATAGGTACATACAAAAATGAATTGACGTTTATTAGTTATTTAGTAGTTTATTGACGTTATCACATGAACTCAAGTACCGTTGAACTAATTTGCCTAATTTTGGTTTTAGTACATTTGTAGAAGTCCAAGGAAAGTTTAAAAGGTGTAAACATATTAAGAAACTAGCTGTGCCCCGCAGCTTCACCCGCAATAAAAAGGGTTTCATTCATATGAAGCGTTTCTGTCATAAGAACCTTGTCCTGATATTTTACAAAAACAACATAAAATTAGTAGCCATATCGGCTACACCGTTCTAAAGTTATGGCCTGACCAAGGTATAATAAGGACCAATAGCCAGACGATAAAAATCGAAGACTTATTTTTCTTGAAAAACAAAATGTTATGAGCGCTCTCACTTCCTCTATATTAATAACTAGCAGCCCGACCCGGCTTCGCACGGGTAGAACATATATGCCTACAAAATTTGCATCAGTTTGTTGCATCGAATATAAAATATTAACATATTTAACAATCATCGTCATATTTCAACCAATTTACACAAAACCTTAACGAATTATGCACCTAAACCTTCCTCATAAACACTGGCTATTGGTGAAAACCGCAGGATAATCCGTTCAGTAGCTATTGAGATTATTGCAAACAGACAGACAGACGCAGTGATGGACTTTGTTTTATAATTCTTACGTAGTGATATTGGACGGCCTTTTGGCGTAAAGGATAGTTACCCTGATTCTGACCCGACGGTCGTTGGTTCTAATCCTAGCTATATACCTACCAATGAAAGTTTTATGTGCATTCATGAATCATGAGTTTTCGTACAGTGGTAGGTAGTGGGATCATTAAATCTACCAAAAAGTAGCTTACTTACCATCAAGGAGAACATCTGCCGCCGTAACCTTACGCGTTCCCCGACGCAAAATGTAGGGGTAATATACGTTTTACGTGTGTATCTGTGTGTCTGTCTGTAGCATCTTAGCACCTAACAGGGTGAACCGATTTTGTTTTTATCATTGATCGTTTTTTTTGTCTTCATCGAGAGTTTTCTTAGCTAGTAACTATGACCTAATCGGTGGTTTCACTGCAAATATTTTATTAATTTTGCGATGCGTGTATGTGAAATTCGTGATATCTTCTAGAGTTTTCATTTGAATTATATACTGTAAAGGACAATTTTAATCTATAATATGTGGCCAAGCTAATTAACGTAATTATTTGGATAAGGATTAATATTTTTAATACTATATACTTAAATATAGCCTTAAAGTTATGTAATATTTTTTAACAAAAATTTTAAGATTAAAATGGTTACTGTGAATCAACCTTAAGAGATAGACATATGCTTTCGCGGACTTGTTTTTAGGTCTTATTAAGTTGTACAACTTTTGCATAGAAAATATTCTTCTATCTATTTTCAATTAAGCAGCGTTCGTAAGAAACCTATTTTTTCGACCGTTTTTTTGCCGACTTAGGTTGCAAATTAGGTCTCCACGAATGTACCTTTGATTTAAACGGGATAATATATAGCCTATTTTCATTCCGAAAGTCCATTCTATGTATTAGTGAAAGAATTTTTAAAATCGGTTCAGTAGTTTTTAAGCCAAATCATTACAAACATACAAAAATATAAATGTTCTCTCTTTATAATATTAGTATAGACAAACTGACAATATTTTTTCCCGTTTTAGTCCGTTTTAAAATGTGTCTACCGTATTACCCTCTTACAGGTGGAATTTAAATAAACCCTTTTTTTTTTCCTTTCTGAGTGGAGAGTGGAGAGCCCTTGGTGAGTGGTCCTTTAAGTGCGGGTTATCTACAGATAGGTCTTTAAAAATGACATCGAGGTTTCTAAAACTATTTTTTCTCATAGTCAATCGTTTTAAAGACACTTCTTATTCCATTTCCATTCCGTTTCCATTCCATAACCATTTCATTTCCAAAAATAAACGTTACGTTAATTTATCACAGAGATCCCGTGGCCACCTTCCAGCTTCATCATCAGACCCTGAATATCATCTAGATGTAAAGTCCTCACTACGAATCAATCGAGCCCAAGCTCGGTGGGGTAATGTTGTTTTATCAAAGAGATGCCGTGGCCACCTTCCGGGTTCATCATCAGACCACACAAGTTGTCACTTGCATTTTCAAAATAATAGCGCGACATTGCACGTTAAAAATAATAGCTTGTAATTTATGACATCATAATACATAATATTGGTTCAGTTTTAGAATTTTATTAAAGTATATCTACTTTAGATGCGTAACAAAGTTTGAGCAAGGTAAAGCGAGAGTAATGATAGAGCGAGAGGTACGCTCAAAATTCCGCATGGATCATACGTCTGATCGAGACGACTGCTTGGCCAGTCAGTATATATTATGTTACTCTTTGGCTTGGCCGCCACTGAGGAATTTTTCACGCGATTCTTGTTTATAAACTGCATTTTTTAGTTTTACTCCATGTTATTATTATTTGAGTAATAATTAAATACGAGTGCTACTTTTTACATGGTTATTGAATTAAATCATAGGCATTTTAAAACATAATATTTTACTTTAATGCCACACTTTATTATCAAGAAAAAACAGTTTAAAAAACAACTAAATCTTAAAAACTTTACGATTTTGTAACATGTGAATTAAGAATATGATAGATATTAAGAAAAATCTATACAGTATATATTCAATAAGAAGATGTTTTTCAAGGTATGACTTGAAAAGTTTTGCTATTTCTTTATTTATTTCCATATTCTAGGTATTCAAACTTAACCCGAAATGGTGTTAGGCACGGCAGAGTCCTGTTTAGCGTTTGATTTACCAACGATAATACTTCGTGATGATCCTTAAAAATTATGTAGCGATAACTTATGTCCAGAATATTTATGTACATTAATTTTTATTTGTTCGTATTAAGTGGTGCACAAATATTTTGCCGCGAGTCAATTTTCCAAGACAATGGCCTTAACTAAAGCCACATGGGTGCAATCTATGCACCCAATTACACCAGGCAGACAAAATCTTCTCTGGAACCTAAAACAATAAATTATATGTGTAATATATCTATGTAGTTAGTTACATAAGACTAAATTATCATTATCAAAGTCATACACACTCTTGTTTTATGCCTCCTCTGGCTTGCCTTGTTTTCGGAAAGACTATCCATTTTCCCACTATTGCAGGATGGTTCAATGCATCCACCACTTGTCTGATGCAGCGACTAGTTGTGCGTTGAGGAAGATGATGAGTGATACCAACAATTCGTTGATAAGATCCTGTGGCCAGGAAACTAATAGCGCATTACACCTACAAAAGACAACCAAGAAATTAAGTTGTAGGTATTGTTAGGGCTGTGTTGGCTTCGATAAATATTGGTGTTTGCTGATATAGGTTGGGTTTAGATGTATTGTTATAAGTGCACTAAATTAAAATATTACAATTTCTTGTACATTCAACAAAAGACTAAGGAGGCAAGTTACACTGTGCATGCGAGATTATGTAAATAAACAGAAATCGCGACTTCCTAAATAAAGGTCGATGTCAGAGTTGACCATTGAGGTACAATCTTCAATGGTGTTGTGTTGAGGGTAAAAATACACTCTAACGTATGAGCTCATAATTTGGCGCTTCTTACCTAACTTCCAGTGGAATCTCGTTGGACCCTTTTATATGAGTTTTCCGTCGTAGATCTTGAACGAGAGCTTCGAAAGTCACTATATATTATCTCGTTTAAATCAAAGGTACATTCGTGGAGACCTAATTTGCAACCTAAGTCGAAAAAAAAACGGTCGAAAAAATTCGTTTCTTACGAACGCTGCTTAATTGAAAATAGATAGAAGAATATTTTCGATGCAAGAGTTGTACAACTTAATAAGACCTACAAAAAAGTCCGAGACAGCATATGTCTATTTCTTAAGGTTGACTCACAGTAACCATTTTAATCTTAAAATTTTTGTTAAAAAATATTACATAACTTCCAAGGCTATTTTCAAGTATATAGTATTAATCCTTATCCAAATAATTACTTGATTGAAATTGTCCTTTACAGTATATAATTCAAATGAAAACTGTAGAAGATATCACGAATTTCACATACACGCATCGCAAAATTAATAAAATATTTTGCAGTGAAACCACAGATTAGGTCATAGTTACTTCGAAAATATTATTATAAGCTTAGCTATGCTGTAGATCCCCACAGATCACAATCAATTTGAAGTCTAGAATATACTATAATAATATGATCTATTGTATAAAATAATATTCATCTATATATATAATAATATAATATTTTATACCACCGACTGATCTTTTCTTTTCATCTCTTCATTTATTTCTTCTTATTTTTCTAAAAGCATTCCATTAAAATCTTTTCATTAAAAGCATTCCAATGACTCTAAACACGACATTTAATAATCTGAGCTGTAAGTTGGTGAGGATTTGAGTATTCTGTAGAGTCCAGGAGATGTCCCAGCATCAGGTCAATGCTTCCATGTTCTTACAATATCGTTGAAGAAGAAGATTTTCGAATTGATTCGAGTTTCGGAATAAAATGGCTGTGACATACGGACGGACAGACAGACATGACGAATTTATAAGGGTTCCGTTTTTTGCCATTCGGCTACGGAACCCTAAAAAGCTCATAGTTTTATAACGATTGAACGAATTTTCATGAATCAAAGCTAAGAAAAATCTCGATGAAGACATCTATCAAACAAAAAAAAACTATCAATAATAAAAACAAAATCGAATTGAATATCTACTCTACTTCTCAATAGCTACTGAACGGATTATCATGCGGTTTTCACCAATAGCCAGTGTTTATGAGGAAGGTTTAGGTGCATAATTCGTTAAGGTTTTGTGGACATTGGATGAAATATGACAATGGTTGTTAAATATGTTCATATTTTATATTCGATGCAACAAACTGATGCAAATTTTGTAGGCATATATGTTCTACCCGTGCGAAGCCGGGGCGGGCCGCTAGTATTTCATATTTCAGTCTGAGGAAATATTCACAGAGAGTTATAACCGATTTTCATGTTTAGGTAAAAATACCTAACTTTTCGTTAAAAAATTGTTGGATTATTGTACATCTGTAATCTGTATTACCTAATGGCATCACATGCCAACATTCATTGACGGGAGAATTTTTAGGGTTACAAATGCCTCGTTGTCTGGACTATTATTTCTCGTAAAAAGTAAAGGTAAAATGGTTATTGTGAGTTATCCCTAAGAGATAGACTTATACCACCTTTTTAAGGTGTACAATACTGTAGTACATTATTTTGATCTATCTTGTAAGATTCAGCCGGTGATTGCAATGTACGTGCAAAAAATGTGTTTATTTACGTCTTTGCGACATCAAATTAGAAACCACTAAAATGATCAGTGTTTCTCTACTATCTTATGTATGTATTATACATATTAGCTAAAAGCCGAGCTTTGTGAGGGCTCGCGTAATTTTTCTGCCTGGTAATAATTTTTAAGGCAGTTTTTTTTAATATTAAATGGCGAATCTGCCCGACACTGGGAAAATATCTGCCAAACCACCAACAAATGCATAAAATTTGCCATCATATTATTGAATTATGGCATAAAATAAGGCATAAAGTTTACCTTCTCATTCAAACTATTACAATTTCCAACCAAATAAATGCATAATAAAAATATTATACTTTAAATAGAAAAAGAAAATTGAAAAAAATCTATTATAATATTTCAAAATTCATAAAGATCCTTGAAATCTGCCACTTTTTGGAATCGTCAGCTGAATCTGCCAGACTGAAAATGTAGGTCCCAAATCTGCCTAAATGGCAGAAATCTGCCACAAATGGCACACTGATACCAGACGTCATTTGGATGATAGATGTAAATTCTTTAGATTCCCAACAGATGGCGTTAGTAACCAACATTATGTTCGCAGCGAAGTTAATTCTTTGTTCTTCTAACGGATGGCGTTAGTAGTACAATAATATTCTATCCTAGAAATAAAATTGTTAATTTTCATTTTTAGGGTTTTAGGGGTTCTTTCGAACTCAATGGGTACCAATGGAACCCTACTACTGAGACTCCGCTGTCCACCCGTTTGTCCGTCCGTCTGTCTGTCCGTCTGTCTGTCTCCAGGCTGTATCTCATGAACCGTGATAGTTATACGGTTGAAATTTTCACAGATGTATTTTTGTTGCCGCTATAACAACAAATACTAAAAACAGAACAAAGTTAAAAATTAAAGGAAATGGGGACACCATGAAAAAAACGTGCTTTTTACTATAGCGCCATCTATAAACGATTGTTCACCTCAGTGTTTTTCAACCTTTTTCATGACGCGACCCCCTTAAAAAAATATCGCGACCCCCTACTTGCATTGTTTATAATCTGTATTTTGTTATGTTGCTTGCTTCTGCCTGCGACTTCGTTCGTGTGGTCTACAGGAAACAAATTACATATTTTTCTTTTGAAATAAATATTATAAGCACTCTATGCCACAAATTATCATTACCGTGTTGCAATTGTAATTAACATGTTGCTAATTGTCATTACCGTGGAGTAAATTGTCATTACCGTGATGCATATTGTCATTACCATGTTTCTTAAAATTGAGGGGCTATAACTTTGTTTATGAGAATAAAATGAGGCCTCAAGTATAATCTTCATGTAGATATTAAAATCTGTCAATATAGTCATAAAACATACAAAATAACTCCTTTTTTCTATTATTTTTATCAATTTATCAAAACTGCATATTTCTCAGGAATTACCACATTGTATAGATAGATCATATAAAACAAAATCTAAACAATAAACATATACGCAATTTAAAGTTCAACACAACTTCGAACTTGAACGTAGCTTTTATAAGCTACGTTCACGTTCGAACATGTATGTGTCGCAGCCAGATAGCTTAAAAGCCGTTCAATCAACAGATTGATCGGCTACTGTATCGCCGATCAAAGGCCTTTTGCACATTATAAGATATTTTCTTGTGTCTTACTTATGAGACATGTCTAATAAGAAATGCAGTCTCATTGATTGTTATATATGAGACCATACATATTACAAGATATTTTTTCTTATGTCGGATAAGACACGCGCATACTAGTCGATGGTCGTCCGTGTTTGTCTCGCGCACATTGTGAGACGTTTTTCATAAGACACAAGAAATCTTATAATGTGCAAAAGGCCAAACGTTTGCGTGTGTTTTAAGGTGTATACCGCCATCTAGTGGCGTTCGGGCGAACTGGTATTATAGTTCTATTTTCTTTTAGGAACTCTATCTCCCAATTCGAGGACAGTTCTGTGGATAAGCCACTCCGGGTCAAGAGACTGCGAACACGACAATCGTAAGTATAGTACTGGTTTTTTTCTTAGTTCTTATCCTACTAATAATATTATATGTATGTTGTTTTCTGCAGGGCAAGGGGACTATTTATCCCGGGGAATAGATATTTTTCACATCTGTGATTTTGTCCACACTCAGAGCATGGGCGCACAGGTGGATACATTTTTGTCACGGTTGATGTGGAGGGATACGCCTTATCTCCGTCATTGTTGCCATACATAGAAAATAAATTAAAATTGTGTATGTCATTTTTATTTGATTCAAGCCGTCAAATTTGATGGGTTTTTTTAAGTTTGATCATGACTCCAAACAGTTATTTAGTGTGAAGTGTTTATAAAAATTGTTTGTTGTGTGTTCTTCCGCGAGTTAATCTATACTAATATTATAAAGAGAGAACTTTTGTATTTTTGTATTTTTGTATGTTTGTAATGAGTAAGCTCAAAAACTACTGAACCGATTTAAAAAAATCTTTCACTAATACATAGAATGGACTTTCGGAATGAAAATAGGCTATATATTATCCCGTTTAAATCAAAGGTACATTCGTGGAGACCTAATTTGCAACCTAAGTCGGCAAATAAACGGTCGAAAAAACACGTTTCTTACGAACGCTGCTTAATTGAAAATAGATAGAAGAATATTTTCTATGCAAGAGTTGTACAACTTAATAAGACCTACAAAAAAGCCCGCGACAGCATATATGCAGTATATATATAGCAATATGTCTATCTCTTAAGGTTGACTCACAGTAAAGATAATTAATCTAAACATTTTTGTTTAAAAATATTTCATAACTTCCAAGGCTATTTTCAAGTATATAGTATTAATCCTTATCCAAATAATTACGTTAATTAGCTTGGCCACATATTATAGATTAAAATTGTCTTTTACAGTATATAATTCAAATGAAAACTCTAGAAGATATCACGAATTTCACAAACATGCATAGCAAAATTAATAAAATATTTGCAGTGAAACCACAGATTAGGTCATAGTTACTACGAAAATATTATTATAAGCTTAGCTATGCTGTAGATCCCCACCGATCACAATCAATTTGAAGTCAATATACTATAATAATATGATCTATTGTATAAAATAATATTCATCTATATATATAATAATATAATATAATATTTTAAACCACCCCGACTGATCTATGTATAATAGCTTTTTCCAATGACTCTAAACACGACATTTAAAATCTGAGCTGTAAGTTGGTGAGGATTTGAGTATTCTGTAGAGTCCAGGAGGCTTCCATGTTCTTACAATATCGTTGAAGAATAAGATTTTCGAATTGATCAGACCTATGAAAGTTGATTTCATAGCGCAATTAACTAGAAAAAAGCTCATAATTTTATAACGATTGAACGAATTTTCATGAATCAAAGCTAAGAACACTCTCGATGAAGACATCTATCAAACAAAAAAAAATACTATGAATAATAAAAACAAAATCGGTTCATCCGGTTAGGTGCTTAGATGCTACAGACAGACACACAGATACACACGTTAAACGTATATTACCCCTACATTTTGCGTCGGGGAACGCCGTAAGGTTACGGCGGCAGATGTTCTCCTTGGTCGTAAGCTACTTTTTGGTAGATTTAATGATCCCACTACCACTGTACGAAAACTCATGATTCATGAATGCACATAAAACTTTCATTGGTAGGTATATAGCTCGGATTAGAACCAACGACCGTCGGGTCAGAATCAGGGTAACTATCCTTTACGCCAAAGGGCCGTCCAACATCACTACGTAAGTATTATAAAACAAAGTCCATCACTGCGTCTGTCTGTTCGCAATAATCTCAATAGCTACTGAACGGATTATCATGCGGTTTTCACCAATAGCCAGAGTGTTTATGAGGAAGGTTTAGGTGCATAATTCGTTAAGGTTTTGTGTAAATTGGATGAAATATGACGATGGTTGTTAAATATGTTTGTAGAGAACCCTAAGCCCAGTGGTGGAGCAGTGGACTGTATTTCTTCGATTAGGACTCCGGGTTCCCACACTTATACTGTGAAGCTTTGGAGCTGGGATTTAAACACGTCTTCAAGCCTTGAAACGCTAATTTATTCCTTCTTCACAATTTCTTCTTAATAGCTACTGAGCTATTCACTAGTCACTTAGTCACTATTCACTATTCTTCCTAGTTTTCTTTCTTCTTACTAGTAGAGCCGCCGTTGTTGAACTGAACAATTTTGCACGGTAGCGACGCTCTATTTATACTGTTGTTGGTACTTGCAAAAGAGCGAGAGGTCGATAGTCTGGGAGCGCGCGCACTCTGTCTCGCGGGGCGTGTCCATGTGCGGGCGCACGCACGAGATGCCGACTTTACGGAGATATACTCTCCCCCGAGATGCTGTTTAGTCGAGCGCTAACCATCAGAGAGTGCGGAGCTCTGCCAGACCTATGCTATTTGCAAGTACCAACCCTATTCCTAAACCTAACCTGGTCTAGGTTGACTATCTGTTACATCTGTCTATTAAAGCCGGACATGCTTTAGTTCTATCTAGTACCTATCTACCTAGGCTACCTAGGTTGTACGAATGACCTGTCTGTAGTCCTATAAGACCTATTATACTGTTACAAATCTTATACGAGTTATATTCCTATGTCCTAATAAGAATCTATCTATAATAAGGCTGTCTACGAATGCGATACAAATACAAACTATATGTCTATCTATCTATACGAATATGAACGTTATACATTACAAAGTGCCCTACCTATCCTAGAGTACTAGCTTAACTTATCTTTATTATATACAACTTATAACTAACTATACATAGTGCGTTAATATCGTGGGTGTACGTCGTTGTCCGGAACAATGTTCATATTTTATATTCGATGCAACAAACTGATGCAAATTTTGTAGGCATATATGTTCTACCCGTGCGAAGCCGAGGCGGGCTGCTAGTGTGTAATAAATGTGGATTATCAACCATTAAGTGCCGGTAAATGTATGCGAGTATATAGAGAAACACACCACAATGTTGAAAACCATGCCATTTCACACCAAAATTACACTGAAAGCCTTCAGTCAAGTCCACCGAATCTACAGTCAAGTACCTCCGAATCTACCTGAGTGCGAGATTGCTATGCCGGAAATCGCATTCGTCAGGTCGAGATCCATAAAACTCCGAAATCTAGACGTGAACAAAGCTAGTGGCCCTGATGGTATGCCAGCAATAGTCCTTAAGACGTGCGCTCCTGATCTTACACCAGTACTAACACGCCTATTCCGTCTCTCCTATGAGACGGGTCAAGTGCCAAGTGCATGGAAGCTTGCAGTCGTGCAGCTAGTGCCCAAAAAAGGTAGTCGTGCCGATCCTGCAAACTGCAGGTCCATATCAGTCACTTCCATACATTGTAAGAATATGGAACGTGTTCTTAACAATCAGCTCTTGGCATACCTATAAGCGAGCGATCTTTTCAGTGACCAGCAATACTGGTTCCGCCGAAAGCGGTCCACTGGCGATCTTATAGCGTATGCCACACACATCTGTAGCGAGGCAATCGAGAGACACTGTGAGGCGCTAGCCGTCTCTCTGGATATCTGGAAGGCCTTTGACAGGGTCTGGCATAATAGCCTTATAAGTAAGCTTCCGGCTTATGGCTTACGTAGTGGCTTTCGTGGTTGGATATCTGACTTTTTGAGGGAAAGGTCATTACGAGTAGTCGTGGACGGCTGCTCATCTGATCGATTGGCTATTAACGCTGGGGTATCTCAAGGGTCTGTTCTCTCTGCGACACTTTTTCTGCTGCACATTAACGATCTGCTTAAACCCGGCACCTTTGGGTATGCATACGACAGCATCGTCGTAGAGAGATATATATCTGATTCACGAGCTGGTAGTGCTAAGATCCAGTCTCTAAGAGAAACCATGATTGATCGCATGAATTTGGCACTTCAGGCAGTTTCCGATTGGGGCGATGCTAACTTGGTCAAATTCAATGCATCTAAGACCCAGGCGTGTTTGTTCACCGCTAAACGGTTCCCCTTTACCCTGTCTCCAACATTCCCAAATGTACCGTTGCCTGTCACAAACCACCTAGAGCTGCTAGGAGTTACATTAACTTCCAACCTCAACTTCAGCTCCTACATAGAGTCCAAAGCTAAACTAGCCGGTAAAAAACTTGGCGTTCTCAGAAAGGTAAGGCGGTATTGCACGCAGGGACTGCTTCGAAGTCTCTACCAAGCACAAGTCCGATCTTGTATGGAATACTGCTGCCATCTCTGGGACGGCTCGGCTAAATATCACCTGGAAGCTCTGGATTCTATCGATAAACGAGCAAGAACGCTAATTGGCGAAACTGAAACTACAAAAAAGAAGCTTTAGAGCCTCGAGCATCGGCGTAGAGTTCCTAGTTTATCTGTGTTCTACAGGATACATTTCGGTGAGTGTGCGATGGAATTACACAATTTGATTCCTTCTTTCCTATTTTACTATCGGACAATAAGGCAAACTAAACAACGGCATCCTTACATGGTGGATATCCCAGCACTAAACGATTTGGTTCTACTTTTGTAATCCGAACCGCAAAGGAATGGAACACGTCGCCGGCTGACTTGTTTCCGAGTAGCTATAACTTAGGTCTCTTCAAGTCAAGAGTGAACAGGTATCTTCTAGGCAAGCATGCTACACCCTCGATCACATCGTCACTTTCCACCAGGTAAGATAGTGGTCAAATGCTTGCCTATATGCAATTTTAAAAAAATATCTTACTGAGGATATGGCTTTGTGTAGACCACGAATAAGGCTTGACTTGAATGTGACTTTGACTCGACTTCACGACTTGACTTTACGAAAACTTGAATTTTTTTCAATACTTTGACACTGGCTAAATACACTAACCGTGTGGAGTCATAATAAAACTTAAAAAAGAGTGGCGGGAAAAGTTGCCGAGAACGTGAGAAATTGTACTACTTCTAACTACTTATTGTATTTATTTTCTCAAACTTGTGTTCTGCCGCGTTATTAAGTGTATTTAGAAGAAATGGATAGACCGAGTGGAAAAAAGTAAGTATTGTATATGGGTATATACAGAAGAAATGTCTTATAATATGCACGAGACAAACACGGACGACAGACGACTAGTATGCGCGTGTCTTATCCGACATAAGAAAAAATATCTTGTTACATGTGTATGGTCTCATATAACAATTAATGAGACTGAATTTCTCATTTCTCATAAGACACAAGACACAAGAAAATATCTTATAATGTGCAAAAGGCCTAACTTAATAGCTATTATATCACAACAATTATTGAATATATTAACGCCGTTAGGGAGTCGAGATGTCAACCTAAATAAGATAATCAATTTCAGATTGCGCATCAACAAGCAGCAAATAAAAATTAAGGTCGATAATATGTCGACCCATAGTCACCTTGCCACTGGGGAGACAGGGCCCTTACGAGGTAACGAAAATGGAAATGCTTCAGCTGCTCGAGCCCACCATGCAACTGACAACAAGGATTCATGCCCAGAGGTGTCTGAGATAGGAGCTAAAGTCTTAAGCACCATTGGGCATGAGGCATCAACGGAAATAGGGCCAGAGGAGTCATCTATAGGGATACGGGTGTGTATGAAGTTTTATTATTTAACCAACTGTGCCCGCGACTTCGTCCGTGTGGAATAATGTCTTTGAGTAGCATTAACTAATAAGACACATACGTATCCCAACTACACCGCGCCGTACCACGCTACGTTAATCCCCCTTCATCATATCAGCCGGTAACAGTCCACTGCTGGACATAGGATCCTCGGCTCTTTGTTTCCAGTCACTGCCCACCGCTTTGCGAATGTCGTCGCTCCACCTGGTCACAGGGCGTCCTACGCTACGTTTACCGATTCGCGGTCTCAACTCTAGAACCAGTCTACCCCAACGATTATCGGTCCTACGGCAGATATGACCAGCCCACTGCCACTTCAGTTTGCTAATCCGTTAAGATATGTCAATCACTTTAGTTCTTTGGCGAATTACTTCGTTCCGGATTCGATCCCGCAAAGAAACACCGAGCATAGCTCTCTCCATAGCTCGCTGGGCGACTTTAAATTGGTGGACGAGTCGAACCGTGAGTGTCGACGTCTCGGCTCCGTATGTCATGACAGGTAGGTCGCACTGATTAAAGACTTTTGTCTTAAGGCACTGTGGTATAGGCGACGAGGAGACTCGACGGAGTTTTCCGAATGCTGCCCAGCCCAGCTGAATTCTTCTCTGGATTTCCTTTTCGAAGTTATATTTGCCTAGTTGGAGCGTCTGCCCTAGGTAAACATACTGCATAACAACTTCGAAAGGGATTCCATTCACAGCAATTGGTTCTGGAACAACGTGCTCGTTGTACATGACTGGTTTTATCCAAATTCATCCGGAGACCGATGCGACGAGAAGAATCAGCTAGGCCATTCAACATCCTTTGTTAGTCCTGTAGCGTTCCTGCCATAATGACGTTGTCATCTGCGAATCGTAAGTGAGAGTAAGTAGATGTTGCCGTTGATGTTGATGCCACAATTTTATCAGTCCAGCGCATAGGGCACGATTCCGAGGTGGTCCCATTGTAATTTCATCGAGATCTGAGAAGTATCTTCAGAGATATGATGATAAACGTCTCAAACTTGCTACTGAAACTGACTCGCAGGGCATGGGAGTCAGTTGTTTTAGTTTTTAAACTATCTTAATTATTGAATAACTAGATAAAGTAATGGTACCATTCGATAGCAGAAGTCTTACCACTAATTTATTTTTAAATTGTATTGGTTGATAATGTTTTACAGTACAACTTTATTGCGAATTGCGATCTTTCAGGAAATAGCTGCAACTCTCACAGAGAGAAACAATATTCTCCTTCAACAAAATGAGTTACTCAAGGAGCGGAATGGCCATCTTGCTGAAGCAAACAGGTTGAGGAGAATGAAAAGGTAATTACAAGCTTTTATTTAACTTGCAATGTATGTATGTTTTATAATAAGATCGTTTAAATAATCATAATTAAGATAGTTTAAAAACTATAACAAACAACAGACTTCCATGCCCTGCGAGTCAATTTCAGTAGCAAGTTTGAGACGTTTATCGTCATATCTCTGGAGATACTTTTCAGATCTCGTTGAAATTACAATGGGGCCACCTCGGAATCGTGCCCTACCGATAATTAAAAAAATCATTCGAACCTGTTCACAATTGACGGAGAAATCGCGTAACATACAAAAAAACATACAGACAAATTAAGAACCTACTTCTTTTTGGATGTCGGTTGAAAACTAAAATAACCGACTTCAATGCGGCACTATTGATTTTCAGTACCAAGTTTGATCTCCATATCTTTGGAGATACTTATCAGACCTCGATGAAATTACTATGTTACCACTCCTTTCCATACATACATCATCATCATCATCATCATCATCAGCCTGTATCAGTCCACTGCTGGACATAGGCCTCTCCCAAGATGCGCCACTGAGCCCGATCTTCGGCTCTTCTCTTCCAGTCACTGCCCACCGCTTTGCGTATGTCGTCGCTCCACCTGGTCACAGGACGTCCTACGCTACGTTTGCCGATTCGCGGTCTCCACTCTAGGACAAGTCTACCCCAACGGTTATCAGTCCTGCGGCAGATATGACCAGCCCACTGCCACTTCAGCTTGCTAATCCGTTGAGCTATGTCGATAACTTTAGTTCTCTGGCGAATTACTTCGTTCCGGATTCGATCCCGCAGAGAAATACCGAGCATAGCTCTCTCCATAGCTCGCTGAGCGACTTTAAACTGGTGGACCAGTCGGACTGTGAGTGTCCACGTCTCGGCCCCGTATGTCATCACAGGTAGGACGCACTGGTTAAAGACTTTTGTCTTTAGACACTGTGGTATAGGCGACGAGAAGACTCGACGGAGTTTTCCGAATGCTGCCCAGCCCAGCTGAATTCTTCTCTGGATTTCCTTCTCGAAGTTATGTTTGCCTAGTTGGAGCGTTTGCCCTAGGTAAACATACTTAGTGACAACTTCGAGTGGGATTCCATCTACGGCAATCGGTTCCGGAACAACGTGCTCGTTGTACATGACTTTGGTTTTGTCCAAATTCGTCCGGAGACCGATGCTACGAGAAGAATCAGCTAGGCCATTCAACATCCTTTGTAGGTCCTGCAGCGTCTCTGCCATAATGACGATGTCATCTGCGAATCGTAAGTGAGAGATGTACCTGCCGTTGATGTTAATGCCACGATCTTTCCAGTCCAGCGTCTTAAACATATCCTCCAAGGCGTTAGTGAACAGTTTCGGGGATATGACGTCCCCCTGTCTCACTCCTCGACGCAGGTGGACATGTTTAGTTCGCTGGTTCTGTACAGTCATCGTTGCGGCATTATATAGACATCTCATCACTTCGATATATCGCCAGTCGACTTGGCAACGCTGCAAGGACACGAGAACAGACCAGGTTTCGATTGAGGCAAAGGCCTTCTCATAGTCCACAAATGCTAAGCACAGGGGCTGATTGTACTCTTCGGTCTTCTGTACAATCTGCCGCACCGTGTGGATGTGGTCTATGGTGCCGTAACCGCTTCGAAACCCGGCCTGTTCCGGAGGTTGAAACTCGTCGAGTCTTCGCGCAAGACGGTTCGTGATGACCCTTGAAAACAGCTTGTAGACATGGCTCAGAAGCGAAATCGGGCGATAGTTTTTCAATAGGGTTTTGTCTCCTTTTTTGAAAAACAAAACCACCATGCTTCTGTTCCATGCCTGTGGAGTTCTCCCAGTAAAAAGAACGGAATTAAATAGCTGCTGAAGCTGTTGAACTGCTGGAGCTCCTCCGGCTTTTAAAAGCTCCGTTGTGATTCCGTCTTCTCCTGGGGCTTTTCCATTTTTGAGTTGTTTAAGGGCCATCACGATTTCGTCTCGGCTAATTTCGGGCAGATCTTCTGTGAAGTGGCGGGTTAAGGTGGCTCTAGAATCCTCAGTATCGGGTTCGGGCCTTGAAGCATGCGATGCGTAGAGCTTGCCGTAGAAGTTTTCAACTTCCGACAGAATCTCCGGCTTGGATGCGACGACGTTCCCCGTTGACGTTGTCAGCTTTGTGAGGTGGCTTCTACCCAGAGGCTGGACGAACACTTTCGACCCCCGATTCTGCTCAATTGATTCTTTAATCAAGAGCGTGTTAGAGGATCGGAGGTCGCGTCGTACCAGCTTCTTTATGGATTTGTTGCGCACCAGGTTAGTTGACAAAGCTGACAAAGGGTCTGTTCGTCTCTCTTCCATTAGCCGAAGTGTTTCTGCCGAGAGTTTGGACTTTTTGCCCGTACGCTTGCTCTCGCAAAACTTCGTCCCTTCATCCCTGAGGATTTCCACCACTTCTTCGAGTTTCTGGTCTACGTCATCTGTGGTTTCCAAGGCAGCGAATCGATTTTCCAATTTTAATTGGAAATATACATACATACATACATGCATACAATCACGCCTTTTTCCCGTTGGGGTAGGCAGAGACTACTTCTTTCCACATGCTACGATCCTGACATACCTCCTTCACTTCTTCCACTTTCATGAGCGTCTTCATACATGCTCGCCGGTTATAGGTACTTTTGACTTGGCCTTTTTTTAAAACGTCTCCGATCTGGTCGTGATACGTTCGCCTAGGTCGGCCTCTACCAACTGGCCCATTCACACACGTCTCATAAATCTGTTTCGTCAATCTTTCTTCATCCATCCTCTCTAGATGTCCAAACCATCTAAGCATCCCTTTCTCTATCTTTGTCACTACATCTTCTACCACACCACAACATTCCCTTATCACGCTGTTCTCCAACTTATCCATCAGAGTCACTCCGATCATACTTCTCAAACTTCTCATTTCTACAGCATTAATTTTACTTTCATGTTTCTTCTGCCATACCCAGCATTCACTACCATACATGAGTGTGGGAACCAACACTCCCCTATGTACAGCCCGTCGTGCTTTTTTAGACACGTTCTGACTTCTCATAAAGTTATGTAGTGCCCCACTCACTTGGTTTCCAGCCAAAACTCTTCGCTCAATATCACTTTCATACTTACCATCTCTCGTAGACTTAGAACCCAGGTAAACAAACACTTTCACTTGTTCCACTCTTTCTCCTTCAATCGTCCTTTCCAACAAAAAAATAATCATCAAAATCGGTTCATAAACGACGAAGTTATCCGCGAACAAACATATTAAAATATATATATATATATATATATATATACGGTCGAATTTAGAAACCTCCTTTTTATGAAGTCGCCTTAAAAGAGAGTTTTAGTTAATATATGTGTTTATAATTGTATCTCTTTTTTGGCGAGCTACAGTTAAAAGCCTGGTTTGTACTACGGATGATGTAATTCAAAGCCTGGCTTGTACTACGGATGATGTAGATTCAGGATATTCACTGGCTTCCAGCTCTCCATTTTCCATTGGGATTCTGAAAATCACAATGGCAATATAGTACAAATCATATTATTTATAATCTATACTAATATTATAAAGAGAACATTTGTATTTTTGTATGTTTGTATCACTTTATAGATATAATTTTATTAAACGTATCGTGAGTATAATCCATTATTACTATTTAACCGGTAAACTACTCACTTGATAAGGTCAAAGTTGATATATACGCGAGATCCGCACTCTTTCATCAACGGCGAGTGCGTGTGCATTCGGCTGGCACCATACGCGTACTGGGTAAGCCGAAAGCACACGCACTCGCCGTTGATGAAGGAGTGCGGATCTCGCGTATATATCAACTTTGACCTTATCACGTGAGTACTTTGTATGGATGTTTGTATTAATTCGGCTCAATAGTTACTGGACCGATTTAAAAAAAATCCTTCACTAATATATAGAACTAGAAGTACCCTGCGGCTCCGCCCGCGTTAAGAACTTTTTTAAAAACATTTACTAAAAACACTGTAGTAAGAACCTTTCTATCATAAAAACACATCAAAATAGAACTAGCCAAATCGATTCTATCGTTTTCAAGTTATCGTGTGACTAAGGGAAATAGAGATTCATTTTTATAAAACCCATGAAACCATATTGATTTTGAGACTTTTGTTTACTCCATTTTACCCTCTTAGGGGTAGAATTTCGAAACATCCTGAAAATCAATCTGTTCTTTCCACGCAATTTCGCACTTAGCAGTGCCAACGAATGTATCTATATGCTGCACTATCTGAAGCAGCTTAGAGATCAGCTAGACTATTCTGTAAGCAAGTTTACGCATCTCGCAAGCGGTAAGATTTGAATTTCGTATTACAAAATTCAACCGTATTACGATTTGAATTTCGTCGTAGGGCTCACTGCGGATTCCGCTTGCGAGATGTGTAAACTAGCTTACAGAATTGCCTAGCAGGCGTCATCATCCAAGGCGCCAAAGCATAGCCTTAAAAAAAAGTCACCTGAAATTATTTTTTTTTCTTTTCAGATTTACGCGGAGATTTTCTTTTAATTAAGAATTAAATAACTTCTATAAAATTATGTGTAAATTATTAAACCCTGGATCCCTTGCTTAAGTACTCAAGTCCCGTTAGCCATGTCTATGATAAAATGTAAGGTACCTAAACAAATTTGTGACAGACTGGTGTCTACTTTAAGTTTTGTCAAAAACCTGTATAGCAGCACCATCATATTATTACATAAATTCAAGAGACCGTTGAATACATAATTAATGTACAAGTACTTTCTTTTTCATACAAACATTATGAAAAACAAAGTTAATTTTGAGCTGGCGAAAAATTATATGTAGTTATAAAATACTCTGTGCAGTACTCTGTAACTGTGTGTACGGAATCCTACGAGTGCGAATTTAGTTGCGAGCATTAAAATCTGTTAGAACAATAAATCGCCCCCTGTTTTCCTACCCTTAGAGTTGGTTTTTTTTCTAAATATATATGTGACCAACTTCGAGTTATACCCTATCCAATAAAAAAAAGTATTATCAAAATTGGTCTACATCATCCCCTGTTTTCCTACCCTGATTGGTTTTTTTTTTTACAAATTTATATGTGACCAACTTCGGGGTATTTCCAATTAAAAAGAAAGAATTATCAAAATCAGACAACTCTGTAACAGTTATGTGTCGTCATACATAAACAAAAAAAACTGGCGAGTGGCGGCGGACTCTTACAGTGACGTCACAGCTACCGCGCCATACTGGCCATTTGGTGAATTTCGCTAGTAATTAGGTCATAACTTCATCCACGGACTTTATCAATGGCAGTTATTTCCTTTCACTCTGTCATTCACGCTTTGAAAGGTGAAGGTAAGGACATACTTAAACGTCAAATGATATACGGGGATATATTTTGTCTTTCCACGTAGCCATGCTTTGTCAGGTGGAGAAAATAATTTTATTTTTTGTCAGTGGAAAAAACTGGGGCAAGTTTTTTATCCTCTCGCCCTGCTGGTAAGACAGGACTATTTTTGAGAAGTCTTAGAATAGTATCTAACGATACGTGTGACTTAAGTAGTCTATTATTGCACGGCGTGACAATAATAGACAACTTAAGTGACGAGTATCGTATATTATTTTATAGCTGTCAGTGTGACATAAACCCGCACTTTACGCTTGCTACGCTATTCCGTCAAATAGAAGATTATTGCACGGCGTGAAGTGTAGTAAGTAAACTGTGATCGGTATGCGTTTCTCTACGTTGTGTTTTACTATTTCACTTTTTTTTTTTTATATAAAAATTGTCTGAAGTACTGAAACACACAGTTACATGTATGGTTGGTTTTAACATACTTTAATTTTTTTTTAATATTCTGACGTAAACGATTGGATGACAGCTGAATGGTTCATTACTTCTTTTTTCTAATTCAAAGCGTTAAATTCTGCTTTTGCTATGTTTACTTGATAATTGGTTATGATTTATGATTTTGACGTGTATATGTGCGTATATTTATACTGCCTACATACTGAAAAAAAAAAAAAAAAAAAAAGTGCAATAATCGACTATTTAAGTCACGGAGAAGCGTGCGTAAAGAGCGGGTTTAGGTCACATTGGTGTGATTGGGCGAGGCGAACGGAAGTTGAGAGGGAGATATAAGTTAGTGAAGATAGAAAGAGAGTTACGTTTCGTATATTACTTTAAGGGCAAGAGAGATTTAATTCAGCAAATTTTAGGGTTACGTAACTTACAAGGCAAAAAGGAACCCTTATAAGATCACTTTGTTGTCCGTCTATTCTATACCCTTTATATCAGGAACCGTAAATATTTACTGTTTTTAGATGTATTCCTTTATAAGTGCTTCAAGGCCTTGCTTCTTCCCAAATTTCATGATTCTAGGTCCGCGGGACCCTATAGGTTGTCGATCCAAAACCTATAGGGTACTTCTGGTTGACCTACAATTGTCAATTTTGGTTAAAAGCAAGGTCTTACAGCAACAAGTAAAGGAAAAAAATTGAAAAATATAAAAAGTTGAAAAATAAGTTTAATTTTGGTACTTCTTATCTTCTTTCTTTGGTATTCTTCGTAGTTTATCGTTTTGACTCAGGACCTTGATTTTTATACACTTAATTAGGACTATAGACCTCAGTATCTGGTATAAATTTCAACATGCTAGGTCCAGGTCCTGAGAAAATCGGTGGTGACACGGACAAACGGACAAGAAAGTGATCTTATTAGGGTTCCTTTTTTACCTTTTGAGGTACGGAACCCTAAAACTGGTCCTTCTAACTATAGACCGATCTCTATCTACCCAGGCCAATTATTATCTTTTCTATGCCCAGGCCCCCCAAACAATCCCTGCTGAAAGTTCGAACAACCTTTCGTCGCCTGTTCTGTTCTGTTGGGTAAACGACAGTGTCGTTTACCCAAATATGCCCACATTTTCACATACAATGCAGCAGCAAAGATCTTGACATTAAGCACTGCACATATGCGGAACCAAAATCTATGTTAAAAAGATGGCTGTTGGCGCTTTCCTTTGAGGAAACAGAAAGACTGGGCAACTTTTAGTTGCATTTGAAAGTAAGGAGAATGTACTCAGAAAAACACTCACACGCACGCACACACACACACACACACGCACACATATAAAATTTTATCTTTCTATATATAATATTATTTTATTATAATTTTATTTATTATTCTACGTTATAGCTCTGATTGAAATTAATTTATAATGTGCAATTATATAAATTAAATGCTTACTAATCAAAATTAATATTCAATTCTTATGTAATAAATTAACAATCAACAGTCGTAAGTACAGTTATAGTCAGTATGTTTAAATAAATAATTTTGGATTTTGTATAACATTAAATCTTCCGTGAGGTGACGAAACTAGGGAAAAGGAACAATAGTCGGATAGAAAATATACACGTACAGATTTAGTGATTAATTTAGCAGATTTAGTGCGATGCGATAATATCTGTAGGAATTTTGAAGGGCGCCCAAGATACAAGTCTAGTTAGGTAATAATTCGATAGGCCTAGTCTAGTTTGGGGCCCAAGGAATGCTAGCAATTATCATAATTATAAATACATACATACATACATACAATCACGCCTTTTTCCCGTTGCGGTAGGCAGAGACTACTTCTTTCCACATGCTACGATCCTGACATACCTCCTTCGCTTCTTCCACTTTCATGAGCGTTTAATTATAAATACCTACCTATAACCTTGTTGAATATAATCCAGACTAATATTATAAAGATAACGTTTAATAAACACCTAGCTGTAAACCTTGTTGAATATAATCCAGACTAATATTATAAAGATAACGTTTTATAAACACCTAGCTGTAAACCTTGTTGAATATAACCCAGAGTAATATTATAAAGATAACGTTTTATAAACACCTAGCTGTAAACCTTGTTGAATATAATCCAGACTAATATTATAAAGATAACGTTTTATAAACACCTAGCTGTAAACCTTGTTGAATATAATCCAGACTAATATTATAAAGAGAACGTTTTATAAACACCTAGCTATAAACCTTGTTGAATATAATCCAGACTAATATTATAAAGAGAACGTTTTATAAACACCTAGCTGTAAACCTTGTTGAATATAATCCAGAGTAATATTATAAAGATAACGTTTTATAAACACCTAGCTGTAAACCTTGTTGAATATAATCCAGACTAATATTATAAAGATAACGTTTTATAAACACCTAGCTGTAAACCTTGTTGAATATAATCCAGACTAATATTATAAAGAGAACGTTTTATAAACACCTAGCTGTAAACCTTGTTGAATATAATCCAGACTAATATTATAAAGAGAACGTTTTATAAACACCTAGCTGTAAACCTTGTTGAATATAATCCAGACTAATATTATAAAGATAACGTTTTATAAACACCTAGCTGTAAACCTTGTTGAATATAATCCAGACTAATATTATAAGGAGAACGTTTTATAAACACCTAGCTGTAAACCTTGTTGAATATAATCCAGACTTCCAGACTAATATTAGAAAGATAACGTTTTTAAACGAGTTCAACTTTTGAGATGTTTAATCACAAAGCATGTGCATCAGCTTCAATATCGCGGAAAATATCGTTTGCGCGATGCAGGATCTCATACATTTAGGCAATATTTAAAGGAGAGCTATTAAAATCTACGCTAGCGCCATCTCTGGGTTTTATTTATCCTTACTTATAATATTATAAATGCGAAAGTAACTCTGTCTGTCTGTCTCGCTCTCACGCCAAAACTACTGAACCGATTTAAATGAAATTTGGTACACAGATAGTCTGCCTGAGAAAGGCTGCTTTTTAATGCGAAAAGAGGGTTAAAAGGGGGGATGAAAAATTGTATTAATGTATCGTCATTTTTATAGCTAGAAGCTTGAAACTTATTTTATATACATAACGATACAAATAACTATATTAACTACTACTAACGATAATACGAATAACCTAATAATAATAACCAATGTACCTATCAAAATGATTTTTATTAAATGTTTGTAATTAAATGTTTTTAACCAGAGTTTCAAATATACTTATGTTTTAATGACAAGTTAACGCAGTGCAAGAGAATATATTATTATATCAAGCAGGTTTTGGCGGGCTTTTCAAAAGCATCAGTTTCATGAATTTGATTTATGATTTCAATTTCATCGTTTTCAATTAACACTTCGTTAGCATTAATTTGATTAAAGTTTATTCAAAAAATATTGCTCATAATTTTATTTTGAAACAAATAATTTACATTAAACTTGCAAAAATTTATAAATTCATATCATGGATGATAATGAATTTAATTAAGTGTATTTATTCGTATTTAACTACCTACATGTATTTTAATCTAGCCCAACGCCAAAAAAAAATCACAAGTTATCAAGTTTTAATTAACAATGTATCAATAGGTACATTTTCTTTGTTAATATATTTATTAAAATAAATTATGAACAATTTCTTTTGCAGAACCCCTTACAATCACACCATTGCAGACCAACATGACAAACATATGGATCTCACGGATCTGCCACTACCTTCAGAGAGTAATGTACTCACGGAGGCGCAAGACTCAGCCGTATCCACGTCTGCAATGCCATTCGCTGAGCCACCAACAAATTCTGCTCCAAAATCGAATGCACAGAAACAACGTGAGTACAGACAGCGTATAGCAGCATCCAGAACTCCTGAACAGGTGATAGCTGCGAGGAAATCGGATGCCGAAAGAAAGCGAAACTGCAGAACGTCTGCAATTCCATTCACTGAGCCACCAACAATCGCTGCTCCAAAATCGAAGGCACAGAGACAACGTGAGTACAGACAGCGTATAGCAGCATCCAGAACTTCTGCACAGGTGATAGCTGCGAGGAAATCGGATGCCGAAAGAAAGCGAAACTGCAGACTACGCAAAGCTGCTAACTCGGCTCTTGGTTCATTAGAATCGACTACTGCATCCTCTTTTCGTTCAGGGGCAAGGTCAAACGACGTCCAAACTGGTACTCAACGACAGCTTACACACCAACAACGTCAAACTTCAGCAGCAGAACCAGTACAAATGTCTGTTCAACCAGGTACTTCTGATCAAATTGAAGTTCACCAGGCACAATCTACCTGGAGTACCAAATGGGCATCCTCGATCATGAGATTCAAATCAACTTTTCTGGACAATGATTTTGGCTACGCTTGTTCGGTTTGCGACAGACTGTGGTTTAAGAACGACCTCAAACCCATCACTGCGGCACAGCTGGAGGTGATCTCGGAATGGTTCATCAAAGAAAATCGACGACTGTGCAGAGAAGAATATGAATTGGTTTGCAACTCTTGCAAACGTTCACTGAACAAAAAATCAATGCCGCCCCTAGCTAAAGTTAATGGATTTTCATATCCAGACCAACCACCAGGCCTACCACCGTTAGATCTCATCAGTGAACGATTGATATCGCCACATCTGCCATTTATGCAAGTGCGTCGTCTGCGTCAAGATTTATCTTATGGAATTATAGGACAAGTGATCAACGTACCAGTAGACGTACAAGAGATGGTAAAATGTTTGCCGCGCCTATTAAATGAGGACGACGTCATTAATGTTAACATCAAGCGAAACCTTGCCCACAAATCGGTCTACATCAGCGAATACATGTCCAAAAGTACAATCAGTGCGTGGCTAACTGTACTGCAGAAGTCTCCATTATATCGTTTGTACGAAATCAACGTGGATTTGTCGAGACTGCATCCTACTGTGCCGTCTCTCGATGACATACAGGATGATCCGTCTAACCGTATAGAAAATATCTCCGTTGAAAACACGCCGGAATCTGAGATTCTCGCTTCAAGACAACATACCATGATGTGGAACGAAGAAGATTGTCTCAATATCGCACCAGGACATCAGGCACCACCTCTCAACATCATTTATGACCGCCATGCAGAAGAGTTATCGTTTCCTTCGATATATTTCGGAGAGCCACGTCAATTCAAAATGGGAGTTTCAGTAACACCTTACATGATAGCGACCAGTGAGATACGACGTCGTGACAGACGCGGAGCCACCCCTCAAAAAATCTTGTACGTTGCAATGAAAATATTGCGGCTGCGCATGGTGGATGGAATTTACAGTAGGTTTCGCAATGTTTCGGTCACGGAGAATGTTACGCGACGTATGTTAGAGGACACAGAATTTCTGAAAGAATATGTCATACAAAACCTCGCATTCATGAAGACAGTGCCAAACTCCGTCCAATACTGGGCCTCTCGCAAACGAGACCTCTTTGCAATAATTCGTCAACTTGGTGGCAAACCAACCGTCTTCCTCACTTTAAGTGCCAACGAAATACGCTGGATGAAACTGCTCACTATACTTCTTAAACTGAGCAAAAAATATCCAGGAAAAACAGCAAAAGATCTCAACGCTTCTGAGCGCTGTACTTTAGTGAGCGACGATCCTGTTACGTGCTGCATATACTTCTACAAGCTGGTTGGTTCCTTATTGAAAATGCTGAAATCCAAACAGTCTCACAATCCGTTCGGCAAGTATTTCGTTAAAGATTACTTTCTTCGTATTGAGTTCCAGCGTGGAGGAAGCCCTCAGGCTCATATTTTATTGTGGTTGAACGACGACCCACGTGAGACCGTGTCGGAAAATATGCCAAGAACCATCGAACTCGTCGAAAAATTAAGTTCGGTTTCTCGAGATGATGTGCCAAACAATTCTATCTACGCTAACCAGATACACAAACATACTTACAGTTGCACAAAGCGAGGCGAGACAAATTGCAGATTCGGGATCCCGTACTGGCCTATGCCCACGACCCGTGTACTGGTTCCGATACCTCAATCTGATGGACGCAGCCAAACCCTACAAGAGAAGGCCAATGAGCTGCGTACCTCTCTCGGTGAACGTCGATACGCATGCATGGATGAGTTTCTTAATGCTAATGGTTTGACTTACGTTTCATACCTCGACGTTGTGCGTTCAACGTTGCGCAGACCGACTCTGGTATTCAGACGTAATTTCGACGAACTTATGACAAACACGTTCAATCCGTACCTTGCCGGCGAAGTCAACTCTAACATCGACATTCAGTTCATCTTGGATGAGTACAGCTGCGCAGAGTATCTCATAGAGTATGTAAATAAATCAGCCCGTGGGATGGGTAACCTACGTCGTGAGCTTACCGCGATGATGCAAGAGCATCCCGACAAGGACTACACAGGCCAATTGAAAGCGTTAAGTATCAAACTGCTTAACGCAGTTGAGATGTCAGCGCAAGAAGCAGCATGGTATCTACTACGACAACCAATGAGTGAGACAAGTCGTCAAGTTGTGTACATCCCGACGGTGTGGCCGACAGAAAGACAATGCTGCCGCAAGCGTCGTCAACAAATGGACCGCGAAGGCATCGATGGAGACAGCACTGATGTTTGGACCAAAAACATAATACAGCGATATAAAGAACGACCTGCATCATTAGAACAAGTGTATTTGGCTGAGTTTGCTTCGTGGTATGATAACGCTAATGATTTCGTTGACGAAGAAGACGACGTGCCCGTGGGTGAGGATGAAGATTCTGAAGCTGTACCTAAAGCGAGGAAGTCGAGAGCACCAAAAGAATATCGCAGACGACTGCTCGGACGCGTCATACGATACAGACGCTACGATATTGATGACACTGTCAATTATAAACGAGAGATGGTTCTTCTTTACGTACAGTTTCGCAACGAAATGTCAGAAATTGTTGATCAGAATAAATTTTTGCAATTATTTGACGACAATAAAGACACGATTATGAAACGCCGTAGCCTATTCGAGACGAATTTAGACATTGAAAACTTCATGAAGGAACTTGAAGCGACGATGACTTTGCGAAACGATGATAACAGTAATTTGCAAGAAGAAGAATCAAGCGCAGCGTTTGTCCAACGACTGTTAGGAGAAGATCGTCGCCCGACAAGGATTCTCGATCGCGAAGAAACGCAGCAATGTGATGACAAAACAGCAGTATTGCGAGCTGGTAAGAACCACCAACATAGAACAACGGGAGATCATTCTTGAGGTCATACATCGATCATGGATTACATGGTTGCAGAGATGACGTTTCTGAAGCGCTACAAATATTATTCATGGGTCCCGCGAGCTGTGGAAAAACTTACACCTTAAAGTGTCTAATGGAGACGTACAACTCACAGAACACAGCACAGATATAGTTAGAAGGGCGACCTTCCAACTCGTCCACCGTTTTGTACGAAAACCTATGTCCAAACCCCATTCTTCAGTACCACTACATAAGCGGTTAATACGCACAAGGTCACGCAAACACACGCAAAATCAGACGGGGCACTATGATTAGTCGACAGGTCACTCACATTGCGTTGCCTTTGTTTGCTGTGCAAAAGCCATTTAGCCACTAGCTGGCCCGGCGAACTTCGTATTCAGTATTCATTTATTTGCAAAAACAATGTACAATAGTTGTACAACTTGGTCTAAAACTAATCTATTAATTATGACCAATGACACGTACAGTGTACACACAAGTATATCAAGTACACAAGTATAACTTGGCGGTGGTGGTTTTTGGAACTAATTCCGCTCTCTTGAAACTGTGAGTTTGACGTTTGAGAGATTACCGCGACATTATTGTTGATAAATCTGCTACATTAAAATAGTTCAATAATGCCAAAAGTAATGGTAGTGGTTTAAGAGAAACTGTTATCAAAGTACAAAGTAAAAGCACAGTGGCGCACATGTCTGCACGCCAAGTTATACTTGCGCCACTGTACCGTGTACTATTTAGGGTGTCGCAAATGTAGTAATTATGAATAAACTAGCTGTGCCTGCGACCACCTAACAGACAATTAATGTCGTGTTACCTTTTGAATGAACTTAATTTAGGCTATTGTGAACGCGTTCACAATAATTCATGTTAAATTAATTAATAAATGAATACAAAAGAGATATTAAGTTGAGATTGACATTAGTTTGATTGAATTTAATGTTAATTATAAAAATATAATTACCAGTATTTAACTTTAATTCCGAGAATAAGTAGGTATATTTACTTCATGGAATACTGTCTTTATATAATTTAAATATCTATATGCCCTATGGATAAGAATGTATAAGGCACACATAAATTGGCTATGACATTCTTGCATATCTCTGTATTTACCTCCATTCTGACAAATAAAATTGATCAGGAATTGATTATTTTTAATTATAGGATGCACTCGGGTAATTATCTTTATTCAAAGGTTTCGGCCTAACACGTAGGCCATCGTCTAGGAGCGGCTAGAATAGGGGCGGTATGTATTAGGCGAAACTTAGTCGGAGCATGATTAACCTATCCTACGTCCTACTAATATTATGCAGCCAGATTTACAGGTTCCGGATAGCGCTAATATCACAGAATAATGAATAGTACAATTAAATGCTATAGTGCTAATATAAAGAATTCTGACAGCTTTTATATAGCACCATGTGTCAGATAACTATCTAATGCATTATCAGGAACAAACACAGTAATTTCTTACGTGCTGTTGTACTGTTTCTCATACAAAATTTGTTCGATATACGATATCGAGATTGGTATGAAAACTCGAACTATGGGAAGGCGGTTTTGGCGGGAACGTGAAATAGTGTGTGCTTTCATTGTATAGTTTTCTAAAAATTGTTTTCTTCCGCGAGTCAATGTGTAATAAATGTGGATTATTAACCATTAAGTGCCGGTGAATGTGTGTAGAGTTTAGGGAAACAGCACAATGTTGAAAAACATGCTCACCAAAATTCCACTCAAAATCTTCAGTTCTCATCTTTGCTGAGGGTTAGACTCCGACTCATAGACGTAATCTATACTAATATTATAAAGAGAGAACATTTGTATTTTTGTATGTTTGTAATGATTTGGCTCAAAAACTACTGAACCGATTTAAAAAATTCTTTCACTGATACATAGAATGGACTTTCGGAATGAAAATAGGTTATATATTATCCCGTTTAAATCAAAGATACATTCGTGGAGACCTAATTTGCAACCTAAGTGGGCAAAAAAACGGTCGAAAAAACACGTTTCTTACGAACGCTGCTCAATTGATAATAGATAGACCTACAAAAAAGTCCGCGACAGCATATGTCTATCTCTTAAGGTTGACTCACAGTAACCATTTTAATCTTAAAATTGTTGTTAAAAAATATTACATTACTTCCAAGGCTATTTTCAAGTATATAGTATTAATCCTTATCCAAATAATTACGTTAATTAGCTTGGCCACATATTATAGATTAAAATTGTCCTTTACAGTATATAATTAAAATGAAAACTCTAGAAGATATCACGAATTTCACAAACACGCATAGCAAAATTAATAAAATATTTGCAGTGAAACCACAGATTAGGTCATAGTTACTACGAAAATATTATTATAAGCTTAGCTATGCTGTAGATCCCCACCGATCACAATCAATTTGAAGTCAATATAGTATAATAATATGATCTATTGTATAAAATAATATTCATGTATATATATAATAATATAATATTTTAAACCACCCCGACTGATCTATGTATAATCTTTTCATTAAAAGCATTCCAATGACTCTAAACACGACATTTAAAATCTGACTGTAAGTTGGTGAGAATTTGAGTATTCTGTAGAGTCTAGATGTCCCAGCATCAGGTCAATGCTTCCATGTTCTTACAATATCGTTGAAGAAGAAGATTTTCGAATTGATAAGACCTATGAAAGTTGATTTCATAGCGCAATTAACTGGAAAAAAGCTCATAGTTTTATAACGATTGAACGAATTTTCATGAATCAAAGCTAAGAAAACTCTCGATGAAGACATCTATCAAACAAAAAAAAACTATCAATAATAAAAACAAAATCGGTTCATCCGGTTAGGTGCTAAGATGCTACAGACAGACACACAGATACACAGATACACACGTTAAACGTATATTACCCCTACATTTTGCGTCGGGGAACGCGTAAGGTTACGGCGGCAGATGTTCACCTTTTTTTTTTTAATATCTAATAGGCTAGCGTTTGACCACTATCTCACCTGTTGGTAAGTGATGATGCGGTCGAAGATGGTAAGCACGCTAGGCCTAGACTGGGGAACGGACTCTCAAGGATAGCTGCCGGAACACATTAGATGTTTTTGGCGACAGATTTTCTAACTTGAGGGTGGTAGCTGGCCAGGCGGACACTAGATAGTGTCCTACCACCATGCGGGGGTTGTTGGTTTCTTAACGATGTTTTCATTCACCGGAGGGCCACTGTGAGAGCGCACATACATTTTTCGATGGAAAAATCCATTGGTGCACGGTAAGGTTTGAACTCGGTACCACGGCTCCTTGGTAGTAAGCTACTTTTTGGTAGATTTAATGATCCCACTACCACTGTACGAAAACTCATGATTCATGAATGCACATAAAACTTTCATTGGTAGGTATATAGCTAGGATTAGAACCAACGACCGTTGGGTCAGAATCAGGGTAACTATCCTTTACGCTAAAGGGCCGTCCAATACTACTACGTAAGTATTATAAAACAAATTCCATCACTGCGTCTGTCTGTCTGTTCGAAATAATCACAATAGCTACTGAACGGATTATCATGCTGTTTTCACCAATAGCCAGAGTGTTTATGAGGGAGGTTTAGGTGCATAATTCGTTAAGGTTTTGTGTAAATTGGATGAAATATGACGATTATTGTTAAATATGTTCATATTTTATATTCAATGCAACAAACTGATGCAAATTTTGTAGGCATATATGTTCTACCCGTGCGAAGCCGGGGCGAGCTGCTAGTACGAGTATAAAATGACTGCGCAAAACGGCCCTGATGAGACCGATCTAGAACGGAGTTTGTCCCTTTCTTTTGTATGAACGACTTATATATATATATAGTATAGAACATATAAAGCACTACCAGGTAGTTAGACAAGGACACACTCCCACTCTGGTGTCTTTCAATGGGCCGTTTTGTTCTACAATACAATTACAACCATATGGTTACAGCATACGGATTAAATTGAATTTGGCAAAACATCTGGAAGTGCGCCATCCTTTTATATTACGTCTATGCCCCGACTAGACTAGGACTTCAATTTGACCTGGGCCGGTAGTCTCTACACACATAGCGATGAATTTCGAGCGATAATCGTCGATACGAAAAGAGATGCAGACATTTCGATGACTAGACGCATCGCTATCAATGTAGAGACTTCCACCCATAGAGAAAGTATATAATATGTGGAGAGAACACTACCGTATGCGAATTAAATAGCTATAAGAGATATAATAAATATAGGCTTAAATAAGAAATGAAATACGTATGTTTACTTTTTTTACTTACGATGTTAATAATGCGTAGGAAAGAGACGTATAATGCCGTTCGGTTTCGTTATCATGCAGGTTGTCACAAGTCAATTTTTGGCTAGTGATGGGCTTATCATCGACATTATTGTGTCGATGTCAGTCATCAAAGCAAATATGTATTTAATTTTATTAAAAAGTCCAAATACAAGACTGTTCATTATATGAGTTGTGTATGTCGTAGGTATTATTAATAAAACGTTTTTTGCAAAAAATAGTAGGATTTTGGGAATACACGAAAAATTAGACAATGGCTATGATATCAATTAATCAATCTTAATGAAAAAAGTTAGTTCCGATTAGGTTTTTAAATTATAAAAAACCTAGTTATTTAGCGAAAATTTAGTTCATGAAATTTTCCTTTAAAATCTTCTCTTCTTCACTCAGTATAATTATAAAAAAGCGTTGCATCGTCATGTAGAAATAGTATGATAATGGTACGTAAATCCGTAATACACCCTTCAACAACACAAGCCATCTTGTCCAAAGCACTGTACACTTTAAATATATACTTTTACTTTCTGGTCACGTTCTCAGACAGAAATTAATAATTATATCGCTTTTTTCACTCAGTGAATTCGTCAAACCCGCGACACGTATCGACAAAACCTAAAACTGCAAACTAAGTTGATAGCTGACATATAGTATTTTGACGTCTTGGATAGAACTTTTATATTTGTTAGCATTATAAGATGACCAAAGGTGACCATTTGACATTTCCCATTTTAAGCTTTGTGACACGTTTAAAAACAAACAGCCATGTTTTGTTTCTTTCACACCTTATGACATGCTAATTGACATAAATGAATAAAATATAGCTTACTCGATTTTTATTTTAGCCCGGCTTCCATGCTTTAGTCATTGTTCCGAGTATAACACGACTAAAACGATGAACACGTGATACATATGCCAGCTATAAGATAAAATGAACAACGTAATTTGGTCGGGTTATACATGACAGCGGGTGAGCCAATGGGTGCACTAGAACTTGTATCCAAACATTGCTGGATACAGTTTAATCGCATACGCAGGTAAAGGATAAAAAAATGTTTTTCATCTCACTCTCTCATACTAGTCATTGTATAGTTTTATCCTTCTCATATTATTATTATTTAAATGCCATATCCGCTTAATATTTAATTCATGCTTACACTCCTGAAATGTGACTGATCTATCTTTATGACTTGAATACACTAGATCGTGGATGGAGTATTAAGTGGATGTGGCATTTAATTAACAATAATAATATGAGAAGGATAAAACTATACAATCACTAGTATGAGAGAGCGAGATGAACAACATTTTTTTTGTCCTTCTCTGTGTATGCGATTTTACAAACTGGCTCCAGCACTGGAACCAAGTTCTTGTGCACCCGCTGTCATGTATGACCCGACCAAATTACGTTGTTCATGTTATCTTATAGTTGGCATATGTATCACGT
Organism: Cabera pusaria; assembly: GCA_954871355.1. Classification (NCBI taxonomy): domain Eukaryota; kingdom Metazoa; phylum Arthropoda; class Insecta; order Lepidoptera; family Geometridae; genus Cabera; species Cabera pusaria. The sequence continues at coordinate 4,254,688 of OX940906.1, read as the reverse complement.
GTTCATCATTTTAGTCGGGTTATATCTCTATATCTATTTCATTCGCATATGCTAATGTTCTCTATATATATATATATACTTTCTCTATGAACTAGATGAATTTTAATACTTGACACTGGCTAAAAACACTAATCGTGTGGAGCCATAATGAAACTAAAAAACAAAATAATTTAGATAGTTTAATTAGGGATGCGCTTTTTTTAAGCTCGATCCGATCTTGTGGATCGATACGGATCGCAACTTCTCGATCCGATCCGCGGATCGGACCGCATGCATTTGATCCGATTTTTAAAAGATCGATCCAAAAAATCTCATGAAAATAAAACCATTAATTAATATGTGACATTTATTTCAAACACTTTAGGTAAGGGTGGTTTAACAAAGCAACAAATTACTTTAACTTAAGGAGACTAATTTTCGTCCGACTTCCAACAAAAGAGGAGGCACTCAGTTCGTCTGTATGTATTTTTTGTACGTATGTTACCCGATTACTTCCGTGGTTCATGTTATCTTTCTATTCGCCGTCACCAATAACAAAGGCCAGTAATAATTAAAATGTGAAGTACCGATATTTTGTTTATATATATCACATAAATAAACTAAAGTTCCAGATCGTAGGTAGTTTGATTAACCATTAAATATTGGCGTACCTTCATTACATTGTGTGCAAACCATAATCACACCTCGGACACTCGCTAAATCTCCGTACAAACTAGCGTTTTAACGACCGACACTGTGACACCGACACAGATTTGTGTGCGTGATGTCTAAGGTTGTCGCCCGTAATCACCGTATCACAGATTATATAATAGTTACTTCGTACGTATATGTACTACGTACTGACCGTATGAATATTTTTTGTACACTTACCCAAAAAGCTTTTAACACTAAAAATATTAGTCGCTATTTCGTAAACCATCGTCTACAGAAACATTAAATCACAACACTTCAACAAGCAAAGAGAATATAAATACTACGTAGGTACTTACATCAAGTTCCTAATTGCTGTGTTATAAAAATGTTTTACCGTGAAAGTTTTTTTTAATATTTTACAAACTAAATGTTATTTACGCACGAGTATATGTCTTGTTTCATTTATGAAAATGAATTCTAAAATACGAATATGTAGGTAGGTATACTAATATAATTAAGGGTTTATTATATACCTACGTAATAAGAACCTACGTATATTTGAACCGCCAGTACTGGTCCCAACATAAATGTATGAACATAAATGTATAAATGCTTAATTGGCAGAGCACCTGGACTTGTAATCCGGAGGGTGCGGGTTCGAGTCCCGTCGGTACGATGAAATTTTGGATTGTGTTTAACAGTTTACAAAAATATAAAGTGTGTTACACTTCAAAGAAACATAATATTTGATTAACGCAGTGCAACATCTCTCGTCGGATTTGAAAACTGTAACGATTTCTTCCGAATGATTAACTTACGTAATAAGTTGTCATAGATGGCGCCATCAATGCATAATTGGGTTAACAAATGCAATCCACTAATGCCACTAAACCGGGGGGTGCGAGTTCGAGTCCCGTCGGTACGATGAAATTTTGGATTGTGTATAACAGTTTACAAAAATATAAAGTGTGTGACAATTCAAAGAAACATAATAAATGTATGAAGTTGATGTTCTTCTCTCCGTGAGTAATAATTGTTCTATAGTCGTACGCGTGTGGCGTCCTTGCTCAACGCAGCTCCTCGACAGCTCCAGAGTCGGTGGCGGGGTGAGGAAGCCCGGAATTGGTGGGGGGAACAGAGTGTCCGTTCTATACGTAGTATTATTATCATTTCTATGCCATAATGTTTGGACGGCGATCGCGATGCGATCCGATATTTGATAGAGTTGAATCGATCCACGATCCGGATCACATGGTTTCGATCCGATCCGAAAATCGTTTGGATCGTATTGCTTCGATCCTATATTCGAGAAGATCGGATCGGATCGGCGCATCGCTAAGTTTAATAATTTATGATCAACGGATGGTAGAGTCTATTCTCCGTGTTATGATCGTACAAAACGAAAAAAAACCGACTTCACAAGCCGTGATAGTCAAAATGGCCAGGGCCCCTAGACAAAATCCAATTTTTCCATTCACGCTAACGCAAGTTCAAAATGTATGGGAATGACATTTTTGTTGCGGAAACATAAATGTCATTCCATACATTTTGAACATTAGTAATCTGTTGTCTCTGACTCATATAGTAAACTGTGGACGGCAGTTAGAAAAAAAAAACTATTCCGCATCAAATTTGAATTGAATTGAGTTTTATTGAGATTTATTGAATCCTACTACTGTATGTATAGTTATTCTATGATTCTACTATTCTACGTAAATTGTATAAACGAAAGTTTGTAACTTCTTCATGCCAAAACTTACACCCGCCTGAGCCAAAGAGAATATAAATACTTGCCTGAGCTGTAATTTGGTAAGTATGTAGATAGCCTAGAGTGCCTAGACCCTGGAATAACACCGGTACTTGTTATCCCGATATTCCCACGTGAAGGATGGCTACGCGGGTAAAACCGCGGGGCACAGCTAGTAGTAATTAACTGTGTTAATAATTTACACATTTATCTTGACCTTCCATAGCTCAACCAACTTTACACTTGGTTCCTTTGGCGTATTGGAAGCTATAGATAAAATCAATTGCAACTATATAAAGGCTCACCTGATGCTAAGCAATGACATGCATGGTCTATCCTCTGCAAAATATTAACTTTACTTCCCTACATGTTTACCTAACATCTGCTTTTATTTACAACACAGAGTAGGTACGGTACCTACCTTGTATAATACTGGGTTAACAAGAAACTTTGCAATATTTACAGGACCTTTGTACATTAATTCAAATCCACCATAACTCCACACCAGTTCCTTAAATAGCACTAACAAAGTTGGGAAGAAAATATATAAAATAAGTACAATAAAGAAATGGAAAATTATTGAGTCTCACCTTGAAAACTTGATTATTTACTTGTCTGAACATAATAAAAGAAAATATAAGTAGGGCCTCAAAAAATCGAATGCCCAAAATGTATACCCTGTTCGGATATATGCTGCATTCGGATTATAGTATGCAAAAATAGATGTTGAAGCCATGTCAGACACACAAAAACGTTGGTAAATTCTGCTCAACAAAACAGCAAAATGCCGCACGGAGCGTTCAAATATATGTAGCGTCTAAAAAGTTTAATTCGGCACTAAAATAGGAGTGCAGCATAGCGAATTACTTAGAAACGACAGATGCACGGGGGCAGGGGTTCATTCGGATAAGGCATTTGGTTTAGCTTGTTTTCGGATTATCGAGGCCCTACTGTACATTGTACTTATTAATATGTAGTATCATAGTAGTCTGTCTGTGGTGTAGTAGTACTGAATACAATACAACATTTGTATCGTTTGTTTTTTCAGTTGTGAGAAATTCACCGAGTGGTGTAGTCCTCCAGCAGAAAGGTTTGTTAAAATAATTCTTATGAGATAGTTTAACAATGGACCCGCCTATCATAAAAGTTGAAGCTTTTGAAGCTTCTGATGATAACCCTTTTAATGATGTGCTGCAAGAAGAAGAAGTAGTCCTAGTAAAGACTGAATGTGAAGACTCTGTAGAAAAACTACATGGAGAAGAAATACTGGACCCACTGATAACTAAGTCTCAGAATTCTACAAATGAAATATTAGATCCTGGGTAAGTTTTCTTGTGAAGCTTTATAGACAACTATAGTTGTCCATATTGAAAAATGTACAATATCATATGGTTTATGATACAACGACCTTCACCAAGCTGGTTAATGGATCAAACACATTTTTTATGTAATTTAATATATCAAAAAATATATTGCATATGGGTTGCCAATTAAATTTTAGTCCAGGATATTTTTAATTAATTAAAAAAAAATTTTTTTTTTTTAAATATTTCACCTGTTTGGTTAATAGATAAATTCTATACCAATCGACAGTATGCAGCCCATAGTGTATGAAAAAGTTAGGTTGCCTATTTTTTCCTATCACAACCCTTGGGTTGCCAGGTATGAACTCGATACTAGTAATTTGCGCTGGTCTGGTTAATGAATGAAACTTAAATAAATATAAAGTTTATTTCATTACGAACACGGTGATATAGGTTTGCCTGCGAAAAATCAGTCCTGAATACCGGTTGCCGAATTTTAAAAGATTACATTTTGCTCCGAGTGAATGTGTGTGACTAAGAGGTCCCTACCAACCATCCTATGCGCTAGAAGAGGACACAACATAACAGCTGTTTATAGCCCGACCTTTTAAAGAGAGAGATTGCGCATGCTCTCTGCTCTTGAAAACAAAAAGCAAGGTTTAAACCGGTTTTAACCAATTATTTCGCTCGAAGCAGGGTTAGAAGCCGGTTTATGGATAACCGCTTTAAATACGGCATAAACCGGTTTTTTAATTATTTCATATTATTCATTATTTCATTTAAAACCTCTAAAAATCTCTATAAACCGGTTTATTCCGCGAGAGGCTCACGCTACTGCAAGTACATTTGGCACTGGCGATAAAAAAACATGCTCTCGCACTTCTCGAAGTTTGCTTGCCATATATGCATAATTTTATTGACCGACCGCTGTTTCAATATGTGATTTACTAAATCGTTGTTTGCTTGCTGCCAGTGTATACACGGCTGCAAATTGAAAAGTGGTCGCTGACCATAGCTTAAACTGTTCTAAACCGGTTTATTCAACGAAACCTTTACTAAAAAGGTTTTTGCTCAATACCGTTCAATAGTGGTTTATAGCGAACTATTAATGACGAATATATTATTATTATTCACGTTATTTATTTTCTTTCTTAGTTTTAGGTTTTTTTACAATAAAGATATCCAAATAAAAATAGAAAAAAATCATTACAAATAAACAATATTATAAAAAAACCTAAACCTAGAGTGTCGCCATCAGGGGCAGGGCCCAAGCTACCGGTGGTTAGGGCTGCAGATAGAGGAACCTCCTGACGATACGTGCCGTGTCAAGAAGTACCGCCTTCTGTATCTGGCCCTTGATCCAGCCGTCTAGCGAGAGTCTCTTGAGATGTTGGTCGAGACTATTCGCTATTAGGCCGTTCGCAGAAACGACTATTGGGACAATGCTAGTCGAATCAACATCCCACATGGCGGTAACCTTATTATTATTATTAATAGCCCTAAGTGACCCATTGTTGAGCAAAGGCCTCCCCCCATGACTTCCACGCATCTCTATCCTGTGCTATTGTAGACCAGTATTCGCTAAAGGCGTCGAGCTCATCTCGCCATCTTCTACGTGGTCTGCCGCGCCGCCATCTCTATCCTGTGCTATTGTAGACCAGTATTCGCTAAAGGCGTCGAGCTCATCTCGCCATCTTCTACGTGGTCTGCCGCGCCGCCGATTAGCTGTATCAGGGCGCCACTTAGTTGTGATTTTGGCCCACAGCTGGTCCGACATGCGGCAGATGTGGCCAGCCCAGTTCCACTTTAGCTTGGCGGCTTTCTCAGCAACGTCAACAATTTGGGTTTTGGTGCGTAGCTCGGTGTTTCGAACATGGTCTGTTAATTTAACACCTAGAATGCTACGCTCCATTGCCCGTTGGCAAACCTTGAGTTTGGACTTTTGGATGTTAGTCAAAGACCAAGTCTGTGCGCCGTAGGTCAGCACAGGAAGAATGCACATGTCCATGAGTTTTCTTTTGAGTTTCACAGGAAGGTTGCCCTTCATAAGTTCCTTCATTGACCAATAGCTCTTCCAGGCATTCTCGGTGCGTCTAGCAACTTCTTTATCATGTCTGCTCTGGAAGGAGACTAATTGGCCAAGGTAGATATACTCATGGACATACTGCATTTCTTCGCCGCTGACTTTCACCTTATGTTCGGTGGAATTGGTCATTATTTTGGTCTTCGACATGTTCATCTTTAGTCCAATTTCAAGGCTTGCGTCGCTCAGGTCTTGGAGCAATTTTTGTAGTTTAGTTGCTGAATATGAGAATAGTACGATATCGTCGGCAAAACGAAGGTTAGTTAACCTTTTTGCACCGACCTCGATACCTTTACCTTCCCATTCGGCCGCCAATGTTCGGAACACTTCCTCAAGGGTACTGGTGAAGAGTTTCGGAGACAGAGGATCGCCTTGCTTGACGCCTTTCTCTATTAGAAACGGTGAGCTAGTTGACTGTAGTTTAATGGATGCTGTACTTTGTTTGTAGATATTGCGAAGTAGATGAATATAAGCGGGATCGATATTTTGGTTGTGAAGAGCGTTGAATATTGATGAGTGAGTGATGCTGTCGAATGCTTTCGTTAATAAACGAAATAGAATATATTATAAAACGAATATATTATAATGAACGAAAACCGAAAAGAAAAGTTCAAAGTACTTACACTCAAACGGGTTTGAATGTTTAACCCGGTTTCCAAGCCTTGACAAAAAGGATAGCGATAGATGCGTACATGCTGAGCATCATTGAGTAGTTTCATATTAATATAAAGGATTCGTTTTTAATTTTTTTTAAATCAATTAATTATATATATGTGTATATATTTTGTTACATTAAAGTATATATACATCTTTAGTAAATAAAAAGGTTATAGCAATACATATAATTTTGCAAATTTTATTTCTATTTTTCTGTTTAAAAATATTCATTACAAAAAATTAAAGAAATTCGCTCTATGTAATATATATATCTATAGATATATACTGAGAAATTAAAATCAATTGAAATGATTGAAAAAATTCAAATCCATGAGATTTTAATTATAGTCAATTTTTTAATGAATATTTTGAATTGGTTTTAATTAGTTCAATTCAATAATTTCAACTGATTTTAATTTCTTAGTATATATCTATAGATATATAAATTACATAGAGCGTATTTTTTTAATTTTTTTTAATGAATATTTTAAACGGAAATATAGAAAAAAAAGTAGGCCGGGCTACAAACAGCTGTTATGTTGTGTCCACTTCTAGCGCATGGGATGGTTGGTAGGGACCTCTCAGTTGCACACATTCACTCGGAGCAAAATGTAATCTTTTAAAATTCGGCAACCGGTATTCAGGACTGATTTTTCGCAGGCTATATCACCGTGTTCGTAATGAAATAAACTTTATTTTTATTTAAGTTTCATTCATTAACCAGACCGGTGCAAATTACTAGTATCGAGTTTATACCTGGCAACCCAAGGGTTGTGACAGGAAAAAAATAGGCAACCTAACTTTTTCATACACTATGCTTTCGATTGGTATAGAATTTATCTATTAACAAAACCGGTGAAATATTTAAAAAAAAAATTTTTTTAAATTAATTAAAAATATCCTGGTCTGGAATTTGCTTGGCAACCCATATGCAATATATTTTTTGATATATTAAATTACATAAAAAATTGCTATGCAACCCATATGGGTTGCCTAGCAATATATTTTTTGATATATTAAATTACATAAAAAATGTGTTTGATCCATTAACCAGCTCGGTGAAGGTTGTTGTTTAAGGGATCCTATACTACTAGTAATATTATAAAGTTGAAAGTTGTGTTTATGTTTGTTACTTCTTCACACTAAAACTACTGAACCGATTAAGCTAAAATGTTGTATGTAGACTCTGGAATAAATTACACAGGATATATTTTATCTCGATATTCCCATGGGAACATTGTGTTACAGTTCTATTTTCTTTTAGGAACTCTATCCCCCAATTCGAGGACAGTTCTGTGAATAAGCCACTCCGTAAGAGCCTGCGAACACGAAAATCGTAAGTTATAGTATTGGTTTTTTTCTTAGTTCTTAGCTTTCATAAGCTACGTTCACATTCGAACATGTATATACCGTATCGCTGATCGAAAGGCCTTTTGCACATTATAAAATATTTTCTTGTGTCTTGTGAGACATGTCTAATAAGAAATTCAGTCACATTTATTGTTATATGAGACCATACATTTTACAAAATATTTATCTTATGTCGGATAAGACGCGCACAAAGTAGTTGATGGTTGTCCATATTTGTCTCGTGCACATTATAAGACACAAGAAAATATAATGTGCAGATGGCCATGGTTTCAGGGTATATATCGCCATCTAGTCGCCATCATCAACAAACTGCAGATACTGGTATTACAGTTCTATTTTTAACCGACTTCAAAAAAAGGAGGAGGTTTCTCAATTCGACCGTTAATATAATAATTTTTTTTTATGTTTGTTTGCGGATAACTTCGTCGTTTATAAACCGATTTTGATTATTATTTTTCTTTTAGGAACTCTATCCCCCAATTCGAGGACAGTTCTGTGGATAAGCCACTCCGTGCCAAGAGACTGCGAACACGACAATCGTAAGAAGTACTTGTTTTTTTTGTTAGTTCTTATCCTACTAATATTATTTGTAAGGTCCTTTCTGGTAAGACAGGACTATTTTTGATGAGTTTTTTTTTAAATATCTTATAGGCTAGCGTTTGGCCAATATCTCACCTGTTGATAAGTGATGATGCGGTCGAAGATGGTAAGGCACTAGGCCTAGAATGGGAACTGGCTCGCAAGGATCGCTGCCGGAACACGGAACACAATATTAGATGTTTGGCTACCGATTTTCTAACTTGAGGGTGGTAGCCAGCTACCGGTATCAGAAAATATTTTTTGTATTGCCTCTAATTACCCTTCTACAGTGCAATAGCATTAAAAAAATCAAAATTAATTTATTTGCTAGAATGTAGGTTTACATGCTTGTAGATGTTAATTTGTAAAAATCACAGACCCTTACATTCTACCACATATAATGGTGTGCAAATCATGTACATAAATATAAACAAAGCATTTAAACATTTTTTATTTAATTAATTAATGTTATTAATTTAATTTAATTAAATATCAATAGAATAATTATAATTTTATATATAAGAATATGTCATGAATGTTTAATAAATAATAATAATAACAATAATTAACAAAACCATTAACTTAATTGCCTATACATCACATAGTCATTAGTCACTGTTCTGATATTTTATTATTTGTATAACCTATCAAATTAATTAATTAATTAATTGTGTAATTATACACATTTTTAGTTAAATTCTTAATGCTTATGTGTCAGAAATTCTTGAATGGTATTAAAAAAATTGTCAGCTAACCATTTGGTCAATTTTCTGTTTAATTTGAGAAAAGGCAAATCTTTGAAACAATCAGGCAGCTTATACACTCTCATAGCATTCGCCTTTACAGTTTTGGTATCTCCTTAGATATACCTACAACTTGAGCTACAAAGTTAATCGTTTTCTAGTTATTCACTTACGTTCCAATCAGTAGTTTCATTTTATAAATTTACGTTAATATCAATTTATTCTCGCCACAACACTGTAAAAGATAACATAACCGTGGTATATTGTTAGGCCTATAAACATGTTATGATATGTATAACGATCCGCGGGGGGGCACTGGTGACCTGTACTACAGGTTTTTTCAAAACCTATTTCAGGCTCCAGTCTCTCACAACGATAGGTTACATTAATTAAACTAGCCTAATTTCTTACTTTTGTATGTTAAATTAAGATCCTTGTTGTGAGATGAAATAAATGATTTTTTATTTTTATTTATTTATATAGCATTCCTATATGAATTTCTTATTGCAAACTCAAGTCTTCCCGGTGGGTAGTACAATTTAACTTCATTCGTAGTTCTTCCAATTCGATTTACAACATCTTTTCTTTTTTCAAATGTCTCACGAAAATACATATTTCTTTAATATACATACATGTCAAAGGCAGAATATTTATTCGTTTAAATAACGGTCTACAGCTGTCCATGTATTTGGATTAAAAAGGCTTTCTACACTGAATTACCCCACAGTAGGAGTCCATACGAGAGCACCGACGAGACATACCCATGGTATGCGATCAGTGCTGCTTCTGCGCATACCGTCGATTTTAACCTTTTGAGAGCATAGACAACTCTATCGAGTTTGTTGCAAACGTAATTAATGTGGGCTTTCCAGTCACAATTTTGGTCAATCATAATGGCTAGTAATGTTGTTGCCACTTGTTCAATTACACTATTTTGATACTCTACTACTAAGTCAAGTTCTTTTTTTCTATAAGTTTTGAATTGTATCATCTTCGTTTTGTCAACATTGAATTGCAATGATCCCACTCAAAGCTTCATTTATTTCTTTTTCAAATGTTAATTTATTTTCACATTTTACTAGTAGCTGACAGTAGTAGTGAGATGACACAACCATCAGCAAATAAAATGGTGTCGTGCCTAGTGCTGTTTGGTAAGTCATTAATGTAAATTAAAAACAAGAATGGGCCAAGCACACTGCCCTGTAGGACACCGAAATTGTTGTGTTTAAAAATGCTTCTATATGTGTGTTTCTTATTTTTGACGACTTTTGATATTTCTACGCATTGTTGTCGTCCTCCAAGATAATTTTCAAGCCATTTATTTGCTTTGCCTCTTATACCAAACTTATCTAGCTTGTATAATAGCAATTCATGGTTTACAAAGTCAAATGCTTTGCTCATGTCTAGGAAGATAGCCGCAATGGGTACGTTGTCATTTAGTGAGTCAGTGATTATTTTAATTAAATTAAAGCAAGCTGAAGCAGTTGTGCTGTTATTTCGGAACCCAAACTGTTCCTTCCTTAGTATTCTGCAAGTTTTTGTAAATTCTTGGAGTCTTTTGAACATAATCTTTTCAACATTTTTGAAAGTATCGGTATGTGTCTCTGGTCTATTGTTACTAGTGTCGGTTCTGTGTCCTTTTTTAAACAACGGCTTAACGATAGATGCTTTTAATGTATCGGGAAAGGTACCTTCTTCAAATGAATTATTAATCAGGTAAGCAAGCGGTAAACATATATGTTCCACGCATGATTTTATTGCATTAGTAGTGATGTGATCAATGCCTACCGACCTAGTGTTATTAAGATTTTTAATAGTCTGCATGACCTCTATACTATCTGTGGGTCTAAGAAATATTGTGTGCATATTTTGTATATTCATGGTTCTATTAATTTCATTAATATTCTATTTAAAGTTATTCCTAATTGTCAAATTTATATAGTAATCATTGAATATGTCACTTATGGTATTAGGATTATTGTAAGTCTCATTATTTGTATTTATCTGTCAATTTGTTTGTTTAAGATTTGGTCGCCTATAGTTTCATTAATCACTGTCCACGATGCTTTGCATTTGTTTTTGTTGTTGTCAATATATTTTTTGCTCTGTAGTTTTCTGGCTTTATTAATGAACTTTTTAAGCATAATACTATAGCATCTATACTGTTTAACCCATCTCACTTTACTTACTTTTTGATGTCGGATATTAAGATATAGATATCTTTTCCCTACACAAGATTTTTTGATACCTTTAGTAAGCCATTTTGTGCGACTGCTCCCTGATAGTCTCTTAATGCAATGTATAGGGAAGCATAAATAAAAAAAAAGCTTATTCGAGTTGGACTCGCCCACCGAGGCTTCCGTACTAACGTTGGTTGGTACCAATTAAGCTAGACCTCTAAATTGTATGGGCGCTCAGATAACTCATCAGAAGCCTATATAGTAGGCAAAACTATGTATGTTTGTAATTGCGTTTCGGCGCTTTTAATTGCTGGTTCTATCCTTTCGAGTGGGGAGGGAGGCGATGATTGTATCCAAAAAACGATGTTTGAATGGCACAAGTTTATTTTCTTCCATATATACATGCGACAACAATCCTTATAAAATGCAACGGTTGCAATGGCGACAGCAACATGCTTGGCCGCTAACCACGCCGGTAATAGTTAAAGTTAACCGGAAGGGGGTTCTCATCACGATCACTATACTCATAGAGTTGCTACTTTAGTTAGATGCAAATACAAATTTTACATATTTAAAAGTCATTGACTCGACTAAAATTACTAAATGACAGCTGTCAATCATCACTAGGCGGAATATTAACCATATTACAATGTTCAACGAAGACTGCCAACGCCATCTAGTTTAAATGAGTTAATCACAGATTACTATATGAGTCAAGAGTTTATCATTGGTTTTCTATGAATTGAGTTTCAAATGGATTCGGCAGATGGCGTAATTATAAAAACATTAAACATATCGCCCACCAAGGACAACCCTAGCTTGTCCTTCAACAAACATTGACATCGGCCACCATGAGAATCCATGACCAACGTTAGATAGATAGATAGATAGATAAATACTTTATTTGCACACCAATAATACAGAAAATACTTAAGGTAACAGACTTATTCTAAGTAATGCAAAGGGCGGTCTTATCGCTTAAAGCGATTTCTTCTAGACAACCAAACTGATAGTGATATTGAGAGACTGTGACGGACGGTGGCGTATCTATTTTAAATCTTAGCTATTTATATAGTTATACATATACATAAATACACGTGTATACACAAACATACATGCAAATATACATATACATTACATAAACATATACATTTACACAAATACTTACATATATACACACGTATATACCTATATCACATAATACATACACTTACATAATTTAATACATTAATACGATATAGAAAATAATTATCTGAATAGTAATTTCCAAATTAATTAACAGTAACAGGATCAGCAGTCATCATTAGATAAGTACCATTTCCTTAATCTTTCTTTGAAAGTATGGGGAGATGGAGATTGTCTTATTTCGACAGGGATACTGTTCCACAGGCGTGCAGCCTGTACCGTGAAGGATTTGTCGAAGAAGGTAGTCGAATGTGTGGGGATTTGCAAAGTAAGATTTTCTGCTGACCTCAACGTCAGGGAGTGTTGAGAGTGAAGATACTCAAAGTTAACTTTGAGATAGGGTGGGGAAGCAGGATTAAAAAGAATGCTATAAAGAAGAGAGAGGATGTGTGTATTACAACATGTTGAAGACTCTCAAATTACAAAATAAAACTTGTCATAAATCCTATCAGTTACTTACTACTTAATCTAAATCTACTGTCGAATGAGAACCCCAAATCATATACTATACATTGACAACACTTATCACGATCGTTTTATAAAGAACTTATTTTAACTAAAGTCCCCGTCACGAGAAGCTATAAATTATGTAAACAAGTGTTCAGGAGTTCACAACATTTGGACCAACAAAAAAAATGAATTTGTTTAAGATTTAATAAATTATTAAGTAACAAATATTAATTAACATATATTATTTAAGAATAATTATTCGTCCGATTCAGATGTTTCCATTTCCATTTTTTCCATTATGAAACAAACTCGTACGCATTCGAAACTCGAATGACGCGTTTATTTCAAAATGGCGTCCCGATAGTTTACAATCCCTGCGTCCGGTACCAAGAAACACAAACGATAGCGCTTTGCGTCGTTAAAATATGATCCGACAAAATTAAATAGGTTGTTGCTTTCATATAACCCGTCTATATTTCATGTCGATTGAATATGGTCAATTTATTATTATATTATGTTTCTTTGAAGTGTTTCACACTTTATATTTTTGTAAATTGTTAAACACAATCCAAAATTTCATCGTACCGACGGGACTTGAGCCCGCAACCTCCGGAATAACATGTTCCGGTGCTTTGCCAATTAAGCCACGGTGCGAAGTATCGTTACGACGAAATTAGTGGATTGCATTTGTTAACCCAATTATGCATTGGTGGCGCCATCTATGACTACTTATTACGTAAGTTAATCATTCGGAAGAAATCATTACAGTTTTCAAATCCGACGAGAGATGTTGCACTGCGTAAATGAAATATTATGTTTCTTTGAAGTGTTTCACACTTTATATTTTTGTAAATTGTTAAACACAATCCAAAATTTCATCGTACCGACGGGACTTGAGCCCGCAACCTCCGGAATAACATGTTCCGGTGCTTTGCCAATTAAGCCACGGTGCGAAGTATCGTTACGACGAAATTAGTGGATTGCATTTGTTAACCCAATTATGCATTGGTGGCGCCATCTATGACTACTTATTACGTAAGTTAATCATTCGGAAGAAATCATTACAGTTTTCAAATCCGACGAGAGATGTTGCACTGCGTAAATGAAATATTATGTTTCTTTGAAGTGTTTCACACTTTATATTTTTGTAAATTGTTAAACACAATCCAAAATTTCATCGTACCGACGGGACTTGAGCCCGCAACCTCCGGAATAACATGTTCCGGTGCTTTGCCAATTAAGCCACGGTGCGAAGTATCGTTACGACGAAATTAGTGGATTGCATTTGTTAACCCAATTATGCATTGGTGGCGCCATCTATGACTACTTATTACGTAAGTTAATCATTCGGAAGAAATCATTACAGTTTTCAAATCCGACGAGAGATGTTGCACTGCGTAAATGAAATATTATGTTTCTTTGAAGTGTTTCACACTTTATATTTTTGTAAATTGTTAAACACAATCCAAAATTTCATCGTACCGACGGGACTTGAGCCCGCAACCTCCGGAATAACATGTTCCGGTGCTTTGCCAATTAAGCCACGGTGCGAAGTATCGTTACGACGAAATTAGTGGATTGCATTTGTTAACCCAATTATGCATTGGTGGCGCCATCTATGACTACTTATTACGTAAGTTAATCATTCGGAAGAAATCATTACAGTTTTCAAATCCGACGAGAGATGTTGCACTGCGTAAATGAAATATTATGTTTCTTTGAAGTGTTTCACACTTTATATTTTTGTAAATTGTTAAACACAATCCAAAATTTCATCGTACCGACGGGACTTGAGCCCGCAACCTCCGGAATAACCGGTGTTTAACAATTTATTATTATCTCGCAGTATAAAATGTTTACTTAGTAAAGATGTTTGTTTACATAATGTATAGCTTCTCGTGACGGGGACTTTAAGTATTTAATTGTATCATTACAACATTTTAACATTTATTAACATTTGGTGTACCGCAGACTGTGATTGCAATTTGGTCGAGGCAAGCTAATTTTCTTGTAGGTGTTTTTTACATGACACTCGATATTAAATTTTTTTAATAAGCATATTGGGGCCTCACTATTTTTGTTGGATTTTAATAAGTAAGTCTATATTCCAGTCTCCGCACAAAATTATTTTCTTACGCCTTAATGTAAGTTTAAGTACCAATCGTTCGAGTTTTCAACCGACTTCAAAAAAGAAGGAGGTTATCAATTCGTCTGTATGTTTTTTTCTTCTTTTTTTTGTGTGTGTATGTTACGAGATTACTCCGTCAATTGAGAACCGTTTTGAATGATTCTTTTTTTAATCGGTAGGGTAAGTTTCCGGAATGGTCCCATTTTTATTTCATTAATTTTTTACATTGAGATCTGATAAGTATCTCCAGAGATATACGATAAACGTTTCAAACTTGCAACTAAAATTGACTCGCTGGGCATTAGAAGTCTGTTGTTTTAGTTTTTAAACTACCTTAATTATTCTAGGAACTGTTGTGGATTACTATTAGGCGTCCTATAAAAACATATCAAGGTAATCTTGGAAATTTCTTTAGTTTACAACATTTACAACATTCAAAGTGAAATTTGGATGCAAAATCATTTAGATTCGTTAATACTTTGTAATGTAGGTTATTTTTTTAATAATATGCAAGAACTCATTCTCTTCATTTTAAACTTAAACATTTTATAACCGGCCAAGTGCGTGTCGGGCCACGCGCAGTGTAGGGTTCCGTAGTAGCTTGTTATTCAATGCAAGTCTACCCGTTATATACAAGCAACTAGGTACTCCGTCTTTGTCACTTTAAAGGATTTATTCTTGTATTTGGTACAAAATTATCCAACACCCAAGTTCAACGACTATTACTGCTAAACTAATTAAGTTATCTTAACCGCTATAATTTTCCTTTAAAGTTCATGAAATGCGCTATTATCACGAATTTTTCCAGATTTTTCAAGTCAGCAGTTTTAGGGGGGGGGGGACATGACTGAGTAAACGTAGAAATAAACAGCGTATCTTGAGATTAATATTTTTGACTATTTTGCCAAAATAATAATGATTATAGAATATTTATCACATTCGTCTCAATGTATAATACAACATGTTCATTTTTCGTCGTCACGTGTCACCTTCTTCATCGATAAGCGCGCGGGCGTTTGCAGGCATCCCTACGCAAGACCTATATACGAGGGTCATTCAATAAATACTTAGCCTACAAAAAGTAAACGAAAATTTTGGAAAAGTGGCAATTTATTTTTCAACATAGTCTCCTTTTAGTTCGATACACTTAGCCCACCAGCGATGCTCCAACTTTTTTAACCCGTCCGAAAAATAGTTTTTGTCAAACTCTGCAAAATAGGCCTCCGTGGCGGCGATGACCTCCTCATTTGATCCATATCTATTCCCGGCGAGAGATTTTTTCAAATTAGGAAACAGAAAGAAGTCACAAGGGGCCAAATCTGGAGAATACGGTGGATGGGGCAGCAATTCGTAGCGTAATTCGACCAATTTGGCCATGGCAACGGCAGACTTGTGCACCGGTGCGTTGTCGTGGTGAAACAGCACTTTTTTCTTAGCCAGATGGGGTCGTTTTTTCTTTAATTCGGCGTCGAATCGGCCCAATAAATCGGCATAGTAAAGCCCTGTAATTGTTTTACCCTTCTCGAGGTAATCGATGTAGATCACACCTTGTGAATCCCAGAAAACGGTGGCCATAACTTTTCCGGCCGATTTTACAGTTTTCGCCTTCTTTGGAGCACGTTCCCCGGTCTGGATCCATTGTTTTGATTGCTCCTTGGTCTCTGGTGTGTACCAGTGGATCCAGGTTTCATCGACGGTCACAAAACGACGCAAAAACTCCGCTGGATTCCGCTTAAACAGCGCCAAACACGTCTCCGATGTGGTCTCACGGTTGCACTTGTTTTCCGGTGTGAGTAAACGCGGCACCCATCGCGCCGACAGCTTTCTCATGCCGAGTTCCTCGTGAAGAATATGATGCACTGTGGCGATCTGCCAATACGAGATCATGGATTTTTTTAGCGCAGCTGTTTTCGGTGCACCTGGACGTGGTTCATCAAAAACCGACGTACGGCCACGTGCAAACTCGTTGAACCAATTCTTGACGGTGGCCATCGATGGAGAAGAGTCACCGTACACAGCATCCAAGCGCTCCTTGATTTCGATGCGCGTTTTCCCTTCCAAAAATAGGAATCGAATCACCGAACGATATTGCTCTTTTTCCATTTTTGTAAAACCGATCGATACGTTCGCTTCCATAAGTTGTCAAAATAAAACAAATGAAGGGATTGGAATGAAAAAAGAATTAAAAAAGAATGTGCTACACTGTGGTAAAACTCTTTTGAAACTACAGCGCCCTCTGGCGATGAGGCTAGGTACTTATTGAATGCACCTCGTATCAATGTACGTAGCTATAGCACATCTGCTTACAACTCGCAGCAAGGTGCCGGAGGCGGACTCATAGGCGCGCTCTATACTTTAGTAATTGTTACTCTGAGCAGTCTAATCATTTCGGTGGTCTTTTGAGGGTTCCGTAGCTGAATGGCAAAAAAGGGAACCCTTATAGATTCGTCACGTCTGTCTATCTGTCCGTCTGTCTGTCCGTCCGTATGTCACAGCTAATTTATATATGTGTTTAAAAATTACATTGAGGTTCCTAAAACCATTTTATCTCAAAGTCAATCATTTAAAAGATAGACACTTCTAAAGTGGTAATATGTGTTTTTTTTTGTCACTAAATAAATGTATGTAAAAAAATATATGTTGATAGCATTGTTATAAAATAATCCCACCTAAATGACTAATAAAAATTACTTGCTGAAAATCACCCGAATGCGAAAGTTAGTTTGTTTATTTGTTTGTTTGGGACTTCTTACCGGTCAAACGGCTGGATAGATTTGGCTGAAATTTTGTACAGTTATAGCCAGTACTATCAAATAGGCTATAAGATACTTTTAAACGTAGGCGAAGTCGCGGGGCACATCTAGGCATATGTGGCCAAGGTAATTACCGTGATTAGTTGGATAAGGATTAATATTGTGAAGTAGAAAATAGTTGGGAGTTATGTAATTTTTTTTATTAAAAAAATTAACATTAAAATGGTTGCTGTGAGTCAATATTAAGAGATAGACATATGCTATCGCAGACTTTTATGTACGACTTATTAAGTTCTATATTGACACTTACATCTATTTCCGTTATGCAGCGTTCGTAAAGAACGTGTTTTCTCGACGGTTTTATTATCGACATAGGTTGCAAAATAGGTCTCCACGAATGTACCTATGATTTAAACCGGATAAATAAAACTAAAATATGACGATAATCCGGATAAATAGGCTATATATAGCCTTTTTTTAATTCTAAGATGCCATTCTCTATATAAATGAAAGATTTTTTAAAACCTTTTTTATTTTTTGCATACAAAAATACAATTGTTGGTCTGCAAATGTGGAAGAACCAGAATTTGAGGACGCAAATTGCTTAATTGTAACTTTACCTAATTCCGTCACAATAATAGGTATATACAGGTCACCGTCTGTGACAAACATGGAGCGATTTCTTGTTTTACTTGAAAACACTATGTGTAGCATTAAAAATACTAAGAATAGCATTGTTACTGGAGACATAAATATCAATTTACTGGACGACACGCCTAGTAGTGAAAACGCAGCGTATCAATGCCTAATGGCTGAACAAGGCTTTCTGTCAGCAGTAACTGAACCAACGCGCGGTCGAGCTTGTCTGGACCACGCATATCTAAAAACAAAAAACAATTGTGTGGGTATGGTTTGTAAAAGCTCAATAACAGATCATGATATCGTAATTGTTGGTCTCTCTGTTAGCACAAAAGCGTTAAAAAACAAGAGAAAATCAATTGTAAAAACAAGATATTATCAGATGGCACACGACTTGAAGCAGTCGGATTGGCAAAGTGTTTTCAGCACCGATAATGTGAATGAGGCAGTAAAGAAATTTAACACTATACTCACTAACTGCATTCAGAAAAATACTAACCACATACAGGTAAGTAGGTCAAAACTCAATCTTAAACCTTGGATAACGCCAGGCTTGTTGAAGTGTATGCGTCATCGAGACAGCCTACATTTACAAGCTAGAGCGGCTCCTACAGATAAAATACAAGCACACATATATTTTCGTTATAAGAATTTCTGTAACAATCTTCTTCATAATCTTAAATCAGACTATGAAAACAAACAACTATCTGATCACCACAAAAACCCTAGGAAGCTATGGCACACAATAAAAGAAATTTGCCACATCACTCAACCTTGCCATGACTCCCATGCACTCCTGCAAACGGAAGATACCCCTCAAACATCTATCAATAAATGTAACAGCCACCTTGCACAAATAGGCTCCAAACTAGCAGCGAAAATACTTTCTAAATTAAACACAACAACGGAAGCTCTAAGTAGGCAGAACTCCGGAGAACACAGATCCCCAAACTCAATATGTTTTGCCCTCACAGATTCGGGGGAGATAAGAAGCATCATTTTCGATCTAAAGATAAATAGTGCACCAGGATTCGACGGCATCACTCCACTCATTTTGAGATATGCTATTGAATCTATACTAGACTCTCTAACACATATATGTAACTTAAGCCTCAAAACTGGAACTTTTCCTGATTTTTGGAAAACTGCGTCAGTCATTCCAATACATAAAAATGGTGATAAATCAAATATCGACAATTATAGACCGATATCACTGCTCTCTGTTCTCTCGAAGATATTAGAAAAAATAGTAAATAAACGTCTTGTTGATTACTTAGAAAAGTGCAACCTTCTATCTGAACGCCAATTCGGTTTCCGCCGCGGTAAATCAACGGAGCATGCGGTAGAACTCCTAGTCGAAACAGTAGCGTCACATCTTGATACAGGGAAAAGGTGCATAGGGGTCTTCCTCGATCTCGCCAAAGCGTTCGACACAATTTCCACTACAATCTTACTTAGAAAGCTTGAACGCTTTGGGATCCGAGGAAGGGCACTCCATTGGTTCACCAGCTACTTGAGTTCCAGAAGCCAACGGCTTAAGATAGAAAAACTCTCGAGCACGTCAGAGAACATTGATTTCGGTCTACCGCAGGGTAGTATTTTATCCCCAACCCTTTTTTCCATTTACATGGATGACGTCTTAAAAACATCTTTCCCTAACATGGAACTGATATGCTACGCCGACGACACAGTGGCCATCTTTCATGGAGACGATTGGCAGAAAACCGTCAAGACAGCTGAAAACGGGCTCGTGAATTTGGCACGCTGGCTTGATATAAATCTTCTGACACTTAACGTTAAGAAAACAAACTTTGTAGCTTTTCATATTAACCGAGTAACTGAGCTTAAGCTAACCCACCTGAAGTTACACGAGTATAATTGTCCAAATATCAACTTTCAGATAGATCAATCTCCCTGTTCTTGCAACAAAGTATCAAAAGTTAAGCACACTAAATATTTAGGCGTATTTATTGACCAGAACCTCTCTTTTAAAACTCATGTAAGTGCTTTATCCAAAAAAGTTCGTAGAGTCGTTTATTTAATGAAACTACTCCGACCAGCAGCTAAACTAGAGATAAGAAAAATGGTTTACAAGTCTCTTTGTGAATCACAAATTCAGTATTGCATAGGAGCCTGGGGAGGCGCTGCTAAAACCTTCATGATTGAATTAGAGCGCGCTCAGAGAGCTGTTCTGAAGGTAATGCTCGGGAAACCTCGTCGATATTCTACAGATAAGCTGTATGAAGAAGCGTCTGTTTTGAGAGTACGCCAGCTATTTATAATGCGCGCAGTAGCCAAAAGACACTTATTCACAAGTAAACCGCAAACAACCGCAAGAAGACAGGTGAGACGTCCAGTGCAGCCCCTCCCGAAAACTAAAACGAGATTTGCTACACGTCTTCCGAAGTACGTACACATATTCACATTAAACGCAGTCAATAAAGCTTTCGATCTAAGAGAATGCTCACCATCCGATACGCGAGTTAAACTCCGCAGATGGTTGATCTCTCTCTCTTACGAGGACGCTGAAAGAATTGTGTATTCTGGGGCTACCTAGCCTGTCAGTACAAAGCAAATTCTAAATATGTATGAACACACACATACACACACATACACACACATACACACACACACACGAACACACACACATGCACTCACACTATATACCTACTCTAACACAATGGGAACGACATACAAACAGTTGTGCCATACAGAAAAGGAAATGAATATTGAATGGTTTCGCAATATTCATTATCAGGACCTTCTTACAAAAATAAAATACCAACGTAGTCATCTTTCTCAGAGTAGGTATAGCTTTATTATATTAATGTTACTATGTAGGTAGTTGATTAGAGTTAAAATTTTAATAATCTAAGTTAAATTTTCTTATTCGATATGGTTATTGATATTAATATTTATTACTTGTAATTGACACTAAAATGATAATTTGTTGTTTTGTAACTAGATAATTCTGATATGCAAATAGTCTGTAAACCTGTACAAGGAATTAATGAATAATATACAGTATACCTACATAGAATTAATGAGTTATTGACATTACTAACTTAAATTTATTTAATTAATTAGATATAAATACTGCTCAAGCATGATATTATCGGGCAGTAAACTCTTTACTCATGATCTGAGATCGTATATCTATCTATATAACTTATCAATAATGGCTAGAATAATACTTAACTAAAATTAATTAGGTAATGTATTTCTATTATTGAAATGATTCGCTACGATAATTTAATTTTATAATAATTAATGTTTGATTTCGAGTTTATTTTATTATTTCATTATATAAATTAACTAGAAGTGCCCCGCGGCTTCGCCCGCGTTTAAAACTTCTTTTATTTACATAAAACTTTTCTTTTGTAAGAACGATTCTATCATTAAAGACATCAAATAAAAATTAGCCAAATCAGTTCACCCGTTTTCATGTTATCACGTGACTAAGGCAATTCGGGATTCATTATAAATGGGGCAATTTTTTAATTTTACCCGAAAAACCCAAATTTCAGACTTTGTTACCTACCCCATTTTGGAAAATCCTACAACACGTACTTTATCTCATCTTGTTTCGCCATACAAAGTTTGAATCCCTGTTCCGTATCCGGAAGGAATTTTGAGAAAATCCTTACTGAGCGGATACCTACGCCATAATAACTATCTGCATTCTAAAGCTTTCTCAGCGCAATCCGAAACAATATTGATTTTTAGACTTTGTTACCCCAGTTTATCCACTTAGAAGGGCATTTTGGAAAAGTCTGAAACTCGTATTTACTTATTTATTTACAAAAGTACTTGTGTGAAATGACGAATAAAATTTACTATCCAAACTTTGAACCCTCGCTTCATCCCCTTGAAGAGTAAATTTTGAAAAATTCTTTCTTAGCGGATACCTAAGTCAAAATACCTATCTGCATGCCAAATTTCAGCGCAATCCGAAACAATATTGATTTCAGACTTTGTTACCCCACTTCACCCTTTTAGGGGTGGAATTTCGAAAGAGCCTGAAACACGTATTTACTTACTTAAGTACTTGTGTTAAGTTTCAAATAGAAAATACTATCTAATCTTGTTTCTCCATACAAACTTTGAACCCCCGTTTCATCCCCTTCAGGGGTGAATTTTGGAAAATCCCTTCTGAGAGGTAACTAACGTCATAATAACTATCTGCATGTCAACTTTCAGCGCAATCTGAAACAATATTGATTTTCATACTTTGTTACCCCATTTCACCCTTGTCGGGGTGGAATTTCAAAAAACCTAAGACATATGTTTACTTATTTTTTTACTTGAGCACTTATGTGAAGTTTCGAATAGGAAATACTGTCTAATCTTATTTCTCCATACAAACTTTAAACCCCCATGTCATCCCCTTCAGGGGTGAATTTTGGAAAATCCTTTCTCAGAGGTAGCTAACGTCATAATAACTATATGCATGTCAAATTTCAGCGCAATCCGAAACAATATTGATTTTCAGACTTTGTTACCCCATTTCAACCTCTTAGGGGTGAAATTTCGAAAAAACCTGAAACACGTGATTACTTATTTATGTTCTGAAGCACTTGTGCGAAGTTTCGAATAGAAAAGACTATCTAATGTTGTTTCTCCATAGAAACTTTGAACCCCCGTTTCATCCCTTTAAGGGGTGAATTTTAGAAAATCCATTCTTAGCTGATACTAACGTCATAATAACCACCTATATGCCAAATTTCAGCTCAATTCAAAACAATATTGATTTTCAGCCTTTGTTACCCCATTTCACCGTCTTAGGGGTGGAATTTCGAAAAAAACTAAAACACGTGTTTACTTATTTATGTCCTGAAGCACTTGTGTGAAGTTTCGAATAGAAAAGACTATCTAATAATGTTTCTCCATAGAAACTTTGAACCCCCGTTTCATCCCCTTCAGGGGTGAAATTTGAAAAATTCTTTTGGTAACTAACGTTGTAATAATTATCTGCATGCCAAGTTTTAGCACAATCCGAAAAATATTGATTTTCACACTTTGTTACCCCATTTCACCCTCTTAGGGGTGGAATTTCAAAAAAACCTAAAACACGTATTTACTTATTTTTTTACTGGAGCACTTGTAAGAAGTTTCGAATAGAAAATAGTACTCGTATCTAATCTTGTTTTTCCATACAAACTGAACGCTCGTTTCATCCCCTTCAGGGGTGAATTTTGGAAAATCCTTTCTCAGAGGGCGATAGCGTTGTAATAACTATCTGCATGCCAAATTTCAGCGCAATCCGAAACAATATTGATTTTAACACTTTGTTACCCCCATTTCACCCTCTTAAGGTGGATTTAAAAAAAACTGAAACACGTATTTACTTATTTATTTACTCGAGCACTTGTATGAAGTTTCGAATAGAAAAGACTATCTAATCTTGTTTCTCCATACAAACTTTGAACCCCCGTTTCATCCCTTTCAGGGGTGAATTTTGGAAAATCCTTTCTCAGAGGGCAATAACGTTGTAATAACTACCTGCTTGCCAAATTTCAGCGCGATCCGAAACAATATTGATTTTCACACTTTATTACCCCATTTCACACTCTTAGGGGTGGAATTTCAATAAATCCTGATACACGTATTTACTTATTTTTTTACTGAAGCACTTGTGTGAAGTTTCGGATAGAAAAGACTATCTAATCTTGTTTCTCCATACAAACTTTGAACCCCCGTTTCATCCCCTTTGAGGGTTAATTTTGGAAAATCCTTTCTCAGTGGGAACTAACGTCGTAATAACTATCTGCATGCCAAATTTCAGCGCAATCCGAAACAATATTGATTTTCACACTTTATTACCCCATTTCACCCTCTTAGGGGTGGAATTTAAAAAAAACCTGAAACACGTATTTACTTATTTTTTTACTGAAGCACTTGTGTGAAGTTTCGGATAGAAAAGACTATCTAATCTTTTTTCTCCATACAAAATTTGAACCCCCGTTTCATCCCCTTTGAGGGTTAATTTTGGAAAATCCTTTCTCAGAGGGAACGAACGTCGTAATAACTACCTGCATGCCAAATTTCAGCGCGATCCGAAACAATATTGATTTTCAAACTTTATCACCCCATTTCACCCTCTTAGGGGAGGAATTTCAAAAAAACCTGAAACACGTATTTACTTTTTTTTTTACTGAAGCACTTGTGTGAAGTTTCGGATTGAAAAGACTATCTAATCTTGTTTCTCCATACAAACTTTGAACCCCCATTTCATCCCCTTAAGGGGTGAATTTTGGAAAATCCTTTCTTAGTACACCCTTACGTACTAAGACAAATATACCCTCCAAATTTCAAGTCTCTACGACCAGCGGTTTAGGCTGTGCGGTTTAGGCAGTCAGTATGTCAGGACAAAGAATCTTATAGTATTAGATAATTCATAAATTGTTCACGCACAGAATACCTAACAAGGAATTAATGTATGTATCATGAGCTCCCAAGATACAGGCTCTGCCGAGTTTGGGGCTCTCAGTTTTACTACTAATGTTATTTTCCTTATGGCAATAAACGATTTTATTTTATTTTATTTTATTTTATTTTATTTTATTTTATTTTATTTTATTTTATTTTATTTTATTTTATTTTATTTTATTTTATTTTATTTTATTTTATTTTATTTTATTTTATTTTATTTTACAAATGTTCTCTTTATAATATTAGTATAGATAGATAATAGACCAGGTATAATGTCCTACTTTAAACATTTGGCGATTTGACCACATAGTTATAATATTAAAATACGAGACTTATCGCGCCTAAAACATAAATTTTTATTTCAGTCGTCTCGTGACCACGATCAGTGCAATTTGGTCGAAACGTCGAGTTTAATAAAAATTTATGTTTTAGGCGCGATAAGTCCCGTATTTTCAACCGACTTCCCAAAAAGAAAGAGGTTCTCAATTCGTCTTTTTTTTTGTGTGTAAGTATGTTACGCGATTACTCCGTCAATTGTGAACCGATTTGAATGATTCTTTTTTTTAATCGGTAGGGTTCGTTTCCGAGGTGGTCCCATTGTAATTTTATCGAGATCTGATCTCCAGAGATATGATGATAAACGTCTCCAACTTGCTACTGAAATGACTTGCGGGGTATGGAAGTCGGTTGTTTTAGTTTTTAAACGATCGTAATTATAATATTTATAACTGTATAATGACCTATTCTTTTTAGGGCATCTGAGGACATTTCTGAAGCTAAGCCAATCCGTGCTAAGAGACGTCAGACACAGAAACCGTAAGTAGTATTTGGTTTTACAATGTTTTATATAATATCGGCAAGAAAAGTGTCACAACACATATTAGGTAGTAGTCATAATGTATAGGCACATAATGTACCTATACATTATGACATATTTACTACTCAATTTCTTCGTAGCATATTTACAGCAAATATTGCATTTGGTTGGCTGTAAAATCGTCATCATGTTGAGCATAGTAACCTCATTTGGCTCAAAGTTATCTTTTTAACCAACTTTCAAAACGAAGGAGGTTCTCAATGCGTCTGGTTTTTTTTTTACACCGACCACCGTCAATTGTGAGCCGATTCGGATGATTCTTTTTTTTATTTTGTAGGGTACAATTCCAATGTGGTCCCATTGTAATTTCATCGAAATCTCACAAGTATCGCCAGAAATATGAAGATAAACGTCTCAGACTTGTTACTGAAAATGAATCGCGCGGCATGGAAGTCGGTTGTTTTAGTTTTTAAACTATCATAATTATTCGCTGAGCCGTTTTGCTTACTGCACCGACCTAAAAAGCTATTAACGCTTGACGTGACATTATAACGGTAAGTTTAAAGTGCACATTTTTGTTCTAGTAGAGCGTCCTCCCTCCCCCCTCTAAAAGCTAAACTGCTGGCTTGAAAAAGCTGGGAAATAGTGCATTTCATAAACTTTAAAGGAACATTATAGCGGTAAAGATAACTGTATTAGTTTAGCAGTAATTGTCGTTGAATTTTGGTGTTGGATGATTTTGTACCAAATACAAAATCCTTAGAATAAATCCTTAAAAGTGATTACGATGAAGTATTTGCTGGTTTATAACGGGTAAAGACTTGCATTGACAAACAAAATCGAATATATATATATATAATATATTAAAAAATAAACTGGCCAAGTGCAAGTCGGACTCGCACTCGTAGGGTTCCGTACCACACTACAGTATTTTATAAGATCGAGCAAAAAATACCACTAAAATTTTTGCCAGAAAAAAATAATTAATACATTTTATTTCTTATAACACCATCTAACGTTTAACAAAGGTGTTAGGGATCGACATTTCAATATAACGCCATCTATGGGACGTTTACCTAACTAAGCGTTCATAGATGGCGTGAAATGCCGAAAAAAACACGTTTCTTGTATGGGGACCCTCTATTATTTTTAACTTTATTCTATTTTTAGTATTTGTTGTTATAGCGGCAACAGAAAACATCATCTGTGAAAATTTCAACTGTCTAACTATCACGGGTCATGAGATACAGCCTGGTGACAGACGGACAGACAGACAGACAGACGAACAGCGGAGTCTTAGTAATAGGGTCCCGTTTTACCCTTAGGTACGGAACCCTAAAAAACGAATAAACCACGAAATTAATTATTATAAGTTTCACATAGCTGCCGCTAGAAGGTGCTGTATTAAACGGGTTCTGAATCGCGATTCGCGCTATCGTTACGTCTTCATTCGAGTACCTATAGAAGTCGCAAATAACAGAATCGTTCTGTATTGTGATAACAGGCTACTACGGAACCCTACACTTCGCGTGGCCCGACACGCACTTGGCAGCATTTTATTTCGTGACAAAAAGTTCATACGCCAATAAATATAAGTAAATTAAGTTTACAACCTATTCTATTTCATGGAATATTTGTTTTATTAGAAATAAATAGCAAGTTTTATTCAATAAAACTAACTATTATGTTTGCTGTGGCTGAGAGGCACAAACGCATTTCTCCTACAAAATGTTCTCATATCGGTGACCAAAGGTAATTGAGACCTTATTTTACATAGATGAGAGTCCGAGAGCGTCCCCTCACCCCCCTTGTTTTTTAACGATAATCACGATCATGCTAGTAACTGCGTAGTCAGGACGGACGTGTGCCAAATCGCTTCATTTTCCCGCCAATAACGTTAGTACGCCATTTCAGTTGCTTGCGGTCAATTTTTTTTATAATATCGGTGGTTGCTTTATCTAGTCTAATGAGTAGCTATATTATGGTTGATTGCTTCTTACAAAAGTAGTAAGTGAATTTGTTCGATTTACTGTTATTGAATTTATCCTAGATATTATGCATTCTTTGTAATTTTCGAAAAAGTGTGTTACATCACGTCGGTGTTCTTATATCGGTGAAATCGGGGGTTAATTATTCCCACCGATGTGATAATTTTCACCTATATGATAAAAAAAATTAATTGGTAGTTTATTTCTTATATTGGTGTCTTAATTCATGATTAGACGCAAAGTTTTATCACATCGGTGGATAGCTATATAATATCGGTGGATCATTTTATCAAGACGGTGAGTCGTTTTATTATATCGGTGGTTTCTGCGTCAGTTCGTTTGCTTCTAAAATATTTCAATAATGACACCAGCAAGTCCTGCAGCCAGCGATGTTCATGAACAATACACATTTTTAGGGCATCAAAATAGTAAAAAGGAAGCCTCATGTCGTGACTTTGCCTGTCTGTCTGTCTATTACAGCTGATTATTTCAAGATTTAATTCAAAAGATACTGTTATTGTTAAAGCAGTTATTCAAAGTACTATTTCAAATATGTATATTGCAAATGAAAAATATTTTTCTTTCTTAGCAAAAGTGGGGGGATGTGGAGGACTTAAATTTTCAAGTAAAACATACTTTAATTTGTTTTTATATTTTATCGTATTTGAGATATAATAAATAAACTGGCCAATTGCAAGTCCGACTCGCACTCGTAGCGTTCCGTACCACACTACAGTATTTTATAAGATCGAGCAAAAAATACCACTATCATTTTTCGCCAGCAAAAAATAATAATTAATAAACATTTTACTTCTTATAACGCCATCTAACGTCTAACAAAGGTGTTAGCGATCGACATTTCAATATAACGCCATCTATTATATTTATTTTTATTATATACATCATCTGTGAAAATTTCAACTGTCTCACTATCACGGTTCATGAGATACAGCCTGGTGACAGACGGACAGACAGACAGACGGACAGCGGAGTCTTAGTAATAGGGTCCCGTTTTTTATCCTTTGGGTACGGAACCCTAAAAATTTAAGTTGGTAGACATTGACCTAAATGTTACATGGCAAATAAAATGGTGGCTCTAAACATATTAGTTTTGAAGTCATTAACAAAATTCCATTTCAAACAAACATAGTTATACAGTCGCGAAAAAAGTAAACTGAGATTTGTTGCGTATTTACAATACTTGTAGGTATTTCTGAGTAGTGAGGAAACCTCGGTGCGCGAGGATAACTAGTCTTTTGCCGGTTTTTTTATATGTATACTTTTGTATGTATTTTTTATATGTATACTTAGCATGGGGTACCATGTGAATGTAGATGTAAGGTGCGTACAGCCAATGTATCATGTTATATAACACTTCTATGTTATATAACATTGTTATTCAACATTGCAACATAAAACAATACTGTACACATTAGAATAACAATGTTATTTAACCATTCTACAGAGCTAGTGAGTACACGTGACTAATATAACATTGTTGTACATATTCACAAAATGTTATTATAACATGTATAACATACTGTGTACACATTATATGAATCATGTTACATAACAATGTTTTATAACATGTTATGTTACTTAGTCTGTACGTACCTTTACAAATGTATCATTAGGCGAGGTCCGTGTCCACTGTCCAGTAATGGACATCAGGTACAGGCTCAGATATGATCAGATGATGGTGAGGTATAGCAATCGAATGCAATATAAAGGTTTAATTCGAAAAATATTTTCAAATTCTGAGATATTTAAGAATAATATCTTAATAGCAGAATTTTTTTTAAGGATGCCAAGGCAAAAACTAGAAGAGGAGGAGAAAAAAGAGAGGAAGAGGTTATACGAAAGAAGAAGAAAAGCTAGAATCAAAAGCGATCCAGCGTTGAAAGAGGAGCATCTAAGAAAAGACAGAGAACGTTTAGCTAGACGAAAGGCAGCTGGACTTATCCCACTACGAACTCAAATGTCTGCACATGCACGTCTCGTTGCACAAAAAAATAACAGACTCAGTGCCCGCGCTTATTATTACAGGAAAAAAGCTAAGGCAACTGCTGCCGAAACAGCAATAGCTGAACCAGAAATAGCGAAACCACCAATAATCAAGAAAATGAAGCTTCTTTTGTCTCCAGAACAAATAAGACCTCAAAGCTCACAGCTATTGCAACGGAATGTTCGATCTAGTAGTCTTAATCTGCGTATTGACACTATAGTAACGAATAGTTCTCATTGTTTACGTCCAAGCAGTCCTCAAGATTTGTCAACAGCATCACCTTTACGAACACCAAGTGTTAGTTCTATAAATTCAGAAGAATCAATATTATGCCCAAACAGTCCTAACTCAGATTCATCTGTTACAACACTTACAATTGTTAAATTAAATCAAGACATTCGAGCAAAGTTTCGGAAATATCAAAAATCAATATCACAGCAAATATGCAATTTAACAAAACAATTGGCAAAGGCTAATAAAGAGAAAATGATGTACAAAAAGAGGTATCAAAGATTACTTCAAGAATTTAAGAAAATCAAACATAATTTAGAATTGAGAACAATGTCAAAGAAGCCGAATAGTGCCGACCGGCGACCTGCATGAAAACATAATATCGTTTAAAAACTAAAAAACAACCGACTTCAATGCCGCGCTATTCATTTTCAGTACCAATTTTGAGATGTTTATCTCAATATCTCTGGAGATACTTATCATACCTCGATAAAATTACCATGGTACCACACTTGGGATATCTCCTTTCGAACAAAAAAAGAATAATCGAAATCGGTTAATAAACGACGAAGTTATCCGCGAACAAACATAAAAAAAAAAAAAAAAAAAATTAAAAAAAAAAAAAAAAAATATACGGTCGAATTGAGAAACCTCCTCCTTTTTTTGAAGTCGGTTAAAAAAAGGCTGAAGAAAGACACTATTAAGAATTTATAAAAATAACTTATTTAATTAGTGTTTATTAATTTTTTTATTAAATTTTTGTAGTTATTACTTAGTTTTTTTTTAGTTATGTCAGTTTTATAAGAATGAGGCCGTTTTGTGTAACACAGCCTAAATAGGGAATATGCATGGTTTTTTAAATATTTTTATTAGTTACTACATTCATTACATTTCACTTATTATTATATTGTATATTATACTATGGTTGAAGTCAATGGCGTCAGGTCATCTGGATCCCTCATAAAAATGGGAGTCCCGCAGGGATCGATCCTAGGACCTTTTTTATTTCTAGTTTATATCAATGATTTACCGTCATTCGTACAGAACCTATGTGATATTGTTTTGTTCGCAGATGATACTTCCTTGATATTCAAAATAGATAGGACTACACCTAACTTTGACGATGTAAACAAATCAATAACACAGGTTCTGAATTGGTTTACAACCAATAACTTATTGTTAAACGCAAAAAAAACTAAATGTATTAATTTCTCTCTACCAAATGTAAAAAAGGGTATCCTAAATAGAAGTATATTAATAAATGATGAACCATTAGAACTTGTTGAATCCACAACATTCTTGGGCATCACCCTGGATTCAAAGCTTCAATGGGGTTCTCAAATATCGGTTCTAGCAGGTAGGTTAAGCTCCGCTGCATACGCAGTACGTAAAATTAGATTTTTAACGGACGAAGCCACTGCAAGATTGGTCTATTTCAGCTACTTCCACAGTATAATGTCTTATGGCATTTTATTGTGGGGGAAAGCCGCTGAAATCCAATCAATATTTGTTTTGCAGAAACGAGCTATTCGCTCTATATATAGTACTAGAAGTCCCCCGCGGCTACGCCCGCGTTAAAAACTCCTTTTATTTACTTAAAACTTTTCTTTTGTAAAAACGATTCTATCATTAAAGACATCAAATAAAAATTAGCCAAATTGGTTCACCTGTTTTCATGTTATCGCGTGACTAAGACAAATCAGGATTCATATTTTTAAAACCCGAAAAACCCAATAAAGCGCAATCCGAAACTATATTGATTTTCAGACTTTTTTACCCCAGTTCACTCTTTTAGGGTGGCATTTTGAAAAAGTCTGAAACTCGTATTTACTTATTTATTTACAGAAGTACTTGTGTGAAATGTCGAATAAAATGACTATCCAAAATTTGAACCCCCGCTTCATCCCTTGAAGAGTGAATTTTGAAAAATCCTTTCTCAGCGGATACCTACGTCAAAATTTCTATCTGGATGCAAAATATCAGCGCAATCCGAAACAATATTGATTTCAGATATTGTTACTCCACTTCACCCTTTTAGGAATAGAATTTCAAAAAGCCTGAAACACGTATTTACTCATTTATTTACTAAACTACTTGTGTAAAGTTTCGAATATAAGAGACAATCAATTCTTGTTTCTCCATACAAACTTTGAACCCTCGTTTCATCCTCTTCAGGGATGAATTTTGGAAAACCTTTCTCAGAGGGAACTAACGACGTAATTAATAACTATCTGCATGCCAAATTTCAGCGCAATCCGAAACAATATTGATTTTTACACTTTATTACCCCATTTCACCCTCTTAGGGGTGGAATTACAAAAAAACCTGAAACACGTGTTTACTTATTTTTGTACTGAAGCACTTGTGTGGAGTTTCGGATAGAAAAGACTATCTAATCTTGTTTCTCCATACAAACTTTGAACCCCCGTTTTATCCCCTGGGAGGGTTAATTTGGAAAATCCTTTCTCAGAGGGAACTAACGTCTTAATAACTATCTGCGTGCCAAATTTCAGCGCAATCCGAAGTAATATAGATTTTCACACTTTATTACCCCATTTCACCCTCTCAGGTGTGGAATTTCAAAAAAACCTGAAACACGTGTTTACCTAATTTTTTACTGAAGCACTTGTGTGAAGTTTCAGATAAAGAAGACTATCTAATCTTGTTTCTCCATACAAACTTTGAACCCCCGTTTCATCCCCTTCGAGGGTTAATTTTGGAAAATCCTTTCTCAGAGGGAACTAACGTCGTAATAACTATCTGCATGCCAAATTTCAGCGCAATCCGAAACAATATTGATTTTCACACTTTATTACCCAATTTCACCCTCTTAGGGGTGGAATTCCAAAAAAACCTGAAACACGTCTTTACTTATTTTTTTACTGAAGCACTTATGTGAAGTTTCGGATAGAAAAGACGATCTAATCTTGTTTCTCCATACAAACTTTGAACCCCCATTTCATCCCCTTAAGGGGTGAATTTTGGAAAATCCTTTCTTAGTACACCCTTACGTACTAAGACAAATATACCCTCCAAATTTCAAGTCTCTACGACCAGCGGTTTAGGCTGTGCGTTGTCTGTCAGTGAGTCAGTGAGTCAGTCAGTATGTCAGGACAAAGATTCTTATAGTATTAGATGAGGTCGCGAGATTCACTTCGTGAAAAATTTAAGGAAATTAAAATTCTAACAGTGGCATGTCAATACATTTATGAAAATATTATGTTCATACGCAAGAATATAAATGATTATAAGAAAAGGTCTGATGTACATAATTTTAATACAAGACATAAAAATAGATTAATTATACCTAATTTCAGACTGCAGAAAGTTAGTGGTTCATTCATGGGGAACTGTGTACGCTTTTACAATAAGCTACCTAAAGATATTGATCAATTGCCTATGAGCAAATTTAAAATCTATGTAAAATCCAATTTGATGAAAAAATCATACTATACAATAGGTGACTATATGGATGACAAAAATGCATGGCCTGAATGCCCCAAGTTCCAAGAACAAATATAAATTGTATTATAATTAATAATATATTGTTAAAATTTTAAAGCTGACATGTACAATTAATTTTAAAAAAAAAGATAAAATGACAAGACAAGCCCCATAGAGTTTCTTGGTGTTTTTTCTCTGATGGGAGTATTTCCGAAACACCGGTAGATTCAACAGCCATTCAGTTTTCCCCTTTTGTCCGCAGATTTTCTTTCTAGGCTTGCCATTTTTATTTTTATTTAAACAATATTATGCAGCTGACAGACGGACTATCAGTTCCATTTGGATCATGATATGTACTGTGATCGGTATGCGTTTCTCTATGTTGTGTTTCACTATTTCACTTTTTTATTTTTTTTATATAAAAATTGTCTGAAGTACTGAAACACACAGTTTCATGTATGGTTGGTTTTAACCTACTTTAATTGTTTTTAAATATTCTGACGTAAACGATTGGATGACAGCTGAATGGTTCATTACTTTTTTTTCTAATTCAAAGCGTTAAATTCTGCTTTTTTTACTTGATAATTGGTTATGATTTATTTTATGATTTATGATTTTGACGTGTATATGTGCGTATATTTATACTGCCTACATACTGAATAAATGCTTTGATTCTTTGATTACATCCATATAACATAATAAAAAAATAAAATACTGCTGGAATTAGTCTAAATATTTTTTAAATAAACATTTAAATATACAAATAAATTTGAGCAGTTTAAACGCCATCATTTCCCGGGCTCTTTGGTAATGCATTGTGACGTCACGCACTTACGTCAGACACACTAAGGCATCAATTGCAGCCCGAGATATTTAGGCGCACGAGCGCAGCGAGGAGCCTATAGATCGAGGGTGCAATTGATGCTTACACCCGAGCTAAATACTCTGCTTTACATCTCGATTGTGAAGTAAGTCGAAAAAAAACCGGCATTACAAGAATAAAACATTTTATTAGTTAAAATTTATAGTGAAATGAGAATAATTTTCAAATTTTAGGGACAGGTGTTTTTTGAGTATGTTAATAGTTTGAGATTGTGATATTTGTTGGTCATGGACAAAATCTGACGGGATGAAGCTTACTTCAGCAGAAGTTGTTGGTTGCGGATCATCTCTTGAGAAAGATGTTTCATTTTTTGAAAGCTGAATAGTTTCCGTTATTTGGTTGGTAATTTTACTTTTATTTTGTATGGAATCTTCAATGTAACCTTCAGCCACCTTGCTGGATTTCCACCCACCGAGCCTTTTTATAGTGGTTAAGTTAGCCCCAGCATCCGTTCGATATTTAAAATTGATGACTATATATCATACGAAGACAAGGCTGAATAGCGAAGCGACCTCTTTTGTCATTGGGCTGAATGCATGATGTCTATTGCCAGTATGATGGTTAGATGTACGCGAACTTTTTGAAAGAGTGAAGAGTTTTTTTTTATTTCTTACCGCCCTAGGGCTTTTCTAGCTACATTATTACCCTAGAGCGCTAATTGGTTACCTACAAGCCCCATTTGTTGGTAATAAGGACCTACTTACCGAATATGAGAGATGTAAAGGAAATCACCAAACCACATCTGAAGTTCTTAGCAGTATTTGCTGTGATATTTTAAATGTAGAATGCTTGCAAAATTATGTCTTAACTGCAGAAATCGTTACTTAAATTATTTATCACTTATTATTACAATTATCCTTACTAATATTATAAATGCGAATGTAACTCTGTCTGTCTGTCTGTCTCACTTTCACGCCAACCACAGAACCGGTTTAAATGAAATTTGGTACACAGATAGTCTAAAGTCTGAGAAAGGACATAGGCTACTTTTTAATGCGAAAAGAGGGTTGTAAGGGTTTGAAAGGGGGGATGAAAAGTTGTATAGAAGTATTGTCATTGTTAAAGCTAGAAGCTTGAAACCTATTTTTTAAGCTGTTGATTCAATGTAAATAAATATGACAATCAAAGTTTGTAAAAGTTTTACCCTCAAGGGTGTAAAATATCAACAGGGGATGAAAGTTTGTATGGAAATATGTAAGGTTTATGTGAATGTTCTACTGAACCGATTGAAATGAAATTTAGTTCACAGATAGTCTAGAGCCTGAGAAAGGACACAGTCTACTTTTTAATGCGAAAAAATAGATGTAAGGGGTTGAAAGGGGGATGTAAAGTTGTATGGAAGTATCTTCATTTTTAGAGCTAGAAGCTTGAAGCTTATATTTTAGGCTGTTGATTAGATATAAATAAATATGACATTCAAAGTTTGTAAAAGTTTTACCCTCAAGGGCGTAAAATATCAATATGGAATATGGGATGAAAGTTTATATGGAAATATGTAAGGTTTATGTGAATGTTCTACTCAACGGATTTAAATGAAATTTGGTACACAGATAGTCTAGAGCCTGAGAAAGTTCTGAAACACAGTCTTCTTTTTAATGCGAAAAGAGGGTTGTAAAAGGTTGAAAGGGGGGATAAAAAGTTGTATGGAAGTGTCATTTTTAAAGCTAGAAGCTTGAAACTTATTTTTAGGCTGTTGATTCGATATAAATAAATATGACATTCAAAGATGTGTGTCAGGGGTAAGGTGGAGTGGAAGAGGAGTGGAGAGGGAAGGTAGGGCAGTGGCGGGGAGGTGGTGGTGGGGGAGGGGAAGTGAGGGCAAGGGGGAGGTTAGGGCAGTGGCGGGGAGGGTAGGAGGAGTGAAGGGGAGGGGAGGGGGAGTGGTGGGGGATGGGAGGGGGAAGGAGGATTAGCATGGCGTGGTAGGGTGCGGTGTAGCTGGGATACGTATGTGTCTTATTAGTGAATGCTACCCAAAGACACTATTCCACGCGGACGAAGTCGCGGGCACAGCTAGTTATTATAATTATTATTTAGGAATTTGATAAATCCAAAGATGTTGCTTATTGGACTTGGGAGAAGAAAAAAACACATACATGAAGAATGGAGTTGATAATAAAAAAGCCGTCACTGTAGAAAAAGTAAAAAATAAACAGTATAATATCGTTTAAAAACTAAAAAACAACCGACTTCAATGCCGTGCTATTCATTTTCAGTACCAATTTTGAGATGTTTATCTCAATATCTCTGGAGATACTTATCATACCTCGATAAAATTACCATGGTACCACACTTGGGATATCTCCTTTCGAACAAAAAAAGAATAATCGAAATCGGTTCATAAACGACGAAGTTATCCGCGAACAAACATAAAAAAAAATTTAAAAAAATACGGTTGAATTGAGAAACATCCTCCTTTTTTTGAAGTCGGTTAAAAATCATTGCAATTGATTAACATATTTGAAGATAATCTAAACCCTTTCTTAATACATTGCAGTAATATACGAAATCGAAGTCAAGCTTATAAATACTACACACAAAATCTAATGAACAGATCTAAACCCCAGCTTTCTTCTCTAAAGTAATGGAATCAAAAGTAGATACCACTAGAATGCGACGACTAAAGTTACGTAACTGATAAATTAGTTTGGTTTCCTCGGCTATCATCTACAAAGTATTATACTGAATCTAACACACTACAAATCTCAGAATATGCGGCTCCCAAATCATCTTTTTTGACAAAAATAGATAAATGAAAAAGTTCACCGATATGATAAAAAAAACATCATATGTTGAAATTCAGCCAGTTGGATATTGGTAAAACCAGCATGAAAATCCGTTCAGCAGTCAGCAGCCACTTCGTGCTAAGAAACAACATACTCAACCGGTTGCTCGACATTAGGATTCAATTAAAAATACTTGTACATTTATTATGTCAATAAATAAAGGTTGTATTGTATTGTTGTATTGGATCTACAGACCCCTGCAACTAGAGTCTGTGCAAAAAGACAACCGTCGTAGAAGGTCGCGTTAGTCGTCTGGCGTTTTATTTTACTGTTTTTGTTGCATTGACAACACTGATGTCATTACTATTACGACTAAAAATATGTAATACTTGGTAGGTACCTACTCTTATCGTTATCGTCGTGTGCTACTAGGTAGGTATGTACCTTCCTTCCTTACCTTTGATTGAATGTTAGTTCATCGTAACGCCACGACGGTTCTCTTTTTGCACAGACTCTACGTATACGTTGAATTCCAGTGGGCTCAATTCCACCCAATACCTGTACCGACTAAAATTATCTTTCCTGCTTTAACGAATAACATGTTCAGACCAGGCGAATTTAGTTGTTCAACTTACTAGGGATGTACGATACGAGTTACAACAAATACTCATTCGCTACTTTTCTATCGATTAAATAGCACTTGATTAGCCAATCACTTAGCATAATTCTAAACCTTATTGTCGCTCTATAATGCCAGTCTAAATGTTCTTCCGGGACAAATTATTCAGCAACGAGATGAGTACTTTTAACCTGTACCGACTCAGTATCGATATAAAAAAAACTTGGAATCTAAAGCAGTGGCGTAGCGTGGGATTGTGCCGCCCGGGGCTGACGAGAATTTTGCCGCCCCCTAATTTAGGTATAAAATAATCGTTTTTCACGCGCCGCCCAGGGCAATGGCCCTCCCGGCACCCCCCACGCTACTCCACTGATCTAAAGAAATGTACATCCCTAGGATGATGCCTTAGGGATGTACTTTTCTAAGTCTACTGCTAAGTCTAAGTCTACTTTTCTAAGACCCAAGGGCTTAGGAACAAAAATCATGCTTCTATTCTGCTCTACCTGCAGGGCTAGCATGGCCTTATCCCCGGGGGAAAGACAAAATTATTTCCCTGTTTTTCGCCACTGACAGGAGATCAACACAACAATTTAAACGCTTGGTGAAGTTTAACCCCGAGTTTTGATTTTGTTTCGTATTAAAAAGTTTAAAAAAAGAATTGATTAAAAGTCAGCGGGCGTTTAAAATTGTCGAAAAACTTTACTTATAATTTGCCTTCTCCACTAAACAAAACACGGATAGGTGGAAAGACAAAATAGTCCCCTTGCCATGCGAGCCCTGCTGAAGTACGCGCCATTTAAGCTGAAGACAGATATTTATTTACGAAGTTTTTGGACTTTACAATTTAATCGTTTAAACTGTGGCTTTAGTTGTCTCTGCCGCGCAATTTCGATTCGTTGTGTTACAATACAAGTTTAGTGATTTTGTTGGATTTCTAGTGAGTTGTGGTGTTTTTTATTATTATACATTAGATTTATTCGATATAAAAAAGCGACAATAGCCCAATGGCTAAGGCGTCGGCCTGGTGATCGAGAGGTTGAAAGTTTGATCCCCACCTATTGCACTATTGACGTGAAGCCACTCCAGGCACAAGCATATTAAGCTTAGTTGGAGGGGTTAACAAGACTACTATTAATGTGCAACCCACATTGCTAGTTGGCTTTTATATACAAGAAAAAGTAAATAAAATAAAATTATCAAGTGATAGTGCGTGAAATGTTATAAAATTCGGTAAGATGTGAAGCCCCGTGAAATCTGTGCGGGTGCGATCGCCGCGTCATATGTTTTTGAATTTAAGTAACGACCTAATAATTTTAAATCAATTGCTATCATACTATAATTTTATATAATTATTTTTCTAGAAAAGTTGTGCATCACTTCTTCGGGTACAATATAATTTTGATCAATAATCAAAATGTAGGTCCGCCATCTTGAAATTCGTTTGTGGAATTCTGATGAAATTAGGGCTGGCTAGCCAGTAGTGCCA
The DNA here is from genome assembly GCA_954871355.1 of Cabera pusaria. Taxonomy (NCBI): domain Eukaryota; kingdom Metazoa; phylum Arthropoda; class Insecta; order Lepidoptera; family Geometridae; genus Cabera; species Cabera pusaria. The sequence goes on along the minus strand of OX940906.1, from coordinate 4,215,605 downwards.
GAACCGGCCTTTTTTAAAGTAGGCCGAAAAGTTTGCCGGAGATTTAGATTTTTTGTAATGTGCTTATGGAATTCTATTGCTATTTAATATATTTATTTGGTATTTAATGTTTTTGTGTTTGATTTCTATTTATTTATTTTTTTGCTAACCGACTTCAAAAAATAGGATGTATTCCTCAAAGACGGACAAATGCACCGATTTGAAAAATATGTTTTGTCTGAACCATACCTTTTTTGGTATTTTTGGCGCTTAAGTTATAATTTTTGTATGTTTAACCGACTTCAAAAAAGGAGGATATATGTATCAAAAACGGCTGCACCGATTTAGAAAATTATTTTTTGCCTGAAATGGTTTCCAAGTGGTTCCATTCTCATCAGATCAGGATTTGATGATGGGATCCTGGACAAGTCGAGGAACTCTTCATTATTGAAGTCGGGTTTTTGTTTTCCGTTTTATTTTTTAACTTTTGGTGAGTGTCGGTGCACGCCGATAACTCCACTTCACAATGTATGATTTGCTTTATTTCTTCTGCTTATTAATAGTTGAACTCAACAGATTTGGTGAGGATATTGAATGTTACAATCATGTTTTAGGGCGTCCGACCGCTGCCGCGACCCCTGATGTTGGCCTGCTGTCCTTACCTGGACCGTCGCCATTCAAACCAACGTATGGAAATTAATTGATAAACTATAATAATTTAAGATCATTTACAACACGAAAAACATTGACTTCAAATGCCGCGCTAGTCATTTTCAGTACTAAGTTTGAGGAGTTTATCTCCATAACTCTGGAGATACTTATTAGATCTCAATGAAATTATAATAGGAGCACCTAGGAAATAAATCCTACCAATTAAAAAAATAATCATTCGAATAGATTCACAATTGACGGAGTAATAGCGTTACATATACTCGTATACAAAAAATGTTGAACCTTCTCATTTTTGGAAGTCGGTTGAAAATAGTTATTATTCTACTTGTACTGAAAGGGGTGTTATAAGTGTGTATAACCCCAAAAAAGGGATGTTATAAGTATTTATAACCCCAAAAGAGAGATGTTATAAATATGTATAACCCCAAAAGAAGGATGTTATAAGTATATATAAACCCAAAAGAGGAGTGTTATAAGTATACTAGTTTATGCCCCGCGGCTTCGACCGCGTTAAAAACTTTTCTAACGTAAAACCTTTCTATTATGAAAATACTTCAAATAAGAAATAAGCCAAATCGGACCACCTGTTTTTAAGTTACTGCGTACGTAACCAAGGGAAATAGGTATTCAGTCATCTCAATGAAGTTTCCTAATTGTCACTTATTATTTTAGAAAACGCATTGAGTCATTCTCCCCGTCGCAAATAAAGATCATCAGGGTTCAAACCATATCTGAAGACCTCGTTACGCCTGAGATCGAGTCGGTTGGCGTTACACCAAGTGAGTAAAGCCGGTTGTTTGTCTCGACGAGCGTTTGAAGATGTTACCTCTTCTTTGGGGCCGTCCATCGGAAAAATATCACGCAATATTTTAATGAGATATTTTTTTATTTTATTTTTATATATCTTATAGGCTAGCGTTTGACCACTATCTCACCTGTTGGTAAGTGATGATGCGGTCGAAGATGGTAAGCACCCTAGGCCTAGAATATTATTTCAACATACTCTATACATTACCACAATCTCAGATCTTGACATTTTGTTCCATAAAATAAGTTTAAGTAAAAATGTGTAGATTGTAAGGCTAACTGAGAAAAAATTGTGGTGTATTTACATTTCATTCTTCTCGGAAGACAGGGAGTTGTAAAGTTGGTGACTTCATTGACGACCATTCCAATGAGATATAACTTGTATTTATTTTTCAGATAATATTTTGAAAATTTCCAATAAATTTGTACCAAAAAATACATGTGATTTTGGGTAGTGTGGGAGGGGAAGGGGTAATCTAAACACACCTCCCCACATATCACCAGCAGGGCTAGCATGGCGAGGGGACTATTTATCCCCGGGAATAGATAAAAATCTTTTCCCCATCTGTCATTTTGTCCACATTCAGAGCATGGGCGCACAGGTGGATATATTTGTCACGGTGGATATGGAGGGAATAGCCTTGTCCCCTTCATTGTTGCCATACATAGAAAATAAATTAAAATTGTATTATCAGTCATCATTATTTGATTCAAGTCGTCAGTTTTGATGTTTTGTTTTTCTTTTTAGTTTCATTATGACTCCACACAGTTAATGTATTTAGCCAGTGTTAAGTACATTATTATCTCTTCTCTATTTTAATGCATATTATGTAATTCTATTGTACGTGTGTATGTCACTGAACTCCTCCTAAACGGCTGGACTGATTTAGATGAATTTTGGTATGTGGGTTTGAGTTAGTCCGTAGATGGTTTAGATACACAATTGGACCCGATAGGTGGCGCTGCGAGACAAAGTCTGCCGGATCCGCTAGTATATATATAAAATTCTTAAGTCACAGTTTTAATGTTTATACTCCTCCTAAACGGCTTGATTAAGTAGGTATGATAATAGGTTTACAACTAATTTTTAATACCCCTAAGGGTTAAGAGTGGCCCAAAGGCGGGCAAAGACGCCGGACGCACTAGTATATATACAAAATTGTTTGTGTTTTTGAAAATGCTCTTAATGTATTTTTTCCTCAAACTTATGTTCTTCCGCGAGTGATAAGTGTAATACATGAGAAAAAATCTACTAAATTGCAATATATTTTTCAGTTACGAAAACGTTCACAAGGTCGATAAGTTAGTTTGAGAATCGTGAGATTAAGATTGTTTCGATTTATTTGTTAACTTTTAGGCACTGTTCTAACTTACTCTTTGGCACTGCTTTTAAGTCAAGTTCTGTGTCTGGCAATTTATTCGGCATACCTCGCGATTAAAAGAAAAAAGTATTTAAAATAAATGCATAGATCGAGTGGGAAAAAGTAAGTAAGTATTGTGTATATCTTTTACATGACCATGTAACGGTAAAATCCGAAAATATGTAATTTACGTTCCCTTTTGTGCGTTTCTTATAACGAGAAAATGTAGATTTAATACGCACGCGACATTTTTAGGCAAATAGCGGTGATAAATAAACATAAACCCACCTCTCGAAGCATCGGGACATTACCCAACCAGGACTGGGACTAACCGTACCCGGTGTAAGTGGTGTACGATGCAAAAGGCACCAAGACGCACCTCCTACAGGTGCGCGGGTTGCCATACAAACCTTTGCGCCGTTTCGTGCTTCGAAGAGTACCACGCCCATCTCAGAGCTGAGAGATTGGCAGTGTCGGTTGTTCCACGTCCTAGCTAAAATGTCATTTACCAACGTTAAACGAAATTGCATTGTGTTGACATTGACACGAACCCGATGTTGAGCGACGATGTTCTGCGAACATTGCTGCAAATTTCATCCCAATCGGTTCAGCTGGTGTTTAGGTCCCTTCAGCCGCTAAACCTGATGTTTAGCGACGATGTTCTGCGACCATTTTTGCAAATTTCACCCAAATCTGTTCAGCTGGTTTTTAGATCGGTGTAGTCGTTGTACCTGATGTTAAGCGACGATATTCTGCGACTGTTGTTGCAAATTTCATCCAAATCTGTTCAGCTGGTTTTAAGATCCGTTCAGCCGTTATTCCATACAGCGTGACGTCAAGCTGTGCATGGATTACTGTGCATAACTGGGCCATCTGCCCATCAATCTCTATTATCGTATAGTACATTGTCATTAAGTGTTTTTTTAATGTATAATCCTGTATTATATATGACATATTTACATATGTATAGGATACAATTGATAACATACCAAAAGTCAAAAGTCAAAGCATTTATACAGTATATGGGCATATTAAAAATTTTCACTTACATGCGTCAAATTACATTAAATAGATCATATTCGATAAAAAATATTATAGATATAACAGAAACATAACTTATTGCTTTGAATTTACAGAAAAAAACCATTCAGTTTTCATCTACAAATCTAGACGTCGAACGTCACACTTAAAACACGTGTTTAATTCTCCTGATTAATGTAGGGTTGCCAACCGTACTATTACGTGCACCCGCAACCCAGTACATGTTTCAGTACTTCAGACAATTTTTATCCAAAAAATTGTGAAATAATGAAACATAATAAATAAATAAAACGCAGACTAATTGCAGTACAAATCATATTCCGAATGGAACTGATTGTCCGTCTATCAGCTGCATAATACCGTCTTAACAGGCAACCCTAGATCTGCAAACAAAAGATGAAAACTGATTGACTGTTGAATCTACTGGTGTTACGTTCGGAGGTAATCAGAGAAGAAACACCAAGAAACTCTATGGGGCTTTGCACTTATTTTAATTCATTTTTTTTAATTCATATTATATATTTTTTTTTATTTACAACAAATAATTATTAATCATACAATTTACATTATATCTTGGAGCTTGGGGCATTCAGGCCAAGCATTTTTGTCATTCATATGGTCATTTAATGTATAGAACGATTTCTTCATTAAATTGTATTTTACAAAGATTTTAAATCTGCTCATAGATAGTTGATCAATATCTTTAGGAAGTTTATTATAAAATCGTATACAGTTCCCCAAAAAAGAACCACTAACTTTCCACAACCTGAATTGAGGTACAATTAATCTATTTTTGGGTCTTGTTTTGAAATTATGTACATCGGGCCTCTTATCATAATCATTCAAATTTTTGCGTACATACATAATATTTTCATATATATGTATTGACATGCCACTGTGAGAATTTTAATCTCCTTAAATTTTTCACGAAGTGAGTCTCGCGACTTCATGGTATATATAGATAAATAGATCGAATAGCTCTTTTTTGTAAAACAAATATAGATTGGATTTCGGCGGCTTTCCCCCACAATAAAATGCCATAGGACATTATACTGTGGAAGTAGCTAAAGTAAATTTCCAATTTTACGTACTGCGTATGCAGCGGAGCTCAATCTACCTGCTAGAGTCGATATTTGAGAACCCCATTGTAGCTTTGAATCCAGGGTAGCTTTGAAACCCTTTCTTACATTTGGCAGCGAGAATTTAATACATTTAGTTTTTTTGGCGTTCAGTAATAAGTTATTGGTTGTAAACCAATTCAAAACCTGTGTGATTGATTTGTTAACATCGTCAAATTTAGGCGCAATCCTATCTATTTTGAATATTAAGGATGTATCATCTGCGAACAAAACAATGTCACATAAGTTTTGCACGAAAGACGGCAAGTCATTAATATAAACTAGAAATAAAAATGGTCCTAAGATCGATCCCTGCGGAACTCCCATTTTTATGAGGGATCCAGATGACCTGACGCCATTGACCTCAACCATCTGTATTCTATTACAGAGGCAGGAGGATGAGACCAGAACAAGTGCTTTTCCTTACAAAATCTTTTCCGGCTGAATCCGGCCAATTGTAATAGGTGTTTTTTTTTATATATAGTCCTGTATATAAATTCCACATGTGTTGGATAGAACTAGAATTTCAAATTTTTTTAACACGGTTTACATAATCACTTCCGGCCAAATCCGCCGAATCCGGCCAATACTGCCGATCCGTAGTTGGTGTGACCCTAAAATGATCACGCTGCTCCGTGAAAATTTCATTGAAATTTTAATAACTTATGGTAATTACATCAAATAACCAAGTGTCAGGTATCATTCGAAAGCTATTTTGTGTACATTTGTTGGGACATTTTGAAAAATCCGATATAGTCTGCTGAACAAAAAATTTTGGAATGTACCTTGATATTTTAAGAGTTTGGTAGTATAGTGAACTTTTTCTAATATTGTTCTATTATTTGTAAATAGAATACCATCAGGATTTTATCAAAGATAGGTTGTTAAAAAAGTTTCAAAAAATACGAATATTTTGTATTTTTTTGTACGATTTTTTATACGAATATTTTGTATTTTGTATGTTATTACGTAATTTGGCTAGGTTGTCAATGAGTCGATATTAACATTTATTATGCGCATTTTGAACTAATTCCCAGATCTAACAAACGTTATTAATTTCATGATTTTTTTCGTATTTGAAACCACAAGCTGAGCTTCGCAGCTTCGTCTGCGTTAAAAAGTATTATATGTCCTATTTAGGTATACCAGAGCAATATTTAAACATAATCTGTCTACTAACTATATTGTTCGTAAAGAGATTAAAATAAAAAAAAAGTACTATTTAATAATTATGCTATAACATTTTGACAAAAAATGTTGTCTCAACAATTATTCCCAAATATAGTTATGCGTTTATAGTATTATTCTTTAGAATATTATGCGAGAAATGGTTATGCTAACAGTAATTATGGCAAGAAAAATATACCTAATAACTGTATGCCTATATAATAAGAATGAAAATTATGACAAAAAATGTTATGCGAAACAATAGGGAACCTTGTTGTTACACACAATCCAAAATTTTCATTATACCAACGGGACTCGAACCCGCAACCATAGGGAAGCATGTCCAGGCGCTCTGCCAACTAAGCCACGGCGCGATATTAATCGATACGACGAAATTAATGGATTGCATTTTTGACCCATTGGTGGCGCCATCTATGATCCCTTTTTTGAATAGGGAACCAGATAAAACTAACAAAAAATTAAAAGTGCAATCATAAGCTTATTTTGACTGGTAACATACATAGCGCCCTCTGCCGGACACGCTTTTCGTAATCTTCCCCATTAGAGACTAACGTCACTTTTATCTTATCGTCTGTGCAAACGACTGATGGCCAGGGGTGGAAGTCTCTACATGAATACCGATGAATTTCGACCGATAATCGTCGATACGAAAAGAGATGCAGTTAATAACTGTCTAGCTGCATCTCATTCTTGCAGACGTTTGCGATGACAAGACGCATCGCTGTCAATGTAGAGACTTCCACCCCCTGTTTCTGAGTACATTTATTGAGAGTGTATCTATTCAATAACGGTACAATTGAGTTAATAAACCAGTGGTTCCCAACCTTCTTGTGACCAGGGACCATTTCAAGTTTATTATTAGTAGCAGGGACCACAAATTAAAAACTAAACTCTATCAATCTAATTTTTAGTAGATAATTTTGTTTTTGAAGTATAACTTCTTTAGCGGCGTTGTGCACTTTTCTTGAGAAGGGTAAAAAATGTTAAACTCGCGTCAGGTCACGTGTCCTGATCGACAATTCGTAAGACGGAGCGCAGGGCGTTTGCGCGAGGTGTCATTCCAAAATATTCAAAAATGACGTGTTCAAGTTTTCACTTCTGCTGGCACTTCCGGAGTGCAAGCCATTGTTTTTCGTAGGGGAGGCTTTTGCACTGCAGTGGGACAGAATAGCCTGAGAAAAAAATAGCTAACATCGATAAGTTTTTGGAGCTGACATCTTCTGTACAAGTTCTTGAATTGTGGTGATATTTTTGCTCAAAGCTACTACGCATATCGTCACTTACTTTCAATCGATTTCTGGATATGTATTTAATCGACAGAAATCTTGGCTCGTATAAATTAGTTGTTGAAAAAAGGATAAGATAACGCAATTTTTCAAACTTTCGTTACTTACTAAAATTACTTTTTCATAACTGCTCCTCAGAATTAGATTTATATGCGTCCACACAGTTTTTGTAATTTTAAGCGTCTCTAGCACCCGATCCAAAAGGGTTCTTCTGTATTGCTAATACAGTAATACATATTCTGGTAACGATTAAATGCCTTAGCTAACATTTGCACATGATATCTGTTGATGTTTTCTAATATGCTTTCGTTAATTATAGCTTCAGAAGTAAATATATTTCCATTACCTTCTAACTAATGCTATGTTGTCTGTGTTTGTAGTTGTATGTGTCTTACCCTTGCTATCACAGTTTTTAGGGATCCGTAGCCGAATGGCAAAATACGGAACCGTTATAGATTCGTCATGTCTGTCTGTCTGTCCGTCCGTATGTGAAAAATCTAGAAAAAATATATTCTGTAGATCTCAATAAAAACGTTAAACGAAAATTGGTTTGAACGAGATACAGTCAGCAGTTTTTGAGATATAGCGACCGCAAATATAACTTTGTTTTTCATACAAACTATAAAAAACAAAGTTAATTTTGTAGTTGCGAAAAATCATAGTTATAGAATACTTTACTGTGTTAGGAACCCTACGAGTGCGAGTCCGACTTGCACATGGCCAGAAATCTGATAGATTTTTTTTTACAGCTTTTATATGGCGTCATGTGTCAGATACGAGTAACTATCTAATGCATTATTAGGAACCGGTGAAATAAAAGTGACCCTCAGAATAATTATATTGATATGATCTATTTCATGTTATTTGACGTGTGTAAGTGCAGATTTTTAAATTGCCCATATACTGAATAAATGCTTTGACTTTTGTGTAAAAATATGTAACGGACGCGTGAAATTCTCGCGCTTTGGCGAAAAATGTTCGTAAGTTATATGGTTGAAAATATATATTTTTGTTCTGGACTATGTGTTTTTTTTTGTATGTACAATTCATCACTTAGCATATTTAGAAAATAAAACACGAGAGTCATCTCTCAGCTTTTTAACCAACTAAAAATAAGGATGTTTCTCAATTTAAACGACGATTCAATTGGTACTGAAAATAATTACGCGGCATTTGATGTCTGTTCTTTCAGTTGTTTAAACGATCTTATTTCGTTACAAATTATTTTCTAAACATACTCGTATATCTACTTTTGCCTGTTCCTCTCGGTATTTATGGGCCTAGAAAAAAATTAGGACACCCAATTTATGCAAAATTACAAAATTATACACCGTTAGAAGCGTCTATTCAACTAGAATAAAAACCAGCAGAGATGGTTTAACCACAGTCTATTCACTTATTTTTTAGGGTTCCGTAGTCCTGACAAGGAACCCTTATAGTTTCGTCATGTCCGTCTGTCTGTCCGAGGTTTTCTGACACGAGGTAAGCTTTGCAGTTAGTACTAGAAAGCTGTAATTTTGTAGGGGTATGTATATCAATTACGCCGACAAAGTGGAAAAATAAAATTTTAGAAAATATTTTTTTTAGGGTAGCTCCTCTACATATGAAGTAGGGATGAAGTCGCCCCGCCTCTAAAAGCTCAACTGCTAGCTTGAAATGTCTGGATGATAGTGCAGTTCATGAACTTCAAAGGAAAATTATAGAGGTTAAGATAACTTTATTAGTTTAGCAGTAATAGTCGTTGAACTTGGGTGTTGGATAAATTAAAAAATAATCAAGTTAAATATTATAACTACTACGGAACGCTGTGGTTTAACAATACTCCGGGCGAGCCGTCAATACCATTGTTTTACGACGGCAGTGAAACGTGTACAAAGAACCCGTAGTACTTGAGTCAATTCATATTAACACAGTTCACAAGTAAAGCGAAGCACCAATCAGCGTTGGTTGCGCTCCGATGCGCGAATTCTGTCGACTACGCCACTATGATTGTAAAACTGACTACGCGCAATTTCAGTCTTCTTTTTTTATCGTAGAAGAAATACGTGTTTTATATTGTGGAGATAAGGGTGAATTTGCTATGTTAAGTTTCAGATTGAGGCTTCGATGCGCTTCGACTCTGCTCTAGTATTGACAGGCCTGTCGCACTCCGCGCTGTAGCTATGAAACTACAAGTACCACCAAGTACAAGTACCGCGCACCCGCTAGGGTCCAAGATCAGTCAGTTAAGTGTCACGCGCGCTCTCAATCGGCCGCGCGCCTTACTTGTACCTACCTCAATATTATATTCCTTGCTTCATATAGTAACTGTAAAGAATAGCTATGTAAAAAGCAAAGAATGTCACACATAAAATGGTAGGTAGGTATAAATCAGCTGAGTTTCATGTTACAAGGGAATTCACGTAATGATCTTTAGGGAATTTCTATCGACATTACATCTTGCTTTATTTAGTTAGTTCTAAGATAAATAAATAGGGTAGGTACCTACTAACGTTTACTTCAATTTTCCTTTTTTCTTTCTTAATGATTTTATCGTGTCATACGATAGTCAGATTTTTATAATCGGAGAGTTCATGTAATTAAAGTACTTATAGATCTCAGATCACTGAGATCTGATAAGTATCTCCAGAGATATGACGATAAACGTCTCAAACTTGCTACTGAAATTGACTCGCGGGGCATGGAAGTCGGTGTTTTAGTTTTTAATCTACTTCACAAAAACGGAGGAGGTTCTCAATTCGACGGTTTTTAGGGTACCAACGGAACCCTATTACTGAGACTCCGCTGTCCGTCTGTCTGTCTGTCTGTCCGTCTGTCACCAAGCTGTATCTCATGAACCGTGATAGTTAGACTGTTGAAATTTTCACATATGATGTATTTCTGTTGCCGCTATAACAACAAATACTAAAAACAGAATAAAGTGAAGGATAATAGAGGGTCCCCATACAAGAAACGTGTTTTTTTCGGCATTTCACGCCATCTATGAACGCTTAGTTAGGTAAACGTCCCATAGATGGCGTTATATTGAAATGTCGATCCCTAACACCTTTGTTAGACGTTAGAAGGCGTTATAAGAAACGAAATGTTTATTAATTATTATTTTTTGCTGGCGAATAATGATAGTGGTATTATTTGCTCGATCTTATAAAATACTATAGTGTGGTACGGAACCCTACGAGTGCGAGTCCGACTTGCACTTGGCCAGTTTATTTAAATGTTTGTGACCTCAGAACTCTGTCAGATCTTAACCGATTTGAAATTGAAAATTCTTTTTTAGGGTTCCGTAGTCCTGATAAGGAACCCTTATATTTTCGTCATGTCCGACTGTCTGTCTGTGAGTCTGTCTGTCTGTCCAAGGTTTTGCTAGGAGACCGTTAGTACTAGAAAGCTGAAATTGTGTAGGTATGTGTGTATATCAATAACGCCGACAAAATGGTGAAATAAAATATTGGAATTTATTTTTAAATATATTTTTTTTATTTTGATATTCAACTATTACAAAATAAAGTTTTCCTAGAATGAATAAAATACATCATTATTTTTGGTCGAAAAAGTGAGTCGGCTCCTACACTATTATAATGTTACAAGTCAAACAACCTACGATTCTAGGCAAGTGATACTATTGTCGCGTTATTTAACTTACGCAATCTAAAACTTTACTCAATTTTAATTGAACGTCACGTATTTTAGTTTAACTGTAGTACTTATATCCTACCTCGACATTAAACATTAATGTAGTACTTATTATCAGTTATGTACTCATTACATTGTTCTAAGAGTATTCTTCTACCAATTAAAGGCTTACAAGTTTTCTCATAACATTCAACCCTATAGTAAAGGCCGCGAGTTGACCGAGTTATTCAGACTCTCGCTGTGCGGACTTACGGTGCATTTTACTGTGCGCAACACGCGGTTCATAGTTACTATTAGTTGATACTGTGGCGCAAATTCAAGGTCGGACCCGAGGCGTGAAGCGCATTTTGAACGTTACTTGCGTTGTAACTAGGTTTAATCTCGCATTTTTGCTCTCAGGGAGTGCAATTTCTGTACATGTACTATTCATTATTCTGTGGTATTGACAGGCCTGTCGCACTCTGCGCTGTAGCTATGAAACTACAAGTACCTCCGCGCACCCGCTGGGGTACAAGTTCAGGTAGTATCCATAGTAGTCTGTGAAGTTCAGTCAGTTGGGTGTCTCCCCGTGAGTAATAGTGTTCTGTGGTCACGCGCGCTCTCGATCGGCCGCGCGCCTTACTTGTACCTACCTCAATATTATATTCCTTGCTTACGATATTAACATATAGTAACTGTAAAGAGTAACTATGTAAAAAGCAAAGAATGTCACACATAAAATGGTAGGTAGGTATAAATCAGCTGAATTTCATGTTTCAAGGGAATTTACGTTAAGATCTTTAGGGAATTTCTATCGACATTACATCTTGCAAAATTTGTTCATTCAATGGTTTTCGTGATACGGGGGCTGGACATGGCTTCTCCTATGGCACGCCACTTAGCTCAAACTATCAATTGTTTACATTTATCAAATCGTCAGGTTGCATTTTTAAGGTAGCCCCATTTTGACGTTGACCTAATACTAGTAGTAGAGTCTGTGCAGAAAGAGTACCGTCATAGAAATTGAGGGCGCGCGTGTTGATGGTTTTAATTTACTGCTTTTGTTGCGTTGACAACAATGCTCTGTCTCTCTGTCTATATTATACGTATATGTTAAATCTGCTGTACAGCAAGTCTATACACCATCAAGCCGCACGATGCTGGACTGCTCTGACGTACGTCCGCGTCATTCACTGTCCATTTGCACGACGCTCGCGGTGGTAGGGGTGCTCGCTGGATGCAAAATCGGTCGTGCAAGTCCAGCAAACAATTAGTAATCATTATCGACGTACGTCAAGTCTACTCACGGTACTTTTGCATCGTGCATCGTTCATGTCCTTGAGCTGACGTACAGCCGGGATGGATCGTTAATAAGGCCTTTTAGTTCATCGTAGAACCACGACGGTTCTCTTTTTGCACAGACTCTAGAAAAGTCTAGTCTGTAGTCACTTAGGTAGCATCTCTACTTAGTCTGTGGCTATAGTAATTGTAATTTGTCCGTGGTTTGTTTGTTATTGTTTTGTTATTGTTGTCAGCAGATGTGATTGTCTTTCTCAGATGTTATCTTACTTATCTTCTTTCTTACGACTCTTACATAGTTTAAAATTTATTTATATTCTCTTCTTGGTTGTTGTACATAGGAAAGTGGTTATTATTCAGTAGTATATTGTTTTCTCTATATTATCTTCTCTTTGCCGTTATTATTGTACATAGAAACGAGGTTATTATTCCAAGTACCAATAAAAAGTGGATGTTTTAAAAAAATATCGTTTTGTGCAAGCGTTACTTATGCCAAGGGCGAACAGTACGAGTAAGGAGAAGTATAGGAAGCATCAATATTCCGGCCCACGCAAGAACCGTAAACGGGTTAAGGCTGGTCTAGCAAAACGTAATGCCGGCACTACATCGTTAGTACATCCATAGCTATGTGACATAAATAATGGTACCTACACACAAACAGTGATAATGTCTTATTACTAACCTCTTGTAATGTTTTTAGTCGTGTTGTTGCTTGGCGACAAGTGGAAGAGGACCGAGCAGCAGAACAGCAGCGTGTAAATTGTGATGAAGCCGTGACTGGCCCCAAGTAAGTCACTTTATGAAGGTTTTTATTATAGATCTTTGATAGATTATTGTGATGTTTATAATAAGTAAATCAAATTTTAATATTTGGTTGTATCATAAAATCCTTCAAGGCCAGATACCACTATGTATTTAGAGGGATATTTTCTTAAAACATGATGAATATAGACGTAGCAATGGAAAAGTTAAATAGGGAAATAAATTGGCCTAAACCAGACCCAGCAGTTGAGGCTCACATATCGCAAGTTGAACCGACCAAAAGTGACAACTTCAATGGTATCCTAAGCAATTACATTCCAGACTTTTATAATGTCCACCTACCGTAACAAAACAATAAATTTGCTAAGCAGCCACATGACATATGACCACAATTATCCTCTGAACACCACTATGAATATCTATGCAATATTATATGTAAATTAAATTAAATATGGTGCCCTCTAGGGGGCACTAAGTCAAGAACAAAAAACAATTCCTTCTACCCCATCATACTGTAACGAGGTATTTCGACTCGTTACATATTTTTCGTTTGGAAGCACATTTCAGCTTCTAAGACTGACAAAATTACCTTTTGGTTTTAAATAATTTAGAACATTTTCGTATTTAGCCATTTTTAGTCGATTTTAAATAATCGAGTTACTACTTGGTCTGTGGATCATTCAATATCCTATAGACAATCTTTAAAAAAAAAAAAAAAATGGACACCTGTCAATTCTCGATAGGGGACTTCACTTTTTCTTGCCCCTAGCATACAAAAGGGCTCATTTTTTGTTAATTTTATAAATCGGATTCAACAAGATGAATCCATCATTTAAATCACTTTTACGATGATAATTAGCGTGCATAGTGTATTCTAGTATGCGATACCGACGTGATTTTGCGGTGAGTCAATTTTTGATAACCTAAAATGTTTCGCGTCATCCTTCATGGCGACAAATATATTTACAATCGGATTTTTGGTTACAGCCTTTGGCGCTGTTTGTGCGACGATGGGTGTCGTCAACTGTTTGTGCGACGCGGGATGACGTCGTTATTTTGAGATGTTTGTTCAACGTTTGGATGTCGTCATTGTTTTGAGCTGTTGGTGCGACGATGGATGTCGTCTGTTTTGCGTGGTGTGCTCGGACGCCCCCGGACGCTACAGCTAAGCGAATTTCTTTATAACTCTTTTTATTACCCTTAAAACTTTAATTTCATATTAGCAAGATGCAAGAAAGACATTAGAAAGAAAGAAAATAACCAAATTTCAGTAGTAAAATGTAAAATAATTTAACCTAAAAAGTAACGAAAACCGAATGGTATTTATAATCAAATGTTTAGACATAGTATTTCGGCTTTAACTAAGTAATGTAACTCACTTTGGAGGTAAGGGATGTTTTGAAGTATTAAAATTTGTCATACATTCCCAAAACCATGTTATCATTTGCCTGTCCCCCGGTCCGAGATTAAAAGTCTCAATGACACCGCTGATTTATCCTGGTACGTTTTAGATCTTGGTAGAACAAGGGCGCTCGATATTCATAAATACTGTCTACCTAACATTAGTTTTTAGCTTTTTATACTCTATAACCTTCATGTTACAACTAGTAACGATTATATTTTTATAAACAAAATTTTTTTATTACAATTAGCGCGAGAACAGGGACCGGATTTACCTCCACATATATAATCTTTCTTGCATCTTATTTTTGTTTTTCTTGTCACAATTTAGTGCAATTTTTGTGTTATTTTTAGCATTTTTACAGATAGTGTACTTTGAAAACACAATTGTTACAACTTTTTTTGTATTTTAACAAAACTAATTAACATACAATGTTCTTTATATGTCTTATGTACTGGATAGACTAATCTAAGTGTGTACTTACTATATAATAACATTTGAGATATGCGTTGTTTACATTTTGTAAGGAACTGACCTTGATCACATTGAAAGTGCTAAGTTTTTGTTTGAATTGATATAACTATGTCTTATATAAAGTTATAACGTTTGTTTACTGTTGAGAAGCATTAAACTACATTCATATTAGAAAATACTAGCTTTTTAACATAATTATTAACTAGTTTATTGATTTTACTTTCCATAAATAGATATAACCTTAGCCGTTGTTAATAATCTTGAAAATTAAGATAAATTGTGAATCTTTTTTGCATCTTACATACTTCACAATTTGAATGTTTCTTTGTACATTCAAATTTCTTTAAATACTTTTGAACATTATTAAATATTAACATAAACTTTAAAACATAATAACTTTAACCGGTTTTAACTAAAAATCTTATAAACTTTGAAGCATTTTAACTATTCTTTGAATTTTTAGTTGGTTGTTTGTCTTTGTTTCTTTAATATTTTTGATTATTCATCATGACTGACAAACAGGTTCAATTTCCACCCTTGTTGGAAGAGAATTTACCTGGTACTTCTAGGGATGTTATTTCTAATCCGGCGTTGGATAATTTAGTTATGCAGAATGCAACAGAGGCAGAGGCTGTTGACCCTTTCTTACCTAACCTTGGTCATAGTAGCTTGCATAATTTTACACCTTTACCTTCGTTTAACTCGATGAATGTTCAACTCAATGAACAATTGAAAAAGCATTTGCCTTCAACAAATAAACTTCCTGATTTGAAGCGTAGTAAGATCTCTTTTGATGGGAAAACTTGTGTTAGAGACTTTATCAATTCGGTTGAGGAGTATTTTTTGTATAAAAACTTTGATGAAAACTTTTTAGTCGGTTCTTTTTCTGATCTGCTCACTGGAACAGCAACGAAATGGTTCCGTAGTATTCGAATTAGGGTTTCTTCGTGGACAACACTTAAAACTGAATTGTTGAACAGATTCGACAAACCTGAATTTGATTATCATTTGGAGTATGAAATGAGAACTCGCAAACAACGGAGTAATGAGTCACTTCCTGATTTCATTACTGAGATTTTAGATATGTCTAGCAGATTAGCTAATCCAACTTTTGAGAATGTTTTGATAACTATAATTAAACACAACATGTTACCTATTTACACACCGTTTTTATTTGGAAAATCAATAGACACTATTGAACAGTTTATCCGAATTAGTAAGGAATTAGAGATTTTAGTTAACCGAAAACCTGTAAAGGAAATTAAACAAAACTTTCATGCGGTTGAAACCAAACTTTCTTGTTTGAAGTGTAAGTCGACTGACCTCACTTATAAAGAGTGTACAGAGATTCTTGGACCTGTGTGCTTTAAATGTCATAAACGAGGCGTTTTGACAAAGAACTGTGATACTTGTCATTCTGACAATATTAAAAATAATAATAATTCAAAAAACTTGTAAGGCATCGGGCCCAAGTTTTTAAAAAAACTTCAGGTGCTCCGATATTCAATTATAAACCTAATGATGATACGTGTAAAAGAGAATTTTCAGAATGGCTTGACTATTTAAAAACATTTTTTTCTGTTCATAAAGCAGCTCCTATACTTTTTACTAAACAAAATTATACTAGACCATTTTTAAAATTTACCATTTATAATGAAACTTTTTCTGGATTGCTAGATAGTGGTTCAAATAGCTGTGTTTTAGGTAATAACCAACACTTGCATTTTTCTAAACTGGGATTTCAAATTAAACCTATTGATGCCTCCGCTTGTACTGCTGACGGTTCATCAAGAAAAGTTATCGGTTCTATGCGATTACCGGTTACCGTTGACAATGTTTGTAAACTTGTAGAATTTTTAATAATACCCTCTTTTGATCCACCTATTATATTGGGATTTGATTTTTGGTTGAAATTTAACTTAGCTAAAGACTTGTGGAAAAATATTGAATATGTTCACAATAATAAAATTCAAGTGAACGCTGTTACTTCTACAGTTCATTTAACTCCTTCTGAGAAACAACAATTAGATGAAACCATTGCTTTGTTTGAAGATATTTCTTATGAGAAAAAAGGTTTAGGCCTTACCACCCTTGTGGAACATAAAATTAACGTTACTGGCGACCCTTTTAAAAGTAGATATTGGCCGTTGAGTCCTGCTAAACAAAAAGAACTTTATGATGAAGTGGAAGTTTTATTAAAGGAAGGAATTATAGAACCTTCAAAATCTCCTTGGTGTTCCCCTGTATTAGCCGTCGATAAAAAAGATGGTGGAACCAGATTATGTTTAGATTCGAGACGATTAAATTCAATAACTGTTAAAGATTCTTATCCTTTGCCGTACCCTTCTAGGATATTAGACAGCCTTCGTGGGGCTAAATTCATATCTACCATAGATCTTTCTAAAGCATTTCTGCAAATTAAACTTGAAGAGTCCTCTCGTGAAAAGACTGCTTTTGTAGTTCCTGGAAAAAACTTGTACCCTTTTGTTCGGATGCCTTTTGGAATCAGCAACGCACCGGCAGAGTTACAACGCTTGGTTGATAAACTCTTTGGACCTGAATTTGACAATGTCCTGTTTAAATATTTAGATGATTTGATTTTAGTAAATGATAATTTTCAAAATCATATAGAGTACCTTAAAAAAGTCCATGAAATACTTAAAAACTCAGGCTTAACAGTAAATCTTAAAAAATGTGAATTTTGCAAAGAAAGACTCCGTTATCTTGGTTATATTGTAGACAGTCAAGGCCTACATACTGATCCGTCTAAATTAGAAATTATAGAAAACTTTCCACGACCAGAGTCCGTAAAACAACTTAGAAGCTTTTTAGGATTATGTTCATATTATCGACGTTTCATTTGTAAATTCGCTGATATTGCCTCCCCTTTAACTAAATTAACTTCCGGAAGTAAAAAGATAAAACATACTTTTGTTTGGAATGAAGAAGCTGAAGAAGCCTTCATTAATTTAAAAAAATGCCTTAATAACTACACCTGTTTTACAGTGTCCTGATTTTGAAAAACCTTTCTTTTTACATTTCGATGCTAGTTCTGTAGGAATTGGTAGTGTTCTGAGTCAAGAAGACGAAAATAATGAACAACATCCAATTGCTTATTATTCAAGATCTTTAAGTAAATGTGAAAGAAATTATAGTACCACTGAACGTGAACTTTTGGCAGTTTTAGATTCAATTGAACATTTTAGACCTTATGTCGAAGGAATGAAATTCACAGTTGTGACAGATCATGCTAGTCTTAAGTGGCTTTTAAAACTTAATAACCCTAGTGGACGCTTAGCTCGATGGGCTGCACGTATTTCTCCATTTACTTTTGATATTGTTCATAAAAAAGGATCTTTAAATCAAGTTCCTGACGCTTTATCTAGTTTTAATATAACTTCAATATTAGTTTCCGCTATAAATATTGTCTCATCAGATGAAGATATAGAAGACCCTTGGTATAGAAAAGTCTTTATAAATTGTCAAAAATACCCTTCTAGAATGAAAAACCTTCGAGTAGAAGATAATACTTTATATCGTTACTGTAAAAATAAATTTGACCCTAATAGCCGTTTAAATTGGAAAATTGTAATACCTAAAGAACATGTTTTAGATACTATTCGTTCTAATCATGATGATATTAATTCTGGACACTTTGGAATACATAAAACTCTTAATAAAATAAAACAACATTATTATTGGAAAGGAATGTTCGGAGACGTTCAAAAATATATTTCTTCTTGCGACATTTGTAAAGCTTATAAACATTCAACTTCTGCTCCTGCTGGTAAGATGGTTAACCCTAAGAAAGTTGATCAACCTATGGTAATGTTATCCGTTGATATTATTGGGATTTTACCTAAATCTTATTCTGGACATAGATTCATTCCTTCAATTGTAGATGTTTTTACTAAATATTGTTGGATATTTCCAATGATAAATGCTACTTCTAAAGTAATTTGTAAAATCTTTGAAAAAGAAATATTTCTTAAATTTGGTGTACCTAAAATTTTAGTGGCCGACAACGGACCCCAATTTATATCTAAATATTTTGTAGATTTCTTAAAAAATTTCAACATCACTAAAATATTTTATAATGCACTATACACTCCACAGAATAATTCAGTAGAAAAATATAATAAGACAATAGAGACATGTATTTCTTGTTTTGTTAAAAATGATCATCGAACTTGGTCAAGGTTTTTGCCTCATGTCCAATTAGCTTTAAATAGTAGTGTAAATCTTGCTACAGAGTACACTCCTAACTTTTTGATGTTCGGTAGAGAACTTATTTTTGATGCATCTTTGCACCGTTTTAGTAACTCTTTTGATAACTTAGATCAACTTGAGCTTGGTACTAGAGATACTTATGCTCACTCTTTAAATTCACTTAGTGAAGTTTTTGTTAAAGTTCAAGCTTATCTTTTGAAAGCTTATAAGCGTAATGCTCTTTATTATAATAGGGGAAGAAAAGTCATTTCTTTTGATGTCGGTGATGTGGTTTGGCGTAGAAGTTTTGTACAGTCAAATGCACCTGCATATTTTTCGGCTAAATTAGCACCTAAGTTTATTAAATGTGAAATTGTAGAGAGAATTTCTCCTAATGTTTATGTACTAAAGGAATTTAATAAAACAAGTACTGGACGTTATCATGTTAAAGATATAATTAAATATTAAAATTTTCATTTTTGGATTTAACTCTTTATTTAGATTTGTTTTGATATTCTGCTTGGGAGGAACGTTGCTTGTGGAAGAATGAGATTTGATGTATGAAAGAAGACGTTCAAGATGAAAGATGATTATTTGAAAGGAAACCAACACTTTATTAAAATACAACTTTAAATATACTAAACCTAACTTAGGTCTATTTTTGATATCTTTATTCTATTTTTGATACCTTCATCTTATTTTTGGAACTTTTATCCTAATTTTGAACTTTTACCCAACTTTAAAAGCTACATCTAACGATTATATTTTCTTTTAGAAATTTTCTTGGCATCAAAAGATCTTATGTATATTTTTGTATATTTTATTATTTTGGTTACTTTGAAAAGCTTTTCACTTTTCAAGTATTCAACTCTTTTAGATACTTTGAGAAGTTTTCCATTTTTCTAGTATAAATATTGTTTTAGATCGCTATGAAAAGCTTTCCACTTTTCAAATAGCCTGCACATAGTGTAAATACATTTTTAATATAAATGTGTTTCAGTTTTTGTGAAGCATGTTATATATTATTTAGATTATTTAGTTTGTGTTTGTTGTAGACCTAAGACTTGGATTTGACACTTAGAGCTCTACATAATTGTTACCCGGATTTGCCTCTCGGATTTGACTCTTTTTGAGCTTTTGTCTCAGTTAACCTTTTTGGGTAAGTTTTTACTCTTCATTTTTTCCTCGCTTTGACATTTTTGGTTCAAGCGTTGGAAACTTTAGATATTGTGAACGGAAAGTCGGTGGTGTTGAGCCGGTCACAATACAACTTTGTTGTTTTCCCAACAAACTTTTATTAACTTGTTATTGTGCAAGGAATGTCGGTGGTGTTGAGCCGGTCACAATATACAATTTTTGGTCTTTTTGACAAACCCTTTTATTAATTTGTTAGTGTTCGGAAAGTCGGTAGAGTTGAGCCGGTCACTACTTATTATTTTTGGTTATCTATTTTTATGAGAATAATTTGAACTTTTATTGTTCAACTTTTTCATTGAAAACTTGTTCACTGAACTTTTGCAGTGAATAATTATCTAATGTCGGCAGCTAATGCTTAACCGTACTACAATATGGATAACCTTTGTTATTACCTTTTAATTTAGTTAGAATCGTTCTGAGATTATAAAAGATAGAGGCGATGGTGCTTATCTACACTTTTGTTAAATATTTCAGAAATATTTATTTGGTTTGTGATACAGATAAGTAGATGGAGGCTATGGTGCTTATCCACTCTTGAGTATAATTAATTTGTGATGGATTTTAGGATTGAGTCATATTGATGGATTAGTTTTGATAAACCTTTACATTGTTTTTCACTTAGTTAGAAAGTTTTATAACTTGTTTTTCTGGAGCAACTTAGTCAGTGGCTAGAAGCTTAACTGATTTAACGTTATGCTTTATTAGTTTCTTCTTTTAGTTTGAATAAATTTCATATTTTGGTGGTGGAATATTTTCTGTTTATTAAGTTTTTTTGAATAAGTTTTTATTAGGAATTTTTTGGGAGTTCTTCTCAAAAATAAAAGAAGTTTCATTCTTTTATTTTTTTTTGGGAAGGTATGTACTGTAACGAGGTATTTCGACTCGTTACATATTTTTCGTTTGGAAGCACATTTCAGCTTCTAAGACTGACAAAATTACCTTTTGGTTTTAAATAATTTAGAACATTTTCGTATTTAGCCATTTTTAGTCGATTTTAAATAATCGAGTTACTACTTGGTCTGTGGATCATTCAATATCCTATAGACAATCTTTCAAAAAAAAAAAAATTGAGACCTGTCAATTCTCGATAGGGGACTTCACTTTTTCTTGCCCCTAGGCATACAAAAGGGCTCATTTTTTGTTAATTTTATAAATCGGATTCAACAAGATGAATCCATCATTTAAATCACTTTTACGATGATAATTAGCGTGCATAGTGTATTCTAGTATGCGATACCGACGTGATTTTGCGGTGAGTCAATTTTTGATAACCTAAAATGTTTCGCGTCATCCTTCATGGCGACAAATATATTTACAATCGGATTTTTGGTTACAGCCTTTGGCGCTGTTTGTGCGACGATGGGTGTCGTCAACTGTTTGTGCGACGCGGGATGACGTCGTTATTTTGAGATGTTTGTTCAACGTTTGGATGTCGTCATTGTTTTGAGCTGTTGGTGCGACGATGGATGTCGTCTGTTTTGCGTGGTATGCTCGGACGCCCCCGGACGCTACAGCTAAGCGAATTTCTTTATAACTCTTTTTATTACCCTTAAAACTTTAATTTCATATTAGCAAGATGCAAGAAAGACATTAGAAAGAAAGAAAATAACCAAATTTCAGTAGTAAAATGTAAAATAATTTAACCTAAAAAGTAACGAAAACCGAATGGTATTTATAATCAAATGTTTAGACATAGTATTTCGGCTT
Source organism: Cabera pusaria (assembly GCA_954871355.1). Taxonomy (NCBI): domain Eukaryota; kingdom Metazoa; phylum Arthropoda; class Insecta; order Lepidoptera; family Geometridae; genus Cabera; species Cabera pusaria. The sequence continues at coordinate 4,193,491 of OX940906.1, read as the reverse complement.
TAACTAAGTAATGTAACTCACTTTGGAGGTAAGGGACGTTTTGAAGTATTAAAATTTGTCATACATTCCCAAAACCGTGTTATCATTTGCCTGTCCCCCGGTCCGAGATTAAAAGTCTCAATGACACCGCTGATTTATCCTGGTACGTTTTAGATCTTGGTAGAACAAGGGCGTTCGATATTCATAAATACTGTCTACCTAACATTAGTTTTTAGCTTTTTATACTCTATAACCTTCATGTTACAACTAGTAACGATTATATTTATATAAACAAATTTTTTTTATTACAATACCATGTGGTATCGTTGAACAGGTACTTAGGGTTTGGTACATCATATTTTTGTCATGCATACGGTTTGCGAGATATATCCTGTCAAACTAATTTTTGACCCGACTACAGCTGCAGCGTTGCAAAGAAAGAAGGGAGGGTTATGTGTTCATTGATCGGTATGTATTTTAGTATGTATATATATATAATTTGTATGCATGTATGCAAATACCCAAAATATTTTAAATAAAATATAAGTTCCAAAACTAAAAACTGACTATTGAAAAGAAACTTGGCCAGTTTATTTTAAGTACTTCATATAGATATACCTTTGTATTATATATATATCTCAAGTATATTTATTAACGACTGAAATAGAGCAAATAAAGTAGTATGATGAGAAGTGATACATTTATTACCTACTAGAAGTGTCCCGCGGCTTCGCCCGCGTTAAAACCTTATTTTATTTACTTAAAACTTTTCTTTTGTAAAAACGATTCTATCATTAAACACATCAAATAAGAATAAGCCAAATCGGTTCACCCGTTTTCATGTTATCGCGTGACCAAGGCAAATCGGGATTCATATTTATATAACCCTAAAAACCTAAATTTACAGACTATGTTACCTACCCCATTTCAAAAAATCCTACAACACGTACTTTATGCCATCTTGTTTCGCCATACAAACTTTGAATCCCCGTTCCGTATCCGGGAGGAATTTTCAGAAAATAATTTCTGAGCGGATACCTATACCTACGTCATAATAACTATCTGCATTCTGAATTTCAGCGCAATCCGAAACAATATTGATTTTCAGACTTTGTTACCCCAGTTTATCCTCTTAAGGTGGCATTTTGAAAAAGTCTGAAACTCGTATTTACTTATTTATTTACAGAAGTACTTGTGTGAAATGTCGAATAAAACGACTATCCAAACTTTGAACCCCCGCTTCATCCCCTTAAAGAGTGTATTTTGAAAAATTCTTTCTTAGCGGATACCTAAGTCAAAATAACTATCTGCATGCCAAATTTTAGCGCAATCCGAAACAATATTGATTTCAGACTTTGTTACCCCACTTCACCCTTTTAGGGGTGCAATTTCGAAAAAGCCTGAAACACGTATTTACTTACTTAAGTACTTGTGTTAAATTTCGAATATAAAAGACTAAATATTGTTTTTCCATACAAACCTTGAACACCTGTTTCATCCCCATTCAGGGGTGAATTTTGGAAAATCCTTTCTCAGAGGGAAATAACGTCGTAATAACTATCTGCATGCCAAATTTCAGCGGAATCCGAAACAATATTGATTTCCACACTTTGTTACTCCATTTCACCGTCTTAGGGGTGGAATTTCAAAAAAACATGAAACACGTATTTACTTATTTTTTTACTGGAGCACTTGTATGATGTTTCGAATAGAAAATACTATCTAATCTTGATTTTCCATACAAACTTTGAACCCCCGTTTCATCCCCTTTAGGGGTGAATGTTGGAAAATCCTTTCTCAGAGGGAACTAACGTCGTAATAACTATCTGCATGCCAAATTTCAGCGCAATCCGAAACAATATTCATTTTCACACTTTGTTACCCCATTGCACCCTCTTTGTCTATTTTAAAAAAAACTTGAAACACGACGAAAAGACTATCTAATAATGTTTCTCGAGAATATTTAACTTAGAATAGAAAACTTGAGAAACTTTGATCCCCGTTTCATCCCCTTCAGGGGTGAAATTTGAAAAATCTTTCTTCAAAGGTAACTAACGTTGTAATAATTATCTGCATGCCAAGTTTTAGCGCAATCCGAAAAAATATTGATTTTCACACTTTGTTACCCCATTTCACCCTCTTAGGGGTGGAATTTCGAAAAAACCTAAAACACGTGTTTACTTATTTATGTCCTGAAGCACTTGTGTGAATTTTCGAATAGAAAAGACTATCTAATAATGTTTCTCCATAGAAACTTTGAACCCCCATTTCATTCCCTTAAGGGGTGAATTTTGAAAAATCCTTAGTACACCCCTACGTACAGACAAATATATCCTCCAAATTACAAGTCTCTACGACCAGCGGTTTAGGCTGTGCGTTGTCTGTCAGTGAGTCAGTCAGTCAGTCAGTATTGCAGGACAAAGATTCTTATAGTATTAGAAGATTTCTATGCATATGAAGTCGCGGCCAAAAGCTAGTATAATATATAACTGTATCTGTAATAGGTACATCATCGCTTTCCATCAGGCAACTGTTGTGTTTGTCCTGATACCTTAAATCATAAAAAAAACAATTGGTAGGGTACTGCATATTAATTTAAGTCAGTGGATATCCAGTAAGCTGTTGTCTAATTCAACTAGCTAGCTAATGACTTGTGTCCTGCATCACCGACGGCACCAACTGTCTAAAAAGCAAAACCCGTGCCTGTAGGACTACCACTATCACCAACATTTTGATGGTTTCTGACTTTCTATCTATATATAAGGTGTCATCCATAAATAATGTGAGATGATTTTTTGACCTTCTCTCTCCTTGAAGAGACGTCGTGAGATTTTGCTCGACCCTCTCCGTCCTTCCCTAATCTCATGTGACATTATCAAAATACATATCTAATGTAAATAAGTTAATCTGTGCTTGGGTTGGCTTTATTAAAAAAAAAAAACCGGCCAAGTCAAGTTGGACTCGCCCACTGAGGCTTCCGTACCAACATGATGAGCGTTCATTTAACTCAGAGGCCTATCTTAATTGGCTTAACTATGTACGGGCCACCCTTTAATTTTCAATTTTTTTCATTTTTTGGGATTTATTTTATTTGTGTTGTAAGACCTTGCTTCTTGCCAAATTTCATGATTCTAGGTCAATGGGAAGTACCCTATAGGTTTTCGACCCAAAACCTATAGGGTACTTCCGGTTGACCTAGAATTGTCAATTTTGGTTAAAAGCAAGATCTTACAGCACATACATACATACATACAATCACGCCTTTTTCCGGTTGGGGTAGGCAGAGACTACTTCTTTCCACATGCTACGATCCTGACATACCTCTTTCGCTTCTTCCACTTTAATGAGCGCCTTCATACATGCTCGCCGGTTATAAGTACTTTAGACTTGGTCTTTCTTTAAAACGTCTCCGACCTGGTCGTGATACGTTCGCCTAGGTCGGCCTCTACCGGCTGCCCCATTCACACTCGTCTCATAAATCTGTTTCGTCAGTCTTTCTTCATCCATCCTCTCTAGATGTCCAAACTATCTAAGCATCCCTTTCTCAATCTTTGTCACCACATCTTCTACCACACCACAACATTCCCTTATCATGCTGTTCTCCACCTTATCCATCAGAGTCACTCCAATCATACTTCTCAAACTTCTCATTTCTACAGCATTAATTTTACTTTCATGCTTCTTCTGCCATACCCAGCATTCACTACCATACATGAGTGTGGGAACCAACAAAGATCTTACAGCACAAGTAAAGGAAAAATGCCGAAAAATAAAAAAGTTGTTAATAAGGTAAATTTTGGTAGGTACTTACAAGTTTTCGCGATAATCTAAATTTGCCCATATCTTTTTATCGTGTTGACTCAGGACCTTGATTTTTAAACACCTGATAGAGACTATAGAACTCAGTATCTGGTATAAATTTTAACTTGCTAGGGGCCACCCGTTCCTGAGAAAATAGGTGGTGACACGGACAGACAGACAGACGGACAAGAAAGTGATCTTATAAGGGTTTTTACCTTTTGAGGTACGGTACCCTAAAAACAATTATTTTGATTTATTAATCTAGAATCACAGTAAAAAAATTGAACAGTAAAATATTTAAAGTAAAACCTACTAAAATTTTACACTGTTTCTTGCGGAAAAAAAAACGTGATATTTGCCGAGAGCCTCTTTCTCCTCCACGTGAGATTGTGTGAGGTTTGCCTTAAGCCTCAACCCTCTCCCCCCCTTAATATCTCACGTAATTTATGAACGAACCCTAAAGAGACAGGTACAACAACACTTATTTTGTTCCAGGTTTGTGGCGTCGACCTCGAGTGTTACTGTTTACCCTCGTCAGTGTCTGCACGATGACGATATCAGTATTGGTAAGCTTAGGATCGGATAAGAGAAAAACTTTTGGTTTGCACCAGATTTTTCACCAACCTATCTTTTTTATTTTTACTCCGAACTGGGTAGCACTTAACCAATATCTCACCTAATGTTAAGTGATGATGCAGTCGATGAAGGAGCGCGCTTACCCAGAAGATACAAATTCACTCCCGATTTGAAGACCCCCATATTGTACATAATCGGAAACACAGACTCAGGCAGGGAATTCCATTCCCTAGCGGTTCGTATGATGAACGTAGATGCAAATCGTTTCGTTCAGGTAGATGGTAAATCCACCATACATCGGTGGCGCCTTTTAGTGCCTCTGGATGTCCGATTATAAAATGGGGAAGGTGGAATCAAATTATGCAGTTATAGCACACTTTCCAAAATCTAACCCATAAAAAACGGATAAACAAGCGATGTTGCGGCAATGCGCGAGACTCTGGAGTCTCTTGCTTACTAGTAGGTTATCACCAATGAGTTTCTTGGCTCTCCTCTCAATGGTGTCAGTCTCTCAGTGTGGTCTTTGAAAGAACCATCCCAAACGTGAGAACAGTACTCCATATACGATTGGACTTGTGCTTGGTAAAGATTGAGCAACTGTTCCGGTGTGAAGTATTGTCTCACCTTAACCAAAATGTTAAGCTTTTTTGAGCCTAGCTGGGCTCTACACTAAATATAAGAGCCGAAATTGAGAGTTGGTGTTAATGAGATACCAAGAAGCTCGAAATGCTTACTTATCGGGTTAGTTATAGTCGGTTAGTTAGTTTAGTTACTTATGGTTACTATTACATCTGTTACAGGAAGCGATGCAGGTTCTGTTACCGCTCACCTTTATCAGTGTCTACACGATGACGGCATCACTTTTGGTAAGTAGCTTAGGATGGGACAAGAGAAAAACTTCTTGTTGCACCAGATTGTTTACCAACCTATTATTTGTTACAGGGAGCGAAGCAGGTTCCGATGAGAGCGACGATGAGGAATTGACGCCAATTTTCATACCTAGGGTGCTTAAGAGCTCATTGAACACACTAACGGAAGATGAAGGCGACGCGGCCGATTCCGACCACCTCCCTACCGGTGACTCTATCCCCGCCGGTGACACTGAGTCTCATCTACCGTCTACTTCGTTGGACTTTCAATGGACAGCGTTACCGAATCCTCCGATTGCTCCTGAGTCGCGGCGGGAAACGTTTTCTCAGAGCAATGTCGGTCCGACGACTCCATGTATCGACCCATATGATATTTTCATTGCCATTTGGGATTGGCAGTTTATGGAGCACATTGCCTCCGAGACAAATAGATACGCTGAGGAGGTGGCGGGCCAGATAATAGCCAATCACAAACTGAGTTGCATCAGTCAGTGGAAGGACACCACGGTCGATGAACTCTATGTTTATTTCGGTCTCATTATTGCGATGGGGGTTGTAGTTAAGTTCCGATTGGAAGAGTACTGGAGCGTCGTCCCTGATATATTCCAAACTCCCAGTTTTAGCGCACACATGTCTTACGATCGGTTTTCATTGCTCAACAAGTTCTTACATTTTAGTAATAATGAAGACATGTGTGCGCTAGAACTGGACAGTTCCGAGGCAAAACTTTTTAAAATTGAACCAGTGGTGTCACATCTGAACTATAAATTTCAAAACATGTACACTCCGGGGCAGGATATTGTCCTAGATGAATCTCTTCTGCAATGGAAGACCAACGACCAATTGACTACCAACGAGGTTGCTGAAACGGGTATTAAAACACATGAGATTTGTGAATCTCAAACCGGTTACCTTTGGCGGTTTGAGGTTCACGCTCTTAAGAGGAGTGCACCGCAGCAGCCAACAGATCCATTAAATGCATCAACGCCAGCAATTGTTTTACGGCTTATACATGGTCTGGAGAACAAAGGCTACACGCTGTGGATGGACAGTTTTTACAATTCTCCATGTCTCGCCCGACGCTTGAAAGCGTTGGGTTTTGACTGTGTAGGAACCCTGCGTACAAATCGTAAGTTTGTTCCGCAGGAACTACACAGTCTGACAAAAGAAGACATGCAACGAGGTCAAATCACTGGGCTTACCTCAGGGGACGTCGATGTCATGGTATGGAGAGATCATAGTAGGGTGAGTATGATCTCTACATACCACGGCAACGCTGTTTCGCAGGTCCGAGGATCCAGCAAACCCGTCCTAATGTTGGATTACAATATAAGGATGGGTGAAGTGGATAAAAAAGACCAGATTCTGGCCATGTATCCTAGCGGGTGGAAACTAACCAGGATCTGGTACAAAAAATTTTTCAGGAGACTGCTGAACGTCTCTGTATTAAACTCGTATATCATCCATCGACAGTCTTCGTCATCTTCACTTTCTCATCGCAATTTCCGTAAATCTCTTATAAACTCTCTTCTTTCGAAACATGGTGCATCCGCTTCGGGCTCGGTAGAAAGCAAGCCTCGCATCGAGATGATCCACTACTTAGCTGATTATCCGATGGAGATGCGGCGGGTATGCGCTGTTTGCAAAAAACGGACGCAAACTTTCTGTGTAGGTTGCAATAAAACAGTTTGTTTGGAACCCTGTTTTCTTGTTTTTCACTCATAATTATATGTATGTATATTTTTGAACCACATCCTTTTCGTTTAATTGACCTGGCGAATTGTAGGAATGTTCATCTATATAAATGTGCGTTGAACATTTTTATTTAGTTTTCATGTTCTGATATGACATTGGCCGTATCCATACTAAGTAATCATCTTCTTGGTACTTATTGTGGTGTTATTTGTATTAATGTTCTGTTGTGACACTATTGGCCGTATCCAATCTAATATGTCTGGTCAGCGTGCACTTTACAGTCATTTTCATTTATTCCCTGTTCAGATCTGATGTGACACTATTGATCATCATCAGCCAGTGTCCGTCCACTGCTGGACGTGGGCCTCTCCCAAGATGCGCCACTGAGCACGATCTTCGGCTCTTCCTTTCCAGTCACTGCCCACCGCTTTGCGAATGTCGTCGCTCCACCTGGTCACAGGACGCTACGTTTGCCGATTCGCGGACCTATTGAACACTATTGATCGTATCCGTACTTTGTCAGCCTGGACTGAGCGGACTGGTACTTTTTGTACTGATTTTTTTTATACCTATTGATTCTTTATTTCTCAAATGTGTTGGTAGTTAAAACATGTATTTGTATTGTGTGTTTAGATGAGTTTGTATGATTCAACGTTAATTTAAGTTTATTTTTAAGATATACCATTTTGTGCTTACTTAAAATCAACTGTTTGGTTTGTAATTCGATTGTTGTAAAGTGAAAACTTTAATTACAATGATGTGTATGTATGTGTTATGTTTTTGTATGTAGTTTAAACTATTGTGTGCTATTATTTATTACCCTAATACCGGGTTCACACCAGGCGATTCTAGTCGTTTAACTTCCTAGGGATGTACTTTTCTTTCGATTCCAAGTACTTTTAGTATCGATACTTTGGAATCGATACTAAGTAAGTACGGGTTAAAATTACTCGTTCCATTACTCAAATATTTGTTTAAGAAGAACATTTAGGCTAGCATTATAGAGCGATAATAAGGTTTCGTATAAAGCTATTTGATTAGCTAATCAAGCGCGATTTAATTGATAAAAATTATCGATTGGGTATTTGTTGTAACTCGTATAGTACGTCTCTAAGAAGTTAAACGACAAACATCGCCTGTACGTTTAGTAAGAGTTTTATCGCAAACGCTGTTGACAGATATCACATAATTTTCGACTTACTCTAGCTCCCTGATTGGTCTAAATTGAGTGAAGTGTAGTAACCACTAGAGGCGCTGTACTGTTTTTCATACAAAATTTGCTCGATATACGATATCGAGTTTGGTATTAAAACTCGTACTAAGGGTACTGGTCTGAACCTGGTATAAGCCACACCGGCCCATAATCCGATCACACTATGTAATAGGGTACTTATTGGACAACATTTCATAATACATTCATGAAAATCGCGTATTGTTAAGTATTTTAGCCAAATTTAATGATGATTCAAAATTCAACACACTTATCTAAACAGATATTATAAATTAATGAGAATAGATTTGATTTTTTGTTTGTTTTTTACGATTGAACTCAAAAACTACTGGACCGATTTCAAAAATTATTTCACTATAGGCCGACCGTTTATCTGAGTCCTCGCCTGCGCGGTACAGGGGCGCGGGGGTGTGACGACTGGACTGAGACAGGTGCGGGTGGCGGGGGCGCTTAGTGAGATACACACGAGATGAAATGCGCTAAGATAGTTCCTAAGATATGTGACGTCATAGAGTCTGGCCAACGAAAGCTGTCCACGTATTATTTTCAGAAGTTTTGATATGGCAATAATTTAAGACTGTCAAAATTTACACTTTGACGTTTGAACGAACTTGAACCATTCATAATACATGTTGGGGATAGGGGTCGCAATATCGAACCATTTTTTCAAAACCGGTATTTTCGGTGCTGACTTCTGATAAATACCGGTATTCCGGTATTTTCGATATTTTGGAGATCTCAACAATTTTTCGGTATATATTAAAATAACGACTATTTATAACACTAAAGTAGTTTGTTAGCCTTCTTTCTTATAAGGTTCAAGAGGAATAACAAAAAAAAATTAAAAGATACTAGATTTTTTTTTAACAATGAAATAAATATTTACAAAAAAGGCGATACAGCTGACTTGCTTCCACACCTTATCCAGCCCTCAGCATCTCGACCGAAATCCTGTCATGCCTTACCCGATTTCATACTTTTCAATGCTGTCATAATCTCTTGACTTTATTTGCCATCGTCATTTGCGTCACCAGTTTCTTTAAAATAAATATAGAGAAGCAAACAAGCATGCAACCTGATGGTAAGTGGTTACCGCCGCGTATTTACACCTGCAATACCAGGAGCAATACTGGTGCGTTATCAGCTCTTTTGAAAGAGGAATCTGTTAACTCTCCTTTTGAAGCAACTCAGATCAACCTTCTGCGGGAAAACATCGGAAGGAAGTTTATTCTACATCTCGCACGTACGCGGAAAGAACAAACGCTTAAAACGCGTTGTGTGGGAGGACCACGTGTCTATAATATGAGGGTGAGCCCCCTCAAGAATACGCGAGTTCCTGTGGTAAAATCGAGAAGGTGGGATCACATCAAAGAGCTCATCAGAGCAATCCCCATGATAATATCTATAAAATAGACTAAGCGAACCAACATCGCGACGAAGACTCAACGGTTCAAGTGTCTTAGTCAGCGTCGCGTCATCGACTACTCTAATGGCTCTTCTCTGTAGGGAGTCTAGTGGTCGCAGCTGATACTTCGGTGCACCACTCCAGAGATGCGAGCAGTACGCCATTTGCGGCCGAATCTGCGCTTTGCAAAGCAAAAGTTGTTGACTCGGCGTGAAGTACTGTTAATTTAGTACACCTAGTTTTTTAGCTGTGACTTTAGCTAAGATAGCTATAGCTACAATGTCCATTGTCGATACCTAATATGCTGATTGTCTTCGACAAGTTGAAGGGAATACTCTGGAACTTTGGAGCTACATTGAATGGACTCTTTTTTGTGGTAAATGCGATAGCTTGCGTTTTTGTGGGGTTGAATTTCACAAGATTTTGTGATCCCCAGCTTGATGCTCTGTCGAGAGAGCACTCAACCTGTGCAACGAGCTCCGTCCTCTTTTCGTCGACTTCCGACCTAGGGATATTTATACGGCCTGAGTATTTGGCATCACCCGTGCTATCATCCGCATAGCAATGAATATCACTGATTTGTAATAAATCGTTGATATGCAGGATAAAAAGCATGGCTGATGAGACAGACCCTTGTGTATGCCGACATTAATTGGCATGGTCTCAGAACAAGCACCGTTTACAACGGTCTTTATACTGCGACCATGCACAAAATTGTCTACCTATGCACAGAGTCTATCACATATATTCAATGTACTCTGTGATCTATCAGGCAGGCCGTACGAAGGCAGTTTAGCGAAAAGGGCCCCATGCCAAATCCGATCAAAGGCCTTAGCAATGTCAAGGCTTTTTTTTATGTTATGGTTGGCAAGCGGTTACCATCGCCTATGGACAACTGCAACACCATGAGTGCTGTTGATGCGTTGCCGAGGAGTTTGTGGATACCCTTTTTAAAAGACTCCATCTTATAGCTAGATGGAAAGATCGCGGCGGGTAGATCATTCCACATCTTACAGGCACGCGGTAAAAATCCTCGGTTAAAACGGATAGTTCGAGATGTCCAGGTCTGTAAGATGTGAGGGTGAGCTTTTTGACGGTGCCGAGCAGTACGATAAAAGAATGGCGATGGTGGAATCAGGTCAAAAAGCTCCTCAGAATATTCCCTATTATAGAGACGGTAAAAGATGGATAGCGCTCCGACGTCTCTACGGATGGCTCCAGTGGCTCCAGTTTTTCACAGAGCTCGGGATCGTCGACAATTCTAGTGGCTCTTCGCTGTAAGGAGTCAAGAGGCTGAAGCTGGTAGCTCGGAGCGCCATTCCAGAGCTGTGAGCAATATTCCATGTGTGGTCGAACTTGTACATTGTAAAGCACAAGCCGTTGACGTGGTGTAAAATATCGCTTCGCTCTGTTAAGCCCACCTAGCTTCCTGGATGCAAGGCTGACTGCGAGAGCTTCTCCTAGACTCTCAACAGTCTCTCTCGAGCGATGAGTCGAGTAAGCTAGTACCAGCTAGCTAGCAGTAGGTCACCAGCTGATCTTCCATGACGAAATCCGTACTGACGGTCACTGATCAGCTTGTAATCCTCGAGGTATTTAAGAAGTTGAGTGTTAAAGGCTCTTTCCATCACTTTGAAGAAAAGGGATGTAATCGCTATAGGCCTATAATTAGTTGGGTCCGTAGTCCGTACGGTCACCCTTCTTAGGAATAGGGACATGGGCTACATTCCAACAAGATGGCACTACGCCTTCGTCATAAGAAAATGAGAACAATCGCGTTAAGATAGGAGACAATTCGGAAGCACATCTCTGTAAGACGATCGCCGGTATACCGTCCGGCTCGCTAAACTTTCTGACGTCTAAAGATAGCAGTTCCTTACGTGCCAAACTTTGAGAAAAGCGGATTTCCTGCATTGAATACTCGCAAGTAGGTAGTGTTTGAGGAACAGAATCTTCAGCGTAAAGAGTAGAATTCAAGACAAACAGAGACTCTAGTAGCTCGGCCTTCTGTTTCGCCCTATGGGCCAGAGTCCGACGCTCGCAAGGACAGTAGAGTGGATTGGCAAAAGTTATCTTCGGCTGCTTTAGCAAGTGACTAAAATGCGGAGCTACTTGAAGGATAACTTATAAGCTTGTCACCAATCCGTCGTATGTGTTGGTGTTTTGCTTTAGTTGTGGCTTTTTTGGAAAACCTCGAAGCATGGTTAAGTATTTTCTTGTATTCGGCGGCCTTGTATCCTTGCATTGGAGCCTTACTCCAGCATTTGAAAGCGGCTTGTTTTGTGCTGGCAGCTTCAGCACAGGTCTGTCAAACCAAGATCTGGTTCAACCACCGACTACCTACTGGTTTTACAGATTCGTGATGTAAAACATTTACCCTAGACCTGATAAGGCAATGGTCTGATGAACCAAGAGGTGCATCAATTGGTACACGATAGTGGGGCGGATGTGATGTCAGCATCAAGTCCAGTAGAGATAGCGTGCGAAGGGGTCACGCACTTGCATTTCCTCCTTTTCAAATAAACTTTCAAAATATTTCTTCCATTTTTAGAACGCATTCCTCTCCTCTCATAAAACTTCCAACCTGCTAGGCTTCGTATCGTATTACGTTCGTAATAAGTTTGAATTTGGTAATACGAAATTCAAATCTCACCGCAGATTCCGCTGTCGAGATAGCTTACAGAATGGCCTTGCTGATTTCTGACTTCGTTTAGTTGCGAAGTGTTAAGATTTCCCTAATTTATAATCATTAATGTAAAGATAATAATTGTATATGTAAATTGAATTTTATTTTTACTAAATATCGAAAAAACCGAAAATCCCGGTTTATGTAAAATCAAAACCGGTATTCATTGGTCCTGCATTTGGCTCGGTATCCCGGTAATTTAAACTCAAAATGTTCACCAATTACCTTACTGAACGCACACAACTGGTTAAAGTTGACAATGTGTGCAGTGGCGAAGAAAACATCACTTTTGGCGGTCCCCAAGGATCAATTCTTGGACCGACATTATTTATAATATATTTAAATGATCTTTGTCAATTACAAATACCTCACTGTCGCATTATAACTTATGCAGACGACACTGCACTCTTAGTTCACGGCACAAATTGGGATGTGTGCAAAACCCGAGCAGAACAAGCACTGTCAACAGTCATACAATGGTTTAACCTCAATCTCTTAACCTTGAACGTTAACAAAAGTCATTTTATTACCTTTTCTACTAACCACATTACTCAACCAGAACAAAGCTTTAAAATAACTGCCCATCATTGTTTAAATCAGTTCAAAAACTCTGGCTGTAACTGTCCACATATAGTAAAAACCTCAAACATCAAATACCTAGGTATTCAAATTGACGAAAAATTACACTGGCAACCTCAAATCAATCAATTAGTAAGCAGAGTTAGACGTCTCATTTATATTTTTAAACAAATTCGCCACACCGCTGATTCCGATGTTCTCAAAATTGCTTATTGCTCACTATGTGAGTCAATTATTACATATTGCATCACGGTATGGGGAGGTGCGTACAAATCGTCATTACTTCAATTAGAACGTGCCCAACGGGCAGTACTGAAAGTAATGCTGTGCAAACCCTTTGGATATTCTACTCAGCAACTGTATGTCGACGCTGAAGTACTAACTGTAAGAAAATTATATATTTATCGGACAATCTTAAAAAAACACTCCACAGTATTCTTTGACACTAGTATAAAACAAAAACGCCGATGGATTGATCGAATCTGCCCAATAGTCAGACATAGAACAAATGTTTGTGGTCGTCAATACAATGTTTTAAGTTCCCATCTTTATAATATAGCAAACAAAAATGTAGATATATATGGATTTACGAAATACCAATTTAAAACACAATTGTTTAATTGGCTAATACAATTAACATACGAGCAAGCAGAACAACTGCTGAATACTCGTGAGTAACCTGCACGAACAAATACACCCTCATGTAAAATACACACATACACACAACTCACCCACACACACACTAACCCACGCACGCGCGCACACACACACACACACACACACACACACACACACAAAATATATCTTTTTTTATCATTAATTTTCACTACTAAAACTTACTTACACTCCTTACGCACCTTTTATTCACAATATATGCATGACACCGATTTGGAGGAATCACGTTGTTTCCGGAAATACAGACTCTTTAGGTCTAGTTCCGGAAAAACAGTTCCAAACTGTACACCACTGTAATTTAGCCCTAGTTTAAACATAAAAATCGTTTGTAAATATTGTGTAAGTAAGGCTTAACAGAAAAATAAAGAAAATTTATTATTATTATGCTCGTATTTATTCTTTTTTCTTAAGTCTAGGTTTTTTTACAATATAGATATCAAAACAACAATACAAAAATCATTATAAAATAAACAATACTATAAAAAAACCTAAACCTAGGGTGCCGCCGGTAGCGGGGCAGGGCCCAAGCTACCGGGGGTTAGGGCTGCAGAGAGAGAAACCTCCTGACGATGCGTGCCGTGTCAAGAAGCACTGCCTTCTGTATCTGGCCCTTGATCCAGCCGTCTAGCGAGAGCCTCTTGAGATGTTGGTCGAGACTCTTCGCTATTAGGCCGTTCGCAGAGACGACTATCGGTACAATGATAGTCGAGTCAACATCCCACATGGCGGTAACCTCGTGGGCCAAGTCAAGGTACTTGCTAAGCTTGTCCTTCTCGGCCTTTACGAGGTTCTCGTCATGCGGGATGGTGATGTCGACTAACACTGCCCGCCGCTGGGACCGGTCGACTATCACGATATCAGGCTTATTGGCGACAATAGTCCTGTCCGTGATAACCGATCGGTCCCAATAGAGCAAAGCACGACCATTTTCAAGAACTGGTGCAGGTGCGTACTTATAGTACGGCACCTCAGACTCAACAAGGCCATATTGAAGAGCAAGTTGCTGATGGATGATCCTGGCGACGAGGTTATGTCTGTGCAAGTACTCGCCGTTAGCAAGATGAGAACAACCGGAAATAATATGCCTGAGTGACTCTCCGGGACGGCGGCATGCCCGACAAATGTCGACCGTACCGTCCTTCATGATATATTTCCGGTAGTTGTTCGTCTTGATAACTTCGTCCGCAATTGCACAAACAAAACCTTCGGTTTCCCCAAAGAGGTCTCCGAATCGTAGCCAGTTCACCGACGCGAGCAGGTCCACATCGGGTCCCGTTAAGACTCGATAGAACCTCCCGTGCAGCTCCTTGCTCTTCCAGACGTCCTTGCGATCTTCGGTGCTCAGCACTTGAGGTTTGCGCCAGTTCTCTTTGCCTAAGGAGAGAGGTGTTAAGGTCCTGTCAACCGCCACCACATCGCGATGCATCCCACACTCGTTATTTAGGAAATATTCTCGGAGACGGTATACCTCACGGTTATGGAGAGTCTTGGCATTTAAAAAGCCTCGACCGCCCCATTTCCGTGGAATATACAGTCTCATAACAGACGAGCGTGGGTGAAGCATGCGATGTGACGTCAGTTGCTGTCGGACCTTTCTGTCCAGGGCGTCTAATTCGGTCTGAGTCCACCTTAGTATGCCAAAGGTGTATATAAGTAGGGGCATAACCCAGCCGTTGAAGGCACGTACCTTGTTGCCTCCTGACAAAAGACTGTTAAGTACCTTCGTCAGACGACCAAAGAAACGCTCCTTCACCGACTGTTTTATCCCCCCACTCTCGATACCTAATGACTCTGACATACCAAGGTATTTATAGGTGTCAGCTTCGGAGAGAGATCTGATAGTCATTGTGTCTGAAAGTTGAAAAGTTGAAATTATTATTATTATTATTATTAATTTCGATATCCGGGATCCCGGTTTGCGACCCCCTAGTTGGGGACAGTAGCAGTAGCAGCGAAGAAAGCAATGAAGCTGATTCAATATCAGGTGTAGAGTTTTTGGAATCCGATTTTAACTATGACTCATAGCTCCTATATTTGTACGGCTCCTCGGGGTCCTCGACTGTACATAAATAATGGATTATTTGAAAATAATAAAAAGACAGAATTAAAAGTAATCTTTTATTTGATATTCTTCATAATACATTCGAAAATTTCAACAACAGTTGCTAACAAAACAAAATTTTTACAACTCGAAAAAAATGTACTTGCTGAAAAATAAATAGTATCAACTCCGTTTATGCAGTGTATAGCCAGGGTTAACAGCTCTTGATTTTTTAAAATTCCCGCCTGTTTTCTTGGACAGCTTTCGTTGGCCAGACTCTAGTAAAGATATTAAATGAAAAATTATTAATGATAATACAACATTTGAATTTACTAACTAAAAGCTATGAAGGTACGTAAATAAAATATTTGGTAATAAACTATTGTAATATTTATTATATAGAATAATCATCAAAATCATATTTCAATCAGTTTCTTTTTTCTAAAATATTCGTACACGTTTAAAGCCATTTGCTTGCACTGACTATTCACTTTATGTCCGAAGATCTTACGATTGTCAGTCCTGTCCCTCTGTCGTCATACCCCCGCGCCCCTGTACCGCGCAGGCGAGGACTCAGATAAACGGTCGGTCTATAATAGAAAGCTACATTATCAGCGAGTAACATATATTTTAGCTATATTTTATCCCCGTATTCTCACGGGAACGGGAACTACGCAGGTGAAACCGCGAGGCGCTGCTAGTACAGTATATGTAGGCAGATTAAAAATCTGCACTTACGTCTAATAAACTTAATAGATCATATCAATAATTATTGTAAATCTGTATTAATAAAACATTTAAAAAAATTTACTACCTATGTCCGTTACATACTTTGAAACCATCCAATCGATGTGCCGCAAACCGGTTTTATTAGAGAGGCAATATACGAAGATGTTTTTTACCATTGTCTCTCGAAAAAGAGCACTTTATTCATCGACAGCAGTGAATAAAACGCTCTTTTACTCACTCGGTGAATAAAAACATTTTTAACTTGGAACTAGCACGAAATACGAATTATGTACAAAAAGTAAATAAAACTTGCTGTAACTGCCTACTGGCTGACTAAATGGAGGTATACCATAGAAGCCATATAATTAAATAAAACTAAAAATCCCGCCAATTTTGGTTAATTATTTTTTGCTTTCATTATGGCTACACACGATTAGTGTATTTAGACAGAATCAAGTATTAAAATTGTTAAAGTTTTTGTAAATTCAAGTCATTAAGATGAGTTAAAGTCACATTTCTGATCAAGTTGAAGTCACAGTCTAGTCCAAGTCGTATGACTTGGACTGTGACTTCAACTTGTTGTTGTTGTTTGTAAACTTGTGTTGTGTTTGTTGTGTTGTGTACTTGCTGTTTAGTAAAGATGTGAACTTTACTGAAGATTTTCAGTAGGATTTTGGTGAGAACGCAAATAGAATGTTTTTTAACATTGCTGTTTCCCTACACTCGCACACATTCACCGGCATTTAATGGTTAATTATCCACATTTATTACCTACATATTAATAATAAAATATGAAAAATATTAGTATAGTATATATACTATACTACTATTTATTTTCTCGCAGTCAAAGGTAAAAAGAAGATTACACGACTCGTGAATAAAAATGTAATCTCGGTCCTTGTATCCCTCGCTCGGATTCTAATCTAGAATCCTTCGCTGCGCTCGGGATCCAACTTAGTCCTTCGAATTAAATTGCCTTTTTATTCACTTGTTGTATAATCTACTATTAGACCACTGAAACAATGCAATAGGCACATTCGGTCACCGTTCTTTTTTTAGCGTAGTAGCTCACGCCGGGCATCCGCTAGTATAATTTTCTTTGTATAATAAATAAGCTTTTAACTGTATAAAAAAAAATACCAGAATAGCGTTGTTTTACAGATTTACGACGTCATCAGGGAATTATTATTATTTAGTTTACTAGATTGTTAAAACGATTGAATGATTTGCTTACTGGCTCAAGAGTTCATATGGAAAAAAAACCTGAGTTTTTGCTTTCATACTTGAATTCTAGGCATTTAAGTATTTGCATTTTTCTGTTATAGAATATAAATTTATATATTAGCTGAATGACTCGCGAGCGTATTAGTATTATGCCTGAAATAATAAGGTAAAGAAGTAAGATGTGCTGAGTATATTACGATTTATTATTTATTTTGACGCTATTCTGTGGGCTGGCGAGAGTTGGATGAGAGTAGTCGAGGGTTGTGGTCTGTCCAGCTGTGAAGGAAGAAGTCATGATGATGAACACCGATGACAATAGGGCTAAGATAGAAATATTTATTTCACTCAAATACCGTATTATAAATAATTAATAATATAGTAGTACCTATCGTCTTTGGATTTAAACTTGTAAAATGTAAATATTGTAAATAAATCATTGTACATAATTGTAAATATATTTTAATAAAAAAAGAACATTGTGATTGTTTGTATAATGGTTTTATTTTATTATTATCACGATTTTAGTACATTAAATCTAGGTTAAATAAGCTTACATAATTTCAACACTATAATCTTATACCTTTGTATTGATGTTTGTTCTTCAGTCATTTCATTAATAAATTAAGCGGCTGAACAGATGTGGATATGTCAAGATTTCTTATAATAATTTCTAGAAGTGCCCCGCGGCTTCGCCCGCGTTAAAAACTTCTTTTGTTTACTCAAAACTTTTCTTTTGTAAAAACGATTCTATCATTAAATACATCAAATAAGAATTCGCCAAATCGGTTCACCCTTTTTCATGTTATCGCGTGACTAAGGCAATTCGGGATTCATATTTATAAAAACGGAAAACCCAAATTTTTAGACTTTGTTACCTACCCCATTCCAAAAAATCCTACAACACATACTGTATCTCATCTTTTTTCGCCATACAAACTTTGAATCCCCGTTCCGTATCCGGGAGGAATTTTTAGAAAATCCTTTCTGAGCGGATACCTACGTCATAATAACTATCTGCATTCTAAATTTCAGCGCAATCCGAAACAATATTGATTTTTAGACTTTGTTAACCCAGTTTATCCTCTTATTGGGTGGCATTTTGAAAAAGTCTGAAACTCGTCTTATATATTTACAGAAGTACTTGTGTGAAATTTCGAATAAAATGACTATCCAAACTTTGAAACCACGCTTCATCCCCGTGAAGAGTGAATTTTGAAACATTCTTTCTTAGATACCTAAGTCAAAATAACTATCTGCATGCCAAATTTCAGCGCAATCCGAAACAATATTGATTGCAGACTTCGTTATCCCACTTCACCCTTTTAGGGGTGCAATTTCGAAAGAGCCTGTAACACGTATTTACTTACTTATGTACTTGTGCTAAAATTCAAATATAAATATCAGTTTTGAACAATAAATACTATTCTATTCTAATCTTGTTTCTCCATACAAACTTAGGACCCCCGTTTCATCCCCTTCAGGGGTGAATTTTGGAATATACTTTCTCAGAGGCAACTTACTTCGTAATAACTATCTGCATGCCAAATTTCAGCGCAATCCGAAACAATATTGATTTTCACACTTTGTTACCCCATTTCACCCTCTTAGGGGTGTAATTTAAAAAAAAACCTGAAACACGTATTTTCCTAATTTTTTACTGGAGCACTTGTATGAAGTTTCGAGTAGAAAATACTATCTAATCTTGTTTCTCCATACAAACTTTGAACCCCCGTTTCATCCCCTTCACGGGTGAATTTTAGAAAATCCTTTCTCAGAGGGCTCTTACGTTGTAATAACTATCTGCACGCCAAATTTCAGCGCAATCCGAAACAATATTGATTTTCACACTTTGTTACCCCATTTCACCCTCTTAGGGGTGTAATTAAAAAAAAACCTGAAACACGTATTTACTTATTTTTTTACTGGAACACTTGTATGAAGTTTCGAATAGAAAATACTATCTAATCTTGTTTCTCCATAAAAACTTTGGACTCCCGTTTCATCCCCTTCAGAGGTGAAATTTGAAAAATCCTTTTTCAGAGGTAACTAACGTTGTAATAACTATTTGCATGCCAAATTTTAGCGCAATCCGAAACAATATTGATTTTCACACTTTGTTACCCCATTTCACCCTTTTAGGGGTGAATTTTCAAAAAAAAACAGAAACACGTATTTACTTATTTTGTTACTGAAGCACTTGTGTGAAGTTTTGGATAGAAAAGACTATCTAATCTTGTTTCTCCATACAAACTTTGAACCCCCATTTCATCCCCTTAAGGGGTGAATTTTGGAAAATCCTTTCTTAGTACACCCCTACGTACTAAGACAAATATACCCTCCAAATGTCAAGTCTCTACGACCAGCGGTTTAGGCTGTGCGTTGTCTGTCAGTGAGTCAGTCAGTCAGTCAGTCAGTATGTCAGGACAAAAATTCTTATAGTATTAGATTATGTAATTATATTTTTGCATTTGAAAAATTACTCACATCACCTGTTGGTAAGTGACGATGTGGTAAGAAGATGATGCGGTCGAGGATGGTAGTAACAGCTATTTCTATACCTATATTATGAAGGAATTGTATCCAGTATTTAATATAGTAGAGTAGGTACCAGTCAATATTTTTAGGGTTCCGTAGTCCTGACATGGAACCCTTATAGTTTCATCATGTCCGTCTGTCTGTCTGTCTGTCCGAGGTTTTGCTAAGAGACCGTTAATACTAGAAAGCTGTAATGTTGTAGGGGTATGTATATAAATTACGCCGACAAAGTGGTGAAATAAATTTTTGTAAATATTTTAAATTAATATTTTTATTTTTGTGAATTCGCGTGTAAAACTTGCTAATGCGTGTTTGGGACCTCCGGGAAAACTCCCGGGAAATCCCAATTACTTTATGTGTGCCAACCCTATCTACTGCTACTTAAATATGGAGACAGGAATGGGATGGCACTTGCAGTTCCGGCGTTTTACGGCTGAGGCGTAAGAGCCGGGGAAGAACAGAGAAAGGTCCTCTTCTAGATTAATAGGAAGGTCTGGGTACTTATCTTTTAGTGCGCGGTCCTTTACGCAGAAGTGGACCGGATATATTCATTTACTCAGGAAATGCAGAATAACAATGCTTGGTGTTATTTACAACTTTAACATTGTTTATTAGATATAATATTATGTTCTATATACATTCAACGTATCACAGCAGCTTTTCATGCTGAGAACACGCGAAACTTAATAATTTCTTATATTCTTATCAAAGCATTTTGCTTGAAGAAAAATATGTTACTAATGAAAAAAATAATGTCAGAATCCCTGACAACTAATTCTACCATCGACATATGAAAACATTCAAATATATCGGATGAGAAAATTAAGCTGTCAACAAGGAGTTCGAACATTATAAAATAAGGCGAGGTCGCCACACGTGAAATGGAACGTAAATATTAGGTAAAGTCATAGTCTGACACTAAGGCAACACACCACAGACTACTAAGGAGATACTACGTATGCAACACACTAGAGAACAGTGACCACCGCGTTCACCAGAAGTACCAGAACCGACGCTATAGCGTTTATATCAAGGTATAGAAAACATTACCTGTAAAGTGTCCGTCTAATTTGGTTTTAAATTTAAAATTTAAAACCAAATAATAATATATATTAAAATTCTGCTAATAATTATAAATAATTAAAATTCTATTCATTATTAACAATTTGTACATAAAATTCATAGTTCAACATATACTGGTCATCAGATGCCCCGTGTATCAGTCTATCCCTTTCCTACAACGGCATCTTTATATCGTTCGTACTCGCTTCGCCCTAGTACGCTGCGGTACTTGTGAACTTTTAGTGATGTTTTTCTGTTGTTTTGTGAAAGTTATCGACAATGATTACTGATAGTTAATGAAAATGCTCAATTCAACTATGTTATATGTATATATATATATATATATATATTGTTAATCCAAATTATCCTACTGATATACTGAATAAACGCGAAAGCTTGGAATGTTTGTTTGTTTTGCTATTTGAAGGGGTTAAAAAGGGAATGGGACTTACTGCGCTATTCTTCTTTCTTGTTACCCTCCAGCGATTTTTTGATATCCTTATTGCGAAGACCACGGAGGACGGGAGGCGGCCCGTCCGACAGCGCTGTCGATCGCGTCTCCTCAGCGAGGGAGAAGATAAGAGCGTGCGGCGACGGCTGTGCTCTGCGCGGTGGTTTTGAGACGAGTGTGTCTATTGCGTGCGAGCGCGAAGGGAAGAGTAGAAGGAGCGGATTGTCTATGTGTGAGTGTGCGTATGTGTGCGTGTGTAAGCGTTTTGGGTGCGTTCATAAAAATATAAAGTTGAGGGTGAGTTTTGAATTATTGGCGCAGACACTATTAAATCACGCAAGATAAGTACATATTAAATATAGGTCAAGTACATAAATACATTTTAAGTTACTTGATGCGTGTAAATAACCAATTTAGTGGTAAGTAACAAGTTAGAATTCTGTGTGTAAGCAAGCAAACGAACATTTTTAGGGTTCCGTACCTCAAAAGGAAAAAAGAAACCCTTATAAGATCACTTTGTTGTCCGTCTGTCTGTCTATCTGTCCTTCCGTGTGTCAAGATCCTTATTTCTCAGGAACACGTAAAG
The DNA here is from genome assembly GCA_954871355.1 of Cabera pusaria. Classification (NCBI taxonomy): domain Eukaryota; kingdom Metazoa; phylum Arthropoda; class Insecta; order Lepidoptera; family Geometridae; genus Cabera; species Cabera pusaria. The sequence continues at coordinate 4,171,367 of OX940906.1, read as the reverse complement.
ATGTCAAGTTTCAAAACTTATATCAAATACTCGGGTCTATAATCTCTTGTGGCTGTGAAAAATTGTCAAAAGTCAACGCGATCAAAATATATGACCGTTTATGTTGCATGTATTTGCGATTTCATAAGGAAATCAAAACCTATAGTAGTTCCCGTTGACCTAGAATCATGAAATTTGTCAAATCCAGTAACCAGCTATATTTCATATGACTGATTAAATTATCGATAATGACGAGGTATTGTCACACTATCCCAGCACTAAGCATGATTTATTGCTATAAGTCAAATTGAAGTTGTCCAATCACAGCGCTGTATTACGTATAACCCCCCTGCAAAATTTTTCGCTCGCGAATTAGTTCACAGTTTTTTTCATGCGGAGTCCACTGGTTGGTACGTCCGTGCTTTCAAATAAGGAAACGATGTAAGTTTCCACTATGACAGCACGGCAGCGACCATATGAAACAAATATAAATATTTTTATTATATTGTAATAAAAATAAATATATTGTATTTGATGAAGGTTTATTATTTGTCTCTGCCCACATTTAAATCCGACGTGTGTAAGGACCAACTATGCATCTTCATGGGTGTTCCAAATACAACTAGTTAACATATAATTTTTATGAGCATCCAGCCCGTGTTTTGATAAAATATATCGATATCGATAAAATTTTATATAATGTGTAGCCGCACTAAATATTTAGTCTGTAAGGTTGGCAGACATTAGATGGTCCACAGATAACTAAAGTCGACAAATGTCTGTACATTGGCATTATAGTGATTGCCAAATGGATCTTATTGGCTTGTCATTGGCTAGTACTGAGTCCTGTCTCTTACCTAGTATTATATTTTTTTGTTTGTGTCTTGGGAATTGTGATTTGCGATCATATTTGTGATTTTCTGGCCTGGCGTGGTATTTTCCATGAATGTAGATTTCTTGAACTGCTCCAAACTTCTGTCTACCTATTCAATTGAGTATTTTAATGTAGCCATATATATGGTAAGACCATCGCCATTTGTATACATATTACTTCACTTCAATAGCAGGCTCATTACTGAAAAGCCAACAGGTGCACAGCTATTCTATTCCATGGGAGACCATTCTATATGATAAGGATTCAAGCTTACGAAGATAAAGTTTTTCAACTTATTGGATAGTGGAGGTGGAAATATGACCACTGAACGAATGCTCCCACTGTATGAATTGTGACGGTTTTCCCTAAGCCTATCTTTATGGCTTAGGAAAATGTTTTTAAAGAGCGTGACATGTACTTCAGATAGAACATGGTTTTTTTTTGCTGATAGAACTAAAAATCCCACATTACACTGAACGTTAAATTATATTACTTAAATTTGGGATGTATCTATGTTGTATGTGTATTGCAGTGGGATGTGAGATTTTTAGTTCATAAACTTAATTAAAGGTTCTCTATGTTTCACAAGATCAAGACTTTGCCTTAGGTCGGTAATAAAGAAAAACACTCAACTGATCCAGTCCCAGCATAGAATAAATCCATTTAATTAGAATTCACATCCAGATAACCAGCCAAATGATTCAGATTTGTTTATTTGCATATATAAATAAAGATCATGTATGTTAAAGCGAAAAAAAACTGACTTCACATGCTGCAATAGTGAAAATAGCCACTAGTCATAATCATGTCGTCAAGGTATCAATTTTTTTTAATATTATTTATCTCTATATCTCCAGAGATTATTGTCATATCTCGATAAAATCAGGCATAATCGCTCAAACAAAAAAATATTTTTTTCAAATTGGTTAAGATTTGATGGAGTTCTGAGGTAACAAACATAAAAATCGAATTGAGAATCTCCTCCTTTTTGTGAAGTCGGTTAAGAACAGGTTATAATGATGGTAAAGAATGCAATTTATGTGCTTGATACTGTAATTATATGCTAATTGTCATTCCGGACAGCACATGAGCTTTGTGCTGTTATATGGGTGTTAATGTTCTGGCAGCTTTCCTTGTGAGCTAGTTTCGATTCTAGGCCTATCGTGCTATCATCCTCGACTGCATCATCACTTACCAACAGTTATGATAGTGTTCAAACACTAGCCTATATGATAAATTGAAAAAATAATATCGTTTAAAAACTAATAAAGAACCGACTTCAATGTTCATTTTCAGTACCAATTTTGAGATGTTTATCTCAATATCTCTGGAGATACTTATCAGACCTCGATAAAATTACCATGGTACCACACTTGGGATATCTCCTTTCGAACAAAAAAAGAATAATCAAAATCGGTGCATAAATGACAAAGTTATCCCCGAACAAACATAAAAAAAAAAAAAATATATATACCGTCGAATTGAGAAACCTCCTCCTTTTTTTTAAGTCGGTTAAAAATATGCTTAATAAATAATCAACTTACAAGTAACATTGCAATCTTTACAGAAGCCGTTGTATCTGGTATTAAATCTCCACCACACAATCTCCAAAGAATAGTGATAAAAATATAAAGAAGAAATAGTATGGTCTACTATATTGCATACATCAAATAGGTATACACAGACAACTCGTAAACCTAAGAAAAGAAAAATAAGGAAATTGTTCAATACAAAATTCTTACAATGGAACCATCTAAGGCCATCTTTGAAGCTTTTGAAAATAACCTTTTCAATGACATTCCAATGGAAGAAGGAGTTGTAGTAAAGACTGAATATGAAGAAGAAGTTGTAGTAAAGACTGAATGTGAAGAAGAATTTGTAATAATGATTAAGTCTGAAGACAACACAGATCTACCAGAAGAAGTACATGAAGAAGATATACAGAACAGAGAGATAACTCAGTTTCAGAAGTTTACAAATGTATTAGATTCAAGGTAGGTTTTCTTATTTTAGTCATGTTTAAGAAGCCATAGTAAACATAAATTATGGATATTGCTGATATAAAAAATTACCAAAATTATATAAGTTATTTTACAACAATCTTATATAGGGTGGATTTTTATAATGGGACTGTAAGAGCCTTTTCTGTTGTAGCTACAGTTCTTACCCTACAAAGTGTTTTGCATTAATTTTAACATAGAGGGTTAACGTAATTCTGAACTGATGATATATACCATAGAGGGTTAACATCAGTACCCATAGAACGAGTTTTCATTGTAAATACTTTTGACAGATCTGATATAGTTTTCGACTTATTCTGGCTCACTGATTGGTCTAAATTTAGTGAAGTGTGAGAACCACTAGAGGTGTTGTACTATTTATAATACAACATTTGTTCGATATATGATATTCAGTTTGGTATGAAAAGTGACAGTGATCAAGAGATACTAATGTATTAGATTTTTTTTTTATATTATGTGTCTGTCATGTATTGTTGATTTGTTATTTATAGTTATGTTTAAAAAAATAATAATTTAAAATGGAGTTGGACAGGACATATGCTACGTTGCAAAGCAAACAAGTAACTTTATGGTACCCAAGAGAAGACACTAGAAAACAGGGGCACCCGAAAATAAGATGGAAAGACGATATCCGCCTAACCTTGGGGCCATACTGGACCAGAGTAGCAGATGATAGAGCTCAGTGGAGAGAGCTGGAGGAGGCCTATGCCAGAAGGCACGCCAATTTGCGAGACATACTATAACAAACATAAATAGAAACCAAGTATTGTTCAAAATTGCAGCAAATTCGGAATAAGAAGGCTTTAATAATTAAATATTAATTTAATAGTTATGTAGGGTACATTTCCACTTTGTATGAATATAACGTTGGCTAATGTGGGTACGATAATGTTTTGTGTGACAGCCTCACTTCTTTACAATGGCTCCCTAGCTCATTACACGATTTACATTATAAATGTGTTTTATTCAGTTAATGACTTAATAGTGGCACTTATGTTTATTATTCTAGTTCTACAAACTTTTTGATAAAAGTTGAGCCTCACTGCACACCGCCACATTTATCAGCCAGTTTGCAAACAGTGGAAAAATCACTGGAGACACCAATGTCTGTTTCAAATACTTCAATCTCAATGTAAGTAATATTTATGTAATGCTAAATGTGTCCTGCACCTTTTGCCTACTTATATTATAAGTATTCTATGTTCTATATGTATATGTAATAGGACATAATTATTCTGCTCTGCCACAGGACAACAATATAGTACAAGTACAGAATAAAGACCTTGAATTTGCGTCAGAGAATAAACTAATAGTAACTTGAAACCGCGTGTTGCGCACCGTAAAATGCACTGTAAGTCCGCGCGGCGAGAGTCTATCACTCGGTCAGCTCGCGGGCCGTCAGCTGTCTCTTACTGTAAGGTTGAGTGTTGTGAGAAAACAAATTGAATAGTAAGTAAAGGCGCGCGTCCGATCAAGAGCGCGCGTGACACTACTGACTGAATTTGTCACTCGCGAGGTGTCGCAGAGGTACTAGCATTTTCATAGCTACAGCGCGGAGTACCATCATTATGCCATCTGCCGTCTCGCGTATGCCCGTGTTCGAGTTTCATACACCACACCATTATAATATGTAGTATGGATTATCAGTTGTTCTCTGCCATGCACTACACAGCTCATTTATTGAGGTTAAGTTTAGTTATACTATACCGCTTCAAACATTTCTTACATTCTAACAAAAAAAAAAAACAAAAGCAGTAGCACAGTTTTACAATCATATAGTTTGGATTCGAATGTACTTGCGCAGAGCAACGGGGTATACTCGCGGGGAGGCGGGCGGCGCGGACCGCGTCCCACAATCTCGCTTAGTTTGTGGGATCGCACGTTGAAGGACGCCGTGAAAGTGTTAATGCGCGAGCGAGTTTTAGTAATGAGAATCATTGATGACGTTAATGTTATTGGTGGACACTTGTTCTGTGTATGTATGTTCAGCAAAATACAACAAGGACTTATGATTTCATTTATTAAATTAATACGATGTAATATATAATATTTATTTAAAAAAAAAAAATAATTACCTATACTAGCTAATTAGTAAAATTGAGTTGAGTTTAATGACATCAAGGATTTTTTTCGAAAGCAATTACTATTGGCATCATTTATATTTGGTATGAAGGCAATGATCTTCTATGTAAACTAAGTTTGTAAGTACATACGCATCACGTCGCTATGATCTTGTATGAATCCAAGGTTTAACACTACACTACTAATACGTTTATTTTATATACCTACCTACACTTCAAAAGAATCAAAGCATTTATTCAGTATGTAGGCAGTATAAATATACGCACATATACACGTCAAAATCATAAATCATAAAATAAATCATAACCAATTATCAAGTAAACATAGCAAAAGCAGCTTTTAACGCTTTGAATTAGAAAAAAAAGTAATGAACCATTCAGCTGTCATCCAATCATTTACGTCAGAATATTAAAAAAAAATTAAAGTAGGTTAAAACCAACCATACATGTAACTGTGTGTTTCAGTACTTCAGACAATTTTTAAATAAAAAAAATAAAAAAATTGAAATAGTGAAACACAACATAGAGAAACGCATACCGATCACAGTACATATCATGATCCAAATGGAACTGATAGTCCGTCTGTCAGCTGCATAATATTGTTTAAATAAAAATAAAAATGGCAAGCCTAGAAAGAAAATCTGCGGACAAAAGGGGAAAACTGAATGGCTGTTGAATCTACCGGTGTTTCGGAAATACTCCCATCAGAGAAGAAACACCAAGAAACTCTATGGGGCTTGTCTTGTCATTTTATCTTTTTTTTTTAATTAATTGTACATGTTAGCTTTAAAATTTTAACAATGTATTAATAATTATAATACAATTTATATTTGTTCTTGGAACTTGGGGCATTCAGGCCATGCATTTTTGTCATCCATATAGTCACCTATTTTATAGTATGATTTTTTCATCAAATTGGATTTTGATGTCCTAAAGACAAAACGCTATTGAACAAGCTAACAAAAAAACTTGGAAAGATAATACAAGCTTTCAATGATGAGTCTATGAACACTTACTTGAGCCAGCTGACAAGTGATCGTTCAACTAACTATTCATTGTGGAAAACAACTAGAAACCTCAAAAAGCCAACTCTGCAGGTCCCACCTATAAAAGAAACTGACGGGAGTTGGGCCATCAACAATAAACAGAAAGCATTTCGATTTGCACAAACATCTACAGTTAATCTTTCAGCCTAATGAGGATACGTACCATGACCTCACGCTAACTGAGAAAGCCCAAGATGGTATCGAAATTCAACTTACAACGCCAAGAGAAGTATATACTGTAATAAAAAAGCTTGGAAAGAAAAAAACGCCGGGCTATGATTTGATTACAGGAGAAGTACTACAAAATCTGCCTCGAAAAGCGTTAGTCAAACTTACTACACTCATCAATGCATCATTTAGACTTCAGTACGTGCCCGACTTGTGGAAAATAGCTGAGGTGATTATGATCCAAAAGCCTGGTAAGCCACCCCAAGATGCAACATCATACCGACCAATTTCTTTGTTACCAATAATATCAAAGTTATTTGAGAAACTGCTTTTAAAAAGGTTAAAACCTATCATAGAAGGTACAAATCTCATTCCTGACTACCAGTTTGGATTTAGGAAAAAACACTCCACTATAGACCAGGTTCATCGAATTACCAACATCATTGAAAACGCACTAGAAGATAAGAAAGTTTGCACCACAGTCTTCTTAGATGTAGCGCAAGCATTTGACAAAGTTTGGCATAAAGGGCTCATACACAAATTGAGAAGTATGCTTCCGAAACAGTTCGCAGATATTCTAGAGTCTTACTTAACACAAAGGATGTTTAGAATAAGACAAGATGACTCGTTCTCAGACTTAATGCAAATAAAGGCTGGCGTACCACAGGGCAGTGTTCTAGGTCCGGTCCTGTACCTATTATATACCTGTGATATCCCTGAGTTAGAAAATAACACCATTGCAACTTTCGCGGATGACACAGCTATTATGGCTACAGGGGTCACCCATGAAGAAGCAGTCGCAAAGGTCCAGACAGCAATCAACACCATAGTTGATTGGACAAAGAAGTGGCGAATAAAGCTTAATGAAACTAAATCTGTCCACATAGATTTTACAAATAAAAGACCTAACTACCATCCGGTATTCATAAATAATCAAGCAATACCATACGACTATAAAGCAAAATATCTGGGTATGACTTTAGACGCAAAGCTAAGCTGGAAGCTGCACGTCAAAAAGAAAAGAGAAGAATTGGAGCTCCGCTACAAGAATATGCACTGGCTCTTCGGAAGACATTCTTCCCTGTCTGTGAATAATAAATTATTATTGTATAAACAAGTCCTAAAACCAATATGGACTTATGGTATCCAGCTATGGGGCTGCACCAAACAAACCAACATACAGATAATACAAAGATTCCAAAATAAAGTACTCAGGAGTATTGTACGTGCACCGTGGTACATCAGAAATGACGATCTTCACCGGGACCTAAAAGTGGAGCACGTGGCTAAAACAATCAAACAGTTTGCTGAAGCTCACGATCGCAGACTTCACCATCATGTGAATGTCGAGGCCATCCAGCTCCTCGACAACACGGAAATAGTGAGAAGACTAAAAAGGGTCAAACCCTTCGAGTTACATTAGTGATACTTTATCAAGTGAACAAAGTGTAGTGATAGTGAACGCGAACGCGATAAAAAGAACACAAGAACAAAGTGTCTTCCCCTTAATAGAGACATTAAGAAAAGTGTTAATGGACACATTCTTAGTAATATTCTAATAGTAAATTAAGTGAAAATAAAATTACTCATTAGCCTAGTTGTTATAAGGCTAGATTGTAATTGTAGTGAGATATCTGCATCAAGTAGATAAATCATTATAAAAAAAAAAAAAAAAAATTGGATTTTACATAGATTTTAAATTTGCTCATAGGCAATTGATCAATATCTTTAGGTAGCTTATTGTAAAAGCGTACACAGTTCCCCATGAATGAACCACTAACTTTCTGCAGTCTGAAATTAGGTATAATTAATCTATTTTTATGTCTTGTATTAAAATTATGTACATCAGACCTTTTCTTATAATCATTTATATTCTTGCGTATGAACATAATATTTTCATAAATGTATTGACATGCCACTGTTAGAATTTTAATTTCCTTAAATTTTTCACGAAGTGAATCTCGCGACCTCATACTATATATAGAGCGAATAGCTCGTTTCTGCAAAACAAATATTGATTGGATTTCAGCGGCTTTCCCCCACAATAAAATGCCATAAGACATTATACTGTGGAAGTAGCTGAAATAGATCAATCTTGCAGTGGCTTCGTCCGTTAAAAATCTAATTTTACGTACTGCGTATGCAGCGGAGCTTAACCTACCTGCTAGAACCGATATTTGAGAACCCCATTGAAGCTTTGAATCCAGGGTGATGCCCAAGAATGTTGTGGATTCAACAAGTTCTATTGGTTCATCATTTATTAATATACTTCTATTTAGGATACCCTTTTTTACATTTGGTAGAGAGAAATTAATACATTTAGTTTTTTTGCGTTTAACAATAAGTTATTGATTGTAAACCAATTCAGAACCTGTGTTATTGATTTGTTTACATCGTCAACAAGTTAGGTGTAGTCCTATCTATTTTGAATATCAAGGAAGTATCATCTGCGAACAAAACAATATCACATAGGTTCTGTACGAATGACGGTAAATCATTGATATAAACTAGAAATAAAAAAGGTCCTAGGATCGATCCCTGCGGGACTCCCATTTTTATGAGGGATCCAGATGACCTGACGCCATTGACTTCAACCATCTGTGTTCTGTTACAGAGGTATGATGATACCAGATCAAGTGCCTTACCTTCAACACCGTAGTATTTTAATTTGTAAATTAGTGTTTCATGACAGACACAATCAAATGCTTTTGATAGGTCACAGAACACGCCAATAGCATCTTGTGCTTTCTCCCATGCATCAAATATATGTTTAAGAAGACCTATTCCTGCATCAGTAGTAGAACGCCCTTTAGTAAATCCAAATTGTTTGCTATTTAATAGATCATTCATGTTAAAATGTGTTAAAAGCTGGTCTAATATTACTTTTTCAAAAATTTTACTCAATGCCGGTAGTAACTTCGCGCACGGACTACGAGTTCTTCAACACTGATGATAGATTACTTTCAACCGACTTCCAAAAAGGAGGATGTTCTCAATTTTTTGTATGTATGTTACGCGATTACTCCGTCAATTGTGAACTGATTCGAGTACTTAATCCTCCGTAGTCCGTAGTCCTGACAAGGAACCCTTATAGTTTCGTCAAGTCCATCTGTCTGTCTGTCTGTCTGTCCGAGGTTTTGCTAAGGGACCTTTAATATTAGAGAGCTGTCATTTTGTAGGGGTATGTATATAAATTACGCCGACAAAGTGGTGAAATCACATTTCGAAAAATATTTTTTTTATGTTAGCTCCCCTACATGAGAAGTGGGGATGATTTTTTTTTTCGTCGTCTACCCCTTCGTGTGGGGTATCGTTGAATAGGTATTTAAAAATTACCATCGGGTTAATAATACTATTTTTCGATTGAATGCTCCATTTACGAAATATTAAACTTTAAAGTGCACAAGTTGTTTTTGTTCCAGTAGGGCGTCCCCCCCCCCTCCCTCTAAAAGCTAAACTGCTGGCTTAATAGTGCATCTCATGAACTTTAAAGGAAAACTATAGCGGTTAAGATAACTTTATTAGTTTAGCAGTAATTGTCGTTGAACTTGGGTGTTGGATAATTTTGTACCAAATACAAAATCCTTAGAATAATAACTTATTCAAGAGACAAAGACGATGTACCTAGTTGCTTGTTTATAACGGGTAAAGACTTGTATTGAATCACGGAACCCTATACTGCGCGTGGCCCGACACGCACTTGGCCGGTTATTGTATGTATGTTACGCGATTACTCCGTCAATTGTGAACTGATTCGAGTTCTTAATTATTTTTTTAATCGGTAGGGTACATTTGAGAGGTTCATTTCATTGTAATTTCATTGAGATATGACGATAAACGTCTCAAACTTGCTACTAAAACAGACTCGCGGGGAATGGAAGTCAGTTGTTTTAGTTTTTAAACTATCTTAATTATATTTATTTAAAAAGGTGTATTATTGTTTATTCAAAATCAATAACAATTTTTGTCTCTTAATATTATCAGCTCGTAGATGTTTTTTGACAATCCTTGCACATTTGCGGGCTGATAGCGTAAGTAAAGTGTTTTTGAAAGTGTGGAGTGTATCCCTAAAATCATCAATAAATTTACATTTCTCATTAATTAGTTTACACATTCTAGCTACAGAGTTCGAACCTAGCACTGTCTTACGAAATGGAGGAGCAAACGGAGTCAGTGGTTTTCGACTAGACTAGACTCGCCTCTAGTAGCTGTATTCATGTAGGTTGATGGGATGAGAGCGCATCGATCTGTTCGTATGCTATAGTTACTAGACAATACATACATACACAATGGCTTAATCATAAAATAATGTGTTGTTAAATGACTTTATACAATTGGACTTCAATTTTTTGTAGAAAATCTCTTCTGAAATTCGAGGATAGTCCTGTGGATGAGCTACACCGTGCTAAGAGAAGGCGAAAACAGAAATCGTAAGTAGTACTGGTTTTATAAGCTTTTAACTCGCAATGGTTGTATGTGAGTTGGTCGTTTTTCAACCAATCCTTACTAATATTATAAATGCGAAAGTAACTCTGTCTGTCTGTCTGTCTTACACGCCAAAACTACTGTACCGATTTAAATGAAATTTAATACACAGATAGTCTAGAGCCTGAGAAAGGACATAGGCTACTTTTTAATGCGAAAAGAGCGTTATGAGGGGTTGAAAGGGGGGATGAAAAGTTGTATGAAATTATCCTCATTTTGAAACCAAGAAGCTCGAAACTTATTTTTTAGGCGTTTGATTCGATATAAATAAATATGACATTCAAAGTTAGTGAGGGGGAGGGGAGGGGATGGGTAGGGTAGGGGGAGTGGAGGGGGAGGGTAGCGAGAGTGAAGGGGAAGGGGAGTTGGAGGGGAGGTGGAAGTGAGTGGAATGGGGGGATTAGCGTGGCGTGGTGTAGTTGGTATAAGTATGTGTCTTATTTGTAAATGCTACCCAAACACACTATTCCACGCGGACGAAGTCGCGGGGCACAGCTAGTTCCTGATATCTGATTAAGCTGAAATTTGATAAGTTAGTGACAAAGCAATATTATGATATCTGCCTGATCTCATGATGATCTGAGCCCGGATGTAGGGACTGGAGCTCCCAGATGCGAAGTGCTAAGACTACCCGCTAAATGCTAAGACAAAAGCTAAGCTTGAAATGGTTCATGTACTGTTATTTAATGGGTTATCCTTTGGTATGGAACCCTTTATAATACGGAACGGATTTAGTTTATTTTTAGAGTTTCAAACCTCAAAAGGAAATAGGAACCCTTACAAGATCACTTTATTGTCCATCTGTCTGTCTGTCCGTCTGTCAAGACCCTTTATTTTAGGAACGTGTAAAGGTATCAAGATCCAACTTATATTAAATACTTGGGTCTACGGTATGTTTCAGCTGTGAAAAAATGAAGCTTGTAAGTCAACGCGATCAAAAGATAATGTTAAGTTTAAGTAACATTTTTAGCATTTTTCGCATATTTTGCGATTTCAAACGGGTATCAAAACCTAATAATATTATATATTATGTGGTATTATTTTCTGTTCTGTGCCTGTAGGGTTAGGGTACTTCCCGTTCACCTAAAATCATAGAATTTATCAAGAAGCAAGGTCTTGAAGCAATTATATAGGAAATAATCTGAAAACCGTAAAAATGTTGTTTTATAACAAAAAAAAAACGTGTTCACTATTACAAACTCATTATTTGTAGTTGGTGCAATACGTTTTCTATGGATCGAACTACAAAGTTAAGTTTGTTAAAGTTAAGTAGGAAATCCTTTCTAAGCGGATATTAACGCCATAATAACCATCTGTGTGACAAATTTCAGCGCAATCTGAAACCATATTGATTTTCAGACGTTACCCCTATTTCACCCTCTTAGGGGTGGGAATTTCGGAAAAGCCTGAGACACGTATTCACTTATTTATTTACAGAAGTACTTCTGTGAAGTTTCGAATAAAAAATCTAATCTTGTTTCTCTATACAAACTTTGAATCCCCGTTTCATCCCCTTAAAGGTTGAGTTTTAGAAAACCCTTTCTTAGTACACCCTTATGTATTAAGACAAATATACTCGCCTTTCAAGTCTCTGCGACCAGCGGTTTAGGCTGTGCGTTGTGTCTACGTCAGTCAGTATGTCAGGACAAAGATTCATATAGTATTAAATGCACAAGATTTGTCATGTGGCAGAAATTAATATCACAACCCACAAATTAGATTATGTCGACTGGCCCAACCATCATAATGGTATTTCTTTGTTTATTTTAGGGATACGTTAAATGTATCACCCGTGGCTGGCCCCTGGCGGGTGAGCTTATCACCCACCCCTAACTCAGATGAAGATGAGAAAGGTATGTAACTAATTTTTTTATTTATTTTATATAGTAGATAAGCAAGCGTTTGACCTCTATCTCACTTGATGTTACGTGAAGATGTAATCGACGATGTATACTAATTGTTTCGTATTAAAACCCCGACGCCGAGTGAGCAACTCGTGAGCTGAGCGCTCGAAGGTCATGCGTCCACCGCAGTACCGTAGACAGAGAAAAGAATAGAGCGCGGGTAGCTCTGTCTCTTTCCCACATGAAAGAGGAAATACTATGGAGTTATTTCATGTAACGGAAAAGGACAAAGCTATAATATTTCCCTCTCTCAGTGCGAGCCGGTTTTTACAGGGTCAGTAACGTAAATAGCTGTTAATGACCATAGAAATTCGTATTGTGCGAGGGAATGTTTAACCTTAAGTTCTCTGATGACCTAAGTGTGCGTAGGGGATGGGATAGGTAAAGGTATTCGAAGCGTTCATGAAGGTAGCGCGGAGAAGCAGGATTGAAAAGGATAGTGTAAAGGAGTGATAGTATATGGGCATCCCGGCGACGGCGAATGGAGAGCCACTTGAGCTTAGAGCGGTATTCGGAAACATGATCGTATTTTCGTAAGCCGAAAATAAATCGTATGCAAAAATTTTGGAGTCGCTCAAGTTTATATAAGTATACACCCATATATCGCACTCCTTCATTATGAACCAATTAGAAAGAGCGCATGTATTAATTAGTAGATTAGCTAAGACCAGCTTTGCTTCTTTTATCAGTTATACAAATAATGAGGGTAGATTTGAAACAAAATGTATTGATGGCATAAATGTGTGATCATAAAATTGTCGGTTGGTGAACTTCAGTGTTCGGTGTTGGTTGAAGTTTGGTTAGTAAATAACTTAAAAAAATTAAATGCAAGCAAATATAATTATTGAAGACGGCGAATATTGAAGCATTGCATAGAAATGGACTAAATAAATTATATCATCTCAAATTTATAGTGAAAGCGGCCTAGGTGTAAGTTATTGCGGAGTTATAAGTGATGAGAAATCGTAGTTGTGAAAGTAAATTGTTAATTAAGTGTGTTAATTAGATTTGGCTTTTTTCAGAAGAATTTGATACGTCATTACGGAAAGTTCGCCGCACACTCCATGGGGTTTAATAATGCAAACGTGAGAAGCACGAGACGAGAGATGTCCTGAGCAGCTGTAGTCCCCCTGGATGCAGTATGGGGAAAATTTACGTGGTAGAGACATAATACAATATAGAAAACAATAGAAGTCAAACGAAATATTAATTTAAAGGTATATAAAAACTAGGCGATGAGCCGGCTGTGATTTATTTATTTATTTATTTGGCTACCCAGTAATAGTTACATTAAAACAATACTTAAGTATACTTACACAATATATATAACTAAATGCACTATTTTATTATTTTTTGATAATTTGTAATAAGTAATTATGTAAGTTATGATCATAAAGGATTAAGCTTCAATCCTCTTTTCCTAGAGAAAATGAATAACTAAGCTTATTATCTCAAATAATCAATAGAGCAATATAAAAGAGCAAATATAAGAGCAATTCTTAGATGCAACTAAAACAGTGTTATTTTGTCAAAATAGAAAATTGTCAATAAAGACGGTTTTAATTTAATATAATATTAAATAAAAATAGTAGTATAAGATATTTTGATATTATGTTTCTTTGAAGTGTTACACACTTTATATTTTTGTAAATTGTAAACACAATCCAAAATTTCCACTAATTTCGTCGTAACGATACATCGCACTGTGGCTTGATTGGCAAAGCATTTGAACATGTTATTCAGGAAGTTGCGGGTCCCGCACGTCACGTCACGTAAGTCCCGTCGGTACGATGAAATTTTGGATTGTGTTTAACAATTTACAAAAATGTTTCGATATGTTGTAAATCAGTTTATTTAAAAACATTGTTGCTGTGTATTCTTTTCAGTTATACTTACAAATAAATATTTCCTCAAAAACTATTAAGATAACATCACCGTGCTATTTATTTTATTTCACATATAACATAGATCACCAATTTACCTTCATTGAAATCAAATGAAAAAGAAATTAAATTAACTACACTCAAAATATTCTAATGAAATAGTGAAAATGAACTTCCAAACAAATTATACAGCAATCGCAAAGAAATTTCAAGGTATATGGTAAAGCCGGCTTTTCACTATGGGATATAATTTAAATTACATCTTGAGCTATCCATAACATCCCGTGATTGCTGTTCACAATGTAAGATATATAGTTCAGTTTCGGTTGTCTATGGTTTCATTCAAACACTGGCTAAATCACTAATTGTGTGGAGCCATAATAAAAAAAAAAAACAACAAAAAAAACTGATGGCGAGGCAGGGAGAGGCGCGGTGTCCGGGGACGTGAGGCGTGAGGTAAAATATAAAATAAACCTAAAAATATCGCTCAGTCGGTCGAAAAAAAATTGCTTGGTATGTAATATACAAGGTGTGGTTTTGCATTCTTCATGTTCAAGTTGTATATGTCATATTTTTACGTCATATTTTTAACCGACTTCAAAAAAAGGAGGAGGTTTCTCAATTCGACCGTATATATATATATATATATATATATATTTTTATGTTTGTTACTTCGTCGTTTATGAACCGATTTCGATTATTCTTTTTTTGTTCGAAAGGAGATATCCCAAGTGTGGTACCATGGTAATTTTATCGAGGTATGATAAGTATCTCCAGAGATATTGAGATAAACATCTCAAAATTGGTACTGAAAATGAAAAGCGCGGCATTGAAGTCGGTTGTTTTTTAGTTTTTAAACGATATTATTACGTTAATAAAACCTTTTTTTATTTAAATAACGTCATATTTTTACGTTAATAAAACCTTTTTTATTTAAATAAAATCTTTATTAATTTTAATATTTATCGTTAATCACTACTGCATTTTAGGTTTTTTTTCCATACGCCGCAGAAGTATAACTTCTAACGCGTGTACATAAGTACACACACTCTTTTTTTTTACCGCCCTTAGGGGTAGAATATCGGAAAATCCTTTCTTATCGGATACCTACGTCATACAAAGAACACACCTTCCAAGTTTCAGGTCTCTACGATCAGCTGTTTAAGCTGTGCGTTGATCATATACCGATTTTTACATTTTAATATTATTTACCTGGGCCAATAGTCTCTACATGAATAGCGATGAATTTCGACCGATAATCATCGATAAGAAAAGAGACGCAGATATGCTACTGTCTAGCTGCATCTCCCTCTAGCAGACGTTTAGCATGACAGGACGCGTCGCTATCAATGTAGAGACTTCCACCCCTGTTCTATGTTTGTGTTTGTGTTTCAATTTATTTTTTGTGTTTAATCAAAGTATTGTTATATAGATTTAGTTACGTAAGCAAATTGGGCAACTGTAAAGGTGCCTACGGATTGCGCGTACCCTGGTACGCGTACTCAGTTTACGCGTATCCGGAACGCCTAGTCGCTTATTTATGTACATTTTTATTCATTTGGTATGATGGTAGGACACTATCTTGTTTCCGCCTGGCCACCTACCACCCTCAAGTTACAAAAATCTGTCTCCAAAACATCTAACGTGTTGCGGCAGCTATCCTTGAGAGCCAGTTCCCATTCCAGGCTTAGCGTGCTACCATCCTCGACCGCATCATTACTTACCAACAGGTGAGATAGTAGTCAAACGCTAGCCTATATGATATTTAAAAAAATTACAGGCAATATGGCTCAGTCGATATTGATTGAGTCGACTGTTGCTGAAGAAGAAGAACATCTTCAGAGGCAAGCGAACGTTCAACATCTGAGCTTGACGGCAGAAAGCCAGCCTCTGACGATGCCGGATAACGAGTTCATCAAGCACTATCGCCTACGGAAAGCTGACTTCGAGCGTCTTTGTGCTGATATAATACCATTACTACCGCCGGATGATACGAAGAGAAGAAAGGTTGTGCGACCAGAGATAATGGTAAGTCTAAGTAATACTGTAGAACATAAAAAAGAAAACTTGTCAGTTCAGTATAATTTATATGATCATTTTTATGACAGGTTTTGGCAGCATTGGCATTTTATGCGAATGGCTGCCAGCAGAAAAATGTATATATTGGAGACTCTCATCACCTCACACTGGGACACCGAACTATGTCACGTAGTCTCAGAGACGTCACAGATGCCTTAAATCACCCAAGTATTCTGGCCAAGTACATTATATTTCCAAGGAATAGGAAAGAGCGCGAGGATGTTTCGAGGAGGTACCTAATATAATATAATGTATATCCTAGTTTTGACTGAACCAGCAGTAAGTTTTATGATAAGCACCCACCATAACTTATTAATAGATTTATTGTTATTTAAACCTTATAATTATTATTATCAAAACACTTTACCATAAACATTAAGGTCGTCGTCCACAGACACGAGCCCGCTCCCACCCGGCAAATAATGTTCATTAAAATGTGAGCCTTAAGACGTCCACTGTAGACAGACTTTACATTGGCAACACAAATTAGCAGACAGCTCGCTGTAGCTGTGCTTACCGCCATCGTACTACTCGTCTCGTTAGTGTTTCGCTTGAAGTACATTACTTTTTGTCATCGACATCCTAACCCTAAACACCTAATGCTTATTAGCGCGCGGAACAAATAATTCCGCAACTAGCCGAGGTATGCGGTCACGGGAAACTGTTCGTGATTGGCGCTTTCGAGTTTCGATTAGTTCTGATGGGCGGGCAAAGTCATAAATCTCAGATAGAGACGACCATACCAAATGACCGTAAAAATATCGATAAAAGTTAAGTACACTATCGTCATGGACGTATATGAACTTATTAAATAAAACTATAAAGGTATCAAACATCATTTGTACTTGTTAAGGCTTTGTAAATTATATGCTAAAGTCCATATCTTTACTGAGGATATAACTTGAACTTCAACTTTACCTGAATCCTGACTTTGACCTAACTTTATGACTAGAATATACGAAAACTTTAACAATTTTAATACTTGACACTGGCTAAATACACTAATCGTGTGGAGGCATATTAAAAAAAGTTCCTACGCAAAATGTTACACGCTCGGTTTCCATGCAAAGCGACGTGCTTACTCTGTAGATCTCGTTAAATGGTCTGTGTGATCAGGAGACACATCCAAATTCACTACCTCATTGTAAACAGAATGTCAATAATACTCGTATTCCTAAATCATCGATATGTGTTTCACTGCTGCAGGGGCGCAACACTAAATCCCCGACTATCAAGAAAAAACGGGATAGAACTATAACTCCGATAGATCCCATCTAAGATAGAACTAGAACTATAACTGTGACAAAAAGAGATAGAGATGAAACACAACTGACGACCAGCAAATATAAGCTGAGCTTTGCCTAAAAGTTATTTTTAAAGATTAGATACATTTAATAAATTACCGGTGAAATGATATAACGTTTGCATTAAAATTTGAGTTTGGATTGGTTTTTCCGCACCATCTTACACTGCAAGTAGCCATCACAACGACTTTTAAGAATTTTAAGTATCTGAGCGCGGGAATGTTTTCAGGTCCCCGTACTGGTTGAAACTAACATCGCGTTTGTAGGCGTGGATTTATATAAGACTTATAAGTCCGATGATTTAGCTGAAAGTGCTCGCCTTTCAATCGGCGTCTAGGGTTAGGGTGTCGATGCTATTTGTAGACTGACAGCTGTAAGCGCGTGGACAGCTGGTGTCCTGCTAGCTGTCCGCGCGTGGACTTCGAGTAGTCACCTCCGTTTAAGGTGGTGTTGTGCGGGAGCGGTGTTTGAACAGGGTCGTGTAAGTGGACGACTACCTTTATTGTGACATTTTAGAATTTTTAATCTCTGCACATGTATGTGATAGATGTTATGTCTGTTGCCAAATCTATAAAATATAATTTGGTTGTAGATTCATGGAGGTTTTCGATTTTCCTGGTGTTATTGGATGCATTGATGGGACACATGTTGCTATTATTCAGCCTTGTAACAACGAAGAAGTATATTACAACAGCGAGCAATATTATTCTTTGAATGTCCTACTGGTAAATTCTTATAGATTATCATATTTACCACTAATGCCATACAAATTTGCCAATATTAAAAAATATGTACGTTACGTGTAGTTTCCTGAGTTAATTCCTCCGGTGAAGGAAAAACATCGTTAAGAAACGCCAACCTCCGCATGGTGGTAGGACACTATCTAGTGTCCGCCTGGCCAGCTACTACTCTCAAGTTAGAAAATCTGTCGCCAAACATGTAATGTGTTCCGGCAGTTATCCTTGAGAGCCAGTTCCCATTCTAAGCCTAGCGTGCTTACCATCTTCGACCGCATCATAACTTACCAACAGGTGATATAGTGGTCAAACGCCAGCCTTAATAATATAAAAAATATACATATATATATATATAAAAATAAACCGGCAAAGTCGAGTTGGACTCGCCCACCGAGGCTTCCGTACCAACGTTGGTTCGTACCAATTAAGCTAGACCTCTAAATTGTATGAACGCTCATATAACTCAGAGACCTATCTTAATTGGCTGAAACTATGTATTGGGACACCCTTTAATTTACAACTTTTTTTATTTTTTGGAAGATTTCCTTTATTTGTGCTATTTATACCTATATTACCTATATTTATATACCTTGCTTCTTACCAAATTTCATGATAATAGGTCAACGGGAAGTACCTTATAGATTTCGACCCAAAACCTATGGGGTACTTCCGGTTGACCTAGAATTGTCAATTTTTGTTAAAAGCAAGGTCTTAACAGCACAAATACAGGAAACATTCCGAAAAGTAAAAAAAGTTTAAAATTAAGGTAAATTTTGGTACGTACAATTTTTCGCGAAAATCTAAATTTGTCCTTGTCTTTTTATTTTGTTGACTCAAGACCTTGATTTTTATATACCCGATAGTGACTATAGACCTCAAAATCAGGTATACATTTCAACTTGCTAGGTCCACCCGTTCATGAGAAAATCAGTGATGACACATGGACAGACAGACGGACAGACATACGTACAGACAGACAGACAGACGGACAAGAAAGTGATCTTATAAGGGTTCCTTTTTTTTACCTTTTGAGGTACGGAACCCTAAAAAAGTTAATTGTAAATCCAGGTTATAAAAATCAATGTAACAAATCACACCCAAATACACTCATTGTATTTGAATGGTTTACATATTCACATGTATACTGTTAGTAGGATTAATCTGTAATAGCATATAATGTATATAATGTGTGTTCGTATATACAATGCTGTACCTACAGATTTATAATTTATGATCGTACAAATAGAAAAAACCGACTTCACATGCCTTTTCGCACAATTTCTAAAACAAATAAAGATTTTTTTAAATCGGTTCAGATTTGACGGAGTTCTGAGGTAACAAACATAACAAGATATTGTTAGTACGATTTATCTGCGTACTTAATATATACGAAACACACTGGTGTGAAAAATTAGTATTAAATAAAATAACCGGCCAAGTGCGTGTCGGGCCACGCGCAGGTGTAGGGTTCCGTAGTAGCCTGTTATTCAATGCATGTCTGTACCCGGTATAAACAAGCAACTAGATACTTCGTCTTTGTCACTTTAAAGGATTTATTCTAAGGATTTTGTATTTGGTACAAAATTATCCAATACCCAAGTTCAACGACTATTACTGCTCAACTAATGAAGTTATTTTAACCGCTATAGTATTCTTTAAAGTTCATGAAATGCACTATTATCACGAATTTTTCTAGATTTTTCAAGCCAGCGGTTTAGCTTTTAGAGGGTGGGGGGCGGGGGGGGACGCCCTACTGGAACAAAAATTTGCATTTTGACGTTTAATATTTCGTAAATGGAGCATTCAATCGAAAAATGGTATTAGAAACCCTGAAGTCATTTTAAAAGACCTATTCAACAATACCTCACACTATGGGGTAGACGCTGAAAAAAAATGTCATCCCCACTTCTCATCTAGGGGAGATACCCTAAAAAAAATATTTTTCTTAATTTTATTTCACCACTTTGTCGGCGTAATTTATATACATACTCCTACAAAATTATAGCTTTCTAGTATTAACGGTCTCTTAGCAAATCCTCGGACAGACAGACGGACATGACGAAACTATAAGGGTTCCTTGTCAGGACTACGGAACAGAGATAAACTGGTTTTTAGCACATTGTGACCTAAACCCGCTCTTTACGCACGCTTTTCCGTGTTAAATAGTTGTTTATTGCACGGCGTTTAGCACCCTCGCTACGCTCTTATTTGACGGAAAAGCGTAGCGTAAGCTTAAAGCGCGGGTTTGTGTCACACTGCTATCTATAAAATAATATACGATACTCGTGACTTAAGTTGTCTATTAATGCATTATTAGTAACACATATCGTATCGTAATATACTATTACAATATCATATATATTTTTAGATTTGTGATGCTGACTTACGAATATTACATGTAGATGCATCCTTTGGGGGACAGAGCCATGACTCACATGTCTGGGATGCCTCTCCTGTGAAGGCTCTTATGCAAGACCTTCATGACAATGGAGAAGTTTGTTGGCTATTGGGTAAGTTATTCATTTAATTGTATAATGGTGTGAAGCATGACTGATACTTGAGAAAACCACCAATGACAAATATTTATCTTTTTAGGGTTCCGAACCCAAAGGGTACCAGCGGAACCCTTGTTACTGAGACTCGGCTGTCCGTCTGTCTGTCTGTCTGTCTGTCCGTCTATCTCCAGGCTGTATCTCATGAACCGTGATAGTTAGAAAGACTTTCAAAGATGATGTATTTCTGTTGTCGCTATAACAACAAATACTAAAAACAAAATAAAGTTAAAAATAAAGGGATCCCCAGGGGGTTGTGTTAACGTTCACTTATTTGGTGTTAGAAGTTCGTTAGATATTCGTTAAATGACGTAGTAGTAAATAAGCACGCGGCTCCTGTGTTTTAAAATAATTTAGTATTGGCACGGTAATATAATATAACCGTGGTATTGTACTGCGGTTCGGGGCCCTCCGTGTGCGAGACGCATGTCTGCCTCGCACTTGGCCAGTTTTATTTTAATATCTTATAGCGTGCGTGTAACTACTATATCGCTCTCAATATTTCTTCTCTCAAATTGGGTTTCTTATTGTTTCGCATAACATTTTTAGTCATAATATACTTAAGAATAATGTTGTTTAGTCTTCTTCTTAGTTATTAGACATATTTTTCTTGACATAAGTAGTTACTGTTAGCGTATCCATTTGTAGCATAATATTCTGTAGAATAATTTTTAAACGCATAGCTATAATTAGGCATAATTGTTAAAGCACAATTTTTTTTGTCATATTATTATAGCATAATTATTACAACTTTTTTATTTTTATTCTCTTCACGATGTATCTAGTTAGTAGACCGATCTTGTTTATGATATAGCTCTGGTGTACCTTATTAGGTATATAGGTCTAGGTTTTGTTCCATCATTTTTGATGGAATAGAACATAGTAGACTTTTTAACGCAGACGATGCTGCGCGGCTCAGCTTGGGGTTTCACATACGGAAAAATTATGAATTTAATAAAAAAATTGTTGGATGTGTGCATTACGTCAAGACGCGCATAATAAATGTAAATTTGATTTATCAAGAGGGAACGCGGGGTTTACGTTTCCATACAAATGTATTCCCCCGTTTCCTCCCTGGAAAATGCTTCTAGAGCAAAATTTGTTTTTACAAAAAAATCAAGGTCTGCCTTATCATTTGCTTTTTTTAACCGACCAAGTGTAAGAAGAAATGTAAGCATTCTAATCTTCTCTTTAAGATTTTTGAAGGGAATTCTTTTTACCTTAAAAATCTTAAACAGGACTTTAAATAGCTTATATTTCTTTTTGCAATTGGTTAGTCAAGAAAAGCAAATAATAGGGGCGTAGCTACAGCAGACCAAGATTTATTGTAACAAATTGAAACAAATTTTGCTCTAGAAGCATTTTCCAAGGAGGAAACGGAGAATACATTTGTACCTAAAAGTTCACCCCGCGTTAGGGAACGCTTAAGGGCTTGTACACAAAACTGCGATGCGACGCGATGCGAATTCGCAACGCAGAAAATTACGACACGAATTGCTGCGATGCGATTTCGTGCGGCAAGGCGTCTCCCAGGGTGACCATTCCTTCGACGACCGTTAACCGTACTAAACGTATTTTGAATTGAAAACTAGGTCGTGACATGGATCGTAAAAAGAAGTGTGCACTTTTATTATTGCTCAGGAGATACAGGAAAAAGAAACAAAGAAGATTTTGGGTCAACATCGCAGGAATGCGCGATGCGAATCAATTCGCAAGTTCTTGCGATGCGTAGAGGGAGCTCGCAGATTTTTGCGATGCGACGTCGCATCGCAGTTTTGTGTACAAACCCTAACTACTTACCAAATTGCGGACAAAATCGTGAGCTGTTATCTAATCAAATGCAGAAACAAAATTATAAAATAGAATCACTTGTATGTAGTTTGTTGTTGAAATGTAAGTTGTGATAATTAAATATTTGCGTTGGCTCAAAATAACTTTCAATTCTAAAATAAAAATATCGCGGCGTAGGAACTTGAACCTACTGTCACTGTCTAGTACCAACATTTGATTGGTATTAATAACTGAATATTATTTTATATACATAATAACTTTAATTTGGTTACAGACTTGAAATTAATATATTAATAAATATGGATTTAATAAATTGAAACTACGAACTTTTTATTTTTTAGGGTTCCGAACCCAAAGAGTACCAATGGAATCCTATTACTAAGACTCCGCTGTCCGTCTGTCTGTCTGTCCGTCCGTCTGTCACAAAGCTGGATCTCATGAACCGTGATAATTAGACGGTTGAAATTTTCACAGATGATGTATATCTGTTGCCGCTATAACAACAAATACAGAACAAAGTTAAATATTAAAGGGTTTAAAACAAAAACGTGTTATTTACGATAGCGCCATCGAGCTAGCATCATAGATGGCGCGGCGCTATCGTGTTTACCTTAACCTCGGAATCTGAATCTGAATCTCGGAAACGGCTCCAGCGATTAAATAAAATTTAGTATACAGGGGATTTCGGGGGCGATAAATCGATCTAGCTAGGATTCATTTTCAGAAAATGTTGTTTTACTCGTGTTTTCAATGATCAACTTTATCGATAATCAACTTAAAAAATTGACTCTTCCCGACATCTATTGGCAAGTAGAAGTAGCTTTAATGTTAGTGTGACGCTAAAGCAGTTAGTTGCTCTCAATAAAAAAAATAGTATTATTATTCGTCAATAGATGTCGGGAAGAGTCAGTTTTATGTTTAAGTGGCAAAAAATAACGGTCAACCAGATATTTAATAATATTAATTGGTACTAACACTTTTGTGTTAACGTTTACTTAGTTAGTGTTAGAAGTTCGTTAGATATTCGTTAGATGGCGTTCGGAACCCTCCGTGTGCGGGACAAAAGTCTGACTCGCACTAGCGAGTTTTTTTTGAGCCAAGTAAACATGACGCAGCCTTACCTTAATTCTGACTTTGAAAATGTTAAATTTATTTTTTATGTATTTTATAATACTATATGGTCATCTTTAGAAATTAATATGCGAATGCATGGGATGCGAATCAAAATTAGGGCGAAACAATATAGCCTAAATGCAAGTTATGCCTATTTATACAATATGCCATAAAAATATGCATTGGTACAAGTATGCCATTGAAAATTATGCATAAACTGTTATGCCTAAGTAAATTAGAAATAAAAAAATATGCGAATCAAAGGGATCCCCTTAAAATGATAATACATGTATTATAGTAAGTACTAACTACACACATACGGTGAAACATAAAAGAGTAGAAATTAATTATTTAAGAACTAACTAAGCACTCTTACAGGCAACACCAATAAATTAGTATTTATTGCGCGACTACTGATTTTGATACTTGTTTCCACTCATTGAATAATGCAAGTACGAAATAAGCATATGAATAAATAAAGAAGAATTTGTGTAGAAATAATATATATATATAAAATTTATATAGATACTTATAGATAAAACATCATGTCTTGCAAATTTTATATTTGCAAAAATAATACAAGTATCAAAAACGTTTGTTTCTTACTAACTGTGTTGCTACATAAAAACAAAAGCAATAGTGGCGCCCTCATTTATTGTCAACTCTTTTATGTCGCACTGTACTGTATTGCAGGTGATTCAGGCTATGTACAGCAGCCATGGATGATGACTCCAATTATTAATGCTGAGCCTAATTCCCCCGAACAACACTACACCGACCAACATGCCCGTGCTCATGATGTGGTTGAGCGGTGCATTGGAGTGCTAAAATCTCGCTGGCGCTGCCTCCCTGCACAACACAGGCTAATGCGTTATGACCCTATAAAAGCGGGGAGGCTTGTAAATGCATGTGTTGTCTTGCACAATCTTATGACAGACAGAGATATCAGCATTGATCAAGATGAAATAAGACAAGACCGATTACGGCAGCCACTTATAGCCCCAGCAAATGAGCAAACACATCACCATGACATTGATGCGGGAAGGCAGGCTGTTGTTGATAGGCTATGGCGGAGCAAACACCTACGACGTTCCCCTAACGGTAAGCGATGACGTCTACCTATTACAGATATAGGGGCATGCAATATTCTGGCCATCCATAATTTGTATGTTACTGCACTGTACGTGTTACCTTGACACAAAGAAATGACTGTAATAAATTGGATAATATTTTATTTATATTAATTTTTTTTAAACTTTCATGGCTATGTCCAGCAGTGGAATTATACTGTTTGATTATAATAAACTGGCCAAGTGCGAGTTGGACCCGCACACATAGGGTACCGTGCCACTGTACAATTTTTAGTAAGATTAAACAACATTTGCTGAAAAAAAATACTTTTCCTATATGGGGACCGCCTTTAATATTTAATTTTATTATATTCTTAGTATTTGTTATAACGCCTATAGTAATAAATACTTTGTGAAGATTTCAAGGATCTACCTATTACGGTTAAGGAGATACAGCCCTGTGAAAGGCGGACAGACAGACAGACAGTGGACGAACAGATGGCATATTTTGTTTAATCTTATTAAATACTAGCAGCCCGGCCCGGCTTCGCACGTATGAAATTGATACATAATATTGGACGGCCCGTTGGCGTTAAGGATAGTTACTTATCTTTACTTCTAACCCGACGGTCGCTGGTTATTATCCTAGCTATATACGAATTGGTTTTCTCAAGGTTCTATGTGCATTCATAATCATGGGTGTTCGAACACAGGTAGTGGCATCATTAAATCGATGTTCAGCCTCACTTGCTACCAAAAAGTAGCTTACCACTGTCAAGGATAAAATCTGCTGCCATAACCTTACGGTGTTCCGACAGCACAGCACAGACAGGCCTAGCATGTTCGCCATCCTTGACCATTACTATCAATACCAAAGTCATATAAATGCGAAAGTCAGTTTGTATATTTGTCGTTTGGGACTTCTTCACGGTCAAACGGCTGGACAGAGGCTGGATTTAGCAGAAATTTTGCACAGGGATAGGCAGTACTTATTAATGACTAAGCCCATAGGATACTTTTTAACGCAGGCGAAGCCACGGGACTCAGCTAGTTTTATACAATAAATCAAACTATATTGACATCAGATTGATTTATATAGGTTGGGATCGATAGAAATAGCTAAGCTAATGATGTTTACGAAGTAACTATTGTCCAATCTGTGGTTTCATTGAAAATATTTTATTAGTTTTCGAGACGCATAATTTTAAATCTGTGATATCTTTTAAAGCCCTTTTATTTCATTTAAATTATATACTGTAAAGGACAATTTTAATCTATAATATGTGACCAAGGTAGTTAATTATTTTGATAAGGGTTAATGCAGTATTGTAGATAATAAATAGCCTTGGAAGGTATGTAATGTTTTTTATTTAAAAATTAAAGATGGAAATGGTTTCCCTGTGAGTCAACCTTAAAAGATAGACATATGCTATCGCGAACTTTTTTATAGGTCTTATTAGGTTCTATAAATATTCCATAGACAGATTTATTATATCTATTTACGTTTAAGCAGCGTGCAGCATTTCGTGTTATCTCGACCGTTTTATTGTCGACTTGGGTTGCAAAATAGGTCTCCACGAATATACCTATGATTTCATCCGAATAATATAAATAACTTTAATATATATAACTATGAGAAAATAAAATTCTGCAGCTTTTGTTTTCAATCTATGCGTTTGGTGACCAAAAGCCAATAATTTTCATCATATCATATTTGTTTACTTACAGCTTTTTATTATTGCTTTGATGATTGAAGTACCTAACAGAAAAAATATTAGTACACATTTGATTAATTTCAGGCGCTGAAGAAGTACGTCTACGATCGCGACCAAGCATTCACAGCCTGAGGTTAAAGGCAGCAGCAGCAAGCCAGCCTCTGATGATGCCGGATAACGAGTTCATCAAGCACTATCGTCTACGGAAATCTGACTTCGAGATTCTTTGTGCTGATTTAATACCATTACTACCGGTAAAACCGCGCATCAGAACTTTGCAGCCAGAGTTAAAGGCAAGTCTTAGAACATGAACATTATGATTCGGACCGTAGAAATAGGAAACTTATCAGTTCATCAGTACCTATAGCTAATATGTGATCATTTATATGGCAGATTTTGGCAGCATTGGCATATTATGCGAATGGCGGCCAGCAGAAAAAATTGTATATTGGAGACTCTCATTACCTCACACTGGAAAAATCAACTGTGTCATGTAGTCTCAGAGACGTCACAAATGCCTTAAATCACCCAAGTATTCTGGCCAAGTACATTACATTTCCAAGGAATAGGAGAGAGCGCGAGGATGTTTCGAGGAGGTACCTAATATAATTTAATATCTATCCTAGTTTTGACTGAACTAGCAGTAAGTTTTATGATAGCAACCCTCATAAATTCTTAATAGATTTAATGTTATTTAAACCTTATAATTATATGTACTTATCAAAACACTTTACCGTAAACATTACTACTCTTAAGGTCGTCGTCCACATACACGAGCCCGCTTCCACCCGGCAAATAATGTTCATTAAAATGTGAGCCTTAAGACGTCCTCTGTAGACAGACTTTACATTGACAACACAAATTAGCAGACAGCTCGCTGTATCCGAGCTTACCGCCACCGTACTACTCGTCTCACTTACTGCGCGCTTCAAGCGAGCGGCCCGCGGGGCGACCGCGCGCATACTGTTTAGTTTAGTGGCTTTAAGCGCGTGGACAGCTGGTGGCCTGCTAGCTGTCCGCGCGTGGACATCGAGTAGGCACCTCCGTTTAAGGCGGTGTTGTGTAAAATAAATGAAATGACCACCTGCCGTAACTAATGGAGAATGTCTATCAACGTGGGAAAGACGCAGGCCATTCTGACAGGGAATAACCGACTGCCAAGAGAACTGACCCTCGAAGGCCAAGACATCCCATGGGCGCCCTACGTGAAGTACCTAGGAGTGAAGATCGACAGGCGCCTATGCTTCCAAAAATACCTCGAAGAAGTCGTGGGGAAAGTCAAGACCGCCGAGCGAGACTGATGCCTCTACTGCGCTCCAAGCTACCACTCCGGAACAAGCTGATGATATACAAAACATACATCAGATCCCGACTAACGTATGCTGGTCCGGCGTGGTACCCGCTACTCTCTAACACAAACAAAAAGAAGCTTCAGCAACGAGAAGATCTGCCTGAGGAGAATGGTTCGTGTTCCGCGATACGTCCGGAACACAACAATCCGCAGAGACCTTAAAATGGACACACTTGACGATTTCATCCGAAACCTCGCAAAAACCATGTACCGGAGAGCGGACGTATCCGGGCACGAACACATCCGCAATATTGCGCCGCTGTACACCAGCCAGACCACCCGATTCACACGAAAAACGCAAGACGAAGGCCTATCTCAGAGAACTCTGTGATAATGAAGACGACGAAGAAGAAGAAGATAGGGCGGCGCCGGCGGCCGCTGTAGGGTTTGCTGACGGATTCGCTGGGCTTCCCCGACCGGGTATCCACCTGTCAGGGCCCTGTCACCCCTACATTTAGTGGCTACCGGTCCGCTCCGCCCGAGAACACCGCGCAAGGGAGGGATAACACAATTCTCCCCCGAACAGAGACGCGCCTACAGTGCTAGGCGCAGACAGGCCAGGGGCAGAGGGCGGTGCCCTGATCCCCTACCCCCACACCAGCAGAGGTGGGAGAAGAACGTCGAAGATGTTGTGCGGGAGAGGAGTTGGAGCAGGGTCGTGTAAGTGGGTGACTGCCTTTATTGTAACATTTTAGAATGTTAATCTCTGCACATGTATGTGATAGTTGTTGTGCCTGTTCCCAAGTATGGTCTATAAAATATAATTTGGTTGCAGATTCATGGAGGTTTTCGATTTTCCTGGTGTCGTCGGATGCATTGATGGGACACATGTAGCTATTATTCAGCCTTCTGACCACAAAGAAGCGTACCGCAACATCGAGCAATATCATTCTTTGAATGTCCTACTGGTAAATTCTCATCAATTATCATATTTACCACTAATACTCTACAACTTTGCCTATTTTAAAAAATATGTACTTGTACTTGCCTGTGTAAATTCCTCCGGTGAAGGAAAAACATCGAAGGTTAAGAAACCCCCAACCTCCGCATGGTGGTAGGCCCCGAACCTTTTGTTTTTAAATTTATATATAAATGAATCAAAATTAATTATGAATGAATTAGATCATCTGTCGCCAAACGTCTAATGTGTTCCGGCAGCTATCCTTGAGAGCCAGTTCCCATTTTAGGCCTAGCGTGCTTACCATCTTCGACTGCTTCATCAATTACCAACAGGTGAGATTGTGGTCAAACGCCAGCTTATATGATATATATAATAATAAGTTGATTGTTAGTCCAGGTTATAAAAATCAGTGTACCAAATCTCACCCAAATCAATTCAAGAGTATTGCATCATAATCAGCCTGTGTCAATCCACTGCTGAACGTAGGCCTCTCTCAGGACACGCCACTGAGCCCGATCTTCGGCTCACTGGAAGGAATATACCCTAATCAACACGCTGTATTTACGAAACCCACTTGTGTAAAAGAGTAGTATTAAAAAACATTAGATAAACTATTTTTACAATATCATGTTTATTTTTAGATATGTGATGCTGACTTACGAATATTACATGTAGATGCATCCTTTGGGGGACAGAGCCATGACTCACATGTCTGGGATGCCTCTCCTGTGAAGGCTCTTATGCAAGACCTTCATGACAATGGAGAAGTTTGTTGGCTATTGGGTAAGTTATTCATTTAATTGTATAATGGTGTGAAGCATGATACTTGAGTAAACCACCAAGGACAAATATTTGTCTTTTTAGGGTTCCGTACCCAAAGGGTAAAACGGGACCCTATTACTAAGACTCCGCTGTCCGTCCGTCTGTCTGTCTGTCTGTCTGTCTGTCTGTCATCTGTCTGTCTGTCCGTCTGTCACCAGGCTGTATCTCTTGAACCGTTATAGTTAGACAGTTGAAATTTTCACAGATGATGTATTTCTGTTGCCGCTATAACAACAAATACTAAAAACAGAATAAAGTTAAAAATAATAGAGGGTCCCCATACAAGAAACGTGTTTTTTCGGCATTTCACGCCATCTATGAGCGCTTAGTTAGGTAAACGTCCCATAGATGGCATTATATTGAAATGTCGATCCCTAACTCCTTTGTTAGACGTTAGATGGCGTTATAAGAAATAAAATGTTTATTAATTATTATTTTTTGCTGGCGAAAAATGATAGTGGTATTTTTGCTCGATCTTAAAAAATACTGTAGTGTGGTACGGAACCCTACTAGCACGAGTCCGACTTGCACTTGGCCGGTTTATTTAATATCTTATAAGCTAGCGTATGATTATTCACAGTGGCCCTCCGGTGAAGGAAAACATCGTTAAGAAACCAACAACCCCCGCATGGTGGTAGGACACTATCTAGTGTCCGCCTGGCCAGCTACCACCCTCAAGTTAGAAAACCTGTTGCCAAACATCTAATGTGTTCCGGCAGCTATCCTTGAGAGCTAGTTGTTCCCATTCTAGGCCTAGTGTGCTTACCATCTTCGACCGCATCATTACTTACCAACAGGTGAGATAATGGTCAAACGCTAGCCTATAAGATATAAAAAAAAAAACTTTACGTTACTTACCAGGCGAGATCGCCTGGTGGTAAGCGATGATGTGGTAAAAGTTGGTTCACACGCTAGGCCTAAAATACTCTGAATCTCAAGAGTTGTGTGTTGCCGGAACACCGTTATGGAGTCATATTGTCTCCTTAATAGTGGTATGGTAAGCTACTTTTTAGTAGCAAGTCAAGCAGAACATCTATATACATGTAAT
This sequence comes from Cabera pusaria, assembly GCA_954871355.1. Taxonomy (NCBI): domain Eukaryota; kingdom Metazoa; phylum Arthropoda; class Insecta; order Lepidoptera; family Geometridae; genus Cabera; species Cabera pusaria. The sequence continues at coordinate 4,140,443 of OX940906.1, read as the reverse complement.
ATGCTTCTACCAGGGATCCCTTTGTTTCGCATAATTTTTTATTCCTAATTTACTTAGGCATAACGGGTTCCGCATAATTTTAAATGGCATAATAGTACTATCGCATGATTTCTTTTGGCATCTTACTTCTTACTATCTTATCTTACTTCTTACTATCTTACTTCTTTCTTACTAATATTATAAATGCGAAAGTCAGTATATTCCATCTATATTGATATTCCATCAAATTTGATGGAATAAAGACATACAAGACTTTTTAACGCAGACGATGCTGCGAGGCTCAGCTTGGGGTTTCACATACGAAATAATCATGAATTTAATAAAAAGTTTGTTGGATGTGTGAATTACGTCAAGATGCGCATAGTGAATGTAAATAATGATTAATTAACTACTAACCAAATTACAAACAAAATCATGAGCTGTTATTCAAATGCAAAAACCAAATCGTAAAATAGAATCACAACTTCACAAGGTAAGCTATCATAATTAAATGTTTGCGTTGGCTCAAATTCAATTCTAAAATAAAAATATCGCAGCTTAGGGGTGGCCCAAGGGCCACCCCCGCCTTGACTTGAACCTACTGCCACTGTCTAGTACCAAAATTTCATCGTCATCCTTATCATCAGGTGTCAGTCCACTGCTGGACGTAGGCCTCTTCCAAGATGCGCCACTGAGCCCGTATGTCGTCACTCCACCTGGGCCCCTAGACAACATCCAATTTCGTGTTTGCCTTCACGCTAACGCAAGTTCAAAATGGGAATAACATTTTTGTTGCGGAAACATAAATGTCATTCCATACATTTTCCGGCGAAAATTATTAATTCGCGTGATCGTAGTCAGAAGCGTCCCTATCAATCCCCTTAGAAATATCACAACTATTGTTGTTTATAACAGGATAATTTAACCCTAGATCTGGGGTCCAAGGTCCATACAAGAAAGCTGCTGGAGCTTTTTCTTTGACTTCTATTGACGACTCCGACCTGAGCCTGGCCATCACTTCTTGAGCGCCCACCTACACCAGCGGCGTGTGACGTCAGGGGAGTGCGAGTCTGGAGGAAGGGAAATTAACCACATTGCTGTATATGCACTAAACCACCTATATATATCCCACCAACTGAGCTACTGTGCCCTGTGGCCATATTAATGTAACTGTTCACCATGAAGTTTACCCTACCCATTTTTATTCACATATCCGACTAGGTAAGGTAGGGCCTTAATAAACTTAACGGGACAAATATTAAATTCATTTTAATAAACATTTTTATCAGTGGGTATCATTTGTGTATTTTCTATCATTCACCCAAGTCACCAATTCATCTACAAGTGTATATAATTCTTTACTGAAAATACGTATAGCTTCTAGCTAGAAGTCCTAGCTAGCTAGAAGTCCTAGCTAGCTAGAATTAGTCAAGAAATTCAATAATAATTATACAAAATTATTCAATTTTACTTGGGCTGGACGGCAACTGTGACGTTACAAATTTATCACGACATCGATAATTTAATGGTCATATAGGGTTATCATATTGTGCAAAGTGCCTCAGTATGCGTCTAAAGTAATTAAATTTGGCTTTTATGCCGTACGCCAAAATGGCAAATCAGTTTTTTTTTGTATATTGACTTCATTACTTTATTCTTATTATATGATGGAATATAAGATGGAATCGAGTTTCTATGGAAGTATTGTCTGTTTTCTGATGATAGTGAGACGAGGCACTGGACAGTTAATTGATCTTAGTCTACATGGTTCCTTACCTCGATACTGTTTCGTAGAAAAATAATCGATGTAAATCGAAAAATTATACCTAATTTCAGACTGCAGCAAGTTAGTGGTTCATTCATGGGGAACTGTATACGCTTTTACAATAAGCTACCCAAAGATATTGTCAATCAATTGCCTATGAGCAAATTTAAAATCTATGTAAAATCCAATTTGATGAAAAAATCATACTATACAATAGTTGACTATATGGATGACAAAAATGCATGGCCTGAATGCCCCAAGTTCCAAGAACAAATATAAATTGTATTATAATTATTAATATATTGCTAAAATTTTAAAGCTGACATGTACAATTAATTTAAAAAAAGAGAAAATGACAAGACAAGCCCCATCGAGTTTCTTGGTGTTTCTTCTCTGATGGGAGTATTTCCGAAACACCGGTAGATTCAACAGCCATTCAGTTTTCCCCTTTTGTCCGCAGATTTTCTTACTAGGCTTGCCATTTTTATTTTTATTTAAACAATATTATGCAGCTGACAGACGGACTATCAGTTCCATTCGGATCATGATATGTACTGTGATCGGTATGCGTTTCTTTAAGTTGTGTTTCACTATTTCACTTTTTTATATTTTTATATAAAAACTAGAAGTCCCCCGCGGCTTCGCCCGCGTTAAAAACTCCTTTTATTTACTTAAAACTTTTCTTTTGTAAAAACGATTCTATCATTAAAGACATCAAATAAAAATTAGCCAAATCGGTTCACCTGTTTTCATGTTATCGCGTGACGAAGACAAATCAGGATTCATATTTATAAAACCCAAAAAAGCGCAATCCGAAACAATATTGATTTACAGACTTATTTACCCCAGTTCACTCTCTTGGGGTGGCATTTTGAAAAAGTCTGAAACTCGTATTTACTTATTTATTAACAGAAGTACTTGTGTGAAATGTCGAATAAAATGACTATCCAAACTTTGAACCCCCGCTTCATCTCTTGAAGAGTGAATTTTGTAAAATCCTTTCTTAGCGGATACCTACGTCAAAATTATTATCTAGATGCCAAATATCAGCGCAATCCGAAACAATATTGATTTCACACTTTGTTGCCCCACTTCACCCTTTTAGGAATAGAATTTCAAAAAGCCTGAAACACGTATTTACTTGTTTATTTACTAAACTACTTGTGTGAAGTTTCGAATGTAAATAAATAATAGTTTAAAAAAAACTAAAAAAATACGCTTTTATAGAAAATCCAACTAAAAAAGTAGAAAATAAATTTAAATTTGAATTAAAAATAGTGTAAAAAAAATGATTTTATTGTAAAAAAAAAAGCGTGGGGTGCATGGTATCAATAGTTCCAAATATTTTATGAACAGATATGACTAGAAGGGTTATTTTGATAATATCCTGAAAAGCACCCCACGCTTTTTTTTACAATAAAATCATTTTTTCTTACACTATTTGTAATTCAAATTTATTAAAATTTATTTTCTATTTTTTAGTTGGATTTTCTATGAAAGCGTTTTTTTTTAGTTTTTTTAAACTATTATTTATTTTTAATTTTTTTGGTCGATTTTTTTTTAATTTTTTTTAAAATTTATTTATTGTCATCGGTCCTTAATAAGTATGCCAAATTTCGAGTTAATCCGACGTTTTGAAGGGGGTTAAAATCATGTTCAAAGATTCCGTTACATACTAACATACAAACATACATACGTCTGAAGCTCATAAAAGCGTATTAAAGACGATCTATTCTTGTTTCTCCATACAAACTTTGAACCCTCGTTTCATCCTCTTCAGGGATTAATTTTGGAAAACCTTTCTCAGAGGGAACTAACGTCGTAATTAATAACTATCTGCATGCCAAATTTCAGCGCAATCCGAAACAATATTGATTTTCACACTTTATTACCCCATTGCATCTTCTTAGGGGAGGAATTTCAAAAAAACCTGAAACACGTATTTACTTTTTTTTTACTGAAGCACTTGTGTGAAGTTTCGGATAGAAAAGACTATCTAATCTTGTTTCTCCATACAAACTTCGAATCTCCGTTTCATCCCCTTCGGGGGTTAATTTTGGAAAATCCTTTCTCAGAGGGAACTAATTTCGTAATAACTATCTGCATACCTAATTTCAACGCAATCCGAAACAATATTGATTTTCACACTTTGTTACCCCGATTTCACCCTCTTATGGGTGGATTTAAAAAAAAACTGAAACACGTATTGACTTATTTTTTTACTTGAGCACTTGTATGAAGTTTCGAATAGAAAAGACTATCTAATCTTGTTTCTCCATACAAACTTTGAACCCCGTTTCATCCCCTTCAGGGGTGAATTTTGAAAAATCCTTTTTCAGAGGTAACTAACGTTGTAATAACTATCTGCATGCCAAATTTCAGCGCAATCCGAAAAAATATTGATTTTTACACTTTGTTACCCCATTTCACCCTCTTAGGGGTGGAATTTCAAAAAACCTGAAACACGTATTTACTTATTTTTGTACTGAAGCACTTGTGTGAAGTTTCGGTTAGAAAATACTATCTAATCTTGTTTCTCCATACAAACTTTGAACCCCCATTTCATCCCCTTAAGGGGTGAATTTTGAAAAATCCTTTTTTAGTACACCCCTACGTACTAAGACATATATACCCTCCAAATTTCAAGTCTCTACGACCAGCGGTTTAGGCTGTGCGTTGTCTGTCAGTGAGTCTGTATGTCAGGACAAAGATTCTTATAGTCTTAGACTAGAAGTGTCCCGCGGCTTCGCCCGCGTTAAAAACTTCTTATATTTACTTAAAACTTTTCTTTTGTAAAAACGATTCTATCAATAAAGACATCAAAAAAGAATTAGCCAAATCGGTTCACCCGTTTTCATGTTATCGCGTGACTAAGGCAATTCGGGATTCATATTTATAAAACCCGAAAAACCCAAAGTTTCAGACTTTGTTGCCTACCCCATTTCGAAAAATCCTACAACACGTACTTTATCTCATTTTGTTTCGCCATACAAATTATGAATCCCCGTTCCGAATCCGGGATGAATTTTTAGAAAATCTTTTCTGAGCGGATACCTACGTCATAATAACCATCTGCATTCTTAATTTCAGCGCAATCCGAAACAATATTGATTTTTAGACTTTGTTACCCCAGTTTATCCTGTTAGGGTGGCATTTTGAAAAAGTCTGAAACTCGTATTTACTTATTTATTTACAGAAGTACTTGTGTGAAATGTCGAATAAAATGACTATCCAAACTTTGAACCCCCGCTTCATCCCCTTGAAGAGTAAATTTTGAAAAATTATTTGTTAACCTATGTCAAAATAACTATCTGCATGCCAAATTTCAGCGCAATCCGAAACAATATTGATTTCAGACTTTGTTTCCCCTCTTCACCCTTTTTTGGGTAGAATTTCGAAAGAGCATGAAACACGTATTTACTTACTTAAGTACTTGTGCTAAGTTTCAAATATAAAAGACTGTTGGAATTTAACCAAGGAAATGGAAGAAAATATATTATGTAATGTGTAGAATGTTTATTTTCTAAGCTCTTCATAAAGACTGACAGACACTATATATTCCAAATATAATTGTATCACTGACACTATAGATAAACTAAACTATAGAGAGTTTTAATAGCTCATATAAGAAGTATTACTACAACAAAGACTATCTAATCTTGTTTCTCCATACAAATTTTGAACCCCCGTTACATCCCCTTCAGGGGTGAATTTTGGAAAATCCTTTCTTAGTACACCTTTGCGTACTAAGACATATATACCCTCCAAATTTCAAGTCTCTACGACCAGTGGTTTAGGCTGTGCGTTGTCTGTCAGTGAGTCAGTATGCCAGGACAAATATTCTTATAGTATTTGATTGTCTGAAGTACTGAAACACACAGTTACATGTATGGTTGGTTTTAACCTACTTTAATATTTTTTTTAATATTCTGACGTAAACGATTGGATGACGGCTGAATGGTTTTTTCTAATTCAAAGCGTAAAAATTCTGCTTTTGCTATGTTTACTTGATAATTGGTTATGATTTATTTTATGATTTATGATTTTGACGTGTATATGTGCGTATATTAATACTGCCTACATACTGAATAAATGCTTTGATTCTTGATTCTTCTTTGATGGAAAACAAAAGTATGACATTACAACACTAAAACGCAGTTGCGCAAACCATCATGCGCGATACGTTTTTGTAGATCTATATAACGTAGTGAAATCCTAGATCTGTGAGTACCTACTACTATGCCATTGAAAATAATGCATAACCCGTTATGCCTAAATAAATTAGGAATAAAAAGTTATGCGAATCAAAGGGATCGCCTCAAATTGATAATATATGTCTTGTAAATACTAAGTACACACATACTGTATTGCAGGTGATTCAGGCTATGCACAGCGGCCATGGATGATGACTCCAATTATTAATGCTGAACCTAATTCCCCCGAACAACACTACATGGACCAACACGCCAGCACTCGTGATGTGGTTGAGCGGTGCATTGAAGTCCTAAAAATTCGCTGGCGCTGCCTCCTTGCAGACAGGGTTATGCGTTATGACCCTCTAAGAGCGGGGAGGATTGTAAATGCATGTGTTGTCTTGCATAATCTTATGACAGACAGAGATATCAACATTGATAACGTGTTTGATAATTATGAAATGACAGAAGACCTTTTACGGCAGCCACTCATAGCCCCACCTGCAAATGAGCAAACACATCACCATGACATTGATGCAGGAAGGCAGGCTGTTGTTGATAGGCTATGGCGGAGCAAACACCTACGACGTTCCCCTAACGGTAAGCGATGACGTCTACCTATTACAGATATAGGGGCATGCAATATTCTGGCCATCCATAATTTGCATGTTACTGCACTGTACGTGTTACCTTGACACAAAGAAATGTTTAAATACTCTGTAATAAATTCACATTTTCTTTTTACTTTCATGGCTATGTCCAGCTGTGGACTGATACTGTTTGATTATAATAAACTGGCTAAGTGCGAGTTGGACACGCACACAAAGGGTACCGTGCCACAGAAGAATGTTTAGTAAGATTAAACAAAATTTGCTAAAAAAAATACTTTTCCTGTATGTGGTTCCGCCTCTAATATTTAGTTTTATTATATTTTTAGTATTTGTTATGACGCCTATAGTAATAAATACTTTGTGAAGATTTCAAGGATCTACCTATTACGGTTAAGGAGATACAGCCCTGTGAAAGGCGGACAGTCAGACAGACAGTAGACGGACGAACAGATGGCAAATTTTGTTCAATCTTATTAAATACTAGCTGTTAACCGCGGCTTAGCCCGCGTTATTTTAGTGTTTATGACCTTTGAGGTGAATATCGATTATCTCTTAGACCAAGTTCTATATATCTTCTGTAATAAAGGCTAACTATGTTGATGGTTATGTTTAGTTGGTAATAACGCTGTGTTTGCTATTTTAGGATCAAAAATTATACCCCGAAGACATTGTCCTTAAACATTTGTCCCGTAAAACGATCACTTTATTAGCAATTGCGTCTGCATAGGGAATGCAGGCGTTAAGTTTAATATAACGAAAAAATATTTCTATTGATTGTGATTAAAGTACCCAATTTAATTAAACATCACAACTCGGAGCCTTTCAGCCACTATTAAGTACCCTTTATTAAAGAAGAACCGTCTGTATATCCCACTACGGTTTTAAAAAAATATATTGATAAGACATCACTTTAAGGCGTGATCAGCTAGATTATCTTTATTGGTATGAGAAAACCGCATAAAAAGGTAGGCTTTCAAACTCTTGATCACTGGGTCAAAAAGACACTTCACGATAGCGATTCACGATTGAAATGTCTAAACCATTTCAATATCTATGGAGCGCATATACACTACAGTGTTCACCACGCCACTAAATCGACAGATCACCGACTTGGTGTCGCTATCAACTTGAAAGTGGTTGAAGACTGCAGGTTGGAGTGATTACTCTAATGTATTTATTAAATAGTATAACAGAGATGTCACCCATCCTGATAATAGTGAATTTGCAATAACTATATTTAATAACTTCGCCCGCGTTAAAACCTTCCTTTATTTTTTGCTTAAAACTTTTCTTTTGTAAAAACGATTCTATCATTAAACATATCAAATAAGAATTAGCCAAATCGGTTCACCCGTTTTCATGTTATCGCTAGACTAAGGCAATTCGGAATTTATATTTATAAAACCTGAAAAACCTAAATTTACAGACTTTGTTACCTACCCCATTTCAAAAAATCTTACATCACGTACTTTATCCCATCTTGTTTCGCCATACAAACTTTGAATCCCCGTTCCGTATCCGGGAGGAATTATTAGAAAATTATAAAAAAATGAGCGGATACCTACGTCATAATTACTATCTGCATTCTGAATTTCAGCGCAATCCCAAACAATATTGATTTTTAGTCTTTGTTACCCCAGTTTATCATCTTAGGGTGGCATTTTGAAAAAGTCTGAAACTCGTATTTACATATTTATTTACAGAAGTACTTGTGTGAAATGTCGAATAAAACGACTATCCAAACTTTGAACCCCCGCTTCATCCCCTTAAAGCGTGTATTTTGAAAAATTATTTCTTAGCGGATGCCTAAGTCAAAATAGCTATATGCATGCCAAATTTCAGCGCAATCCGAAACAATATTGATTTCAGACTTTGTTACCCCACTTCACCCTTGTAGAGGTAGAATTTAGAAAAAGCCTGAAACACGTATTTACTTACTTAAGTACTTGTGTTAAATTTCGAATATAAAAGACTTTTTTTTTACTGGAGCACTGTGAATTTTGAAAATTCTTTCTCAGAGAGAACTAACGTCGTATTAACTATCTGCATGTGAAATTTCAGCGCAATCCGAAACAATATTGATTTTCACACTTTGTTACCCCATTGCACCCTCTTAGGGGTGGAATTTCAAAAAAACCTGAAACACGTATTTACTTATTTATTTACTGAAGCACTTATGTGAAGTTCCGGATAGAAAAGACTATCTAATCTTGTTTTTCCATACAAACTTTAAACCCCCGTTTCATCCCCTTCAGGGGTGAATTTTGGAAAATCCTTTCTCAGAGGATACTAACGTCGTAATAACTATCTGCTTGACAAATTTTAGCGCAATCCGAAACAATATTGATTTTTACACTTTGTTACCCTATTTCACCCTCTTAGGGGTGGAATTAAAGAAAAACATGAAACACGTATTGACTTATTTTTTTACTGAAGCACTGATGTGAAGTTTCGGATAGAAAAGATTATCTAATCTTGTTTTTCCATACAAACTGTGAACCGCCGTTTCATCCCCTTCAGGGGTGAATTTTGGAAAATCCTTTCTCAGAGGGAACTAACGTTGTTAACTATCTGTATGCCAAATTTCAACGCAATTCATAACAATATTTATTTTCACACTTTGTTACCCCATTGCACACCCTCTTAGGGGTGGAATTTCAAAAAATCCTGAAACACGTATTTACTTATTTTTTTACTGAAGCATTTATGTGAAGTTTCGGATAGAAAAGACTATCTAATCTTGTTTCTCCATACAACATTTGAACCCCCATTTCATCCCCTTAAGGGGTGAATTTTGGAAAATCCTTTCTTAGTACACCCTTACGTACTAAGACAAATACACCCTCCAAATTTCAAGTCTCTACGACCAGCGGTTTAGGCTGTGCGTTGTCTGTCAGTGAGTCAGTATGTCAGGACAAAGATTCTTATAGTCTTAGACTAGAAGTGTCCCGCGGCTTCGCCCGCGTTAAAAACTTCTTTTATTTACTTAAAACTTTTCTTTTGTAAAAACGATTCTATCAATAAAGACATCAAAAAAGAATTAGCCAAATCGGTTCACCCGTTTTCATGTTATCGCGTGACTAAGGCAATTCGGGATTCATATTTATAAAACCCAAAAAACCCAAAGTTTCAGACTTTGTTGCCTACCCCATTTCGAAAAACCTCTGTCAGTGAGTCATTCAGTCAGTCAGTATGTCAGGACAAAGATTCTTATAGTATTAGATTGTACTGGGGTACGGGAACCCTACATGTGCAATACTAACTAGAACTTGGCCAGTTTACTTACGTATCGTTTATTTACTTATGAATAAATGTGTTTGTACCTTGTTACCTTTGTAGATCTTTAATAATAACTATTTGTTTTGTACAATTTTATGTACATAATGTATTAGCTGTACACAAAATAAGTTATTAAAAAAAAAAACGACTTCATAACCACAAAAAGGCACTCAAAAGCGAAAAATAATTTACTTAAAATTATTATAAGCGTTACCCAATTCTCTATTTGAAATCGGTGCCAGCCAAGTCTAATAGGTAGTAGATAGATAATACCTACATGTCATCACATCTACCTACTTACTAACCTACATGTACCTACTTACTACGACTACATACATAGTATCTATCTGTAAAGTGCGCACATATAGACACACGGACGGACGGACGGACGAAATGTCCAAAATGGCCCTGTACAATTAAAGCATCTGACATACACGATAATTAATTGTCTATTTTATTACAATAATCCCAAATACTTTTATAACATGGACTAGTTGTATTCCAAAATGAATATTAAAAAGTATTATTTGCGATTATTAACATTAATTGCCGCCATATGGCCAACAGAGTACTGAATCACTCTACTACGTTATAAGAGGCACTTCCCTATATTGTGGATACCCGAATTATGAAAGCACTGTGTAGCCAACCTAATAACGGAAAGTATTATTTACGTAGTAACTATTATATAATATGTGGTTTTATGCTTATAATTTTTTTTTGCTGTGTTGATTGGTACAAAGTACGTTCATAATTCTGAGTTATTTAATTATGTATGCAGTGTCGCGGGACTGAAATGGCCGCCATCTTCGCCAAATGTCATGTCATGTCAAAAAATATTAGGTATGTTTAAAAAAGTATGCACCCTAACAAGACTTTGCCCGGTAGAACATTCCTGTGAAGACAAATTATTTATATTTATATATAATTATTTATTATAATTATTAATATATAATTATTTATTGAGGGCCCGGTGGCGTAATTGGGAGAACGGTCGGCTTTGATGCCGTAGTACCGAGTTCAAACCGACGTGCAGCAACGAATTTTTCTATCGAAAAATATATGTGCGCTTCTCACAGTGGCCCTCCGGTGAAGGAAAACATCGTTAAGAAACCCCCGCATGGTGGTAGAACATATCTAGTGTCCGCCTGGCCAGCTACCACCCTCAAGTCAGAAAATCTGTCGCCAAACATCTAATGTGTTCCGGCAGCTATCCTTGAGAGCCAGTTCCCATTCTAGTCCACTTCTCTATCTTCGACCGCATCATCACTTAGCAACAGGTGAGATAGTGGTCAAACGCTTGCCTATAAGATATAAAAAAAAATTATCCCCACCTTTATTTCTATCTCGCTCACAGTTACCGTAAGAATATCATATATGCAATAGCAACCTCCATTGTGTGTAATCTTCTTGGGACTCTTCTACTAAAACTAGTACATTCTCCTATGTTTGAGGTATTTATCTCCATATCTCTGGTGATACTAATCAGATCTCGATAAAATTAAAATGGGACCACTTCGGAAACGTATCCTACCTATTAAAAAAAGAATCATTTGAATCCGTTCACAATTGATGGAGAAATATCGTAACATACACACAAAAAAAAAAATACATACAGACGAATTGAGAACCTCCTCCTTTTTTGTGAAGTCGGTTAATAAAATACCAATTTTGTACTGTGAGTAATAAATATTTATTTTTGACGTGAATACGTCTTTAAATTTGCTTTCACAAGGAGGCAATTCATAAAAACTAATGATAACAAAATCTGGGTATACAGTTTGGTGTTGCAGCTTCAAATCTTTCATTACTATCCAAAATTCAATTGTACCACTGGATAGCTAAAGAATCAAATAATTTATTGCGCTATGTAAAGGACTGTGACACATCGCGCGGGATGGAGACGGGAGCGCCGCCATTTTGAGATCATTTTGCTGCGTATTGAGAATTCTATTTAGTATAACTTTTGACTCGATGAAGTTACGACTTTCGTTCAAGTTTAAATCATTAGCTCTCGACAATATCTATCGATTATAGATAAAACGTTAATGCAATATTGTGACTGTGACTATAATTGGGTGTAAAAATATGTATTTATTTACGGTTATGGAACGCACTTCTACTAGATATAAGACAGGCTAAATCTCTTTCAATCTTTAAAAATATGGTGAAAAATCATTATCTATCACACTTGTAGTTCATTTAATTATTTATTTTATTATTATTTTTTCCATATCAAAGGTGTAATTTTATTGTCTATGTATGTATGTATGTATGTATGGTATATGTATGTATATATCTATGTGTATGTATGTTATATATGTATTTTTGTAATGTAGTATGTATTTATATATTTTCTTATATTATATTGATGTTTATTTGTGTGTACCTATATTGTAATATACCATATCAATATTATTACAAAAATACTGGTTTTTGATTGTTGTTTTTTTTTTTTTTAACTATAGTTGTATGCTATGCATTGTACCACCGTATTTTTATGCTTTAAATTCTGTCCATCCTAAGGTTGTCTGGAAGAGATCGCTTCAAGCGATAAGACCGCCCATTGTACTATCCTAGTTAAGTTTTCTTTGATATTTTGTTTCTGTATACTGGTGTACAATAAAGAGTTTTTCTATTCTTCTATTCTATTTAAAATATATAATGTCTATACGCGTCAAAAAGCCAAATCGAAATGCAATGATCGTATACGGTTGGAAAGGGCATTTCAAACGCAATCGTATGTTACCATTAAAACACCATATGACCGAGTCAAGCAGTGCCGGGAACGTGAAAAGAATGAATGCGGCCGGATCAACCACGGTGCCAGTACATTAAATTTACAAGCTTTTATTTAACTTGCAATGTAGTACTATCAGAAATAATATTAGTACACATTTAATTAATTTCAGGCGCTGAAGAAGTTCGTCAACGAACGCGAACAAACATTCAAAGTCTGAGGTTAAAGGTAGCAGCAGCAAGCCAGCCTCTGATGATGCCGGATAAAGAGTTCATCGAGTACTATCGTCTACGGAAAGCTGACTTTGAGCGTCTTTGTGCTGATTTAATACCATTACTACCGGTGAAACCGCGCACGAAACCTGTGCTGCCAGAGTTAAAGGCAAGTCTTAGAACATGAACATTTTGATTCGGACCGTAGAAATAGGAAACTTATCAGTTCGGTTACTTATCTATCAGCTAATATGTGATCATTTTTATGGCAGATTTTGGCAGCATTGGCATATTATGCGAATGGCGGCTACCACAGAACTATCGAGGCATTTAATTGCCTCGGAATGCCACAATCGTCTGTGTTATGTAGTCTCAGAGACGTCACAGATGCCTTAAATCACCCAAGTATTCTGGCCAAGTACATTACATTTCCAAGGAATAAGACAGAGCGCGAGGATGTTTCAAAGAGGTACCTAATATAGTTAAATATGTATCCTAGTTTTTGATTCACCCATTATTTCTTTTTAATGATCTTTAAAATAAAATTTGATTGTAGATTCATGGACACGTTCAATTTTCCTGGTGTCATCGGATGCATTGATGGGACACATGTCGCTATTATTGGGCCTTGTAACAATTGGGACTCCGAAAAAGCATACTACAACAAGAAAGAATATTATTCTTTGAATGTCCTACTGGTATGTTCTTAACATATACCACTTATACCAGCAAAATCCTGCGACTTTGCCCACGTTAAAAAATACTTCTAGTGTGTTATGTGTTAACCTGGATTCTGCATCGTCAGCGGCTGTCAGTCTACTGCTGGAGGTAGGCCTCTCCCAAGATGCGCCGTTGAGCCCGATCGGCTTTTCTTTTCCAGTCACTGCCCACCGCTTTGCCTACGTCGTCGCTCCACCTGGTCACTGGACGTCCTACGTTACGTTTGCCGATTCGCGGTGTCCACTCTAGGGCAAGTGTACCCCAACGGTTATCAGTCCTTTTTTTTTGTCGTCGGGAAAATCCTCATCTATACTACCCCGGCTCGGGGGTGCCAGAGTGGTTATGCTGGACTCTTACCGGCTAAAAACCTCACGTGTGAGCAGTCCTCTGCTGATATGGGGCAGGATGGGGTCGCGCTAGCATTTACCATCTTTTCCCGGCGGTAGGCCCGGATGAAACATCCAGCCCTGGCACAAAAAGGGATGACCTCGCTTACCAAGGCCACCCCACAGACGTGTGGGTCATGCAAGTCGGCCGAAAGTCCCCCGTCCTTCGGCTAGTGACCCCACTATGAGTGAGGGGGCATCAGCCGGGCAAACCGTCTTCTCCTTTCCCCCTTACGTGTGCGCCGGAGCGGATCAGAAGAGGCGTCATCCTCCCTAGCCCGCTTCGCAGTCTCCTGCGTCATCACCTCTTCGCAGAAGGAGACCGCCGCCTGCCACTATCTTTCGCTGTCGAGCATTGCGCTTACTACGCTCGGCAGAGGGGATCCCGTCCTATAACCGCTGAAAGCGTGTGCCGTTGCGGGCCCCTATGCGGCACTCACCTCCAGCGTGTTAAGCGCCGTATCCTCCTGCGCTCTACACTCGTGGCAGGCTGGGGTCGGCTCCCGTCTCACGATTTGATGCAGGTACTTACCGAAACATCCATGCCCGGAAAGCACCTCCACCTATCGGAAGGTCAGTGACCCGAACTGCTGCCTCACCCACCTCCGAAGGACCGGCCTGACCGCATCTCGAGGCCGACCACGAGTGTTGTCCCCAACGCGGCCGACCGCACCACCTCCCCGAGATCCCTACCCTTGGCCACGACCAGGGTGTCATCCGCGTAGCTCGCAACCCACACACTTGTGGAAAGCTTGCCGCGATTCACCCAGTCGTAGCCAACGTTCCACAGGAGCGGTCCCAGCACTGACCCCTGTGGAACACCGCCACTTCAGTTTGTTAATCCGTTGAGCTATGTCGATAACTTAAGTTCTCTGGCGGATTACCTAGTTCCGGATTCGATCTCGCAGAGAAACGCCGAGCATGGATCTCTCCATAGCTCGCTGAGCGACTTTAAATTGGTAGACCAGTCGAACTGTGAGTGTCCACGCCTCGGCATCGTATGTCATCACGGGTAGGACGCATTGGTTTAAAGACTTTTGTCTTGAGAATCGTTAGTGACAGATGTACTTGCCGTTGATGTTAATGCCACAATCTTTCCAGTCTAGCGTCTTAAACATATCCTCCAAGGCGTTAGTAAACAGTTTCGGGACGTGACCCTGTCTCACTCCTCGACGCAGTTGAATATGTGTAGTTTCGAGACTGAAAAACCTCACTTGCTGTTCCTCACGGAGACACAAATTCGATGCCCGGACGACGGTGCGTACCTGCCATATCCCGGTTATGTTCTGAAACATAATTTCAGACCACGTGCTGGAGTATGTGTGTACGCGCGCGACGGTATCCGCAGCCGACGTCTCCGCAACTTTGAAGACCCCAAGTTCTCTGTGCTTTGGATGATGGTTGACACCGGCTTAGAAAAGATCATCTACGCTTGTGTGTATAGATCGCACAGCGGTGATCAGGAGACTAGCAGGCTTACGGACTATTTAAGTGTGATGGCAGACTTAGCCCAACAACAGTACCCCTCGGCCCAACTTGCGCTTTTGGGGGATTTTAATGCCTATCACCAAGATTGGCTATTCCCACACCAGATCACTGACCATGCACGAAGAGAAATGTACAAATTAGCTTTGACGCTAAATCTCACCCAGCTGGTCCAAGAGGCAACCAGGGTACCCGATGTCGAAAGTCACACCAGAAGATCGAGACAATTAGTCTCGATCTTCTGCTGACTACAGATCCAGACCGATACGTGGTATCGGTTTCATCACCGCTCCGACCACTGTCTGGTGAAGTCTGTGTCGTCATATTCCCCGCCTGATCCCAGCCCAAGAGGCTGCCGTCGGATATGGCCGCAAAGTCGCAAGTTTATCGGTTTTTTATCGGATACATTTCGGAGAGTGTGCCATCCAATTGCACGAATTAGTCCCACCATCCCCCTTTTTCTATCAACCAGACGTACCGATGTGCGCCATCGATTTATGGTGGACATTCCATCTACCCGCACAAAAAGTTTCGATTCATCATTTATCATACGTGCTGCCAAGGAATGGAATTCCTTGCCGGTGTCTGTTTTTCCCAGTAACTATAACCCGGGGGTCTTCAAATCGCGAGTGAACAGGTATCTTCTAGGTAAGCGTGCTACATCGTCGATCGCATCGTCACTTAACATCAGGTGAGGTAGTGGTCAAACGCTTACTTATCCAGTATAAAAAAAAAAAAAAAAAAATGGCGATACAAGTCAGCAGATTTGGATTAGATGCGTTCTTTCTTCGCGTCTAATCCTTGGAAGCAGGTATGCTTCTCTTCTGGCAATCCTTTAGCTTGTGCGGATGCTGTGATAGAAGTTCTGCGACAAGGAATGGAATATTTTATTCCATTTTCCGACATTCCTTCTGCCAGCAAAGCTCGTCCCGGGTATAGAACCGAATGTGGAAACGCAGAAGCGTTAAAGCAGGAGGCATATCTTGCTTGGGTTGATGCTAAAAACCGTAAAGCTAAGGATGTGAGCGAAAAGAAGAGAGCCTTTAACCGCGCTTCTAAGTCTTATTAAAAGGCACTGAAGAAAGCACGCATTGATCACATTCACCAAATAGGAGCCAAGTTAGCTTTGCACCCTACAGGTAGCAAAGCGTTCTGGGTCTCTGGCGAAATCGGTTGAAGCCAATTTTATGCCGCTCTGCATTGCCACCACTGCTAAAACCAGACGGGTCACTAGCTCATACTGCTGAAGAGAAAGCCAACTTGTTTGCTACTGTTTTCGCGGAGTCTTTGCGTTTAGATACTACGGAAGAAGTACCTCCGAAACTACCTGAGTGCGAGATGGCTATACCGGAAATCCGCATTCGTCAGGTTGAGGTCCGTAAAACTCTCCGAAATCTAGACGTGAACAAAGCTAGTGGCCCTGATGGTATACCAGCAATAGTCCTTAAGACCTGCGCTCCTGAACTCACACCGGTACTAACACGCCTATTCCGCCTCTCCTATGAGACGGGTCAAGTGTCAAATGCATGGAAGCTTGCAAACGTGCAGTCAGTGTCCATAAAAGGTAGTCGTGCCCATAAAAGGTAGTCGAGCCGATCCTGCAAACTACAGGCCCATTTCAGTCACGTCCATTTTTCGTAAGAGTATGGAACGTGTTCTAAACAACCGGTTCTTTGCATACCTAGAAGCGAATGATCTTTTTAGTGACCAGCAATACGAGTTCCGCCAAAAGCTGTCCACTGGAGACCTTCTAGCGTATGCCACACACATCTGTAGCGAGGCAATCGAGAGACACGGTGAGGCGCTAGACGTCTCTCTGGATATCTCGAAAGCCTTTGACAGGGTCTGGCACGATGGCCTTATAAGTAAGCTTCCTGGTTATGGCTTACCGTATACCTTACCGGCGGCTTTTGTAGTTCGATATCTGACTTTTTGTGGGAAAGGTCATTACTAGTAGTCGTGAGCGGCTGCACGTCTGATCGATTGGCTATTAACGCTGGGGTACCTCAAGGGTCTGTTCTCTCTGCGACACCTTTTCTGCTGCACAATAACGATCTGGTTAAACACGGCACCTTTGGAAATGCAGACGACAGCACCGTCGTAGAGAGATATGTATCTGATTCACGAGCTGGTGTGGCTGGCTGGAGTGCTACGATCCAGTCCCTTAGAGAAGCCATGATTGATCGCATGAATTTGGCACTTTAGGCAGTCTCCGATTGGGGCGATGCTAATTTAGTCAAATTCAATGCATCTAAGACCAAGGCGTGTTGTTCGGAGCCCTAAACGGAGCCCTTTTACATTGTCTAATGTAACGTTACCTGTCACGAACCATCTAGAGCCGCTAGGAGTTACATTAACTTCCAACCTCAAGTTGGCTCCTACGTAGAGTGTAACTAAACTAGCCGGTAGAAAGCTTGGCGTTCTCAGAAAGGTAAGGCGTTATTACACGCAAGGACAGCTTCGAAGCCTATACTAAGCACAAGTCCGATATTGCATGGAATACTGCTGCCATCCCTGGGACGGCTCGGCTAAATATCAGCTGGAATATTTGGATTCCATCGATGAAAGAGCAAGAATGCTTACTGGCGAAACTGAAACTACAAAAAACAAGCTTCAGAGCCTCGAGCATCGGCGTAAAGTTGCTAGTTTATCTGTGTTCTACAGGATATAATTTCGGTGAGTGTGCGACGGAATTGCACAATTTGATTCTTTCTTCCCCCTTTTACAATCGGACAACAAGTCAAACTAAAATACGGCATCCATACATGGTGGATATCCCAGCAATCCGCACTAAACGTTTTGGCATAGAAAAGATAATAATACTACGTATAGAACGGGCACTCTGTTCCCCTCACCAATCGAGGCTTCCTCACCTCGCCACCGATTCTGGAGCTGTCGAGGAGCTAACGTGAGTAAGGACGCCATACGCGGACGACTACAGAACAATACTTTTCATGGGAAGAAGAACATCAACTTCATAAATTTATGTTGGGACCAGTCACTAAAATATTAATAATAAGGCACAGAAATATTACCTTATTATATTATTATTACCTTGTTATGTATAAATATTTCTGTGGGACAAGTAGACACAGGAGGTTCAAATTTACTTACGTTCTATATATGTATATATATGTATATATACACTTATATTTGTGTACCTACCTATACATTAGTATTTTAGAATTCATTTTCATAAACAAAATATTAAATAAGAACTTTCACGTTTAAAATTCTTACATCACGGCACTGCTGTTGCTCGATCGTGCGAGCAAGACACAGAATATTGTGTCTTACAGCTCTGGCTGGCCGCCCAACACAGAATAAAAAATAGTTACTATGGTGCAGTTTGTTCTATGCAAGTCGACTGGGCCTGCGAATGACGCGACGATGCGATGCAGCGACTGCAGCGAGAGCGAGATAGAGTACAGGCGGCTATACGCTTGATAATAGGGTATTCTTGTGCTGTTTATGGCTGTTTATCAAATGAACGTGACAAAGATAGGAGTTTTTATAGATTCCCTAAGGATAAAAAGAGGTAAATAGTTCTTGGTAACTTACACATACCTACCTACTTAGTATAAGTTACCAAGTCCCTACCTACCTGTCCATTCGTCTTCTTTAGTTATACAGTTGGTATCTAATTTATCTTTGTAACTTTTTCTAATCAAGTAACTTTTATGAAATGTTCATACCTAACTCTACACTATTCAAATAACGTAATCAAATATATAGAAGATTTTAGTTTGTAAAAACTTTCGCAACTGTTTCACTCGCACGCGTATTCGTGGATTATCGGTCTTTGTTCGCAGCGAGACAAGTCTCTTTATAATGGCGTATCGCGTAGAGTAAATGAGAATAATTGTATTTTCTATACTTTTGAAACCATAGCGAAGTATTCGCAAGTAAGTCTAAACCGACTTCAAAATGAAGTAGGTTCTTACCGTGACATCCTTAGACTTCACGCACACAAGTGAGCGTGTAGAAAAACGACATGTGTGTAGTGTCTGTGAATAGGTCGTTAAATCGCGGCTTTGTATGGGGATTTAGTCGAGTGTCCGGGGTGTGGTTTTGGTTCAACTTTTATAATCCGAACCGCAAAGGAATGGAGCTATAACTTGGGTCTCTTAAAGTCAAGAATGAACTGGTATCTTCTAGGCAAGCATGCTTCACCCTCGATCACATCGTCACTTTCCACCAGGTGAGATAGTGGTCAAGTGCTTGCCTATCTGCAATAAGAAAAAAGTTTGCTGGTTCTGTACTTGTACAGTCATCGTTGCAGCATTATACAGACATCTCATCGCTTCGATATATCGCCAGGGGCCGATTGTACTCTTCGGTCTTCTGTATAAGCTGCCTCTCCGTGTGGATGTGGTCTATGATGCCGTAACCGCTTTGAAACCCAGCCTGTATTAGAGATTGGATCGTCGAGTCTTACCTGGATAAGATAGATAGATAAATACTTTATTACACCATACAAATTAAAAGTAAAAAATGGTAAATAAAACAATGTGGCAACAGGCGGTCTTATCGCTTAAAGCGATCTCTTCCAGACAACCTTAGGGTGGAAAGGAATAGATTAGCATACATGACGGTATAGGTGTAGAAAAAATAATAATAAAAAATAAATAAATAACAATAAAATAAAATAATAGGTAAGTACATAATTACAAAGGTACATATAATTTATGTAATTTAATACATACATAGCAATATATACATATAATACATATATAGCAATATGATACATGTATAATGTCATATAATACATATTATATATATTCATATATACATATAATACAATATACACATATTATCAGGTTGTAAACAATTTGTGTGCAAAACATCAAACCAAATCCATTCAGCCGATTTCGCATGATTTAATAACAGACATACAAACTTTCAGCTGCATAATATTATCAGGATAACTATTTCATCAGCACATATACACTGAACGGTGTCAAAAACTAGTAATTTAATGAAAATAAATTGTTCCTACAATATTATGTTTATTTTTAGATTTGTGATGCTGACTTACGAATATTACATGTAGATGCATCCTTTGGGGGACGTAGCCTTGACTCACATGTCTGGGATGCCTCTCCTGTGAAGGCTCTTATGCAAGACCTTCATGATAATGGAGAAGAATGTTGGCTATTGGGTAAGTTATTCTTTTAATTATATAATGGTGTGAAGCATGACTGATACTTGAGTAAACCACCAATCCTAACTAATATTATAATTGCGAAAGTAACTGTTGTCCGTGTCACCACCAATTTTCTCAGGAACGGGTGGACCTAGCTAGTAGAAATTTATACCAGATACTGAGGTCTATAGTTCCTATCAGGTGTATAAAAATCAAGGTCCTGAGCCAGCACGATAAAAAGATATGGGCAAATTTATATTTTCACGAAAACTTGTTAGTACCAAAATTTACCTTAATTTTTAACTTTTTTTTATTTTTCGGCATTTTTCCTTTGCTTGTGTTGTAAGACCTTGCTTCTGGCCAAAATTGACAATTCTAGGTCGACTGGAAGTACGCTATATATATATATATATATATGTATATATATATATGTATATATATATATATATATATAGGTATATATATATAGGTTTTAGGTCGAAAACCTTTAGGGTACTTCCCGTTGACCTAGAATCATAAAGTTTGGCAAGAAGCAAAGTCTTATAGCACAAATAAAGGAAAAATTCCAAAAAATAAAAAAAAGTTGAAAATTAAAGGGTGTTCCCATACATACATAGTTTGCGCCAATTAAGGCCTCTGAGTTATATGAGCGCTGATACAATTTAGAGGTCTAGCTTAATTGGTTGGTACGGAAGCCTCGGTGGGCGTGTTCAACTCGACTTAGCCGGTTTTATTTTATACTTTATCGGCTAGCGTGTCACCACTATCTCGCCTGGTGGTAAGAGATCATGTGATCAAGGATGGTGAACACGTTAGCCCTAGTATACTCTGACTCTCAATGGCTGTGTGCTGCCGGAACACCGTCAGGTTATGGCGGCAGATTTTCTCTTTTATAATGGTAAGCTACTTTTTGGTAGTAAGTCAGACGTAACATCTACATAATATGCTTCTACCAGCTGTAGACAAACACCCGTGCTAGAATTTGAACCGGCAACCTCTCACTTAGAAGTCAAGCCAACTGTCCTTCACACCTATGCGGCTCCCAAAATATCTTCTCTAAAATGTTATCTCTACCAGGCCTGTCGCACTCCAAAAGTAAAGACAAGGGTCCCAGTTCAGTCAGTTAAGTGTCACGCGCGCTCTCGATCGGCCGCGCGCCTTACTTGTACCTACCTCAATATTATATTCCTTGCTTCATATAGTAACTGTAAAGAATAACTATGTAAAAAGCAATGAATGTCACACATAAAATGGTAGGTAGGTATAAATCAGCTGAGTTTCATGTTACAAGGGTACGTAATGATCTTTAGGGAATTTCTATCGACATTACATCTTGCTTTATTTAGTTAGTTCTAAGATAAATAAATAGGGTAGGTACCTACTAACGTTTACTTCAATTTTCCTTTTTAGGGTTCCGTACCCAAAGGGTAAAACGGGACCCTATTACTAAGACTCCGCTGTCCGTCTGTCTGTCTGTCTGTCTGTCTGTCTGTCCGTCTGTCACCAGGCTATAGCTCATTAACCGTGATAGTTAGACAGTTGAAATTTTCACAGATGGTGTATTTCTGTTGCCGCTAGAACAACAAATACTAAAACCAAAATAAAGTTAAGAATTAAAGGGGGTCCCCATACAAAGAACGTGTTTTTAAACGCCATCTATCTAATTAGTTTCGGCAAAATGACATAGATGGCGCTAGTAAACGAGCCCCGTCTTTCTAGATCGCAACCAAACCAAATATTCTTGGTAATATCAATTAATCAAATATTGTTGAAACTCTGTTATGTTTCGTATTGTACGGAACCCTCCCTAAGTGTGCGATAAGAGACGCGATGCTGACTCGCACTTGGCCAGTTTTATTTTTTTTCTTTCTTAATGATTTTGTCGTGTCATACGATAGTCAGATTTTTATAATCTGAGAGTTAATGTAATTAAAGTACTTATAGATCTCAGATCACTGAGATCTGATAAGTATCTCCAGAGATATTACGATAAACGTCTCAAACTTGCTACTGAAATTGACTCGCGGGGCATGGAAGTCGGTGTTTTAGTTTTTAATCTACTTCACAAAAACGGAGGAGGTTCTCAATTCGACGGTTTTTGGGGTTCCGTACCCGAAGGGTACCAACGGAACCCTATTACTGAGACTCCGCTGTCCGTCTGTCTGTCTGTCTGTCTGTCTGTCTGTCAGTCTGTGTGTCTGTCTGTCTGTCTGTCCGTCTGTCACCAAGCTGTATCTCATGAACCGTGATAGTTAGACAGTTGAAATTTTCACAGATAATGTATTTCTGTTGCCGCTATAACAACAAATACTAAAAACAGAATAAAGTTAAAGATAATAGAGATAATAGAAGAAGAATAATAGAGAATAATCCCCATACAAGAAACGTGTTTTTTTCTTTCATTTATGAACGCTTAGTTAGGTAAACGTCCCATAGATGGCGTTATATTGAAATTTCGATCCCTAACACCTTTGTTAGACGTTAGAAGGCGTTATAAGAAACGAAATGTTTATTAATTATTATTTTTTGCTGGCGAATAATGATAGTGGTATTTTTTGCTCGATCTTATAAAATACTGTAGTGTGGTACGGAACCCTACGAGTGCGAGTCCGACTTGCACTTGGCCAGTTTATTTAAATGTTTGTGACCTGAGAACTCTGTCAGATCTTAACCGATTTGAAATTGAAAATTCTTTTTTAGGGTTCCGTAGTCCTGATAAGGAACCCTTATATTTTCGTCATATCCGTCTGTCTGTCTGTGTGTCTGTCTGTCTGTCCAAGGTTTTACTAGGAGACCGTTAGTACTAGAAAGCTGAAATTGTGTAGGTATGTGTGTATATCAATAACGCCGACAAAATGGTGAAATAAAATATTGGAATTTTTTTTTTTAATATATTTTTTTTATTTTGATATTCAACTATTACAAAATAAAGTTTTCCTAGAATGAATAAAATACATAATTATTTTTGGTCGAAAAAGTGAGTCGGCTCCTACACTATTATAATGTTACAAGTCAAACAACCTACGATTCTAGGCAAGTGATACTATTGTCGCGTTATTTAACTTACGCAATCTAAAACTTTACTCAATTTTAATTGAACGTCACGTATTTTAGTTTAACTGTAGTACTTTTATCCTACCTCGACATTAAACATTAATGTAGTACATATTATCAGTAATGTACTCATTACATTGTTCTACGAGTATTCTTCTACCAATTAAAGGCTTACAAGTTTTCTCATAGCGTTCAACCCTATAGTAAAGGCCGCGAGTTGACCGAGTTATTCAGACTCTCGCTGTGCGGACTTACGGTGCATTTTACTGTGCGCAACACGCGGTTCATAGTTACTATTAGTTGATACTGTGGCGCAAATTCAAGGTCGCACCCGAGGCGTGAAGCGCATTTTGAACGTTACTAGCGTTGTAACTTGGTTTAATCTCGCATTTTTGCTCTCAGGGAGTGCAACTTCTGTACTTGTCCTATTCATTATTCTGTGTCTCTACTAACTACATGGTTAGGCAGGAGGTAGCGTTATCATTGCAGTGCACTGGGGCCTCTGGGGTGGACTCGGGCAGTCCTTTATTACTGCCGGAGCCTGCTAGAGAGACCATTGTGTACAGCGATGAGATTGGCATAGGTATGGGTAGCTTATTAAGAACAAGATTAAGCCAAAATGTACATAATAATTGCTGTCCTAATTTACCAATAAAAGATCTATGTACGAAAATTAGCAGCCACCAGTATCATAAAAATTGTACAATTATAGTGCAGCTAGGCAACAGCACAAATGTAAAAAAAACTGATATTAATAACCTAATTGAACTTTTATCAGACATTGCCAGCAAAGGTATCAGTAAAATAATAGTGTGCTCATTTCCATACTTAAAACACAGGAGTAGTACTGTCAATATCAATAATCATATACATAAATTAAATTTGACATTATATAATCAGACATGTCGCCTGAGCGACTTTTTGTATTTCGAATGTAATACATTTATGAGTAAGCTTTTATTGACAAAGGATACTTTGTATCTCAAAAAGACTGACATCTCGACCATTGCTAAGTTATTAGCATTCAATATATATGATCCAGTTTTACATGTTGTAGCGGATCACACAGACAAGCTCCAATGTAGTGGTGTTACTATGCGGGGTAATTGTAGTGTAGTTGACAAAGTTAGTTTAAACTAACGCTTAGGACAATGGGGAGGCCAGACTTAA
The DNA here is from genome assembly GCA_954871355.1 of Cabera pusaria. Taxonomy (NCBI): domain Eukaryota; kingdom Metazoa; phylum Arthropoda; class Insecta; order Lepidoptera; family Geometridae; genus Cabera; species Cabera pusaria. Next base: position 4,115,703 of record OX940906.1, on the reverse strand, counting down.
TCAACATTTTCCATCAAAATATACAAGGCCTCTCCAGCAAAGCCTTAGAATTAGAATTATTTCTCGACTTTTATAAAGTTGATATAATGTGTATTACTGAACACTGGTTTGTGAAAGGTACTTTGTTACCAATAATCAGAAATTATACAATTGCAAGCACATTTATTAGACAGAAGGCAATTCGCGGTGGCTCACTTATATATGTATCTGAAAATTGTCATTTTAAGGAGCGTAAAGACATTGTAGCTTTGTCTGTTGAACGATGTATTGAATTATCTTGTATAGAGCTGGGGCAACATATAGTCATCTGTGTATACAGACCTCCATCGGCTGATTATAAAATGTTTGAGACAATTATGGAAGAAGTCATGATGAAAGTCTTCAACACCCCGAAATCTTTGATAGTTTGCGGTGACTTTAATGTTAATTTAATTGAGCAGTCACCGCTCAGTGATAAGTTAAAAAATTTATTTCTTAGCTTCAATTTAAAGCATCTTTTTAACCAGCCGACTAGAATCACTAGCTCATCAGCAACCTGCTTGGACAATGTGTTTTGCAACTGTGAACCTGAGAAAATTGCAATCTTTGATAAACTTGGCTCCGACCATCTGGGACAGAGTGCCACATTTTCATGTAAAACATCCACCAAAGGTCAAGAATACACATACAGGCCCATTACAACCAATCGGGTTGAACAGTTTGTGGATATCATTGACAAGCAACTAATGAACCTAATATTTTCTGAGGATCCCGATGACCTATGCAGCACTTTATCTCAAATATTGAGTGCAGAGTTCAATAATATTTTTAAATTTAAAACTATTACAAGAGCTGGGAAAATTCGGTTCGATGACTGGGCTACTCCTGGTATTTACAAAAGTAGAAATAATTTGTACAACTTATACTCACAAAAACAAATTAATTTACACAATACTAAATTCATAAATCACTTAAAACTATATTCCAAAACTTTTAAAGTGGTTTGTCAGACAGCAAAATCTTTGCATTTTAGTAGAAAAATTAAGCATGCTGATGATAAAATAAAAACAACATGGAAAATCATCAATACTGAAACTGGAAAAATAAAACAAAGAGACAGTAAGATCATCTTAAAAATTAACAATAAATTAATCATGGATAGTAATGAGGTTGCCAATACATTTGATGAGTTCTTCTCTCAAGTACCCATTACTACCACTCAGTCCATAAATTCTAGTCCCGCTGATGCTTATTCTATATTATCAAAGTGTGTAAATAAATGTGATACCTTGTTCCAGTTCAAACACGTAACTGCAGACTCAATTGTGAAAACATTTAAAATGCTCAAACAAAAGAAAACCGAGGACCTGTGGGGAATGTCAACCACAGTTCTCAGTTACATTATTACTGTTATTAGCCCATACTTAGCTTTTATTTTTAACAGATGCGTTGATCAAGGTGTCTTCCCGGATTTGATGAAAAAAAGTAAATTGATTCCTTTATTCAAATCAGTAAACAAAAATGATCCATCTAACTATAGACCAATCTCTATACTACCGGCATTGAGTAAAATTTTTGAAAAAGTAATATTAGACCAGCTTTTAACACATTTTAACATGAATGATCTTTTAAATAGCAAACAATTTGGATTTACTAAAGGGCGTTCTACTACTGATGCAGGAATAGGTCTTCTTAAACATATATTTGATGCATGGGAGAAAGCACAAGATGCTATTGGCGTGTTCTGTGACCTATCAAAAGCATTTGATTGTGTCTGTCATGAAACACTAATTTACAAATTAAAATACTACGGTGTTGAAGGTAAGGCACTTGATCTGGTATCATCATACCTCTGTAACAGAACACAGATGGTTGAAGTCAATGGCGTCAGGTCATCTGGATCCCTCATAAAAATGGGAGTCCCGCAGGGATCGATCCTAGGACCTTTTTTATTTCTAGTTTATATCAATGATTTACCGTCATTCGTACAGAACCTATGTGATATTGTTTTGTTCGCAGATGATACTTCCTTGATATTCAAAATAGATAGGACTACACCTAACTTTGACGATGTAAACAAATCAATAACACAGGTTCTGAATTGGTTTACCACCAATAACTTATTGTTAAACGCAAAAAAAACTAAATGTATTAATTTCTCTCTACCAAATGTAAAAAAGGGTATCCTAAATAGAAGTATATTAATAAATGATGAACCATTAGAACTTGTTGAATCCACAACATTCTTGGGCATCACCCTGGATTCAAAGCTTCAATGGGGTTCTCAAATATCGGTTCTAGCAGGTAGGTTAAGCTCCGCTGCATACGCAGTACGTAAAATTAGATTTTTAACGGACGAAGCCACTGCAAGATTGGTCTATTTCAGCTACTTCCACAGTATAATGTCTTATGGCATTTTATTGTCGGGGAAAGCCGCTGAAATCCAATCAATATTTGTTTTGCAGAAACGAGCTATTCGCTCTATATATAGTATGAGGTCGCGAGATTCACTTCGTGAAAAATTTAAGGAAATTAAAATTCTAACAGTGGCATGTCAATACATTTATGAGAATATTTTGTTCATACGCAAGAATATAAATGATTATAAGAAAAGGTCTGATGTACATAATTTTAATACAAGACATAAAAATAGATTAATTATACCTAATTTCAGACTGCAGAAAGTTAGTGGTTCATTCATGGGGAACTGTGTACGCTTTTACAATAAGCTACCTAAAGATATTGATCAATTGCCTATGAGCAAATTTAAAATCTATGTAAAATCCAATTTGATGAAAAAATCATACTATACAATAGGTGACTATATGGATGACAAAAATGCATGGCCTGAATGCCCCAAGTTCCAAGAACAAATATAAATTGTATTATAATTAATAATATATTGTTAAAATTTTAAAGCTGACATGTACAATTAATTTTAAAAAAAAAAGATAAAATGACAAGACAAGCCCCATAGAGTTTCTTGGTGTTTCTTCTCTGATGGGAGTATTTCCGAAACACCGGTAGATTCAACAGCCATTCAGTTTTCCCCTTTTGTCCGCAGATTTTCTTTCTAGGCTTGGCATTTTAGGAGCCGTTTAAGGTATTAGATTAGACAGATTTTATTTGCTGTTTTGTTTTATTATTTTATTTTGTTAAAGTTATGATGTTATTATAGCACTCTGCTCTGCCTTATTATTTCTATGATAGTTAATAGATTCAGCGGTTGTCTGGAAGAGATTTAGCGATAAGACCGCCATTTGTACTCTTAGTTCTGTATTATTTTTAACCGTCTTTACAAAAAATGAGGAGGTTCTCAATTCGTCGAAATCTTTTTTTAATGTACATACACCGATTACTCGAAGACCGCTTTAGAAAATTCTATTTTTGTTTGATAGGACCCTGTGGCAGAATCGGGAGAACGGTTGGCTTTAATGCCGTGGTACCGAGTTCAAACCCCCCCGTGCACCAATAGATTTTTCCATCGAAAAATTTATGTGCACTTCTCACAGTGGCCCTCCGGTGAAGGAAAAACATCGTTAAGAAACTAACAACCCCCGCATGATGGTAGGACACTATCTAGTGTCCGCCTGGCCAGCTACCACCCTCAAGTTAGAAAATCTGTCGCCAAACATCTAATGTGTTCCGGCAGCTATCCTTGAGAGCCAGTTCCCATTCTAGGCCTAGCGTGCTTCACAACTTCTACCGCATCATCACTTACCAACAGGTGAGATAGTGGTAAAACGCTAGCCTATAATATATTAAAAAAAAACCGGCAAAGTCGAGTTGGACTCGCCCACCGAGGTTTCCGTCCCAACGTTGGTAAGTACTAATTAAGCTAGACCTCTAAATTGTATGAGCGCTCATATAACTCAGAGGCCTATCTTAATTGGCTGAAACTATGTACATACATAGTTTCAGCCAATTAAGATAGATTAAGAAAGTGCAAAATTAAAGGGTGTCCCCATATGTATGGGGACACCCTTTAATTTTGCACTTTTTTTATTTTTTTGAACTTTCCCTTATTTGTGCTATAAGACCTTGCTTCTTTTATAATTCTAGGTAAACGGGAAGTACCCTATAGGTTTTCGACAAAAACTATAGGGTACTGTACCAGTTGACCTAGAATTGTCAATTTTGGTCACAAGCAAGGTTTTACAACACAAGCAAAGGAAAAATTCCGAAAAATAAAAAAGTTGAAAATTAAGGTAAATTTTGGTACCAACAAGTTTTCGCTAAAATCTAAATTTTCCCATATCATCTTTTTATCGTGTTGACTCAGAACCTTAATTTTTATACTCCTAATAGGGACTATAGACCTCAGTATTTCGTATAAATTTCAACTTGCTAGGTCCACCCATTCCTGAGAAAATTTGTGGTGACACACGGACAGACAGACAGACAGACAGACAGACAAACAGACAGACAGACGGACAGATGGACAGACGGACAAAAAAGTGATCTTATAAGGGTTCCTTTTTTACCTTTTGAGGTACGGAACCCTAAAAAATAAAGGGTATATACTTCACAGGTGGTCCCATTTAAATTTCATCGAGATATATTGAGTATCTCCAGAGATATGGAGATAAACAAACTTGATACTGAAAATTAATAGCGCGGCATTTGAAGTTAGCTCTTTTAGTTTTTTAAACGATCTTAAATAGTACAAATAACTATTTTTCCTGTATTCTTTTTAAGTGCAATAAAGGGTTTAGACGCAAAATGCCCAATTCTCAAAATGACATACGAGACTTAAAAGGACCAATTCTCAAAATGGCGAAATTTTATTTCTATATTTTTTTACTAAAAAACCTTACAATCAATGTGGGTTGCACATTACTGTCTTGTTAACACATTCAACTAAGCTAAATGTGCTTGTGCCTGGAGAGGGTTCACGTCAATAATTAACCCAAATTGATGGTAGGCTTTTTTATTAAAAAATCATAATAAAATGTTGCCATTTTGAGATTTAGGCATTATGTGAATTTGCCATTTTGAGAATTGGGCATTTTGAGAATTTGCCATTTTGAGATTTGTCCTTTTAAGACTCATATGCCATTTTGAGAATTGGGCATTTAGCGCCTAAACCCAATAAAGTGATTTTATTGATTCATGCGTATTGTATTCAGGTGATTCAGGCTATGTACAGCAGCCATGGATGATGACTCCAATTATTAATGCTGAGCCTAATTCCCCTGAACAACACTACACCGACCAACACGCCCGCGCTCATCATGTGATTGAGCGGTGCATTGGAGTGCTAAAAACTCGCTGGCGCTTCCTCCTTGCACACAGGGTTATGCATTATGAACCTACAAAAGCGGCGATGGTTGTGAATGCATGTGTTGTCTTGCATAATCTTATGACAGATAGAGATATCAGCATTGATAAACATGAAATAACACGAGACCATTTACGGCAGCCAGACACAGTGCCACCTGCAAATGAGCAAATACATCACCATGACATTGATGCAGGAAGGCAGGCTGTTGTTGATAAGCTATGGCGGAGCAAACGCCTGCGAAGAGATTGTAAGAAGAAGAAGAAATTGGTAAAGAAGAAGATTGGTAAAGAACAAGATTTGTAAGAGGTTTTCGGCGAGAATTTTGATATAAGCGATGACGTCTATCTATTACAGATAAAGGGGCATGCAAAATTCTGGCCTTCCAGAATTTGCATCTTACTGCACTGTAGGTGTTACCTTGACACAAAGAAATGTTTCAAATACTAATAAAACTTCACTTTTTTTTGGCTTTCATGGCTATGTCCAGCAGTGGACTGATACTGTTTGATTATAATCAACTGGCCGCGAGTTGGACTCGCACACATATGGTTCCGTACCACAGTACAATGTTTAGTAAGATTAAACAAAATTTGCTAAAAAATACATTTCCTGTGTAACTCCGTCTTCAATATTTAATTTTATTATGTTTTTAGTATTTATAGTTCTAGCGCCTATAGTAATACATACTTTGCGTAGATGGATAATTAAAAAGATCTGACATTAAAATAACAATAATAATATGAGAAGGTTAAAACTATACAATCAATAGTATAAATGAGCAAGACGGACAACATTTTTTTTTATCCTTCTCGCGTATGCGATTTTATTGTTTGCCACCAGCTCTGCCCCCAGCTCTAGCGGCGCCTATTGGCTTACACTCGGTGTCATATATAACCCGACCAAATTGCGTTGTTTATTTTATCTTAAATCTGGCATATGTATCACGAGTTCATCATTTTCCTCCACGATACTTTGTGACAATTTTAAGGATCCACCTATTACAGTTAAGGAGATACAGCCCTGTGAAAGGCGGACAGTCAGACAGACAGTAGACGGACGGACGGACAAATTTTGATGATAAATCTTGTTTAATCTTACTAAATATTGAACTGGGGTACCGGTACCTTTCATGTGCAATACTAACTAGAACTTGGCCAGTTAATGATGAATTGTATTTGTAGTTTACTTATGAATAAATGTGTTTGTACCTTGTTATCTTTGTTAATAACTATTTGTTTTGCACAATTTTATTTACATAATGTATTAGCTGAACACAAAATAAAACATGAATTTCGCACTGTGAGTAATAAATGGTTTTTTATTTGATGTTTGTAGTTATCTTATTTATGGATAAAATGTAAACTCTGTTCGATATATATAATTTAGATTTTTATCGTGAAATATCTTATTTCTGTTTAGGGTTCCGTACCCGAATGGCAAAAAACCCTTATAGATTCGTCATGTCTGTCTGTCTGTATGTCACAGCCATTTTATTATTCCGAAACGATTAAGACTACAGCATTGAAACTTGATAGGTAGATTAGTAGCATTCTGTGAACCGCTTTTAGATTTTGAAACAAAATTTTAAATTTTTAAAGGGGGGCATCCCATACATGGAACGGACACAAAAAAAATGTTTTTCTTCAAACCTATGTTATAACATAACCGACTTGCACTTGGCCAGTTTATAAAATAATGTACTGTTGAAACCATTGCTTTTTTAATAATAGGTACTTAATATAATATCGATTACTATTTAATATTAACACTATAATTAAATATTCTGTTTGTAGTTTACTTTTGAATAAATGTAAATTCTGTTAGCTCTTTAGATATTTTTATAATTATTGTATTATTAATATTATTTTTGTGAAATATCTGTAACCTTTATGAATTATTGTACTGTTGTATTTATAATCCTTTAGGTTCCGAACCCAAAGGGTGGGTACCAACGAAACCCTATTACTGAGACTCCGCTGTCCGTCCGTCCGTCTGTCTGTCTGCCTGTCTGCCTGTCCGTCTGTCTTCAAGCTGTATCTCATGAACCGTGATAGACAGTTGAAATTTTCATATATGATGTATTTCTGTTGCCGCTATAACAACAAATACTAAAAACAGAATAAAGTTAAACATAATAGAGGGTCCCCATACAAGAAACGTGTTTTTTTCGGTATTTCACGCCATCTATGAACGCTTAGTTAGGTAAACGTCCCATAGATAGCGTTATATTGAAATGTCGATCCCTAACACCTTTGTAAGACGTTATATGGCGTTATAAGAAGTAAAATGTTTATTAATTATTATTTATTGCTAGCGATAAATGATAGTGGTATTTTTTGCTCGATCTTATAAATACTGTAGTGTGGTACGGAACCCTACGAGTGCGAGTCCGACTTGCACTTGGCCAGTTTATTTACTATAGCGCCATCTATGAACAACTATTTACCTACCCTAACACCTTTATTGGTGTTCGTTCACTTAGTTGTTAGAAGTTCGTTAGATGGCGTTGTAGTAAATAAGCACGCGGCTCCTGTGTTTTTAAATGTTTACTATTGACACGGTAATATAATATCACCGTGGTATTGCACTGCGGTTCGGGATCCTCCTTGTGCGAGACGCAAGTCTGACTCGCACTTGGCAGTTTTATTGTAAATAATGTATTAGCTGTACACTAAATAAAATAAATTACTTACTATTATTAACACTGTTATAAAATAGTATTTTGTAGTTTACTAATAGATTTTACGTACGTACGATAGGTTCTAAAAACAATTGTTCGATAATAGCATTACTTTTCTTATGTATGTGATGTACATATTTATGTATTAGCTGTAAGTTTTACTTACTGTAAATATAAAATGCATAATTTGCTATGATTTATCTGTTTAGACTGTTTATTTATACCTGGCCCTAATAATTTCTTTAAGAGTAGCAGCGCCTCACGGTGTCACCCGCGTAGTTCCCGTCCCCGTGAGAATACGGGGATAAAATATAGCCTATGTTACTCGCTGATAATGTAGCTTTCCATTAGTAAAAGAATATATGAAATAGTTCCACTAGTTTTTGAGATAAAAATCGTAACAAACAATCAAACGAGATATCAAATCTGTCGTCTGTATAATATTAGTTTAGATTACTTTGAGCATTGGCCCTGGGAGACTCAAGACTAAATGTGCGAAATTGTGAAAAAAAAAACTTGACACTGGCTAAATGTTGATATCGTGTGGTGCTACATGATAAATGCTTTTACTGTGATTCGTAGGACCTCTTTTTGCGCCAAGTGTATATACTACGAGGGCGGCACTGAATGTTTCGGGAATCAAGGAACTGACACAACATTACTATTTAAAAATGTATTTACTGCTCTTTTGTATTCTCCGCGAAATTTGACACATTTTTCCATACGATGGAACCAATCATTGAAGCAACCATTCCATTCGGAAGTTGGGGTCTCCAAAATGGCCGTTTTGTAGGCGTCCACAGCTTCTTCAGGTGATGAAAAACACCCAAACTCGTGATTGGTTTTTGTTTCGGGTTCGTACGCGTATATCCAGGATTCGTCACCTGATACGATGTTGTATACAACATTTGAGGATCCCGCGTGGAACCTTTCGAGAGTTCTGACGCACCAAGTAACGCGAGCCGCTTTTTGCTCTTCACAGAGCTAATGCGGTATCCATCGGGAAAACAACTTTTTACACCTAATTATCCATGCAAGATTATTTGTATTTGACTCATGCCAATGTCTAAAGTTGCCTGAATTTCGCGGTATGTCACATTTCGATCTTCCTCAATCAACTTACGCACAGCATCAACGTTTTCTTGGGTGACTGCAGTTTTCGGACGACCTTGACGGGGATCATCACTGAGCTTGACACGTCCACGTTGAAATTCAGTACCAGTAGTAGTAACCAGCGATAAATTGTGGTTTTGGATGGGGCTTCATCACCAAATGCAGAAATTATCCGGTCAATACACTGTTTTAAACCACTTCGAAAGTCATAATAAATCATCTCTCTTGAATTTTCTCGAGTTAATTCCATTTTTTCAACGACTAAACAAGTTTGACAAAACCTTGTGAAAAGACCGAGAATCTTTTTTTATATAAATAAATGGTATTCGAATTTTAAAACCAAGGAGTTTTCAATTAAAAAGATTTTAATATGACAAGATCAGTTGGAAATATTCCATTCCCGATACTTTTAGTGCCGCCCTCGTATATAAGGTGGAACATAAAGTGTAGTAATATTCATATTCATATATTTATTCATAATTCACATTACAAGTCATTCATCAAACATTAAATGAAGCAAATGTAACAATACAATTCACGCATAGATAGGTTAACACACGAATACACGATAAGTAAAATAATAATAGTTAATGTAATACACGAATAACTGTATGTTTTTATTAACATTAAAAACATACAGTTATTCGTGTATTACATTAACTAAACATATTAATAGAAAATAAAGTTGTAATGTTTTACTATTGTATTTTCTTTTTAGATTAATTAAAGTTCAGATGTTATTCTTGCACTCTATCTTTATACTTTTAACATAGTTCGTAATATAAAGCGGTTGTCTGGAAGAGATTCGCTATTTAGCGATAAGACTGCCGTTTGTACTGTGTCTTTTGTATTATTCTTTGTATCATGTTTCGTGTTTTTGTGTGCAATAAAGTGTTATCATTCATTCATCATTCATTCATTCAAAGTTGTGATTTATATCACATATGTATATATGATATGTATATTAATTTGTGATGGCATGTCACAAATCCTTTTCTTGAATATCAAACATCAAATCGAAAGTTTATTTTACCATACAAATGTAAAAATATTATTTTCGTAATATGTTTGACAACCCTAGCTGACTCTTCCCATAGGTCCCCGCCATAATTCTTCTATCCCTTTCCCTCACCATGCCATTGGACCAGTGAACCAATGCACCCCACGCCTAAAAAGGCGAGTTTTCTATTGGCCCGCGGTAGCTCAAAGGAGTGATTTATGGCCTTATTTTATTATTTTTACGCCGGCGGCTTGCTTTGTCGGCGGTCTCAATAATTTCAAAGAATATGTCTGTCTCTGTCCAGATGTAACATGTATTTAATACTGCCTATTTTATTTACCCTCTACGGAACCGAGGAGATGTACAAGGTAAGATGCTGTTTGTATGTGCAAACGAATATTCCCAATTATCTCCAAAACGGCTTGATCGAAAAGATGTGGTTTCCTGTAAAGGGTTTGTGTTCCGGCGATGGATTTTAAAGTGTTAGCTCGTCAGGTGACGTTCCAAAAATGTTTTCCGCTAAAACGTTACATGCATATAAATTAAAAAATGTACATATATCGTGTAGTTAAAATAGTATTCCTTCTGAATAGACGCATTTATTATTCTATGTTTTCATTAGGTCAATGACGCTGATCATCTGGTTTTAGGGTTGATCATTTAGTGTTGAATCTGGCTAAGTTTACGTACGTTACTCGTGATACTCGCGATCCCAGCTTTTAAGGAGAGGGAGACTGAGACTTTGCAGGTAGATTATACATCAGGCTAGGTAGGCACAGTTTAAATATTACTACAACCTTTTGTTACCCTTGTATACCTCCTACCAAGTACCAAAGCTGCAATTTCGGAGTTTTGGTACTTTTTTGGATTGCGAAAATAAAATTCTGCAGCTTTTGTTTCGAATCTGTGCGTTTGATGACCAAAATCCAACAATTTCCTTCATATTATACTTGTTTACACCTTTTCATTGTATGGCTTTGATGATTTAAGTGCCTTTCAGAAAAAGTATTAGGGCACATTTAATTAATTTCAGGCGCTGAAGAAGTACGTCTACGACCAAGCATTCGCAGTCTGAGGTTAAAGGCAGCAGCAGCAAGCCAGCCTCTGATGATGCCGGATTACGAGTTTATCGAGTACTATCGTCTACGGAAAGCTGACTTCGAGCGTCTTTGTGCTGATTTAATACCATTACTACCGGTAAATCAGCGCACGAGTGGTTTGCGGCCAGAGATAAGGGTAAGTCTTAGAAAAATGAACATTATGATTATGACCACAGATACAGATATATACAATAGATAACGCAAATGCGTGTACTACTCGTGTCGGAACCCCGCCAAACGTCCAGGTTGGCCGCCTCTACTTAAAGTCCACGCGTGTCTGTTTTGGCTGCCGGCCGCAAAGACTATAAAAATGCCTCGCTGATTCACTGCAATAGCCCAAAAATTTTGAGCCCCCAAAGGCAAGGCCATATTTCCTATAATTTTTTCCGTTACTACATTTCGGCTGTGCCGTCACAGAATGTATTGAAAAGTTGACACGCTTAGTTTCAATACAAATCGTGATACTTGCGTTATCTATTGTACATATTGTTACATCGCGTCGTCGAGTCGCGATGTTTCGCCAAGCTTCTCGAACAAAAATACCGTGGGAAAGAATAGACTAATTAGGGGCTATAAACACCCGACCCGACCGTCATAAATGTAACCTTCCGGGAATTCAGACCCTAGTCAATGTACCTAGTTTTGTAGTTAAGATTGAACCTTATTCATAAGTAGTTAGAGATCAAATTAGCATGTATGGTAAAGTTGTTTACATCAGATGCTCAAAGGAAAGCCGCCCCTTTTGTTTGTGATTTTTATTACTTGTTTTGAACGTCTTTTGTCTATTGTTTCGAGTCAATACTGGAAAGTTCTTTAGAAATATTCTCGTCCTATATAAGACGTTGAAACCGCGGCTTCAGCAGTCTTTTCTCTGGAAGCGACAGTGTAACTATCTAAGCGCGAATAGCGACCAAGTGATCGTTAAGTGTTATCAGTGAACTAGTGTTGTGAACTGTGAACAGTGAAATCAGTGATTGTGATTACCAACGACCTCAGTGTGTGTTAACGGACTTTTGATAATTGTGCAAGACGATTTGGACAACTACTGTGGAACATTGTGCTAACCTAGTGATCAGTGGAAATAAACGTTCATCTCATCGGATTGGCATTTTAATACCACCCCGCACGTAACAATATATATCTGTGATTTTGACCATAGAAATAGGAAAGTTATCAGTTCAGGTAGACCTATAGCTAAAATGTGATCATTTTTATGGCAGATTTTGGCAGCATTGGCATATTATGCGCATGGCAGCTACCAGAAAAATGACGGGGCCTTTTCTTGCCTCGGACTGACACAACCAAGTGTGTCACGTAGTCTCAGAGACGTCACAGATGCCTTAAATCACCCAAGTATTCTGGCCAAGTACATTACTTTTCCAAGGAATAGGAAAGAGCGCGAGGATGTTTCGAGGAGGTACGTTTTTTATACCTTGTAGGCTAGCGTTTGACCAGAATCTCACCGGTTGCTAAGTGATGATGCGGTCGAAATTAATTGATCTAATGGCAAATATTTGCTTTTCAATACATTTTCATATTCCAAAGAGAATATAATTACTGCATTCAGTTTCTTTCATATAGCTATTCGTCTGTATTTGTATTTACAATGAAAAATGTATATTAGTTCAATTTCACATTTCTTTGTAATGATTTCGGTTTTTTGATTCGAAATGTTTTATGTAATCCATTTCAACGAGAACAAGTCTAACATGGTACTTACAAACGATCCTCAAATAACAGCATACTTTTTGAAGTTGGAAGAATCGAGACGTTTTTCACAGAATACTAGACACAGATTCAAAAATAGTTACTATATCTAGACATGATTTCTATCAGCTGACAATAGTGAAGTCCGCCATCTTGACCCTTTACACACCCGCTAAACAAGGTTCCCCGGCTGTTTAAGAACTGAATCACAGAAAACAGATACGGCCTTACTAATAAAAGTAGCATATTTGATAGCTTAATAAGCCGTTCAATTAACAGCCTAGCCGCTTAACTAAACAGCGCCGTTCAACTAGATTCCTGAATGATATCCAGCCGTAGCGTTTGTTACAACATTTAATAAACTGGCTGGCTATTGCTTAGGCTAGTCGGTTATATATGGCCTTACTAATACAGTTTTTTTCACTCTGTACACACGTTGTATACCACAAAAGCTGACCAATAAAAATATTTTTGACCAAAGTAAGCCTTGGATAAAGTTGGTATACAGATGTGCCATTATCAAAAAAGGCTGTCCATTTCTTAATTATTTCACTCCTACTAAAAGAAAATATTTTCCATTATGTCAACTAATTTCAAAAAAAAGTTCCAAAAACAACGTAGTTTGATTAATATTGCATTCCTAAAACAAAATTTCATGACTAATATTAATAATTAGTAAACTTTATGAAATAATAATTTACGGAAATATTTAAGACGAAAACAGTTTCTAAACGAATTGACTAATAGTTGCCAGATGAAAAAGAAAAAAGTGTTAAACGTCTATGTATATACCCACCGCCTATTCAACGTTTATTAGTCAAACAATGGATTGACGCGTGTTTAGCGCTTTTTCATCGTGCAACTGTACAACCGTTTAACAGATGTATAGGCAAATTTTTATTAGTAAGGCCGATAATGTCTTTGTCTGACACTAAGGGTCCCCGCACACGGGCCACGGGCCACAACCACAAAACCCCGCCACCGGCATATTTCCTATAGTTTTCATACATTTTATATGGACTCGCCGCACACGGTTGACGCCGGTGGCCGCCACACGCTACATGATAAAATGTATGAAAACTATAGGAAATATGCCGGTGGCGGCGTTTTGTGGTTGTGGCCCGTGGCCCGTGTGCGGCGACACTAAGGCAACACACTATGAACAGTGACCACCGCGTGACTTGCGCCGACGAGCTTAGCGAGGAGGGGAGCGGCAGCGGCCGCGTCTCACCAGAAATATTTGTATATGCATATACTCATACATATTCATATGCATATATATACTAAGTTGTGGCCTTAGTATCAGACTAATGAACCGGCTAGGCAAGTAATGAAACGTCATCGATCCAAGTCATTTGCCCAGTTGATCAGTTGTTTGATCAAATGGCTGGATATCATTCAGTAATCTAGTTGAACGGCGCTGTTTAGTTAGAGGCTAGGCTGTTAATTGAACGGCTATAGTCCGGCAATCTAGTGCGCGACCGTCCCGTGGGGTGACTGACGGTGGCGGGGACGAGGTACCCAAGATGTCAGCGGGTAGCGGGTGGTGTAGCGGGGAAGGGAAGCGTGTGTAGCCGTGTCACAGATTATATAATAGTTACTACCGCTACCTCGTCCCCGCCACCGTCTGTCACTCCGCAGGAAGGTCGCGCACGAGAATGCCGGACTATAATAAAGCTATCTGCCTACGACATATACACAGTGAATAAAACTTTATTAGTAAGGCTGTAGTTTTGGCGACAGATTGTCTAGCTTAAGAGTGGTATGGCTGGCCGTTTACACTAGAGCGTCCTATTATATCAAGTTGGAGGTTTTTTTCTTCACCGGAAGGCCACTGTGAAAAGCGCACTTACATATTTGGATAGAAAAATCTATTGGTGCATTGGTACCTAATATTATTGAATGTGTATCCTAGTTTTGACTTAACCTATCATTTCTACTTAATGGTCTTTAATTGATTTTAAATTGATTAATTTGATTGTAGATTCATGGAAGATTTCAATTTTCCTGGTGTCGTCGGATGCATTGATGGGACACATGTAGCTATTACTCGGCCTTGTGACCACGAACAAGAATACACCAACCGGAAGCAATATTATTCTTTGAATGTCCTTATGGTAAGTTCTTATCATATACCAGCAATGTCCTGCAACTTTGCCCATGTTAAAAATACGGTTTAGGTGCAAAATGCCCAATTCTCAAAATGGCATATGAGTTTTAAAAGGACCAATTCTCAGAATGCCTAGTTCTCAAAATGCCTAATTCTCAAACTGGCGAATTTTTTTTTTTGCAACCCACATAGATAGTGAGATTTTGTTTTTTTTAAATTAAAACATTTTGCAAAATTTTGCATTTTGAGAATTTGCCATTTTGAGAATTAGGCAATTTGAGAATTTGCCATTTTGAGAATTAGGCATTCTGAGGATTGGTCCTTTTAAGACTCATATGCCATTTTGAGAATTGGGCATTTTGCGCCTAAACCTAAAATACTCGCAGATTGCTATGTGTTAACCTGGATTATCAGGTTATAAATAATTTGGACTTCTTCTTTGACTGAGTCTGTGTTTCCGATTAGATACAACTTAAGGGTCTTTAAGTCGCGAGTGAATAGGTCTAATCTTTTGGGTAAGCGCGCTACATCATCGACGGCATCATCACCTAACATCAGGTGATATGGTTGTTAAGCGCTACCCATTTTCACATTAAAAAATGAATTTCATCCAAATCCATTCAGACGATTTTGTATGATTCAATAACAGACTTACAAATTTTAAAATAATATATAATATTAGTAGGATACCTAAATAGGTATCCTAGTGTATATGTGCTGATGAAGTCATCAGCACATATACAATGAACGGTGTGAAAAACTAGTATTTTAAAGAAAAAGCATTGTTGTGATAATATCATGTTTATTTTTAGATTTGTGATGCTGACTTACGAATATCACATGTAGATGCATCCTTTGGGGGACAGAGCCATGACTCACATGTCTGGGATGCCTCTCCTGTGAAGGCTCTTATGCAAGACCTTCATGACAATGGAGAAGAATGTTGGCTTTTGGGTAAGTTATTCTTTTAATTGTATAATGGTGTGAAGCATGACTGATACTTGAGTAAACCACTAATGACAAATATTTGTCTTTTTTAGGGTTCCGTACCTCAAAAGGTAAAAAAGGGAACCCTCATAAGATCACTTTCTTGTCCGTCTGTCGGTCTGTCCGTGTCACCACCTATTTTCTCAGGAACGGGTGGCCCTCCTAGCAAGTTGAAATTTATACTAGATACTGAAGTCTATAGTCCCTATTAGATGTATAAAAATCAAGGTCCTCAATCAACACGAAAAAAAGACATGGACAAATTTAAATTTTCTCGAAAACTTGTAAGTAAAAAATATACCTTAATTTCCAACTTTTGTTTTTCGGAATTTTTCCTTTACCTTTTGCTGTAAGGCCTTGCTTTTAACCAAAATTGACAATCCTAGGTCAACCGGAAGTACTCTATAGTAGTTTTGGGTCGAAAACCTATAGGGTACTTCCCGTTGACCTAGAATCATTAAATTTGGCAAAAAGTAAGGTCTTCCAAAACAAATAAAGGGAATATTAAAAAAAATAAAAACAGTTAAAAATTAAAGGGTGTCGGGGATACATACATAGTTTACTCCAATAAAGATATGACTCTGAGTTATATGAGCGCTCATATAATTTAGAGGTCTAGCTTAATTGGTACGTTGGTACGGAAGTCTCGGTGGGCGAGTCCAACTCGACTTGGCCAGTTTTTATTTATATCTTATCGGCTAGCAAGTCAGACAGAACATCTATATAATAATATATATCATATCCACCTCTTTTTGTTCAGCCTCTCTCTATTATTTTTATAATGTTGCATGTGTCCAACAGAGTCCATAATGATCTCACGTTTCATCTTCACGTTTTAAGAACCTTATGTACAAAATATTATGGAAGCTATAAAGTATTGAGTAATATGCCTACCCCATGTGGACAAACAAACCATAATAGTTACTCGGCCTTACTAATAAAGTTTTTTTCACTCTGTATACACGTTGTATACCACAAAAGCTGACCAATAAAAATATTTTTGACGTAGGCGTTGGTTAAAGTTGGTATACAGATGTGCCATTATCAAAGGAGGCATTCATTTCTTAAACAGCCTGGGACCCTAGTTTAGCGAGTGTGTACAGGGGTATATAAAATGGCGGGTTTCTCTATTATCAGCTGATCGAAATCAAGTCTAGACGTCGTAACTATTATTGAATCTGTGTCTAGTATTCTGTGAAAAAACGTTTTCATTCTTCAAACTTCAAAAAGTATGCTGTAATCTGAGGATCATTTGTATGTGTTAGATTTGTTCTCATTGAAATGGATTACATAAATTATTTCGACATATTTGACCATTGGGAGATAGAGGAGGCAAATAAAAAAATCGAAAACATTATGAAGACCGTGCAGATCCATTTTTTTGAACAATACAAATTTTCCATTTTAAATACAAATTACAGGTTTACGAAAAGCTATTTGGAAGAAACTAAACGCAGTGATTATATTCTCTTTGGAAATTGACAATTTATTCAAAGATGGCTACAATCATGTTTATATTGAAGCCATTGAGACTAGCGGTTTCCAAGTCTACAAGGCCAACAGCGTAGACAGAAGACAACAGTCAATTTGGGTGTTTCGTTCTAAAATTTGTTTTAAGTTTTTCACTCCTACTTAAAGAAAATATTTTCCATTATATCAACTAATTTCAACAATAGTTCCAAAAAAAAATGTAGTTTAATTAATATTGCATTCCTAAAACAAAATTTCATGACTAATATTAATAATTAGGCAAAAATAATTTACGGAACTATTTAACACGAAAAAAGTTTATAAACAAATTGACTAATAGTTGTCAGATGAAAAAGAAAAAAGTGTTAAACGTCTATGCAGATACCCACCGCTTATTCAACGTGTCAAATTCAAACAACGTCAAACAAAGGATTGACGCGTGTTTAGCGCTTATTCATTGTGCAACTGTACAACGTTTTAACAGATGTATAGGATGTATAGGCTAATTTTTATTAGTAAGGCCGACTATGTCTAGACATGATATAGATCAGCTGACAATAGTAAAGTCCGCCATCTTCACACCCTTTATATTATACACTCGCTATACAAAGTTCTCCGACAGTCTAGGAAATGGATAGCCTCCTTTGAAAATGGTACATCTGTATACCCAGAGCATCGCCGCAAAGTCGCCAGTTTATCGGTCTTTTATCGGATACATTTCGGGGAGTGTGCCTTCCAACTGCACGAATTAATTCCACCGTCCCCCTTTTACCATCGTACTACCAGACGCACAGATATACGCCATCGATACATGGTTGATATTCCATTCCGTCGCACAAAGCGCTTTGCATCAACATTTATCATACGCACAGCAAAGGAATAGAATTCCCTGCCAGAGTGTGTGTTTCCTGTGAAGTACAATCGGGGGGTCTTCAAATTGCGAGTGAACAGGTATCTTCTAGGCAAGCGTGCTACATCGTCGATCACATCTTCACTTAACATCAGGTAAGATAGTGGTCAAACGCTTGCTTATCTACAATAAAAATTTAAAAAAAATACCAACTGTATACAACGTTTACGTCAAAAATATTTTTGGTCAGCGTTTGTGTTATACAACGTGTATAAACAGTGAATAAAACTTTTATAGCACAGTGTGACCTAAACACGCACTTTACGCACGCTTTTCCGTGATTTAAATAGTGGATTATTGCACGACGTTTAGCAACTTCACGCCGTGCAATAATCTTCTATTTGACATAAAATAATATACGATACTCGTGACTTAAGTTGTCTATTATTGCACGGCGTAGCACCCGAGCGCAGCCGTGCAATAATAGACTAATTAAGTCACACGAATCGTAATATACTATAATAGTAAGGCTGATACTGTATTGCAGGTGATTTAGGCTATGCACAGCGGCCATGGATGATGACTCCAATTATTAATGCTGAGCGTAATTCTCCCGCGCAACACTACATGGACAAACACACTCGCATTCGTGATGTGATTGAGCGTTGCATTGGAGTGCTAAAAACTCGCTGGCGCTGCCTCCTTGCACACAGGGTTATGCGTTATGACCCTATAAGAGCGGGGAGGATTGTAAATGCATGTGTTGTCTTGCACAATCTTATGACAGACAGAGATATCAGCATTGATCAAGATGAAATAAGACACGACCATTTACGGCAGCCACTCATAGCACCTGCAAATGAGAAAATACAACACCATGACATTGATGCAGGAAGACAGGCTGTTGTTGATAAGCTATGGCGGAGCAAACACTTGCGAAGAGTATAAGCTGAAGAAGATTTGTAAGATGTTTTCAGAGAGATTTTGATATAAGGTAACAGGACTCGCACGATGTTCCCCGGACGGTAAGCGATGACGTCTACCCATTACAGACTACTTACAGTTGTATAGTATATTTTTGTAGTTTACTTATGGATAAATGTAACTCTTTTCTTTAGATATCTATAAAATTATGATTATTCTTGTGAAATATCTGTAATCTTATTGAATTATTGTAATGTTGTATTTGTCAACTTTTTTTGTAAATAAGTATTTGCTTCGTAAATAATGTATTAGCTGTATTCTAAATAAAATTAATTACATACTATTATTGACACTGTTATAAAATAGTATATTTTATTGTATTTGTAGGTTACTAATGTCTAAAAATGTGTATTCTGTTATCTTATAGGTATGTACTGTTGATTTAGAAACAATTGTTTGATATATAAGCAATTTTTGTTATGTAGGTGTAATCTGATGTAAATATGCATTAGCTGTTAGGTTTACTTGCTATAAATATAAGTTATTATTGTGCATAATTTGCATTTTTAATTTGTTGCATATGTAAGTATTTGGAAAAATATATGATCTCCACTAAGTTTCAACAACTTTATCATCATCATAATCATCATCATTATCAGCCGGTGTCCGTCCACTGCTGAACGTAGGCCTCTTCCAAGGTGCGACACAATTAAACAATTTTATAAGTGGATATTTTTTTGTTGTGATATAGAATAATATTCTTTCTTGTAACTTAAATCAAAAACTTCCTTTAGTTAAACGATTTTAACGAGGTGGAGAGCATGTATGAAAACATCTCTAGAGCCTCCACCTCGTCATCCAAGTGTGTCGAGGTCGGAGCGTAAACCTGGATAACCTTAAGGTTCTACCTCTCGGTTAACTTAATTATGAGGTAGGCTACCCTGGACGACACACTGGATTTCTACAACGTTGTTATAAATAAAATATCTAACCGAAATATTTAACTGTAATATTTAACCGAAACACTCAACTGAAATATTCAACTAAAACATTCAACATAAATATCTAACTGAAATATTAAAGTGAAACGAGTTGGGAGCGACGGAGCCGGCAGTCGCAGCGTCGTCGAGCGAAGGCAGCGACGCAGCAAGTCGGCGCGTGCACCAGGGACAACGACCTGCGATGCTCTGTCACCCACTGCACCCGCACGCACCACGAGCTCCACTCCCAGCCACCTGAAACATGAAATAGTTGGTAGTCCGCTATGGATGTGTTGTTGAGTTGGGAGCGACGGATCCGGCAGTCGCAGCGTCGTCGAGTGAAGGCAGCGACGCAGCAAGTCGGCGCGTGCACCAGGGACAACGACCTGCGATGCTCTGCCACCCACTGCACCCGCACGCACCACGAGCTCCACTCCCAGCCACCTGAAACACTTAACCGAACATTTAACCGAAATGTTTAACTGAAATGTTCAACTGATCTGAAACTTTTTAATTGAAACTTTTTAGCTGAAATATTTAACCGAAACATTTAACTGAAATATTAAACTGAAATATTTAACCGAAATATTTAACCGAAATATTTAACTGAAATATTTAACAGAAATATTTAACCGAAATATTTAACTGCAATATTTAACTGAAACATTTAACTAAAATACTTTAACCGAATATTTAAATGAAAAGTTTAACTGAAATGTTTAACCGAAATGTTTAACTGAAATATTTTAACTGAAATATCCAACTGAATATTTAACCGAAATATTAACCGAAATATCCAGTTATAAATATTTAAATACGGGACTTATCGCGCCTAAAACATAAATCTTATCTACTCGACGTTTCGACCAAGTTGCATTGATCGTGGTCACGAGACGACTGAATGTTGTGAGTGTCCGCACCGCTATTTATAGGAGAGATCGTTGGAAACTACCCTCAATTAATTTAATTTTTAATTTTTATCAGAGTTGCCATTGCGACACACAACACTGACAATATCGGCAGACTTTTGCTGCTTTGATCTTTGATTCGAACACTTGCTAATCACAGGGTTCCATGTTGCGGCCAACCTAAATCCATCCTCCCGGTTAAAATTGGGATGCTTCTTTATTTCTACCGCTTCACGCACAATACGGGAGTAATAGTAGCGGTCGGTCGAGAGGATCTTAGGGTCATGAAGTTCGATCCAGTGATTAGGTCCGGATTCCAGTAAGTGCTCGGCGATAGCAGATTTATTGACCTGGCAGTTTTTTACAGCTGCGATGTGTTCTTTGACCCTTTCTGCAATAGTACGCTTGGTCTGTCCGATATACGATTTACCGCAGCTGCAATCGATTTTGTACACACCAGGTATCTGAAAAGGAATCACATCCTTGGGCGAACGGACCTGCGTTGATATCTTCGTTAGGGGAGTGAATACTGTCTTGATAGAGTATTTACGTAGTACAGTACCGATCTTGTCCGTCACTCCCTTCACGTATGGCATGAACGCTGCCTGCCGTTCAACGTCAGTGGTCCTCTCCTTATATCTGCGTCTAGAATGACCTCTTCCCGCCTTGTAGCCGTTTTTTATCAGAACCTCCTGAACATGTGCGATTTCTTCCTCTAGGTGTTCAGGATCACAGAGGTCACGAGCTCTATCCATTAATGACCTGGCTACAGATCCCAGGTGACGGGGGTGATGGTGCGACGAGGCATTCAGATACCTATCAGTATGGGTCGCTTTCCTATAGACAGAATGTGATAATGAACCATCAGGTCTCACCATAACTTTGACATCAAGGAAAGGCAGTGTTTTGTTCGTTTCTAGCTCATAGGTAAACTTTATGTTGGTATGAATCGAATTCAGCTTCTTTGCCAGAGTGGCTACTGCCTGCTCATCACCTGTCATGATGCAGAAGACGTCATCAACGTACCGCTTCCACACCTTTACTGATGACGACTGTAGGTCTATGGCTTCTTCGATAAATTCCATCCAGATGTTGGCAAGGACAGGTGCCACTGGACTTCCCATGGCAACACCGTCCATCTGGAGGTAGTGCTGCCCACTGTATAGGAAATAGTTTCCTTCCAAACAGTTCCTCAACAGCACAAAAAAGTTTTCTGGAAGGTCATCACTGTACCTTGTCCTTATCACCTCGATGCACTCCTTCACTGGAACGTTGGTGAAAAGTGATTCTACATCGAAGCTCACCATGATGTCGTCTGGTTCCAGCTTAAGTTCACCGAGGATTTGAACAAAATGGCGAGAGTCCTTTACAAAAGACGGAGTTTTACCCACTAATGGTTGTAACACCGACGCAACATGCTTTGCCAGATAGTAGGTCGGGGAGTCAATCTGACTCACGATGGGACGCAGGGGCACGTTTGTCTTGTGTATTTTGGGTAGGCCGTACAGTTTAGGTGGTGTAACGATCTTAGGTCTATATAATCTGTCGTACACGTCTTCTGTGAAAAGAACTTCGTTATCCCTAATGACGGCACGGATGCGACGAGTTACCCTAGCTGTAGGATCATATGACACAGGTTTATATATACGCCTATCTTCTAACAAATCCCGTAACTTATTGTCGTAATCAGACGAATTCATTACCACGGTAGCGTTTCCTTTGTCAGCTTTCAACACAAGAATGTCCTTATTCCTGCGTATATGCTGAAGAGCGGAACGTTCTTCCGCGGTAACATTACTCTTAGGTAATGTGCTCTTTCTTAATATTACAGAAACATCCTGCCTAAGTGATTCTGCTGCATTAGGCGGCAACTTGTTTCTCAATATTGTTTCTTCCAAGCTGCTGATGACTTTTTCATAGGGAATCCGTTTAGGTGTCAATGCGAAATTCATGCCCTTCGCTAGTACACTCTGTGTCGCGTCATCCAACGTAAAACTCGAAATGTTCACTACTGTGTCTTTCTGTATGTGAGATGAGTATTTGTTTGTTTTGTTTGAGAGCTCACGCTCGTGGTGTAACCGCAATTTCTCCAACTTTTTGTTATGTCCCGCGGTACACAGATCGTATGTGCGATCCGCTTGTTGGTAGGTAACCCGATCACACAAATCCAAATCACTAGATGATAACACAGCACTACACTCCGAATGCACATCATATAGATCACTATTTACTCTGTCCAAATTGTAATGACAATTCCGTATTAGTTGTTTAAGTAAACGGACACTCGCGTTTTGCAGAATTTCTCTGGAGTGCGCAATATCACTACGTGGTTTTATACGCACACACGTAGGTATATAGCCCAAATCACGACATTTCATTAAAAATATCAGCGATGTATTTAAACGCGCTCGTTTCTTCCGAAGAAATTCTAGGTGACGAATTCTATTTGCAACCTCCGGCCCGTAACGGTTAGCAATTGTAAACTTTAAACTTTCGCGATTTGAACACATAGTTATAAATAAAATATCTAACCGAAATATTTAACTGTAATATTTAACCGAAACACTCAACTGAAATATTCAACTAAAACATTCAACATAAATATCTAACTGAAATATTAAAGTGAAACGAGTTGGGAGCGACGGAGCCGGCAGTCGCAGCGTCGTCGAGCGAAGGCAGCGACGCAGCAAGTCGGCGCGTGCACCAGGGACAACGACCTGCGATGCTCTGTCACCCACTGCACCCGCACGCACCACGAGCTCCACTCCCAGCCACCTGAAACATGAAATAGTTGGTAGTCCGCTATGGATGTGTTGTTGAGTTGGGAGCGACGGAGCCGGCAGTCGCAGCGTCGTCGAGCGAAGGCAGCGACGCAGCAAGTCGGCGCGTGCACCAGGGACAACGACCTGCGATGCTCTGCCACCCACTGCACCCGCACGCACCACGAGCTCCACTCCCAGCCACCTGAAACATGAAATAGTTGGTTCGATAAATTCCATCCAGATGTTGGCAAGGACAGGTGCCACTGGACTTCCCATGGCAACACCGTCCATCTGGAGGTAGTGCTGCCCACTGTATAGGAAATAGTTTCCTTCCAAACAGTTCCTCAACAGCACAAAAAAGTTTTCTGGAAGGTCATCACTGTACCTTGTCCTTATCACCTCGATGCACTCCTTCACTGGAACGTTGGTGAAAAGTGATTCTACATCGAAGCTCACCATGATGTCGTCTGGTTCCAGTTTAAGTTCACCGAGGATTTGAACAAAATGGCGAGAGTCCTTTACAAAAGACGGAGTTTTACCCACTAATGGTTGTAACACCGACGCAACATGCTTTGCCGGATAGTAGGTAAAAAACTGCCAGGTCAATAAATCTGCTATCGCCGAGCACTCACTGGAATCCGGACCTAATCACTGGATCGAACTTCATGACCCTAAGATCCTCTCGACCGACCGCTACTATTACTCCCGTATTGTGCGTGAAGCGGTAGAAATAAAGAAGCATCCCAATTTTAACCGGGAGGATGGATTTAGGTTGGCCGCAACATGGAACCCTGTGATTAGCAAGTGTTCGAATCAAAGATCAAAGCAGCAAAAATCTGCCGATATTGTCAGTGTTGTGTGTCGCAATGGCAACTTTGATAAAAATTAAAAATTAAATTAATTGAGGGTAGTTTCCAACGATCTCTCCTATAAATAGCGGTGCGGACACTCACAACATTCAGTCGTCTCGTGACCACGATCAATGCAACTTGGTCGAAACGTCGAGTAGATAAGATTTATGTTTTAGGCGCGATAAGTCCCGTATTTAAATATTTATAACTGGATATTTCGGTTA